>CM034310.1:29648212-30908212 GCA_019925795.1 Dendrobium chrysotoxum
AAATGACCTCCAAATGCTAAACAGACAGTGGCATTGCGATCAAAACATTGAATTCTGCTAGGTCGAGAGGCCCTCGCAGTCCAATCGGATGAGATCGATCACAAAGAGAGAACCACACACCCAAAATTAAAGTGCGGCGCTGATCAAATGATGTTGGATCGATAAACAGACTTCATCATTGTGTCAGGAACATCCCAAGTACTTAAGTATACCTAAGGATGACATTCAATTTAATAAAATCAAAGACGTGCGAGGAGGTCGACACATCTCTCGAGGCAATTCCATTGTAATGCAAGGACATGCATATCAAGAAAATTAACCTCTATGGAGACGACATGATATCCGATCACAGAACAGACTATGTTGTTGTATCCGAAATGCCGTCGACATCAAAGATATATATTTTATTTAATCAATTTGGATCGTCCGAGGTGGTGGCACAAATCCTGAGGTGATTCAAATATAATGATGTGCATATTGAGAAAATTAGCCTCTATGGAGATGACATGATATCCGATCACAGAACGGACTGCGTCGTTGCATCCGAAATGCCGTTGTGGACCTCTGAATGAAACACCTCCATGCGGGGGGAACAGAGTGCAGAGGGTATGGCTGTACCAGCCCGAAGGAAGAAATGATTGCAGGCCTCAACGCTGTTCACAAGCAGGCCAATGGGAGGGCAGATTAGATCATACATACGATTAACCATTGAGAATAGTGGCTCTCGCCTACGCATCTCGATGGGTAACAATATGCACTACCTGATTGGAACCATGAGTTTCCCTCACCTGATACATCAGCTCGAGTGGAGTTTATTTGATGGTGAAATTCAGTTTTTCATGGGCGCAAGCCCCCGTGGTTAATTACATCTCAGGTTGGGGCCTGAGAAGACTCTCGATTAAGGATCCTATATTATGCTTTCTACTGGGATTGACACATAGGGAGAAGAATAGAAAATCCAACTTAAAAGGGGAAAGAATGGTTCGATTTGGCTTAGTCAACATACACGGCTCACATCAGTATCCGAGGGGACTAAGGCAATGAGAAGAAACTAGAGAAAAAGAAATAAATAATACACTCAGAGTATACAAGAGAGAAGGATGGAGGAGGAGGCGTCATCCATGTGATGTAGATAGGCAGGACATCTAGAGAGTTTCCTTTTTTCCTTTTCAATTTCAAAAAATAGAGAGCTCAAAATCATCTTCGAGCACTAATTTCTCCTCTGGCCTCAATGCATGTCAAAAACGAGAGAGGAAATCACACGACTGAGGATGCTAAAATGGCAAGATCAAATCTTTGATGAAATTGAGACCGTCAGATCTGATTTCTTGATTTGGGAATAATTTCAAATCATTTAGAAAATTCAAAATAGGCTTTAATTGAAATTAGATTACATCTATTGAGCTAAAACCAGGCTCGATGGAATTTAATTAACGAAATTAAACTAGAATAAGTGCAAATTTTATTCGAACCGAGCTCAATAAGGCTCGAGTGTATTGATCAATGCTAATTAAACCTTGTCAGGTCTAATTCAACTCGATTTGAGTCGTGTCGAGTTTAAATTAAACTCGACTAGGTCTAATTAAGTTGATCGAAGATGCTCGAGGGTAAATTGGTAAAAATTGAGGTCAACAAATGGACCCCCAACAGGTGTGGCGAACAACAAATGAATCGTACGTATTGGCATTAACCTCCCTACATCTAAAAAAGTATGACCTTATGCTCAACTAACGAGATTTGCTAGGAAGATGCAATCCTACAATCAACTATAGAGACTCAAGAAACATACAATCATGTGATAATCATGTAATAAGTGCCCCACTATGCTATGTCCACACACAATAACAAACAATAGTCCCAAACATGCAGTCATGCAACCGTGTGATGATCACCAAATCACATCATATAGTCAAACAAATATCACGTATCCACGCTACAATTAATTAATTATATAATAATAATCTAGTCATACTTCAATCATGTTATCACACAGTAATCACACTGATAAATACACGATAATCATCTAGTCATATCAAATCACATGCTAATAAGCAAAAGATCATGCAATAATCATACAACAATCAGATAGCTATACAATAATCGCACAACCACACCATGAGTATCGAATCCTACGATAGTTACTTAATAATGAAATGGTCATATGATCATGCAATAAACTCAAACATGCATCATTCAATCACGTAATGAATAATGCCAGATGCAATGATCACCTCAAGATCAAACAGTCATGCAATGCCAATGCACTCAATTAATCAATTAATCAAGCATGCAATAATCATACAACCACGCAAGCATGGTGGGATAAAAGAAAGAGAGAAATCCAGAATTTGCCTGATCGACTCGAAATAGCGAATGAAGGAGGCTCAATGCTCACTTAACTAAATCAGAATAGTGAGGGAGAGCCAAGGGAAGAAAATCAACTATCTACCTAACCAAATTGAAATGGCAGAATAGGAGAAGGAGAAAGGGAACTCATGCTCGCATGAGCAGAATCAAAATAAAATCATAAAGAACTTAAGAAAATTCAGCAATCATCTATAACACGTCTAAGATGATGTGAGGAGAAAAGAGATCCAACAATCACTTGATCAAATCAAAACAGTAAAGGATAACAATCAAAGGAAAGCAAGGAGGATCACTAAGGAAGGAGGGTAGATCATCTATCTGCCTTACCATATAGTAAGGGTAGAATATAGAAGAAAGTAAAGGTAAGGGGTCTTATATCCACCTGACCATATCGAAACAGTGAATGTGGATAACTCAATGTTCACCTGACAATATCGAAACAGTGAAACAAAGAGCAAAAGATAAATTAAACCAATTATCTACCTGACCATATTGAAATAATATAATAGAAGGTGAAAGGATCCCGTATCCACCTGACCATATCGAAACAGTGGATGGGGGTGACTCAATACTTGCATGACCATATCGGAACAACAAATAAAGAAGTCACAAAAATTGATGCCTACCTGACCATATCAAAACAACAAGACAATCTGAAAAAGGGTGGTGAGGTATGCCTCCGAGGGACTCTGTCGGGCTCTCTCAACCAAGAAAGGCCTGATGTCTAGCAGACACATATGCCTGCAATAGGATAAAAGGGAAGAATCCACCCCTGCTCGGTGTATGTGCCTACAGTAGGGTCCCTACCCAACACATATGTATGATGGTAGGATAAAGGAAAACTCAACAATCACCCGACGTATATGCCTGTAGTGATAAGAAGAGGAAAAAAGTCACCTCTGCCCAGTATATGTGCCTACAGTAGAGTCCCTACTCAGTGCATATGCCTGCAGTAGGATAAAGATAAAACACTCAACACGATCACCCGACGCATGTGCCTGCAGTGATGTGAAGAGGAAAGAGTCACCTCTGTCCGGTATATGTGCCTGTAGCAGAGTCCCTACCCGGTGCATATGCCTGCAGTAGAATAAAGAAGGAACACTCAACATAACCACCTGACATACATGCCTGTAATGATGTGAAGAGGAAAGAGTCACCTTTGCCCGGTGTATGTGCCTGCAGCAGAGTCCCTACTCGGCGCATATGCCTGCAATATGATAAAGAAGGAACACTCAACACAATCACTCGACACACATGCCCGCAGTGATGTGAAGAGGAAAGAATCACCTCTGCCCGGTGTATGTGCCTGCAACAGAGTTCTTACCCGGCGTATATGCCTGCAATAGGATAAAGACAAAACACTCAACACAATCACCCGATGCATATACTTACAGTGATGTGAAGAGGAAAGAGTCACCTCTGCCCTGTGTATGTGCCTGCAGCACAGTCCCTACCCGACGTATATACCTGCAGTAGGATAAAGACAAAATACTGTACATAATCACCCGGCGTATATGCCTGCAGTGATGTGAAGAGGAAAGAGTCACCTCAATACCAACCTAACACAGATCTGTGTAGGCATATGAGGGAGAAATGAAAGGTAAGTGGAAGAACTCCAAGGAAGAAGTTATCTAAGGAACCCCAAGCTAGCATTTTGGTTACCACGTGGTAGAGGACAAATCGTCGTGGCCACGAGTATCCAAATACATGCGGAATTTCTTAGGCAATACTAACATTACATGAAAAGGAGGGAAGCATTAGACTGATGCCTCGAGGGCCAACAAGAAGAGATACGCCCTCAGCAGAGTGCGAGTGGGGCAATCTCATTCCAAGTGGGAAACAACTAAAGTAGCAAGGGAGCGTACCTACTGCAAAGAATAAAATGATATCAAGAAGAAATAATCATCAAGGAACTACAGTGGTGGACCCATACTAACTGATGGGGATCATGTAAGAAATGAAAATAACATCAACAGGTCCGAGGAACTTCTCTGGCAGCTAAGAGTCGGGTCCCAATGGGCAAGTATATGGACAAAAAAATTTGGGCACTGATCTTCTACTAGAAAATCAATGCTCACAAAGCAGTGATGCTAACACTTGAGACTAGGTGTACTACATCACCACTTCGGGAAACAACTCGAGGTAGCAAGGGGACACACCCGCCATCGAGGATAGTAACTACGAGTAGGATTAATAATCATCGAAAGTTCACCGTGGTAGCACCCACACTAACTAGTGGGACCCTATGGGAAGTAAAAGTGAACTCAACTCATCCATAGAACTACTCTGGCAGCTAAGAGCAGGGCATAAATGGGAAAGTATGTCGGTAAAGAAGCCAATGAGTTGATCTTCTACGAGAAAATCAAAGCTCTCAAAATAGTGATGCTAACACCTAAGACTAGGTGTACTACATTACCACTGGGGCAACAACTCGAGGTAGCGAGGGGACACACTAGCCACCAAAGATAGTAACTATGAATAAGAATAATAATCATCAAAAGTTCACAGCGGTAACACCCACACCAACTGGTGGGACCCTATGGGAATTGAATGCAACCTCAACGCATCTATAGGACTACTCTGGCAGCTGAGAACAGGGCACGAATGGGAGGATAGGTCGCTAAAAGAAATCAGGGAGTTGATCTTCTGCTAGAAGATCAAAGTGCTGAAGGTGGTGATGCTAACACTTAAGACTAGGTGTACTACATCATCTCTGGGGAAATAAGTTGGGGTAGCAAAGGGGACACACTCACCAACGAGAAAAATAATCACGAATAAGACTAATAAATATCAAAAGATCATAGTGGTAACATCCACACCAACTGGTGGGACCCTATGAGAGGTGAAAGCAACATCACTACATCCATAAGATCGCTCTAGTAGTTGAGAGCAGAATATGAATGGGAAAATAAGTTGCTGAGTGAGAGTAGAAGAGGGGGCTGATCTTTTCGTAGAAAAATCTAAGCCTACAAAGAAGTGATGTTAACATCTAGAATAAGATGTACCCCATCACTAATAAAGAATACTACAACCATAAAAAATCATAACAATGCAAGTGTAGGGTCATCCTTTAAAAAACTGTCTAGACGCTTCAAAGGAGGGAAGAAGAAAAGCTTGAGGAATTTGGACTCTTAGAGAGTATTGCCGGGTTCCGCTCGCGATGAGGGCAACCGATTTTGCTCTACTAAGAGCTTCCCTCTTTTATCATATATTATTTTTTCTGTTCATAATTATAATTATATTGTGCATATCCCGTACTGTCAAAGATGACACATGGTAGAGGGAACATTTACCATATCCATGAGTTACTCCTAGTATGAAAATATCCTCTAATGATCAGAACATAAAGAGAGGGAGATACGGTTAGCTTTGATTCCCCAGGCCATATTCGTCACATGAATAAAACTGGGGAGAGAGAGATTTTACAAGATCTTGTAAAGAAGTAAAACATTGGCTTTGGTAACCCAGGCCACATTCAATACAGGCGAATGAACTGGGGAGCACAATCACAACAGAATTAAAATATGAATGAAATTCAAATTAGGATAGTGGATCAACATTATCATTCCTAATTAATATACATTGGTATGGACCCAGTATCACATCCCCTAAGGGATCTAAGTCAATGATCTCGATATCCCAGACTACATTCAACTCATATGAATGACTGGGTAATACAACTGTCATAATAAGACTAAAAGAAGATAGAAATTCATATCAGGATAGGGGCTCAATATCACCATACCTGACTAACTAGGTTAGGTTTGGACCCAATATTCCATTCAAACAAAAGAGTTTGAACTAATGGTTTTGATATCCCAGACCACAGACTCTGGGAGTTACAAGCAAAAATGGGGAAACTAAAACTCACATTCAACTCAAGATATTTAAATTTCACGAGTCTATAATGAGCTGGATAAATCACATAACTCACACTAAGGAATGAGGAAACCCTAGGAATCATGCATATTAGTTTGTTAACCCAGACCACATTCAAACTGATGAATGAAACTGGAGGCGCTAAACTCATAATGAACCTTTTGATTATATGGATCCAGTCAAAAATAACAAATGGAACATACCTGAAAATCTAGTAAGAAGTATATTGACTCCATCTAAGCTCAAGAGGAGTAGAGATTTAAATTTTATTAACCCGGCTCAAGCTCTCTACAAGCTAGACTGGGCTCTCCTCTACATGTATTTTTTTGTATTGAAATCTAAATCAAGAAAGATTTAAATTAGAGGAAGAAATTGAATCTTCTCAAACTTTCTTTCATGACACATTTTTGTATCTAATAGAATATCATTGCATAAAAATGATATGAAATCATAATTTTTAAACACAAGTATCAAAAATATCAAAGGACACATGGCTTTCTGAGATTTAAAGATTTATAAGAATGGAAGTCACTTACAATTAATTTTAGGCTCATTTTGTGCACCTTTTAGTAGTTTTGGCGCATATTGCGCATCTTATAACCTTGATACACTTCGTGTATCCTTCGTTTTGGGCTCATTTTGTGCCCCTTTTAATAATTTTGGCACACATTGTGCATCTTTTTATTTTTGTAATTGGCTTTCTTTCTAAATCTCTAGAAAAAATATTTCTCAGTTGTAAGACTGTCTTCCAAACATAAAAGAAGAAAACTCATTTTTTATGTAAGGAAGAAAGATCTATAAAATAAATCTGATCCTATGATAAGAATGAATAACTCGATTGAGAAAATTATGAATCATATTTACTAGCATGCAAAAGATGTCTATGAGATAAAAAATTGCAAAATAAAAAAAAAATTTCATTTCTAAATCCAATTGTAACCTGATATAGATTTTGATTAAAAAAAAAATCACCCCACACAAGGGATAGGATGGAGAGGACATACCTCTTTTTTTTTCCTTTTTTTCTTTTTTTTGAGTCATCGTAATGTGGATGGTAGAGCTAGAAGAAGCAAGAGAGCAAAAATAATTCAAAACCATCTTTCTTTTATTAATTCATCATCAATAGAAGAGAGAATGAAATCTTTCAGCGTAAATGCTGCAAGAGATCTCATCTTCCTTTTGAAGTTATAACGAGTACTCTCTCATACTTTTTTTAAGTACATAAAAGAAAAGAAGTGTGCTTAGTAGGCACTACAATGAAAGAAGGAAAATAAATAGATAAAAGAGCTGAACTGTTAACTATCGACTTGGCCTATCAAGGCCTCCTCTCAACTGTCTTTAAACTCTGAACTGCATATTTGGTCATACCCCTTATCTTGCGAGAGAGTGTGAGCTGCCACTTCACCCAAAACTAAGGGGTGTTCTGTTATGCGCTATTAATCATCATACTGACTAGGGCCTATATTTATTTGAACAACCTAGCCACCTTGCCTTAAGGCTGCACTAAATCACTATCCTATAAGTGAATCTCTCCTCTAGCTATAAGGTTCTCCACCCTATCCTTGAATACAAAATAATCTTCAATGACATGCCCAATATGCCAGTGACAGGGTCAGTATAACGGATGCTCTGTCAGTCCTTCTTCATTTTTCTTCTTATTAAATGAGAATATTATGATATTCTTTTTAACAAGAAATTTAATATCTTCTGCACACTTTTTCTCTTAAAGGGATATTCCTTGTTAAGTCTCTCCTGTAAGGATAACTGACTCTCTGAAGTCTTATGGGAGGGTCTAGCCTATCCTGTTAATTTCCTAGGTGTGTACGACGACTACTGTGGTGCTAAACTGACTAAGGGCTTCTTGCCCTTATCTTGTGGCTCATAATTACTGTGTACCTCCCCTCTCCTAGTCGGAGTTGCCCCTGAAAACTCTTGCCACTGAGATCTTCGTGAGGGTTGACTCTCAATCTTAGGAGGGACTACAGTGGGTATGCTATCCTGTAACTGATCACCTTCGTTAATAATTTTTGAAAGTTCTAATGTTGAAACCCTTCAAGTAAGGTGCTATAGGGCCATCTATATTCTTCAATAAAATTTTTGTTGCATATTGCTCATGTAACTGAGGCTCACACTGTAAATTGAGATTCCTCCATCTGACTATATAATCGGGCAGAGTCTCACGGGGATGCTGCCTAGCTACAACTAACTCACCCACTGTGACTCTTTACTCTACATTAATGAACCTCTGAATAAACAACTGCTCGAGCTCTGCGAAGGTGCTTACTGAATCATTGGAGAGGTCGGCGTACCATATAAATACCATCCCAACTAAAATCCTAACAAAGAGTCTCAACATCAGAGCGTCATTCCTCCTATGTTGTAACATATGGCTCGGTACTGAGCCACATGCTGCATTAGGTTCCCAAACCCATCAAAGAATTTAAATCATGAAGGGATAAAACCAAGGGGGTAGGGCTCGTGTTCATACTCTACTGGATAAGGACGCCCCCTGCTAATTACCTCTCCAGACTTTTTGGAGGAAATGACATGCTCGACCTTCTATGCTATCAATCCTGAATCTGTCATGCTGATAACAACTGAGCTGACTGACTCTAAACTGGGGTAGTAAAGGTGGCTACTATAGGTGCTATAGGGACTGTTCTCTGGACCCTATCCACTGCTACGGGGTCTGGTGCTACTGGTGGTATCGCTGGCTCATCCCTAGACGTAGTAGAAGTACCTACGCCCATAACTTGGGGTTTGGCCCCTAATGCTGTCAACTGAGAGGTCATCACTGCCATGGCTTTGGCCATCTCTGCCATCTAAGTTTGTAGGTGTAGAATTATAGCATCTATCTCAATTAAGGGAGATTCACCTACCTCAGGCTCTCCCAGCTCATCATCATCATCTGGCTCCCTCTGCTCATCCGAGTGGCATCGTCTAGTAATCACACATACTCGGTGCACCAATACATCTCCATCTGACTCCTCGAGTGTGTCATCTTCGGAGAGAGTCTTACAAAAGGACTCTATATATGGACTCATAGGGGAAGAGATCCTATGGGGGCTAGGAGCAGGAATTGACTCCACCCGGACTGGTGAACTATCGAGGTAAACCACATCATCCATATCTGCCACTGTATCACAAATCATCAGGACTGTCTATGACCTGGAAGGAACTACTGTCTCCAATTGTCCAACTACCTCAACTGACAGTACTGCCTTGACAGGAGACTCTGTCTGTCGTCGTCTCCACACCCATCTGCTATGATAGGATCCAATAGGGGTAACTGACTGCTGAGGGTCTACCACAACTGAACTGAGCTGGGGTCTAGGAGGCTCCAACTGTTATCTCTGTCCTTGATGACGTGAGCGTTATCCAGTAGTGGGAGCAATTGTCTGTGGTCTAACCAATATAACTAAATTGATATGCTACATGGGTGGCTATCCTCTCTACTAATTGTATCTCTGCCTCAAAGTCTGCCTCTGCAACTGAATGGAGGCCTGAGAAATCTGACAGAGTAACCTCTCCCAACTGACAGGCCCTCGACCCCGCACTAAGTGAATAATGATTCGAATCCTCTGAGAGAGGGCTCAAGCAACATCATCCTTAGGGACCCTTACGCGTATTAAAGTAGTAGTGACAGGAGGGGCCACCACGATGCGAGCGACGTCCTCCTGATCACCACTATGTGCTAGAGGAGAGAAGCATCCTTCCTGGACTGCTTCTATCTCAGGCGCTACTACAACCTCTAGGGTGGGTGGAACTGACACTAGTCATGGCTCCCACTATACGGGGACCACTCTCCTCTGAACAAGCTCCTGGTGAGCCACTGCCTCTGCCATTCGCTATCTATTTGCCTCAGACATAGCTAACCAGAGTTTCCTATTTCTATTCCTCCTGGCCCTTTTCTCAAGGCCGGAGGTGGAGGACGAAGCTACATATGAACCTATTGCCTAAGGGACAGGTGGAACAGATACTACAGGAAGTTCTAGGCCTGCTCGATGGTCTTTGGGTGAGACAACTGAGTAAAAATAGAAACCTGACAAGATGAAGGCGAAGGAGCCTCGGTCTGGGCACCCCTCTTCTTAGAGGAAGAAGGAGGGGGAACTCGAACACGAGCTGCGTCTATTGAAACAATAGGAGGAGTAACTACTACCTGCCAACTCTGAGGGGTCGGGGTAGCCTGAACAACTGGTGTGGTAGGCATTGGTTTCTTGACCGCTGGATGAGTACGCTGAACGGGGAGTGGTCTAGGCACTGACTGCCTAACCACAGGGTGCACTAGCTGCACATGAACAAGAGTGGGACGAACAGGTGCCCGGGCTATCTGCCTAGCAACTGGACGTCCGAAAGGGTGCATGGCTGTACGACCTCTCCTTTGGGGAGGAGAAAAGCATGCAGCCTCAGCAGGGGTCCGCCCGCCAAGAGTGACGAAGGCCAAGTCAGTGAAGGAACCAAAAGTGATTCCTCTAGCTGGAGGACTAGCTAGCAGTGACTCAGGAAGTGTCACTCACGCATCTGAACCAAAGTTGAACATAACGGAAGGAACAAAGGAAGCCATGGCATTGTCTTCCAATCAAAAGAACAAAAGAAATTAAAATGATTAGTAAGAGTTGAAATTATGAGAGAAGAAAAGAATTGATAAGGGATGGAATGGTTGAGAAGGCTAAGAAGGATGGAAGTAAAATAGGGAGAACCCTAGCTAAGAAAAAAGAACGATCCTAATTAAGGGAGGACCCTAACTAAGAGTGGGATGAACATTATCTAAACAGTATCAATCCCGGAGTACACATAAGAAAGAATAATATAGAATTCAAAGATGGAGAGAGAAACCTGTCCCATCGTGATCACTAGAAACCTGTAGACCTTTGAAAGGAACACCGCCATGTGGGGGGAAGTAGAGTGCAGAGGGTACGACCGCACCATCCCGAAGGATGAAACAATCGTAGGCCTCTGTGCTCTTTATAAGTGAGCTATTGTGAGGTCAGATTAGATCATACATAGGATTAACCATTGAGGATAGCAGCTCTTGTCTACGCACCTCGATGGGTAATAATATAGACAACTTGATCGGAATAATGGGTTTTCCAACCCGATACATCAGCTCGAGTGGGGTTTATTTGATGGTGGAATTTGGTTTCCCACGGGCGCAAGCCTCCGTGATTAATTACATCTCAGGCCGAGGCCTGAGAAGACTCTCGATTAAGGGTAGGGGTGTCAAAATCGGGTTTCGGGTCGGGTTCGGGTCGAACCCGCAATGACCCGCAGCTAAACGGGTTGACCCTAACCCGACCCGGGGCCTGAGAAGACCCGATGGGTAGGGGTGCGGGCGAGCGCGCGGCGCGGGTGCGGGCGAGCGCGCGGGTGCGGGCGAGCGCGGGCGCGGGCGAGCGCGGGCGAGCGAGGCGAGCCCGGGCGAGGGCGCGGGCGCGCGGGCGCGGGCGCGCGGGCGCGGGCACGCGGGCGTGGGCGCGCGGGCGCGTTGCTGGCGTTCGTGGATGCGCGCGGGCAGGGCTGGCAGGCTTCTCGGGCAGGGCCTTAAACAGGTAAACGGGTTGACCCGGCAACCCGTCGGGTCAACCCGAACCCGACCCGTTTTCAAACGGGTCGAATTCCTGAACCCGAACCCGACCCGTTTTGAACTCGGGTCGGGTTCGAGTCGGGTTTTCCGGGTCGGGTTCGAGTCGGGTTGTCGTGTCGTGTCAAATATTGACACCCCTAATTAAGGGTCCTATATTATGCTTTCAGCTGGGATTGGCACATAGGGAGAAGACTAGAAAATCCTACTCAAAAGGGGGAAGAATGGTTTGATTTGGCTTAGTTAATATATACGACTTATATCAGCATCTAGAGGGACTAAGGCAATAAGAAGAAACTAGAGAAAAAGAAATAAATAATACACTCAAAGCATACAAGAGAGAAGGATAGAGGAGGCGTCATCCATGTGACGCGGAAAGGCAAGATTTATAGCCTTTGAAGGATAGAGGACTTACCCATTGATGAGGCATACTATGAGACACCGATAATAGTATCCTTGAACCCTAGATCTAGTGAGTTTAGTGTTCTACACATAACACTAACATCCGTGTCCTAGCTAATACATTCTGGGCTTATATCCTGCCTAAAAGGAAAGCCAGCTAACCACCTAAGTGCGTAAAATCCATGATATCTAGTCTTTATGAAAGATGGGTGGGTGGCTGAGTTTTTGGAAGTAAGGCCGACATCTAGAGAGTTCCCTTTTTTCCTTTTTAATTTCATAAAACAGAGAGCTCAAAATCATCTTCGAGTGCTAATTTCTCCTCTGGCCTCAATGCATGTCAAAAACGAGAGAGGAAATCACGTGATTGAGGATGCTGAAATGGCAAGATTAAATCTTTAATGAAATCGAGATCGCCGGATCTGATTTCTTGATTTGGGAATAATTTCAAATCATTTAAAAAATTCAAAATGGGCTTTAATTAAAATTAAATTACATCTATTGAGCTGAAACTAGGCTCGATGGAATTTAAATAACGAAATTAAACCAGAAAAAGTGCAAATTTTATTCAAATCGAGCTCGACAAGGCTCGAGTGTATCGATCAATACTAATTAAACCTTGTTGGGTCTAATTCAACTCAATTCGAGTCATGCCAAGTTCAAATTAAACTCGGCTAGGTCCAATTAAGTTGATTGAAGATGCTTGAGAGGTAAATTGGTGAAAATTGAGGTCAATAGCCATTGACATCAAAGATATATATTTTATTTTATCAATTTGGATTGTCCGAGGTTGTGGCATGAATCTCAAGGTGATTCAAATACAATAGCACACATTTCAAGGAAAATTAGTCTCGATGATGATGAAATGATGTTCGGTCATAGAACGGACTGCGTTATTGCGACCGAAACACTATTATTACTCTAAATTGACTATCAATTTATCCAAATAAAATCATGATGAGACTAACGTAGGTTCTATTATAGCAATGCGTATTTTCAAAAAATCAACGCTCGGTGCCAATCAAATGACGTCTGATCATGAAACAAACTGCATCGTTGCAACCGGAATATCGACAATACTATAAATTCATTATTAATTTTGTTCAATTATAATTATCGGCAAGATCGACACGTAAAATGAGGCAAAACGCACATGAACTTCGAGGAAAATACACAAATCAAAATATTTTTATTGACTGATGCACTATTGTGAGCCTAACTTAATAATCATACTAGTAATGACAAATCATCATTAACATCACGCAGGAATTTGATCAAAAGAGGAAAGTCAGAGTAAATTTCAAAATCAAATTAAATGCTAACCTCGTATCTCCCTGTATAAATCTCTGATTATATCCCGAATATCCCGCTGAGAAGCTTTGCCGAGAAGACTTCCTCAGTCGATCCCACTCAAATCTCCCTTGTTAAAATGAGAGGGCAGATGAAGTTGAACGATTGTTGGATCCCTCATTCAAAAGCTCTCCATCTCCACTTAAACCTACACCGAAGCTGAGCGAAACTCCTCAACTCCTACTGCTTGCCCGCCGTCTCCTATCTGATCAACCCAGTCACCCATCGGAGACCACCTGTCCATCTCCTACTCCCAAATTGTTAGCTGATCCCAGCTTTTGAACATTCTCAGCCCGTCCTTATCCTCTCACGGCTGGACTCCACTTCCTGCTCCAATATCCCACAGCTTCTCTCTTCACGAAGCAAAACTTAACTCCTTAGCCAACATCCCGACCCCTCTCCTCTTCTCGTCTTCACTCACGCCAGCAACATAAAAAAAAGAGGGGAACAAACTATTTAAAATTCTCCACTGTACTTTCCAGTCCCGATCTTCTTGCCACTGTACTGAACCGCTGGCATCCCTCTCTAGAAACTACGCTCCAGTTAATCTCTCAACCTGGTTTGCTTCTTCTCGAACCTTCCACTTTGCTTTCCTTTACCCTCTTAGTTAAAATCTAAAGGTTGGGGCATTGTGCTTATAAGGTAGATCACTATCTCTATTGCATCATCCAGTCAAAAAAAAAGAAGAGTTTTCTGATCCTTTACTCTCACAATGGTATCGTCCATCAACTGTATCGCTATTCGTTGAATTTTGTTTCTTCCTCTTATCCTGAGATTCAATTTAACTTTTTGGCCTTTAGATATTATCTGCTGGATGTTTAATTTGTATCACCTTTAGCTTGAATCTTTTCTTTAATCTCAAAAAAAAAAGAGAAAGAGAGAGAGAGGGTTTTACTTAAGAAGAAGAGGCGAGGTTAATTTTATTGCATGCAACAATTTTTAAAAAAAAGGGGTGTTTTGATTTGATACCTTTTTTAGAAAGCAACCTCATTCATTTCATCTCATGAAGTCAAAAGAAAAGATGCTCTATTGGGTATTTGCTTTTTATATATATAGCTTTATTACTCTACAGAGCATTAGAGTTAGCTTTATATATATATATATATATATATATATATATATATATATATATATATATATATATATATATATATATATTTATATATATATATGATTTCTGATTTGCAAAAGTTGCTGTACATATGACTTCATTGTCTCTACTCCTCAAGCATATATTTGACAAGGCCAATCTTTCAGACTCGTAAGAGCTTTAGGTGTCTGAACTTTTTTTCTCAGAACTTTAACAGATTTGCCCCATGATTTTCCTTATACTTGGAATCCCGATTTTTAAGAGCTTTTGCATAGAATTCAAATTTGCATGCCCGCATTTGTGGACCATATTTCATATATTTTATCAACCACTTTTGACACTTATTATTATTATTATTATTATTATTATTATTTCATTTCTATGGGCTTCTCTGTTTGCGTATCTCCAATTTTTATGGTATTGGATATACAAATATTCAAGCTCCAAAAAAAAAAAGAGAGAAAAAGAGTTAAAAAAAAAGAAAAAAAGTGGAAAAAGAGTAAAAAAAAAAAAAGAAAGAGAGAATATTTCCAAAAAAAAGGAAAAAAAGAGAAGAAGAAAAAAAAGAGGAAAGAAAGAATTTTGCAAATTTGAGAAAATCTATTTCGGCGCTTGCAGCATGACGAACAATCACCCATGCGCGCTTTTCTTAGCATGGTGGGAGAAAGTCCGTTGCGGTGCTTGCGGCGAAGTAGGTAACCTTTTAAAGTCCTATTTTCGGTGTTTGCAGCGTGCCTGGAGACCTCATATGCACGCTTTTCTTAGCATGGAGGGAGGGAACTCGGTGCGGTGCTTATAACAAGATGAGCAATCCCTGTGCGCATTTTTCTTAGCACAATGGGGCAAAATATAAGTACCCGTACACGGAGAAAAAACTATTTTTTCACATAGGTGCTTTCAAAGACCTATGCACGCCTTTCTTGGCTTGGTGGATGACGAAGACTACGACCACGGTGTCCCACGACACCGACCGTGCATGTCTTTCTTAATGTGGCGGGCTGTCTATGACTCTTAGTTTTTCCCCTAAATGGGGGAGACACGGGGAGGCTGCCGAAATTTTGTCTGAAAATGACAAGGACTTGGACAATTACATGGAACCGTACTTGAACTTGATTGAACAAAATGATTTAAGTAAACTCAAATGATGAACAAATTTGGACTTTAACTTGATTTGAACGAAATAATAAGAACTTGAACTCAAATGAATGAGCATAAGGAATCAAGTTTAACTTGAAATGAATTTGCCTAATGACGAATTGGGCTTTAAGTTAACAATTATATGCTAAATTGAAGAATACAAGATGCTAAGTTACAATCCCATCCATTTGGATAAAGATTGTGAGAAATATTAAGGAATAAATGGAATGATGAATATTAATGGATAAATGAAAGAGTTGTGGTGGACAATATCCCAAAGGAATTATTTACATGCAAACAGGGGACTCGTGGCAAGAGTTCATACATAAGTAACATGCAAGTTAATGTGTTGGTTCCTTACATGTATTGTAAATCAATGCTAATGAAGGGGCACATAAATCATATGAATAGGAATTCAACTGTCATTTGATTGCAAGCAATCATTAACAAGAAGCAAATGGAGAATACAATGACATGTTAACAATACAAGATTTTCAATGGACATAAGGAATTAATACTTCAATTGAAATGCAAGTATTATCAAGAGAATTCATCATGCAAGATTTAAGTCATCTTCATATAACAGTGGAAGCTTGTAACATTCAATAAGACTCATCTACATGTAAACAACTATGCACATCTGTTACAAACGTAAGATTAGAATGCAGTCAAATGTATTGAATCCTATAAGCAATGGGGGTTAAAATGTATGAAGAACTTAGTAGTGAGTGCAGTTCATCCAATAGTCAACGCTCACTTGCAAACACTAATAGGAAATATTATGCTTACAAGGAATATCATAGTGTGTTTATGAACAAGACATAGAAGCTCATACACAGCTGATGTTACTTAAGTGTAAATAAATACACCCAACTCTCGCAAGTAACAATGAGCGATAACACGAAGTTGCCCATAAGTAACAAAAGCCTTCATGATGCTTAGAATGTAAATATCAACAAGAAACACGACTAGGCTCACTGCGCATGAAACAGATCACATTCGAAAATGATAAAGAGCCTATAATATACATGGAAGCAATATATATGTGATGAATACAACAAAATATTTTCAATCAACATCAGAGCATAAGCAATAGCATTCAACCTAAGAAGCAATAGAAATCAAGAAGGAATACACAGCTTAATTGTAGTTAAGTGTGTGAGAATTCTCAGCGAGTGCAAATATCTATGAGTCGTTATAGAAGATCCATTAGGCACTCGACATGTCGTTTGCGGGGTAAACACAGAAGAGAACTTTATCAGATATGAGCTCCTACAAGACATTATAGAAGACCCATTATATATGCTAAATATCACCTACGAGCAAAGTGCCAAAGAATCATAACAGATGCGGAGGCCTATGAGCTGCTATAGGAAACTCTATCATGCATTCAGTATGCAGTCCACAAGCAAAATACAAGGGGTCTACGCCAAGCATGAGTTACCATATAAGATTTGTCAATTATCCAAAATGCCCCCACATGTGCACTGTAATATGTATGCATATAGGTACACCGAAATGCACATGTAACTGTAAACCCATATGGGCACTGACGAGCATGTTTTAGATACACATGTGACATCCAGGGGTGCTGTACGGGTCAATAAATTTGAACCCGATCCTCCTAGGCTGGTAAATTGGAGTCGACAGGGTTTAACAAATAATTATAAAATACCCCCCAAACACCCGCATGGGACCCGACGAGCGTGTTATTGGTATACACGTGACATTCAGGGATGCTGCACGGGTTAATAAGTGAATTAAAGTTCGAGCCTGATCCTTCTATGCAGGTAGGTAGGAGTCAACACGGCTCGAACCACTAAATAAATATGCGATCGTGAGGTCGATCGGGATATTTATTTTATACATTCATATCAGGCCTTCAAGGCCTATAATCAAGAGAATTCACTTACAAAGTCATAAAGCCTACGAAATCTGATCCTTTGTAGACAACTCGATAGAGTCGATAAGGTTCAATCTACAAATAAAAATGACCCCATATACCCCGATGATGGCCGTAATGAACATTGACCTCAATCGGAGGGGTTAATTTCAAACACTTCCAAATGCCTTTCAAATTCCCACAAAATCCAATTTTTTAAAAACTACCAAAATCCAAAATATTTAAATATGAAATAATCCATCAAATCACTTAAAGCAAAATTCATCTACCCTCTGCAATAGTTTGCTGAGGTGGACAAATTAAAATAACCTTAGCTCACATAGAGCTAATGTCTGGTCGAGAATATTACTAGGATCCATTCTCAAATAATCTTCTACAAGTAAGGATGTGGTATGTGTCCTCTAACCGATAGTTTTGCCACCAAATGGTACTGCAGGATAAACAGTTATGACCTGGGGCCCTCTAAACTGAGTGATTTTGCCACCAAATGGCACCACGAGATAACAGTTTTGGCCAGAGCCAATACGTTCCTCAGTGGCATCAAATCCTTGAGATATGAATCAATAGGATATAATCGATAGAGCACAAAGCCCTCTGTTAGCTACGGTGGATTCAAAATTGTCCCCTTAGACAAACATTCATCCTAGGTCTACAAGGTACCCTTGGGCGAAGCAACCCATGACTGTCGACTAGGATCCTTCTATCAGGTTGGGTCGACTACCTCCTCTGACTAAGTAGACTAGGGACCACGATGGCCTGGGATGATAGAACTATGAGATCTTGATCGGGTCCATCATCCATTCCTCCACCATCCGCTTTAAGTGCAAGATGGTGAAATTTCTTATTTTAAATATCAATTCCTCAATTTCCAAACTTCAAACCCATGCTGCTACTATATGCCAGATAACACGTATCTATACATATCTGATCGACGACTAGCCTTAATCGAAAGTTCTCTCTCTTTATCGGGAGGGGTAATTAACTATAGGGGCTTGCGCCTATATGAAACCAGAACTCAGATCATAAAGTCCTTGCAAAATGAGGGCAAAATCTCTGGGTAGTGTCTTATTTATAAACCCATCTTCCTTTCCAAAATTTACCCTGGAACTTAATTCATTAAAACTCCCCCGAAAAAACAACAGGGGGAGGCCGGGGCCGAATTTTTGGAGCCCACATATAAGCATGTAAACTACATGCATTAGGTGAGGGCTCTAATTTATCTACAAAGTGTTACTGTTTTGTAAATAGAATAGATAGGTCAACCATTTTCTATAGTTCCACACAAATGCAAAGTGACAAGATGTGATTGATTTGAAAACTTGGCGTTTGATCAGAGAATCCATATAAGTTTTAAAAGAAATTATGTCTTATGATTCATTTAAGAGTTTTTTAAATTTTAAAATAAATAGACGTGATACAATCCAAGCCAATATAAGAAAATAAAAAACAAATAATTTCATTAAACATACATAAATAATATTTAAGAAAATCCTTATTGAACACTCAAAGGCAATAAATATAATTATGCATGCTTAAATGGAATTATAGTCAAGCGATTGTGGTTAGAGAATGATAGTTTGATGATGGTGATTGGAAGATCATAGTTAGACGATAATGGTTCGAGGACCATATTTAATCGATTGAGGTTGAAGGATCCTAGTTGGGTGAATGTGGTTGAGAGACCGTAGCTGAGGATCATAGGAGGGAGACGATGGTCGAAGGATCATAATTAGGTGATGAAGGTCATAAGATTGTAGTTGGCTGATGGAGGTCAGAGGACTGTAATCGGGCATTGTAGTCAAAGGATCATAGTCAGGTGAAGGCGGTCGAATGACTGTAGTTAGGCGAACATGGTCAAAAGACTAGTTAGGAAGCAATGGTCAGAGGATCATAGTGGGGCGAATGAGGTCAAATGATAGTAGTTTGATAACAGAAGTTAGATGACTATAGTCGAGTGACAAATGTTAGAATATTACATTTGAGTGATTATGGTCAAAGGATTGTAGTCGACCAACGAATGTCAGACAATCATAGTCGAACATAGTTGGCTGGTGGACCATGGCCGAGTGATGACACCCCCTCATGTACACAGTGAGGGCCTATTTATAAAATTTTGAGAGTGTCATGCCTCATAAATATAGCTAAAATTTGGACACTTCATCAACTAACCCGAATTGATTCCCTCAATTATAGACCTTTCCTATACTATTCAAGTATATTAAAGATGTTGAAATTAAGCGATCTTATGATCATTTAATTTTTCTCATCAAGATGCTTGATTCAACTATAAGCAATGAGATTTTGAGATCGTTTGATCCTCCAATTAATATCTCAAAATCTTTTATTATGCTTCAAGTGCTTGATATGGATTCATTCAGACTTAGATTGCTCCACTTTTGATGTCCTTAGATTTGTTCCGTCGAGACATTCATTTTGACTACAAGCTTATTAAAATCGGAATTTAGACATTTTGAAAATTTTCAATTTAAATAAGCATCAAGATTCAAGCCTGATCATTTTTTTTTTCTAATGCCTTCAACATCAAAGCAATTTTTTTAACTATTAATACGAAGTTTGCGAAGAACTCGGGGCATGCCAAATTTAAGCACGCGATGGGAACACGGTCAGACCAGACAGGCACTCCTGGATTGTAGGGTCATTTTTCTTCTGATTTAACCCGTTAAAAACTTTAACCCGCTAAAAACTCTCTCTGTCAGAAATACCCCTACACTATTTTCCAAATGAACTTGACAATATACATATCAGTAACGAAAAATTCATAAATTGCAAGGTCAATTCAGTCATCCAAATCCCAATTCCAAGGGGCCCTAAGCCAAGAGGCTCAAAACAATCCCCTGTCCATTGCGCAGAGTAGAAGCCGCGGAAGCTAAAATCGCTCGCGACCATGGATGCCCAGCCTTAAAAGAGAATAAAACCCCCATCTTCATACAACCCATACGCCTCTTTCACCTCTTTCTTCAGGCCTTCCGGCCAAAAAAGCTCGGAGAAAGACGAGGCGGGGAGAAGAGGAAGATAATAATCAAACTACGTGCGTTTTTCCATAAAAGCTTCCATTACCTTCTCTCCCGCCATGACAGCCTTCTCCGACGAACAACAGCGGCAGCGCCGCAACAGGCGGATCACCGGCTCCGCCGCTTTACTCATTCTCCTCCTCGCCGTCGTCGGCACCGCCTGCACGCTCTACAGCCCAGAGAAAGACACCCCTTCCTCCCACCTTGTCACATCCGCCACCGCCGGCTCCCCCGCCACGCAACTGCATTCCACCGCCAAGTCCATTCAGGCAAGGACGGATTTAAGAAGGCCCTGGAGAACGGCCGTAGCCCCCTTCAAATTTTAAAATGCTTGTTTTTATTTGTATAAAAATATAATTTTTACCCTCTACAAATTTAAAATTTAATATCATCTTATAAATGTCTTTACAAACTATCAACTATTACGTTTTGATTGTGGAGAATTTTCTGATTCGGCCTTCAGGTAATGTGCGAATCCACCGATTACAAACAAACCTGCATCTCCAGCCTCAACAAAGTCGTAAAGAAGAACACCACCGACCCCAAAGAACTCGTCAAGGCCGCCGTCGCCGTTGTTCTCGACGAGATCAGCACGGCCTTCCGCCGCACCCGCCTCCTCGCCGACAAGGACCCGAGAGTTCGCGGCGCCGTCGAAGACTGCCGACAGCTGTTCGAGGACTCCAAGGACGAAATCAAACGTTCGCTCGACGACATCGTCTCCGCCGGCATCGAACATATCCCCAGGAAGTCGCGCGACATCAGAACATGGCTGAGCTCCGTCATGTCGTATCAACAAACCTGCATTGACGGTTTCCCTGACGGAGAGCTTAAGGTGAAGCTGAAAAAGACGTTGAAGACAGCAAGGGAGCTAACGAGCAACTCTCTTGCAATTGTTAAGGAGCTATCGAGCTTTCTTGAAATGCTGGAGGTTCCGGGACTGACCGTTAGAGGAAGGAAGCTGCTCGCTGAGAAAGAAGAACTGCACCAATTTGATGATGAGGGCATTCCTTCGTGGGTTCATGAGGATGAGAGAAGGGTTCTCAGGCAGGTGAATACTAATCTAAAGCCAAATCTTACGGTGGCTAAGGATGGGAGCGGCGATTACACGACGATTTCAATGGCGTTGATGAAGATGCCGAACGAGTACACCGGAAGGTTAAATTTCTTAATTATTAATGAATTAAGAGGTAAAATTAATTATTTAATACTGAGGAGCGTATTAAAATGATGATTAAGGTACGTGATCTATGTTAAAGAGGGAGTGTACGAGGAGACAGTTAATGTTACGAAGAAAATGCCGAACTTGACCATTTACGGCGATGGAGGTGCGAAGACGATCATCACTGGAGAGAAGAATTTCGTCGATGGGGTCAGAACTTTCATGACTGCTACGTTTGGTGAGCATTGATAGTTTTTTTGTGTAAATATTATTTTATTATTTTGATTTAGAATCTGTTTAGGCGGAAAGTGATTGTGAAGTTTTACACAGTGGTCTCCGGCGACAACTTCATGGGCATTGGCTTGGGCGTCCGCAACACCGCCGGAGCCATCAAGCACCAAGCCGTGGCAATCCGGGTCCAATCCGACCGTTCCATCTTCTTCGAATGCCGCTTCGAAGGCTACCAAGACACCCTCTACGCCCAAGCCAAGCGACAATTCTACCGCAGCTGCGTCATCGCGGGCACCGTCGACTTCATCTTCGGCGACTCCGCCTCCGTCTTCCAAAACTGCCTCATGGTCATCCGTCGCCCCCTTGACAACCAACAGAACATCGTGCTCGCCCACGGCCGCGTCGACCGCCACGAAACCACCGGCTTCGTCCTCCACAAATGCAAGATCATCGGCGACGACAAGCTGTTGCCTGTCAAGAACAAGATCAGGAGCTACCTCGGCAGGCCGTGGAAGGAGTACGCGCGGCATGTCATCATGGAGACGGAGATCAGCGATGTTATACATCCTGATGGGTATTTGCCTTGGGAGGGGGATTTCGCGCTCAAGACTCTATTTTACGGGGAGTATAACAACACGGGGCCAGGGGCGAAGTTTGATGGGAGGGTGAAGTGGAAGGGCGTGAGGATACTGAAGAAGTCGGCGGCGAGGTTCACGGTGGCTGACTTCATACAAGGCACTGAGTGGATAAATAACGAGAGGGGGGGAGTCACCATTCCTGTGCGCTATGGCTTGTATAACTGAAGGGAAGAGCAATGCTGCAGCGTTTGATTTTGTTGTTAATTCGTTTGGGAGGGGGTTGATTTCTGTTTATTAATTTATGTCTGATCAACCGTTAGAAAAGATAAAAAATAATGAAGGGAAAAAAAGAAAAAGCTGTTGCTTGCAGAGCCATTTGAGATGCATCTCCAACAGTTTTCAGTAGTTTATTTTCTGCGTCGTTGGAGTGCAATGACTAGCACTGCTTCCCTATATATATAATTTAAGAAAAAAAAATGTAATTGTAGATCGTCTGCTGCCAATTAAAAGTTTCTGCTTCAAAGATTTTAAGTTTTGATGACTCGAATTTAACAGTAGGTTCATATCTGGGAACCCTCAAGTTTACAAAAGTGAAAGAGGTATGTATGATTAGAGAAATTATTATGTGCGGTCATCAGATACTGTTCGGAGGCGAGTAAGGACGTGCCATGTCACTATTTTGCTGTGTATCGTTGTGTACCGAATGATGTGACATATTCTGATTCCCCTCCAAATAGTCTGGTGATCACACATAATAATTTCTCGTATGATTGAATTGCTACTGTGAATTTATATATTGGGAATCCATTGTTGACTTAATAAACAGCCTAGATTTGGATGTAGTGTCTTTAGAGAATCACTATTGTCAGTTAGCTCGATAACAAAGTCAAATTTTTAATATTATAGAGGTCAAAGTTTTATCTCAAGCATATTATAATCCCTAAAGAGATCATAATTGATTATTAAAGCTCTAGTCCATACTTAGAGGCGTACAAAACTAGCTAACTTCTTTATTCAAGAGCAAATTAAAATATTGTTTATTCAAAAAAAATTTTTGTTTTTGTGGGGCGGGGGGGGGGGGGGGGGGGGGGGGGGGGGGAATTTAAGGGCATAGCCCATATCATTGATGTAAAAGGACAAAATACAATTGTAAAAAATCAAAAAGGAAAACCAAAGATGCTCAAAAACAAAACAAGCATCACGTATACAAAATGAGGAAAAACAGCAATGATGCCAAAAAGCATAGGACTCAGGAGAAAACATGGAGCCCCAAGGAAGCAGAAAAATGATGTCCCTGGTTGCCAAGCAGGCCATCCAAGGGGCAACCAGCTTCAAAGAGCATTCATCATTGTCCTTCACAAAAAATACCTTGCACAAGAATTGTGAATGGAGTGGTAGCATACATCGAGGGGTTCCAAAAAGAAGTTCAGCAGAGCCAATTCTAGAAAATCCAAAACTACTACTGCAGTAAACGATCATAATCATAATGATCTTTCCACGAATTAATCTTATGCAAAACAGCTTTTCTAATTTTAGCAATTAGCGTGGCCTTGCAGTCAAAGGATGCTCCAAATAATCTGTCATTCCTAGCTCTCCATATGAAATAAATGACTGCGCAAGAAGTGAGGTAGTAAAATTTAATACGTGAGGAGTGGATCCCCTGATCCATAATGCTACCAAAAACCTAATGAAGATTCGGTCGCATGAGAAGAGTCTCCAGCCAAGGTAGGAACCTTTTCATAACAGCAAATTAGGTAAAACAACATTCAAAATACAAATGGGCATGAGACTCAGGCTTGATAAAGAAAAATGGACAATGCTTCAAGGTGTGCTAACCTCTACGCGCAAGTACATCGGCAGTTTTGAGGCCTCCTTTGAAAGCCAGCCACACATAAGCAAAAAATCTGAGAGCAGATTTCTTGTGCCAAATGAATTTATTCAGTTAACCGAAGGTTGAGAGGAGAAAAACTACATGTGGAAATCTTTAAATTTAGGATTCCTTTCCCCTAACCATAAGTGTTCAAACTATTGATCAGCAATAGGGATGGCTTTAATATGAAGGGTGAGGTTGTGGTCAAAGACCTTAGGTAGATACCAACAGTTGTTCACTATGACTTACCTAACTTCCTAAGAGGAGAAGATTAGAATATAATTGTAATTGTCAATATTCTGGGAGCTAGTTAAGCCATTCCATAACTGAAATTCATTTGCACCATGGATCCCAGATCAGAGATTATCTGCTATTAGTATGAACAGTAAAATTGAAGCATTGTTTAACATTGGTAGCCACTTTACTCAAGAATTTCCAATAAGGGGGGAGGTGTTGCTCGTTGGGTTTCCACAGGGAATTATATCTATAGCGCCACCAGTCAAATAAAAGATTGTTTGACTCAAAACCTCTAAATGAGAGTACATGAATAAGCATGATAAATGGAATCCAATGCAGGAATGCCTAATTAAACCACCTTTGGTCTTTGGTTTGCAAGCATCTTTCCACCCAATTGTGTGTAGTTTCTTCATATTAATATTAGCATAGAAAAGAAACCTGGAACACATCTGTTTTATAACTTTGCAGCAGTTTTTTGGTGTAATAGAACCTCTGATCCAATAAGCAAGGGTGTTGCTTAAGTAAATTTAATAAATTGGATTCTACCAGCAAAGGACAAATTTCTAGCCTTCCAACCATCAAGAGAATGCACGAATCTTTGAATAAGGGTTGGAAATCAGATTGTCTTAGTCTTCTATAGAAGATGGGGATGCCCAAATACTTAATTGGTAAGAAAGATTGGGCTATGGGAAGAACAAAGAAAATTTTAGTCACAAGAGGGTTATTTTTGGAAAATAAAATAGCACTTTTATTGGGGTTGACATGAAGGCCCAACATCACAGCAAATTGATGAAGAATATACTTAAGGGCAACAACATTGTAGGTGGTTGCTCTTTTAAACACCAGCAAATCATCAGCAAAAAGAAGATGGGTAATGGTGGAGTTACCAGCCACCATCAGGTTAAACCTACTATTGGCAACAACCGAATTAAAGGAAGTGGACAAAGCATCAATTACAATACTGAAGAGGTAGGGAGAAAGTGGACATCCCTACCGTAGCCCAGAAGTAGAGTTAAAAAAGCCTTTAAGCGCCCCGTTAGTGCAAATAGAGAAATGTATGTCAGTGATGCAAGCCTTAATCCAAGCAATGAAAATATCAGGAAAATCTTTAGCAGCAAGACGGTCCAGAAGGAACTCCCTAGAAATAGAATTAGAGGCTTTAGTGATATCAAACTTAGCACAAAAATACTTATCTTTTGCTTTCATATTGAATTCACCGAGAAGCTTAGAAGCTAGTAGGATATTATCAGAAATGGTCCTCTTTTGAACAAACCCTCCTTAACTAGGATGAATGATAGTATACATCTCTTCTTTCATTATGTTAGCAATAATCTTAGCAATTATTTAAATAATATCGCACAAAGGTATAGGTCTGTAATCCTTGATGGTAGTAGCATGAGATTGTTTTGGGATTAAAGCAATAGTCATTGCTTTAGCTTGCCTGGGCAGGAAAGCAGTGGAGAAGAATGAAAAAATTGCCAGAGAAATTTGAAAACCAATGAGATGCCAAGTAGCTTTGTAGAATGTAAAGGTGAAGCCATCGGGTCTAGGGGGCCGAGCAGGAAGGCTAAGAGAAAATGACATTTTTAATCTCTTCCATAATGACCGGAGCAATCAGTGAAGGTATTAGGTGTGTTGGGATGATGCTTCTAGATGGGAAGCTAGAGTGGCTGTCGGGTTCAGTGAGCTGAGAGTTAAACAGAGTATTGTAGTGATGGATGAATGCTTTGGAGAAGTCAGAATGGGTGGAGAGGAGACCATTATCAGATGCAATCTCTTTGATCTTATTATGGTTTTTCCTGATGTTAATCTTGGAATAGAGGAATTTCAAGTCTTCTTCACCATGAGTTAGTCACTTAGCTTTTGCCCGTTGAATGATCCAGTTGGCCATAGAAGTATGAAAAGTAGAGAGTTTGTGATTAGTACTTTGAAGCGCAATATTGAGGTGTTGGTCATGGGGGTTACTTTGCACTTTAGTGAGGAGAGAGCTTTGAGAGGCTAAGAGTGATTCAATCTCAAGCTGCAGGTGGTTAGAGTTGCTCTATTGTTGGTATTTAAGGTGGCTCTTGAGGGTTTTCAGCTTATGGCAGAAAGAGTGGAGCGGGCTAGCAGTGCTCGTTTGAGAAAACGTATCAATAAGAAGATTCCAAAACTCTGGCCTATTGACCCAATAATTCTTAAACAAGAATCTATGCTTATTGATAGTTTCAACATTCGAGTATAGGATAATGGGTGAGTGATTTGGGGTTCTCCAAAAAAGAGTTTGGGTAAGCATCTAGCCAAATGTTATTAACAAGAATACTATCTAGTTTGGTATGTATGGGGTTGTCTACATGTTGGTTGAACCAAGTGTAGTAGTGGCCAATGAATGTTCAAGCAGCTAGTTTGGGTAGGGTCATTAGCTTTTGGAGGTGGAGGAGGTTGCCTTTTTAGCATTTTGGCTCTAGTGTTTTTGATACTTTGTGGGTTAGGATGCTGGGCTTGCATAGTAGTAGGACTTTGATAGGTAGTATGCAGAGAGTAAGATTGGCTTGAGAGGTAGAATTACTATGGGGGTTAGGATGCTGGGCTTGCATAGTAGTAGGACTTTGATTAGTGATATGCATGGAAGTTAGAGAGGCTTGAGAAGTGGAGCTAGGAGAGCGGGGTGGTGAGGATCAAACTAGAGGAGAGAATTGGGATAAAGTATGGGCAGTGGAGGTGCTAACAAGGTTTGGGGAGGAGGTAGGGAGTTGAGAGCCCAAATAAGGGGGTTCATGGGTTTCTTGGTCAGGCAGAGCCAAGAATTTGTTATTGGTGGAGATAGCAGAAGTCTTCAGAGAGGTTAGGGAGTGGTCAAGAATGGAGTAAGTGGAGGGGGAGTTAAGGTTAGGAAGTTGAGTGGGATGAATGCTAGACTGAATGGGCAAGTTTTGAGGTGGCTGCTGGGAGGTGGAGGGAGTGGGAGGTTTGGGAATGGTCAATCAGGGAGGTGGGGTATGACGTGGCTTTCGGCTCGTGCTTCTTCCTCTAGGTCTAGGGTTGATTTGGGTCTTTGGGGTTGACTCGATGGGGCAAAAGAGATGGGGGTGCATAATGGAGCCGCATTGGGAGCATGGTTCAGGTTTCCAATCGTAGAGGACCTTAAGAGGGGAGATCTTCCCATCAACAGAGTAATAAATTTCATCAGGGAGGGGGGAGAGCTTGTCACCTAAACACAAACCCTAGCAAACATGAGTCTACTCTTTGCTGTCATGAGAGCATCGACGGTCAGGGGAATGCCGATACAGCTTGTAATCTTAGAGATACCTTCTAGCATCCAAATAGAGAGGGGAAAGTTCATAATTTTAACCCAAAGAGGGATGGAGGGGAACTCTTCTCGCTTTAGGACGAAGTCAGGAGTCCACTTCTGCAGAATGAAGGGCTTGCTGAAAAAAAATCAGAGTCTGCCTGACTAGGCAAGCTCGAAGTTTTCCATGGAGGAGAACTTCAGAAGGAAGAAACCTTCATCCATGGTGAGAAGTGTTAGTGAACCTTTGAGTGACCAGGTTTTTTTGATAGCAGCAAGTAGGGATTCATAGTAGGGTCTTTTGCCAATCAGATATCCCACCAGTGATAAAGACCACTCAGGAGCTCCCATTATAAATTGGTATTTGGTGAAAAGGGCAGTGGCATTATGGTTAGGAACAAAAGAGAGAGTGTGAGAAAACTCTTTAGAAACTTGGGAATTGGTCGCAATGAGGTTCTTCCAGTCTAGGGGCGCCTCAGCAGAGGAGCTGGGATTGAGAAGGGAGAAGGTGGAGGAGGTGAGAAGGGAGGGGGGGGGGGGGGGGGGGGGGGTGGGGGCGGTGGGGCAATCAATGGAAGCCGTGGGGGAAGACCCCCAGCGGGGTCGGAGGGGCGATCGCTAGGACAACAAAGGAACCCTAGCAGAGCTTCTCTTTCCATCACTAACAAAAAGCTTTTTATCCTTTTTAAAGTTTTATTCAACAATTTACTTAATTATTCATAACAACTGAGAATGACGACATACTATGGAGTAGCACAAAGCTGTTTACACCATGTAAACATAACAAACAAATTCATCATCTACCTTACACGTGTAAAGTAGCATTAGAATACAGTACTATTCTCACATGTAAAGCTGACATATATATATATATATATATATATTAGGAACGGGATATCCACCCACTTCCACCCCTGAAATTGAGAATGAGGTATCCACCTGCTGCCACCCTCAAAAGGGGGTGGTAGCAGGTGGATACCCCATTCCCAATATATATGGGCGCTTGGCTATGTGACTGATCCTCGGCTGACCTAGAAGAGGCACCCACCCCAGAAACCTCCTAACCCATACTTGATTGGGCCTCAGGAAACTATGAGCAAGCCCTTTTCTGCTACAGTAATAACACCTTACTAGAAGCTCTTTATGGTATTAGAGATTGACATGTATACCTCATAGTATTAGAAAAGATGAAGTAGTCATCGCAGTGGATTTTTGACGGAATATTTCTGGCAGAATATTTTTGACGAATTTTTTGATAGATTTTCCAGCGAAATTTTTGACGTAATTTCTAGCGAATTTTTAACGTAATTTTAAATTTCCTATAAAATATTTATTATTATTTTTAAAACTAATTCATTTTGTTAAATTAAATTAATTAAACTAAATATTTTAAAACAAAATTAATAAAAAAGTTTTAATAATAATAATAATAATTATTTAACTAATTAAAATAAATTAATTAGGTAATCTAATAGATATTATTAAATATAGTAAATAATATAAACACATTATGCATTAAAAATAATTACTAATAAAGTATAATTTAAATAAAAAATACAGCAGAAATAACATAATATGCAGAGTAGTTCATTGGATAGAGATGCTTTAATGTTTGAAGTGGGTGGAGTTCGAAACTCGTGTAGTACAGGCGGGGCAGAGTGCAAGGCGGGCTTTGTTTACGGGCCTTCAGAGTCAGCAGGTGGGCCTAGTTCACGGGCCCCCGGTTCGCGGGTGGGCCTGATTCATGGACCCATGGAGTGCAGGGGGGCCTGGTTTAAGGACTCGCTTGGGTTAAATAATTTTTTTTTTAATTTTATTCTGAGCAATTTCAAGTGGAAAATTTGTTGGGTGATTTACTATCGAAAATTTACTGGAAATATAAATTATCGATAGATTTCATTCATTTTCCAATGGAAATAGCCATTGGAAAATGATATTTTTCCTGTAGTATAGTATTTTCTTCTTAGTTTGGTGCATAATAGGGGTTCCTAAACTCTCCTATTCTTAAGAGGATAAACCTCTTGTCTTCATCTGAATAGAGGATTAAATTTTTTAGGTATATGAAAATTTGATTAAAATTTCGAGTTTAAAAGATTAAAGATGGATTTATTATCCTAAGAGAAATTATAGATTTAGAATTTATAGGAGTTAGAGAAGACACACTAAGTGGTGTACAATCTGGGCTTATACTTGCCTGAAGTGAGCTGCCATGATATCCTAAACATAATCAATCACCTTATATATATAAGATAGGAGGGCTCTATCCTAAGGAGTTAATAATATTTAATTTAGAGAGCTTAATCAGGATTGTATAATATGTATATAGATCTAATTAGCACTATGTATGATGATGCATGAAGCAAATGTATAAATAAAAATCTTTTATTCATTTATGTGGAAATATAAATATAATCTAGGATCTGTAAGAAAGTAAGATGGCCAGGATCCACCATAACAAACCTGGTTTTCTACTATTATGAATTTAAGTTTAAATGCATTTGTTTACTTTCTTCTAACTCCAAGTCTTTTATAAGATTCCAAAAGAGGTACCCCTCAAAGGAGACCAAATTGTTTTTTGGAGCACTATTTATTTATGTAAGCAAACATCTTTGAACTTTTTGTAACTTTCAAAACAAAAATGTACAAATATATAATGAGCTCTTTATAATTCACATCCAGTCCTAGATACATTCTATTTTGAATATTCTTTTATAAGTATCCTAGGTACATCATACTTTGACATTTTATTTAACCATCAATGATATGATGTATGCATGTAGGCAAATCACACTGTGAAGTAAGGCGCATAAAATACATGTATGATATACAGAGTATAGAAAGTAAACACACACACCAAAGGTACCCTCAAGAAAATTCTACCCGCATCACACCAAATACATTATAGACTAGGCTAAGACTAGAGTTAGTGATTTTAGCAAATAAGTTCTATTGTGTGTAAAAATATCGTGTGTCTTTGATATGTCCTAAGAGATTTGATGTTGTTGACCCCTACATTTAAAACCATGCGAAAGGAGACAAAAGATGGCGAAATAAGCAACATGAGCATTGGCGCGACGCTTCACTTCAAGGATCAAACGACCTCCAATTGTTAAACAGACGGCGCCATTACGATCAGGACGTCGAATTCTACTAGGTCGAGGCCGCTCACAGTTCAATCAGATGAGATCGGTCAAAAGAGATGACCGACACCCAAAACTAAATCGCGGCGCTAATCAAACGACGTCGGATTGACAAACAGACTTCGTCGCTGCGTCCGGAACATCGTCAACATAAAAAAATCTACATTTTATTTAATTAATTTGGATCATCTGAAGTGGTGGCACGAACCCTAAGGCAATTCGATTGCAATAGCATGTGTTTTGAGAGAAATTTAGCCCTCGGCGTCGACCAAATGATCTCCGATCGATGAATGGACTTTGCCATCGCGTCCGGAATGCTCTCAACCTTTAAAAACTATATTTTGTTTACTCAATTCGAAGCATTCAGATTGGCAGCGCGACCGGAGTGATTCAAACGCGGCAGTGCGTAGTTCAAGAAAATTGGCCTCGTCGTCGACCAAACGATCTCCGATCGACAAACGGACTTCACCATCGTGTTCGGAATGCTCTCAACCTTTAAAAACTACTTTTTGTTTATTTAATTTGAAGCATTCAGATTGGCGGCGCGACCGAGGCAATTCAAATACAACAACGCGCATTTCAAGAAAAGTGGCCTCGTCATCACCCAAACGACGTCCGATCGTGAAACGGATGGTGTCATTGCGACCGGAACATCGACAATATACTAAATACACTATCAATTTGTCTAATTTTGATATTCGACAAATTTGACACATATTTCGAGGCAAAGTATACACGAATTTGAAATAAGGAACGCAAATCAAGATCAGCTGTCATTCTGATTAATCATAATATTAATTATAATATTTTATTATTAAATATTATCATTAATTTGATAGAAATCAAAAGTCAAATTGCAAGAAATCAAATTAGATTTAATGTCTTTAATGCGATACCTCGTATGGGTCGAGTTTGTGCTCAGAAATCCCATAAAATCCGCTGAATTCCTCGTCTCTTCCCGTCAATCTTTGTCCATAGCAGAGCTGGCCTCTTGCCATTGTTAAATCAAAGTAAAATGAAGCTCCAGCTCTTTCTCTCCTCAACAAACCACATTCTTTCTCATGTCCAAAATTCTTCCCAGCCCTCCAAAAAAAAATCCAACCCCTTTGCCACACGAGCAGCAAGTCCCCATAGTAGCCTTCTCCAACCACATCCAACTCCGGCGACCATGCAAAGACCCACCTACAACCAACTGCTATAGTCTCGTCCGTCTCCCCCCTTACCTACCTCCAGCCTAGAAAGCTGGCCAAATCCCCTCATGCAAGCCGAATTCAACCTTCCGATCCACCACAATCCCGACTTGATCTCACACATCAATCCAGCCAAACTCTTCAAGCTCCATGCAAGAAAGCTTCAACCTGATTCCTCCTTCCTTCCTCTCAGCTCATGTTTTCACTAAGTAGAGAAACCTCTCTCCACTCTCATTTGATTCCAAGAGGAAGGTAGCAGAATCTGATTTTAAAGCCTTAGCTTTCTTATTCTTTTCAAGTGAAATCCTCTATCCAGCACCCACTTATCCAGATTCCCTCCATTTTGAAAGCAACTCTCTTACTAGCTACCAACTCCCTCAACCGCATGCCAACCCTGTTCAACACCAACCTTCATACTTGCACTCTCAAGCAACATTGAGAAGATGGCTGTGATGCATTTAATGACCACAAGCTCAGCTCAAAAGCTTCATGCCATAATGGGAGAACGTCATCTCTTCTCTTCATCAGATGATAACATTATAATGGAGCAGATCTAGCAGACTCATTCACCCGAAGGGAGAGACTTAGATGTTCGGCTTGTTCTCTATGTGGTGGAGGAAGTCTTGCAAAGAGCCAATCCTTCTAGCCCCTCCTCGCAACTCAAAATCCACACAAAATCTTGACCCCGATCTAGCCATCCGTCCCCAACAGTAAACGTATCCGCCGATCTCCCCCATCTCCGGAAGCCGTCGGTCTCCAACCAAGCAAGCGAACACCCTTACCTGTAGCCGAACTCATCCTCTGCCACCTCTCACCCGATCTCTCTCTCTCTCTCTCTATATATTATTATACTTATTATATATTAATGTATATACACTAATATATTTTGTTATGTATATATTAATATATATATATATATATATATATATATTTATAATATAATATATATTAATATGTTCATTATTATATAATAAATCTTTATTATATAATATATATTAATATATTTGTTATTATATTAATATAAATGTTATTATATAATAAATCTGTTATTATATAATATAATTTATATTAATATATTTTTTATTATATTAATATATATGTTATTATATAATAAATTTGTTATTATATAATATAATATATATTAATATATTTGTTATTATATAATATATATATTATACATATGTATATATATAATTCTTTTAAAAAAAAATGTTTCAAAAAAAAAAAGAAAGAAAAAAAAGAGAGAAAGATTTCCAAAAAAAAAAGAGATATTCTCAAAAAAAAAAAAAAAACAGAAAAAAAGGGAAAGAAAGAATTTTGTAAAATTTTGAGAGCTCATTTCGTTGTTCGCAGCGCGGCAAAACGACCACCTATACATGCTTTTCGTAGCGTGGTGGGAGGAAGTTTGTCGCGATGCCCTCGACGAATCGGGTAATCACATCGAGAGTTCATTTCGTCGTTCGCGACGCACCGGCAAACCGCCTATACACGCTTTTCGTAGCGTGGTGGGAAGGGAACCCGGTGCGGCGCCTACGACGAAGTGGGTGATCACCTAAAATCTCTTTTTCGGCATTCGCGGCGCACCGGCAAACCGCCTATACACGCTTTTCGTAGCGTGGTGGGATGGAAAGCCGGTGCGGCACCTATGGCGAGAAGGGGATATTCATAAGTACCCGCTTGCGGGGAAATAACTGTGTTTTTAAACAGGTACTGTCGAAGACCCATACACGCTTTTCGTAGCGTGGTGGGGGATGAAGAAAATACGGCCGCGGTGTCCAAAGACACCTACCATACACGCTTTTCGTAGCGTGGTGGGAAGGCCCAGTTTCCTGTAGTTTTCCCCTAAACGGGGGAGACGCCGGGAGGCTGCCGAAATTTTGTCTAAAAGAGACAAGGACTTGAACAATATTTGGACAACAAAGAATTTGATTTGGACCAAATGACAAAAAGACTTGGATTTATATTTAAACACAAAAGAAAGTGATATCTAAGTCTAATTGAAGTGAAATCAAAATGACATTGAACAAATGACATAAGGTTTAACATAAGCTTGGACCTAAATTGGTTATCAAAAAGACTAAACTCTAACGAACTTAACATGAACTAGAACTTCATTTGAACATTAAGAGGGAGTCATTTGAACATTTAAACTAAAGAGACAACTTGTGGACCAAGGGATTCGTATAGCATCATCCACTCATATTAAATGAGAACACAATGCATGAATGCATATCTCCAATAAGAAACATGATTACTTGCAAATAAACAAACAAGAAGCCCACATCTCACTCACTAACAAAGAGAAAGATGAATACATAGCTTGATGTCATGCAATGCCGCAGAACCTTCGACGTGTACAAGGCCACTGTGGAACTTGCAGTACTCGTATCAGCTAACCAGCAAGTCTATATGAAGAAGGTTGGGAGCATTACAAGGGGAGCTGTTAGTTGATGTGACCACATATCATACAAAGAAGACAATAATTTGCCAAAAGAATATGCTTGGAGAAGAGTGTAATGAATGACTTATTCACAGTCAACACCAAATGACTATAACGAATGTAATTGCCTATGAGTTGTTGTGAGAAGCTTTCCATATACGGATATGGAAGAATAGTGATAAATGTGGATATCTGTGAGCAGCAGTAAAAGACCCCTTTGCATGAAAACAGTATATTTATAGGTGGCAATCATCGACTGACAAATAAGTGCAATAGTTTCCCTCTTGAATAACAGTGATGAACAAGTCACAAACCTAAAAATCTCCCTCAGATCGACATCGATTATTTCACCAATACACTGTGGTCCTTCTGAATGCCGAAAGATATACGTATTTGCAATGGTACCCATAAACATTGAAATATATGCAAGAATGTAATAGTGCTGAATACAAATGATCTGCGAGGATAAATAGACATACAATGACTTATCCGTCAGTGATGCATTGATATGATCGTGAGTAAAGTTTGAAGATCTAAGATCCCTACAAAGTATGATGAATGTAGAAGTTAAGGATAATTATCCACATCACTGGCAATGATATTATAGACAGTATAAATGTATGTCCCCTACAAGAAGAGAAGCTAGATACACAATGTACAAGACGATTAGATGTGTGTGATGAATCTTGAAGCATATATGAGAGTTGTCAGTTCAAGACAATACCACTGATTTCGAAGTACAAGATACCGGTAAGGACGTAGTCATCCAAGATTGAAATGACCAATCCTTATTTAAGTCAACAATAGAATATGGTGGTGATGACATAATTAGGAGTCACTTATAGATTCCTATACAAGTTTTGAAAAGTGGAAACTAGATCAAATCATCTTCAAAAATGAAGTAAACAAATCTCAATTCGACTAGGTCCAGAATATGAGGCTGGACAAGATTATTAAGGTTTGCAAGCTCCTTGATGAATGGTGATTATGCATCAAACACGCCACCGGATCTGCAACACCCATGCGAGCAGACAGAAGGCGTACAAGTCTCCAAATGAAATCCCAGTGCCACGCCACCGGATCTGCAACCTGTATACAGGCAGACAGAAGGCGTGTGCGAGCTTCTAAATAGAATGATGTATTCAAATAAAGGTCTTCCACACAACTGAGCAGCATCAAATATTATAAAATACCCCCGCACGTGCACTGTAATTTGTATACACATAGGTACACATAAGGGGATATATTATAAACCCGCATGGGCCCCAGCGAGCGTGTTATTGGTACACACGTGACGTCTAGGGATGCTGCGCGGGTCAATAAATTTGAACCCGATCCTCCTAAAGCAAGAAATAGGAGTTGACATGGTTCAATAAATATTTATAAAATGCCCCCAAACACCCGCATGGGCCCCGACGAGCGTGTTATTGGTACATACGTGACGTTTAGGGATGCTGCGCGGGTCAATGAGTGAATTCAGGTTCGAACCCGATCCTTCTATAAAGGTCAATAGGAGTCGACAGGGTTCGAACCATCAAACAAATATATAGTTGTGGCAACCTATATATTTGTTTTAATGCATTCATATTAGGCCTTCAAGGCATATAATCAAGAGAATTCACTAACAAGGGCATAAAGCCTACGAAGCCCGATCCTCTGCCAATCACTAGACAGAGTCAACAAGGTTCAAAACACAAAAATATGAATGAGCCCACACCCGATGATGGCCGTGTTGAATGTAAATATCAACCGGAGGGGTCCATTTCAAATATCTCAAAATATCACCCAAACTCCAAACAATCCCAAAACTCTAAAACTCCAAAATTTTCAAAATCCAAAAAAAAAAGTTGAAACTCATCCATCAAATCACTTAAAGCAAAATCCATCCACCCTCCGCAACAGTTTGCCGAGGTGGATAAATTAAAATTTACTTCAGCTCACAAAGAGCCAATGCCTAGTCGAAAATATCACTAGGATCCATTCTCAAATAATCTCCTGCCAGCAAGGACGTGGTACGAGTCCTCTAACCGGCAGTTTCGCCGCCAAATGGCACTGCAGGATAAACGGTTATGACTCGGGGCCCTCTGAACCAGGTGGTCGCCGCCAAATGGCACCATTATATTATGGTTATGGCCAGAGCCCGTATGCTCCCCGATGGCATCAAATCCTTGAGATATGAATCAATATGATATGATCGATAGGGCACAAAGCCCTCTGTTAGCTAAGGTGGATTCAAATTTGTCCCCTTAGGCAAATATTTCCCCCAGATCTACAAGGTACCCTTGGACGAAGCAACCCATGGCTGCCGACAAGGATCCTTCTGTCAGGTTGGGTCGACTACCTCCTCTGACTAAGTAGACCAGGGATCGCGATGGCCCGGGATGACGGAACCATGGGATCTTGATCGGGTCTATCATCCATTCCCCCTCCATCCGCTTTAAGTGCAAGATGGTAACATTTCCAATTTTAAATATGAAATCTCAAAATCTTCCAATCTTCCAAATTCTCAAACTTTCCAAAACCCCAAACTCATGCTGCTACTATATGCCAGTTACGTGTCTCTACGTATCTGATTGACGACTAGCCTTAATCGAAAGTTCTCTCTTGTTATCGGGAGGGGTAATTAACTATAGGGGCTTGCGCCTATAGGAAACCAGAACTCAGATCATAAAGTCCTCGCAAAATGAGGGTGAAATCTCTGGGTAGTGTCTTATCTACTATCTCATCTGCCTTCCAAAATTTACCCCGAAACTTATTTCGTTAAAACTCCCCCCCGAAGAAAGCAACAAAGTCGGGCGGAGGCCGGGGCCGAATTTTCGGAGCCCACAGATTTCTGGCGACTCCGCTGGGGAATGGTTTCTCTTTCCATCTTTGGCTAGTCGTATAAATGCTATAGTAGTAGCAAGTGAGAATGATAATACTAAGCTCTATACGGTGAACATCAGGATATGACCCTTGGTCCCTATGTCCAAGAAGCCATCATTGAAAGGTCCAGATAGAAGTAAAAGCAACCATCTATTATGATAGTAGAGCAAAGAAAGAATCAAGATATGTACGGTGAGTATCGGGGTGTGGCACTTTGATGCATATCCAAGAATCCACTGCCAAAAGGTCCCGACATGAAAGAAAACAAATATAGAGATCAACATCTCTAAAGGAAAAAGATATGTCAAAGAATGGTGCGACATCTAGTGTACATCCCTAGAGATCCATCATTAAAGAAATTAATCAAAAGTGAGTCCTAAATAAAACTCATACAGATAATATTCTTGATGGTCGACATCTTGAAGAATCCTCCAAGAAATCCTATTGCTTTTTGACTATATCCCCTCAAACTGAAGAAATATCATGCATAAAATTGCTCGAAGAAGTATTGTGTTTAATGTACTGTGTATGTCATACATGTTTATTAACATATACACTTTACATTTTGAAATTCTCTTATGTTGCCAGAATGCATTTCAAAATCTCCCTACAGGATAGGGGGCATTTTAAATATTTATTTGGGTTGACATCATGCTTCGCGCTGAGATCCCCAAATAAATATTTAAAATATCAAAATTCTAAATTTGTCTTATTCTAAAATGTTCCTGCGAGACAGGGGGCATTTTAAATATTTATTCGGGTCGGCATCGCACAGCATGCCGAGATCCCTGAATAAATATTTAAAATTATCCATACAAATATTCTTTTATGCTGAAAGATACAATGAATGCTTTTTCAAAGTAAATGCAGGTGATCCTTCAAAAGATTGAGACACCACCTTCACCAACGTACCAAGATTCAAAAGTAGAAAAGAGACTTCTGTGACTGCACACTTTAACAAATTGAGCTGAAACAACTTGAAGTTTTTCAACAGCCTGAAGCTTAAGGTTCGAGTGGGTGTAAAAGGTCGGATCCAACACACCCAAATATGGCCGGATCGCTGGCAGCTCCGTCTACTCAATACGCCAGAAGAAAGGCCGTAGTAGCGAAACCCCCACTTCGTCAACCCGTCAGTAGGGACTGTAGGAAGTATGAAAGCTAATCTGATTCGATAAGTTCAAGTGATTGTAGTCTACCAAATTCTCCTAAATGACTGGAGAATCAAAGTTCCAGTGGGAAGGAGGAATCTCGAGCAACTACCGAATATGTGTAGGCTTCAAATCTTCAACTACAAAGGAGAACTCCAAATCTACCAACTTCAGCAAAATCAGCATTGGGAAGCATATTTCCCCTAGCTCAAGTCTGAAGCCTGAATGGGTGTAAAAGGTCGGATCCAACAAGCCCAAATATGACCGGATCGCTGGCAGCTCCATCTACTCAACACGCCATAAAAAGGCCGTAGTAGGGGAACCCCCATTTCAGCAACCAGAGGACGAAGAGCTGTCAAATTCCAGCTCTCCGATCTGATGAACTCAAGTGACTCAGATTAAAGTCTCCTCAAGTGGTTAAGGATCAAGATACTACTCATGCTTGGTACTATCAACTGAATCCAAGACCTGCAAATCCTTCAATAAATCTATAAAGCACAAAGCTAGGATCGAAGGAATTTTTCTTCAACAAGTCCACAAAAGCACAAAGCAAAGGACCGAAGAAATTATACCAAAGTTCGAAGCTGAACTAGAAGGATTCCGTCATCAACAAGTCCGTTATGCACGAAGCCTTGGACCGATGACTTTTCGCCACTGACTTAGTATAAGCCTAAAGGGTTTAGGTCACCGGCATCTACTCCTTCATCAAGCCCGCCAAAGCAAGAAGCACAGGGCAGAAGGTACAAAAATCACCTGACAAGTCAGTAAAGACAAATCAGACAATCCTCCATCAATGTCCGCAGCACAAAACACAGGACAGAAAGAACCAAAATCTCAGGACTCAAGCTAAAGTCACAGAAAGAAGCATCCTGAATGACATCTATAAATGTCCCATAAGACTGGGGGCATTTTAAATATTTATTTGGGTCAACATCGCGTCGCGTGCCGAGATCCCCAAATAAATATTTAAAATTTTACCAAGATACAACCAGAAGAGGGAAGAATATAGAAGAGCCTCCCAGAACTAAATATACATCCATCACAAAGTACAATCTGAGCAAGATACAATCCATACTAAAGATAACAAAGTCTCGCCAGTGATGAATCTGTCAAATTCAAGCAAATTCTGAACAACACCAGCAATATACAACAGAAATTTTACATCTATGCTTGATTGTGATAGAGAAAGATGTTGAGCAGTTACAAAAATGCTTGAAACTAAAATAATAGTGGTGGAGAAAGAAGAACAGAAAGTGGCAAGGCTATATACCAACATCAATCTATAAGAGTAATGTTCTAGAGATCTGAGTATGAACTGTTATATCATCCTCTTATGGATCTCTACTAGACTCAGACCAATATTTCAATTGTATCGATGACTACAATCGCATCTAAAGATCCACAAAGGCATAAAGATACACTTTTGGAGATCTATAAAATGAAACCCTCAACGTGACATCCAAACTAGTTTTTGGAAATCCGCTAGAAGGAAAACCTCTGTGTGACATCTAGAATAAATATCTAGAAATCCATAGGGTCAATCAGCATACAACAAACGTGGTTCGCTCTAGACGCGTACCACATTTGTTGGGGGGCATTTGTTGACCCCTACATTTAAAACCATGCGAAAGGAGACAAAAGATGGCGAAATAAGCAACATGAGCATTGGCGCGACGCTTCACTTCAAGGATCAAACGACCTCCAATTGTTAAACAGACGGCGCCATTACGATCAGGACGTCGAATTCTACTAGGTCGAGGCCGCTCACAGTTCAATCAGATGAGATCGGTCAAAAGAGATGACCGACACCCAAAACTAAATCGCGGTGCTAATCAAACGACGTCGGATTGACAAACAGACTTCGTCGCTGCGTCCGGAACATCGTCAACATAAAAAAATCTACATTTTATTTAATTAATTTGGATCATCTGAAGTGGTGGCACGAACCCTAAGGCAATTCGATTGCAATAGCATGTGTTTTGAGAGAAATTTAGCCCTCGGCGTCGACCAAACGATCTCCGATCGATGAATGGACTTCGCCATCGCGTCCAGAATGCTCTCAACCTTTAAAAACTATATTTTGTTTACTCAATTCGAAGCATTCAGATTGGCAGCGCGACCGGAGTGATTCAAACGCGGCAGTGCGTAGTTCAAGAAAATTGGCCTCGTCGTCGACCAAACGATCTCCGATCGACAAATGGACTTCGCCATCGTGTTCGGAATGCTCTCAACCTTTAAAAACTACTTTTTGTTTATTTAATTTGAAGCATTCAGATTGGCGGCGCGACCGAGGCAATTCAAATACAACAACACGCATTTCAAGAAAAGTGGCCTCGTCATCACCCAAACGACGTCCGATCGTGAAACGGATGGTGTCATTGCGACCGGAACATCAACAATATACTAAATACACTATCAATTTGTCTAATTTTGATATTCGACAAATTTGACACATATTTCGAGGCAAAGTATACACGAATTTGAAATAAGGAACGCAAATCAAGATCAGCTGTCATTCTGATTAATCATAATATTAATTATAATATTTTATTATTAAATATTATCATTAATTTGATAGAAATCAAAAGTCAAATTGCAAGAAATCAAATTAGATTTAATGTCTTTAATGCGATACCTCGTATGGGTCGAGTTTGTGCTCAGAAATCCCATAAAATCCGCTGAATTCCTCGTCTCTTCCCGTCAATCTTTGTCCATAGCAGAGCTGGCCTCTTGCCATTGTTAAATCAAAGTAAAATGAAGCTCCAGCTCTTTCTCTCCTCAACAAACCACATTCTTTCTCATGTCCAAAATTCTTCCCAGCCCTCCAAAAAAAAATCCAACCCCTTTGCCACACGAGCAGCAAGTCCCCATAGTAGCCTTCTCCAACCACATCCAACTCCGGCGACCATGCAAAGACCCACCTACAACCAACTGCTATAGTCTCGTCCGTCTCCCCCCTTACCTACCTCCAGCCTAGAAAGCTGGCCAAATCCCCTCATGCAAGCCGAATTCAACCTTCCGATCCACCACAATCCCGACTTGATCTCACACATCAATCCAGCCAAACTCTTCAAGCTCCATGCAAGAAAGCTTCAACCTGATTCCTCCTTCCTTCCTCTCAGCTCATGTTTTCACTAAGTAGAGAAACCTCTCTCCACTCTCATTTGATTCCAAGAGGAAGGTAGCAGAATCTGATTTTAAAGCCTTAGCTTTCTTATTCTTTTCAAGTGAAATCCTCTATCCAGCACCCACTTATCCAGATTCCCTCCATTTTGAAAGCAACTCTCTTACTAGCTACCAACTCCCTCAACCGCATGCCAACCCTGTTCAACACCAACCTTCATACTTGCACTCTCAAGCAACATTGAGAAGATGGCTGTGATGCATTTAATGACCACAAGCTCAGCTCAAAAGCTTCATGCCATAATGGGAGAACGTCATCTCTTCTCTTCATCAGATGATAACATTATAATGGAGCAGATCTAGCAGACTCATTCACCCGAAGGGAGAGACTTAGATGTTCGGCTTGTTCTCTATGTGGTGGAGGAAGTCTTGCAAAGAGCCAATCCTTCTAGCCCCTCCTCGCAACTCAAAATCCACACAAAATCTTGACCCCGATCTAGCCATCCGTCCCCAACAGTAAACGTATCCGCCGATCTCCCCCATCTCCGGAAGCCGTCGGTCTCCAACCAAGCAAGCGAACACCCTTACCTGTAGCCGAACTCATCCTCTGCCACCTCTCACCCGATCTCTCTCTCTCTCTCTCTCTCTATATATTATTATACTTATTATATATTAATATATATACACTAATATATTTTGTTATGTATATATTAATATATATATATATATATATATATATATATATATATATATTTATAATATAATATATATTAATATGTTCATTATTATATAATAAATCTTTTATTATATAATATATATTAATATATTTGTTATTATATTAATATAAATGTTATTATATAATAAATCTGTTATTATATAATATAATTTATATTAATATATTTTTTATTATATTAATATATATGTTATTATATAATAAATTTGTTATGATATAATATAATATATATTAATATATTTGTTATTATATAATATATATATTATACATATGTATATATATAATTCTTTAAAAAAAAAATGTTTCAAAAAAAAAAAAGAAAGAAAAAAAAAGAGAGAAAGATTTCCAAAAAAAAAAGAGATATTCTCAAAAAAAAAAAAAAAAAAACAGAAAAAAAGGGAAAGAAAGAATTTTGTAAAATTTTGAGAGCTCATTTCGTTGTTCGCAGCGCGGCAAAACGACCACCTATACATGCTTTTCGTAGCGTGGTGGGAGGAAGTTTGTCGCGATGCCCTCGACGAATCGGGTAATCACATCGAGAGTTCATTTCGTCGTTCGCGACGCACCGGCAAACCGCCTATACACGCTTTTCGTAGCGTGGTGGGAAGGGAACCCGGTGCGGCGCCTACGACGAAGTGGGTGATCACCTAAAATCTCTTTTTCGGCATTCGCGGCGCACCGGCAAACCGCCTATACACGCTTTTCGTAGCGTGGTGGGATGGAAAGCCGGTGCGGCACCTATGGCGAGAAGGGGATATTCATAAGTACCCGCTTGCGGGGAAATAACTGTGTTTTTAAACAGGTACTGTCGAAGACCCATACACGCTTTTCGTAGCGTGGTGGGGGATGAAGAAAATACGGCCGCGGTGTCCAAAGACACCTACCATACACGCTTTCGTAGCGTGGTGGGAAGGCCCAGTTTCCTGTAGTTTTCCCCTAAACGGGGGAGACGCCGGGAGGCTGCCGAAATTTTGTCTAAAAGAGACAAGGACTTGAACAATATTTGGACAACAAAGAATTTGATTTGGACCAAATGACAAAAAGACTTGGATTTATATTTAAACACAAAAGAAAGTGATATCTAAGTCTAATTGAAGTGAAATCAAAATGACATTGAACAAATGACATAAGGTTTAACATAAGCTTGGACCTAAATTGGTTATCAAAAAGACTAAACTCTAACGAACTTAACATGAACTAGAACTTCATTTGAACATTAAGAGGGAGTCATTTGAACATTTAAACTAAAGAGACAACTTGTGGACCAAGGGATTCGTATAGCATCATCCACTCATATTAAATGAGAACACAATGCATGAATGCATATCTCCAATAAGAAACATGATTACTTGCAAATAAACAAACAAGAAGCCCACATCTCACTCACTAACAAAGAGAAAGATGAATACATAGCTTGATGTCATGCAATGCCGCAGAACCTTCGACGTGTACAAGGCCACTGTGGAACTTGCAGTACTCGTATCAGCTAACCAGCAAGTCTATATGAAGAAGGTTTGGAGCATTACAAGGGGAGCTGTTAGTTGATGTGACCACATATCATACAAAGAAGACAATAATTTGCCAAAAGAATATGCTTGGAGAAGAGTGTAATGAATGACTTATTCACAGTCAACACCAAATGACTATAACGAATGTAATTGCCTATGAGTTGTTGTGAGAAGCTTTCCATATACGGATATGGAAGAATAGTGATAAATGTGGATATCTGTGAGCAGCAGTAAAAGACCCCTTTGCATGAAAACAGTATATTTATAGGTGGCAATCATCGACTGACAAATAAGTGCAATAGTTTCCCTCTTGAATAACAGTGATGAACAAGTCACAAACCTAAAAATCTCCCTCAGATCGACATCGATTATTTCACCAATACACTGTGGTCCTTCTGAATGCCGAAAGATATACGTATTTGCAATGGTACCCATAAACATTGAAATATATGCAAGAATGTAATAGTGCTGAATACAAATGATCTGCGAGGATAAATAGACATACAATGACTTATCCGTCAGTGATGCATTGATATGATCGTGAGTAAAGTTTGAAGATCTAAGATCCCTACAAAGTATGATGAATGTAGAAGTTAAGGATAATTATCCACATCACTGGCAATGATATTATAGACAGTATAAATGTATGTCCCCTACAAGAAGAGAAGCTAGATACACAATGTACAAGACGATTAGATGTGTGTGATGAATCTTGAAGCATATATGAGAGTTGTCAGTTCAAGACAATACCACTGATTTCGAAGTACAAGATACCGGTAAGGACGTAGTCATCCAAGATTGAAATGACCAATCCTTATTTAAGTCAACAATAGAATATGGTGGTGATGACATAATTAGGAGTCACTTATAGATTCCTATACAAGTTTTGAAAAGTGGAAACTAGATCAAATCATCTTCAAAAATGAAGTAAACAAATCTCAATTCGACTAGGTCCAGAATATGAGGCTGGACAAGATTATTAAGGTTTGCAAGCTCCTTGATGAATGGTGATTATGCATCAAACACGCCACCGGATCTGCAACACCCATGCGAGCAGACAGAAGGCGTACAAGTCTCCAAATGAAATCCCAGTGCCACGCCACCGGATCTGCAACCTGTATACAGGCAGACAGAAGGCGTGTGCGAGCTTCTAAATAGAATGATGTATTCAAATAAAGGTCTTCCACACAACTGAGCAGCATCAAATATTATAAAATACCCCCGCACGTGCACTGTAATTTGTATACACATAGGTACACATAAGGGGATATATTATAAACCCGCATGGGCCCCAGCGAGCGTGTTATTGGTACACACGTGACGTCTAGGGATGCTGCGCGGGTCAATAAATTTGAACCCGATCCTCCTAAAGCAAGAAATAGGAGTTGACATGGTTCAATAAATATTTATAAAATGCCCCCAAACACCCGCATGGGCCCCGACGAGCGTGTTATTGGTACATACGTGACGTTTAGGGATGCTGCGCGGGTCAATGAGTGAATTCAGGTTCAAACCCGATCCTTCTATAAAGGTCAATAGGAGTCGACAGGGTTCGAACCATCAAACAAATATATAGTTGTGGCAACCTATATATTTGTTTTAATGCATTCATATTAGGCCTTCAAGGCATATAATCAAGAGAATTCACTAACAAGGGCATAAAGCCTACGAAGCCCGATCCTCTGCCAATCACTAGACAGAGTCAACAAGGTTCAAAACACAAAAATATGAATGAGCCCACACCCGATGATGGCCGTGTTGAATGTAAATATCAACCGGAGGGGTCCATTTCAAATATCTCAAAATATCACCCAAACTCCAAACAATCCCAAAACTCTAAAACTCCAAAATTTTCAAAATCCAAAAAAAAAAAGTTGAAACTCATCCATCAAATCACTTAAAGCAAAATCCATCCACCCTCCGCAACAGTTTGCCGAGGTGGATAAATTAAAATTTACTTCAGCTCACAAAGAGCCAATGCCTAGTCGAAAATATCACTAGGATCCATTCTCAAATAATCTCCTGCCAGCAAGGACGTGGTACGAGTCCTCTAACCGGCAGTTTCGCCACCAAATGGCACTGCAGGATAAACGGTTATGACTCGGGGCCCTCTGAACCAGGTGGTCGCCGCCAAATGGCACCATTATATTATGGTTATGGCCAGAGCCCGTATGCTCCCCGATGGCATCAAATCCTTGAGATATGAATCAATAGGATATGATCGATAGGGCACAAAGCCCTCTGTTAGCTAAGGTGGATTCAAATTTGTCCCCTTAGGCAAATATTCCCCCCAGATCTACAAGGTACCCTTGGACGAAGCAACCCATGGCTGCCGACAAGGATCCTTCTGTCAGGTTGGGTCGACTACCTCCTCTGACTAAGTAGACCAGGGATCGCGATGGCCCGGGATGACGGAACCATGGGATCTTGATCGGGTCTATCATCCATTCCCCCTCCATCCGCTTTAAGTGCAAGATGGTAACATTTCCAATTTTAAATATGAAATCTCAAAATCTTCCAATCTTCCAAATTCTCAAACTTTCCAAAACCCCAAACTCATGCTGCTACTATATGCCAGTTACGTGTCTCTACGTATCTGATTGACGACTAGCCTTAATCGAAAGTTCTCTCTTGTTATCGGGAGGGGTAATTAACTATAGGGGCTTGCGCCTATAGGAAACCAGAACTCAGATCATAAAGTCCTCGCAAAATGAGGGCGAAATCTCTGGGTAGTGTCTTATCTACTATCTCATCTGCCTTCCAAAATTTACCCCGGAACTTATTTCGTTAAAACTCCCCCCCGAAGAAAGCAACAAAGTCGGGCGGAGGCCGGGGCCGAATTTTCGGAGCCCACAGATGTTTATATTATTTAAATTTAAATTTCTTTGTTGGTTATAGGTTAAGGGAGATTTTAATTTAAATTTAAGTTTTAACATTTTAGAATTTTATTAATTAAATTTTAGAGGGTTTTATTTATTTGAGTTATTTTATTTTAGATTTTAAAGAACTATGTTAATTAATGGCTTTTGCCCAAATCCTAAAGCTTATAATTACAATACTACCATCCCCCCATAAAGAATAGGATTCACTACAGGAAAAACAGCTATTACCGGTGGACAAAATCCACTGGTAAAGTAAAAAATGCGACGGACATAATCGGTTTCCGGCGGATTACCGGCGGAAATAGCTCCGACGGTAAAACGCGCGTCGGAAAAAACATTCCGTCGCATTTCTTTCGCCAGAAGCATTTCCGGCCGATGTTCCAGCGGAGAACCGGCAGATATATTTGACAAACTGATGCCTTTTCTGTGTCAGTGTTCCGGCATAATAACCGCCAGAAATACCGGTGGAAATTGTCCGCCGGAAGTTCCGGCGGATATTCCGCCGCAATAAAAGCGATGTCTAGTATTACCGTCGGAAATTACCGTCGAACTATCCGTCGGAAGTTCCGTCGCATATGCTGCTGGAAATTTCGTCATATCATATTTCCGGCAAAGTTACCGGTGGATAATCCGCCGGAAACCTGTAGCAGAAAAAAAAAAACCTTCCTCACTTTGAAAAGTGATTTCCACATTTATACCTGCATACAAAAAATTATAACACCATATATATTCCACAAAATTAACAATTACACAAAATCAGAAGAGCATCAACCAGATAAGGAATAATTAAACATGTATAAATAAACATCTATAAGAAATTATTACACAAACCAAAATCACACCACAACCTACGCTCCATAACTCACTCACATAGTTTTAGAGTATGACACATTAACTTAGTTCATCTATAATTCACACAATCTTGTGCATCACATTTATTCTTAAAAATAGGAATTAACGCACTCAATTTACTCAAATGAAAGCTTTTAGACTCTAAGGTTGGCCTACATAAATCAAGTTTACCTTCAACTCCCTCTCTAGTCTTATCAACAAGAAGAATATCATCAGCAAAAAGCATACACCAATGTACATCCTATTGCAAATGTCTAGTGAGAACATCCATGACTAAACCCAACAAAAAAGAAGAAATGCGTAAGGGAGAAAGTTACCTAAATAGCAAGCGAGCTCCCGGCGCGGCCAACGTCAACGGAGCGAAGTCGAACTGCCACCAAGAATAAAATTTCATCAAATTAGGGCGAACTGGCCGGAGGAAACGGAGCGTGCGAAAGGGAGAAAGTTACCTACACAGCCACGGGAGCGCGTCGTCGACGGAGGATCTCGATCAAGCGAGTGAGCGAGGGAGGGAGGTCGTCGACGGAATTTGAGGGCAAGGTCATCATCGAAGGAGCTCGATCGAGGGAGGGAGGGACGTCGTCGACGGAGATCGAGGGCTGGCGCACGTCGTCGGTAGCGGCGACCTAAACAGAATGAGCTGAAGTCGAGGGCACAGGGTCGATGTAATGAAAATTTTCGGTGGAAAATACGCCGGAAGTATTACCGGCGGATACTCCGCTGGTAATACTTCATCGGGTTTTAATTAACCGATGGTAAATCCACCGGAATAGCCGCCGGATATTACCGGCGGAATATGCTTCGGTATATTGAAAACACCGGTGAAATTTTGCCGGTTTCACCGCCGGATACGTACCGACGGTCGTTCCGCCGGAAAATACGCCGTAAAATTACCGGCGGGGCAATCTGCCGGAAATTCCGTCGTTGATTCCGGCGTAAATATTTTCGCCGGTATTTCATTGTTTTCCTGTAGTGATTGATTGCATAGAAGTCTTGCATTTTAATTAGGTGTTTTAATCCTTAAGAGCTTTCAATCCTATACACATTTGCCTTTCTAAAATGAGTCAAGCATATGAGTATAAAGCTCTAATATTTAAGTGTTTTTATTACTAATTTTGAATGGTTATTTAGATTGAATAGTAATTATCTTTGTTTTCACCAGGGTCATGAGGTTTATTTCATCATCCTTTATGCAAAGTAATAGCCTCATAGGCTCGAATTACCCTGTAATCTCCTTTGTTAATTATGCTTGATTGTTTGTTAAATTTTAAATTTATTTGAACTTATTAAGAATTTTTTCAAGAGCTTGATAATCTAATGTAATTATGTCTTCCCGACCAAAGGAGGTGAACACAATGCATAAAAGCCTTTAATTTATTTAAAATTTATTAAAGACCCCCCAAATCTAATGCATATGCATATTCCAAATGGAGTTAAATATAATGTATGAGGGTCTTCTTGTTATTTGAAATTGATTAAGGATCTTTTGAATCCAATGCTAATATGTCTTCCAAAAGAATCAAACATAAAGAATGAAGGTTTTTTAGTTATTTATTTAGTATTTAAATTAATGAATTCACTTAATTAAATCAAATTTAATTATATTAATTATGAAATCTTATTTTATTTGAGATGATTAAAATTTGATTATCATTTACTAATTTTTATTTACTCTATTTAAATTTTTATTTATTTATTTAGGTTTTATTTAATTAATGTTTAATTAATATGTTAGAATTATTTAAGTTTAATTATTTGGTTTTATTTTGGAATTTTATTTTACTTTCATTTTAATTCTTAATATTTTTTTATTTAATTTTAATTTATTTAGGTTTTGTTATTAATTTATTTAATTTAAATTCATTAATAGCTTTTATTTATTAAAGCTTGATAATTTTGATTTATTTGTGTTTAATTATCTTATTTTTATTTTAATTAACAAATTTATTTTATTATTGATAAGTGTAAATTACATATTATTTAATGTGATTTATTTTTAGTAAAAATATATTATTTTAGTTATTTCTGCGCAGAAAAAACTAAAAAATTGATAGAAATTCTAAGGAACTCTTAGCGCCGCGACGTCTAACGATATAATGCTGCAGGGCTACCTTCAATATTATCGGGGCACTTAAATTCTGACATGGCGATACTGAGTTCCCTATTTACAACTCTGTGAAAGTTCATGAGGGTTATGAAATCCTATTGAACTAGCCCGATGTTAACCAAGAAAGGGGTGAATTGGTGTTTTAAAAATTCTTAAATAAAAAGAAAAATCTTTTTACCTTTTTTGAATATTTTAAAAGCAAATAACTTATGCGGAAGCAGATAATAAAATCGGAGATTTCAACCATAGAACAAATCACAGAATAGTATGAAAATAAAATACGAAAAAAGTAAAAAGAAATAGCACACCAAAGTTTATAGTGGTTTAGTCAAATATGACCTCGTCCACTCCCCGAAAATCTTCTTTCTAGGTATTGCACTAATTAGTTAGTGTCTCTCCTTTTACCCCCACAGTAAGGCGGAGAAGTCCTTACAAAATCTTTCCACCGACCCGATGAGGCAGAGAACCTTGAATCCTTTTTCATCCTCTTGGTAAAGGAAGAGAACCCAGAATCTTTTTATTCCCAAATGGAGCTGGCAGAGAACCACAAATCCTTTTACTCCTACCTAGAGTAGGAAGAGAATCTTGATCTGATGTTGAAGATCATCTCCACAGAGCAACCAAGGAACTAAGGATGAAGCTTAAAGAAGATGATTGAATCATTGCTTGGAGCAACCTTTGTGAAATCCCTCACAAACTTTCCCTCACAAGACTCTCTCTCTCTCTACCAAACTCTCCTTCTCCTTCTCTAAGCTCCTTAAGTTAGAACAACAATAAAAGATTTCTTTGTAGTAAATAAGAGAACATAAATAGGAGGCTTTCAAAAATAACCATAATTTTTTATTTGGCGGTGAAGATCGTCTAGGATGATTCAAATATCGTCCTATATGATTAGTACAAAATAGCCCTTTCAACCAGCATGATCAGCATTGCCCTGTACGATCAGTTCAAGTATTTAAAAGAATCATCCTGTATGATCTTTCGATTGTCTTGGATGACTAGTTCACGAGTGTATATTAATCATTGTTGGTGTTAAAAAGGGGATTTACTTTGTGAGGTGCAAAATAAATCAAAATTAAATTACTTTGGAAAAACTAAAAATTAAATTGAAATTTCAATCATTGAGTCGAATAAACTATTAGGGAAAATACACTACCTCAGAAGGCAGAGATAAAATCTCCTAACGGGTTCAGATCCAGAATTATGGATTTTCTCTTGAATATCGTGGCTTAATTTAAGGGAGAACCACATATGACCCTAGGGGGTCAAAATAAAGTTTAGTCAAATATCCAACTACGATAATCAAGAAGAGTGATCGTAAATTTCATATTCAAATTTATGTTAGCAAATAATGTATCTTCCTGAGGGGAGAACATATCATCCGTCAGCAATTATTCGATTATGATAATGTCGATCATTATAAATTTGATTTTCCAAAAGAAATATTAATTGAATTTTGAAAAATTGACTTTTTGAAAAGGTTGATGTAGGTTCTAAATCTCCTACGAGCGTAAGCCCTCGTAGTTAATTACATCGTAGGAAGATTAAATTTTCTACCAATACTCTCGATTAAAATAACGACAGAAATTATGTTTGGAGATTTTTTAGGAGTGATATCAAAGAAGTTGGATTTTAAAATTTTAAATGGGATTGAAACAAGATTGAACACTTATTTTGGAGTCAAAGGAAGAAGGGTAAGAGGCACTTTAAAATTTTAGAAGTGCCTCGACCTAAACTAAGTATTGGGCTTTAAATTTAAGATTGAGAAGAATTTTAGTTTGAGTTGAATATTTTATTAAAATTTTGAGATTATATTCCCAAAGGTTAGGATCTTATGATTTAAAATCTACCATAGATCCTAAATCTAAATTGGGCACCAGACCACGGTGGCCCGAACCTAACTAATGCAATGTAAAATCTAGACTTATCTTGGCTTAAATTGGGAAGCCAGCTAACCACCTAGATGATTAAAATCCATGAGTTCGATCATGATATGAATGAGTGGTAGGGACATTTTTTTATTAAATTTTAAGGAGTTGGTGCCAACATCTAGAGATTGTCCTAAGTGGCCCCTTGACTTATGTTGGGTGAAAATGCCAAAAGTAAATGCAATTAAAATATTGAATCTTTTAAATGTATTTCTAGTACAATATATGCTGATAGACTCGATTAAATATATAAAGTTGAAATGAAGCAATTTTAAAAAGACTTAAAAATAGTTTTTATCCTAGAGATTGCATATATTCTCCTTGACAGATCTGCACCCTCATAGGCCAGGTGGTCTACCAGAACCCACAGGTAGGGAGGTGCCTAACAAAAGAAAAGAAGAGTGCAACAAAGATGTTTATGAGAACTCCCGGTGATCCCGGGCTTACTTCTTAGATCGTTAGAGTTTTTATGTTATCTTAAAATTTTTATTAAAGTTTTAAGTAGAAAAATTTTATCGTGCCCTCATGAGCCTCCACGTATCCAGGCTAAAATAAAATTGACACACAAGTGCCAAAAAACTAAGAAAACCAGATAATATCTTATATGCAATCAAAGTAAATCAAACACATCAATAAATTAAATCAATTAAATAAACATCCATAGGCAAACTACCTTCTTATTATAACCCAGGGTCTATAAAAATTAAAAGTGGTCAGACACCACTGACAACAACCCAAATTCTAATTCTAGAATAGACGCAAGTGACTTTGAGTGGGATACTCTTCTATCTTCAATTCTTCATCCTTCTCCTCTTCAGGCTCCTTGAATTCATCGTAGTTGGATACCCAAATGGGAAAGAAAACTCTACCCCTGAGGGGGAGGTTATTCTTCCAACTTTGGGTAGTGGAGTGATCCAAAATTGAGCTTCCAAATGGAAAAGGACTACCCCCCTGAGGGGTAACCTTTTCTCTTTGGAATTTAATTTTGGGTCTAAATATCCCAAACTCAAAGACACTTTCAAAACTCTTAACTTTGAATGAATTACATTAATATAAAAAAAGAAAAATTCTAGACTCTCCTGCAGGGTTATCCTAAGCATTCAAATATAAAATAATCCCAAGTAGTTTTATATTGAAATTAAAATTACTCATCTAGCCACGCTTGACCAAGCTCTTATTTATTTGGGGGCTAAGCAGCTGAAGCACCTGTAGCATTTTATCATGATTATTATTTTTAGCCCCCTTTTATTGCCCTATACGAGCACGGTCACCTGCAAAAAATTCATTGAGCATCTAGATCATTACTAACCTAAGGATAATCTAATCGCCCATCACATTAATCCATAGAGTACAGTAAAACTAAACAAATATATCAATCAAAATTCAATCACAACATGTAATAAAATCTCAGAAAGCTCAGCACGCAACAGTAAAGTAAGCACCGACCTAGCCTAGACTAGAGTTAGTTGTCCTAACAAATCATCTAAAGTGTGTGCTGAAGGCCATGTGGCTGGGGTAGATCCTAATTTGGGTTATTAATTGAAGTTGTCTAGTGTTCGGGTTTGTTGAAGGTTTAAGGAGAGATTTAATTATAGTTTAAATATTAATATATTAAAACTTAAATTAAGTACATTTTAAGGATTGAATAATCACCACATTTATTGCTCACCGAGGCCGTGAAATTTATTTCACCTTCATTGGAGCTAAGCTAATAGCCTTATAGGCCTGGGTTACCAACTAGTGATCGGGGTTGATTAACTTAATTTAATTCGTTAGAAATTAAGAGTTAATTAATATTAATTAATTAAATTAATTTTTAATTTAAATATTAAATTAGTATTTATTTTTCATCAACAGGTTTGTGGCTTTGTGTCACCAGGCTCGAGGAACTAGGCTTCCTTAAGACATGTAACCCCGTAGCCTAGAGTAGTCCATCCTAAAAACCTTATGAATATAGTTGAATTAAAGATTTTAATTGGTTGAATAATTAAAAGTCTTTTAATTCTAAGGTTTTACACTCAATTGAATTCATTCATGATATTGTGCCACCAGGCTCGAGGAACCAGGCCTCCTTAGGACATGTAGCCCCGCAGCCCAGAGTATTTCATCCTAAAAACTGTATCTTTGGAGTGATTGTTGTATATTAGAACATTGGTTAAGGATTTTATTAATCAAATTAGAATTTTCTAGAATTCTTATAAATTATTAATTTTTTGAGAATTATTTAAACGTATTAATTAAGGGTCCAAAAGTTGACTTTTCAAATTAAAGTTAATTTTGAAGATTTCAGATTTTTAACAAATATTAGACCTTATGATGAGTAATTAAAGTATTATTTTGCTTAATTTGGAGTTCTCTATAATAAGTTATGATTTTTTAAAGTTTAGGCTTAGATTTGAACTATGGTTGACCAGAAAGTTGACTTTTTGACTTTGATTTAATTCTAGAAATTTGATATTTTTAGAAAATACTAGACCTTAAATGTAGTTGAATGACACTAAGTTTTTTCAGTTTAAAATTTTCTACAATTACTTATGATTTTTTGAACTTTGGCCATTTAATTGAAATTTTGAATTATTTAATTAGGGAGGTTTTGATGATTTTGATCCAAATCAATCTAAAACTTCATGGAATCACCCCCAAAAGTTAGGAATAACCCAAGAAGACATTTCCAAGTGTTTGAAATTTTTTTGGCATTTTTAATTACTTTTAATTAATTAATGTATTTAATTATCAGTTTTTATTAGAAATTAAATTAAAGTTAAATTGGAGGTCCAGCCAAGGGGCTTTTATTTTTCCTAGGTAGAAGACTAAGTTTTGGTCAGTTTGAGATATTATTTACATTTTTTGTACTCAATTTTGATTTATTACATTTTTTTTGAATTTTCTGGATCCCTAAAAGAATGGAAACTTGACATGTTTAATTTTCTATCCTAATGACCTCCAAATTTAATGAAATTTGAACCTATGGGGAAAAATGTTACAAAGTTTAGTGTGTTCAAGTTTCACCCCTATTGGGTGTGTGTGCAACTCCCTGAAAATTTTCAAAGTTTTCTAGACTTTTTTCCTAATAATTTTCCTTAGGTGTTAGTACTGTTCAAATGAGCTTGAAATTTGGTGTGACAAACCTTGGTACACATACAATCACACCACAAAAATTATGTAGCCTAATTCTATAAAAAATTGAAGTTATGAATTTTTAAAGTTTTAGGTCCAAAATAGATCCATTACCTTGAAAATTCACATCACAGGAAATTACAAAGCATCTGACCCTAGAAAAATCACAAAAATTTAGGATCCATTTGATCCCTGGATTATAAGAAAATTGGAAAAAACTAAATTCAAACAAACTCAATTTTCTTATAATCTAGAGCTCAAAATAAATTAATATTAATTTTAATAAATACCATGTTAAATTATCTATCTAACGATACCAAAAATATTAATTTTGGTGAAAAATTGAATTTTCTTTGAATTTTGAAAGATCTGGATAATTTTTGGAATTTTGTTAGACCATTATTGGCCAAATCGGGCGCCACCGCAGTCGTACCAATCATTGGTCCGTACGGTGGCACGGCGCCCATCCCAGCCACATGTCAGCTGGCGAGCCAACCACTTATCTGCGGTGCCAATCAATCTTGGCCGTCGTATTGACTGTGAAAGGTGCGGATGGATAGGATTGTGACACGGGGACCCGCGGTCTGGAAGCCGCGCGGGTTCGAAACCGCGACAGCCTGCGATTTTGGAGCCGGATGATGCAGCTTCAAATGGACAGTCTGTTCACGCATTTATCATGATCGGATGGTCCAAACTATGCCATAATAGTTAGGTCAAAATGAACTAAAAATTCAAATCTCCATATCTTCCAAAATACTCAACAAAATTTAACAAAATTTGAAAAGTAGCAAGGTGGTATCATAAACTTGCAGTGCCTGGAGCTTGGAGGCTCCATGCATTGCAGGTTTCCTACAGTTTCAAAATAAAAATTTACCTAAAAGTGAAAAGATCTTATTATATACTCGATGGATTTGTGCGTTATTGGACTCCTTTTGCTCTTGCTGATGTTCTCTATAAGTTTAGTGAAGACTCCATAGGATTTTGACACCTGGATTTGAAGTTATTGAAGAGAAAAGGTTTTCTCTCACTATCTCTCTCTTTATTCACTAAAATAATGGTTTAAGGTTGGAAATGATGGAGGAATACTTGGGAAGGCCTTAGGGGGGACTTGGAGTAGATGGGAGAGGGTTTTTTGGAGTAGAGGTTGCTGGAGATTTTAAGGATCAATGAAAATGAGCAAGAAGCAATGGGTTAGGAAAAGTTTTGCCCACTTAACCCTCATGATTTGAAATGGATGGCTAGGATCTAATCAAGAGTGTTTTGGATGCTTGCCATGTGTCCCATGAACAACCCAAAATTAGGAGAAAGCTGGTGGGTTGAGGGATACTTGCCTTGAGCCAAGAGAGGGGGACCACACCCTTTTCCTCCATTTGGCTAAATCAAGACATGGCTTGGTTAAGAGGGCTAGATTAGGGATCAGTTAGGAGGGAAAAAAGCTGATCTCCATTAGCCTAAAATAGGTTTTGATTTGGAGAATGTGTTTGCTTATATGGCATGATGAAGTGGCCTCAGTTTGGTCTCATTTCAAGGGTTTGTTGACCCATTGACTTGTTGACCAGTCAATGGTGAATAGGATATGCATGGAGGGAGTCAAGGGTGTTGTAGGAGTCAATCTTAAGGAGTATAGAGCCATGGTATTGAAGCCAACATGGATTTTAGAAAGTTTGTAGAAGTTTGACCATGTAAGAAAATTTGACTAAGTCAAATCCATAGGGACTTGACTTAGGGATGAGTTAGAAGTATTTTGAGTGTTCAATTGAAGTATTTTGGAGGGTTGATTTGGTTTGAAATGAGTTCAAACATTGGATTTGACCATAGGTTGAGTTAAGGGTTAATTTAGTCAACAATGGTAGACTTGGTCAATCTGGTCGAACCTTGGGTCGAATTTGGGTCAACAAGTTCAAATAAATATTTTGAGATCAATGGAAGTGATTCTAAGCGTTGGGTAGGTCATTTAGGTTGAAATGGGCATTTTATCCCTTAAAGGGCATTTTGGTCAACCTTGGTTGACTTGGTCAACCAGGTCAAACCAAACCCTAGGTTTGGACTCAATATGCTCTTAAAAATATTTAGGATGCATTGGGAGAGTTTTCAAAGGTTGGTTTGATTGCCCCATGCTGAGTTTTGACCAAAAGTCCAATGTTGCCTTTAAAGGGCAATTTGATCATTTTGACTTTCAATCAACTCTGGGTTAAACTGGGTCTGGGAATGTGCAATTTACTTGTCAACAGGTCATAAAGAAGGCCATGGACATGGTCAAAGGCTTTGAGGAGGGTCCCAAGGTCAAATTCCATAAGGTGGAGGGTCCAGTGGCATGGGTCGTTAATATTTGAAGGTTTCATAACCTTTAGAAATCAATTCAGTTCTTAGGGTTAGAAGTTTCAGACTGAGCTCAAATTTGGAGAGTTGAACCTAGGGACATGGATGATCAATATGCAACTAATAGATCATGAATCCGTTATCATTTGACTGGGTTTCAAGGTGGCAAAAAATCCACCCAAAAAGGGTTTTAGGACCTGGGTTCTTAACCTTAAGGCTTGACTTAGAAACTTGGATTTAGATTGAACTTTTGAATTGAGTGATTGAGTTTGAATTATCCACATTAATAATAATTAAATGAATGATTAAAATTGATTGGATAAAATTTAGAAATTGATTGGAAGTTTGCTGAAAGTTGGTCTGGGAATTGAATTGGGGGGGGGGGGGGGGAGGGTGAAACAGGATTTAACTAGATTTGGATTTGTTCTTAACTTGGACCTATATGGCTGAGAAGTGGAAATATCCTAGTCATTAGGTCACTAGAGAGAAACCTGGGTAGCTCCTAGTGAGCTCATACAAAAATGAGATCAACAATCATCCAGTACGATGTCCGACGATTAATTATTATCCTATGCAGCAGACGGGTTGTCCAGTATAAAGTAGAGGTATCATCCATGACAATTAGTTGCAAGATTATAGTTTTCATCATGTATGACGGGTAACAATTAATTATTGTACAATGTAGTGCTCTAATCATACAGTACGATCATTTTCAATCGTTCTATACAATTTGATTGATCAATTTAACTATACTTAATCTCCTAATCATGAGATCAATTTAGGTATAATTGTCATAAATTATCCAGGATGATCATGATTATCCTGTATAATGAGAGTAGATTTTGAAATATAAAATCTTGCATAAATTGTGATTGGCGACTGGTTTCTAAAGTTAAAATGTATCATCCTGTATGATATAGGGATCATCCAGGATGATTAGTTTAAACAGTCTGATATGATACAAATGCCCTAATTAGAGTTTTGGGATAAATCGATCGTCTAGGACAATATAAATTATCATGTACGATTAGTTTAAAAAATTAAAAATTTTCATAACTCACTTACCACTCCCTTGAGTGTGTGTGCATAAGGTTACTTAGCTTCAGAATCCATCATAGTATATTTGACTCAAGAAAAGGTAAAAGAAGCATTAGAATTGAAATTACAGACTGACTCAATCCTAGTCTACCTGATCTTGAGCTGATTGACGTGCCAAGTGAACTTGTGGACCTGAAAGATTAGTGAACAGGGCAAACCAAAATAGATATGCAAGAATAGCAGTAGTAAAGAAATATTAATATTTGTTATCATCAAAATCACTATACTCGGGCCCAAATTTGCAACACTTTGTGGAAGCAACACAAAAAACACCGTAATATTATTAGCTTCAACGTCAAAAAGTCTACTTGGTAGTGCCAAATTCTTTATTTTTCAATATCACAGTGCCATAATTTCTTACACATTGGCACCATTTTTGCACTTTGAGCGTCGTAGCATTCTAATGTCCACAACGCCACAACATTGCAGTTGTAACTTTTAAGGGACACATTCTATCAGTGGAGAGACACAACTGTTCACTAAGTAACTGATCTACATCAATAAGCAACACGGTGGTGCAACAAATTTAGCGTCGAGGCGCTAACTCACTTTAAGGGTGCTACAACGCCATTATTTCAAGCACTGCATCGCCAGTTGCCATTTTTATGATGTTATTTAAATAGATATTATATTATGTTTGTAAGAGAGTTTAATCACTATGTAATTTTAGTACTTTTTAGAGTACTTCTCTTGTTCTCTTCTAGAGTAAAATCTAAGGGAGGTTAGGAAGTACAAGATACAATCATGTGGAGTATTTAGCATGTATTTTTTGAAGAAACTCAACAAGTTAAAGGGAGGAGTGTAGAGGAGATACTTTGATCCTTTCTAGTGATATCACTATCGTATATTTTTCATTCTTTCATGAGTTTAATGAAAATGGTTTACTTGTTATTTATTCCATGTCTAGCTAATTATCTTATTTTGGATTGATGATATAAAATAGATGTTGAGTACTAATGAGGATTCTTATTCTATAAATTGTTAAAAAAGATATTTTCAATATTATCCCGCTCTTTATTTGATGCGCATAGTGAAAATATGTATAGTTAAGATTTAGTGTGATGTATAGCCTCGATGGAAGAATGCAAGAACAACCGGAGTATTGGGATATGATGTTTTGCATGTCTAGACATAGGATGTAAAATATTCTAAGTTCTTAATGAGATATTATAACTGTAGGAGGTCAACAGATATCCTTTTTCACCCCTACAAGCTCGGCAAAGATCTAGAAATGCATATGCTTCAAATCACATCACCTTGAAGAGACTCAAAGGAAATATATGCAATTTATAGTCATCAATCCAAAATACTTTAATTAAATATTATATAAAATATTTTAACTATTTTATTCAGTGATATAATCTCTAAAAATATCACTTTTATTTTAGTTTGTAAAAGTTAATTTTCAATCAGATGTGATGACATAAATTTTTAAACATAACTCTCTAGTTTGTAAAAGTTAATTTTCTCAAATTACTTGAATTATAAAATCGCGATGGAACTTAATATTCAATCAGATGTGATGACATAACAAGTAAACATTCATACTAAATCACAACATAAGGTGCTTTACATGTGTTCACCAATATGCTTAATTACCCATTTTTCTCCAATCATGGGTTACAAGATACCTTAAATACTTGAATGCGAGATACCAACGAAACATTATTTGAAACATCCAAATCTTCACTCATGATAAGAAAAGAATATACATTTCTATAAGTCATTGAGGACAAAATTGTATGCAATATTGAAATAAGAATTTGCACTTGAAGTTTTCTAATCTTCATCCATTACCACTCTCATTGCAAGTTAAATCTTAAAACTAATATATAATCCTATCAACATGCCAATTCATTTAATAAGTCATCTCATATTTGTGAAATTAATTAAGATTTATCGAAAGAATTATTGACTTTATTTTAACTTTTTGGTGGAAATAATGATGGCTAGCATTCATTATATAAGATTAAAAGTGAAAAAAAGACTTTGTCTTTTATTTTTATTTGATTTGAAAGGAAAACATTAGCTAAGTTCGCATAAGATAGTTTAAAATTTGTTAACTAAAATTCTCCAAATACAAATAATGGAGAGGAATATACATATGTAGCTATACAATTTATAAGAAGAAAATAAGCTTCAATCATCTATTTTAAAGAGAAGATATTACGATTTTAGCGAATCAAATAGCTATAAGAGAACACATATATGACTTGAAGGTTCTAAATCACCATTCCACTTATTAAGATGTAATCATTATATGTATTAAGACTACAATAGATAAAAATATTCTACTTATGTCTAACTGAATCAATGTATATGAATGAATACAAGTATAATTTTTCAAAATTTAAAATTTATAACTTAATCCCTTACATGTGATTAATAAGTAACAGAAAATAAGACTAAACAAGACTTTTTTTAGCTTGCTAATGTAATACAGGAATATGCACTATTTAAAAAAATTCATTTCAATAATTAATATAGGATTATTATTTACATCTAGCTACAGTAATTACATAGTTAACCATACATATATATATATATATATATATTACGGCTACAGGACAGAAATGTCCAATAGCATAGTTAAAAAAAAGCAACTTTTTTTTAATCATGATTGCAAGTTTGCTATGATTTCATGGAAGAACCAGACAGGATGGAAAAAATACCCTCTTCCACAGAGTAGGGGATTATTACACATTCCTTCGCGTGGGTCAAAGTGCCTCCACCTCCAACGAATCTCCAATTAACACAAACAAACATCTAGCTCTCTTTGTTCGGAATGATCGGAACAAGCCCCATCTTCACGTTTTTCTTTTTTTGAGAGGACGAACAGCAGCTACTAGGTAAGAAGGTGAGAAAAATCTACTTGAGAGTTGATGTCAAAGAAGCTTCGAGCGTCCAAGGGGTCAGCCATGGGTGTTCGAGAATGCAAGAAAGGCACGGGGCCGGTTGGTGTGAGGTAGCAGGAAACTGGTGGCTGGGTAGTAAATCAGAGGAAGGCTTGAGGTTTAGAGGCATAAGGGAGAGGGAGGAGCCGCCTAATCGTGAATCAGAGGAGTAGCAAGGGAGTGGCTGCCTTCGTGTGGGGAGAGATTATTAGGTGTCGTACACCAAACGTATCCAAAGGCGAATGAGAAGGCACCACATCATGCAATATACTGTGCATTGGGTGATGGAAGCCTCCTTATTCACCTCTGGACGCGTTCGGTGTCCAAATGTAATAATTTTTCTCGTGTACATGCGAGGGACTTGCAGTTCTGTGAGAAAATGAGAGGAGTCCTCCTTCGACAAAATTATTACGCGCGGTCATCGGATGTCGTCGGGAGGCCAATCAGGATGCATCACATTACCAATATATTATGTACTGTCATTTGTGAGGCTTGCGGGTGCAAGAATGAATCCACGTTCTCCCTTCTTTTGAACCATCCCCAACTCCCTTTGTAAAACCTGAAACAAAACATAGAGAAAAATGAGGCTAATATTGAATTTGATTTGTAAACCCTCAATCAACTTGTTGAAATTGAGTTTGTTAAATCAACCATGGGATGGGAAATCGCTAGATTTGGGAATATGGAAATGTTAGCTAAAATAATTTTGTATTCAAACCCAATCTTAAATATATATATATATATATATATATATATATATATATATATTATACAAATATATGTTTTACTTATTTTAGAGATTTATTTTTATATGATTTTAAACTTATTATTATTATTATTATTATTATTATTAAATTTGTTAAAAAGTAAATGCCTAACTTTCTCTTTCTTCGACATGCATCAAATGACACCCGATTTAAGCACGAATGGGCTCATTTGATCCATCTTGAAGAGCCAGACGTACTCGTGCAGTCCATTTTACAAAATGAGATCATGATCAAAAGAATTTATACACATAACGATAATGTGTGATAAATGTTCAAATGCACATAAATACTCATCAAATCGGCGTTGACTCGATCACACATAATTTAGAACAAAATAAAGGACAACATGTGTTCAAAAGGAGTAAATCCTAAGGTCGATGATAAACCAAGGTAAAATACTCAACTCAACCCTTCATCATACACAAATGGTGCAACATACATGATGGTGATCGATTACAAAATGTAAGTGATAAGACAGTGCAAGTGATCGATGCAAAAAAGGAGATCAACAAAATTCATTATAGTCTTGCAACCTAAACCACCTTCATTCAGAAAACCACAACAATTGATCCAAGATTTCTAATGAATTTTAGAATTATTATGGCTAGAACCCTAGAAAAACTTGCTAAGTATCCTTTCAATCTAGGTGCAAACAACAGTAATAGGATTAATAGTTTGCATAGTTTAGATCATGTAAATAGGTAAAGAACATAACACACTTTTAATCAAAACAAGTCTACCACCAAAAGAGAGGAAATTAAATCCCCATGAAGTAAGCTTTTTTTGAAGAAAATATCATCAAACATAAAAGATCTTTTGTTACCTTTATAAAGAGGAATGTCAAGATATTTAATCGGGAGGTTATTATGGAGAAACCCTATTTTATCTTTGATACCATCAATACAATTAGGAAAAAAGTTCTTAGAAGTAATAAAGCAACTTTTATTGTTGTTAATGAATAAGCCACTATTTTCCTTAAAATTATGAAGAAATATCATGAGAATTTTAATCATCTTGATAAAACCATTAGTAAAAATGATAAAGTCATTGGCAAAGCTTAAATGGGTAATAACCAAACCCTCATTAGAATGATGGTACATGGACTTATGATTTCTAAACAACTCATCCAGGCCTCTTGAAAGGTATTCCATAGCAATGATAAACAGAGCCTAAGACGGAGATAGAGGATCACCTTGTCTAAGACCTTGAGGGGATTTTAAAAAAGCGTTACTCTTACCATTTATGTTAAGGAAAAGTAACCGTTTTTATGCAGTTTTTGATAAGATTAATGACTTGACAGTTAAAACCAAAAGCATCCATAATATTATAAAAGAATACCCAACCAAAATTATCATAAACTTTAGCAATATCTAACTTAAAGATAATGTTCCCACCCTTAACTTTAGAGTTAACCTCATGGATCATTTCTTTTTTTTTTTTTAGGGAAAACCCCCTGGCGGGGGCCTACGTGTTAATATAGGAAAAAATTACAAGTCCTTAAAAGAATCCCCAAGCTCACTACGCTCAAAAGAGCTACAAAAAATTAAAGCAAAAAAACCTAAGAGCTCGGGGCCTCTACTAAATAAAAGGACAAGCCAACCGAAGTACATTCTACGGTGCACAAGAACGAGCACCCAAAAAAGAAACCGTAGGGAAACCATCTTCAGCACGTTCTCAGTATAAGTACCTGCAAAGTTAGATAGTTGCACAAAAGGAATAAACATAACCTGAAAAAATAGAGACCCGACAATGATAATAGGGAACGACTAGGTAAAGCAGCTCAATAGCAGACCCTTGAGGTAAAAAACCTGAACCTGCGAGCAGCAAAAAATGCTGAAGCAGGAGTTAAAATAGTAATAAGAAGCAAAACTCATCAGAAGATACTGCTAGTAAGGCTCCAGACCACACCAAGCCGAAGAGCTAGTGCCAAAAAACCAATACCTCCTCCAACAAAGCACACCAGAAAAATTATCAAAAACAAACACCTGGAGCAGAGCCAAGATAAGCACCAAAGCCCAAACACCAAGACAACACCGCATGAGAAACCCATAAGAAACACACCCAGACTCCAAACCCAAAGAGGTCAACCCGTTCCAGCTATTAAAATTAAACCATACAAACCACTTACAAGTAGAAGATAACCACTTACAAGTAGTAGAAGACCAGCCGAAACCCACCCCCAGCTCCCAGAAAAACCAAAGCCAGCAAGAAGAAATGACCACACCCATCCCGACATACACCTCCAGATTACCCAAAACAGCACCGAAATAAGCCCCATAACCAACCAAAAAATAGAAATAATGAGTGATATAAAGAACAATATACAACTCCAACAGGTTAAGCCCACAGCCAAAAAAGAACATAGAGGCCAAACAGTCCAGCAATACCACTCTAAAGCAACAACCAAACAGCCAAAATCCAGGCCCTGTTCCAGCAAAACAACAGACCAACTCTCGATAAAAATAGCCAGAAAACCCAGAAAGAACAAAACCCCCAACACGCAGTGCCCGTAAAGAGATAACAACCACCGAAATAGAAAAGCTTGACAGCAGCAGAAAAAACAACAAAGAACAAAGCCCGGAACCCAACCAGTAAAAAAACTTAAAGAAGAACTTAGGGAACATTATCCATCTCCAAGTTGACCAGCCTCTAATATGAATAGGGAGATTAGAGACCAGAAAATTAGCCATAGAGTCTAAAACAGTCCCCCAAACCACACTAGCTTAAGCACAAGCGTTCCCACCCATATTAATAACAGAAAAAGAGCAATTCAGCATGCTCCCCAAATGCTTAATATCCCTTCTCATGTAGAAAACAAGAGAAGAACAACTATTGCCCTCACAAGCAAAGCAAGATTGATAACAAAAATTGGAATCCATTTCAACCACGATATTAACACAACCAACAGAGAAACAAGTCCTTAAACCGTGAAGGATAGCATATATAATCGCAGCATTAACATCACTCATATAAGGGCCAGCAAAAGCCAAAATGCACTTACCAGAAGAGTCTCTAATGAGCCCACCACAGCCCATCAACAAATTACTACAAACAACTACCACATTAATCTTGAAAAAATTAGCCTTAGGCCTGAACCAAAAAATACACTTAGGAGCATTATGAGGCATATCAACATCTAACATAATACCCAAATCAGCCACATACCTATGGAAGTTGTTGAAACTCTTAAAAGAAAGTAAGTTAGCAAAATAAAGAGCAACAATCTTATCTTTAACATTTTGAATAATTCTATGATGACTCATTTTAACACTATTATAATGAGAATTATTCCTATCCAGCCACAAAAACCAAAGAATAAGAGAAGGAATAAGATTCCTGATATGCCCTTTATGCTTAGGAAACCAAAATTTAAGTAAGGAAGTTATGTAGAGATTGGCATTAAAGAAATTTAAATGTAAAATGTCCTCAAAATAAATCCAAACTTTAACAGGACAAGGACCAGAAATAAAAATATGATGCATATTGTCCATATGATAGCAGCATTGACATTTAGAAGGAAGGATAAAACCACGTTTAATCAAATTATCATCGGTAGGAATAAACTTATGTAAAATGCGCCACATAAAAACAGAGACGGTAGGAGGAATACTTTTGTGCCAAAGCATTTTAAAGATTTTGGAAGACTCTTTCCAAATTCTAATGAAGTGCCAAGCATCCTTAAGTCTGAACAACCCATCTTTGGACAACGAGCACAATTGAACATCCGAAGTATTAATGTTTAAAGGAATTTTTAGAATAAGCTCTGTAACAAAGCCAGGTAGATCATTGGAAAGCTTCTCCACATTCCAACTATTACCAGAAAAATAATGATTAACTTTAACAGTAGCAATAGAAAAAGAATTAAGAAAAGACTCAATGGAATTACCCCCCAACCAACGATCCAGCCAAAAGAACATATTACCATTACCAAGCCCCCAACAACTAGAAGGCTCAATGGACCATTTAATCGAACCCAAACGATGCCAAACCCTAGAGTTCCCTTTACTAAAACAACATAAGGTGGGATGGAAATCACCGCAATACTTAACATTCATAAACTTAGCCCAGAGGCTCATATTAGCACAGAAATTATACCATAACTTAAAAGAGAAAGCCGAAGCCAAATCCTTTAAAGAATTGCAACCAAGGGCACCTTCCTCCAGAGTGCCACAACACTTAATCCAAGAAGACCAGTGAATCTTAGAGTTATTAGAAACCCCTTTCAAGAAAAAACTGTTAAAAATTTTATCAATCTTATTACACACAACCTGAGTAGGGAAAAGAGTTTGAAAACTATAAACGGGGATCGAGCATAATATACTCTTAATAAGAGTTAAATGACCACCAAAGTTGAGAAAATTCGAATCCCAAGAAGTGATCCTCTTCTGAACAACAGTAATTAAATCATCAAACATAAAAGTTTTCTTTCTACCTTTATAAATCGGCACCCTAAGATACTTAAAAGGCAAAGAAACATGATCAAAACCAGTTAAATTCCTAATAGCCAAAATACAATTAAAAGAAACTTTCTTAGCAGGGATAAAACTGCACTTCTGTTTATTAAAAGTTAAGCCACTAACCAATTCAAATTGATTCAGAAACCTTTAAAGCCTTTTAATTCTATTAACATATGCATTAGTGAAGATAATGAAATCATCAGCAAAACATAAATGAGAAATATGAAAACCACCTAAATTTCTAAAGTAAAGGCTAGGAAAGTGTTCAAAAAGGTCAGAAAGACCACGAGACAAATATTCAGTAGTAATAATAAAAAGCGCAGGAGAAAGAGGGTCACCCTGTCTTAAGCCATTAGAAGCCTTAAAAAAACCATGACTCGTACCGTTAACAATGATAAAAAAATAGGGACTCTCAATATAAAGCTTAATAAGAGTAAAAAAATGTAAATCAAAACCAAACAAATTCAAAATCTCATAAAGAAAATTCCAATCAATATTATCATAAGCTTTCGCAATGTCCATTTTCAAAATCATATTACCACCAGTAACTTTAGCATCCAAATCATGATAAAATTCTTGAGCCAAAAGGAAATTGTCAGCAATAACACGCCCTTTCCCAAAACCCATTTGAAAAGGGGAAATAAGTTTAGGCAAAAAAATAGAAAGATGATTCATTAAAATCTTAGAAATCAATTTATAATAAAAAGTACATAAACTAATAGGTCTAAAGTCATTCCAAGTAGTGAGAGAATTATTCTTAGGAATAAGCACAATAGAAGTAGCATTGAAGAATTTAGGGATCAGATTACCCCCAAAAAAATCAATAACAGCTGAAAAAAGATCATTACCAATAATATACCAAGCTTTCTGGAAGAATTTCGTAGTGAAACCATTAGGGCCAGTGACAGAATCAGAATTCATGCCAAAAACCGTTTCCTTAACCTCTTCAAAAGTAGGAAAATGAGATAAAAAAACATTGTCCTCATGCAAAATAATAGAGGGAATAAAGTGAGGATTAGCAAGAGTAAAAGGAAGGAAATTTTTATTAAGATGCTGTTGAAAGTGCAAAACAGCAAGATTAGCAATTTCAACCTTATCTTCGGTAAGAGTGCCATCCATCCGATAAATCTTATGGATAGCATTCATATTACGTTTCCTCTTAACCATAGCCTGAAAATACTTTGTATTTTTGTCACCTTCCACCAAATGCTTTATAGCCGCTTTTTGCTTCCAAAAGGCTTCTTCCTGAGCTTGAAGTTTAAAGAGCCCTTATTTAACCTCACGCAAATAAGTCAAATTATCAGCAGAGGGGTTCAATTGGCAAAGAGACTCCTGAACAGCAACCTTATCTTCAGCAATTAAGATATTAGAAAATAAATTCTTAAAGACCGAACGATTCCACCAATTTAAAACAAACTTAAGTCTTTTCAATTTGTACCACAACCTTTTCATACCAGTAATAGAATTGTTCGGAAATAAAGGAGCAGACCAATTATTCTTCACAATATCCATGAAGGTATCATGAAGTAACCATATGTTCTGAAATCTAAATTGAGAAGGAGAAGCCCTCAAAGTAGGCTTAATTTTAATAAGAAGAGGAGAATGATCAGAAAGGGTCCTACTGAGATGTTCATTAGTAGAATCAAATGAATTTAACCAAGCATCATTAAATAAAACTCTATCTAATCTTTGCCAAAGATTACCACAATTCCAGGTAAAGCTATCACCAGAAAAATCAATATAAATCAAGTTACAATTAAGAATCATGTTATTAAAGTCCTCCATAGAGTGGTAAATGTGGAGAGAACCCCCTAACCGTTCAGCAGGACTAGCAATAGTATTAAAATCCCCACCCACCAACCAAGGAAGGTTGCAAATACGATGAAATCAAGATATATTATCCCATAAGATTTTTTTATTATTACGAGAAGAAGCAGCATAAATAAAGGACCCACAACATTGCCGAGTAGCACTTTCAATATTACAATGAATAACTTGGTTAAAATCAACAATAATGTCAAGCCGAACAAAATCTTTCCAAAAAACCCAAATTTTATTAGAGCAATTAGAAAAAGCATTTTTAAAACCCAAAAATTTAGCAGTACTAATTAATTTATCAGAAGCAATAAGAGGCTCAAGTAAAATAAGAAGCAAAACATTATGAATACGACATAAGTTTTTAACTCTACACTTAGAGGAGGAGAAACCAATCCCCCTAACATTCCAAATAATAACATTAAACATAAAAATAGGAAATTAATGAGAAGTATGTGAACGGGGATTACGGGGCAGTCGAAGGACAACATTCTTTGGTTTGCGACCTCTTTTACTACGAATTTTAGAAAAGCTAGTATCATCTCTAGGAAAACTTTTAGCCAACAAATCCATATCATCATAATCAGTACAAGCGTCACTATGATAATAATCATTCAAGGGTAATTTACCTTTATTCAAGATACCTGAGTGCTTTCGAGAAGGAGACAAGTCACCTTCCTCCGAAAAAGTATCACCTCCCACATAGGATTCATTATTCAAAAGCATATCCTCCTCCCTCTCCACCACAGAAATGGGAGGAATCAAATCTGACACCTTAGCAGGAGCCATATACTTAATCAAAGTATTATTGTTAGTCAAGTCAACAACCAAAAGAATTTCATTAGAATAATTTTTACTAATAGGCTCAGATGGAGGAATTTGATCAATCACATTAAGAGAAATATTAGGAATAGAAGAGTCTACGATACAATTAACCTCCTGGCTTTGAACCACATTCTCCACATTCTCCAAATGAATCGGGTGAGCTTCCACGTGATCATAAATCAAGTTTAAAGGTTCATTACCAAGAACAGCAACATTAGCCTCATTAGCAAAATTCCCATCATTACCAAGAATGGGAGTAACCGAAGCCAATTCCTTGGCAATAATTCCATTATTAGCAACCGGAAGATTAGAATCTTTTCCCTTCCTCAGATGAGGATGAAGCTTAAAACAATCAATTATACCATGCCCATACATTTTACAATGAGAACAAAAAATAGGGACATTTTCAAAGTCTACTTTTTGAAAATAACCGTTAAGTTCCGAACCAATCCAAACTGGGATGTTTTTTAGAGATATCCATTTCAACTAATACCCTTGCCACAGATGGCCGAGAAATGGTGGCTGTTGCTTGGTCGGTTTGTAACGGTCTACCAAAAATAGACGCTAAGCCAAATAAGCTTTGAGTGTTAAAGAAATGCAAGCGTAAATTAGGAAATGAAATCCAAACAGGAGTCACCGACGATTCTTCATGAACATCAAAATTAGGAGACCATTTAAGGACTCTCATTTGGAAACCTTGAATATAATAAGCCCTTCTAGAAAAAAATACGGCTATAATCCAAATCATTACTAAGTTGGATTGCTATATGGCGAGGATCCAAAAGTCCCGCTTGAAAGGATCCAGCCAATTTCAGATTTAAGAAAATTTTTTGAATAACATCAATGTTAGGATGCTTCAACATGAATTTTCCGACCAAAGTAACGCAAAAGGCTTAGCCAACAAAGAAAGAACAGAATCCTCAAGCATCAAAGCCGGACAACCCTTGAAGGACGATTGAACAAAAGGAATCTTAGAACCTAAAGAAGCCTAGCCAGCTAAAACATCCTTAAAAGAGCGGGACTTACCGGTCGGAGCCAGAGCAGGAGAAGGGATAGATGACGATGGCGTCGTCATCTCCCAGAAACCACCAAAACACCAGCACGAGAGACCAAAAGAAAAACATAAAAGAGAAAAAACCAAAAAGAACGAAACACCGAACACAGAGAAGCGCTAAAGCAAAACCAAAAAGGAAGGAAATAATCGCGAGGAGGAGGACGAAGACGATCAGAGGAGCAAGCCCTAAATCGCCAAGAAATCGCCACAGAGCAGAGAGCAGAGGCCTGATGTTTTTTTTGGCTAATCATGGATCATTTCTTGAGCAAGAAGAATATTGTCAGATATAGATCTCCCCTTAACAAAACCTGTTTGGGAAGGAGAAATAATCTTAAGGAGGAATAAAGAAAGATTAGCCATTATACGTTTAGTAATGAGCTTGTTAAAAAAAGTACAAAGGTTGATAGGCCTAAGGTCCTCCCAGTTATTCATAGCATTTTTCTTGGGAATGAGAATAATAGAGGTTATGGAAAAGTATTTGGGAAGAGGAGCACTAGCAAAAAAATTCAAAACAAAGACGTGCAATTAACCCATGTTTTTAGGTCTAACCCATATTTCCTTAGGATATTTTTTTGTAATATCTAGCTCGACCAGAGCATGGGCTATAGATGGACGAGATTGAGCCACAGTGGCTTAATTCATCTGAAGAGGTCTTCCAAAAATTGAGGGCAGAGCATGAATAATTTGACAATTAAACATATGCAATCTTAAGTTTGAAAATAAGATCCACACCGAGATAATAGGAGACTCTTCTTTGATATCAAACAAGGGGGTCCATTTTAGGATCCTCATTTGACAAGTGTTAATGTAGTAAGCTCTCCTAGTAAAAATCCGACAATAGTCGAGGTCATTAAAAAGTTGAATGGCCACATACCTTGGTTCTAGCAAACCCATAGTGAAAGAACCAAATAATTTAAGGTTAACAAAGAAAGATCGGATCGTATCGAGATTTGGGCGACGTCGGGCAAACTTCCCCACTAGAGTAAACTCGAATGGAATTGTAAGTTTTTCAATGATATATTCCCCAAACATTACACCAGATACTCCTTTGAAAGAAGTGTGGACAAAAGGGATCAAAGGAAGAGAAGAAGAGGAAGTGCCAAAAACCACATCTTGAAAAGATCTTGAGGAATTGTTAAGTTTAGTAAGATAGAAAGTTTTCCCGTAGCTGGTTTGCTACAAGTTTTTTAAAAGAGAAAATCTTTATCAACAAAAATACACATCAAAAGAACACAAAATTAGCTTCTCAAAAATCTCTTGTAATGGAGATATTTAAAACCTTGGAGACTAACAATTGGACGAATGAACTCTAAACACAATCAAATTTGAATAAGAACTATTTAAAATTTAAATGATGAAATTAGCTTTTCATATATCTATTAAGAATAAATTTTATTAAAAAAAGTAATCACCTCGAGAGCAGACAAAATTAGATTCTCAAAGATCTCCTAACAAGATAATTTGTTGAAAAGCTTCAAAACTTAGCTTCAACTATCAATTGTGATTGAAACTTAGTAGTTAATTTCAGGATTGAAACTTAGTTGTTTAAAACTTCAATGATTCAAATCACAGAGTATGGATAAAAAGAAGTTTTACATATTATTACAATGTCTTTCATAAATACAAACATACCAGAGCATTAATTCATAAAAGAAACATTGAGATTTTATTAATGATGGAAATGCAATAAGCATATGGTATATCAAATATATCATAACACATTTTATTGTAAATCAATTAACTAGTAAGGTACCACTACCCTACCAAGGCAGAGTTTTTCAGCTAAAATATTTCTTAAAATATCATCCATTGATACATTGAATGAGTGCCATCTTTATCCATCGAAAAGGTAAGAACTAAATTCATATACTATCTCAACTATTAAAGGACTTTCTCAAGTATGCTCAAATTTATCTCCTCAATAGTAGTTAGTAACAATCATACATTGTAGAAACAACACTAGGTTGCTAATAATGAATGTTCTTAATCTGATAGACTTATCATATACTCAAATTATGCAAGTATAATAAAGTTCTAAATTATAAGTAGTCATGCTTTAGCAATTTTGCTTAGTCGGATTAAAGGTTTAGTTTTCTACTATAGTCGAGTGAATAATTTCATTACTCGATAATTACTTGTTGACCTCTTTACAAAGAAATAAAAAGACCAAAAAAATTTGCATACCTGCAAATCCCACCGAAGGCCTACCACTTGCTACAGTTGCTCGTACCTGATTCAGCGCCGCTTCAGTCGCTTCTCCACAAAATTGGCTCAAAACGACGTTGTGTCTCGTCATTAAATAGGAGACGAAAAGTGCTCCATCGGACTCGTCTCCTCCCACGATACTTCCCGCAAGCCTTGACCCTTACCTGTGAGCTGGGATTGACCTCCAACCTCTAGAACCAAAGCCCCGATCTTCCCTGCCCTACCTTCCAACCTCAGCAATCGAACCAGAGGCCGGTTCCGACCTCCCTCTTTAGTCGACTCCATCTCCGAACTCCAAGATCCAGCCACCTCTCACCCGACCTAGCCCTAGTTGAACTCCAACCTTCAACCCGTCGCCACCCGTATCAAGCTCGACCGACTTCACTCCTTCGACGACGTCCCCATCCTGTTGGTTCGAGAGTCACGACATTTTGATCCGCAAGCAACGATAGGAGCTCGCTGTGAAGGTAACATATTCCCTTACACGTGCCTCTTCGGCCAAGTCCCGTAAACCCGCCGAGCTTCGAAGAGGGAAATAGAAGATTTTTGCTTAAATACTCTCAAATCCCTCATAAATCCTCTGTTTTAACAGGATTTAACATAAATTCGACTCAAATCCTGTATAAATCTCATGAAAAAATTGCAATCAGACGGCACCTTTGTAAAATTCAGTTCAAATCCTATTCAATTCCTGTTTAAATTTACTTGAATTAATTATAATTAATTTAATTTGATTATAATGAATTATTTTTAATTATAATTAATTATAAATTAGATATAATTAATTAAATTTAATTATGATTAATTATGTTTAATTATAATTAATAATTATTAATCATAATTAATTAAGTTTACTTATGCTTAATTTTTAATTATAATTAATCATTAATTAATCATATATTAATTATAATTAATTAAATCTAATTACATTTAATTCTAATTAACAATTTTTAATCATAATTAATTATAATTAATTTAAGAAGAAAAGGGGTGCTTACTTCTCTTGCCTCGATCCACAAGCCTCCACTGTCACCCTTACACAAATGTATAATCTCTAAACTTTGATTCCCGCTCTTGTTGTTGGCGGCGAGTTGGCAAACCCCCTACGTGCTCATGTAGCATAGTGGGAGGGAAGCTAGTGTGATGCCTACGATGAGGCGGGCAATCGCCTTAAACCCCGCCCTCGTTGCTTGCGACGAACCGTCAAACCCCCTACGCGCTCACGTAGCGTAGTAAGGAGGGAAACCGGTACGGTGCTTGCAACGAGGTGGGTAATCCCCGGACCGCTCATGTAGCGTGAGGGGGACAAAAACTAAGTACCCATACGTGGGGAAATCACTGCTCTTTTCAACAGGTGCCCAAGACCCTTAAGCACTTATGTAGCGTCTTAGGGATTGAAGAAAAAATGCAGCCACTGTATCTACGGACATCTACCTAAAGAGCTCATGTAGCATGGAGGGGAATGTTGCCTATTGGTTTTTCCCCTAAACAGGGGAGATGCCGAGAGGCTGCCGAAATTCCGACTGCAAAATGCAAAGGACTTGGACAAAAAGAGGAGGATCGGGACTAAAACTCAAACAAGCAGAACTTAACTTGAACTTAATGGGACCAAAATGACTTAAGTAAACTCAAACTTAAATGGATTGCTTGGACTTGAACTCAATAATACTACAAGAATTTGAACTTAATTGAACTCGCGAAATTTGGACTTGCACATTGAATCTGAGTTGAACAACTTGAGTGGAACTTGAACATTTGAATCCAAGCAAGTGACAATGAACCACGGGGAACTTGAAGCATGTGACGAAGATATGAATTTGATTTTGAGCACAAACTACATGGAACTCGGATAACAGGAGATTCAAACTTGACTCGAACAATAAAGAAGCTCAAACTCAAGAGAACTAAGTGTAGTGAACATGAACTCAAATTGGTCTTGGTTTGGACCACAGGGGACACAGAACTTGAGCTTGTTACTTGATCTGAATAACATCATAAAAGCTCCAATGGAGTGAAAAGGAGTTATCATTTTAATATAAGTGTGAAATGCTAACCAAAGAAAATATAAGCCCATTCAAATGTCATAAAAGCAGGTCAAAGAATTCAAGTGAATATCAATAAGCATCTGCAAATAAAGGCGTATGATGACTAAAGTCTCTACACATCACTCATAAGAAATGATCAACATGAACCTACTACACATACAATGGTTCACTTACAAGAAACCATAAAAAGCTTGTGGATATTCGTAGATGACTGTAAATGATAATGGGAATTATTGAACTTATAACGTTTGAACCATTGCAAGAAAATACATCAAGTAATAGAGGAGTTTCAATGCACACAAGGACTTTCCATGCATATAGTAGCCCACTTACAAATGACGACGAGCAAAAATATAGAAGATCTCCTGCAAGTGCAATTTCCTATGAGCTACTGTAAGAGGTTCCCCCAATCATACAGTGGCCCATCTATGGATGATAGCTAGCAACTTGCAACCAACCTCCATGCAACATCATCCCTATCATCAATAATGATTCAACTCCTCATATCAATCATACAAGCGAATACTGTTGTCCCATACAAGTGGAGGGATTTGGTATGCAAATGGATTTAACAATTCACCAGTCAATAAGGTATGAAAGATATATAGATGAATATGATGGTGTCTCCATTATCAACAACAATTCAGCTCTGAGAGGATGAAACCATAAAGGAGATTAAATGCAAACAAACAATAGTCACCCGTGGATGATGAATAACTACAAGCGATGATTGATGATGAATAAGTTCTCTACATCTCATTTATCAGCAACCAGCAAGATGAATGCATAGCTTGATGGTTGAAAGCATTACAAGGAGAGCCGTTAGTGGATGTGACCATTGACATACAAAGAAGGGAGTAGTTTGTCAACAGAATATGCCTTGGAAGAGTATAATGGACATGACTCATTCACAGTCAGCACCAATTAGCTTGTAAATGGGTTCACTAATCTACCTGTGATATCTATTGATGATGAGCAACAACAAGAAATGAATACAAATATTTGCTGGTAACAAAAAAATCTGTCATATGCACTACAATTTTCCTGCAAATGACAACCAATAACAAGCAGTGAATACTATAGCACCCTTCACAACCGGTGCTAGAAGGAGCTGCACTGAATATACTGGTCCTTTGCAAGTGGGGATGAGTGATAAGTAGTAAATGCAACAAAGTAATGCAAGCATAGGAGCTCCTACAAAACACTGTAGAGGATCCCTATGCACCTAGTCTACCATCCAAGAGCAAAATATAACACAATCACATCAAATACAAATGCCTGCGAGTGGCATTAGAAGATCTGCAGTACATACAATCTCTTTACAAATACAGATGTATGTACAACACCCACCTATAGGTAGATGCAGAAAGACTTCAGTAAATACAATATTATGTAGTCAACTTCAGCCTGTGAATGAATACATCTACCTGCAGCAGTGGCGGGTATACTCCGTGGGCCAAAGACCATGGCAAAATGCACAAAGAATGTAGCAAAAGGCGATGAATATTAAAATGGCCTTGTAGTCAACCATCACCCAACATCAAGCATATATACCGAGCTTCTACAAATAGGAGCAGGTGATACTTGATGAATACAAATTCCTCCGAACAAATATAAATGCCTACGGGCCACTGAAAGAGACCCGTATACATGCTACATGTTATCTGTAAGCAAATGTTGGATGATATGCATCAAGTATAAGTGTCTACGATCCCTTGTAGAAAACTTGACATACACACTAAATATTGTCCATAAGCAGAATGCAAGAAAATATAATAAAAGAAAGCATCTATAACCGAAAGCAGGAGATTCGTTAGTGCACTACAATCCACCTACAAAAAGCAAGTAATGCATGATAATCTACCTGTACAAGGCAGCAAACAACTCAATCCCTAACCTGCTGCAAAATGCCACCGGATCTGCAGTATTCGAGCAAGCAGACAGAAGACGTTTACAAATATTTTAAAATATCCCCTGCACGTGCACTGTAATATGTATGACATAGGTACACTGAAATGCACGTGTAACTATACACCCGCATGGGCCCCAGCGAGCGTTATTGGTACACACATGACGTTTAGGGATACTGCACGGGTCAATAAATTTGAACTCGCTCCTCCAATGCAAGCATATATGAGTCGATAATGTTCAATCAATAATTATAAAATACCCCCAAATACCCCATATGGGCCCCAACGAGTGTGTTATTGGAACACACATGATGTCTAGGGATACTACACGGGTCAATAAGTGAATTCAAGTTCGAGCTCGATCCTTCTATTCAGGTAGATAGCAGTCGACACAACTTGAACTATTAAACGAATATATAGTCACGGGGTTGACTGAGATATTTGTTTTATGCAATCAGATTAGGCCTTCAAGGTCTATAATCAAGAGAATTCACTAATAAAGGCATAAAGCATACGAACCAATCTTCTGTTAACGAGCTAATAGAGTCGATAAGGTTCAATCAACAAGAGCAATGACCCCATACCCTGATGATGGCCGTGTTGAATGTTAATCTCAACCGAAAGGGTTCACAAGCACTTTTAAATACCTCCCAAATTCTCACAAAATCTAAAATTCTAAAAATCATCCGAAATCCCAAATATTTAAAATTAAAATCCAACCATAAAACACTTAAAGCAAAATCTATCCACCCTCCGCAACAGTTTATCGAGTGGACAAATTGAAAACTACTTCAGCTCGCATAGAGCCAATGCCTAGTCGAAAATATCACTAGGATCCATTCTCAAATAATCTCCTGCCAATAAGGACATGGTACGTATCCTCTGACCAGCAGTTTTGTCACCAAATGGCACTGCAGGATAAACGGTTATGACCCGGAGCCCTCTGAACCGAGTCGTTTTGCCGCCAAATGGCACCACGTGATACCAGTTATGGCCATAGCCAATACGTTCCTTATTGACATCAAATCCTTGAGATATGAATCAATAGAATATGATCGATAGGGCACAAAGCCCTTCGTTAGCTAAGGTGGATTCAAATTTGTCCCCTTAGACAAATACCCACCCTAGGTCTATGAGGTCCCCTTGGACGAAACAACCCATGGCTACCGACAAGGATCCTTTTGTCAGGTTGGGTCGACTAACTCCTCTGACTAAGTAGACCAGGGACCATGATGGCCTGGGATGACGGAACCATGGGATCTTGATCGGGTCCATCATCCATTCCCCCACCATCCGCTTTAAAGTGCAAAATGGTGAAATTTTCAAATTTTAAATATTAAAACTTTCAAACTTTCTTCAATGTCCAACCAATGCTGCTACTATATGCCAGACTCACGTATCTCTACGTATCTGATTGATGACTAGCTAGCCTTAATCGAAAGTTCTCTCTCATTATCGGGAGGGGTAATTAACTATAGGGGCTTGCGTCTATAGGAAACCAGCACTCAGATCATAAAATCCTTGCAAAATGAGGGTGAAATCTCTGGGTAGTGTTTTATCTACAAATCCATCTGCCTTCCAAAATTTACCCTGTAACTTAATTCTGTTAAAACTCCCCATAAGAAAGCATAAAGCGGGCGGAGGCCGGGGCCGAATTTTCGGAGCCCACATTACTCTCAGCCAACCATCAAGCTAAATACTTTTTACTAATGTGGCTTGACTTGGTTTCTTCTAATGAGTTCAATAGATTAGTGACTTTTGCCTGGTAAAATGATATTGTTTTTAGCCTAAAATACTTTGGTTGTACATAGTGTTAAATTTTTTGGTGGGTAAAGTCTTACTTTGAATACACATAAAAAAATTCATCTAATCAAATATTAATTTTGACTTAACTATCAAATCTCAATGTTATACATGAGTATTTTACACTATAAACTTCTAGAATTGAACCATGATATCATTTAAACTTTATTTTAAACTAACATATAATCAAAATGATACAATTAGATGAAATGAACTCAATAATGACATGAGCATATGACTTCAGGTCCAAATGGGCCTAAATTAAAAACTCAAAACATGTAATTGGGAACTATAATAGGTCATTTTGAGGGTCAAATATTATGTGAATTTTATGTATTTATATTCATGATCCATCAATGAGATAAATCCAACAAATCTTATATTACTCATTTCTAAGTACATTAGAGGACTTAAAAAAAAAAAGTAAAATAAAAAAATAAAACCTCATTTGATGGAATCTATTTAGATTATTTGATAACGTGTGCAGATTTTTCTTTTTAAAGGATCATAATAACCCTCCCAAAATATAAAAGAGGTGTCATACTTCTACAAAAAAAATGAGGACTTTGTTAAAGAGATTTTTTTGTGTGAGAAACCCACAAAATTGACTTACGCATTAATCATAAAATAAAAGGTTGCAAATAGGGGTGTCAAAAGTTGACACGACCCGAAACCCGACCCGGAAAAATTCGGGTTTGGGTCAACCCGTTTGCGAAACGGGTCGGGTTCGGGTTGACCCAACAACCCGCGGGTCGACCTGATTTGACCCGTTTCGCCATCCCGCGCAGTCCGGTCATGTCGTTGTCGCGTCCGCACTACGCACTCCGCAGTCCGCGTTGCCCTCGCGTTCGCGTTAGCCGTCAAGTCCCGCGTCCGCGTCAAGCTCCACACTGCCCTCGCGTCCGCGTCAAGTCTCGCGTCCGCACTCCGCAGTCTGCCTCGCGTGACCGCGTCCGCTTCAAGCTCCTCACTCCGCAGTCCGCCTCGCGTCTGCAGTCCGCCTCGCATCCGCCGATCCGCGACTCCGCGTCAAGCGTCCGCACTCGGCACTCCGCAGTCCGCACTCCGCAGTCCGCCTCGCGTCCGCAGTCCGCCTCGCATCCACGACTCTGCCGCATCTCGCCGAAGTGCTGCTCGCGGGTTCGCGTGTCGGGTCGGGTCAACCCGGCAACCCGTGCGGTTCGGGTCCGGGTTTAGTTTTCTGACCCGTTTACCTAAACGTGTCGGGTTCGGGTTGACCCGTTTATATCCGGGTCAAGTCGGGTTCGACCCGAACCCGACCCGTCGACCCGAATTGACACCCCTAGTTACAAACCCTTAAAGAGATCAAATGCTCACTATTGCTCAGAGAGCTAGAAACAAAATCAAAATAAAAATTTAATGAGCCAATGATCCCTACTACGAATATAATATCAAAAGAAGAGAAGAAAAAATCAGAAGGGAGATGGGAACCAGCAGAAGAAGCAACAAACCTGCAACCAGCAAAATGACAGATCAAGAACCCTAGCAGAAGACAAGCTCCAACAATGTAACCCCATTAACAAGCACTTATCAAAGTCTTAATTGATTATTTTAGAGATTCATCTGTCAAGACATGTAGTTTTCCTTTTTGACCAAGAAGACATTAGTAGCCAACAACAATCTTCTAATCCAATTATGAATTCATCAATGTTGTCATCCACCATCAATCGATGCAGATAATCATCATCACATAACCTCCCTCACTAGCCATCACCTGAATTTGACTGCCATGATTGAAAAGCTTCAACTGAGTTAGATCATGTGATTTTTTATTTCATATTTTGCACATATAAAAATACGCGTCATCTATGTGCATTAAGTGATTTACCTATGTGTATGAGATTTTAGGCTTCGTTTGGGATAGCTTCCTTGTTACTTTTTAAAATAATTTTCTAGTAAAAAACTTCTGGTTCAAAATTTTTTTTTATTAAAAAGCTGCTTTAGAAAACAATAAAAAAGCTGTTTCAAACCAAGCCTTAGTGCAATGTTAAAACAATAAGCATCTCTTCTACTAATTTTTTATATAAATATATATTGATCTAATCAACAAATTCATTTATTGAGTAATTCAATCAGCTGATACCAAAGAAATTAATGAATAAATAAACAATCAAAATCAAGCTGCAGAGCATAGAAATGTATAAATGAATGGCAACTGCTAGCTGATTACAGCCCAGACTGGAACGGCACGCCCGCTTTCCCAATCCAAGCATCCCCGCCAATGAACCCCCCTGCCGTAAACCTGCCCGCCTGCCTCGCGTTCAACGTCCTCAGCCCCTTCCACTTCACCCTATTCTTCGTCGACGCTCCAACCCCAAAATTCTCATACTCCGCATAAAAAATAGTATCCGGCGCCGAGTTCCCCGTCCACGGCAACCACCCGGCCGGGTCCACAACGCCGGCGATCGACGACTTCATGAACACAGTGGTTGAGTAGGGCTTCCACGGCCGGCCTAAATAGACCCTCACACCCGAAAGATCGCCCAATGGCCGGACCGCACATTGGTGGATAGAGATCCCGGTGTTCTGATTGGGGTCCACCTTGCCCTGAGCCGTAATGGTGTCTTGCTGGCCTGGAAGAGGCGGACGGGGGTAGATGTTGCAGTTCTGTAGGACAACGGCGGCGTTGCCGAAGATGAAGTCGACGGTGCCGTAGATGTCGCAGTCCCGGTAGAATTGGCGCATGGAGTGGGTGTAGAGAGTGTCTTGGTAGGCGTCGAAGCGGCAGCGGTAGAATGCGGACTGGTCGGAGTCGGACATCAGTGCTACGGCCTGATGTTTCGACGCTCCGGCGGTGTTCCGGAAGCACATGTCACGCCCGATGAAGCCTTTTCCGAAAACCGCTGCGCAGGCACAAGCTTGACGTTAGAAAGATCTAATAATCTGAGTTACACTCATAAAAAAATAATCTGATAATTTTAAAATAATAATTAACTAACTAATAAATTAAAAATAATAATATTCCAATACATTATTAGTTACGTATTAAATCAAAATTAAAATAATCAAAATTAAAATAGCGTTATTCCATTCAAATTTATATAGAGTACCGAATGTAGCGCTCTGGAAGGTGGGAGTCCCGTCGACGACATTGAGATCGCCGGAAACGACGGTGGCGCCCATACCATCGCCGACCATCATCACATTCCACTTGTTCTTCTCCACCTTAACATTCTCATAATACACTCCTTTCTTCACATATATCACCGTCCTCTTCTTGCTCTTCTCAGGCACCGCCGCAAGTGCAGCTTTGATTGTCTTGTACTTCCCAGACCCATCCTTCGCCACCACGATATCCGCCGTCACCCTCGGATCCTCCGACGACTTCTGCAGAAGCTTCCGATCCTTCGACGTCACCCACGAAGGAAAATCGCCGCCATTGACGACCCCACCAACCGACCCGAAGAGGCTAGAAACTTGGTTAAATATAGCCAGGCTGTTGCTCGCAAACTCAGAAGAGTTTTTCAGCGAGAGAGAAACCATGTCTTTGAGATATGGAGGCATGGTTTCGAAGGCGTCGATGCATGTTTGTTGGTAGGTAATAGCGGCGCTCATCCACGAGCGGACGTCGTCGGTGATGAGGTTTGAGGAGGAGGAAGAGATGGAATTGTCGAGCTGGTCAATGGCGAGATCTATCAGCTCGTAGCAGGCACTGAGGGCTTGTGAAGAATAAATACTGTTTGTTGTTGCGTTGACATCTAGATTTTTGAGGCGGTTTGAAGCACTTGAGAGCTCGTTAATAGCTGTTTGCGCTGAGAAGCGGAAGAGCTTCATTGGGTCTAAAGCTTGAGAAGAATTGGCTATGGGGTTCAAAGTAGTTAAACATGAAGCTGGGTATAAGGTTGACGAGCAGAGAGCTTTGACGGAGGTGGAGAGGGTGGGTGAAGCTGCTCCAATTTCGCCGTCGTTGTTGCTTGACTTATTGTGGCTTATGCTGACAGCGGAGACTATGGCAACAATGAGTAGGAGAACGGTGGAGGAGGCGATGATGGACCAGCGCCGGATTGATTGACGGCGGGCGTGGAGAGAAGCCGGGTCAGGTGGTGCGGCCACGGTGCCGTAGGCTCTGGAGGAGATGCAAGCCATGTTGTTGCTTGCCTCTTTCTGTGTTTAATTTTGTATTGATTCGTGTATATATTTATAGATGAATGGGAGAAAGAAAGGCGATGGTTAGGTGTGGGAACCCATCGATCAGCCCCAGCATGAAGACGTGCTGCCAATTATGGTGCTTCGGTTTCTATTTAATCTACTTAAAATAGGAAAAAAATAAAAGCTGGATCCGGATAGTGTTGGTTCGGAGCAAATTATCATTGAGAACACTCTATTGGATTTAAAATTTGAAATTTGACTTTACATGTCCCATTATATATGATATATGTATCTTCGATGTCTCTTCTCAGAGAAGTAAGGTTGAGATTTCATTAGGGATAACTTTTTTTATCACTTTTTAAGATAATTTTTTAGTACAAAAATTTTTATATTAAAAATTTGTTGTAGAAAGTGATAAAAAAGTTATCCCAAATGAAACTTGAACTTTAGTTATAGATAATATTATTTTTTATGGGTGATAACATCTTGTATTTAGATATTTTTTATTAGACTCAAGTCATCTAAAACTAATTCGAAGAACGGATTAAATTTCAAACATTGGTTAAGACTAGTTCAAACTTTTAATTAATCTGTTAATTAATAATTGGTGAATCAAATATTAAGTTGGATTTAATTGGTTTTATTAATTTGCACTAGTTTCAATTCCTGTTTTATTTTTTTCTCTTATAGCATCTTGTATAGCCTTCACTTGTATGGTCTTGTATGTGGCGTTGTTTCTTGTATTTGCTTTGTTATTATTTAAGCAGGTCGGCCTTCGATTGGTAGACGTGCTGGGCGCGAGAAATCGGCAAGAGGTAGGCTTCTTCTTCATGAAAACAAGAGGGGAAATGCTTGCAAACAAAGGAGGAAGGTACGCATGTTTCCTAGTGTAAGTTTGAAGCTTCTTGAGGTCTTTTAGATGGGTAAAATCAAAGCTAGGGCTTCGATTTTGGAAGGATTTTGCAAGAAAAACAAGAAGAGATTGATCAGGTCATTCTGTTCCTTTTAATTCCTTAAGAATAATAATCTTTCTTGTATGGAATAGACAAACTTAGATCTAAGATTGTTCATGCTATTGTAAATTTATTGTGCAAGTTAATAAAAAAAAGGTAGCCCCTCTTTCTCCCTGTGGATGTAGGCACCTCGTGTCAAACCACGTAACCCCTTATGTTCATGTTTCCTTTTATTTGATGGCTGATTTTAGTTATACAAGCTTCTTGCATTGTATATTGTTAAAGCTTGTTTGCAAGTTGATATAGAATCTTGTTTAGGGGTTTTATTTAAATCTCGCTTACTATTTTGTTCAAAGAAATTTGATCCATTGTTAGTAGATTGAATAGTTTTCATTTATCTTGCCTTGGCTTGCAAGTTTGAGACATAAGGAAGGCTATTTGTTTGGCATGCAACTCTTGGTCATATGGTGCAAGTTTAGTGGAAAGAAGATTACTAATTAATTGGAGATTAATTAGTTTTGTTTGCTATTTTTATAATTATCTTTTGTAATTAATATAATACAATAATTACCTAACTTTGATTTCACTAGCTTGGGTTTTTTGTTCCAATTGTAGGCATATTTGTTCAAATGTTTTAGTAACTCAATTTGAAAAAGATCCTTAATCAGTTATGCATTTTAAAAGTAATTAAGATTTGGGGGATTTACATACATGCCACTTTATTACTTGTATATTACATATTTAACACACAATACTTAAATATTATATTAGACTCAAGTCATCTAAAACTAATTCGAAGAACGGATTAAATTTCAAACATTGGTTAAGACTAGTTCAAACTTTTAATTAATTTGTTAATTAATAATTGGTGAATCAAATATTAAGTTGGATTTAATTGGTTTTATTAATTTGCACTAGTTTCAATTCCTGTTTTATTTTTTTCTCTTATAGCCTCTTGTATAGCCTTCACTTGTATAGTCTTGTATGTGGCTTTGTTTCTTGTATTTGCTTTGTTATTATTTAAGCAGGTCGGCCTTCAGTTGGTGGGCGTCGTGCAGACTCTGAAAACAAGAGGGGGCGGACAGAGAGAAGGACACCGAGAGAAAAGGCGAGGAGGAGCTAGATGTGCTGGGCGCGAAAAATCGGCAAGAGGTAGGCTTCCTCTTCATGAAAACAAGAGGGGAAATGCTTGCAAACAAAGGTGGAAGGTACCCGTGTTTCCTAGTGTAAGTTTGAAGCTCTTCTTGAGGTCTTTTAGATGGGTAAAATCAAAGCTAGGGCTTTGATTTTGGAAGGATTTTGAAAGAAAAACAAGACGAGATTGATCAGGTCATTTTGTTCCTTTTAATTCCTTAAGAATAATAATCTTTCTTGTATGGAATAGATAAACCTAGATCTAAGATTGTTCATGCTATTGTAAATTTCTTGTGCAAGTTAATAAAAAGAAGCTAGCCCCTCTTTCTCCCCGTGGACGTAGGCACCTCGTGCCGAACCACGTAACCCCTTGTGTTCTTGTTTCCTTTTCTTTGATGGCTGATTTTGGTCATATGAGCTTTTTGCATTGTATATTATTATAGCTTGTTTGCAAGTTGATATAGAATCTTGTTTAGGGGTTTTATTTAAATCTCACTTACTATTTTGTTCAAAGAAATTTGATCCATTGTTAGTAGATTGAATAGTTTTCATTTATCTTGTCTTGGCTTGCAAGTTTGAGACATAAGGAAGGCTATTTGTTCGGCATGCAACTCTTGGTCATATGGTGCAAGTTTAGTGGAAAGAAGATTACTAATTAATTGGAGATTAATTAGTTTTGTTTGCTATTTTTATAATTATCTTTTGTAATTAATATAATACAATAATTACCTCACTTTGGTTTCACTAGCTTGGGTTTTTTGTTCCAATTGTAGGCATATTTGTTCAAATGTTTTAGTAACTCAATTTGAAAAAGATCATTAATCAGTTGTGCATTTTAAAAGTAATTAAGATTTGGGGGATTTACATACATGCCACTTTATTACTTGTATATTACATATTTAACACCCAATACTTAAATATTATATTCCTACCACCTAAACACTATTTTAACAACAAAAATACCACTCCGTCAAAATGACGCCTCACTCTGTCTCTTCCTTCCCACGCGCGTGAGGTCTTCGCTTGAGAAACCTATCTTCTCGCGTTAGCAGGTCTTTCCCGAGTGAGGTCTCCACTCGAGAAACATTTTTTTCCCGCGTGCTTCTCTCTCAGCTACTCTCTCCGCATCCGATCTGATTTCTTGGACACAATTGGTATGTATGTACCATGGTATTTCCCATGTGAGCTTTCTGCTATTTAGGGACATGTAGCTATCATTTAGCTTTAATCGGTAGAAGAAGTTGAGCAAAATCATTTACCTGTAATTAAGTATGTGTAAATTGGCTCATTCTGTTGAAGCAGATTTCATATGTCTTCTATTTGTTTAACTTAATATGAATCTCCCATTTTTTTTGTTTATCTCCTATTATTCTGTTTGTATGTATATATATGATTTATGTTTTTATTTTGGGCATTTAAGTGTCAATATTTATGTTATTCTTTTAACGATTTGGTGTTTGATATGTTAACTTATTTCAGCTTGAAGTTAAGGATAAATGACAAGCTCGTGGCATAATTCGGTAATGCAAGGTTATGGTGACGAAGTAGTTGATGATTTATTTGGAGATAAAGAAGAGCAAATATTTATTGCATTTAAATTTGGAGGATTTTAGGTTGAGACAAAGGACAAATGTAGAAAAAGGTATACTGACGACAAACAAAGGACTATCAAAATTGAGAAATGACATATGAATATTTACAAGATTAGATCAGAGATTGCTAGAATATGTCCATGGCTTAAAGGGCATCAATATAACATACATTATCACATAAATGGAACATCACCCAAGGAGTTCAAAGTAATAAATTCTGATGGTGTTGTGAACCAGTTGGTAAAACTATCGAATGAAAATTCACATGCTGAGATAGTTATCTCACTACAGGAAGTAGATGAAGACCAATCAAATTCACACCTTATGGGGGTTGACAATATTGAACAGATTATAGAATGTTCGATTACTCAGAATGATGGTTCTTCGAGATTTAAGAATTCAAGTGTTATAGATATCAATGTTGGTACATTTTTTAATGATGCAACAAGTTTCAAAAATGATCTCCGATCAGTAGCCATTAAAGAGAACTTTGGGGTGATGATAAAAGACAGTGATGAGAAGCTTGTCATTGTGACATGTTCCTATCAAGGGTGTCAATGGAGAATTCGAGCATCCCTATGTGAAGTCACGCAATTTTTTTCAAGTTAGGAGAGTAGATGGAGTACACAAATGCCCTGGGATAAATCGTGTTGGGAATCGATTGGCCACATCTGCATGGATTGCTAATGAGATTCAGGAGACGGTGAAGAGGTATCCAGATATTCCACCAAAAAAAATAAATAGTGGTCTTGAGAAGGAATTTGGCTTATCATTACCTTATATAAAACTTTGGAGGGCGAGAGAGCAAGCCCGTGATGCCATATTTGGCTCAATTGATGACAACTATAAATGAGTTCCAACATTGACAGCAGAACTACTTAATAAAAACTTGGGATCACACATCACATATGCATTAAATAACATCGACAATTCTTTCAAGAGGTTTTATGTCAGTTTTAATGTGTGCGCTGATGGATTTCTATTTGGGTGCAGACCACTTCTAAGTTTGGATCCATGCCATCTTAAGTCTAAGTATTTAGGTTTGCTTTTATCTGCCAACTCACTCGAAAGATGATTAGCTTGACTTGGCAACATGAGTTTGTTCCAAATATAGAAGAATGTATCAGAGATATCACAACAAGGAAAGATCTTTTCGCAGTTCGTCAGTCGAGCAGTTTCAAGGCTGCGATGGAAGTCCTCCATTCAAGACATACCGTGGATATTGAAAGAAGGGACTGCACTTATGGAGTATGGCAGTTAGTTGTACTACCTTGCATTCATGTAGTGGCTTTCATTGGTATGAAAGAGCACCCTTTGTGGCATATGTATGTTGATGAGTACTACTACTTAGCAGGGTAACATTTCCTTAATCGCTTATTGGCCATTACTTGCGTCTTAGAACTACTAAGTTTACGATAACATGTTGTTTAGGTATAGACTTGCATATGATGGAGCAATTGCCACATTACCGGGGAATGAGCAGTGGTGAATTGTAGAAACTTATGATCAGGTGGGTGTACCGAATACATGTAGACCGAGAGGTAGACCAAGGAAAAGAAGATTGTTAAATTTCTTGGAGCAAGATAAGAGATCACATAGATGTGGCATGTGTGGTCTATGGGGGCATCATCAAAGTACTTGCAAGAACCCTTTGCAAAATTAGAATAAGGAGGAGACAACGGACATGGAAGGACGACAACGACGACCAAAGTTGCCAAGTAGACACATTGCAGATGACGTTGAACTGCAGGAGTTCGAGTATTCATATATAGATGGTTTATAAAATTAAGATCATTCTTTGACTATAGTTGTAACTTGTGATATTTGTTGAAGTACTACAACTAAACAGAAGTTGTAACTTGTAACATTTTTTGCTATAGTTTGCAGCTACACAGTTAGAATCATAGTTTTGGTATAGTTTGGATTGCTATATTAAATGAGTTTAATTCTCTGATGAAAGATCAGCTTCATTTGGAGTAGATAGATGCTTTAGATTTGGAAGAGTATATAAAGTTGTAGATTGTTTGCTTCTCCAATTTTATTAATGACTCTGCAATATCTGGGCTGCTCAAGAACACCAAATATTCTTATTCATGGATTCTGTCTGCCTATTGAGGTTCAACAAATAATAATGCTTTGCGAGATCTTTCAGCCTGGAGCAATTCTTCAAATGCACACTTTCAAGCTCTAAATAACACATGCGGTTATGCTGTTAACCCGAATATTTTTTTTCATTCCAATAACATATGTGGTTAGCCAATAACATCATGTTCTAGAAATATTTTTCAATAATTTGGACAACCAAACAACGTACAATAGACTTGATCAACATGTCAATACAAGGTTGCGAAATTGAAAGTTCAAGCAAAAAATAATTAACAATGACAACTAAACAAACAAACTACAAACAAAAAGACGTGTTGATCTCTATAATACTACTTAATATTCAACCCATTTTAATACAACACGTTACAAGCCCAAAGAAAAAGGGATGGCTACGCCAACAAGAACAATAGCAACGAAGACTTTCATCAAGAAGATGATTCAGTCAAGCTTCTTACAAATCTTTGCCTCAAAGCCTTTGTATTCATCATGTGTACCATAAGATGCATCTTCTACTTCATCTATCCATTTAAAGTATCTACAGTCGTCTTTAGTTCGATTATTCATGTGTTGACCTCATTTTTGTATGAGGTTAGCAGGACCAATCAAGACCTTAGGATCTTTCCAATCCTTAGGATCAATCCTAACTCTATGATCAATCTGATCCTAGATCAATCCAGTTTCAAATCAATCCTGACCCCAGATCAACACAACTTAAAACCAATTTAAACTCTAGGATCTCCTTATATTTCAATCCCTAGGATCTGCTCTAGACCCTAGTATTTCTTCAAATTAATCCAGACCCTAGAATCTACTCTAGACCCTACGATCTCTTCAAATTAATCTAGACCCTAAGATCTATTCTAGACCATAGGATTCCTCTAGATCCTTCTAGATCTTAAGATCAATCTAGACCCTATGATCTTCCTAGAACCCAAACTTTAGGATCTATTCTAGATCCTAAGATTCTTTTAGATCCTAAACCCTAGGACTTTTAGATTCCAGGATCTTCCTAGACTCCAATCCCTAGGATCTATTCTAGACCCTAGGATTCCTTTAAGCTGATCTGGACTCCAGGACCTATTCTAAATCCTAGGATTCTTCTAGATCAATTCAAACTTCAATACAATCTAGACTTAATTCAAATTCAATCATTCAAACTCAAAATCCAGATCAAAACCAGAAATCCAGATCAAATTTCAAAGGCCAAAGGTCTAAGTCCTGAAAGCTTTTTCCAATGAATCTTTGAATATTTCAAAACCCTATCAAATGACCTCTGATTCAGGATCTATCAGTTCCACACTGATGTTACATGTCTCTAGAGGCAACCCTCCAAATTTGAGCTCATTCTGGGTCTCTAACCCCAGAAACTGAATTGAAATCCAAAAGCTGTAAAACCTTCAAATATTTACAGTCCATGCCACTGGACCTACCACCTAGTGGATTTTGATCATGGAGCTTTCTCCAAAGCTCCAAATCACTTCCAAACCCTTGATTATGACCCATTGAGCATTAAACTGCATTTTTTGGACTCAATTTGACCCCCAGTTGACCAGGGGTCAAAATGACCAAAATACCCCTATGGGGTGTGAATAGTCACTTTCGTCAAATGAGCTCCAAATCAAATGCAACCACTTCCAGCAAGTTTCAAATATCAAACCAAACCTGTTGGACCCACTTCCAGCCCCTGGGTCAATCTGGTTGACCAAGTCAACCAGGTTGACCAAACAGGCCTTTATGGGTCAAAACAGGTCATTTTGACCAAATGACCTCCCCAGACCTTGGGACCACCTCCATTGGTCTCCAAATGTCATTTCAAATCTGTTGAACCCATTTTCAGACCCTGGACCCACCTGGTTGACCAAGTCAACTAGGGTTAACCTAAAAGGCCCATTAAGAGCCCAAATAGGTCATTATGACCAAATGACCTCTCCAGACCTTGAGACCACCACCAGCAGACTCAGAATGTCATTCTGAACTGATTGGATCCATTCCCTAAGCCTGGGTCAACCTGGTTGACCAAGTCAACCTAGTTGACCCATTAGGCCCATTAAGGGCCTAAACATGTCATTTGATCTAAATGACCTTTCCAGACTTTGAAACCACTTCTACCAGACCCCATTCATCATTTCAAACCTGTTGAGCTTAACCCCTAACCCTGGGTCAACCTGGTTGACCAAGTCAACCTAGGTTGACCAGTTCAACCCTTAAGCTTATTCACTTTGAATCAAACTCCACCTCAACTTCAAACCCATTCAAGCTTCTTTGATCACATTTCCTAATGATTTGGATTTGACTGGACCCATTGACCCAGTCAATAGTTGACTTAGTCAACTGAGTCCAAATCTAGTCAAATTTGACTCATTTAGCTCAAAATCAATTAAACCATTCAATTCAAGCCTTTTAAAAGCTTCAAACTCTCAATCTCATATCAATAACTAATTCAAGCACATCCAAACAAATTTGAGGTCGAATCATCTTAGGTTTAACTTGGTCAAACCTCCTCAAATACCATTCAAATCCAAACCTATTTACTCAAGACCCCTTGAAGTCCTCTCAACCAGTCTCTAGCCATCACCTGGATTCCACCTAAGCTGGCTTGACCTTTGTTGACTGGTCAAAAGCTCAATAAGAGTTCATTGAACTCCATTAGGTCAAATCTAGCTAATCCAACTCATCAAACTTTGTCTAGGCTAATATAGGCCCGTCCAGCCTTTGGAACCAACTCCAGAACCTTCCAACACTGCAGCCCAACCCAACCCAATGACTAGCAAGCCTCCAGCCCGATTCTAACATCCCTAGTGGTCCCCTCCACGTGAGAGTGGCCTAGGATCGTTTCCACCTGAGGCAGTGCTCCTCTCTGTCTCTTAACGACTTGATCCAGCTGTTACCCATCCAATGAAGGAATTGGATGCATCCCAGCCGTCGTTTCTTGGCTCCAGTAGCTGAATAGGGTCAATAGGGCACGGGAGAGAAGATGAGAAGCTATCTCTCATTCCAGTCCAGCTCCAGCCGCTCTGGCTTTTCGTTTTGATTCCCTGGAGCTTCCCCCACATTTCCCTGATCAATTCCTGGCATTTGGTGGCCACCGGCGACGAGCTCGAGGAGAAGCTGAAGCTAGCTCCGTCCAAGCTACCTCAACTTCTCATAAAAGCTTCCTCCAGGCTCGAGGTCTTCAAGAGAACTAATCTTGGACAATCTACAAGCTCAACAAGATCTAAATCAGCCAAATCCATCATTCATATTGTGGTAAATCTTAAACCCTAGGTGTTTACCTAAGTTTTTAAATAGGATTTCAAATATTGCATCACTTGCTTGGAAAACACCTCCACATTGCTCCTTAGATCATTTTACATCTCTGTACAAAGTTTTAAATCATTTTGTTTTCTGTATTAAGAGAACAAAACAAAAAAAGGGGTTAGGGTTTGCGGGTTGACGGAGAAAGAAGATGGGTTCGCAGCCGTTGGATCTATTCATTTTAGATCAATGGCTGTGATCAAACTATATATGTTATTTGTTTAACTCTCTCGAAACCACGGGGTAGCCAGATCTCTGTCTGGCTGAATCTCAGCCTTCCATTCAAACCGCGGGCCGAACCAGGACCGTCCGTTCCTTCTGGATTGAAATCCACAGCGGGATGAATCTGCACCGTTGGATCTGCGCCTTGTAAGATCTGACAATCCAGAACACTGTCGCGCTGGATAAGTGACTGGGCCCCGCTTGACCGCCGCCGTATGCGTGGTTGAATCTTGCTGCGCCACGTGGAAAGTCAGGCTGAGTCAGCGCCGCCGTTTGATTAAATAATTAAATTCTTAAAATTAATTTCAAATTTAACCCAGAACTTCAAAATAACACTGGAATTTCATTTCTGGGCCGATTTTGGAGTTCTAGGGCTCATTTTCTTCAGTTTTTAATCTACTTTATTAAAAAAATAATTTTAAAATATTTTGATCAACATTTTAGTGATTATTTCAAAAATACAGAAAATCATATTTTAATTTTAAATAAAACTATATAAGTTATTTTGATTTGAACTCTGGCAGAGATGTTCTAAGGCTTAAGATGGACTTTCCTTAATTTTTCCAAATTTATTTGATGCAAATCTGATTTATCCTTGAATTTTTTTTTAGTCTTGATCATTATTTGATTTAGACTTCTAAAAATTCATGTATAATCAATTTCAAATCCATTCCTCATACATTAGAACTCTATGGAATCAATGAATGATCCCCTCATCATTGTCAAACAAGCTTGAGTTTTAACCATGCATAGTATTGATGGATTTTGGCCATCATTGGTGTAGCAATTTCTATGTTACACTATTTAAATATGCATAGTTCTAATCTTAGTTTGGGTGGGATATTATTACAGAATATCCCTTATATCCTTTATAAGTCTCAATCTAGCTAGATTACCTATCCTTTACATGATTGAATTTTAAAGTTTGTAATCCATCTTATGGCCTACAAGCTTTAATTACCCCTCATGCTTATTCCATAGAGTATTAGGATATTTTTGCATTATTCTTGATTGATGATTGATGTGATTGCAATTAGTCAAGGGTTAGGAAAACCTTTGAATCAAATCCATTGAACTTAATAACATCATTAAGGACAATAATTAAGGATTTATTTAGAGAACTTAGAAAATTTTAATAATTAGGATTCATTTCCTATTGACTTGAAACTTTAAACATTTAAACATAGTGACACTCTCAGCCCTAGGAAAATTTTTCACTGAATTTTGAGATCATTAAGCCCCTTAATCAACCTAATCAAGTTTAAACCTTAATTAAGCCTTAAAACCTTCCAAAAATTATAATAAATCAAATTTAAATCCAAAAATTACATTTAATACCTTAAACTAACTAGAATTAAATCCTTAATCAATGAAAAATAAAAGCCCCTTGACTGGACTTCAAAATTAAGTTTAATTTAAGTTTAATTGAAATTCAATATTTAATTAATTTAATTAATTAAAAATAATTAAAAATTCCAAAAATTTCTCAAACACTTGGAAATCACTCCTTAGGTCATTCCTGACCTTTGGAGTTGATTTCAAGAAGTTTGGAGGTTATTTGGATTCAAATCATAAAAAAGGTCTCTAATTAAACAATTTAAATAATCCATTAAACACTCAAAACTTCAAAAATTCATAACTAATTCAAATAAACTCCAAATTGAGAAAACTCAAAGGCATATGACTCATCTTAAGGTCTAATATTTAACAAAAATGTTAAGTTTCCAGAAATCAATCAAATTTGAAAAAGTCAACTTTTGGTCAAATTTAGTTCAAATTCAAGTCAAAACTTCAAACCTTCATAATAAAATATAAAAAAATCCAATTTCAACGTACTTACTGTCTAACTGATCGTATTAAGGTCTAGTATTTTAATAAAATATTAACTTTCGAAAAAACACTTTAAATCAAAAAGTCAACTTTTAACCCCTTTATTAAATCATTAAAATAATCCAGAAAATCCCAAAATTCAACATATCATTCAAAATTCCAAAAAATATTAATTTCAACTTAAAACCAGCAACCAATTGATTCTAATTAAAATTAATCAATTTTTAAACCTTAATCAAACTCAAATTACTTAATTATATCGGGTACCACTGGGTAACCCAAGCCTACGAGGCTATTAAATTAGCCCCAAGGAAGATGAAATAAACTTCACGGCCTCGGTGTGAAACAAAGGTGGTATCCTACAAACAATCAAAATCAAATTTAAAATTAATTTCAAATCATTAAGATTTAAACTCAAAATTAAAACTCCCTTGAAACCTTTCAACCAACCAGAACTTTAAACAACTTCAATCAAGTGCCTATTTAGGACATATCAAAGCCACACTATCTACCTCACACACTTTAGATGGTTTGCTAGGACAACCAACTCTAGTATTAGGCTAGGCCGGTGTTTACTTTTCTGCTGTGTATCGGGTTTTCGAGCTTTCACTGCATGCTGTTTGCAAGACATAGAATTGCTGTGATTGTTTATTTATTTACTGCATTCTGTGATATGATTGATTGTATGATAGATCTACCCCTAGGTTAGGGACGTTTTGTACTAATTCAATCTTATGCAGGTGGCCATGCTCATACAGGGCATTAAATAAAAGGGGGCAAAAATCATAAATATTAAATTGCACAGGTGCTCCAGAATGCTTAAGTCCCCCTTTTAAATCAAAAAAGAGCATGACCAAGTGTGGCTGGTTTGAGTATTTTTAATTCTTAATATATTAACTGCTTGGGATGTCATTTTTAAACTGTTGATTATTAGGATAACCCTGCAGGTTGTTGAGTCTAGATTTTTAATTTTAATTGATGTAATTTGATTTAAATTGAGTTGTATTGTTTAAGTGATTTGAGATTGAGATGCTTAAAAATCTAATTTGGAATCCAAAGAGGAAGGAACATCCCTTTGGGGAGAGTTCCTATCCATTTGGAGATCCAAATTAGGATAAATGTCAAATATCCAAAGAGGAAAGATAACACTCCTATTCAGGGGGAGTTTCTTTTCATTTGGATATCCAGACCCGACGATCCAAGGAGTTCCAAGAAGACGAAGAAGTGACGAACGAGAAGAATCTCAAATCTCAAAGTCACTTGAGTCTTAGGAGTAGAATCTGGGTTGTAGTCAGTGGTACCCGGCCACTTTACTTTCCTGCAGACCCTAGGTTGTATAATTAAGTGGCACTTGCCACATGGACTTTCAGTTTGAGCATTTATTTAATTAATTTAATTATTTAAGTGATTTGATTGATATGTTGATTGCGATTAAGGACTTGCATGCTTTTAGTAGTTTTTTGGTGCTCATTGCATGTCGATTTTGTTTTAGCCTGGAACCCGATCGAAGGCTCGTGAGGGTACGGTCATAAACTTTTTCTATTTAAACAAAATTAAAATTTTTAAGCTCAGATAGAAACTCTAACGCTCTTAAGAAGTAAGCCCGGACTCGCCGGGAGTTTTTCATGCATTCATATTAACTTTTATCTACCTTGTTAGGCACCTCCCCGCCTGCGGGTTTTGGCAGACCACCTGACCTATTAGGGTGCAGTTCTGTCCAAGGGGATGTTGTGCAATCTCTAGGATAAAATCTATTTTTAAGCCTGATTTTAAAACTGCTATATTTTGATTTAAGCATTTCATCGAGTCAATTAGCATGCATTGCATTAGATACAAATTAAAAATTGAGTCTAAATCTTTAATTATATTTTCAGTTTAAGCATTTAACCCAACATATGTTAAGGGGTCAATTAGGATCTGCTCTAGATGTCGACCCCAATTCTTTAAACCAATCTTAATCAATATTCCAACCACTCTTTCATAAAGACCGGACAACATGATTTTGAAGCGTTTAGGTGGTTTAGCTGGCTCCCCAATCCATGCCGGGGTAAGTCCAGATTGCATTGCATTAGCTAGGTTCTGGGTCACTAATTTTCAGTACCCATTTTTAGACTTAGGATCTGAGGCAGATGTTCAATTCTAAGACCTCAATCTTCCGGGAATCTAAATCCCACTTTCTAATAAAATTGATCATTCAAACATTAAAAATCTCTTTGAATCTAATTCAAGCCCAACACTTAGGATAGGTTGGGATGTTTCTGAAGTAATTCAGAATCTCAAAACACCTCCTACCCTTCCTCCTTTGACTCTAGAAATAAGTGTTCAACATTGAACCAATCCCTGTTAAATTTTCAGTCCCTTAACCTTCCTTGATATCAAGCTTTGAAAATCTTAAATGAAATTCGTATCGCTATTTTAATCGAGAGTTTTCGTAGGAAATTTCTAGTTTCTTACGATGTAATTAACTACGAGGGCTTGCGCTCGTAGGAGATTTAGAAACCCAGACCTGATTTCAAAATCAAGTTTTCAAAACTTTTAATTAATTATCTTTGGGAAATCAAAACAAAAAATGGCGATCGTTATTTTTCATATCCAAACTATTGATAATGATTGATATCTTCTTTCTTCAGATAGATATGTCAATTATAATCATAGTTCTGATTATGAAATTAATGATCCTATTCAGATTAACATAATCAAACAATTGATTAAACATCATTTTGATCTTTCGAGATCATATGTTGTTTCTCCTTGAGTTTGATTATGACAATCAAATTAAATCCAAGATTTGTAATCTGAACCTATTAGGGAACGATATGTTCGCCTTTTGAGGTGATATATCATTCATAATAAGTGTTCGATTATAAAATTTAAATTCCAGAAATTTAACATTCCTAAAGAAAATTAAACCTTTTTCAAAACAATATTTTTTCAATCAAACATCATGCACCTATAAAATTATCTTCTACTATTTGGTCTGCGATGGAAATTATACAATACACAATTCAGGTGACAGTAGCAATAAACTTGAGAACGTGTGCGCCTGTCTCTCGCAGCAGACGAATTCGTAGAACTTACTTGAAACGTCAAACAATCTGTTAACAAAGAAGAGAAAATTGAGGATTCTCATAAAATCATTTTAGTTTAGCATTAAATTAAACAATCAGAGTATAAAATCATAAGATATGAAATAAATTCTTATAAATAATACACCCAGGGGTGGAACCGGCCTTAATTTTCGCGCGGGCGCGCGCGCGGGGGGGGGGGGGGGGGGGCAAATTTATAAATAAAAGTATAGAGATTTTTTTTCATATATATATCATTTTAGCAACCAATAATTCTTTGCACTTGAATACATAATATATTTTAAAAATATCATCATCTTATATAATGACAATTATTCTTAAATAAAATTTTGATTGAGTATGGATGATTTGTTTGAAAAAAAAATTAAAATGATGTAATTGATTAATCATTCAATTTCTATAAAATGTATGTTGGACTTGCCTTGAATTTGGCTCGACCCCTATTTATTTATAACATTGATTGTTGTACGCTTTGTAGATATGTTGGAGGTCCAAGGGGGCAGCGCCCCTTGACGGGCTTCGACCTGCCCGATCAAGTCGCGGGTCAAGGGGCAGTGCCCTTATAGGGGTTTTCGAGGGCAGCGCTCCCGGTCCAAACCTCTATACAATGTGTTTAATTATGCTGGGGGCAATTGTCTAAAGATTATAACATTTTAAAACTTTTAGGGGGGATAATTACCTAAAAATCCTTATAATAACACCTCTACACAATGTGTATAATTCTATTAGGGGGGAAATCGCCGAAAGATGATAGTATTTTAATTTTTTTAGGGGGGCAATTGACCCCCCTTGGCATTAGGGGTTCCGCCCCTGAGTACACCAAAAATCCTTTCAAACGAATGCCTGAAACAAGTTATGCTATGTTAGCCCGCTAGCTTATGCGACTACATACAAAGAGTAGAAGGTAAAAATAGTTAGAATCAATAATTTCTGTGACTTAGAACTCATTCTGTGACTTAGAATCAACATTTTTTATGACTTAAAACTCATTATGCTTGAGATAAAACTACAAAACAGTTAAGAGATATGCATGAAAACATTTTCTATGTGATTAGGAACTGATCAACGCTCATCAACAAAGGGCAAATCATTAAAAGAAGAAAATAGAAATAGAAGAAAACCTGCAGCTCGTGAGAGGAGCGGATCGGAGGATTCCGCGAGAAGAGCAACGAGGAGGTCGTGTCGTTTCGTGGGAAGAGCACGCGAGGAGTTTCGGTGGTTAGGGATTGTCGAATGAAGAGACTGAGTGAGGCGTCATTTTGACGGAGTGGTATTTTTGTTGTCAAAATTGTGTTTAGGAGGTAGGAATGCAATATTTAAGTTTTGGGTGTTAAATATGTAATATTCAAGTAATAAAGTGGCATGTATGTAAATCCCCCTTAAGATTTACAACACAAACCTTGTTCGTACTCACGGTGCATTGTGGAATCGATGGCATTTGACATAGCTTACTGTTGGAACGACTACATGTGAAGGAGAAAAGAACTTCACAAGATTGCAGAGGTGGAACCACATGGAGGCACCCCTCAAATTTTGGAACTTTGGCTGGGTTGCTTTCACTCCGAAGTGATGGAAGCATCTAACTTACCACAAAAATGAGTGTTTTTATTACTTGCTCAGTTTTTTTATCTATAATAAGTTTTAAATTTATTAGAAAATAAAATTATAATTTCTTACTCTACAGAAGTCGTAATTTATCACATTTTTTATAGAAGCTTTTTTCATTATGGCATGTTGCTTTAATAGATTAGACAAGGTAATTTACATATATTAATGTATCTTGTATTATACCATATAATAAATTTAACTATATTAAAATGTTAATAAATAATAGAAGAGTTGATGCAAATTAAGAAGAAAAATAGCTTTTGATAACGTAGCTCGATGAAACTTGAATCAGCAAATCTCTATTAGTATATCTGTACATATTAGGATTCTCTTTAGTTTTTTGTGTCATCATTACTCTGACAGACCTTTCAGCCACTTATCAAAAGAAATTTGGTAGCAAAGCTTTGGTAACCTTTGATTTCTTTTTATAAACCTCAAAATTGCCTGATGCTTGCTCAGGCGCAGAGAGGAAAGTAGGATATTGGTTGTTTGCAACAACCCCAACACGTGTACCAAAGCTCCCATGCCATTGGTATTAAGTGCCCGGTCATTGCTTCTCATGCTTGGTTATATCTCTTAAAGTACGCAGCAGCGGCCTTGTAATAGTGAACAGATGATGAAATGGGGAATAATCATAATATATTTATATAGCAGAAGAGAATAATCATTCAAATAACACATTAATATTTATAAAATAAACATCCATGATGAAAGCTTGAATTCATTTACATTTCATTTAAGCTAAGTTTGATATCGAAGAAGAATGCAAATTCATTTTATTCGTAATTAATGTTATGCATTTGAATCCAAAGTAATTAATAAATAAGTAATTTCAGTATTAAAATTTGAAGAAATGAATATTTTTAATAGACAATTCACTTCGTAATCATAATTTAAAATTATAAAATAATTTATCACATGTGACATTACAAAAAAATTTTAAAAAAATTCTCATTAACTACTTCAAAATACAGAAAATTATTCTTTAAGTAAATTTCTCCTTGATCAAATTTGTTGTCAAATCCAAACTACAAATTTGATTGAAATGGTATTATTACGTGCTAGAAAATTTGAGTCAATAGAGATTGTATTTTACGTCTGAGTAATGCATAAAAATTCAGCACGACCAGGTAAACATGATAGGACCAAAGAATTTCTTACGTGGAACACCTGGAAAGGGAAAAACTACGGGGTCTGACCCAGTTGCAGAATTCACTAGATAATAAGTGATACAGAAATCATCCTTCCTTTATTGTGGAAGGAGAGGAAAGTACAAATATCCAATATTTGTACCCAACAGTAGGGTCAAATATAAATAATATTCTAGAGATGTTGGTGATTCCTGATGTCGATTATCGATAATGATGGTGGTTGAAGTGATAGTAATTGATGGTCTTCGGCAGTGACGATGTCTAAAAAATGTAAGAGAGTTCTTTCATTTTTCTCTTATTCTCCTCCTCTTTTTTTCTCCCATTTTGTGTGAAGAATTAGGGATCTATTTATAATTTTTTAAGAGTTGCATGGCTAGTAAATAGAGAGAAGATCAATGACATGTTGAGAATGTTTCAATGGACAACCAATATCACCATCGATCATGGATTGTTTATCAAGCATTTGAGTATCTTAATGATGGTAGAATTTGGAGATCTTGGGCTCGTTGGATTTGTCTTGTCGAATTGCTCGATTCGACTATAAGTACGTCACATTTAGATATCATTTGGTCATCCAATTAATGTTCTGAAGTTCCAAATAGGCTTTGGTCATTTGATTTGGACCAATTTCGGCTCGGATTGGATCGAATTTGGTGTCGCTGAGTTCATCTCCTTGAGATGTTCAATTTGACTACAAGCTTGCTAAAATCGGAGTTCGAAAGGTCCTGATTTTAATTTTTGAAGACTCCAACTCATATTTGCATCAATATTCGCTCTCGATCAAGTTAATTTTTTGATGATATATCAAGTATTTTAGAAAATTGCTAATTAAGGGTTTGCATATGACGTCTGTAGTGTTTTATAAAATTGATTGTAAAGTTTAAATGAGGAAAATAATTTAGCTATTTTGATTGTAAAAAGTAAATTTTCAATACAAAATTTTTTTAAATGCAATGAGAAATTGAAAAAAATAACAATGAAATAAAATTATAATTGTTGCCTGAAAAATAACGTAGCGGTATAATTGTCCCAAATAGACCTAAATGATCTCTGATTAGATAAACTCAACCCTCCAAATAGCATATTGAAATAGTCATCTCTGTATTTTTAAAGGTGAGGAAAGTGGCTGCCACGTAAAATCGGAGAAATGGCTTTATTAAAGCATTTCTGGTACATAACGAGGTGTCCAGCGTTGAATCTAAGATGTTTTTTCGCTAATCTCCGAGTCCAGCTTTATACTTAGCTCATCTTCATTTGTTAGTTTTTTTTTAAAAAAAAAAGATGAGCTTTGGGTTCATTAAATTTTATTTTAAATAAATTTGTAATAAAAAAATTATATATCTTCATAAAATGAGTCCAATGAGCTCAGAATCACTCAAATTTTCACTCAAATAATAGAGATTATTTAAATCATGTTCGAGTTAAGGGGAAGGGTGGAGATTTGTTGTAGTATCTGTTTTTTTTTATATATAAACATATAAAACCATTTTCTTAAAATCACTAACCCCCTTGCCCCCTCCCCTCTCTATCAATGCCTAGAGAGGAGAAGAGAGAGATTTGGAGGCGGTAGCTCGAGATTCGTCTGTCGTGCAAGTTAGAGAAATCGTCGAGCACAAGGTAAACTTCTAAACACCTATCTACGACTTAATTCCAATGATTTTATAATAAGATATGAATAAACATGTATTTTTCTTAGGTTTTTATGATGCTTTCACTGTGTAACTTTTTGTATAATATAGTCTACTTTAATCCAGATTTTTTACTATTAGAAATTGAATTTTCACATGTCAATTTTCTCTCTAACGATTTTTGGGCATATTGAATAAATAAGACATTTATGGTATTCCTGATTAATCTCTAAATGCCTTAAAATACTATTCTAAATATTTTTCTAAAGCTATAAACGGACTGACAATGGGTCAAATGATCTTTGCCTCCAAAATCTCCTTGATCAATATCTCAATCTCATCCTTCTGAATTTGGGAATAACAATACAAATAAATACTAATATGTGAGACTACTTCGTTCAAGATGATAACATACTCGTGTTCTTGCAGAGGAGGCAACCCCTGAACTGGCTGGAATACCTCTCAATACTGTTGTAGGAGTGGCTGAATCATTTTTGGTGTTTTTATCTTCTGCCTATCTTCTTCACCTAACAAACTCTACAGCTCCACCAAAAATCTCATACCTTCATCCTTTCTCCTCTTTGGAAGTGATTCCAAAATCATCTCAATGTCATCTATCAATGTAGCCAGTAATGTTGAGCTGACAGGAACTAGATTCTCCATAGATGAGGTCATTGAATTCTTGTTCACTTGAGATTGAGAAACTACAAAGACTTTGAAATCTTGCCCGGCATAAGCAGGATCTATTAAACAAAACTTTGCATTAGATTCAGCTACTCTAGCAAATTTTTTCATGCTTTGTTGACAGTTCTTGGCAGGAATTGAATGTTGTTGATGCTGATATTGTCTTCTGACGTCAAGATCCAACACCTTTATCATTCCTTCTAGATTGGAAAACTTTTTCTCCATTGATGACATTCTGTCCTCAAACGCTAATTTGAGTTGGCTAACTTTTCTTTTAAGAGGCTCTTCCAAGGAATGAATTTTTCTTGCCGCCATAGGTTTCAAAAAGTGCTTTGATACAAATTTAATATGAAGTGGATACAATTTTCTCGAAATCAACAAATGATAATAAAAAATTTGGAAAAATACACACCTAAACTCTTTTTATTGCAAGATATATGAAAGCAAACAGCAGGATATAGTTAGATCTTCAATTGGAGAGGAAGATCCGGCTCTTCTAAATCTCTAGCTGGCAGCTAGATTCCTCACACATAAGAAATTCTAATTTCAACAAACTCAAAACATAATCCTGAAATCACCCTATTGTTAGCCTTAAATAGGCTCCCCTAATTCCCTCCCACATCAACCCCCTTTCTCTAAATAATTCTCTCACATATTTGAATTCAAATTAGATATCTTATCCTAAATAATTCCCTCCAAATTATAACTAAAACTTTCCTAAATAATTTCCTTTTGATTAAAAATTTTTCTAATCATCTCACTCTTGATTACGAAACTTCCTAAATCCTTCCCAATCAAATGGACCAGTCCATCAAAATGATACTCTGAATATAATTTGATAACTTTGAGATCTCTATGCACATTCTGATGAATTAAGGAGGGTTAAGTGTAAACAATACTTTGATAGCAAGTATATCTCTATGTACATTCTGATAATTTTAAGAAATTTCATTTCTGTTAACAATTAGCTTATACTATTACCGTAACATTTGAATAATTTGTTCTTAATATTTTAATGGGCATTAATATTTGTGATGTGAATGTGAAAAAAATTTACTGAACTATTGGTGCTCATTTTCTGATATTTCTCTGATATTTCAAGAAAAGAAAAAATAAGCGGTTAAAACTCCTCTATTAATAGCCACCACTCCAATTTCCCTGCCTTTCTTCCTTTTTTTTCCTTCAAATCTGTTAGTCTAAGGCTTCGTTTGTGAAAGCTTTACTATTTTTTCTTTATTTTTAAAACATTTTTAGCTAAAAAATAACTTTACAAAGTAATAAGAAAACAATCTCAAACGAAGCCTAAGAATCTTGTGATACATATAAATATAGCAACTAATATTTCTCATCAAATTGTTGGGCATCAATTATACTACATAACTTCAAACCATTACATATAATAAGTCCACAAATAACCAATTCCAAGATTATCACAAGCAGTTTATTGACTTATACTCATCAGATCGCTCTTATGTTCATCAGATCGCTCTTATGTTGGATCAAATAAATTCAGAAACATAACAATTGCCAGTTATGCAGACAGGGAATCAGTTACTCTTATCATAATGGTTAACATATTTAAAAAACAGGATTAGCTTGGCATCGGACATTAGTTTCAAAGAATATTACAATGACTAAGGCTTTGTTTCGGACAACTTTCTTACAATTTTCTAAAGCAGCTTTCTAGTACAAAAATTTTTAATTCAAAAAATTTTTATACTAGAAAGTTACTTTAAAAAACAGTAAGAATATTGTCCCAAACGAAGCCTAAGCTTCATTCCGGTCATATAAGTGGTCATAGCTGTTTCAAAAGTGCATTAGCTTGAATATTTGCGCAATTTTATTAACTTACTGTGAAGGATGATATTGAGCAATTTGTTCATACATGTCTTGTTTGTATGTAAATTAAATATGATAGTTAATGAAGAATGGGGTTATTGTAGCCATTGCCTATTCCGAAGAAGATATGAGAAGAAGTGTCTATTGATATCATAACAAGCTTGTCAAAATCCTATGGAAAGATGGTGGTTCTGACATTGTGAATGAACTTTCAAAGTAGGCTCACTAAGAGAACATTTGATGAATAGACAAAATAGAATGAAACTATCGGCGATCAGAAATGCCAAGAGCATCAATGACTGCTCATCTTTTTAGCAAATTGAATCATCCCAATTATGATCCTTATCAGATGAAAGCTAAGGTTGGTTTAGTAGCCTATAAATTACGGTTGGTTTAGAACAATCCATCAACAAATTTTCACTTCATTATAGAATGGCTCACCAGAAGTATTTTGCCTTTGCCATTTCCGTTTTGTTTTCTCCCTTTCTCTCTGCACCAACCAAATGACCAAAACAGAAAACCTCTTCTTTTTTTTCATAACTTCAAACAAGCAAAATGGGGCTAAAGATGAAGCTGCGTTACAACTACCAAACAGTGGTTATTTACACGCATTTTCAGCACTGGCACAGGAACTTCATTAGTTCTGTTGCTGAAGCCATCATGTTTAATAGAAAACAAGAGTGTGACCGAATATATCTTAATAATTACAACATTGAAGTCAGGTTTGTTTCTAACCTGGCTTTCTTTTATGTAGAGTTCTGGTTCTTCAAGAAGATGCAGGAAGTTATGCTTTGCCTATGAATTCAACATCGAACAAGAGAGTTGAATCCGGGGGAATAATGCAAGTACCTGAAGCAAACAAAACCCTTTGAGGAGAAAATCTCAGTAATGAAGCTGATGCAGAGAGAAGTGATATTTATATCGAAGCTCATTAGGCATTTTAAACTAATTTAGAAGTGGTTGTCAGTTTCTTAATTTGTTTTGCTTCTAAGTTCCAGCTCAAGCATGGACTCCTGAATCCTTGATTTTCTTTTTTGAGAATAAAAAACAATAAATTATAAAATATGTGATTTGAATTCAACAACAACAACAACTTCAAGCCTTTGTCCCACTACATAGAGTCGGCTACATGAATCATTTTTCTCCATTGTGTCCTGTTAAAAGTCAAATTATCATTTAAATCTAATAAAGAAAAATAATTTCTAATATTTTCTAGCTAAGTCTTTTTAGGTCTAGCTCTACCTTTCTTGACATAAGTCAAACCTAATACCTCTACTTTCCTAACTGGGTCATCGGAAGGCCGCCGTTTATGTGACCAAACCATCTAAGGCGACTCTCTAATCTTATTTTCCACTTTGAATCCTTATTAGAAAATTAATTTACTCTTCTAATCAATGGGCCACGAACTCTTTTCAACTCTAAAACGCTGACAAGGTATGATCAAAGATGCCAACTAGCAAGTTAGAGTTAGGACTTTGTGAGATTGTGCTGAGGAAAAATGGTACAAATTGGTAGTTTATGGAGTTTAAACGAGTTCTACTGTTTGATGGTGTAATGATTAACATTTAGCTTTCTTATTCTTCATTGTTGGTCTCAACTCTCAAGTCCTAATGAAAATGGTTAAGAGAGTGATGTTAGATCGATATTCAATGGTAAAACTTACATCAAAATTCATCAAATAAATCCAAAGTTGGAATAATTGTTTTTCATTCCCTAGATGAAGGAGATTAAAGTTGACATTGTGGAGTCATGGAAGATAAAGTAACATTCTTTAGCTTGATTAGATTCTGGAATTCATTAAAGAATATGGCATGAAACTTGCATTTTTGGTTGCCTCAACCTGCGTGCTTAAACATGTAAGAAAGTAGACAATATAAGCAAAGCTAAACAATGGCAGCATGAGAAAATCAATGGCTATTTAAGTTCAACAACGTAACCAGAAGAAAACTCACCGTAAATGGAAAAGAAAGAAAGAAAGTTTACCTCCTTTGCAACCTGCACCTCTGATCCCGTATCCAAGTTCTGGAGGAAGCTTCAATGTGCGCTTGCCACCTGAAGGGAAAAATGGAAACGAAGCGCTTGATCATCACCGTCAATGGTGGAAAACTAATAAAAACCTTGCAGTTGTGTTTATACCCGCAAGCATTGGAGGGATTCCTTCACCACCTAAAATACCCTGATCCCATCCTTTAATCACCTGTGAATGGTGAAGAAAGAGATAAGAGAAGCAGCTAGATAACAAGAAGTATTGCAGTTAAAGAAGAAGGAGAAACTAGAGTAGAAATGATTCAGTTTCATTAAAGACTTACTGATACAGTGCATTGTTTTTATAAGCTTAAAAGGGACATGAGCTGTCATGCAGCTGGACCCTTTTATACTTGAACGGCAAGAATTGCTTGAGTTGTTTTCAATGTTCAGCTGAGATTGCTTCTGCAGGAGTGATGGCTACTTCATTATCGCAGCCATCATGAGATTGGTTATTACCTTCCCTCGAGCTAACAGAGAAAGGATAGTTATCTTGTCTCGGAGTTCTACAAAGCGCCTGGTTGAGAAAGGTTTTATGAGAATGTCAACCAGTTGGTTGTGAGAGCCGATAGTAGGACAATGAATTCTTTTTAGTACATGCATTATATAATGAAATGGTAGTCTATCTCTATATATTTGGTGGGAACAAGCAAGATAGCGTTATTGGTGCTCACATAGCAGAGATGTTATCGTAGTGAACTGTCGTCAGTTGATCAACTATAATTTGGAATTCTTGGATAAGTTAGCAAAAGTCAAGTGATGTCAGCGGTGGCTGGGTTCAATACTCGACCTCTGTAAAAGATCTTGCAACGGTGTGTCGTTTCTTCACACTTTAGGAGATGAGTGCTGCAAAGATAGGAGTAAAACCCTGTGATGGACTTGTGATTGGTGTTATGATGTTGACCACTACAACTCAAACTGCGCACAAAAAAAGACGAAAATGGCGAATTAAGCAGTGCGCGAGTTGGCGCGACACATCACTTAAAGGTTCAAATGACCTCCGAATGCCAAACGGACAGTGGTATTGTGATCAAAACATCGAATTCTGCTAGGCCGAGGCCCCTCGCAGTTCAATCGGATGAGATAGGTCAAAAGAGACGACCGACATCCGAAATTAAAGCGTGACGCTGATCAAACGACGTCGGATCAACAAAGAGACTTCGTCATTATGTCTGGAACATCCCAAATACTTAGGAATACCTAAGGATGACATTCAATTTGATCAAATCAAAGACGTGCGAGGAGGTCGACACGTATCTCGAGGCAATCCTAATGTAATGCAAGGACGAGCATATTGGGAAAATTAGCTTCTACGGAGACTACATGATGTCCGATCAGGAAACGGACTGCACTGCTGCGTCCGGAACTTCGTCGACATTAAAAATATACATTTTATTTAATCAATTTGGATCGTCCGAGGTGATGGCACGAATCCTAAGGCGATTCAAATATAATAACGCGCATATCGAGGAAATTAGCCTCTACGGAGACGGCATGACGTCTGATCACAGAACGGACCACATCGTTGCGTCCAGAATGTCGTCGATATCAAAGATATACATTTTATTTAATCAATTTGGATAGTCCAAGGTGGTGGCACGAATCTCGAGGCGATTTGAATATAATAGCACACATTTCGAGAGAAATTAGCCTCGACGGTGACAAAATGACGTCCGATAGCAAAACGGACTGCGTCATTGCGACCGGAATGCTATCAATACTCTAAATTGACTATCAATTTGTCTGACAAATCATAATGAGACCGACGTGGGTCCTAATACAACAACGCTCATGTCGAGGAAAATTGGCCTTGGCGTCGCCCAAACAAAGTCCGATTGCGAAACGAACTGCGCTGTTGCGACCGGAACATCGACAATACCTTAAATTCACTATTAATTTGTCTAATTTTGATATTCGACGAATTCGACACATTAAACGGGGAAATGCATGCAAAACGAGGAAAAAGCACACAAATCAAAGTGATTTTGACTGATTTATGGATTTTTGTCCTCTTAAATTAATGCATAAAGTGATAAGATATCAATATGGTTCTCAATTTAAAAGCTCCAGCAAGGATCAGATATCAAATTAGGGAAAATTCAAATGCAAATTCAAATCAAAATTTAATGCATTAGCTCAAATCGTCGATCCTCGGACGCTCTGTGCAACCTCAGACGTCAAAATCCTGCTCTAAATCCCTGTAGAAGCCCGTAAATCTCGCTGATGGCAGATCACCTCCATTGAGTTCTTCGTCTCTTCCTTAAAACGAAAGATAAAACGAGCCTCGAGAGCTTTTTCTTTTCACGAGCTCCAGCAAAAAGAAAAGCCTTAACGTCAAAGCCTCAAGACCTCATCCCCCTTCCCTCTGTTTTCACGATCTAAACCCGTAATCCCTCGAGCCTTCTTGTTCGCAACTTTTTTTTTTCTTCCCGACTCTAATACTTCCACCTCACAACCGGCCTCAATCCCAACTTCGACCACCAACACCCCATCCGTCTTCACACCATCCTACTGAAAACTAGCAGTTTGAGGATGATGATGCTCCTATTGATATGCAGCATGAGCAGATAGCTATCATCGGAACTCCTGGATCCTTTCTTTCACCAATTGATGCAGATTCCATACCTGATGATGATGTCATTTTGCTACCTTCCTCTGCGTGGGTTTCTCCGGCCAAGAGCCAGTCAAAGAGGAAATGGCCAGTTACAGTTGTTATTGATGAGGGTATGGAAACAAATACTCGGCAAACAGGAGGTGGGAGGACCTGAGCAGCGATCTTCTCGCGGATCGGAGTGGAAAATCTGATTTCCGGCGTGCCGTATGTGTGCTCGTCGTGGCGGCTAGCTGCGCGGGATCCATTTTGCTAGCTTGTACTGGACTTCCGGACTTGGGACACCATTTCGCACCGCCTCGACTGCTGGCGCGATGAAGCTGTCAACTTTGCCGAGCTATTCCATTTCGCAATTACCCGAAGTAAGGAAGTCATCGATTGTGTCTACTTCCCAAGCTTTTCCCACGAGATCGATCTTGAATACGTCGCGAGCAGGTGTCCAATGCTTCAATATTTCAGCATGGAGAATCCTAATGTATCTGAAACTGAATTCTGCAAAGCCATTAGTAAACTCGAATTTCTTAAGGGAATGGCTGTGGATGAGAATTTGATCTGTCACAGGTCCTTCAACATGTCAACCAATGCTGATGTAACTTTTATCAAGTGGAAGGTCTTTCTCGGATACCGTGGATAAAAAAATAGCTTCTATCATTTATGAATGTCTTTCGCACCTGAAGCTTGAGATCACTGAGTGCATAATGTCAAGAGGTGCTATCCTTACTCTACTTGGTAAGTTAAAGGAGCTTGAATTTCTTGACGCCTCTGGATATGAAATATCTGGCATCACTAATGAGGTTCTTGAAAAGGCTTCACACCTTAAAGTTGGGTGGGATTCTTTGTATCATTTAGGTGGATTTGAGTATTGTTTTCATTGTGAGGAGGATGAAAGGAGAGTTGTGAGCTGTCATGCATGAGAAGGATTTATTGGAGAGATGCCGTGAAGATGCTAAAGCATTTGGGGGAGAAATTAGGAAGAGCAGATTGGAGGAATTGCAAGCTAAGGTAGATGAGTTGCAGATGGTAAAAAAAAAGAAATTCAAGAAAGGCTTTGAAGAATTAGATCCTACTGTTTGATTTTTTTTTATGGTTGCATTTGATTATTGGAAGATCTGAGGCTTCTTTCAAGGGTTTCTAATCCTGCCCTTATAAACCTACTTGGAATTTATGATTTCGGTTTCCAGCCATTGCTTTAAAGCTTATTCCAAAGATATGAAGCTCATTCATGATTTAAACATGTAAAATTTTGGATACTGTATAATGATGTAGGCAAGGGGGGGGGGGGGGGGGTCAGCTGATATTGGAGTTCTATTTTTGTGAGCTGAAGTTTAGCTCATTAATTCTAAAAGGTATGAAGTATTGGTAAAGCTCATTAATGGTAAAAAGGTATGATGGAGTGTGGCTTTTCTTTTCCCCTTGCTGCCTCCTCGGTTTCTCCTCTTAACCCTTCGGTTTTGGTGGTTTTTGCTGTTTCCCCATAAGACCTGTTGGGCTTCTTGTGCCTGCTGCCTTGGTTGCTGGTTTGCCCCTTCGGCTCCTTCCCACCTGGCTGGTTCCGTGGACTTCTGGGCTGTTTACGTGGCCTTTTTGGCTGGATTTTTGTGGTCTTTTATCCTGTTTCCTGTGCTGAACTTTATGGCTGTTGTTTGGTGACCTTTAGTCTTTCATTTCCCTAAATCTAATTGGTTTAGATGGAGGTGCTATGGCTGTTTGGTTTCCTTATGGTTTGCCTATAATATAACATATTTTTGGAAGAAAAAAGAGAGTGATGATGTTATTTTTGGACTAAAACCTGAGGGTTTTGTTTGGAAAAGCTTGCGAGCTTTGTCCACTTCTTCTCCTTCCCTTCTAGGAAAGCTTGCGAGCTTCTCCTCCTTTCTTCTCGGCTTCTAACCCTTTCTTCTCTACGCAAGTGTCCACCCCACCTGTATCCTTCTTCTCCAAAGCAAGTTTAGGATGACGTTGTTTCTTATGTGAGTTGTATGAGTTGGTGTTTGTCATTGTTAAGAGTTGTAAGCGTCTTTATCTTATAAAAGTCTTATGTTTTTGTAATTTCTTTATCTTTTATGGTGTTTAAGGTGATATGTAAGAGTATTTTTTATTTGTATGCAAAAATTAGGTTTTTGCCTAATTTTTGCTTACATCAATTTAGTATCAGAGCAAGTTCTTATCCTAGGTTGTCAAATGAATCTTGTTGTTTCGGTTTGTCAAGTTTGATGTCAAGTTAATGTGTCCTAGGTTGGTCGTGTGAGTCTAGTTTTTTTGTTGAGTCTTTTTTTTCTTTATCAAAATGAAAAATCAAAAAGATGAAGAAAATGTTGTATCAAGCAGATGGATGCCACCTCAAGGAGATTCAACCGATCCACTTCAAAATGAAATATACAAACTTCAAGAAAGGATGATCCTAAGCAAAGAAAAATTTGAAAAGAAGAAGAGACAACTCCATAATCAATTTGTTCAAGAGCAAGAAGAGATCAAAAGAAAATTCGAGGCATTGATCAAAGCAGAGGATTTGGCATACGAAGAAAAAATACACAAATTAAAACAAGATCATCAGAGTAGCGCAGCGGAAGCATGGTTTGATTTCAAAGACAACTCATCGGGAGATGAGTTTTTCAAGTAGGGGAGTCTGATGTAGGCAAGGGGGGGGGGGGTCAAATCAAGATGAGAATTTTGGGTGGTTGCTGATTTTCGGTTGGGAGCTGATATTGGAGTTCTATTTTTGTGAGCTGAAGTTTAGCTCATTAATTCTAAAAGGTATGAAGTATTGGTAAAGCTCATTAATGATAAAAAGGTATGATGGAGTGTGGCTTTTCTTTTCCCCTTGCTGCCTCCTCGGTTTCTCCTCTTAACCCTTCGGTTTTGGTGGTTTTTGCTGTTTCCCCATAAGACCTGTTGGGCTTCTTGTGCCTGCTGCCTTGGTTGCTGGTTTGCCCCTTCGGCTCCTTCCCACCTGGCTGGTTCCGTGGACTTCTGGGCTGTTTACGTGGCCTTTTTGGCTGGATTTTTGTGGTCTTTTATCCTGTTTCCTGTGCTGAACTTTATGGCTGTTGTTTGGTGACCTTTAGTCTTTCATTTCCCTAAATCTAATTGGTTTAGATGGAGGTGCTATGGCTGTTTGGTTTCCTTATGGTTTGCCTATAATATAACATATTTTTGGAAGAAAAAAGAGAGTGATGATGTTATTTTTGGACTAAAACCTGAGGGTTTTGTTTGGAAAAGCTTGCGAGCTTTGTCCACTTCTTCTCCTTCCCTTCTAGGAAAGCTTGCGAGCTTCTCCTCCTTTCTTCTCGGCTTCTAACCCTTTCTTCTCTACGCAAGTGTCCACCCCACCTGTATCCTTCTTCTCCAAAGCAAGTTTAGGATGACGTTGTTTCTTATGTGAGTTGTATGAGTTGGTGTTTGTCATTGTTAAGAGTTGTAAGCATCTTTATCTTATAAAAGTCTTATGTTTTTGTAATTTCTTTATCTTTTATGGTGTTTAAGGTGGTATGTAAGAGTATTTTTTATTTGTATGCAAAAATTAGGTTTTTGCCTAATTTTTGCTTACATCAATTTAGTATCAAAGCAAGTTCTTATCCTAGGTTGTCAAATGAATCTTGTTGTTTCGGTTTGTCAAGTTTGATGTCAAGTTAATGTGTCCTAGGTTGGTCGTGTGAGTCTAGTTTTTTTGTTGAGTCTTTCTTTTCTTTATCAAAATGAAAAATCAAAAAGATGAAGAAAATGTTGTATCAAGCAGATGGATGCCACCTCAAGGAGATTCAACCGATCCACTTCAAAATGAAATATACAAACTTCAAGAAAGGATGATCCTAAGCAAAGAAAAATTTGAAAAGAAGAAGAGACAACTCCATAATCAATTTGTTCAAGAGCAAGAAGAGATCAAAAGAAAATTCGAGGCATTGATCAAAGCAGAGGATTTGGCATACGAAGAAAAATACACAAATTAAAACAAGATCATCAGAGTAGCGCAGCGGAAGCATGGTTTGATTTCAAACACAACTCATCGGGAGATGAGTTTTTCAAGTAGGGGAGTCTGATGTAGGCAAGGGGGGGGGGGTCAAATCAAGATGAGAATTTTGGGTGGTTGCTGATTTTTGGTTGGGAGCTGATATTGGAGTTCTATTTTTGTGAGCTGAAGTTTAGCTCATTAATTCTAAAAGGTATGAAGTATTGGTGAAGCTCATTAATGGTAAAAAGGTATGATGGAGTGTGACTTTTCTTTTCCCCTTGCTGCCTCCTCGGTTTCTCCTCTTAACCCTTCGGTTTTGGTGGTTTTTGCTGTTTCCCCATAAGACCTGTTGGGCTTCTTGTGCCTGCTGCCTTGGTTGCTGGTTTGCCCCTTCGGCTCCTTCCCACCTGGCTGGTTCCGTGGACTTCTGGGCTGTTTACGTGGCCTTTTTGGCTGGATTTTTGTGGTCTTTTATGCTGTTTCCTGTGCTGAACTTTATGGCTGCTGTTAGGTGACCTTTGGTCTTTCATTTCCCTAAATCTAATTGGTTTAGATGGAGGTGCTATGGCTGTTTGGTTTCCTTATGATTTGCCTATAAATATAACATGTTTTTGGAAGAAAAAAGAGAGTGATGATGTTATTTTTGGACTAAAACCTGAGGGTTTTGTTTGGAAAAGCTTGCGAGCTTTGTCCACTTCTTCTCCTTCCCTTCTAGGAAAGCTTGCGAGCTTCTCCTCCTTTCTTCTCGGCTTCTAACCCTTTCTTCTCTATGCAAGTGTCCACCCCACCTGTATCCTTCTTCTCCAAAGCAAGTTTAGGATGACGTTGTTTCTTATGTGAGTTGTATGAGTTGGTGTTTGTCATTGTTAAGAGTTGTAAGCGTCTTTATCTTATAAAAGTCTTATGTTTTTGTAATTTTTTTATCTTTTATGGTGTTTAAGGTGGTATGTAAGAGTATTTTTTATTTGTATGCAAAAATTAGGTTTTTGCCTAATTTTTGCTTACATCATATAATTTGTAAGAAATGTAGTGATCTTAGTTTGGTCTGTTAGAAAAATTTATATCAAAAAAAAAAAAAAGAGAAGTTTCCAAAAAAAGGGGGAGAAAAGAAATTAAAAAAAAAAAAAAATTGTGCGCCGTCGTCGCCGCCTCTCCACGAAGGTATAACCTCCTTAACTTAAAATCCTGCATTCGACGTTCGTGTCGAGCCGGAAAACCGCCTATACATGCTTTTCTCTAGCGTGGTGGGAAGGGAACCCGGTGCGACGCCTACGGCGAGGCGGGTAAACCCCGTACACGCTTTTCTCTAGCGTGGCGGGGGCAAATATAAAAAATGTATTTTTTGAAATAGGTGCCCGAGGACCCATACACGCATTTCTCTGGCGTGGTGGGATTGAAGACTTTTGGCCGCGGTGTCGCCCGACACCTACCGTACACGCTTTTCTCTAGCGTGGCGGGAGGCTCAGACTCCTAAAATTTTTCCTAAATGGGGGAGATGCCGAGAGGCTGCCAGATTTTCCAGTGGACAAGAGACATGACTTGGACAAATTTTGGACAATTTGAACTCGAATTTAGACCCTAATTTGAGCAAATAAAAGTACTTTAACTCAAATTGAGCATTAATCAAACTTGAATGAATTACAAGGGACTTGGATATGCAATTGAACTTGAATGATTTGAACTGAACAGAGAACTCGAGGTCGGACTTAAATTTGATTTGGACATTAAAAAAACTAAATATGAATTCAAACTTAATTGAAATGAGCTTGAATTTGAACCTCATTTGATTCAAGTAAACCATGACTTAAACATTTGAACTCAAGCAAAGACTTGAGTTGGACCTGAGTTGGACCATAGGAAACTTGATGCAAAAGAATTTGAACTCAGAACTTGAACTAGACTTAAATCTGGACTTGGACATTAGATCTAAACAAAGTGCAGAATGACATGGAATTTGAATGATCAATAACGAACTGAATTTTGAATCATTAAATGTTTAAACAAACATAAACATGCAAATGCTAATTAAAATTCCAAATTATTTGATTGAGAATTAACAATCATAAGAGGCTTAAATTTGGAGTTTGAGTGATAAGGAGCAAGATCCATGAGTTGAATCATGAAGTGATGGACTTCACAAGCAATATGCAAATGTAAAATGAACTCAAGATTTTCAAATGCATGCAATGATTCATCCATGGGTAGTGCAGTAATACATTCATGAACAAGATTTGGAAATCTAACAATGTCTCCATAATGGGTATGGTGAACATGGAAGCCTACAATGATTGTTTGTACCACCTGTGATAATACCATGGCAAGCATGCATTCCTATCCACTACAAGCATAAAGGAAGTGATCATTGTAGTATTCTAGAGCCAACATTGAGCAACGCACAAGTGATTAAAGCAGCCCTCTATGAACATAAAGACTGGTGCAATGAATAGCACTCTGTGCAATTGTGCAGGAAGATGCAGTATAGAAGATTCATCATGCATATGAATGTTGACTTGAGAATTAAAGAAAGGAAGGCATAGACTTTCGATGCATCAACACTTCATCTACAAGCAACATCAGCAGAATTGTAACAAATGTCATGCAACAAACACCACGACACTCTAACAAGCAACAACAATATATTGTCAAGCAAATGTATCAATCTCTCACAAACTGCCGTAAGAGACTCATTGCGTACAAACAAGGGCATTTACAAGCAGATGTAGTAGAGCTCTCGCTCAAATAAAAGTCCAATCAAAGGCGATGGCAAATAATATGTGGTGGATGCTAAACCGCCTCATAGTCAGCAACCACTTAATATCAGTCCAAAGCATTGATTCCTCACAACCAAAAAAATTCAATATAAAGCAGAAACGACAAACCGTTAGTACAAGACTGTGGCCCCCTGATTCCTAATCCTAAGGTATTAGTAAAGACGCAAGGTTGAAATGATTGATTCTTTATTTAAGCCAACTTCGGAAGATAATGATGAGGGCATAATCAAAGAGTTGCTTGTTGATTCCTATACAAGTTCTGGGAAAAGAATGTCAGATCAAATCATTGTTTTCAAAAATGGAGCGATAGTGCAGTATCCACAAACAAATGTTGCAAGATTATGACAAACACAAGCTCCTACAAGCCGCCATAGAAGACCCGTCATATACCCCGTGTGTGTCCATAAGCAAAATATAAAGTGATTGTATTAAGCGCAAGTGCCTACGAGTTACTGTGGGAAACACATCGTACATACAACAGACCATCTACAAGTATCTACAAACACAAAACAGGAGATTCATTAGTGCACTATGATCCACCTACGGAAAGCGATAAGTAGTCCACGGCAGTCTACCTATACAAAGCAGCAAATAACTCAATCCAGAAGCTGCTATGTCACGCCACTAGATCCGCAACATTCATGCAAGCGGACAAAAGGCACTTACAAATATTTTAAAGTACTCTCGCATATGCACTATAATTTGTATACACATAGATACACAAAAAAGGGTAAATGTAATCAAACACCCGCATGGGTCCCAGCGAGCGTGTTATGAGTACACACGTGACGTCTAGGGATGCTACGCAGGTCAATAAACTTGAACCGATCCTCCTAAGCAGGTAAAGATGAGTAGACAAGGTTCAACAAATAATTATAAAATATTCCTAAACACCCGCATGAGCCCCGGAGAGCGTGTTCTATTTATACACGTGACATCTAGGGATGCTGTGCGGGTAAATAAATGAACCCAAGCTCGAGCCTGATCTTTCTATATGGATAGGTAATAATTGACATGGCTCAAACTATCAAATAGATATACGGTCAAGATGTCAGCTAGAATATCTATTTTATACGTTCATATTAGGCCTTCAAGGCCTCCAACAAAGAAAATTCATTAACAAAACTATAAAGCTGATGAAGAACATGATCCTCTATCAGCAGGTGGACAGAGTCGACAAGGTTCAATCCATAAAAGGAAATGACCCCAATTACCCCGATGATGGCGGTGTTGCATGTAAATCTCAACCGGAGGGGTTAACTCCAACCATTTGAAATGACACCCAAGCACCCACATAATCCAAACTCAAAGAAAAATCTCAAAATCCAGAATGTTTAAAATTAAAATAATCCATCCAATCACTTAAAGCAAAATCCATCCACCCTCTGCAACAGTTTGCCGAGGTGGACAAATTAAAATTTACTTCAGCTCACATAGAGCTAATGCCAAGTCGAAAATATCAATAGGATCTATTCTCAAACAATCCTGCTAGTAAGGACGAGGTATGTGTCCTCTAACCGGCAGTTTTGCTGCCAAATGGCACTGTAGGATAAACGGTTATGACCCGGGACCCTCTGAACCGAGTGGTTTTGCCGCCAAATGGCACCACGAGATAACGGTTATGGCTAGAGCCAATACATTCTTTAGTGGTATCAAATCCTTGAGATATGAATCAATAGGATATGATCGATAAGGCACAAAGCACTCTGTTAGCTAATGTGTATTCAAATTTGTCCCCTTAGGCAAATACTCCCCCCAGGTCTACAAGATACCCTTGGACGAAGCAACCCATAGCTGCCGACAAGGATCCTTCTGTCAGGTTAGGTCGACTACCTCCTATGACTAAGTAAACTAGGGACCATGATGGCCCGGGACAACGAAACCATGGGATCTTGATCGGATCCATCATCCATTCCCCCACCTTCACTTTAAGTGTAAGATAGTGGAATTTCTATTTTAAATATCCAATCTTCCACAACCTAAGCCCATGCTGCTACTATATGCCAAATATACGTATCTCTACGTATATGATTGACGACTAGCCTTAATCGAAAGTTCTCTCTCGTTATCGGGAGGGGTAATTAATTATAGGGGCTTGCGCCTATAGGAAACCAGAACTCAGATCATAAAGTCCTTGCAAAATGAGGGCGAAATCTCTGGATAGTGTCTTATCTACAAACCCATCTGCCTTCCAAAAATTTACCCCGGAACTTAATCCGTTAAAACTCCCCCGAAAAAGCAACGGGGGAGGCCAGGGCCGAATTTTCGGAGCCCACATATGACTTGCCCAATCTGCATTAGAATAGCTATAGAGATATAGAGTAGCTCATTTTATGGGTAGTTCAAAGTCCATGGCATCTTTGATGGAACAGAGGTGGCGTATGAACTGTTAAAAGTGGTACTCAAGGGATTGATGTATATGTTGGCAAAGTTGATTGACGACAAATGCTAAATCTCATCAATTGATAGTGAGTATTGATGTGATCCCTTGAGTTATTTATTCACAGTTGGGTCAGCAAGTGCAAAGGTGGACTTTGAGGTGTTCTAGCATTTGGATGGCAGAAGAGTAGAGATGGGATTACAGTCCCTCATGTCGTTTTTGTATGGATTGTCCTGTGTATGTTTTGATTAAGGAGGTGATCTTGAAGACGTTTTATAACATGTATTCCCAAGAAATAGGAGATGAGTCCAAGGGCCTTCATGCTGAAGGCGGATTGCATGTTTTGTAGTAGGAGTCGGATGGCTAAGGGGTTATTTCATGTAAAAGGATGTCATCAACATGTATTAGGAGGTATATGGCTATACCATTGTGATGGAATTGGAGGAGGGATAGATCCACCATGCTAAACTACAAATTGAATTTGAGACTAGAAAAAGTGTTGAACAGACTAGAAAGGTGTTGAACAATTGGTGCGTGCTTGTTTGAGACCAAAGATGTTTTTTTTTTTAAGTGGGAAAATATAGTTAGGATATTGAGAATCACTTAAGCCTAGTGGTTGATGCATATTAACAACATCATTGAGTTTGTCATTGAGGAAGGAATTGGACACGTCAAGCTAAAGAATATCCCAATCATGATGTAAAGTGATGTTGATAACTCATTTGTAGATCTCATTTTTGGCATATATCTTCCTTGGACTCTTCTCTACGGTCGGTAGGATGGTCCCTTGTCAATCGTGATCGTTGATGGCCTTGGGGACATCTATCTAGTCTGATTCGCTTATTTTTCACTCGAGTCCGTGTGACGATAATTTGAGTCACTCATTATCACCCCAAGTCGTCGTTGTGCTCGGATTTGGATTCCATGAGTTGCATTGTGTCCGTCACCATGTATGGGGATGCTTGCGACGAGTGCGAGGATGATTTTTTATGACATTTTTACGTAGTTATATGCATGTAAAGTCTCATTTGTGTGAGATTTCTCCTAGGTGAAAAATTTTCATTAGGCCTTGTTTTGCGAAACGAACTATGCGAGCACGTCCAAATCATCAAACCTTTCAAACGAGCCCTTCCGCAATTGAATTGGGCTTCGATTGATATTACATCTTTGCTGCGAAGGTAATGATCTTCCTCTCTCTCGGGTGCTTGTTCAACTAAATTCACTAAATCCTTAATTTAAGGCAAAACGAAGAAGAAATGAATCAAGTTTTTGTAGGATTTTGAAGTTGTCATTTGGGTTTGTTAAGTGAGATTTGCAAAACAAAGAATAATGGCATTTAAAATTCTATAGGATTTAAAGTCTTCGCCTTTGTTATTTGATAGGATTAAAGCAAAATAAAGAAGGGATGGGCCTTATGTTTATGTGAAACATAAAGTTGTCATTTTTGTTGTTTGTTGAGATTTGCAAAGTAAACCAAAAAAAAAAGGTGTTTAAATTTCTGTAAGAATTAAAATGTTCACTTTTGTTGTTTGATAGAATTTTGATAAAATCTTACCTAAATCCTACTCAAATCCCACATCCAAAAAACCCCACAGCATCTCTTGTATGCATATACCAAGCTAATGAATGTATTGCATCATTGTAAGGTAAATTTGAGCATGTAACAAGATTTTGATTAATCATACTTTCACCTCCACATGTATAGTTGGCTTAGATTTAAATGTCATCATTCCCATGAAATTTTGTTATGTCCTGTTCAACTCATCAACACATCTCCTATCATTAGAGTGCTCGAATGTACACATAAAAAAATTATAATTTCATAGATATTTATAGCACTTCAAGCAGACTTCACTTTTCAAAGTCATGAATTTAAAATTCTTATGATTCTTCATGTGTAAATAAGAAGGTTATTGTTGTTATGCATAATTTATCTTACTCGCACACCTTGGCTCGCATATTGCTCAACTTTGATGAAGCATTCGATGGGCTTTCATGCATCATTTATATCATATCGCATGTCAAACTTGTTATATCCATTTATTTGCTGCTTGTAATGATGATGAGTTTCACAAGTGTTAGACATCATATTTGTGTATGCATGCTTTTATTCATTCAATTTCACCATGATTCTAATGCATACCTCTTTCTTTTATATTTGCTTGCGAGGGACTTGTGTTTGTATCTTGGTTGACGACTCGTATTCCCCGAACCTTAGGAGAGGTCCCATTGGTTCATTGAGACATGCGCATGGGCCTCAAATCTCTTCTCGGTTAAGGTATAATTTTTACAACTCATCAAACTTCACTATGTTTGCTGTGAATGGTGCACACACACACATATAGCTGCTCTTTGCTTTTCACACTTATATAGGTTTAGTAGGACGAGACCTCAGATGCTTTACTCTCACCTTTTAGGTAAGAGTAGCACCTTTGATAGCCTACGCTCTGCACTTACATGATTTGGACCTTGTTGGTCAAAATCAACTCCTTTCTGTGAGACACGGACCCTTTGGGTCTCGTTATCGCCCATTTACGAGCTTTCTATTCATCCATATCATATAGCCTGTCCGTTCATATTTAAGACTCAACCTTTCTTTAACTTATATTAAAATCCATAAAAATCTTAAATTTTAAAAGACATTGGTGTTGTCATTAGAAGCTCCTTTAACCCATTTTGACCTTAGCACCCCTTAGTAGACTATAAGTGACTTAGCACTTTCCATATTAGCTTAGTTTTAGCATGCTTTAGACCTTGGCTAATGATTTACCTTGGGTAATTCCATATAATGCTTGGATTATCCAATGACTCTCATATGGTTCGAACTTTCTCCTTAGATGATTATAGATGGACTAGAGACCTTCTCATATAAGGGAGGTGAATTCAAGAGTTTGCATTTTAAAATGAATTTTCTTTATATGAGTTTTTAAAGGCCTAATACGAACGTATAATAAAATAACTTCATAGATTTGTCATTGTATGTTCATTCTAATTTGCTTAATTAAAATGAGAATATGATTTGAAATGATTATTTCATTATAAATTATTTAAAATTTATTGCTCAAACATCTCTATGATTATTTCATATCCACCTTAGTTGAATATCTTCTTCAAATAAAAGTACTTTTTTTATTTTCATCCTTAATGCACTTCATTTGCACTAAATACTTACTACTATATCTTTGTTTGGCTAACTAATACATATATCTTTCACTCTTCTTAGTATCTAATTTATTATATAAATCATTAAAAGCTAAATATTTGTATCATATATTGCTTTCTTAGACTCCATACAGACCTCTTTATATCTTTTCTAATTATCAGAATTTTTACATATAAACCAAATTTTATAAAAAATCTTCTTATTTTTTATCTTTTCTTGCACATTTTGATTCAACCCCCAACTATTTTTACTATTAGGAGTATTTTTTCTTTGATACTCTAAGCACATATTTTGCAACATTCTTAATATCACAAGTTATTTTTTCCCACATAATATTAACTTCCTCATGCATAAACAAAATCTTAAGATCTAGAATCTTACTCTCAAAAATATTTTGTTAATATTCTTTAAAAGCCCCTATCTAATCCTAGAATAATATTTTACTTTATTTTTTATATTCTACCCATTCATCTTAATATCCAAAATTAATAAGCGATGTTGGGTATATAAATTTTCAATCAAAATAAGTACAATCTAAACAATTTATTTTGCTTATAAGAAAGTAATCAATCTGAGTTTTATTATATCTATTCTTTTATATGAGTGATTAGATGTTTATCTCTTTTCTTAAATAAGATATTAGCAATTACAAAGTCATAAACTATGAAAAAATATAATATGGTCTTATCACCTTCATTAGTCACTCTAAATCCATAACTACTATGAATGCTTTTAAAATCATCTACCGCTCTACCAATATGTCCATTTAAATTTTCTTTAATAAAAACTTTTTCTTCAAAAGGTATTTTTTTATTAATTTTTTTAAGTCATTCTAAAATTTTAATTTTGAATATATATCAAAACCTACTTAAAGAACATAAACACTTATAATATTAAAATCATAACATCAATAATAATCTTTACGACTATAATTCGATCTCCAATTCTATTAATTTTTACAATATTATCCTTCAAACTCTTATCTATAATCACACCTACATCATTTCTAGTGTAACTCTTATCATAATACCATAGTTTAAATCTTAAACTATTAATCTCCTTAGTTTTCTCTCCAACCCATACAGTTTTCTGAATGCATAGAATATTTATATTCCCATAATTTAAAATATTTATTAATTTCATTAATTTGCATATAAGGGAACCTATATTTCAAGATTTTATCATAATTTTAGTTTTATAGACTAGCTTCTTTACTCACATTCGTCCATGATGTGGGAACTCTTGTCTATTTAACATTGCACCCAAACGCCGGTACAGCAGTCATTGCACACTTATTATTGTATTCAGGTCATACAACGCGTCGCTTTCAGGAAACACTCTAACATTAACACAATGTATTAAATGATTCATGTCATGATTATTCGACAAGTTTTACGATGACTATCGACAACTTAATACAACCTGCCGCTTTTCTCATCTCAAGGCTTCGGACCTGACAGCGACAGTGTTTAAATCAATATGCACATATATTCACTTTATAATGCATTTGAAATACCCATAAATCCTAAATACATGCAAGCAAATACAAAGGGTAAGTTCTTATCTATACTAGTTACTTTACAGTCATTTTTACAAAACCAAGTAGATAATCCCTAAATGTAGCAACCTTGTATCAAAATGTCCCCATTTGTAGAAATTCAAGCATAATGGAAAAGGTCAAGAAGGATGCCATGCTTAATTACAAGAAGCAAAAATACCCTACCTCGCCAACACCAACTCGAAAGGTGATCGGCTTCCCTCGATCATAGCTACTGTCGAACACCTTTCCATTCTCCAATCTCCCCACATAGTGCGCCTTCCGCATTAACAAAACTTCATCTTTTTACGGGAAAAAAGTAAAATTTCTTAAGGGAATATTTCTCACTGAGCAAAATCGTACTTTAATGAGAAGGCCCTTGGATGGTCCAGCGCCAGATCCAACTACCCGGTCGCAGAAAGCGAGGCCAGAGGGAGCAACCGTGAGGAGGCAGTCCGGCTCCGCCGGTCTTTCGGCCGCAATGGCCGAAGAAGTAAGGGTAAGAGAGGAGGGATAAAAAACGGAGGCCAGGCAGAGGCCGGCGAGGGAGAAGGCTGTCTCTCGCCGCCGGAGGAGCTCAGAGGCGACGGTAATGATGGGTTTCTGTGGCCGAGGTTTAGTTCCGGGGTTTGAGGTAGTGTTAGGGTTGACGAGGCGGAAATAATGGTTATTATGGAGATCTTCTCGTCGAGGCCTGAGCCGGAAAAAAGCCGCACTTGCCGCGGCGGCAGCTGACGAAGCGGTAGTTGAGCTCATTTCTCCGGCGATGTGCAGTCTGTGCATAAAGATGAGCCACTCATTCGAGTGACAGAAGCCAAGCCCAATCTTATCACTAGTCGATAAAATTTTGATGCTCGAGGAAAAAAAAAGAAGCAATTCTACTAAAATTAATTTCAATATCAGCTGAACAAAGAAATTTTGAATATGGCTCATGCACGTTGTATTATTTTCTTTTTTTAATAATAAGACCAAAAGTTTACATCATATTAAAATATTTTTATAAGAGTTATCACCAACATTTTTTCTCATAAATAATTTATATATATATATATTTATATATTTATATATATGATTAATATGGAGTAGTAGCTTTTAATTCTCTTTTGTCTGGTGATACTTAAGAAAATGATTTAACTCATTGCGTGTATAATAATATTGCAAGTTAAATCATTTTCTTATAAGAATCGCTAGACAAAAGAGTATCATGAGTTACTATTGGGTTTGCACACAAATACTATATCAACAAATAAGGATAGGAGATATTTTAGAGATGTTAGTACATAAAATAGTTATCAAGATGACAGTATTTAATTTATGAGGGATTTACATATATACCACTTTATTTTATGCTATTTACATATCTAACGCCTAAAATTTTAATATTACATGCATACTACCCATAGAATAAATATAAGTGCATGGAATAAAATATTAAAATTTATAGTGTGGTATGGGTGGTAAGAATGAAATATATGAGTGATATATTTGATATTAAAATTTTATATGAGTGGTAAGAATGTAATATTAAAGTTTTAGGTATTAGATATGTAAATAACATGAAATAAAGTGGTATGTATGCAAATCCCCCTTAATTTACTTATATAATATTCATATGTGATTTAATAAGAGCCAATTGGGGAGCTAAAATTAACTACACAAACTAAACCAATATCAGATAACAATGGAATACCCCCATCGAGAATGAAAGCCCTTTAAGGGTAAATATTTAAGTGATAACATTATTGATCGTTAGTACAATGACTATAGAATTATAAGGGAAAAAAAAGGGGAAGACCAGCAACATATGCAAAAATGATTCAAATTATATTATTAATATAGCTTTACTCAAAAACAATTTTAGATTTCATTTGGGACAGCTTTCTTAATGCTTTCTAAAATAACTTTTTAGTATAAAAAATTTTAGTTCAAAATTTTTTTGTACTAAAAAGTTACTTCAAAAAACAGTAAGAAAGCTAGAAGCTTTAATCTCATGTGCTCAAATTAAATAAGGATTAAAAAAACTGATCAACATAGGAATTACTATGAAATGCTTCGAAAGGGCCTTTAAAGTATCTTGCATTTAGTCTATTACATATTGTTATTTTGTAGTTATATTTTTGTATACATTGTGTGATTAAGATAAATAGTTTTTCTTTCACCTATGATTTAGTGAATATATATATATATATAATAGCCATTTTTAATGTAGAACATGGCTTATTTTAAGAAATGTAGGAGAAATAATATTCATTCATTTAAAAATATCATACATATAGCATGTGTACAAACCAAAAATCACAAATGTCTAGCTAGTTAGTGCCCTCACTAAGGTTTCTATGATATGACATTTGTACTCAGTGTGTAGAAATTTGAGACATGCAATAGATGATCTCATAGCTAGTTTGGCAGTATAACACCCCCAATATCCTCATTTAGTTCATGTGAAACTTATGATTAAGTGATTGTTGTATATAATATGAATGTTAAAATAAAATCAAATGTGGCATCCAATACCACTCCATGTATATCATTGGAATCAATCCTAATAACATACAAAGTTGTGCTAGGGTAAAATAAGGAAATGGTGTGAATAGTGTGTTGGACTATAGAAGGATGGCCAATGTTGGTAGTGAGTTGTAATGGCTTAGCTATATGTATCATGAGATGGAAATGTATATGGATATATGGAATGATGAATCTATAAATATATGTAGATGGTTATGAGCCTAGTATCAATGAACCCAATATCCCTATTAATGTTGCATGGCTAATACTTTCCTCTTGGCCTTCTTCCTAATACCTAGTGTCCCTAATGTGCAAGTATCTTTGTATGCTATATTATAACTCCTTGAACCTACTTATTACATGCTAAATGGGATTGTTGTCCTCTCTCCGAAAATAAGGATAAACAATCTCTTGAACATTCAAGAATTGATCATGTTGTATGAAAGTTCAATCTTGTATGGTATTTAAAAAAAATTTATTGTGTATTATAAGTTTTGAGATATAACATTACTTTTTTTTCTTGGAGTTCTAGAATAATATTTGCTTGGTTGATTGATTTAGGTCTTGAGAAAATACAAAAAAAATCACGATTAACACATGTGCATGTACCATCTAAGGTTATGTTCCTTATCTTCATTGCCTTTATGACCAATGATAATGAATGCTTGTTTGTTTTCCCGGAATGTGTGATGATAATCAACCCAATCCACATCAACCTTTGCTTTACGATCCACCATTCTAAATGTCGGCTTCATTTGATCCAAATTGATCAATTGAATGACAATAATATGTCATAAAACTTGATATGAGAGATGCCACTCCACCTACTTTCAAGAAAATATTGGTGCGCAAACCTTTAAATTTTCTTGTATGATTTGAGCAATTTCAGTCCACAAGCTATCAACTTACAGATCTTAAAATTTCAAAGAAGCAGACTTGTTAGAAGATAAAGTACTAGTAAAGTAAAAGTACTTCTTACCTATTGTTAGAATAAACCATCAATTTCATCCATATAGAGCTTAACATTACTAGAGGGCCTTCTTGAACACATTTTTTCCACCTGAATAATGATGAAAAGAATAATTATTTTTGAATCATTAGAGAAATTAAAATAGTTTGATTTAACATAAAGAATACTTATAGCTCAAACTCCCTCAGGTGTAACACATGTGGGATTGGTCTATCAGCATTCAAATGTTCTTACGACTATACATGTAAACAACCAATCATACTGATACGATTGAGTTTTGTTGGCTCCTTCGACTCCTAGTATAGGTGTGTTAAAATGACACCCCTAAAAAGTATGTGAGGGATACCTTTAATTCCTTAAGAAATGGTAGATGTTGTAAACGTAGCTTAGATCCAAATTGCATGAAATTGTTCTTCATATATTAGCCTATAATTTTGTAAGAAGTAATACACTTAAGGATATCTATGATTAAGATGTCTTTAACCTAAAATGACAATAATGTGCAAACATGATATTTGATATGGTCCTGGCTAGTTGTAGAAGCATCAACATTCCCCTTGTTGACTAGATCAACTCAAAAGGATTTGGAAGCCATGACAAATACTTGGATCTCATTTGGATTTATACATGTGGGCTCTAGAATTCTTCAAGGTTCTTGGTCCATTTTTGAGGTAAATAATATTTATTACGTGGATAAATATCGACTTATTAGCATTTTTTTCCTATAACGCAATTGCATGTGATTGTTTCATGAATAGTGCAATATCATTAGATTATATGATATATATATATATATATATATATATATATATATATATTTGTGTGTGTGTGTATAGCAATCCTTATACCATTAAAATATTCTAAGACTTAAAATATTATGAGACATTGTCCCATACCTAAAATCATTATCATGTGTTAGAGACCACTTTATGACATCTTGTTCAACTATCCATATATATACTTCTTCCTTGACCTTTTTAATATATACCATACAATAATTAAACACTTGGACATTGCCACTATTATCATCTTAGCACATCTTCTGATTGAGCAACTCAAAATTCCAAATGGGCATAATCCATAAGCCCTTTTTAAAATTCTTTCAAAGCCATTTTAAATATTGTCGATGTGCAACCTATAGGAAAATTTCTCAACATCGATAAACTATACTTACATGTTTATCTAAAATGATACATTAATCTTGTGTCGATGAAACCAATGGGGGACGGAGTCATTTAAAGTTTTAAGAAATCATGCTTATATCTTGTTGCAATTAGACTTTACAACTACCAAAACTAGTGGGAATAGACCGACAATAATAAGTAATGTCCCTCTATATTTACCTAACAAATTGTCAATGCTTAAAATTGCTAGACAAACCCCCAACATGCTATCAGAGATCCAAATGCCACTTGACTATGCCTTATAAATGGTTCAAGTCATTTGACAAAATATATGTCCTCCATTAGTGTGTTGAGCCAATGACATTAGTCCTAGCCACCAAAAATGACCTTGATGGTCTTCCCTCTAACTTCTATGGCACTCATGTATGAAACCTACATATCAAATTTGGCTTCAATATAGCTGATAATCTTTCTCAATTTAAAATGAACCTATTGGCAAATGCTATATAGTATGAAATAGCATATGAATTTTGAATAGCACTAATGGTGGCAAGCTATCATAGCTCACCCAAACTTGATATTCTTTATATTTGCCTAGTTACTTGCTACAACCAGTAAAAAGTGCCACAAAATAAGATTTTGATAAATGATTTTGTTGTGTGCACATAATATTTAATTTTTTTATCATTAAATGAAAATATCTTACAATCTACATTATTATTAATTAGTCATTTGTTCAATACAAAATGAAGCTTCTTCTTTCTTGGAAAACACATACCTTAAGAGTATTTTATTTAAAAATAAAATCTTCTTGGAACAAAAAGTGGAACATCATTAGATAGGCCATCAAGAATTACATCTCATCATCTCTTAGTATAACAAACATGAATATAAGTTTTATTTGGGACATTTTTTACAGTTTTAGAAAGCAATAAGAAAACTGTCCCAAATAAAATCATAATCATTCACTAACAAAGACATGCCATCATAATGATCATGCTTGTTATATGCATCTTGTCATCATTGAAATCATCATTGGATGTACTATTCTTTGTTTCATATTCTTCATCACCAGACATTTGAGGTCACCATAGGACAAGCACTTCCATCCACAACCATCGTGTAGGCATGCATGGCTTGCTGGTTCATTGTGAAGGTCTGTACACATAAGAACTCATGCTGTCTTATCAAATAAAGATCAAAAGTAAACTTTATAGGCCAATTATTTTAAGGACAGATATATCACATCTAGATAATTAGCTGAATATTTTGTAAAAATAAATTTAAGCTTCGTTTGGGACAGCTTTCTTACTGTTTTTTAAAATAACTTTCTAGTAGAAACATTTATTTTTGATATTAAAAAACTGCTTTAAGAAGCAGTAAGAAAGTCATGTTAGGCTTCGTTTGGGACGGCTTTTTTATTGCTTCTTGAACCAACTTTCTAGTACAAAAATTTTAATTTTTGTACTAGAAATTTGTTTCAAGAAGCAGTAAGAAAACCGTCCCAAACGAAGCCTTAGACTTTGTTTGGAATAGCTTTTGAGGACTATTTTTTTGCTATTTTCAAAAATATTTTATACTAAAAAACTACTTTAGAAAGCAATAAAAAAAAAATCTCAAACAAAGCCTTAATTTCATTTTTGAATTACTAACCAAGAAATTGGAATTGCCGTGCCATAGGCCCATAGATATGGAAACTCCTTGGGATATTTCCATGACATGATTAGAGTGACTGTGAAAGGGAAATATGCTGACATTACTAAAGCCTAGTAACTTGTCCAATACGTACCATACACCTAAAATTTTGCTAGAATTACTTAAAAAATAAAATATAAAAACTTTCTATATTCCTTAAATTGAAAAAAGAGAAAAAAAAGACTTGTTAACTAATTTGTAAAATATAAAATAATTTGCAAATTATAACTACATAAATTAATATTACCAAATCAAAAGATAAAATTAACCCTACAAATTTTTGATTTTGTCACTTTCTACACATGGAAAAAAAAAATCTATAATTATAAAAAAAAATCTGTTAACATCATGAAAATATAGTGGAAAATATAAATTTATAATTTTTTAAATAAAATTTAACAGCTAAATGTTCACAAAGCAAACGGTTAAAAAGTAAAATTCAAATCTGCAAAAATTTAAAAAATTTAAAAAAAAAAAAACTGCAAAAATTGAATAGTTAAATTACTTTATTAGAAAAATCAATAATAATGCAATGAATAGCACGAGAAAGGCATCAATTTCAGTGGAGATTAGTTCAACAAAAAAGCTACACTGATCTTACTCATCCTCGCTGCTTGGAACTCCAAAGGCTTAAATTACTGCACGGAAAAAACAAAAAGGAAAGGCAGTTCTGTAGTAATAGCACATTGGATAACATGGCATTTCATGATATCAAAGATACAATAGGTGAGATAAACATTACTCGTTTACTCTAATGTTAATACGGCTATGAATGGCATTAAGACAGATCCAATCCATAGCTTTCCATCCTTCTCTTCAACTTCACTCACAGCTCTAACTACCTTTCCTTGCTGATCCTCCAGCAGTTCAAGCAGCTTTCCTTCAGGGCTGTACTTTGCAATAATTGCATGAAGCCTTCCACCAAGACGCAACAAAAACTGCATTCTTGCTGGAATTGGAAGCTTTAGCAGAAACTTCGATAACTGAGGATATATGCTTAGGAGATAGGCAAGTCTGGTGGGGCGGCAATGTATTGCTACCCAGAATTCACCCTTGTCATTTGTCCTCACATTATCTGGAAACCCAGGAAGCTGGGCGAAAAGCTCTGACGTCCCTGCCTTGTCACCCTTCAGCCAGTATCTGCTCAACCTGCATTGCCGCAAAATTTTTAACAGACAAAAAAGCATTTTTCAGCCTCTTAAGATGCATATCAGCCGAAGAAAATGATAAGGAAGGTATGCTAACCTTCCACGATTGCCTTCACTGAATACAAAGAAAGATCTGTCCTTGCTCAGGGAGACACCATTAGGAAATTGAAGGTCTCGCAAGAGGACAGTTGTTTCTTTTGTGACCGAATCATATTTTAGAAGCCTCCCAGAAGGCTCGGCAGTGAAAACCAGTTGAATGAAGTTCCTGTAAAAAGAGAAGTATATGGTGGTGGATGGCACGTGCTTATAATGCAAATGGTCAGGCATCTCTATGACTTTGAGATAAACATAGATCAGTCCTATGAAGATTAGCTCATTACAAATACAAGGAAGCAGTGTCTTTCAGCATAGAGCAAAAACGTATTAGACGAGCATTTTTAATTTGAATGAAGAACTTTAACAAACGAGCTTGATCTATTGAAGACAGGCTACAGCCACGGTTTAGCATGAAGTGAAAACTAAGAATAAACAAACACACATATTAATATATAGAATAACTCATAAGATTCCAAATAACCAATTGAAGCTCGCAGAACTCATCTACAACTAGTGTAGTCATAAGTTTCACCTAGCATTTCTCCTTTCTCCTCCTGCTTCCTCCCCCTTACTGCTTGCTCTCCTTTGCCTCCCTTCCTTTTGCAACTGGCTCTACCCCTCGCCTCCTACAGAGCTTCTCCTGGTGCTTTGCCAATCCAATTCCAGCTCCCCCCTCAGCTGCTGAACCCTCTGCCTCACTCTTTGACGTTCACTTGGTGCCTTCTCTCCCATTCTGAGCCCTAAGCAGCTCTAAATCTGTCGCAACTTGTAGATCTCTTCGACATTCGCTTTTGTCGCAAAGGACCTAGTTGAGATTGATGAGAGAATTTGGATTGGCAATGCAGAAAAAGTAATTAGCAAAAAGTGGTTGAAAAAGTTTATTCTCATTGTCATCTTCTTGGCTACATGCTGTCCTTTTGTAAGAATGCTGCAAATACTAATATAGATAAGGTGCCCTCTATGGTGCAAGTGAACCCCAATACGCCTCCATCTCGGCAGGTGCTTCTGGCCTTGTAGATTTGACCACTGACTTCCAATCGAACATATAATTGTCATGCTCCTATTAGACCAGTCCAAGGGCCGGCTAAACCAGTCTCTCCTGGACCAGTTCACATATACAGGAGGCAGGCAAAATCCTGCCCAGCAGGAGGGGGCGGATGCCGGATGGGGAGGAAATAGGGTTGGGGCTCACGCAGTAATTGTGGCAATAGTTTAGGAGGGAAAATTCAAAGTTAAGGGTTGTTTAGGGATTAATAAATTGTATTTTGCTTTAGGTAGTTTCTTCTTGCTAGGATTAGGTTTTTATCTTGAATTTAATATGAAATTTGGGATCTCTGGGTTTCATTTTGGGCTCTAGTTATCGGCTAGAGATTGGAGAGTTGGATCTTCCTCTCGAATTGAAGATTCATTGTATCAAGTTGTTTCTTCTCATCTCTTAATTAATCCAAAGTGGTCGCCCTTGCTATTTCTCTACCAAATTCTTAAAAACTGCTTGGTATTTTGCTGATTTTTTTTGAAATTCAGCACAGTTTCCTCTGTTTTTTGGTATTGTTTCCTAACAAATTGGTATTAGAGTAGGTCCTTGAGGGAGGGGGTGCCATCGATCAGTGTTCAGCCATACCGCTACCCCCAGATTCAGAAGGACCAGATAGAGAAGCTGATCCGTGAAATGTTGGAAGAGGGGATCATCATGTCGAGTGTGAGTCCTTTCTCTAGCCCAGTCTTACTGGTCAATAAGAAGGATAGGAGCTGGAGGTTCTATGTGGACTACCGGGCCTTGAATAAGGAGACTGTGCTGGACAAGTTCCCCATGTCGGTGATCGATGAGCTACTAGATGAGCTACATGGAGCAGTAATTTTACTAAAATGGATCTGAAGTTGGGTTACCACCAGATCAGGATGAGAGAGAGGGATGTCCAGAAGACGACATTTAGGATACACGAGGGGCACTTCGAATTTTTAGTGATGATGTTTGGTCTCACCAATGCTCCTGCTACTTTCCAGTCCATTATGAACAAGGTATTCCGACCATACCTCCGGAAGTTTGTATTAGTCTTCTTTGATGACATACTAGTGTATAGCAGGTCCGAGGAGGAGCATCTGGAGCATTTGAGGGTGATTTTAGTAGTTCTACAGGAGCATCAACTGAGGGCCAACCTAAAGAAGTGCAACTTCGCACAGGCTAGTGTGGAATACTTGGGGCACGTGGTATCCTAAGAGGGAGTGGCTTCCGATCGAACCAAAATTGAAGCAATGCAGAAGTGGCCTATAACTAAGAATCTGAGAGAGTTGAGGGGCTTCCTAGGGTTGATTAGTTATTACAGGAGATTCGTGAGGGGATACAACACCATAGCTTGGCCCTTGATAGAGCAACTGAAGAAGGATAGTTTCATGTGGGGAGAGGCGGCTATCCAGGCTTTTGAGCGACTGAAAAAGACCATGACCACAGTACCAATTTTGGCTCTACCCGATTTCAGTCAGATCTTTGTGGTGGAGACAGATGCATTAGGATATAGATTGGGGGTCGTGCTCATGCAGAATCACAGAACCAGAGCCTACTTCAGCCAAGTGTTAATAGCCAGAGCTAGGTTGAAGTCAGCATATGAGAAGGAATTGATAGCCATTGTGTTGGCTATTAAGAAGTGGCGTCCATACTTGCTGGGTCGGCATTGCATTGCCAGGACAGACCAGAGGAGCTTGAAATACTTGCTAGAGCATAGGATGGTGATTGAGGAGCATCTGAGGTGGTTGTCCAAACTGCTGGGCTATGATTTCAAGATCCAGTACAAACCAGGGTTGGAAAATAAGGCGGCTGATGCTTTATCAAGATGTTTGGGGGAGATCCAGGAGATGGTCATTTCAGTACCACTGATGGTAGATTGGGGGGCTATCAAAGAAGAAAATATGTAGGATGAGGAGCTGAGGAAGATTAAGGAGGATTTACTAAAGGATGAGAGCAGCCACCCAGGTTACTCCCTTGAGATGGAGAGACTCTTGTACTAAGGGAGGTTTGTGATGCTACGAACCTTAGTTCATATTCCCCATTTGCTGTAGGAATTTCATGGGAGCGTGGTTAGAGGCCATTCAGGAGTGCAGAAAACATACAGAAGGTCATTGGCAGCAAAATTATATTTGAAAGGAATGCATAAGGATGTGAAGGAGATGATAGTTAGATGTGAGGTTTGTCAGAGAAACAAGTACATGGCTATAGCTCCAGGGGGATTACTTCAACCCTTGGCTCTTCCTAATAAAGTATGGGAGGAGATTACCATGGATTTCATAGAAAGGTTACCACAATCCGAGGGGTTCACGGTGATTATGGTGGTGGTCGACATGTTGAGTAAGTATGCTCATTTTATCCCTTTAAGACATCCCTACACATCTATCACAGTAGCAACAACATTCATTAGGGAGTTGGTTAGATTGCATGAAATTCCAGAGTCGATAGTTTCTGACCGAGAAAAGGTGTTTCTCAATCGGTTCTGGAAGGAGCTATTCAAGCTGCAAGGAACAGTTCTCAAGAGAAGCACCGCTTACTACTTTCAGACAGATGGGCAGACGGAGGTTGTCAACAGGAGATTGGAGACTTACCTACGGTGGTTTGCCTCAGAGACACCTCGATTGTGGGCCAAATGGCTAGCGTGGGTGGAGAACTGGTATAACACTTCATATCACTCAGCCTCTCGGATGACCCCTTTTAAAGTGTTGTATGGAAGAGACCCATCACATTTGGTGCATTTTGGACAGAGAAGCACACCAGTCTCTTCAGTAGAGCAGTACTTGGAGGAAAGAGATAAGGTGTTAAAGGAATTGAAGAGATACCTGTCGAGGCACAGCAGATCATGAAGAAGCAGGCAGATGCACATAGGAAAGACGACCAATTCGAAGTTGGGGATAGGGTGTTCTTAAAAATGCGACCCTACAGACAGAGGACAGTGGCCAACAGGAGGAATGAAAAATTGGCCCCGAGGTACTTTGGCTCCTACGAGATATTGGAGAAGACTGGAGTAGTGGCTTACCGTTTGAGGTTACCCCCGACCGCCACCATACACCCAGTATTCCATGTGTCATAGTTGAGGAGAGTTTGGGGGGAGCATGCAATTAGTGCAGAGTTATCGGCAAAACTGATTGAGGATTTGGAAGTGGTGTTGGAACCATTGGAGCTTAAAGGGGTGAGACCAGGAAAAGCGAGGAACAAAGAAGTACTGATTAAATGGAGGGGCCTACTAGACTTCGACGCCACTTGGAAACCGTATGAGAGGGTGAAGCATCAATTTCCTTCCTTTCATCTTGAGGACAAGGTGAGTCTTTGGGAGAAGGGTAATGTTAGACCGGTCCGAGGGTAATGTTAGACCGATTCACGTATATGGGAGGCGGGCAAAATCCCGCCTAGCAGGAGGGGGCGGACACCTGGATGGAGCGGAAACAGGGCTGGGGCCCATGTAGTAATTATGGCAATGGTTTAGGAGGGAAAATTCAAAGTTAAGGGCTGTTTAGGGATTAATGAATTGTATTTTGCTTTAAACAGTTTCTTCTTGCTAGGGTTAGATTTTTATCTTGAATTTAATCCAAAATTTGGGATCTCTGGGTTTCGTTTTGGGCTGTAATCATCGGCTAAAGATTGGAGAGTTGGATCTTCCTCTCGAATTGAAGATTCATTGTTTCTTCTCATCTCTTATTTAATCCAAAGTGTTCACCCTTGCTAAATCTCTATAGAATTCTTAAAAACTGCTTGGTATTTTGCTGAATTTTCTAAAATTCAGCACAGTTTCCTCTGTTTCTGGTTATTGTTTCCTAACAGCTCCAAACTTCAATCCGTTCTTTTTAAAAGACAACCATTAAATTATAGTTTGTGGAAAATTTCTTTGTACTTTCAATTTTCATCTCAAGAAATGTACAATTGTCTAAACTAAAGATTTGTGAACTAGGAAGTTCATATATTTATCAGAATTGTGTGGCACATTATAAATCTGCATAAGAAATCCAAAATCCTAAAATGCTTCCTATGACATTAGGTATCAAAGTTCAAAGAAGGGTCATAATGCTGAGACATAAGACATAATAATTGATTCAGTTAACAAAACAATACGAATATGCAATTTAAACAACAGATGATTAAGATATGATTTTATAACAAGGTTCACAATTGTATTTTCACATTTAATGTGAGGTATAATCTTTAGGGAATTTTCGAATTGACTTAGAAGATGTGTTGACTGAACCCCAAAAAGTAAAACTTAATAAAACTAACTTAATGACATGCTCAACTATTTTAGAGAATTGTTTTTGCTTAATCAACAAGGATGAATATGTAAAAGAAATTTAAAAATAATATTTATCATTCAGTTGATATAGAGACTAACAAGATGATAAATTTAAAAACTTTAAACATGATGAACATAGCATGTTTGAATATTATATGAGGTTTAAATATATTGAAGCAAAATATTGATTGCCTTTAGATTAGTATATTAACGTGATTTTTTCCACTAAAAAGCCTTAACCAACAAATTGATATCAAATTAAGCTATAATTCCTCCCAAACACTATATAAGGCTTTATATAAAACTTTATATATTGAGAGTAATTGCATCTAATATTGTGTCAAAATTACAGCACTTATAATTTACAATCACAGTATGATTCTCTGATGTTGAATCATATTCAACACCTGCATCATATTCATGATCTTTTGCCTCATGCTTGAACAAAAGTAATATTTTAAATATGAAATAAAAATTGGACATAAAATAATATTTAAACCTAAACTTTTAATAAAAAATAAATATATTCTTGAACATTAAACTAAATAAATCATGGCTATTGTAGTTGATGAATTAATTGAGCAATCTGATAATGCTACCCTTAACGAATTATCCATGACAATTATCCCAATGATGTATAACCAAACTAATATTGATTTTATTTCTGTTTCTTATATTTTCGAATTATAAATTTATAAAAAGTGAAAGTTCTTCGGTAATTTTTTTAAAATAATTTATTAATAATAATTACATTAAAGTACCTTGAAATTTAACATTCCACATATTTAATCAAATCTAAAGGTGAATAATTCATTACAACAAATCCTTAATCCATTTGGTTTAATTTTCTTTACAGAGGCAATGTGTTCATATGATAAACACAATGTGTTTAGCTCTAAGATTGAATCTATTTTTGGCTAGGATCAAGCTACTGAGCCATTAGTAAAATTTTTTTATCAATTGAATCTTTGAGCTAATTTTGAGTCAAGCTTGAAATTGACTCTCTATCTCTCTTCATATATATATATATATATATATATATATATATATATATATATATATAGGGGTGTCAATATTTGACATGACCCGAAAATCCGACTTGAACCCGACCCAAAAATTCCGGGTTAGAGTCAACCCGAACCTGAAACGGATCGGGTTCGGGTTTAACAATTCGACCCGTTTCAAAAATCAGGTCGGGTTGACCCTTTGACCCGAAATTGACCCATTTTTGACCCGGCAAACCGAGATTGACCCGTTTTCGACCTGTTTTGACCCGAAAAGTGGAGATTGACCCATTTTTGAACCCGAAAACTAGCAGTTTTTGGTCGGCCCCGGGTCATTCGGGTCGTGTCGGGTTGACCCGGACCCGAAATGGGTTGGGTTCAGGTCCGAAAAGTCGACCCTTTTGCAAAAACAGTTCGGGTTGACCCGAACAGTGCCGGGTCAGTTTCGGGTTCGACTCGAACTAGACCCGTGACCCGAAATTGACACCCATATATATATGAATTTATGAATACAAAATAAATTTAAAATAAAGCATAAAAAATACTGATTTTGGATTGGCTAAATTCAAGTTCAAACTAGCTCAAATCAAATCAGCATGAGCCACGAGATGATCGTAAGTCAGCCTATATATGCTTGAGCTAGTTTCAAGCCAGTGCTAGATTGACTCAAAATTGAATTTTTGTCACCTTAATCATATTTGTATATTTTGTTTGTTATTTTTTAAAAAAAGAAAACTAAATGGAAACCAATAAACATCAATTTTAAGTATTCTTCGTCATTTCTTGAATTAGTTATAATGCATTCATTACTATTAATTAGAAAGCATCTCAGTCTTTAGTAATTTTCTTATGTGCACCATATCATATTGCATCATCTATTAACCATTTTCCCAATTTAAATGAAAGTATTCATAGAAAACCTACTTTTAATGATGATAATTAAAAGTCTACTAAAGAAGTGAATTGTATACATGTGAAATTCAAATTGGGAAATAAAGTAATGGTTATAATGTTCTCATTACTATTAGTTAGAAAACATATTAACCTCAATAATTTTCTTATATGCATCGTATCATATTGCATCATCCATTAGCCATTTGCCCAATTTGCATGAAAGCATTCATAGGAAGCCTTTTTTAATGATTATAAAAGTATACTAAAGATGAGAATTGCACATACATGAAATTCAAACTAGGAGATCAAGTTGTGGTTCAGCTAAACTCTGAAAAATTTTCTATAATAATCCTAAGGAAAACAACTGCCAGAAAAAACATGACTCTTAGATATATTTGAGATGAATGTTTCCAAGCTAAAGTTCCAAGAAAATTACGATATTAGTCAAAATTTTAATGTTACTTATTTGACTTTATATCATGAATCATGCTTATATTCTTCTCTATTTCCATCACCTCTTTCATGCTTATATTCTTCTCTATTTCCATCACCTCTTTCGGGATTCACATACAAGAGTGCATTAACATGACTCTCAAACTAACATGCTAATCTTTATTTCTAAAGCTCTTCAATCAACACTTTTGTGCTATGATGCACCAACACTTCTCTTCAAAGAGGTGAGCAGTATCCGACATGACACGCATCTGACATGCCTCCGACAAGTGTCGGACATGCTGAAAACGTGTTCAATTAAAAAAATATTAAATACAAATTGGACACATGTGTCTTAAATATTTAATAAATTTTTTAAAATATAATTTCTTGTATTTAAAATTTTTATTTATTTAAAATATAAAAATTAAATTTCTTATTTCCTATCCACAACACCAAATCAATCGCCCACACTCAATACCCCATTTATCGAATATTCTTATTTTCATTTCTTTGGTCGAATGCGACTTTCATTTCACTACAATGCCCGGTGTCATCTCAACATCAAAATCTGACATCGTTACAACATCGACATTTCAAAACCATCTCAACATTAAAGTTTGATACTGTCTTGACATTGATGCTCGACACTAGAAATTTCTACACCCACAACTTGACAGCTCATCTTTGTCCGACGTCATCTTAACATCGGCGACCAATGCCCGCTTAACATTAACGACAAACGCCCTCTTGACATCGATGTCGATACTTACTACATAACATCGATGCTCAACTCTCGACAACATTATTGTCTCCTCTCTCGATATCTGATACATGACATCGACACCAGACTCTCGACATCCTAATATTAATCATTTTAAGCACAAATTCAAGTTAAATGACTCATTATTTCTAAATTATTTGTAATATTATACTTATTCAATTTTTGTATACTATTTTTAAAATATAAAAATTATAACCCGTGTTTGTGTCTTATACTTTCGATAATTGATGTGTCCCGTATTTTTGTCATGTCGTATCCGTGTCTCTGTGTCCGTGTATGTGCATCATAGATGAAGAGTAATGTGTCCAAAATCTTTTAGATTCTCATGATTATCTTTTTTGTGAATAAGGCAAATGAGAGCAGAGCTAATCCTGACTAAGAAAGCATTACCTATGGATGTTTTTGAATATTTTCATTACACCAAGGCTAATGGTTATAACAACAACAACAAGCTTTTAACTCACTATGTGGGGTCAGCGCTAATGTTTATAACTTGAAATAATTTAATTAAGAAACTATCATAACAAAGGGATTTGGAGGCAACAAGAGAAAAGAAAAAACTGCATCTTTTATTTCATCCAAGGTATAAGGATAATCCAGACCAAAAAGAAGAGAGGGGTTTTCCCCCCAGGTAAAGCTGATGAAAATCAATCTTGTAGTTTGACTTGTTGACTGCACTAGAAAGCCCCTTTAAGAAATTTAGAAAAGCTTGGATGATAGCCTAGAATTAGTTAGAAGAGTCTTACCTTGCTTAATGTGTTGGATGAAGTTACTTCAATTCCAATTAACAATGTCGTGAAAGTCAGGAGTGATGTTATTCTGTTGTAGGTGTAACTTTAGATCTTTCGTGACAGTAGAGGAATATTCACTCCTCTTTCTTGTTATGTTGCTTTTTTTTTTAAGCTCATAATAATGACCTAATTGAGCCTTCTTTTCAATATAATTAAGTTTGTAAATCACAATATTTTTCTCTTGTTTGGAAATAATGTGGAAATGTTTTTTCTAAGTTTTAAGTCTCCTTATAATAAGTTTAAATTTCATTACACTTTTCACAACACCAAGAAATTTCAAACCAAAAGATGTGATGCTTTACTTTATGACCCAGATCAGAAGAAAAGATGAAATGATAGTGATCTGAGAAGAGTTTACTAGAAGCTTTTAAGAAAATTATAAAGTGATCTTCCAAGGCCTGTGAGATGGGAAAATAATTTAATTTACCCATGAATTCATCTTTCGTACTCTATATGTCTCTATCCATATTTCCTACCACTACACAAAAGTGATTTCTCTTTTCGTTTTGTTTCTGCAACTAGTTTTCAATTATTTTGTTGAAACACTTTATGGTGAGATGCACAAATTCATGATAAAGTATGAACTTTATAATTCCCAAACCTTTAAATTAGATAACTATTCTTTTTGGATAAAAACCAAAAAATACAAAAAAATTATACACAAATGATAATTAACTATTTATTAATAATATAGAATTTAGAAGTAAGCAAAATATCCATTCATTTAAAAATCACATCAAAGCCAAAAGTTAGATTTTTTTTTTGAATTTGACAAAAGTCAGTTTCACGCGCAAACTAGTAACAAAAAATAGAGAAAAATGGTATGAAAAGATTAATTATCACCAAATAGAGAAATCAGGCCTCACGCCTGTACTAGGAGAAAACTTCCCTCGAACCTCCAGTTGCACTAGAAGAAGGCTAGAAGGAGTTGCATTCAATTAGAAATTGTTTGAGTCAAAGTAGAACCAAATTAGAATGTTCCTTTACATGCCTTAGAAACCACATTTATAATCACAAAACCTCTCTAGATTTATAATCTATGAGCACGGATACGGCAACACGGTTATGACACGATACACACGGAACATGTTAATTATTGAAAATACAGGACACGGGCACAATATTATAATTTTTATATTTTCAAAATAATGTATAAAAATTAAGTATAATATTAAAAATAATTTAGAAATAATAAGTCATTTAACTATAATTTGTACTTAAAATGATTAATATTAGGATGTCGAGATTTGGACGTCGATGTCGTGTATCAGGCATCGAGAGAGGAGACAATGTTGTCGAGAGTCGAGCATCGATGTTAAGGAGTAAGTATTGGGCATCGATATCAAAAGGGCTTCTGCTATCAATGTTGAGAGGGCGTTGGTCGTTGATGTAAAGACGACGTTGGATAAAGATAAGTTGTCAAGTTATGGGTGTAAAAATTGTTAGCGTTGAGCATCAATGTCAAGACAATGCCAGACTTTGATGTTGAGATGAATTTGAAATATAGATGTTGTAACGACGTCAGACTTCAATGTTGAGATGACATCGAGCATCCTCGTGAAACCAAAGTTGCAACCCACCAAAGAGAAATGAAAATGAGAATATTCGATGAATGTGATATTGAGTGCGGGCGATTGATTTGATATTGTGGTAGGAAATAAGAAATTTAGTTTTTACATTTTAAATAAATAAAAAAATTAAATACAAGATATTATTTTTAAAAAATTTTCATAAAATATTTAAGATACACGTGTCCAATTTATATTTAATTTTTTTAATCGAACATGTTTTCGGCTTGTCTAACAAGTGTCAGAGGCGTATCGAACGTGTGTTGTGTCAGATATGTGTAGAACACTGCACGCCTCTTTGAGGAGAAGTGCCGGTGCATCATAGGTCTTCATAATGGTGTTCTTAAGATTTTAAATAAATCCTATTGATAGACTTCAAAGTATTTATGACAAAACAAATTGATTCTTCTCAAGGGGCTGAGAGAAGTATTATGGAGTACATTATTGTTGCCCATAAAAGTATTCATATGCTCTTAGGCATAAGAAAGACAAGTTTATCTTTAAAGTTGACTTTGAAAAGACTTTTTATAGTTGAAATTGAAATTTTATTCTCAAAATACTTACTATACAATTTTTTCTCTTTTTTTCATCTCTAAGGTAAAGAATATATTGTTGATGCCAACTCTTAAGTTAATATTAATGGATATTTTAGTGATCAGTTCAAATGCCACAAGGAGCTTAGAGAAGAGATCCTCTTTCTCCCTTTATTAGAGGGATTTACATATATTACACTAAAAATAACTTTTTTAGATATTAAACACATAAAACTTAGTATTCATTTAATCTACCTCTTTGTTAACCCTTCTCATGTTAAAGAAGAGGTGAGGAAGTTACGATGGGACTAGCATCGGTGGAAGAGGTAGTATGTAGTTCCCTTGATGAAAAAGAAGAGAGAAAGTCACGATGAGATCTCACTGGATAAGGCCATCAATGGCGCCGGTAGCTTATGCAGTAGCGAAACCCTCGATATCTCATTGGGAAAGGTCAATAATGGCACGTGTAGGTTGTGCAGCCGTGAAACCCTTGATAATGAAGAAGATGAGAGAAAGTCGTGACGATATCTCATTAGACCATTAATGAGACCGACATTGTATGCAATCTCGAAACCCTCGACAATGAATAAAAGTTGAAAAAAATTGCAATGGGATCTTGTGGGGAGAGGCATTGACAAGAAGTTAATGCTAAGAGTTAAAAAGGTGGTTTTTTTTATTTTTTTATGATATTGAGTTTTATGTGAGTAAACAATAAACCTTCAGTATTAAATATGTAAATAGGAATGATATTAGTGTATGTATGTAAATCACCCTTTTTAATATTACAGTGGACATCACCAAAATATACTCTTAGCTGTAGTTAATGTTGGATGGATTTACTGATTTCAACTTTATTTTGAGAAGCCTCATTTCACTATCATCTAATTTACCGACGACACTCTTTTATTTTGCGGCACTTTTAAAAAATAAATTCTCTATCTTAAGCATATTCTCTCCAAGTTTTAAGGTATGCTAGATTTGAAAATCAATTATTCTAAATCTTCATTAATTTATCTTAATAATTATCACTGCATAGCTTCTTGCTAATCTACTGTGATGTTCCTTGGAAAAACCTCATTTTAAATGCTTGGATAATCATCTTAATATTAAAAGATTACAAAAATCCTTCCATTGACAAAAATCGCCTTAAGCTTGTATATTGGAAAAATAGCAATTGTTCAAAGGGGGTAGGATTATTATCATTAACTCAATCCTTACTTCTATTCATCTATACTATCTTTCTTTCTTTTAGATTTCCAAATGGGTGACAAGTGAAATTTAGGGCATTAGAAGAAATTTCATGTCAAAAAAAAAAAAAAAGATGTTAATGGTCTTAATAATGTTCGAAAGAAAAATACTTATAAGCCTAGAGAATATGGTGGTCTTAATATTGAAGGCCTCAGAGCCATTAATATTTATATTCTTAGCAAATGAATGGGGAAACCCTTACATCCTAATGATTCTAGTCTGAGAAGTTATGTCATGAACAAGAAGTATATTGACTATCAGGCCCTACTGCTTATTGCTCCAAGAAGGCTTCTTTGGCTAAATCTTCCATATTCATTATAGGTTTTGGTAAATTTGTTCAACCCTTCTTATCATTATTGCTTGGAATGTTAATATGAATAAGCCAATTCTAGCTAGATAAATGGATTGAGGATTGTCCTCTTGCTATCAATTTCAAAGAGCTTATTTTGTTTCTTAGAAGCCCTTGTGCTTGGTTAAATCTTAATATATTAATGATTTGGGAAGGCACATCCAATCGAAAAGAAACTTTTTTTTTCATCTATTCGATGATGTCATTTTTCTTATTTTATCATCAATACATTTCACTTATCAGGTTCAAAAGATAAAGTTTTGTTGGCTTCTTTTAAATGGTAATTTCCCTCGAGTTCATGATAAAAAGGGACATATCTTTTCAAGGGATTTGGAATCCAATTATTCCTATTAAGATTTCCATTCATGATTGGTTGGATGGTTTGCATGAGAAGGTTTCCAAGCAAAGTTCACTTTCACAAATTGTGCATTATCAATTCTCCTTTTTGTAATATGTGTACTATTGTTTTTGAAGATAATTTTCACCTCCTTTTGAAGATGTGTAATATTGTCATTAGCAATATTTGGAAGAGATTATATCGTCCATCTGGTATTCCTTCCTCTAAGCTTATAGGAAGTATCCATTTAGTTTTGACATCACAGAGGTCAAACATAACAATAATGATTTGGCTAACCTTTGGAATATCTTCTTTCTAGCAACAATTTGGATTGTCTACAAAGAGCAAAATGGTAGAATCTTCATCAATAAAAGAGAGGATAACAAAGTTCTTTGGGTTAGTTCTTTGGGTTGACATTTTCTCCTTGGTTTACTGCTGCATTGATCAGGGTAAAAAAATGGGATTTAAAATCCATTTTGGATTTCCTCTCATGGCCGGATTCAACTAAAGGTCTTTTTCTAATTATTTGTTAATTTGTTTTTTTTTTTCTAATGAAAAGTTACGTCCCAACTTTTTCACTAAAAACAAAGACTAAAAGGTAGAAAGAGGGACAAAGGAGAGTTAATGGTCCAATTCTATCAATGAGAGAAATGTGGACGCATACCAACCATAAAATAGCAGACTTATGGTGCCAAATGGAACACGTATTTTTCTAGAATTCACTAGTGATTATCAGACCCAAGTACCTTGCTATAGAGATATATAATGGAGCAAAGCCATCTAACAAATATCAAAGCAGAATAGCTCCTCCCAAAAAAATATAAATCTTCAATGCTAAATTACTCGAACTTATTAGAATCTAACAATGCTTGAATATGAACATTTAAAAAGAACGAGAAAACATCAACAAAATAAAACAGAAAACATACTCTTAAAAGATTTAAATCCTTTTCTATGAATTATTTAAGGGGCTGTTTGAGATCAATTTTATTTTTTATTTTTATTTTATTTTATTAATGTTTTGACATTAAAAAAACATATTTTTTGTATTTTAAAAATATGTTTTCGTTTGGTATGCAGTGGTGGTGTCAATCACCAGCGGGGCAGCGGTGCGACGGCGGCCTGTAATGATAGTTGTTCTTCTGAATATTTTTAAAAATAACTTAATTTTTTGTAAAATAAAAATAAAAACACTTAAAAAACACATTAAACAAACATGCTTTAAAAAAATGTGATGCCAAACAAACCTTTAGGATTATTATAATAATTACTAAACTAGACAAAAATCATCAAAATTCAGGACGATATGAAAGAACAATACCTCCTCTGAAAGTTGAAGCTGCTATCAGTAAAATAAATACTTCCATCCTCATCAATATCGAAATCATTGGTAAACTTAAATGGGACACCTTCGGCCTCTGTGGTCAGTGGTGTAGCCAACCCACCTTCTGGGCCTACCTTCAGCAACCCAAAATATGCATCAGCAATATAAAGATCTCCAGTTTTCTTGTTAAATCGAAGACCCAATGGCCGCCCACAGATGTGCTCATTTTCCAAATAGCTAAAAAGTGATGGTTTTGGGTCACATAGCCCTGACCTACTCATAAAATAGAGCCAATTTCATTGTTAGGGACCAGAACAAAGCAAATAAAACAAAATTCCCAAATAAACATAACGATGTTGCCCTAATACCAAATGGCCACCAAATATTTCCAAGCAATTTTAACTAATTATGAGTCTGCTTAGGATGACTGCAGTTTTTTATAAGAAGAAATTATTCTGTGCGGAGTCCAGACTGTGAGTGTACACACATTGTATACAAAAATTTGATACATACTATGCACAAATTTTTACACAGTATGTACACTCACAGAATAATTTCTCCTTTATAAAGGTGGTTGTAAAGCTGTAGTAAAGAAAACAACTTTTTTGAAAGCAGTTTCTTAGCACAAAATTTTATTGAAAGCAAATTAAAAAAATAGTGGTTAAACAAAAATTGAGATTACGGTCTGAAAATCAAAGCACTAAGAAAGTTGTTCCAGATGAAACCTAAATCTAGAAAACTTCAAATTGTGGGGCTGTTTGGGTGCAAGTAGGATTTAGTAAACTCCAAAATGAACGAAACAATCAAACAAAATTCACTGTTAAACCACATCATCGCAAGCTGTGGAATAAAAAATCTTGATTGAAACTTATTCAAAATTGAAGGATCTGTGGTCTATTCGGAGAAAATTACTTGAACTTTAAACCCTAAAATCATAGATACGAGTTCTATACTTTACAATTTATTAAAAAAAATAGAAAAAGCATATAGACCTGTTCGGCGACGTGTAGGCGAAGTCTGACCAGGACTCGCCGTTCCAGAACAAGATCCGGCCGTCGGCGACGCCAGTGTAGGGGCCGCGGCCAAGAGGGTCGAAGGTGATGCTCTCCGGCCCCTGGACCTGGTTTACGAACCTCAACTCCGCTTTCTGAAGGCGGTTCTCTGCGTCTCTCGCCGCCGGAAGCTCCGACCACGGCGGCAGCTCCACAGGGTAAACTTCGAAGCCAGGAAATTTAGCCATGGGACGGTGATTGAAAGGGTCTGTGCCGCAGTAGAGCGCCGCAAGGAGAAATAGACCGGCTACAATAGCCCCAGCGGGTGCCATCGCCGACGGTCTCTGAAGCTTTCCCGCGAATACCTTTGACGGCTAAGTTGTTTCACTAGTGAAGTAGCTGAGATTCGGTCAGATTCGTAGACGGATAACTAAATGTTTTGACGCAATGCGTGACGCAACAAGCACGGAAAATCATCGAAAGTTTTATTTTAAAACGCATATCGAAAGAAATTTTCACCTACCCAGACTTAGAATGGTTGGTGGGCGGGCACAATTGGGAGCCTCCATTCCGGATTCAAAATTCTTCTATTACGGCTTCGCCTCTTCAGTGAGGTAAAATAAGTGTGGGTCTGATTCTGGTGGGTAGCATCGCTAGGCTCCGCTGAGGGATTAGTTACCCCGCCAAGCGCTCCATTAGAATGACAGCGGATAGACACCCTTGCTTGAAGAGCACTTAATTCACTATTATGAGAAAATAGTGATAAGTTGGAGCCTAAGTCAATAAAGCTCATTAAACCATGCATCACATATTCATTATATAGAAATTTATGATGGAAGTTCATTGAGGATTTACAAATAAAATAGGAAAGAGTTAGTATCGTGGGATCACGATGGTGGTTCACTAAAGACTTGTCGACAAGATTAATTGTATAAAGAGAAATAGTTTTGCGATGGGAGGGCACATCGACGAGATTAATGGCATGTGAAGAGAAGAAGATTTAGCGACAGGAGCTCAGCGAAGAAGACAACGATGTGACTGATGGCGTGTAAGGATCAGAGAAGGCTTAGTGTGGAAGGGATCTCGAGAACAACAATATGAAATGATATATTTAGATAAGGTATCATGGGACTTATGTGTGTGAGGTAAGGTTTGAATGAAATTCAAACTACGTTCATACTTTCGAGCAGTATATTCTAATAAGATTTGATAATCAAATTATTTTGTGGCAGGCTGCAAAAATAATTTCAATTATACAAAAGAGGAGTAATTTAGTCTAAAATAAACTTTTGAGCACATTTACCTAAGAAATTAAACTTTAAACATATTTCTCCAATTGTGCCTATTACAAGTCATATTTGATCAAAATTTTTCTATCATATTCATCTTAACTCATTCTAATTTTTTAAGCTATATGTAAGGCACTTTTTTTTGTAATTTTTTTATAAATTATTTTGGAGCATGGATAAGAACTAGAAGCATAATTTTATGCTTGCAAATTCTAAGAAAGAGAAATTTTAGAGAAAGAAAATAATCTTCTGCACCAAATATTATTCTTTCTTCTAACCATATAATCCTCATATTTAAATATTCAGTTTTAAGAATTATAATTATTATTCTTGAGTTTTTGATCTTGGATCTCAAGAAGTGATCCTATTAAAAAATTGATTTAGCAATTGTGCCAAAAGTGGTGAGTTTCAGGCCTTAAAGCTAAACTCTACATAACTAACGAGTTGTGTTATGAGTAACTTGTTTATCTCTTTAAATAAATGTACTATGAGGTTTTTTTATTATCTATGAAGAAAAAAGAGATCTTAGCAAATATACGAATAATAAAAAAAAATATGAGAAGAAATATAAGTTATCAAATTTATTTGATGTGTGTGAATACCTAATTTGAAGAAAAATAATTGTTTTTCTTTCAATTTACCCCCTCTTATTCTATGATATCATCAAAATCCTCTTGACAAGCCTTGTCATAGTGAAAATGGGTATTCTACTTAACTAGTGTACTAAGAGTTGGATTCTTAACAAATTAAGTTTGCAAAAAATTGCATTAAAAAGTCAAGCCTCCTCTTAAGAGATCTCAATTGAGTTAAACTCTCTGGAGATTTCATTTCTAAATTTACTTTAATTTTTATAGGATCAATTTCAGTTCTTCTATGTAATACATTAAATCTTAAGAATTTTTTGAATGAACCTCTGAAGGTACATTTAAAAGGATTCATATTCAAGCCATATTTTCTAATATAATGGAATATAATTCTTTAGCATGTTATGTGGGCATCTAGTAATCTGCTCCTGAAGGAGATATCATCAATGTAATAGTTAACCTGATAATATAAAAAGTTTATGGATGTTTGAGCCATAGCTTGTTGATAGGTAGCACCAATATTCTTCAATCCAAAAAAAGCATAATTTATAACAATGAATACATATTAGAATTCTAAAAGTAGTGAACTCTTCAAACCTCCTCTTAAGGGATCTCAAATGGGTTAACCTATTTGGGGATTTCATTTCTAAAATTACTTTAATTTTCATGGGATCAATTTCACCTCCTTTATGTAAGAAATTAAATCTTAAGGAGTTTTTAATCAAACTTTGAAGGTATATTTAAAAGGATTCATTTTTAAACCATCTTTCAATGCATTATAATTCTTAAATATATTACATAGGCATCTATTAATTTGCTCTTGAAGATGATGTTATCAATGTAAAAATCAACTTGATAATATAAAAAGTTTTTGAAATTTTGAGTCATAACTTGTTGATAATAGGTAGTATGAATATTCTTAAGATAAAAAAAAAAAAAAGCATAACTTTATAACAATGAATACTTATTAGAATTCTAAGTGTAGTGACTTGTTTATCTTTTAGGGCTATCTTAATTTGATTATATCCATTTAAGCCATTTATAAAAGAGAACATTGAATTGATTTAAGGCAACAACACCCATTATCTCTAGTATGGGGAAGGGAAAGTAGTCTTTTTTGGTAAGCTTTATTCAAACATTGGTAGTTAATACAAATTTTATTTTGCCCATTCTTCTTTCAAACTAGAAAACACTGCCATTGCCAGGTCCCAAGTCCTGGATGAGAAAAGTGGAGGGTTGCGTTAGGTAGTCGACAGCCAGCGTAAAACTTGTCGAATAATAATGACATGAATCCTTTAAGAAATTGTGTTAATGCTAGGGCGTCCCTGGAAGCGACGCGTTGTATGGCCTGAATATAGCGACAAGTGTGCAAGGGCCGCTACACCGCCGCCCGGGTGCAGTGTTAAATAGGCAAGGGTTACCACATCAAGGACGGATGTGGGCAAAGAAGCTAGTCCATGAAACTAAAATTAGGATAGGAACTTGGAATATAGGTTCCCTTACAGGAAAATTAATGGAATTAATAGATATTATGATTCATAGGAAGATAAATATTCTGTGCATTCAGGAAACTAAATGGGTTGGAGAGAAGGCTAAGGAGATTGATAGTTTAGGATTTAAACTTTGGTATTCGGGTAGGAGTCGTACTAGAAATGGTGTAGGTGTGATTTTAGATAAGAGTTTGAAGGATAATGTTATAAATATTAATAGAATTGGAGATAGAATTATAGCTTTAAAGATTGTTGTTGATGCTAAGATTGTTAACATTATAAGTGCTTATGCTCCTCAAGTGGGTTTGGATATGGATTCAAAATTAAAATTTTGGAATGACTTAGAAGAATTAATACAAAAGATACCTCTTGAAGAAAGAGTTTTTATTGGAGGAGATTTAAATGGACATGTTGGTAGAGAGGTAGATGATTTTAAAAGCATTCATGGTGGCCATGGGTTTGGAACGACAAATGAAGGTGGTAAGTCCATATTAGATTTTTGTTTAGCTTATGATTTTTTAATTGCTAATACATTATTTAAGAAAAGGAATGAGCATCTCATTACTTATAAAAATAGATATTGTACAACTCAGATTGATTATTTTCTTATAAGGAAATTAGATCGTTTAGATTGCAAAGATTGTAAAGTTATTCCGAGTGAAAACTTATGTACCCAACATCGTTTATTAGTTTTGGACTTGAAGATAATGGGGAAGAAATTAAAAAATAAAGTAAAACATTTTCCTAGGATTAGATGGGGGCATTTAAAGAATATTAACAAAAATATTTTTGAGAGTAAGATTTTAGATCTTAAGATTTTGTCTGTGCATGAGGATGCTAATGTTATGTGGGAAAAAGTGGCTAGTAATATTAAGAATATTGCAAAAGATGTGCTTGGAGTTTCAAAGGGAAAAGCTCCTAATAGTAAAAATAGTTGGTGGTGGAATCCAAATGTGCAAGAAAAGATTAAAAATAAGAAGATTTGTTATAAAAATTGGTTTAATTGTAAAAATTCTGATAATTGGAAATTATATAAAGAGGCACGTAAGGAATCTAAGAAAGCAATATGTGATGCAAAGAGTTTAGCTTTTAGTGATTTATATAATAGATTAGATACTAAGGAGGGAGAAAGATATATGTATAAGCTAGCCAAACAAAGAGATAGGAGTAGTAAGGATTTAGTTCAAGTGAAGTGTATTAAGGATGAAGATCAAAAAGTACTTTTTTTAGAAGATGATATTCAACAAAGGTGGATGAGATATTTTGCTAAACTTTTTAATGAAGAATGTGAAAATAAAATTGACTGTAGTGACCTTAGCACCTTAAATGAAAATAAAGATTTCTGTTTTTATCGGCGTATTAGTAAAATCGAAGTTAGAAAATGAAGGGTGGAAAAGCTGTTGGACCTGATGATATTCCAATAGAGGTGTGGAAATGCTTAGGAGATGAAGGAATTTCTTGGCTTACTAAACTTTTTAATACTGTTTTGAAGACTAAAAAGATGCCAGATGAGTGGAGAATGAGTGTGTTAATCCCTATTTTTAAGAATAAAGGTGATGCACAAGATTGTGCAAATTATAGAGGAATTAAGTTAATGTGTCATACTTTAAAACTATGGGAACGAGTTATGGAGCATAGGTTGCGGCGTGATACTAAGGTTTCTCAAAATCAATTTGGATTTATGCCGGGTAGGTCTACTATGGAAGCCATACATTTATTAAGAGGTTTGATGGAGAAATATAGAGAGAATAAGGAGGATTTACATATGATATTTATTGATTTAGAAAAAGCATATGATAAAGTTCCAAGAGAAGTGCTATGGAGAGTTCTTGAAAAGAAAGAAGTTAATAACGCTTATATTCAAATCATTAAAGATATGTATGCAGGAGCTATTACTTGTGTTCAAACACAAGGTGGTTTGACCAAGTATTTTCCTATTTCGGTTGGATTACACCAAGGATCAGCCTTAAGCCCATATCTTTTTGCTTTAGTCATCGATGTTCTCACTAGACATTTGCAAGAGGATGTACCTTGGTGGATGCTTTTTGCTGATGATATTCTTCTTGTTGATAAGACTAGAGAGGGAGTTGAAGGTAAACTAGAATTGTGGAGGTCAACCTTAGAGTCTAAAGGTTTTCGCTTGAGTAGATCTAAAACGGAATATATGGAGTGTAATTTTAGTAATAATAGACCTAGTGAGGGCATTGTGACTTTGGCCGATCAAGTCATTAATAAGAGTACACGTTTTAGATATCTTGGATCTATTGTTCAGAGTGATGGTGATATAGATGGGGATATTATCAGCAGAATCCAAGTTGGATGGTTGAAGTGGAGGAATGCATCGGGCTTATTATGTGATAGAAAAGTACCCCTCAAACTTAAGGGAAAATTCTATAAGATGGTGGTGAGACCTGCAATGCTTTATGGTGCTGAATGTTGGCCATTAAAAGAGAAGCATAATTCTAAGTTAAGTGTTGCAGAGATGAGGATGCTCAGGTGGATGAGTGGCTTTACCCTTAGAGATAGGATACGAAATGAGCATATTCGTGAAAAGGTTGGAGTAGCTCCAGTGGAAGATAAGATTAGAGAGAGTCGCCTTAGATGGTTTGGTCACGTAAAACGGCGGCCTCCCGATGACCCGGTTAGGAAAGTAGAGGTCTTAGATTTGACTTATGTTAAGAAAGATAGAGGTAGACCTAAAAAGACTTGGTTAGAAAATATTAGAAATGATCTTTCTTTATTAGATTTAAACGAGAATTTGACTTTTAATAGGACACAATGGAGAAAAAGGATTTATGTAGCCGACCCCACGTAGTGGGATAAAGGCTTGATGTTGTTGTTGTTGTTGTTCTTTCAAACTAGAAAAGTTCTAGCATTCCAAGTTATATATAATTCTTCTCGAATAAACCCAACAACAATTAACTTCTTGGCCTCTTCAGTAACCAACTTCTTCATATAATGATGCACTATTTTTAGTGCTTACTTAACATAAGTTAAATTGGGACCGAGCAAAATGGTCTTTAACAACCTCTTAAAACTTGAATTATTTCCTGAAATAAGCTTTATGAAAGAAGCTTACTAATAAAGGTGGGATGAGAATCATTCTTTGTATTGAAATTTATCTCAACTAACTCATTAATAGTAGACATGATCTCATTCTTAAGTAATATTGAAAGAGTGTTAATAATTTTTTAATTTTAATTGTTAGTATCATTAATGTCTTTGATATATTTACTATAATAATTTGAATTAGAGATCATTTTATAGGCTATATTTGGTATTGTAGCTTTTTTTTGTTTAGATTTTCTTACAAAACCTAAACTTCACCTATTTTGTGCATTTTTTATGTTTAATGATTGTTTATAGATTTTAACATTGAATTTAAATCATTTATTAGAAAACTCTTATTTATTAAATATTTAACAATTAAAGGAGATGAAAAATAAGAATGAGAATAGCTTTTATTTCATCACTAAATAAACTCTCATGTAAAATTGCATCATTAATTCTATGAATTTATATACTATAGAAAAGTTGCAATTTCTTGATGATAGTTTTTTGGGAGCCATAAATATAATCTTTAAGATAGTAATTGAAGATGCACTATAAGAAGGCAAGTCACTTGTATGATGTTGTGATCGTGTCTCGATAAATAATATCTCATTCAATGAATAAATAATGGAAAGATAAGGGTATTATAATACTATTAGGGCATCAAAGTTAGGGAGCACCTTCTTGTAAGAGCCATCCCTTAACTATATTTTTTGAAATAGTATCCCTTAGTTCAAAAAATTAGGATTATCTTCAAGTAGATGGATTTCCTTATTACCCTCATTTGAAGAAATGAATTTGAGAGTAACTTCTCTAAAAAAAGAGAGTAGGATAATTATTTATCTCTATATATGACCTCTAGGAAGTACTAACTTAGACTCTTCTTCTACTATCCATCTATCATCCCCCTTTGGAAGAGTATAAAAGAGACGATAGATGTTTGGATGATAAATTTGGTTTAAGGGATGAAAGTAGAATGAATTGGCTTCTCTTTTGGTACATATATATGTTATAATTAGTGCAAGCGAGTGATGAAAAGGATGTCAGACAAACATAATGACCTTTGTGATGAGCCTGAAACATCTCGGCCATGATCAAAATCATTAAAAAATTTGTCTCGAAACAGGCAACATTGATATATTTAGAACGTTGAATTTATAAAGAAAGAAATACTTGCATGCTCGACAATCGAATGATGACAAGTCTATATATATAGCATGACGTTGCATGAAGTTGCTCACTATTGCAAGATGAACTTTGTCGTTCCTTTCAGAACATAAAAATATCTAAAAATGACACATATATTGAATGAGTTATTATTACGAGTGAAAGAAAGTGAGAATGATAAATTTTCTTACACATGAAGTGTGAACAACACGTAAATTAAAACATATATAGATATGAGAGGTCGATTTACATTTCTCTATGTTTTTTTATAATGTTGTTATGTGCTGGAACATTCATGACAGTAAAGAGATATAGGATTTAGCGTATAAGCTTTGTACGAAGATCCAACACACACATACAGATAAGAGAGAGGAGTGCAAGCGTCATAAGAGATACTAAGATTTTTATGTGAAAAATCTTGAAAAGGGAAAAAATTATGGGGCCTGGCCTTAAAATGATTATACTAGTGTTTGATGTCCTTTCTCGGGGGAAGGCCTTGGTTTAATATGACAAATATATATCATATATAATACATTATATGGTGGGAGTTAGAAGAATCAGTGATATGAGAGTTATTTTGAAAAGAATTTTGGCATGTTCGTTTGGTCGGTAAGACTGTAGTCGGGCGGCTGAGGTAGAGAGGAGTTATCAGGTAATAGAGGTTAGAGGGACTGCAGTCGACGGGCCACAGTGGTCGGAGGGACCATACTCAGCTGTGACATTGGTCGAAGGGACTGTAGTTGGTGGGTGACAAAGGCCGAAGGTGTCACACTCTAGGATATATATTGGAAAAATTATATCAGTCTTTCATTTTAACCATTTAACTAGAGCTTACCAATGAGAAAGAAACATAATTGCATTTTTATCTTATCCGGAGCCTCATATCATAGGATCTTTACCCTTTTTTAAAAATATATAAAATCACATAATGAGCACATAGCCCAGCAAATAATTAAAATCTCATAATTAAAATCAATGCAAGATAAAAGAGAATAATATGCTATAAATCATATAAATAAATATATGCATCAATATTTATACTAATTATCTATATCAATTTATCCTTCTATAGTTTATCACATCTCAATCAATTATATTATTAGTCACAGTATCAATAACAGTCAATAATACTAATACCAGTAATAATATTAGTATCATGATCAATAATATTAAATAGTTTTAATAATAATAAATAGTATTAGTGTCACTCACAATATCAATATAATATTTATAGCAGTGTCGGTATCAATATTCAAATATTCAATAAGTGTATCTTAAGGGTATCTTGCTCATACACTTATGACTCCCAATCAGTCCCCCTTATAACCCCAAATCAATATGCTTCTCATAACTCTCCTTGAATCTCGTGAATTAGTCGCCTTGACTCTTTATAACTCTCAATAAATCTCCAGCTCTTTATGACTCCTAATCAGTGAATCACATGGATCAGTAGGGTATCACATGGAGTTATTATATCATGTATCTGATATCATTAAGTACTTCATTTAAAATATAATAAAATTATATCAAATTATTCAGAATGATCAAATCTATAATATATGCAAACTTGCATGGTGAAAACTTATGAAATTAAAAGATAATGTATTTTTTTGAGAGATTTAAAAGAGATAAAATCCATAGAAATCAAAATCATTGAAAATAGGAGTAATAGATTAGTCACATATAATGAATAGAATAAAATCTATAAATGGAATGACTAACAAATATGATATAAAGATATTTCTTTCTCCTCTCTCTTCTTCCTCTCTTTCAATTTCTTTTTAACCAAGCAATCAAGTAAGACATGAATATATAATCTATTCATGTGAAGCATCAATTTGCAAGCAATGATGGCGGATCCTTTGCATAAAGAATAATATACCCATAAGTGACCATCATCAACTAACCAACAAGCGTATTTGTTCTCTTATGAATAATGATTGTGGATAAGCTACAAATCCAAAAATCCTCCTAAGAGCGATGTTAACTATCTAGCAAATATATACAATATCCTTACAAATGTTGGAAGGTATGCAAGTAAATGTGACAATTTGCTAATTAAACACACAAATTTCCTACAAATAGAAGGATTTAATGACACTATAAGAGACCTATTTCACATTCAACGTGTTAGTCGCAATCAGAAGGATTCGATATATAGTTCAAATGACAAATAAATGTTAGTTCAAGGCAGTGGCCACTGAGTTTGAAGTATAGGGCATCAGTGAGGACACAGTCATTCAAGGTTGAAATGATTGATTCTCTATTTAAGCCAACAGCAAAAAATAATGATGATGGCATAATAAGAGAGTTGCCTATTGGTTTCTATACGAGTTCTTGGAAGAGAAAGCCATATCAAATCATTATTTTCAAAGATGGAGTGAGTCTTAGTTTAACCGGGTTCTAACCATTGAGTTTGATAAGATTATTGAGGCTTACAAGCTTCTTGATGAACAATTATCGTGCATCCAACATACTACCTACGCGTAAATACAGAAGGGCTGCGACAAGCACGAGCTTCTGTGGGTTGTCATAGTACACTCGCTAAATATCTAAAATATCCCGCACATGCACTGTAATATATATGCATATAGGTACACAGATGGGGATGTATAATATACCCACATGGGCCCCAATGAGCATGTTATTGGTACACACGTGACGCCTAGGAATAATGCATGGGTTAATAAGTGAATTCAAGTTCAAGCCTGATCCCTCTACATGGATATATAGGATTCGAGACGGCTCGAACTATCAAATAAATATATGGTCACGATGTCGACCGGGATATTTATTTTAATACATTCATATTAGGCTTTCAAGGCTTATAATCAAGAGAGTTCACTAATAAAGGCATAAAGCCCACAAAACCTGATCCTCTATTGGCAAGTTGATATAGTCGATAAGATTCAACTCTGATGATGACCCCGTTAAATGCAAATCTCAATCGGAGGGGTCAATTCCAAATATTCAATACTTTCCAAGTACTCATCAAAATTCAGAGACTCCAAAAATCCTAAAATTCCAAGATTGAAATATTTAAAATCAAAATATACTATTAAATACTTAAAGCAAAACCCATCCACCCTCTGTAACAGTTTGCCGAGGTGGACAAATTTTAAAATAACTTTAGCTCATAAAGAGCTAATGTCTAGTTAAGAATATCATTAGGATTCATTCTCAAACCATCTCCTGCCAAAAAGGATGTGGCATGTATCCTCTAACCAGAGGTTTTACCGCCAAATGACACCGCAGGAAAATGGTTATGACCGGGGCCCTCTGAACCGGGTGGTTTGCTGCTAAATGATACCACTAAACTACGGTCATGCCCAGAGCCCGTATGCTCCACAATGACATCAAATCCTTAAGATATGAATCAATAGGATATAATCATGTTGGTTTTGATTGAAAAATATATGTGTAGTTTGGAGTTTTGAAAAAAATTAATTTTCTTTGAGAAAGTTGAATTTCTGAAATTTTAATATTTGAAATTGAACACTTATTATGAATGATATATCACCTCAAAAGGTGAACATATTATTCCCTAAAAGGCTTAGATTTCAAATCTTTGAATTTATCCTGATTATCATAGTTGAATTTGAGAAAGAATTACATATGACCCCGAATGATCAAAATGAGTATTCAATCAAATATTTAATTATAATAATTGGATAAGAAGATCAATAGTCTCATAATCAAACTAAAAATAGTAATTAATATATCTTTCCAGAAAGAGAAGTTATCAGTCACTATTGATCCTTTGAAAATGACGATAATGATTGTCGAGTTTGATTTTCTGAAAGATAATTAATTAAAGTTTTGAAAAGCTTGATTTTAAAATTTGGTACGGGATTCTAAATCTCTTACGAGCGCAAGCCCTCGTAGTTAATTAAATAGTAGAAAATTAGAAATTTTCCTACAAATACTCTTGATTAAAATAGCGATATGAATTTCATTTAAGATTTTCAAAGTTCGATGTCAAAGGAGGTAGGGACTGGAATTTCAACAGGGATTGGTTCAAGGTTGAACACTTATTTCTGGAGTCAAAGGAAGAAGGTTAGGAGGTACTTAGGATTCTGAATCACTTCAGAAGCACCCCATCCTATCATAAGTGTTGGGCTTGAATTTGATGGAAAAAGATTTAATGTTTAAGTGATTGATTTTATTAGAAAGTGGGAATTAGATTCCCGGAGGTTGAGGTCTTAAGATTAAAAATCTGCTTTAGAACCTAAGTCTAAAGTGGGTACTGAAAATCAGTGACCCGGATCCTAGCTAATGCAATGTAAATCTGGACTTACCCCGGCCTGGATTGGGGAGCCAACTAAACCACCTAAATGCTTTAAAACCATGTGTCTGGTCTTTTAATGAAAGAGTGGTTAGGGACGTTATTTAAGATTAGGTTTAAAGAATTGGGGTCGACATCTAGAGCAGATTTCTAATTGACCCCTTGACTTATGTTGGGTGAAATGCTTAAGCTAAAAATGTAATTAACGATTTGACTCAATTTTTTAATTTATATCTAATACAATGCATGCTAGTTGACTCGAATGCTTAAAATCAAGTATGAAGCAGTTTTAAAATCAGGCTTAAAAATAGGCTTTTCCCTAGAGATGTACAGATCCCCTTAAACAGAATTACACCCTCATAGGTCAGGTGGTCTGCCAAAACCCACAGATAGAGAGGTGCCTAACAAAGGAAAAGAAAAGTGCAACAACTATACATATGAAAAACCCCCGCAGCCCCGGGCTTACTTCTTAAAATGTTAGAATTTTTATTTGAACTTGAATATTTAAATTTGATTAAAGTAGAAATAGTTTTATTCATACCCTCACGAGCCTCCGATCGGGTTCCAGGCTAAATCAAAATCGGCATGCAATAATCGCCAAAAAACTACTAAAAATATGTAAGCCCTTAATTGCAATCAACATCAAACAATCAAGTCAATTAAATAATTAAATCAATTAAATTTAAAGTTCAAACTGAAAGTCCTTGTGGCAAGTGCCACTTAATTGTACAACCCAGAGTTTGTAGGAAAAATAAAGTGGTCGGGTACCACTGACTACAACTCGGATTCCACTCCTAAGACTCAAGTGACTTTGAGATTTGGGTCTTCTCATTCTTCACTTCTTTGTCCTTCTAAGAGTTCCTTGGATCAGTTGGTCCGGATATCCAAATGAAAAAAAACCCCCTGGGTAGGGGTGTTGTCTTTTCTCTTTGGATACTTGAAAATATCCAAATCTAAATCTTCAAATGAAGAGTGACTCTCCCCTAAGGGATGCCACTTTTCTCTTTGAATTTTAGATAGGATTTATATCCCATCTCAAATCACTTGATATTACAACTCAAATTTAAATCAAATTATATTTGAATAAAAATTAAAATCTAGACTCGATCCTGCATGATTATCCTAATAATCAACAATTAATAAATATCCCAAGCAGTTAATTTTAATCAAATCATCCCAAGCAGTTAATACTTGAAATTTAAAAATGCTCAATCACAGCCACACTTGGTCATGCTCTTTTAATTTTAAAGGGGGACTTAAGCAAATTTCTGAAGCACCTGTAGAAAATAATATTAATTTTTAAAGCTTAATTATTTGATTGCCCCCTTTAATTTAATTACCCTGTGCAAGCATAGCCACCTGCATAAGATTAAATTAATATAAATCATCCCTAACCTAGGGGTAGATCTAATGTATAATCAATCACAACACAGAATGCAGGAATTTAAATAAACAATCAATCAATCACTTAATTCTAAGAACCAACATGCAATGAAAATCACAGAAAACCTGGCACACGTAAGTAGCAGAAAAGTAAACACCAGCCTAGCCTAAAACTAGAGTTGGTTGTCCTAACAAACCATCTAAAGTGTGTGAAAAGGTTGTGTGGGTTTGATATGTCCTAAATAGGATAATTTATTAAAGTTGTTTGATATTCTGGTTAGTTAAAAGGCTTAAGGGAGATTTTAATTGAAGTTTAAGTCTTAATGGTTTAAAATTAATTTTAAAATTAATTTTAATTATTTATTGGATATCACCTTTGTTGCACACTGAGGCCGTGAAGTTTATTTCACCTTCCTTGGGGCTAATTTAATAGCCTCGTAGGCCTAGGTTACCTAGTGGTACCCGGTATAATTAAGTGATTTAAGTTTCATTAAGATTGAAAGTTAATTAAATTTTAACTAAAGTTGATTGATTGTTGATTTTTAAAATTTAATTTATTTAAGTTTGCCATTAATCTGTTCGTGGCGTTGTGCCACTAGGCTCGAGGAATAAAGCCTCCTTAGGACACGTAGCCCTGCCGCCCGGAGTAGTCCAACCTATAAACCGGATTAATGTATTTGAATTAAGAATTTTAAATTTAGTTAAATAATTAAGAATCAATTCATTTTAAGTTTAACACTCCTTAGAATCCATTCGTGGCGTTGTGCTACCAGGCTCGAGGAACAAAGCCTCCTTAGGACACGTTGCCCCGCAGCCGCAAGTAATCCAGCCTAAAAACTTCATTTCAGGAGTGATTATTGTGTATCAAGAGGTTGGTTGAGTATTTTAAACATTAATTTGATATTTTTTGGAATTTGAAATTGATTATTTAATTTTGGAATTTTCTGGATTATTTTAATCATTTAATTAAGAGGTCAAAAGTTAACTTTTTGATTAAAAGTGATTTCTAAAAACTTAATATTTTTATAAAATATTAGATCTTAATACAATCAGTTAGACTATAAGTACACTGAATTTGGATTTTTCTATATTTTATTATGAAGGTTTGAAATTTTGACTTGAAATTGAACTATGTTTGACCAAAAGTTGACTTTTTCAAATTGGATTGATTTCTGAAAATTTGATATTTTTAATAAATATTAGACCTTAATATGAGTTAAATGCCTTCTTATTTGAATTAGTTATGAATTTTTGAAGTCTTGAGTATTTATTAAATTTTCTAATTTGTTTAATTAGAAGGATTTGATGATTTGACTCCAAATGACCTCCAAACTCCTTGGAATCAACTCCAAAGGTCAGGAATGACCTAAGAAGAGATTCCTAAGTGTTTGAGAGAGTTTTGAATTTTTTTAATTATCTTAATTAATTAAATTAATTAAATATTGAATTTCACTTGAACTTAAATTAAACTTGATTTTGAAGTCCAGTCAAGGGGATTTTATTTTTCATTGATTAAGGATTTAATTCAGGTTAGTTTGAGGTATTGTTTGTATTTTCTGGATTTAAAATTGATTTATTATATTTTTAGAAAGTTTTAATGCTTAATTAAGGGTTAAACTTGATTAATTTAATAAAGGGGCTTAATGATCTTTAAAACCAGTGAAGATTTTTCTTAAAGTTGAGCATGTCACTAAGTTCAAGTAATTTGATTTTCAAGTCAATAGGATATGAATTCTAATTATTGAAAATACTCTAAGTTTTCTAGACTTATGTCCTTAATTATTGTCATTAATGATGTCATTAAATTTAATGGGTTTGAATCAAAGTTTCTAAACCCTTGACTTAACATATACATAAACATGCACAAACACAATCAATTCCTAAGTCTAGTAGATCCTTAAAGCTAAGTGGTGTGCGCACCCTATACATGCAAGCTTAAAGAAAGGTTAATTAATTAAGATACTTAATCAATGAACAATTAGTAAAACTAATTGCTCTTTGATTAATAACCATTCCCCACTAATTATGTTCACATGCTCAAGCTATGTTTAAAATTTCAAGGGATCTCTCAAATTTTAAAGATTTAAAATATATATAATTTCAAAATAGTTTTAAAATATATATGTATATATATATAAACCTATACATAAATATAAGTTTTAAATTAAAATAATTAAAAGTATTTTCAAAATAGGTTTAAAATATTAATGAGAGATATTCTGATTATTAAAATAATTTGAAAATAAGTATTTAATTTTGAAAATAATTAGCATAATATTTAATTAAATATTAATTAAACATTAAAATAATTAAATTGTTAATATTAATCAAAGTAGATTAAGTTTTTAATTTTTGAAATTAATTTTAAATTAAAGTATTTATTTTTCTAAAAATTCTAAGGTATCATTTATATTTTTCTGATTTAAAATGAATTTATTTTGAATTTTTAAAGCTTAAAGGTTAATTAAAGCATTTAAAATAGTTTTAAAATTAATTAAAATTCCAAATAATTCTTAAATTAAATTAAATATTAATCAATTTTAAAATCTTAAAATCATTTAAAATAAATCCATTAAATATTTTTAAGATTATTTAAATTTAACTTTAATTAAATATTGGTTAAATATTTAAATATTTAAATACTTTAAAATTATTAAAAATATATAACATATCTTAAATTAAATTTATTTTAAAATTAAGCATTTAAAAATAATTCTCTGATTTTTTATATAAATATAAATATAAATATTAATTTTTATTAAAGATTTAATCATATTTTTAAAATTAATTATTAATTTAAATTGCCAAATATTTAATTAATTGAAATAAATTAAAATATATTTTATATTTTAACTCAATATTAATTTAAATTAATATTTCTTCAATTTATATAAATATTCATAAGAAAATAATTTTTTTTTGAATTTTTAAGTAATTTTATTAATTTTCTAAAAAAAATTGGGTTTAAAAATAATTTAAAAAGCTAATTTTTTTAATTAATTCTAAACCCTAGCAGCGTTGGCGATGGAGGTGCCACGTGGCGGCTTTAGATTTGTTCAGCTGAATGCAAAGGCGGCGGGCAATAATTTGCAATGATTACGGTGGCGGCATGGCTGGGTCCCGTGACTACTTAACCACGTCAGTTGTCCCCGCCCACCGTTGGATCTTCCGCCATTTTGAATCAATAGTCCAGATGTAGCCAGACGATGATTTCAGCGGAAGAGCTGACCATGCCGGTAGGACAAAAACTAAAACAACGTGATCTGGACCGTTGATCATACTCTTCTGCATGGACTACGCGGAAGAGCCTTAAAACTCATTTTTTGGACAGTTCTCGCAAACGGCTCAACCATTTAACTCAAAATTTTAAACATAGACTCTCTCAATGAAGAGCATTAATGTGGATATGTTTTTGGAGTTTTAAAAGCACTTAATTAAAAATTAATTTAATCTAAGTGTTTTTACCTAGGGTTTAGGACTATACCTTAGTTTAAGGATGGATTATACCGTTTAAGACTTCTCTGAATTTGTAGTTTGTCCACGATTAACTTTATTGAAGGATCCACGGCCTAAAACGCACTCGAACGTGAGATTTTTGGGCTGGACCAATTTGGCTTGAGCTCGCTGGAATCTAGTCGTCGACGAGGTTTGACCGGTTGGATTTGACTGAGGGAGTGGAGAGGGAGGTCTTTGAAGTCTTGAATGAGCAAAGAGCTCGGCTAGAGGGACTTGAAAGTGGAGAGAGAGGATGGGTTCTGGAATGAGAGCTCCTCTCTATATTTTCCCCTATTCAAGTGTCTTCAGGCCAAATGGATGGCTGAGATCGACTTGATGGCTTGCTGGGATGCTGCCATGTGTCTCCAAATAGTTAGAGAGCAGGGGATAAAAAGGACATAGTACCAATCCATATGGAAATATCCCTTGGTCCCCATTTGCACATGGGAGAGATCCAGGCCATTTGATCTTGATCTAAGGGCTGGGAAATGCCTTAGGAAGACTCTAGAAAGAATATAGGTAGCTGGGGGGATTTAAATTAAAATGGAAAGGAATTAGAATAGGCATTTTGACCATTAATGGTCATTTGACTGGTTTGACCAGTCAATGGTCCATTAAGGCTGAGGTGGCAAGTGGGAGGGCTTGATGAGCTGATTACAAAGATCCTAAGGCAGCCTACTAAAAGTTTGAGTGATCAAACCAAAATTATAAACATTTAACCAAGATTTTCAAAGGCTTAACTTGGTCAAATTGACCATGATATGACTTCAAATAAGCTAAGGGGCATTCAAGGCATCAAATGAAATAGTTTTGAAGAGTCCTAAGCAATAGGATTGGAATTGAAATGTATAAACACATATGATGTAGGGTTTGACCATGAATTGAAGTTTGACCAAGTCAAACTTGACATGGTTTGACTCCAAATGAGTTTGAATATATTTGAATCATTGTTTGAAATGAGTTTAAGAGTTTGAGGGATTTGATTTGATCAAATGGGTTGGAATAACTCATTTAAAACCCTTAAGGGGTTATTGGGTCAACCCTGGTTGACTTGGTCAACCAAGTGGGCCCAGGGTCTGAGAATGGGTTCAACAGATTTGAAAAGACATTTGGAGACCAATGGAGGTGGTTCCAAGGTCTGAAAAGGTCAATTTGGTCAAAATGTCTATTTTGACCCTTAAAGGCCTGTTTGGTCAACCTATGTTGACTTGGTCAACCAGGTTGACCTAGGGTCTAGGTTTGGGTCAAATAGGGTGGGTTTGATATTTAAAAATTGTTGGAAGTGATCCCAAGCAATTTGGAGATCATTTGGTTTGAAATAGGCATTTGAACCCCTAAGGGGTATTTTAGTCATTTTGACCCGGATCAACTGGGGTCAAAGTGGGTCCAACCAAATGCAGTTTAATTTTCAAGAGGTCAGGATTAAAGGTCTAGATGTGGTTGGAAGCTTTGGAGAAAGCTCCAAGGTCAGGATCCATTAGGTGGCAGGTTCAGTGGCATAGGCCGTAAATATTTAAAGATTTTATAGCCTTTGGATTTTAATCCAGATTCTAGGGTTAGATACCTCAGAATGGGCTCAAATTTGGAGGGTTGCCTCTAGATACATGTCATATCAATGTGAAATTGATAGACTTTGAATCAGAAGTCATTTAACTAGGGTTTGAAGGGTTTAAAAATTCACTGGAAAAGGCTTTCAGGAGTTAGACCTTTGACCTTGGGTTTTGATTTGGATTTCTGGTTTTGAGCTGGATTTTGAGTTTGAATATTGAAATTTGAACTATCTAAGTCATTCATAATTATTTAGATGATGATAGATGATTAGACAAGATTAAGGTTAGGTCAGAGGCTGGAGCAACTGGATCTGGGTTGCTTAAAGGTTAGGATTGGTCAGAGGTTTGAATTCACTTGAGCTCTGGATTGATTTGAGTCTTGAATAGATTACTTTAAAGTATGGGTTAGTCTGGGGTTTGAATAGATCTGAGGTCGAGATTAATCCTAGGTCTAGGTAGATCTAGGACCTGAGTAGATCTTAAGGTCTGGAATCTAGAAAGAATCCTAGGGTCTAGAGTAGATCTTAGGATCTGGAGTCTAAAAGAATCCTAGGGTTTGAGAAGGTCCTAGGATCTGGAGTCTAGAAGGATCATAGAATCTAGATAGATCCTAAGGTCTAGGTTGATTTGGGGTCTAGATAGATTTAAAATCTGGATTTGATTTGAGTCTAGATTAAATGGATTTGAAGTATGATTTGATTTAAAGTTTGAATAGATTGAGGTTTAAATTAAAATTTTGGATTAAGATCTTGATTGAGATTTGGATTAAAGCCTAGGGTCTGGATTAATTTGAATTTAGATTGATCTAGAAGAATCCTAGGGTCTAGATAATTCCTAGGGTCTGGATTTGATCTAAGATCAGATTAATCCTAGGGTCAAGATTGATCCTAAGGACTAAAATGATCCTAAGGTCTGGATTGGTCCTACTGACCTCATACAAAAATGAGGTTAACAAATTGATAGGGCACAAATCCCTCTGTTAGCTAAGGTGGATTTAAATTTATCCCCTTAGATAAATACTCACCCCAAGTTCACAAGGTACCCTAGATGAAGCAACTCATGGCTGCTGACAAGGATCCTTTTATCAGGTTGGGTCGAACCTCCTCTGACTAAGTAGACAAAGGACCATGATGGCCCAGGATGATGGAATCATGGGATCTTGATCGGGCCCGTCATCCATTCCCCCACCATCTGCTTTAAGTGCAAGATGGTGAAATTTCAATTTTTAAATATTAAAATTTCCAACCAAACTTCCAAATATCCCTAAGCCGATGCTGCTACTATATGCCATATAACATGTATTTTCTATGCATCTGATTGACGACTAGCCTTAATCGAAAGTTCTCTCTTGTTATCGGGAGGGGTAATTAACTATAGGGGCTTGCGTCTATAGGAAACCAGAACTCATATCATAAAGTCCTCGCAAAATGAAGGCGAAATCTCTTTGTAGTGTCTTATCTATAATCCCAATATGTCTTTCCAAAATTTACCCCAGAACTTAATCCGTTAAAACTCCCCCGAAAAGCAATGGGGAGGTTGGGGCCTAATTTTCGGAGCCCACACATGCAAACAATTCTCTATTATGCTCTAACTAATAGGAAACTATAATTTTTTCCCACAACATGGCAGCAATCAATCATCTTTCTGATAGCAATTGATGTATCCATCTATGATAAGAAAATTTACAACTAAATTGATTTAATTGTATGGGTCAGCTTAGCATACGGGAACCATGTCCTTTCTCTTCTAAAGAATATTTAGAGTGCAGATATGTGGAAATGTCAGCATTTCCACATATTTTGGGGACATGTAAGTACTCTCAAAGTCTTTTTGAGATGGCCCTTCAATTGGAGGTTATTAGAAAGCTTCAAAGCTAGTTGAGTTCAAAAGACAAAATGATGCTTCTAGATGTAAGGTTCTTGATTTACAATTTTGATATTATGGTCATGCCTATACAAAAACATAACTTTGAAAATGATGTAAGTTTGTTTGTTGTTTTAACTTAATGAGATTGCTCTAATTTCTCTTTGTAAACAAAGATACTAGCATTTGTCTAGGGTGAAAGTGCAATGGCTCTAGAGACATTGCTAAGACTTGGTGATTAGCTTTAGGTAATTATTGTTTGATATTGTGAGAAGATCACCTAGAGAACAATTGCCAAAGAAATGGAAGCGTATGGATGCATGAGATCGGATATGAGTAGAAAATCTTGTAGAGAATTTTTCTTATCATGCTCCCCTTATCTCTTCTTATTGTTAATTTTGTGTCGGTTATGATACACTTTGCTATCTTTAACCTCAGTTGCATTCAGTTTATCTGATGGCTAACTCTTTTCATTTCAAAGTTCTAAAAAGGCAGTTGTAACCTAGCTGTAACTTCTAGTCAATACATTATGGAAAATAGAAAGATAGTACTGTATAAAGCATTTTTTGCTATATTTAAGAAATTTGTAATGAATTTATTTAATTGTCAAAACACCTTCTTCATTTTGATTATGTGAAGGTATCGATATTACAAAATTCTAATATGGTAGTAAGTTTTTCATTGATTTTTCTGTTGATTTCATGTGTTATATCCTAAACAATTTTTAATGAATGGTAAATGTAACTGTAGCTGGTCGAGTATGCCTTTGTTTACCTGACCCGTATGGCCGAGGCATTTTTAAAAAGCTAATGAGCTTTGTAGCCATGGGTTGTTGCTCAAACTGCTTGAATTATTTCTCTGAGTTAGCCAGAAGGACAGGCTTCTCTTAGCACTTCAACATACATGGTTTGAGAAGGCTTCAAGTGCTTTGTTACATCACTACACCTGAAGGTTGACCTTATGTTGAGTTTATAAATAGGATGTTTTCTTGCCAATTTGCTTCATTCATGTTTTTATTTACAAATTATTAATTTTTTATGTTGAGTTAAGTACTCATTCGCTTATGTTGGATTGTCATTTGATGTATTCTAAGAATTAAGATTTTATTGCTTTTTTGGTGTATATGTATTATCTCACAGAAGAAGTCTGCTATGCAGATGCATGGCAGTTGGTCGCAATTGCAACCCATTTACCAGGTGCGAGTGGGGATGGTTATAATTGTCATGCTTCTTTTTAACCCTCTTTTTTTTCTTGTTAAAACTCACAGAGGGCCTATGTGTTAATATAAAAAAAAATTATTAAATCCTTATAGGGATCATAAGCTCACTAATGCTCAGAAGAGCTACATCAAAAAGCAAAAAAACCTAAAGCTAGCGATCTAAACTAAGTACAAGAAAAAAAAAACTTAAAAAAAATGCTAGGGTGGGCAGGAGCTAACACCGAAAAACAGGAGATCCAACATAGAGCTTTCAGCATCATCATCCTACAAAAATGAGAGCCTGCAGAAACCAACCAAAAAATCCAAGAACTGCCGCAAAATGGACCTGCAAAATCAGCTGTGGCGAATCCAACAAAATGAAATCATGAAGACACATAAATAACAAATAAAGGAGCCCAAAAGTATATCCAGAATAGCCAAAACCATAAATTATCAAAATAAACTTGCAAGGGAGCCATTCTGAACGGACAAACAGCGAGAGAAATGAGAACAACCGGAAGAAAGCTGACTCCAACCAGCAGCACACAACTTCTTTTTAATAGTCTTGACTCTGCCAGAACTCTACCAAAAGGGCATTTGGTTTGAGCTAAGAATTGTTAGCTAGAAGGTTTTGTACCTTCTTGCACACGTGGCAACTATCTTGCCACGTCATCTACACTTTTCCTCTATATATGTACATTATAACAGTGGAAATGAATACTGAAAATCTAATCATTCTATTCTCTATTCTATTTACATCTCTTTGCTTCGTTACTTGCTTTGTCAACATGGTATCAGAGCAGTAGCGTCTCTTCCTCCCTCCCACCGTCGTCTTCCATTCTTCTTACATGGATAACTCCACGACAACATCTTCCTCACATCAATCTGCCACAGATGCTCTTGCCTCATTCAACCAGCCCTCTTCAATTCCCTCATCCCTAAAATTCTTGATGAATAACATCAAGAAAGTCATCTCCCAACCCCTCACCACCGACAACCACCCCCTTTGATGCTCGTAAGTTCTTAAGCTCTTCCGAGCTAACGACTATGGAGGTTTCTTGGACGGTTCCGTCACTGCCCCGCCAAAATCCACCACCGACGCCACTGGACAGATCGCTCTCAATCCTAGCTTTACCACCTGGCTTCTCTCGGATCAAAACCTCGCCGCCGCCCTATACTCAGTTATCTCTTCAACCATTCTCCTATACGTTCTCTCGTTGGAGCATTGCAGTGAAATATGGCTCACCCTCGATCGTCACCTCCAGTCCAGCACGAGATCAAGAATCATCCAGCTCAAACAAGAACTACACTACCTATCCATGAAAGAAAAATCAATGTCTCAATACATGCTTGACGTAAAGACCAAAGTCGATTCCCTGGCAGCAGCCGGTGCTCCCCTCGACGCAGAAGACATCATCCATTACACTCTAGATGGACTTCCTCCGACTTACCAAGCATTCAAGACTGCCATTCGTACCAATCTTCAACCACTGAGTCTAGACGATCTATACACGCTCTTATGCACCGAGGAACTGAATCTTGCACATGAAACAAACCGTGAACTCCAAAATCTTCAAATCTCCAGGAATACCACGACACTTACAGCCATACGCGGTCGTGGTCGAGGCAGATAGTACCAATCTCACAGTCGCTCATCCTCTAATAATCGCCAGCTCCAAAATAATTCAAATTCTGCTTGTGGTGGAAAACCAATAAGACCTTCCGTCACTTGCCAAATCTGCGGCAAATTCGGCACTTTACAATCAAATGCTGGCACCGTCACGATGAGAAATACACGACCGAACCTCCTAACATAGCACTCTTTACGTCTTCCTCCTCTAACACACTGCAAGAATGGTACCTTGATAGTGGCGCGTCTACACATCAGACTTTAGATCCTAGCCACTTCCAAACCTCCCAACCGTACACTGGTTCAACTCAGGTAGTTCTTGGCAACGGTCAACAACTTCCAATCCATAATACCGGTAAAGGTATACTTCCTACTCCTCAAGGTATTCTCCAACTCTCTCATCTAAATTTAGTTCCTAATCTTTCCTTCAATTTACTATCCGTAAATCGCCTTGCTATTGACAAAAATTGCACTATAACCTTTTCCTCTCATGGTTATACAATCAAGGATCAGACGACCCACCGAACTCTTCTCGCGGGTCCATGTATTAACGGCCTCTATCCGCTACAAGTCAAACAATCCACTCCATATACATTCCTGCTCGCTCTCATCTCTGTTCAAGTAGTCCTCGATCTGTGGCACCAAAGACTCGGCCATCCCTCCTCCAACACTTTGGACAGATTATCGAAACAATTTTCTCATATTTGTATGTCTTCAAAAAAAATCTATGTGTAATGTCTATGGCTAAAAGCCATCGATTACCCTTTAATGTTTCTCCAAACAGTAGCAAGTTTTCCTTTGATTTGTTCATTCTGATGTATGGGGGCCATCCCCTTTAAACTCAAATCAAGGTTATCATTTCTATGTTTCGTTTATCGACGACTTTACAAATACACTTGGGTTTATCCCTTACTACACAAATCTGACATTTTTAATGCCTTTCTTGAATTTCAACGAATGGTTGCATGTCAATTTTGTACTAATATTCGTATTCTTCGCACCGACGGGGGTGACAAATTTATCAACAATAAGTTCAAAACTCTTCTCAAGAATCTTGGCACCATTCATCAGTTTACTTGCCCATACTCTCCCCCTAAAAATGGCGTAGCTGAACACAAGCATCGCCATCTCACAATTCAATCTCTTCTCATCACCGCATCTCTCCCTCAATACCTATGGGTTGACACGCTTGTCACCGCAACCTACCTAATTAATCGTCTACAGTCACCCAACACCTCTAACAAATCTCCCTATGAAATCATCTACCGCAAACCTCCTAGATATGATCACTTAAAGGTCTTCGGATGCTTATGCTACCCCTGGCTAAAACCTTACTCACCTAACAAACTATCTCCACTCTCATATCCGTGCGTCTTCATCGGTTACGCCCAATTTCAAAAAGGCTATCGCTGCCTAGATCTCGCCACTAACAAGATATACATCTCGCATCATGTCATCTTCAACGAAGCCATATTCCCTTTCTCTCAGTCCTACAGCTCTTCCCCTGCATCTACATCTCAATCAACCGCCACGCCTCCCCTTCTTTTGGTTCCCATAGGAAATTTACCAAATTCACTTACACAATCGTCTCAACCACCTCATCAGACCAACAAACCCACCTCCCAAATTCACTCGGTTCTCTCAACCCCCGCTCCTGACATGGACCTTACTATAACCTCTCCAAATCAATCAACTCCCACCCTATCCGATCAGCCACCGCACCCATCTTCTCCCTAGCTCAACATTCCAAAACACCCTATGCTCACTCGGTCCAAAACCGGAAACAGCAAACCAAAGCAAATATTCGACCTCTGTCATATCCTACAACCTGCTGAACCAACGACCTATAATCAGACAGCTAAACTTATACATTAGAGATCAGCCATGTCCCAAGAATTCCAAGCCTTACAATCTCAAGCCACATGGATTCTCGTTCCGCCTCATCCAAATCAAAATATCCTTGGGTGCAAATGGACTTTCCGAACCAAACTTAACTCAGATGGCTCAGTGGCTCGATACAAAGCCCGCCTTGTCTCAAAAGGATTCAATCAAGAACACGGTATTGATTACACAGAAATATTTAGTCCAGTTGCTAACATGCCTACTGTAAGTGTCCTCATTCTCATCGCCCTGCACTACGGATGGAAAATTCATCAACTCGACATATCAAACGCCTTCTTACACGGCACCTTATCAGACATAGTATATATGCAGCAGCCACCAGGATTTCAAGATTCACTCCACCCCAACTACGTTTACAAACTCAATAAAGCGCTATACAGCCTAAAACAATCATCACGCGAATGGTATGCCACTCTCTCCACTCATCTTCAAATTTTTGGCTTTCGAATTAGCAATTCCGACCCCTCCTTATTAACCTATAAACTGGGCTCTACACGCATACACATTTTAATCTACGTCGAAGACATCCTACTTAATGGCAACTCTCCTACCGAGCTCAACCGTCTCCTCTCCAACCTTCATACACGATTTCAAATGAGAAACCTCGGATCATTGACACACTTTCTCGGCATAGAAGCTTCCAAAACTACATACGGCACTCTACTTCATCAACAATAGTATGTTAACAGAATTCTAGAACGAGCAGGCATGCTCAATGCAAAATCGGTCTCCACCCCCACCGCAAGCAAGACGACGCTCAATCCTGCCTCAGGAAACAACTTCTCTAATCCGCACCTGTACCGTCATCTCATTGGCTCACTACAGTACCTCACCTTAACTCGCCCTGACATCCAATTCACTGTTCATCATCTTAGCCAACATATGCCACCCTCTCAACACCAACTTCGACGCCCTCAAATTTCTACTACGTTACATTCACGGCACAACTAACGTCGGCATACCACTGCACAAAGTTGACCTCACTCTTCAAGGATTCATAGATGCCGACTGGGTAAGCAGCTCTCAAGATCGCAAATCTATAACCGGGTATTGCAATTTCTTAGGCAAGTCTCTCACCTCATGGCAAGTCAAAAAGCAAAACACCGTAGCACGTTCGTCCAACGAAGCCGAATACCGAGCACTAGCTGCCGAAGCTTCTGAAATCATCCGGTACGTCGTCTACTTGAGGATTTCCATATTCAGCAAACTCTACCTACTGCAATTCATTGTGACAACACCTCCGCAATAGCATTGGAAAACAACCCAATCTATCATGCTCGTACAAAACACATAGATGTCGATTTCCACTTCATCCGTGACTGCATATAATCCAAGCAAGTATCAGTTCATCACATCTGTACAACCGATCAACTCGCAGATATATTTACCATGTCTCTTCCCATACATCGATTCAAATTACTATCCAGCAAACTGATCGTCGCTACAACATCATCAAGTTGAGGGGGCATGTTAGCAAGAAGGCTTTGTACCTTCTTGCACACGTGGCAACTATCTTGCCACGTCATCTACACTTCTCCTCTATATATGTACATTGTAACAGTGGAAATGAATAATGAAAATCTAATCATTCTATTCTCTGTTTACATCTCTTTGCTTCGTTACTTGCTTTGTCAACAAGAATACTGTAGGAGACTTTGTCTCAACTTTGATTGGTCATTTAATTTTTCTCTTCTTACTTTTTTAGTGCTTTTCATAGCTTACGAAAAGGATCAACTACTTCTAAAAAAAGATCCATTTTAGTAGAGTTCTCTCACTACAGGTTAAAAAGAGCTTAATTATGATGAAGTTAGATTTGGAAAATTATTAGTTTATCAAAGGCAATTTAGAAGATTCAATTTGGAAAAAAATTATTATGCCCTTCGCTAATCTATAACCTTATGGCGTAGCAAGCATATGTGGCATATTTTTCTCTTATTATGCCCTTCGCTGATTGATTTACTTATCCAAGGGAATTAACATTTTCTCATAGGACTTCAAATTAACCATTCTGATTAGTTCAGCATCAAAGCACTAGCATCTTGATACATGTTCAACTTTTTTTTGTTTGTGCTAGAAAGTATAAATATTTCTGGGCATTAGGGGCTTGGACTAGATGGCTAACATGAATACTAGCTTTTCATCACATCATTATGTGCTTGTTTTTAAAAATGAATTTGATTTAGATAAAGCTAATCTCTCATTGTCTTCAACTGGTATGGACTACTTTATATGTGAACAAAGGTTGGTAATTAAATTATGAATATTGGTTTACTATAGCATTTTTATTTTTCCTTCCTAAGTTAAAATTGTTCTATACCTGATTATTCATTACTTGATGAATTATAAGTTCAACATTTATTCAAGTCTTTGCAATTATTCAAGTTTGGGTCCAAGTTCAATCGTAGTTCTTTGTGGTCCAAATAAATCCAAGTCTTGTGATTGTCCAAGTTGGTCCCCTGTTATCCTTTGCAAGTTCAAATCAAGTTTTCACTTGAGTTTAAATTTTCAAGTTCAAGTCCCAAATCTTGTCCAAGTATGAGTTCAATTCAACATCATTTAATCAACTTTGATTTAGGTTGAATTTTATGTTCATTTGAGTTCAGTTCATGTTCAAATATAAGTCCAATTCGAGTCCATATCCATTGTTCATTTGAGTTTAATATTTGCAAGTTCAAGTCTTATTGTTTTGAATCAAGTCCTTGTGCATCTTCTTTTTTAGTTCAATCAAGCCTAAGTACGGTCTCAAGTTCACCCAAAATTTCGGCAGCCTCTCGGCGTCTCCCCCGTTTAGGGGAAATTTTGAGAAACTGGGCCATCCCACCACGCGAGCAAATGCGTGTATGGTAGGTGTCCTTAGACACCGCGGCCGTGGTCTTCTTTCCCACCACACGAGTAAACGCGTGTATGGGGTTTTCAACAGTACCTGTTTAAAAGACAGTTGGCTTTTCCCCCGCTCGAGGTGTTTTGAATCAAGTCCTTGTGCATCTTCTTTTTTAGTTCAATCAAGCCTAAGTACGGTCTCAAGTTCACCCAAAATTTTGGCAGCCTCCCGGCGTCTCCCCCGTTTAGGGGAAATTTTGGAAAACTGGGCCATCCCACCACGCGAGCAAACGCGTGTATGGTAGGTGTCCTTAGACACCGCGGCCGTGGTCTTCATTCCCACCACACGAGCAAACGCGTGTATGGGGTCTTCGACTGTACCTGTTTAAAAGAAAATTGGCTTTTCCCCCGCTTGAGGGTACTTATAAGTAACCCACATTTTGCCGTAGGTGTCGTACCGGGTTCCCATCCCACCACGCGAGCAAACGCGTGTATAGGCGGTTTTTCGGTACGCCACGAACACTGAAATGGGGCTTTAAGTGATTACCCGCATCGTTGTAGGCGCCGTACCAGGGTCTCATCCCACCACGTGAGCAAATGCGTGTATAGGCAGTTTTTCGGTGTGCCACGAATGACAAGGATGGGCTCTCGGTGATTTCTAACCTCGTTGTAGGCGCCGCACCGGGGTCCCATCCCACCACGCAAGAAAACGCGTGTATGGGCAGTTTTTCGGTGCACTGCGAACAACGAAATGAGCTCTCAAAGTTTGCAAAACCGCCTATACACGTGTTTGCTCGCGTGGTGAGATGGGACCCCGGTGTGGCGCCTACAACGAGGCGGGTAATCACTTAAAGCCCCATTTCGGTGTTCGTGGCATACATGAAAAATCGCCTATACACGCGTTTTCTCTCGTGATGGGATGGGAACCCGGTACGACACCTACGGCGAAATGTGGGTTACCTATAAATACCCTCGAGCGAGGGGAAAGCCAACTGTCTTTTAAATAGGTACCGTCGAAGACCCCATACACGCGTTTGCTCGCGTGGTGGGAATGAAGACCACAGCCGCGGTGTCTAAGGACACCTACCATACACGCATTTGCTCATGTGGTGGGATGGCCCAGTTTCCCAAAATTTCCCCTAAACGGGGGAGATGCCGGGAGGCTGCCGAAATTTTGGGTGAACTTGAGACCGTACTTAGGCTTGATTGAACTAAAAAAGAAGATGCACAAGGACTTGATTCAAAACAATAAGACTTGAACTTGCAAATATTAAACTCAAATGAACAATGGATATGGACTCGAATTGGACTTATATTTGAACATGAACTGAACTCAAATGAACATAAAATCCAACCTAAATCAAAGTTGATTAAATGATGTTGAATTGAACTCATACTTGGACAAGATTTGGGACTTGAACTTGAAATTTTAAACTCAAGTGAAAACTTGATTTGAAATTGCAAAGGATAACAGGGGACCAACTTGGACAATCACAAGACTTGGATTTATTTGGACCACAAAGAACTACGATTGAACTTGGACCCAAACTTGAATAATTACAAAGACTTGAATGAATGTTGAACCTATAATTCATCAAGTAATGAATAATCAAATACAAGTGGACAAATATGAGTCTTTTGCTAGATAAGGAGCTTCAAATGCAACTTACAAGTTATTAGCACCAAATGCTAGGGTTATCGCTCATAGCATGAACTGACTGATGATATGGTGGGAGAACTGTATTGCACACAGAGAATTATTTAGTGGCAATAAAAGACATACAACCCTTACAAGCAATGATAGAAGATTGGAATCACACATGATAACATTACTCATCGTCAACGCTAGGATGTACTGCAATGAATATAATTCTCCTACAGTCAATATTAACTTGCAAGCAAATGAAATGGGTCACCGCAAGTAATAAAGGGTGGTGTAAGATGAATGTGATTGGCCCCCCTTGCATGCATAGCTACACATGTAGTATGTAGTGCATAGATAGGCACGACAAATCTACAACACATACAAATTCCTACAAACCAATGTCAGTTGTCTTAGGGATACGTACGATAGTCCCCACAAGCACTGGAAGAAGTTCGCAGATGATGAATGTAATGACAAAGTAGCTCTTTCAGTCAATGTTAATTATCTTGTAGGTGTATACAGAAACCTCATATGAATAAAGAGCTAACATGTGATGAATGCCACAACGCACTAGAGTCCACATCAAGATACAAACAAATCCGTCTGATCCTACAAGTAATGATGTTGGTAGAAATACTCATCGATGAAGCAAGAATGACATGTAACAAATGCAACAAGTGTAATTGCATATCACATAAAAGTAAGGAGTGGTGGATCCTCCGCAAGCAAGGATAGAAGATCTGCAAGACAATACCTTAGTGATGCTCTTTATGTCAACCTTAGGATATGTATGCCTTAACACAACAAGCTTATGCTATCAGCAGATACAGCTGGTGCATTTTGCGTGCAACTCCAACCTAGTCTATGGACATCAACACTGAGATGGAAGGAGCAATACAGGTTTGTCTTCTATTATTTTGTTACATATGGTCTTCTTTTTTTATATTTTTGCTTAGCTATATTTGTAATTGTTAGTTCTATGTAGAATTTGTAGAACGAAGAACTCTGAGTAGTTCTTGAACTACTCTTGCAAAAGAACAAACAGGAAGAAGAAGATGGAGAGTATAGAGAAGAAAGCTAAATCATATATTCTCAGATGAGTATACACGCCTATAAATAGAATACAGATAAGTAGAGTACACATGTAGGAACATGATAGGTAAACAAGAATAGAATGCTAAGGCTACACATGTTCTTCTTGATTTAATTGTTTGTTGTCTGTATGCTCTAATACGTCCCCGCAAGCTGATGGATCTTCAGTAATCGTCAGTTTGAGCCAAAGTTGAAGAAATCTTGGTGTGGACAGTGGCTTAGTGAATATATCTGTAGTTTGGTCGACCGTGCTTAAAGGAAGAAGCCGAATGTTGTTGCTTTGAATATGATCACAAATGAACCAGTGATCAATTTCAATATGCTTGGTTCTAGCGTGAAAAATAGGATTGTTTGCAAGTGCAGTGGCAGAAGTGTTGTCGCAATATAAGTCTGTAGGTGTGTCCAATGTAACTCCGAAATCAGTTAGTATCCAACGAAGCCAAAGAATGTCAGTAGTGGCTACAACTAATGCCCTGTATTCAGACTCGGTGGAAGACCTAACAACAGTGTGTTGTTTCTTTACCATCCAGGAGATGAGAGTAGTACCTAAAAAAGAGCAGTAACCAGACGTAGATTTTCTAGAGACCGGATCACCAGCCCAGTCCGCATCCGAAAAAGAACTGAGAGTAATATTATGTTTTGTAATAGGAATTCCAAAGTGCTGTGTGCCGCGAATATATCGAAGGAGGCGTTTGAGAAGGTAAGTGTGTTGAGGTAGAGGATTATGCTGAAAGTTCGAAAGGGATGTTAAGCCCTAGTGAACTAGTCCCGAGGCTAACCAAGAGGGGGGGTGAATTGGTTATTTAAAAATTTCACGATAACTACAAAAAATCTTTTCGATACTTAGCAGCGGAAACAAGTAAACAATAATGAAAAGATCAACCAACGATATTCACCCAAGCAGTTTATATTGAAAAGTAAAGTGCAAAACTGAATCAGAAAAGCAAACCAGATTTTATAGTGGTTCGGTCAACTTGACCTACGTCCACTCCCCGGAGCCTCCCCTCCGGGTATTGCACTAAACGAAAGTGACTCTCCTTTTGCTCCCACAGCAAGGCGGAGAAGCCTGTACAAAACACCTCCTTTTCACCACACGGTGAGGCAGAGAACCTGACCTCCTTTCGCTTCCTCCTGAAGCAGGCAGAGAACCTTCGAACTCCTTTTGCTTCCACCTGAAGCGGGCAGAGAACCCACGAACTCCTTTCGCTTCCTCCTGAAGCGGGAAGAGAACCCGGATCTTCTTGCGAACGATCCTCCCACGAAGAACACCGACTAGACGACAGACGACGAGCGGAGAAGACGACTCTGATCCGTGCTTGGAGCAACCTTAGTGAATCCCTCACTAACTCCCCCTCACAAGATCTCTTCTCTCTCTCCCAATCTCTTCTCTCTAGGGTTTCTCAGGGAAGGAAGGCAGCAAAAGATTTTTCCAAAATCTTGAAAAGTTTATTTAAAGGAGGGCTTAAAATTTGCCCTAAATCTCAACTGGTCGGCCAAGATCGTCCAGGACGATCGGTAGATCGTCCTGTACGATCAGTTCAAATTCAGCTGTTTTAGTCTGGACGATCTGGCTCTTCTGGACGATCAGTAGAAAAAGTTGTTCATATCGTCCCGTACGATCCTGCGATCGTCCGGGACGATTAGTTCAAATTGAGGGAAATCGTCCAGAATATAGTTCGGGTCGTCCAGAGAAATCTGTGCTGGATGACCAAAAAATGACTTGATCGTCCCGGACGATAGGGTCATCGTCCGGTACGATTAGTTCAAAAAGGCCCCAAATCGTCCTGTACATAGTTCTGGACGTACAGCTGAAATGCACAAGACGATCACGATCGTCCGGGACGATCCTGCGATCGTCCAGGACGATGTGATCGTATCAATTAAACATTAATTGCTTTCCTTAATTACCAGACTAATTTAGGCATGATTGTAGTGAATCGTCCGGGACGATCAGACCAAAATACTTAAAATAAAACTTGTCTAACTTAATCTGGCGGCTGAGAATTTCTGATTTGAGAATATCATCCCGTACGATCCAAAGATCGTCCAGGACGATCTGCTTAATCAGACCTTCTTAACTTAGTCGCCCTAATTAGGGTTTCTGTTTTGACTGGATCGTCCAGGACGATGCAACTATCGGCCAGGACGATCTGAACAAAAATTGAACAGAAACTCTAACTCACTCAATCTCTCCCCCTGAGTGTGTGTGTGCAAGGTTACTTAGCTAGGGGATCAGTTACATTACAATTGACTCAATAAAAGGAAAAATCATACATTTGACACACTTGGACCCGATCTTGAGTTGGCTTGAGTGGCTCGCGGTCTTTTGTGCCTGAAATAGATTAGCCAAGCAAAACATACTGGAAACATGTTTGTCATCATCAAAACCAGATTTGCAACAATCTCCCCCTTTTTGATGATGGCAAACATTTGTAAAGTAGTCTGAAAACAAAGGTAAACTAGGAGATCAAACAAAACAAACAATTTTTTTTTAATTTTCATTTAACAGCTCAAACAATACAGAAAACATGAAACAGAAAACAGAAACAGACACGACACGACTACAACTGACTCCCCCTTTTGACATCACAAAAAGGAGGAGGGAAAAACAAAACACTGAAATAAAACATAAAATAGAACATACACAGAACAACAACACGACAGAAAACTAAAACTGAGGCGGATCCTGATCGGAAGAAGGAGGTGGCGGTGGAGGGTTTTTTTGGATCGTCCAGGACGATAGGTGTATCGTCCAGGACGATGTGAAGAAAAGCAGAAAAGAATGGAGGATGAAGATGATCGATCAGGATAAAAAAAAAAATACAACCATGAAATCAAAATAATAAAAAGAAGAATAAAACTTAAGTCAAAAAACACATAGAAGTATTATTTTTTTTTTATTTAAATTTTTAATTAAGCTGCTCTTAGAAAATCAGAATTTTTCCTTGACTTTAGATTCGAAAACCAATGACAGGACGAATGACAGCGCTGAAATCCAGAAAAGGTTGGAAATAATCAACGTTCGTAGCGCCGACCCCGGGCACCTTATCGATGCAAACCTCTTTCAACACAAAAATCCGATTCAAAAGAAGAGACATTAGATTTGAAAAGAGATCCTTTCAAGCCTCGTTCCAGAAAAATATCTGATATAATAGTGTTACAAAGTAAAAAAATCAGAAATCGGGATTTTCAAAACTCAAGCTTTTGAAAATATTAAGTGGCGCACAGATTCCTCTAAGACATTTAACAATCTGAAAGGAAAGAAAGCTTGTTTTGGGCTCATTTTGTGCCTCTTTTTCAAATTGGTTGGCGCTTTGCGCATCTTTTGATTTTTGATACACTTTGTGTATCCAATTTGGCAATTTCGCATCTTTTCAGTGTTGGGCTCATTTTATGCCTCTTTTTCAAATTATCTGGCGCACTGCGCATCTTTTATAAGCTTTCTCCTTTTCATAATCATTAAAGAGTCTCAGCTGTGAGATTATCTTCCAGACATAGGAGATGACTCTCCGCAGTAAGGAAGAACGATTCACAAAACAAAATCCATACAACATATGATAAATGCAATCACTTGGTTTAGAAAATCAAACTAATGACTCAAGACTTTGAAAAAACACTATTGATATGAGGCAGATTACTGTAGGAAGATAAAATAATCTCTATTTCAAAAACTAACATTTTAATTTTGAAAAGGATTTTTATTCAAAAGAAACTACACACCAGTAAAGGAATTAGAGGAAGAGAAACAATTATCAATGTTTCTTCCCTTTAACAGATTCAGCGAAGTCAATCACTGCTTATCAGCTTCCAAACCAAAATAAGGTAAAAACTCCCAGTCAAAAATTCAGATCACCAGAAGTAGTGAGCGGTGATCAGATCTTGAAAAGCATAACATAGTAAGTGCAAGATATGAACCCGTAAATAAATAAAACCAGGTAGAAAATCATAGCAAAGTAAATACTCAAATCAAACTAACAAAAAGGGTAACAAAGAAATCATCAGAGGAAATAAAATCAACTGAAAGCAAATAATCAAACCAAAACTAACTAACAGAAATCAGAAATCAGAATATGAAAACTAACTAACAGAAATCAGAAAACAGAATACAAAAAACTAACTAACAGAAATCAGAATACCAATCATAAATCAGCAGTCATCAGAATCAAGCATTTATATCAATCACTCCTAATCTGGTTCTCAAAATGCTGAATGAGTCAAAGGCCAGTGGTTTAGTGAATATGTCAGCCAGCTGATTTTCAGTTGCTACGTGGTGTAGCTCAATGTCCCCTTTTGTAACATGGTCCCTAATGAAGTGATGCCTAATGTCAATGTGTTTGGTCCTAGAATGTTGGATTGGATTCTTAGAAATACAGATGGCACTAGTATTATCACACAGAACAGAAATTGTGCCAACAGGTACTCCTAAATCCAAGACTTGCTGCTTCAACCAAAGAACTTGGGCCACACAACTCCCTAAGGCAATGTACTCAGCTTCAGCAGTGGAAAGTGCAACTGAGTTCTATTTTCTACTGGACCAGGAGACTAACGACTATCCTATAAATTGACAAGTCCCAGAAGTACTCTTCCTATCCACCCTACACCCCGCAAAATCAGAATCAGAATATCCAATGATCTCAAAAGAGGTGCTGTGCCTAGGGTACCAAATTCCTAGGTTTGGGGTTCCTAAAAGATATCTAAGAATTCTCTTAACAGCAGTCAGGTGGGACTCTTTAGGATCAGCCTGAAACCTAGCACAAAGACAGACACTAAACATGATATCAGGTCGGCTAGCAGTCAGGTAAAGCAGTGAACCTATTATCCCTCTATACTTCTTCTGATCAACAGATTTTCCATTTGAATCCTTATCTAACTGAACTGAGGAGGGCATGGGAGTATTGATTGGCTTGGCTTTGTCCATTTCATATTTCTTCAAAATGTCCTTAGTGTATTTTGATTGATTGAGAAAGGTTCCATCATCCGTTTGCCTTATGCTAAACCCCAAAAAGTAGGACAATTCTCCCATCATACTCATCTCAAACTCCTTACTCATTATTTTGGAAAACTCATCACATAAATATTTATCAGAAGATCCAAAAATTATATCATCAACATAAATTTGGACAATGAGTAAGTCATCTCCTATTCTCCTCAGAAAAAGGGTGGTGTCTACGCTCCCCTTAACAAACTCTCTTTCTAGCAGGAATGTGCTAAGCCTCTCATACCAAGCTCTGGGTGCCTGTTTCAATCCATATAAGGCCTTTTTTAATTTATAGACATGACTTGAATATTGGAAACTCTCAAAACCTGGGGGTTGTTCTACAAAAACATCTTCTTTAATTACCCCATTTAAAAAGGCACTCTTGACATCCATTTGAAACAGCTTAAATCCCTTGTAACAGGCAAAGGCTAGTAGCACTCTAATGGCTTCCAATCTAGCTACAGGGGCAAAAGTTTCCTCAAAATCTATCCCTTCTATCTGATTATACCCCTTAGCCACCAATCTTGCCTTATTTCTCACCACCACACCAGAATCATTCATCTTATTCTTAAAGACCCACTTGGTTCCCACAATACTTTGGTTTCTAGGTCTTTCTACTAACTCCCAAACATCATTCCTTACAAATTGATTCAATTCTTCCTGCATAGCTAAAATCCAAAACTCATCCGACAAGGCTTGATTGATGTTGGTGGGTTCAGTCATTGAGATAAAGGCAGAATGGTTTACTTCCTTCCTAAGTCCATGCCTAGTCCTAACACCTACAGAAGGGTCTCCTAAGATCAGTTCTTTAGGATGACTCGAAGAATATCTCCAATCTCTAGGTAACTCTATTTGAGGTTCTACCCTTTCCTCCAAATTTATATTTCCAACTCCTTGGGTAACCTCAATAATCTCTTCATCTTCTACTTCAGATCTAGACTCCTTAGGTTCAGATTCATCAAACACTACATGGGTTGTTTCTTCCACCACCAAAGTCCTCCTATTGAACACCCTAAAGGATTTCCCCACACTTGAATATCCTAAGAACACTCCTTCATCAGATTTGGGGTCAAATTTTCCTAAGGGTGACTTCCCGTTGTTCAGAATGAAAACCTTACAGCCAAAGACATGGAGGTGGGACAGATTTGGTGTTCTACCCTTAATGATCTCATAAGGTGTCTTGTTCAGTTTGACTCTCACATTCACCCTATTCATCACATAACAGGCAGTGTTCACCGCTTCAGCCCAAAAGTATTTTGGAAGTGAATACTCGGCAAGCATGGCTCTAGCGGCTTCCACTAAGGTCCTGTTCTTCCTTTCAGCTACCCCGTTCTGCTGAGGGGTCCTAGGAGCTGAAAAATTGTGACTAATCCCATGATCCTCACAAAAGCTTCCAAATCTTTCATTTTCAAACTCCCCTCCGTGATCACTATGGATGGTAATAATCTCACATCCTAATTTCTTCTGAATCCAAGTAGAGAAAGATCTAAACTCATCAAATGACTCAGATTTATGTGACAAAAACTTAACCCAAGTGAACCTTGAATAATCATCAACAATCACAAAACCATAGACTCTCCCCCCTAAGCTGGCAGTGCTAATGGGTCCAAAGAGGTCCATGTGAAGAACTTCTAAAGGTCTAGAGGTGCTAATGTCCTTAACAGAGTGAAAAGAGGACTGGACTTGCTTCCCTAACTGACAGGCATCACACAGGTGATCCTTAGTGAACTTAAGCTTGGGCACACCTCTAACTAAGTCCTTTTGGGTGACTCTCCTAAGGGTTTTCATACTGGCATGACACAATCTCCTATGCTATAACTAAGACTCATCAGCAGCAGTTTTTAAGCAAATTGAATTATCAAATTTAATGCTACTTACATCCAGCTTGTAGACGTTGTTGATCCTTTGCCCCTGCAAAACAACTTCATCATTTAAGCTTAAAATGCAGCCAGTGGGCAGGAATTTGATGCTGTATCCCTTGTCACAGAGTTGACTGATGCTCAGCAGGTTGTGTTTCAGTCCATCTACAAGCAAAACATTATCAATCATAAAGTTCTTTGAATCACCAATTATACCTGTGCCTACCACCTTCCTGGTGGTGTTATCTCCAAGTGTAACCTTGGCTCCAGCTCTGGCCTCCAGCGAAATGAACTGATTTGCATCTCCAGTCATATGTCTAGAACATCCGCTGTCCAGGTACCACATGCTCTCACGAGGTCTTGTGTGAGAGCACACCTACAAAATCATCAAATGTCAGTCTTAGGAACCCAAACAGGTTTGGGTTCCTTCTTATGAAAAGAAGAATGCGATGCATGCGTGCTGTGCTGTGAAACAGGCAGTTTGGGTCTCCACACCCAATGTGTACTACGGTGAACAGTACAAGTGTGTGATATGTGTCCTAACATGCCACATGAAAAACATCTAACACCAGGAAAAGGATTAACTAAACGTCGTGAGTGATAGTGCCTCTTCCTAGTAGTGTATGAAACATGGTTTGATGAACTTGCAACAGAATTTTTAAAAGGTGGCGGTGCATAAAACTGTTCAAAAGTAGGCGGTGTTTTGTTCTTTTCAAAAGCACTGATCTTTACTTTCAAAAACTCATTTTCTTTCTTTAAACTGGCAATTTCAAATTTTAAGGTTCCCTTGCTACTTTCTACTTCACATGCCATTGTATCTAACTCTTTAAAAGCTTTTTCTAAATCAACATGCGTGGTTTTCAAAGAATCATGCTCAGAAACTAAATCAGAATATTTTTTGTTCAATTCATCAAACTCATCAAGTAGAGACATGTGATTGGAATCAAGTGTGGAATAATCTTTAACTACAGAATCATGCTCTTTTTGTAAAGTCAAATAATCTAATTTCAAACTAGCATGGGTTTTCTTAAGCTTCCTATACGATGTATGAATCTTTTCAGAAACTTCAAATAACTGATCGTAAGTAAGCTCACATACCTCTTCCTGGTCCGATTGACCAGGGTGATCATCCGCCATCAGACACAAGTTTGTTTCCTCCTCTTCAGCTTCAGTCTCAGAAGAGTCGGATGCAGAGTCTGCCCAGAACGCCTTCTGAATCCGCTTCTTGTCCTTTCTGAACTTTGGTTTCTCCTCACCCTTCTCCTTGCTTAGGTGAGCTTTAAGTGTTGGACAATCAGCCTTTATGTGTCCAGGCTTCCTGCATTCAAAACAAACCGATTCAGATGAACCCTTAAAATTTTTATTGGACTTACCCTTGTTCCACTTCTGATAGTTCTTATGTTTCTTCCTTAGAAAGCTTTTGAATTGCCTTGTGATTAAGGCAACATCATCGCTATCAGACCCGGAAGAGCTAGCATCTGAATCCTTGGCCTTTAGTGCCACGGTCTTCTCTTTCTTGCGTTCTCCTGCATCAAGTTGCCTTTGGTTCACCCCTTGCTCGTAAGCAATGAGTGATCTAAGTAAGCTGTCAATAGAGTAAGTATTTAAATCTTTGGATTCAGTAATAGCAGTAATCTTAGCATCATAAGAAGCAGGCAAACATCTAAGAATCTTATTCACTCTTTCGTAGTTGGTAAGTTCTCTACCTAAAGCATGCAAAGAGGTAACAATCTGAGTGAACCTTGTGTACATTTCTGAAATAGTCTCACTAGGTTTCATGCGAAAAAGTTCGTAATCATGTAACAAGATGTTTAACCTAGATTGTTTGACTTCAGTTGTACCTTCGTATGTTATACATAACCTATTCCAGATTTCCTTTCCCGTTGTACAAGTAGAAACACGCATATAGTCTTCAGATTTCAAAGCACAAAAGAAACAGTTCAAACATTTTGCATTCAACTGTGCTAAATCACGATCATTAAACGTCCAATCAGCAAACGGTAATTCAGTTTTCACATTGTTAATCATTCGAAAAGGTGGTTCGTATCCGTCCTTAACTAACATCCACATGCGATAATCAATAGATTACAGAAAAGTAGACATGCGTGTTTTCCAAAAATCAGAAGGAATATTGTCAAACAACGACGGTCTGGTAATAGAATAACCTTCAGCAGTATTACGATTGTTACAATTAGCCATTGGATCAAATTCAAAAGTTTTTAAACAGAAATTTTGAATCCCGCTCTAATACCACTTGAAAGTTCGAAAGGGATGTTAAGCCCTAGTGAACTAGTCCCGAGGCTAACCAAGAGGGGGGGTGAATTGGTTATTTAAAAATTTTACGATAACTACAAAAAATCTTTTCGATACTTAGCAGCGGAAACAAGTAAACAATAACGAAAAGATCAACCAACGATATTCACCCAAGCAGTTTATATTGAAAAGTAAAGTGCAAAACTGAATCAGAAAAGCAAACCAGATTTTATAGTGGTTCGGTCAACTTGACCTACGTCCACTCCTCGGAGCCTCCCCTCCGGGTATTGCACTAAACGAAAGTGACTCTCCTTTTGCTCCCACAGCAAGGCAGAGAAGCCTGTATAAAACACCTCCTTTTCACCACACGGTGAGGCAGAGAACCTGACCTCCTTTCGCTTCCTCCTGAAGCAGGCAGAGAACCTTCGAACTCCTTTTGCTTCCACCTGAAGCGGGCAGAGAACCCACGAACTCCTTTCGCTTCCTCCTGAAGCGGGAAGAGAACCCGGATCTTCTTGCGAACGATCCTCCCACGAAGAACACCGACTAGACGACAGACGACGAGCGGAGAAGACGACTCTGATCCATGCTTGGAGCAACCTTAGTGAATCCCTCACTAACTCCCCCTTACAAGATCTCTTCTCTCTCTCCCAACTCTCTCTTCTCTCTAGGTTTCTCATGGAAGGAAGGCAGCAAAAGATTTTTCCAAAATCTTGAAAAGTTTATTTAAAGGAGGGCTTAAAATTTGCCCTAAATCTCAACTGGTCGGCCAAGATCGTCCAGGACGATCGGTAGATCGTCCTGTACGATCAGTTCAAATTCAGCTGTTTTAGTCTGGACGATCTGGCTCTTCTGGACGATCAGTAGAAAAAGTTGTTCATATCGTCCCGTACGATCCTGCGATCGTCCGGGACGATTAGTTCAAATTGAGGGAAATCGTCCAGAAGATAGTTCGGGTCGTCCAGAGAAATCTGTGCTGGACGACCAAAAAATGACTTGATCGTCCCGGACGATAGGGTCATCGTCCGGTACGATTAGTTCAAAAAGGCCCCAAATCGTCCTGTACATAGTTCTGGACGTACAGCTGAAATGCACAAGACGATCACGATCGTCCGGGACGATCCTGCGATCGTCCAGGACGATGTGATCGTATCAATTAAACATTAATTGCTTTCCTTAATTACCAGACTAATTTAGGCATGATTGTAGTGAATCATCCAGGATGATACACGTATCGTCCGGGACGATCAGACCAAAATACTTAAAATAAAACTTGCCTAACTTAATCTGGCGGCTGAGAATTTCTGATTTGAGAATATCATCCCGTACGATCCAAAGATCGTCCAGCACGATCTGCTTAATCAGACCTTCTTAACTTAGTCGCCCTAATTAGGGTTTCTGTTTTGATTGGATCGTCCAGGACGATGCAACTATCGTCCAGGACGATCTGAACAAAAATTGAACAAAAACTCTAACTCACTCAATCTCTCCCCCTGAGTGTGTGTGTGCAAGGTTACTTAGCTAGGGGATCAGTTACATTATAATTGACTCAATAAAAGGAAAAATCATACATTTGACACACTTGGACCCGATCTTGAGTTGGCTTGAGTGGCTCGCGGTCTTTTGTGCCTGAAACAGATTAGCCAAGCAAAACATACTGGAAACATGTTTGTCATCATCAAAACCAGATTTGCAACATATGCATGTGTTGAGTAAGAGGTTAACCGAGTAAGAGATATCAGGTCTCATGATGGTTAAATATTGAAGAGAACCTATTATTTTCCTATAGATGGTCGGATCAGATAGAATGGGATCAGCAACAATATCTTGTGGGATTTTGGAACAGGTAGGATTAGCTAAAGAGTTACAAGTGGTCATGTTGGCGATTTGAAGAATGGAATTTGCATATTGCGGTTGGGATAGAAAATATCGGTTGGGACTAGAACTGATTTTAATTCCAAGAAAAGAGTGGGTGGGTCCAAGGTGTTTCATAGAGAATTTAGCATTTAATTGCTGTAGAAGATGAAAAATAGCCGAAGAATTGTTGCCGGTGATTAGAATATCATCAACATATACAAGAAGAAAAATTGTTGTGTTGGGCTGATTTAAAATTAGAAGGGAAGGATCTGATTTACTATGTGAGAACCCAAGAGAAATGAGATACGTAGTGAAAGTGTTGTACCATTGTCAAGGTGCTTGTTTTAGACCGTAAATAGCTTTATGCAAAAGGCAGATGTGATCAAGGTGTGAGGAGTCTTCGAAGCCGTTAGGTTGAGACATATAAACGGTTTCAGAGAGTTTCTCATGAAGGGAAGCATTTTCAACATCGAGTTGTTAGATGGACCACCCATGATATAGCGCTATAGTGAGTAGAATTCTAATGGTGGGAAGCTTAGCAACCGGACTAAATATTTCTTCATAGTCTATGCCATATTCCTGTCTATTGCCTAGAGCAACAAGACGAGCTTTAAAACGAGCGATAGATCCGTCAGAATGAAATTTAGTTTTATATGTCCATTTGCATCCTAGGATGGATGCATTAGGAGGTGGCATAACTAAGCTCCATGTGCCTTATTTTTAAAGCACAAAGAATTCATGGGCCATGGCTTTACGCCATTCAAAGTGTTTGGCTGCATCAGTATATGTAGTACGAGCAAATTGGTCATCGATAGAGTTTTGCTGATGAATGAGATTAAGACGTTGATGTGGCTTTAAAGATCCTGTTTGACGTCTTGTTACCATATGATGCTGAGATGTAGATGGTTGCGGAGGAGCTGTTGGTTGAGTATAATGAGTGAAAGACGAGGTAGAATTAGTTTGAGGAACAGGGATTGCGGTAGAAGAGCTAGTGGTTTGAATCGTGATGGGAGGTGAGGAACTAATGGATATAGAAATAAGAAGGGAAGGAGTTGTGCTATTAGAAGTAGAACTGGAAGACATAGCATGATTTTGGAAAGGAAAAGATTGTTCATTGAAAGTGATATTTCTCGAAAATATAATTTTGTTAGTAGCCGAACCAAGACATTTATAACCTTTGTAAACATCCGAGTAGCCTAAGAAGACACAGGACTTGGCTTTGGATTGAAGTTTGTGATGACTGTGAGGAGGGGACAAAGGAAAGCATTCGCAGCCGAAGACATGAAGATGCGAGTAGGACGGGAGTTTATTGTATAGAAGTTGAAAGGGAAAAACATGTAGCGGGGTTTTAGATGGCATTTTGTTAATGAGGTAAACAACGGTTAAGGCAGCTTCGAGCCAGTGATGGTAGGGAATAGAGGCAGTTTGAATAAGAGTTCGCATGGTGTCCGTAATGTGATGATGTTTGCGTTCTATGAGACTATTCTGTTTGGGAGTATACGGACATAAAATCTTGTGATGAATGCCATTTTGTTGGAGAAAACTACAAAGGTGTGGTTCTATTTCGCCATATGTTCGTAAACATTTGATTTCATGTGAAAGTTGTTTTTCAATTAGAGTTTTGAACGATATAAAAGTATTCGTAACTTCAGATTTATGTGTTAGAGGAAAAATCCACGTATAGCATGAAAAATCATCCACAAATATAACATAATATGAGTATCCTTACGCAGATTGAATGGGCGAAGGGCCCCAAACAATAGAGTGAATTAACGCAAGAGGTTTATTTTGTCTATTTGTAGATTGTTTAGAAATTTTACAAGTAGAGCAAACATATGAGAAACCGGTTATTTTAAGACTAGGATTGTGGTTGGAAATGATAGTAAGAACATTCTTCTGGGGATGACCCAAACGATTGTGCCAGATTGAAGCCTTGGATGTAATAGGTGTAAGAGCGGAGGAGATAAGCTGCTGCACGGACCTTGTATTGGGTATAAACCTTCATGACACGACCCACTGAGCAGCGTTTGAAGAGTCTTCAGATCCTTAAATTGAAAATTAGATGGATCAAATATAATGTAAATGTTATTATCCTTAGTTAATCTTGAAATGGAAAGAAGATTATAGTGAATAGTAGGGATGTGTAAGAGTTTAGTCAGATGCTTCATCACGATGCGGTGTTGGCAAAATGACCTCACCGGTGTGCGCAATAGGAACCGACCGACCATCCCCTATTGTGATCGAGTCCGTTCCTTGATACGAATTGGATAAAGATAATTTGTCAAGCAAGTTGGTGATGTGGGATGAGGCGCCTGAGTCCAAGTACCATTCATTGGTTGTGGGCTCGGAGGTGGCAGCAAGAGCTCTGTTGGTATTATTACATTGTTGAGGAACATATTGGAGGTTCGTTCTATGCCAACAGTCACTGGCCGAATGGCCTTTCTTGAAGTAGATTTGGCAAATAGTAGCAGATGTAGCCGGAGATCTAGGAACAGAAGAGTTATTTTGAGAGAAGCGTCCCCGAGTTCGCCGACCTCGTCCACGTGAAGAGTAGATAGCAAGATTAGGATTGAGTTCGTTTGTGAGGCGAGAGGCATCCATGGAAAGAATGATTTCTTCACTTAAGAGTAAAGAATAGATATTATCCAGGCTAATAGGATTGAGCATAGTGCGAATGGAAGTCTTAAGAGATTGGTAGGAGGGGAGACCATTCAAGATATAAATGATAATGTCTTCCGTATCAACGATGGAGCCGACAGCGAAAATTTGATCTACAAGAGTTTTTATTTCAGTCAAATACTGTGTCATTGAGGAGGTTTTCATAGATATATTGTGCAACTCATTCTTGAGAAGAATAACCCTAGAGCGGTTTGTGGATTGGAATCTGGTTTCTAAAGAGGCCCAGATTGCCGATGTAGAATCAAGATTCAAGATATATGGAAGAACCGAAGCAGAAATTATAGAGCAAATGGCAGCGGCCAAGTTTTGGTCGGTGAGAAGCCATTGATGATATGCAGGATTGGGAATGGTGGAACTGTCTGACAGCTGGAGCAGACGAGGCGGAGAATGAGCTGAAGGTTCAAGAAATTTATAAAATCCATTAGCACGAAGGAGCTTCGTGATCTAGGATTTCCAGAGAGAGTGCTTATCAAGGGAAAGTTGAGTAGGAACCAGGTTTTTTAGGTTTCATACGAGAAATTTTAGAGAAGATGGGATGTTGGTGGTGTCTGCCGCCTCCTGATCGAGTTGATCTTCAAATTGAGATGTTGCCGACGTAGCCATCAGGAATGATCGGAGGATTGGTCTGTCTCTGATACCATGTAGAACGAAGAACTCTGAGTAGTTCTTGAACTACTCTTGCAAAAGAACAAACAGGAAGAAGAATATGGAGAGTATAGAGAAGAAAGCTAAATCATATATTCTCAGATGAGTATACATCCCTATAAATAGAATACAAATAAGTAGAGTATATGTGTAGGAACATGATAGGTAAACAAGAATAGAATGCTAAGGCTACACGTGTCCTTCTTGATTTAATTGTTTGCTGTCTGTATGCTCTAATAGTAATTGTTAGTTCTATGTGGAATTTGATTGTGTCTAGAAATTGGATCATACTGTTAACTCATACCTCAATTTCATCGATGAGTCCTGCAGTGCTTCAGGCTCAGGCTAGAGGTAGTGAAGCGCTGCAGCGCTTCAAACCCCAGTGCTTTGGCACAGTGAGTCGAGCTAGAGACAAAGATTAGAGCACTGCGGCGCTCCAACCCCTAGCACCGTGGCTTAATGACTCCGGTTGGAGACAGAGAGTGGAGCACTGTGGCGCTCTAACCCCTAGCGCTGCAGCACAACGATTCAGGCTAAGCAATTTCTTTTCCCTCTTCTTCTTATTTCACGCAAATGCACCATTAAGATATTTTTAAGTGCATCTCTTATCTATTTTATGTTAATAACTATGTAAATGAAGAGAGACAAAGAAAGACGATAACAAGAGAGATCTGTATAATTTCTATCAATTTACATAGTGGATTTTTTTGTGGTGCAGCTCCATAATTTTTCTTTGGTTTTGGATTTTTTCACATTTAATCCTTGTATTATTTCTTCTTTGCTGAACTTTTATTTTATTTTTTGTTTGTTTTGTCGTGTGATTATACTTCCCAACAGAAATTATGGTAATTTCTTTCTATAGGACCTGGAAATAAATTGGTGAGTTTAGTTTCATTGATAAACAGTGCAAGACTACTTTTCATGCATTCTTCTCGCATGATTTTCTTATATATTTTAATTTTTTTCCTCTTTATTGCCTCAATGAGACTCTTTCTTCTCTTAGGCTTTCTTGAATTTGGTGAATGATTACTCCATTGTTTCCTTGTGTCCAAGCTGAGGATCAAATGCAGTCACTGATAATGGTTGCAGTAGCGGACATTATGAACACTTCTCATTTTTAAGATTATTATTATTACCATTAGATTTCCAAATGAAGCATACATGTGCTTGCAGATGCTTGAAGATTGCAGTATTGCATGTTCTTATGATCCATACACATTAACATTGTTTTCTTAACTTTTGTTTCTTTTTCCAAAATACTTGAAATTACTGAATAATCTTGATAATACCCAAGCGTTAATGCATGCAGTTCATGTGCATTCTTTTGATATTGTCCTTAGATTTATTGATAATATTGTACTGGGACTTGTGCATTACTACTCATAAAGAATGCAACTTCTATGCCTCTGTTATTTTTGTATTACATTTTGTACATCAAGGATCTAGTTAAGTAAATGTTACTATATTTCTGGGCATATTGCTCTTCTATTTTCAGTTTATGCTTTTGTTTTATTACGTAAGCATATGTGCTATAGCTTGATCAAATTTCGAAGTCTTACATTTCTTAGCTAAAAGCAGTGAGCTATCCTGTCCCACAGAGTATTTGGGTATTTTGCTTGTCTTTCTCTTATGGAAACTTTAGATGATTATACATTCAGGATTTCTTTTTTGTTATATTAGTGTGAACAGGATTCAATCCAAGTTCTTTGGCAGCAAATTTCAATGGCTGATACCAATTCTTGAGCTAGTTCATGTATTATTAACTTTTGATGGATTTAATTACGTTAAGGGATAACCTTTCATAGCTTGGTTGACAAATCAAAGTTAAGTTAAATCACAAAAGAAACACTTTTTCTGAAGTGAATGAATGACTAGCCTGGAAGCTCTTAGAAATCTCAAGCTTTTTAATTCTCTACTTGCCTGGTTTGCCAAGTTTCTATGTTGCTGCGATACTTGGGTTGGATTCTCTGTCATAGATGAAACCTTACAGTAGGTTTTAAATTATGATTCAGATGATTTGCATCCTGCATGATCCAAGGAAGATGATTACAGTTTGTTTTTGCTTGTTGTTTACAAGATTGCCAGAATTTATAATCTAAGAACATCCCATACCTTTATATTTAGAGTGGAGTTCAGTGTTCTTTCTTTGCATGAAGCTTTGTATTGGGAGTTTGAGGAGCCTGAACAACTATCTGTGTTTTGTGATGTGTTATTGAAGCTGGCGTTCTTATACATTTTGTGGAGCTGGGTGTTCTGCTCAGATTTTGAACTCAAATGCGATATTAAACACCTGTTGTACATGCACATTGGAAGCTTTTCAACCTTTATTTTGCTGCTTGTTTTAGATTTTATCTAATTCAATTATGAAATTGGCAATGATTGCCCGCTTTTTAAATCTACCAATGCATCAGAGGACAATTTGTATGAAACTCTCAGTGGACAGTTTGTTTTGCTGTTGGAAAAAATCAATTAAGATGTGGTTTGTACAGGTTCTAAGGTTGTACTGGTATATTATGAACCCTTATCAACTTCTTTCTTTCTCTTTTACACAGCTCCTTGTGGCCCTTAGGGTGCTACACTTTCAGAGATCAATCACCATCCTCCGAGACAGGGATGGAACCAACCTCTCTTTTGAAGGTGAGCACAATAGGATTGTGAAATGCATAATTTTATATATGAAATAAAAAAAATGAATATTTTTTTCTGAGAATTTGGATAATTGCAATTATTGAAGATGGGCAAAATAGTTAAAATATTTATCTTCTAAGAAAAAAAATAAAATTTCAGGGTTGCCCACCCTGAGCTCTTCCTAGTTCCACCCTACTCAGAAAAAGCCACGAAGGTCGGCAAATACACTGATCTAGCCCATAAATGGAGTTAACCATTTTTGCTGTGACTATGGTCAAATAAAGCCATTTTAGTAAATAAACTTAAAGAGTGAATTTGATTGTATTTTCCCCTCTTTATGCTATTGATAGCAAAATATTCATCTCATTATAATGAAAAATACTGCTGAAATTGCAGGTTAGACAAATTTATCATCTCAAAATCTTCATGTTCCGATTTACTTCATTTTTTTTTTCTCTCTTACAAAATGTGCTAGCAGCAACAATGCCTCAATTGAATTTGATAGTGTGAATCTTTGATTCTATTTTCATTTTCTTAGTTGCCTTGGTGCTGAATTTACCACATATTACTTTGAAATGGGATTGGATACTTGAATTTGTCTTTAGGCATTGTGCAATCTCTTTTGTTTCAGATACTTCTGTTCTTTCTGCTGCATATATTTTGTAATTGTCTTGATTTGAATGGTTTAATAAAGATTGCATTAAATTATTAAACCATGTTAGGAAGCTTAAATATAAGTTAAGAATTTGTTAAAATGCCAAAAAAATCCACATCAAAAAATTGTTTTGATCTTCTTATTGTTCAAATAGATGTCTTTGAGAAATATAAACAGTCAAATTTATTCTGTGGTGGCTCATCATACAGTTTTGTTTTACCATCAAAATTGTATTTATCAATTTCCCTCTCTGATATGGATTCAGACAGATAATATTGCTCCAGTAAAGTATCAGACTCAGAATAGTGCTCTAGTTCAGGAGTTTCATCATGTAAAATCTAATGTAGTTGAATTCATTAACTAAAATACTCTTAGACGGGGTGTCAATATTGAACCTGACTTGAAAATCCGACCCGAACCCGAAACGGGTCGGGTTCAATAATTTGACCCGTTTCAAAAATCAGGTCAGGTTCGGGTTGACCTGTTAACCCAAAATTTTCGGGTCGGAATTAACCTGTTTTGACCCGAAAACCCGTTTTTGACCCGGCAACCCGAGATTGACCCGTTTCTGACCCAAAAAGCGGAGATTGACCCATTTTTGGACCCGAAAACTAGCAGTTTTTTGTTGGCACCAGGTCATTCGGGTCGGGTCGGGTTGACCCGGACCCGAAGCGGGTCGGGTTCGAGTTGATCCGAATAGTACCGAGTCAGTTTCGGGTTCGACCCGAACCCGACCCGTGATCCGAAATTGACACCCCTACTCTTAAATGTATCAGCCTAAGAGATGGTAGATCTAGCAGTATCCATACTGGTTAAAGTTTTACCAGGATTTGGCTGATTAGTAAAGGGCTAATCATCATGAGAAACTTGTTTATTCCTATTTTAGACAAGGATTTTTTAAATGAAAAATAAAAAATTGTCATTAATGAAAATGACTAACAAATAGACCAAAAGGCCAAGCAAAAGAGAGAAGACAGAGAAGACATGTCTAGTCATATCCGATTTTTCATTTAGATACAATATAAAATGGAAAAGATTTGGAGTAAGATATAGTAAGAGGAGGTCATATGACATGAACTTTTCTTATGCCCCTTCACATCTACTAATATTACACAATAAGAGATGAGAGTGTTTAGATGGATGTGAGTAGATGATGGTAATTAGATGATGATTTGATAATAGTAATCGGACGACAATAGTCTGATGGAAAGGGTAGGGCAGCAATAAATTAATGACGGTAGTCTAACAACGGAGGTAGGCTGGTTATGATTCGATTGTGATGGTTGGGTGGCAATGGTCTAGCAGCAGTAGGTGGCTATGGTTTGACAGTGGTGGTTGGTCTAATGTTGGTGATTGGGTGGTGATAGTCTAATAGTTGTGGTCTGATGTTAGTGGTCCAATGACTTGGGAAATTAAGCAACTACAAGAAAATTGTGAAGTAGTCGGTGAAATTGAAATAATTGTCAAAGGTATGTATTATACAATCAAGTCTTCATTGTCGTTGTTATGAAGCCGGCATAGAAGAAGTCTCATGTCGATTGCTCTATTACTTTTGATGATTGACTAGCAGGGAGTTCAAATCCTTCATCAAGACCCACTCATCATAAACATAGGAATTAGCTCGCGTTATAATATTATGAGAATTTTGATTGATAATAGGAGCCTTGTTGATGTACTTTTCTATTTATATTTCTTAGCTTAAACTTGGTTACGAAAAAGCTTCAACCTACTATTGGACCATTATATGAATTTGATAATTAACCAGTAAGGGTAGTAGGAACATCAACACTTTTTATCACCTTTAGGAATTCCCCTGATAGGTGATACCCTCAATCAAGTTCGTAGTATTCAAGTTAGAATCAGTACCAACAACATATTTGTGAGCCTTCCATTCAATTTTTGGCACTATTATTTTTGTGCCATGTCTTAAGTTAAGTTTTCAACTCTAATTATGATCAATGAAGTGTGCAAAAATAATTTGGCAGCACAATCATATTTTATGAGACATCCTCAACTACATCAATCAGGGATCCTTAGTGTTGAAAAACTTGACCTCTTAGATGAGGGAATTCCCTAGAGAGCTTCTTCTTCGTGGGTAGCATAAGTTGGTTTTCTACTCTCTGATTAGTAAAAGATATAGTACATACACTTATTGTGCAAGAAACAAGATATATTTGCTTGGAGTTGAGAAGATATGCCTAGAGTCATATCAAAGATAATTATGCATTCCCTTAAAATAAATCTAACAATTAAGCCACTCATCTAGAAGAAAAAAAAATTCACATAGACTAACTGCAAGTGATTGAGCAGGAAGTCATAAAATCTTGGATGATGGATTCATATGAGAGGTATACTTTCTTTCTTGGTTGGGAAATGTCATCATGTTTAAAAGGGCCAATGGTGCTTGAATAATGTGAGTTGATTAGATCAATCTCAAGAGAGCTTGTTTTAAAAATAGGTTTTTTTATCCCTCGTATATATCAACTAATTAAAATCACATATGCATATCAAGTCTTCGTTTTATGGAAACTTACTCTTACAATAGCTCAATAAGAATGAACCATATGGATGAAGATGCACAATGTTTTATATAGATAAATGAATATATTGATATGAAGTCATACCTTTCATATCAAGTGCTCGTTTTATGGACACTTACTCTTACAATAGCTAAATAAGAATGAACCATGCGGACAAAGATGCCACAACGTTTTATATGGATAAATGACTATATTGATATGAAGTCATACCTTTTAGCTTGAAGAATACTTGTGTCACCTACAAACATCTCATGAAATCACCTCCCCCGACGTTATAATATGCAACTCAACTAGGCCAAGTGTGCCTTTATAGTTGCATCAGGCAAATTCCTTTGATGTATGATCATCTATCAAGAGATTGAAGCTAATATTGAGAAGTTCAAAGAGCTCAAAGACATGATGCCCTCAAGGAATCATAAAAATATGCAATGCCTTAATGAGAGAATAATACCTTTACCTAGCTTTTTAGCTTACTATAGAGGTCATAAATACTTATCTTTATTCAAGACACTAGGGGGTGCTTGTAACACTAGTTTTTAAAGGTTAGATGAGTGCTAGGCCACCTTCGCATAACTCAAAACACACTTGTCTTCATTACCCTTAATATCTAATATAATTTAAGCAGAGATATTATAAATGTATCTCTTTGACATTTCTCATGTTATATACTTAATTCTATTATGGGCGAGAATGTAATATAGTGGTCTATCTACTATGTTAGTAACATCCTCTCTGACATAAAGTGACATACCCACTTGTAAAATGACATACCACCTATTCTTCGACATCAAGGCTATCATTTGAATTCATATCAACATTCCAATACTTAAGGTCCAGGTCTTTGATCCTAGAAGCAATGAAGATACACTTTAATATAACTTGGATATTCTCCTGTAGACACATGATGCGACCCTTCTCAAGATCACCTACTAGGGCTGCAAACAAACCGAGCTAAGCTGAGCAAGTGCTTGTTCATGTTTGTGTTTATTTATTATCAGCTTGTTCATGTTCATTTGAGTTTGATTTGAGCTTTCTTGTTCATGTTTAAGCTTGGTTCATTTAAGTTGATGGATGATTATATTTGGTTTTTGTTTGGTTCATGTTTGGTTCATTTTGTGCTTATCGAGCTTTAAAAAAATGAGCCTTATCAAGCTTTATCGAGCCTACTAACAAACAAGTTTGTGAATATTTCTAGCAATTATTTTGAACTACAAATGAGCTTATTCACGAACATATATAATTAGTATTTTTGAGCTACCAAGAGAGATTATTCGTGAACATATCTAACAAGAGTTTTCGAACTATCAAACAATTCTGTTCATGAACACATCTAGCGAGTATTTTTAAAATTCCAAATAAGCTCATTTAGAGACAAACGAGTTATAATTTTTTTTATAAGAAAGCTTGTTCATGAATATTTTGAACAAACAAAACTGATGATAATAAATAATCTTTCTTAAGGGAAAAGGAAATATGATGTCAAAAATGACCAACATATCCTCAAGAAGTAATTCCACAGATATAGTTAAGCAAAAATATTAAATGAAATAAATTTAAAATTCATAACACCTCAAAAATTAATTCCAAAAATATAATTAAGCAGAATAAAATATAACAAATTTTTAATTAGCTCATTTATCACTGGCAAAAGAAAATGGCAAGAAATCTATAAGTAAAATCATATAACCATAGATAAAAATAGTTCAATTCTTTAACATAAAATGTTTAGCATCCAATATTAGGCAAGAAATATGTAAGCAAGAATCGAGTTTTTTATCAAGCTCCTAACGAGTTTTTTTATCAAGATCCTAATGACCTTCTTATCAAGCTTCATATCGAGCATATATATGTTCACGAGCTTTAGACGATGTTGTTCATGAACATAAATGAGTCAAACACATAATTGTTCATGCTTGTTTATTAAAACATCAAGTATTTAAAAAATATTCAAGCTTGTTTGATTACTTAATTAAATGATCATGAATAAGTTTTTATCGAGCCAAACCTCAAGTAGCATATCGAACGCTCAGTTCATTTACAGCCCTATCACCTACTATCACCATGGGGTAGCTTAAAACTCTATTCAAATGATAAAGCCTTGAACTATCTTTGTTAGAGACTTAGTTTTTTGTAGTCTTGAGGCTATTAAAAAGGGACCTCAACGGATTAATTCTCATCCCTATCAAAGGGCCCTTATGTGGTAATTATAGTCAAATTAAGAATGTTCAAGCTTAAAGATTCTAAAGGAAAAATGCTACCTCAAACTTGAAATACCAAAAATCCTTAGAAGTATTATTAATGACTCTTAGCATGCAAACTAAACTATAACTTTAATGTAATGCCCCAAGTCCTAAATTTGAAAGAATTTTTTATTTCATCTCTTAATTAATTTATTAGAGCTTTTAATAATACATTAGTATAAACAAAGATAGTTAAACCAACTATAAATCATATATATCAAAATATTTTTATATTCATTCATCAAAATTTAATTTACAATAGTAGAAGATCTAACAATACATTAGTCTATCTCTCTCTATGCTCCTAACTATAAAAGAATGAAACCAAAATATAGAAAATAAAATAAAGCTTGAATTCTGATCTTTCTCACTCCATTGGATCCTGACCACTTCTTTAAAAAAATAAAACTGAGTGAGCTAATAGCTTATCAGGCTATCATAATCCACAACTGTAATCAATACACAATAGTAGAAAATAATCTGCATGTAATCATCATTCAATCCAGATTAGTAAAATTATATAGTAGTAAGAGCAAGCTAGTGGAAATTAATATGAGCAATATGATTTCATATAAATAATGGAAATTAGTATAAGTAGTATAATTCATAATTAGTAGTCATGGCCATAGAAAGGATCAATAGGTTCTATCGTTCTTAAACTTATGTCAAGTACGCAATAACAAGTCTGTTAGGTATTAGACTTATCAATCTTGTCAATCATGTCATAGGTATGTATCAAATATGTCATGTATCATGTACAAATTATATTATATCATGTCACTTATGTAATTTTATCATGATATATATATATATATATATATATATATATATATATATATATATATATATATATATATATATATATATATATATATATATATATATATAATCAAAGGAATTAGTCATCTAATAAAGTATTTTAGATTTTGACAACAATCTCAAAATATAAAGATTGATGTATTCCATTGACACTAACATTGATGCTTATTATTAATGTAGATATCGATGCATACCATCACCTATAAGGTTAATATAAGTCATTGAAATCAACACCAACACCTGTAAACTTCATTGCCAATCTTGACCCCCAATATTAGTGTATGCTATAGCCCATAAGGCCAATACACTCCATCGATGCCAACAATGATGCCTGCCCACTTCATTACTAGTTAGTACCACTAAGGTAGACATGCGCCTTTGTTTACAAGGCTGATGTATTTCATTAACATCAATATTGATGCCCATCGACTTTATTTCCAACTATAAACACTAACATTGATGTACACCATCATCTATAAGGTTGATACATACCATCAACACTAATATCAACACCTGTTAACTTCATCCCCCTGTCATCACCTATATTATTCTCATGTGTCATCGCCTGTAAAACTGATGTCTGTCGTCAATACCAAAATTAATGTATGCCAACTTCATTGCCTACAATCGATATCAACATTGATACACATCATTGTTATTAAAGTAAATGCATGTTTGTCAACATGAACCTTGTCTACCAACAAGAAGATCAATATTCAGACCAGACTTCTTATTTTATAGCCTTCTCACCTCAAAGAAGAATGATAAAATAAACTACAAACATTCTCTTAAAGACTGATCCATTGCCTCAAGGCTTCTCCTATCTTTATCATGGAATTCATTAATTATATGCTTCATGTCTATTATATTATATCAATATCTTGCTTGATTATATGGAAGATTATTATTTATAGTTGACATTATACATTAGTTGAATCATTTCAATTGAACCAAACCTACAATATTTTTCCCCTAGTTTTCAATGTAAAAATGTTATCATATCTTACAACTTTTCTTTGATATGTGCTTGTGTTTAATCCTCATACGAAACCAAGATGCTAAATGCTTTCTCTCTACCACCATTATTTTCCTAGCTCATGATAATTTTTATGCTACTAATTAAAAGGACATGATAACTTTTGGAAGATTATTATATGTGTGGATATTGGGTTATAATAAAGGATGAGCTTTTGAAGGATATTTTATTATATTTGAATTAGGATTATATAAATAATTTTATTTTGATGATAAAGGCATATGAATGTAGCCTTTTTGATAAATATTTGAATGATTATGAATTTATGTATTATTATTTAAATCATAATGATTGGTCATTTTATTTTCATAGAAATATCCCTAAGAGGAGAAGAAGACTTGCTCCTTGTAATATCAATAGGCTTCTCCTCAATTAGGTTTGATATCATAAAATAAAACTTGCTCGGAATCTAAACATTGATGTAGAATCAGTCAGGGTTGCTTTTGCTATTATTGAGCATGCAATAACTATTTTTGGTATGCTTGGTTCTTCTACCTAGTTTGGGGGCAGAAGTGGCATTAGGTTGGTCTTGAGTAAATTATGTTGGAATAAAATGGAGAGCATGAGTCTGAGCATAACTAGATAATCTATATAAAAATGGCTGGTTATTGAAAAATTTAGAGGACATAAAGGGTCTCTAACTCTAAGCTAAACCTAGTGTTGATTTCTTTTGTTGCATTAGGCCAATAATAACATGGCCAATAGCTAATAGAGTTATATTATATGAATGACTTCCTTTTTCTAGGTGGGCATATAGTAGATGTTGTAGCAAGTGTTGAGTTTCCAAGAATAATATGAGCCTGCTGAAACTTACCACCAAAGTTATTAGTGTCTTCTCTGGCTTTTAGAATGACATAGCATGATGCTTGCTCAAGTGAAAGGCTTCATATATATATATATATATATATATATATTTATTTTCCATTTCTGTATATAAAAATATTCTTATTAGAATTTAAACAACAAAACTTTTAATATATTTTAAAATATAAACAAAAAAGTAAACACATATGCTTGCTAAAGTTTAATAATAATAAGTGTGCTTTTGTTAGTGGCAAAGGTATGTCCTCTATGCGTTGTAATAATATTAACTTATAAATTTTGTCATTAGGTTCTTCCCATATTTTATATATCCTAGGACTCCTTTATTTCTCATAAGAAATCATACATATTTGATAAGATGTTTTATGCTATCAACAATAAGCTCTCTGCTTAGGAATTTAAAATTTTATCTATGGGGGCTAGGTTTATTTTGATTAAGGGTGTTTTGTGCTCTATGCCCATTTATCTCCTTTAAACCATTAATCCTACCTTTGAAGTCTGTGATAGATTGTATAAAATATTTAAAAAAAAATTTTGGGGCTCTATTATTATGATGCCCCAGAATCTAAATTGGAAGAATTATTCTTTAATCTTTTAATAAATAACAACCAGGGTTATTTAATTTCATCTATCAATAATAACAACAAAAATAGATTCTATAATTCAAAACATTACTATACATATCTGTATCCATTCTCAAAAATTATATACATTACTCTGAATCTACATAATCATATCAGAACAATTATGTACTGAGTACGAAAAAAGAACTTAAAGAATCCTGATCAATCTCACACTCCTGCTCCCCTGCTCAAACCTAAAATTATTTAATCACATATAATGGGCTAAAAAAGCCAGCAGATCACCAAAATCTATAACTGAATTCAAAGCACGGTAAAAGAGTAATATACATGTTAAAGATAAAATTATAATAATAGCAGTCATATGACCATTAAATAAGTGTAAGAATAATAAAACTCAAATGCAGTAGTAGTAGAATTTATAAACAGTAAAATATTACAGTACAATAGCTAATAAAATAGTAATCTAGTATAAGTGTCAAATCTATAATTAAATTAATCATGTCTCCATAATCTGATAAAACATCAAATCAAAATATCAATAAATACTATCAAAATTAAATCAATACAATAAAATCATATAAGAATATACACATACTATATAGGCCTCCTATATTACGTGCTCAGTATATCATATGCTTAATATAAGTATATTAAATCAATATTATCAAATAGTATCACTATCTATATTGATAATAATAATAATCTAGTGGCAAAAGTAGTAGAATAATATAATAATATTAAATCTGTGAAGTACTAATAAATCCATGCAATAAAAAAATAATATCTCAAAACATGCATTTCAGTAGTCACACTAAACAAGCAAGAAGTCCTGACTATCACGATATTTTTTAGTGTTAGTATCAGTATTAGTAAACCATTGGCTTAATAAATAGAGTCGTCACTCTTTGTCCGTCGGCACTGTAATAATCTCCTTATAACTCTCAATTAATGTATCACATGAATTAGTAGAGGATAATATTAAATCACTTTATTTAAAGAAAAGTCCATCAGCCCACCATCCTGTACATGTCGATCAATCTCCAACCAACGGGTCAACAAGTCTTTACTTGTCTTTTATTCGGCACACGCATTATGATCACAATATTATAATAGTAACAGCGACCAGCTATTACTCAAGCATATATCCACATTCATTTATAATATATTACCAAAAAAAATGCATAATTGAGCTTAATTCAAAAAATGTCAAAATGTCCTAACGGCACAGAACACAAATCATACTGAGCAAAAATTTATATTTTTAGAATTCAACCAAATTAATAAATATTGCATAAAATAATATTCTGAAGTTTTAGTTGAACTGCATCATTATTTTTAGACATCAAAATAAATTTTTGAGCAAATAAAAATAGCTATATTTTTAAAATTATCGGGTAAAAAATCTTAAATAAATACTCAAAATATTCATAATCTTGATCTCTATAACATACAAAAAGTTACGTGGTAAAAGTTTTGCCAATATAAAGTTATTCATATTTTTTGATAACGATAATATAAATTTTATCAAAAAAATGCCAAAAATGCAAAATTCTTAAAATAAAAAATAGGGTAAAAGTTTCTTACAACAAGATGAGTAAATTTTCCAACTTAGCGAACTGACAAAAATCGCTCCGTAATCTCTAAATCCTAAATTTCTTTTTGTCTCTCCTCATGTTTCCCTTAACAGATCTCTATTGCCAAATTTGAGAGGAGAAAAAAGATTTTATAAAAAAATTGTTTAAAGCTTTAAGATATTTTATAATAAAATAATATATAATATTAATATAATATTTAATTTAATCAATTCTTTAGTATAAAATTTAAATAAATTATTTTAGAACTTTAAAAATTATAAAAAATAGCCTTAAAATAAATTATTTAATTTAAAAAAATATCGATAAAATTGGTTTGCAAAATGGACATCTAACAGTCCCAAAATTCTCACTTTTATCGATAGATACTAATTTCATAAGGATATGGCGCCCAACAATTATGAAAAAATTCGTGTAATTACAATACTATAATAACAATACTATGGTTTGCAATTTAGAGTTATATTGACTCAAAAAAAAATTTATTTACCTGGGTTAAAATATGGGTTATTATAATATTCTACACACCTTAAGAAAATATCATCCCCAATATTTTTCTTAAGGATTTGGATATAAAATTGATATAAACCAAATCCATCCAATCAAAAATCAAATCAAATAAAATCAAAATTAAAACTCATCATAATCAAATGATCATGTAGTTCATTCTATCACATGTTATTCAACTATGTATGAAAACTAATGCACCTTAAACTATACATCCTACCCGACTCTCAATCAAATCCTAGCTCTAGTAACAATCAATTCTTCTAATAACTATTCTCTGATGTCAATTATGATGTCCTAGAATCTAAATTGGAAGAATTATTCTTTTAGGGGCTGTTTGGTTTGCTGCATTTAGAGTGTAAAGTAATCCAAATGCAGGGGTTTTGAGAATTTTGGTGTTTGGTTGGATGAAAAGTAAATTCAACGTAAAGTAAAACAAATGCAGTGTATTCTGTTCTAGTTCATTTTTTGTGCATTTATAATTCCTCCGATTTGGGCGACTTCTAAATACATTGCAAACTCAAGGGCATTGCAACCCCTTGTCGGTCACCTCCGACTGCCGGCCACCACCTTCGCCACCACCGACAACCACCTCTGACCACCGTCGACCACCAACTTTGACCACCACCGACGGCCACCACCGCCGGCCACCACCGGCAACCACCTCTGGCCACCGTCGACCATCACCTTTGACCGCCACCGCTGGCCACCACCTCCGCCAACACCGGTAACCACCGCCGACCACCACCGCCTGCCACCACCTCCGCCACCACCGGCAACCACCTCTGGCCACCGTCGACCACCGCCTTTGACCACCACCGCCGGCCACCACCGTCGGCCACCACCTCTGGCCACCGTCGACCACCACCTTTGACCGCCACCGCCGACCACCACTGCCGGTCACCACCATCAGCCACCACCTCCGCCACCACCAGCAACCACCTCTGGCCACCATCGACCACCACCTTTGACCGCCACCGCCGGCCACCACCTCTGGCCACCACCTCCGCCACCGCCGGTAACCACCTCTGGCCACCACCGTCGACCACCACCTTTGACCGCCACCGCCGGCCATCACCTCTGGCCACCGCCGGCCACCACCGTCGGCCACCACCTCCGCCACCACCGGCAACCACCTATGGCCGCCACCGTCGACCACCACCTTTGATCGCCACCGTCGACCACCACCGTCGGCCACCACCGTCGGCCACCATCGTCGGCTAAATTAATACACAGTAGAATATTATATCTTATAATCTCAAAAAAAATTTATAATAAGATAGTGCAATAAATAAATACACTAGTTTTATTTTATAAAATCAAATAATACTAATTATTATAAATAAACTGTTTTTATAAATACACTAGTTATAATGCCAAAAAAATTTATTACAAATATACCGCTTTACTTTACTCTGGATATACCTAACCAAACAAGGGAAACAGTTCTCCTGCGTTTACTTTACAGACAACCAAACAATCTCAAAGTATTCAGAATACACTACATTTACTTTACATTGCATTTACTTTACACTGCATTTTTTTTTCCGGCAACCAAACAGCACCTTAATCTTTTAATAAATAACAACCAGGACTATATAATATTATCTATTAATAATAATAATAATAATAGATTCTATAATTTAAAATATTATTATACACATCTGTATTTATTCCTAAAAATTATATATACTATTCAGGATCTACACAATTATATCATAACTACTATATTTTGAGTACAAAAAAAAGAAAAAGAATCTGAAGAATCTTGACCAGTCTCACACTCCTACTCCCTTATCCTAACTTAAAATGATTTAATCACATATAATATGCTAAAAAGCCCAGCATGTCACTAAAATTTATAATTGAATTTAAAACACGATAAAAGAGTAATATGCATGTTAAAGATCAAATCATAGTAGTATCAGTCATATGATCATTAAATAACTAAAAGAATAATAAAACTCAAATGAAGTAGCAGTAGAATCTGTAAACAGTAAAATACTACAGTACAATGGCTAGTAAAGTAATAATCCAGTACGAGTGTCAAATCTATAAATTAAGGTCTCCATAATCGGATAAAACATCAAATCAAAATATCGGTAAAGGCTATCAAAATTAAATCAATACAGTAAAATCATATAAGAATATACACATACTATCTAGGCCTCTTATATCACATGCTCAATATATCATATGATTAGTTTAAGTACATTGAATTAATATTATCAAATAGTATTAATATTTATATCGATAATAATAATAATCTAGTGACAGAAGTAGTAGAATAATATAATAATATTAAATCTATGCAGCATTAATAAATCCATATAATAATAAGAATAATGTCTCAAAATATGCATTTCAGTAGTTACACTAAATAATTAAGAAGTCTTGGCTATCATGATATTTTTCAATATTAGTATCAGTATTAGTAAACTATTGGCTTAGTAAATAGAGTCGTCACTCTTTGTCCATCGGCACAGTAATAATCTCCTTATAACTCATAATTAGTGTATCACGTGAATTTAGTAGAGGATAATGCTAAACCATTTTATTTAAATAAAAGCCCATCGGCCCACCATTATGTACAGGTCAATCAGTCTCCAATCAACGAGTTAACCAGTATTCACTTATCTTTTACATGACATGCATATTATTATTATAATATTATAACAGTAATAGTGACCAAACATATGCACATTTATTTATAATATATTACAAAAAATAATGTATAATTGAGCTTAATTAAAAAAAATGCCAAAATATCCTAATGGCAAACAACACAAATCATACTGAGCAAAAATTTATATTTTTAGAATTTAACCAAATTATCATATATTATATAAAATAATATTCTGAAGCTTTAGTTGAATTACATCACTATTTTTAGACATCAAAATAAATTTTTGAGTAGATAAAAATTGCTATATTTTCAAAATTATCTCGTAAAAAATCTTAAATAAATACTCAAAATGTTCATAATTTTGATCTCTATAACATACAAAAAGTTACATGGTAAAAGTTTTACCAATACAAAGTTATTCACATTTTCTTGGTAATGAAAATATAAATTTGATCAAAAAATGATAAAAATATAAAATCCTTGAAATTAGAAATAGGGCAAAGATTTCTTACAACAAGATGAGTAAATTTCTCAACTAGGCAGACTGACGAAAATAGCTCCGCGACCTCCAAATCTAAAATTTCTTTTTGTCTCTCCTCATATTTCCCTTAACAGATATCTGTTGTCAAATTTGAGAGGAGAAAAAGGATTTTATAAAAAAATTCTTTAATACTTTAAGATATTCTATAACAAAATAATATATAATATTAATATAATATTTAATTTAATCAATTATTTAGTATAAAATTTAAATATATTATTTTAAAACTTTAAAAATTATTAAAAAAATAGCCTTAAAATAAATCATTTTATTTAAAAAATATCAGTAAAATTGGTTTGTAAAATGGACACCTAACAGTCCTAAAATCCTTACTTGTACCGATAGATACTAATTTCTTAAGGATTTTTTACGGTGCTAAAAAACTACGAAAAAATTTGTGTAATTAAAATACTACAATAACAATACTATGGCAAAGACGGTCTGCGATTTAGAGTTATATTGACTCCAAAAAAATTATTTACCTAGGTTAAAATACAGGTTTTTACAACTGCTAATTCTAAAAAGATTCATTGGTCTAATTTGGGTGCTTGTGCTAGTCCCTTATTGGGAGGGGTTTGGGCTATATATCCATTTTTGACTTAGTGAAAGTTTTTTCCTTTAAATTATGGTGAAAATTCAGAAAGAATGATTCCTCGTGGCCAAATTTATGAACAAAAAATACTGTAAGAATATGCATCCGACCACTTATTTTTATAAGCAAGGCCAATCTCTTGAGTGGAAAATGTTATGCAATATTAAATGGTCTGCTGAATCAACCATTCAATGGGGAATATGCAATAGTTCTACTCATATTTGGCAAGATGATTAATTTGGTGCTAGGTCTCTTTACTCACACTTCAATACTCATTCAACCTCATTAAAAGTGTCTTGGTTCATCAACAATAATACTTGGTTCACAAATCATCTTCTTGAGTTTATCCCTCAAAGCTTGGTGGAAAAATTGTGTCACATTCCTATTAACATTAATTATAATGATCAAATCTTGTTTAAATGATCCGAGGATGGTGAATTTAATCTTAACAAAGTGTGGCATTTTGTTAGATCCCAAAAAGACACTAACATTATATTTGACAAAATTTTGAATTCCTCTACCCTGTTAAATTCTTCTTTGTTAGCTTGGAAAATTCTTAAAGGTTATATTTCACTTGAAAGTAAGCTTCAAGAAAATGGGCTGATTTTGGTCTCTAAGTGCCAATGTTGCTATTATGTTGAGACTATTAGCCATGTTTTTTTGAATGGTCCTATGGCTACCAGGGTTTAGATTACTTTGGAAAGGAGTCTATAGATAAAAATTGGTTTTAATAATAAGAATAGTTTCTCATTATTAGCTGGTTGGTTTCACAATAAAGTTAAATGTTATATTTATACTATCATCCCTCTATTGGTTTTCTAGCTTCTTTGGGATGAGAGGAATAATAGTAAGCACAATAATGTCAAAATGAGCTCTCATAGGTTCTCAACATTTTGAATTTTATAATTAAACAGCTGTATAAGGCTATGGTGTTATCTCTCAAGCATTTCAAAGGGAGGAAAGATTGGGCTAGTTTCTTCAACATTCATAGTTATAATTCTAATATGGTTCCTATGCCTAAGATTATGCAATGATTTAAGCCTTCTTATGATGAATTCAAACTTAATATTCATGGTCGTCTGTTAAAGGATGAATGTGGTTGTAGGGGCTTGATTCTTGATAATGTTGGCAACCTTGTGCATAGTTTTGTTTATTATATGCCTAATTATAATATTTTAGGTGCTGGTTTGTATGCCCTTTATAAGGGTCTGATGATATGCCATGACAATGATATTCATAATTTTTGGATTGAAATGGATTCTAAACATTTGCTTGCTCTAATTTCTTCCAAAAATTATTTGAATGTTACGCACTTTTATCTATTTTAGAAAAGTTTGATGTTACTTTGTAAGTTTAGTTATAGAATTTTCTATATCAACAAACATGGTAATGCTTGTGCGGAGTGGTTGGCCAAGGAGGTCAAGTAATAGTTGTGTTATTTTTAGTATGTTTAATGCTCCCAAGATTTTGAAAGGTAAAATCATTCTAAATGCTTCTGGATTGCCTTACATCAGCTAATTCTTTCTGTGCAACTTTATCTGATTTTTCTCTTGTTCCTTTTGGGGTGGTTTATCATTCTGGTTTTTGGGGTTTCTTTTTCACCTTTGGTTGCTGTGCAACTGTTGCTTCCTGTATCTTTAGGGTGTTTATTGTTGGTGTTTTTTCTTGTCCTACTCTTTTTCTCTACTTGATTGCTTTGTTGGTTTAATTTGATGCTCTTTGGTGGTGCCTTGTTGGTGGTGCATTTTTTTCTCCTGCTATGTTGTGAGCCTCTTCTCTATGAGTGGTGATCTTTAGTGGGTGTTTTGTGGTTGTTCTCTGGCTTATTATATTGTTGATTATGGGTTGTTCTGGCTTCAGGCCTGTTGTTATTCTGATATTGTTGGGAGGATTGCCTTCTGGTTCCTTCTGTGTTGTTATCTTTGTTAGTTTTGTTTGGGTTGTTCTCCTTCTTTTTCGGGGATGTGTGTTGTTGCAGTTTGTCTGGGTTTTCTTTCCTTTTTCTTGTGGTTGTGTTTCTAGCTATGGTGGTATTCGACTATATAGGTTTGTTTTCTTGGATCTCTATCTTATTCGTGCTGGTTTCTTTCATGCCTTTCTTTTTGTATCGCTCATCTCTTTTTATCTTAATGTGGTATTCTCAAGCTTGGCCTTACTTTTTGGGTTTGCATGGCTACCTTTCATTTTAATTTTGAAATGCTTGTAATTTAGATAGGGATCCTTTACTCATTAGATTTTTTTTCTCTTTTTTGTTTGTAGCTCTTTGAGTATTTACTGAGTGTTGGATCCCTTTAAGGATTTGTAACCTTTCTTTTTATATTAACACGTAAGCCTATTGTGGGTTTTAACAAAAAAAAAAAAAACACATATGTCATTAATTATCTATAAAGGATTGCAAGAATAAAAACAATAAAGACAATTGGATTAGATAGGGATTATGGTAAGTGATCGATAGATTGACAACATAACTCAAGATTGAAAAATTATGGTTCAGTGTACATGGCCAGAACACAAACCTGACCCTTAAATATAGAGAGAGACCAATCTCAAGTGGAGAAGTCTTTTTTTTTTTCTTTGATTGAAAAAATGGTTACGATATAAAAGGAGAGCTTTCCTATAAGAGATGTCATAAAAAAAGAGGCCCAGTGAGAAAAGATCAATTGATCTTTTCAGAAGTTTTTTTTTTTTGGATATTTGAGCCATTAAGGCAAACTCACACCACATCAAATACTCAAGCATTAAACTCAAGACATCTTTGTTAGTAGCCAAAGCTCCCAACGAACAAATCAAGGCGAGCTGCATGCCTTTTCAGAAGTTAAGCAAACTACTTGCATATTTTTATGTTATATTATAATTTTGCTAACTTTTAAAATTAAAGTTGCAAATTGGAAGAGATTTTATTTCATCAGTCTCCTACTGAGAAATGGTCCCCATTATTAATTATAATATCAAAACACCTTCAAGAGACAACACATTTAATAAATGAATTATACTTGTGTTCTAATTCAACATGGGGATGATAAAGGAATAGACCTATAGTTAATTTCAGATATATACAATTTTGCTAAAAAATTGATTAAAATTATTAAAAACATGTTTAATTGATAGTTATGCTTTTCAAAAGTGTGATTAAGTTCTAATAGTGCCAGGGTTTGATTTAAGCCTTAATTTATGAAGCTCTCTTTTAATTCAAATGTTAAATAGTAATTGGTTGAATTTCTTTTCATAACGAAAATTGAAAAGCTGATATCCAATGTGATTCTATGAAACTCTTTCAGAGGGTCTATTGGGGGCAACTTTTTAACTACTTTATTTTTTTAGATCATAATCACGTTTCTATGTGGCTATTGCTTTTTTTTGTTTTCTCGTTGCTTCGTAAAAATTGTGGTTGAAATCTCCTTTTTGTAACCAGTTGTACTATTATACGGGTGTTGTAAAAAAATTGCATGTAAAAGAAGTTGTCGTAGCTTTTTTAAAAATAATATATTTATAATAATTTTTAAAAAATTATTTTCATTACAGCAATTTCATATATGCTACAGCTGCTCCATATAAAAAATTTCTTTGTAAAACCTCTTCTTGGAAAACACTCATATGCGACTACGTGCTTGTTTGGGATAATTACAGCTTTTTGTAAAGATGTTCATAAAGTTGTTATAATGAAAGTAATTTTTTGAAAGTTACTGTAAAAAGCAACTTCCTAACATAAAAAATTTCTTAAAATCAACAAAAAAATAGTAGCCAAGTAGAAACCGTGACCTTGATCTGAAAATGAAATATTAAGAAAACTATCTCAAAGAAAGCATGCATCTACTTTGCAAAAAAAAAAAATTTCAGCCAAGAAAAAGTATTGCTATGCTTGTTAAAAAAAACTTGAATAAGAAATTTATTCAATAAATTAAAAAAAAAAATATTTTCTTTTAATAAATTAATATAATGAAATCGATAATGTGAACTTAATTTCATTTTATTTGAAATATAATATTTCTCTTTAGAAAAAGACGACCGCGTGATTCCGTGCAGGTGCCCGCAATTCCGCAAGCGAAAACCTGAAAGCATTCCTTCAGCAGCTCATTAAAACAAAGCTTGTCCTCTTGCGGTCTGCAGCGGCCCCACCGCCCAAATGCAGTCAATGTCGATGTTGACACTTCATTCTCTTGTCTTTCTCCCCCAACCTTTTTCTTTCATGACAACTTTTCAATTGCATTAATTATATAAAATTATTATATTACATGCATGCATGCATGCATACATGTATGTGAACGGATCAACCCATCATAAACCATGAAAACACCATGAGTGATGACCACCATCAGCCATGGCAGAGTCTATATCACTAAGCGTATAGCTTAGATTGGCCATACATATGTGTCCTTTCCAAGATGGTTGGTTGGATGAGCTTAGAGTTTTTATTTCTTCCTCTTTTTTTTTTTGGAACGGGGTATCCACCTATTGCCACCCCCGAAATGACGTTTGGCGGTGTGACTAATCCTTAGATGACCTAGAAGAGGCACCCACCCCAGAAATCTGCTGGCCCGCACTTGATTGAGCCCCACTTAAGAGGCGCTGCCACTCAAGGGGAATCGAGCACGGGTTGGGGGGTTCCCAACCGTACTAGCCACCAACCAGGCTAAGCAATGGTGGGTGTTTCTTCCTCTTCAAATATGTAAATGCGGGGTTATAATATTTTGGGTCACGTGAAAAAAGTTATTTCTACAGGGTTAGAAAATTTTTCAGATGGGATAGGGGTGTAAACGAGTTGACTCGAGTTCAATTCAAGTCGGTTCGAACTATAAATGATTCATATTTGTCTTCTAACATTGAGGTCGTGGGCTCAAGCCTCTAAGCCTCTAATCTGTTACTATTTCTTAAAGAATATTGTTCATTAATTTTTGTATCAAAGTGTTTATCCTCTTCTATGTGTCTCTCTATGAAGTATGTCTTATATAATATATGAATATAGATTACTATCATTTCAAGAAAAAAGGAACTTTATTATCATTAAGTCACATACTTTATAATTTCTCGTTTGATATTCTCAGAAGAAATCCTCAATGATAAATATATGCAATGATGTTTTTGAATTGCTAATTGGATTTGATTATTATAGCAATTTCATGAAATTTGGAAGCAAGGGGTATTTAGAACGGAAAAATGAGGGATATGTGCCACATTTAAATTTTTTATTTAATTATATTGAATAGATATTTATTAATATATTCTTGATATTAAATTATATTTGTAGTAAATATTAAATTCATGACCTTCCAACAAATTGAATTAGTTCATGACCTTTGTGAAAAATTCTTCACTCCATCTCCCATTGAAGAAGCAATACTAATCATAATTATTCAATCAATGTTTCTTATATTATCTTTCTGTTTTTTAAGGATAAAATCCGATCTCATATATATATATATATATATATATCATTAAATGGTTCAAGGCAGTTATCATATTTTAAGAAGAATAAAAAAGAACAAAAATTTAATACAAGAGCTAGATATCATTAAAATATATGGATTTAGGCTTCATTTGAGATATTTTTTTGATGATTTCTAAAGCAGCTTTCTAGTACATAAATTTCTTGAAGCAACGAAAAAGTAGTGGCCAAAAGTTATTCCAAATGAAGCCTTAAATGAGTATAAATAGATTTGGTATTTATTTTATTTTTTCCTTAGATTTTCATTTACTTATTGATGATATATATATATATAATAATTTCTTTTAGCCTCACTATCCTTTATCTTAAGCTAATAGTTTTTCTTTTAATATTATTTTTTACTTTCGATTGTTTCAATCTAAATGTTTTTTAAGTTTTGATTTAGCATATTACAAAAACACTTTTTATGATTGATTCTATCAAAGAAAAATTAAATTTCTAAGAAAAAAAATGTTAGAACACCTTCAAAAGAAAATATTGATATTTTCATGAGTCTTTATATCGTAATCAAACAGTAGTGATTAATTATTTAAACAATCTAAAGAGAATATCAAAATGCTTTCCCATTTCCTTGAGATTTTTGAAATGAAAAGTGGTATCCTTTTAATAAAAATAAGTGCTCTTTTATTTATGTAGGTAAGGGTATGAATCGGAGTTGTATCAATATTTCTCAAATTATTGATTAGACTAATCAATCCCTGCCTATTTTCTATTTAAGCATTCCGCTCTACAAAGGTAAAAAAAAGAACTTTTCATTTTTATAAGATTTTTCAAAATATTAGAGCTAAACTTTCTTCCTGGGAATTTAAACTTCTTTCTATGTGTGGTAGACTTGTTCTCATTAAAGTGTCATTTGTTCTATACCAATTTATTTTTCCCAAACTATAAACCCTTCCTTGGAGGTTTGCGTAATAGAATGGATAAGATAATCAATAGATTTTTTTGGGGCTCTTCTACTGATTATAAAAAGATACATTGGAAAGCTTGGAATTCCTGTACTGGCTCGTATGGTGAGGATGGTGTGGGCTATAAGTCCATTATTGATATGGTGAATTGTTTCTCTATTAAGCTTTGGTGAAATTTTCGCACTAACAATTCTTTTTGGGCTACTTTCATGAATTTTAAGTATTGCAAGAATACTCATCCCTCTCAATGCTTTTATAATAAAGGGCAATATGTTGTCTGGTCTAGGCTGTGCAAAGTCAAGTGGCAAGGGGAGCAATGTATCCAATGGGGCATTGGTGTTGGCTCTTCTTTCTTTTGGCAAGAGGATTGGATGGGTACTGGATCCTTGAATTCTTTCTTTAATACTCATTCTATTTCTAACTTGCGTATCTTTGACTTTATTTTGAACGGTAAGTGGAACACTAATATGCTTATTGACAATATCTTTATTTTGATGATTGATGTTATTCATGACATTCCTATTAATATCAATGAGTTGGGTCAACCTATAGTCAAATACTCTACTAGTGGACATTTTAACAATAAAGTTGTTTGGGATCATTTTAGAATGAGAAATAATCACAATCCTGTTTAAAAAAAAAGGTAGAACTCTATTGCTCCAAAGAATATATCTGTTTTTTCTTGGAGATTATTTAAAGGTTTGATTCCGGTGGATGAGAATTTAAAAAAGAAAGGCTTTTTATTACCTCTAAATGACAATGTTGTTTCCAAATGGAGACCATCAAGCATGTTTTTTTGGATGGCCTTATTGCCATTAATGTTTGGTATGCTATTGATATTGCTTTGGGGGTTAATATGAATTATTATAACTCTAATTGCCTCAATATTCTTCAACACTGGTTCCATAAAAGAGGTGCTAGTCATATTCTTACTTTTATTCCTTTTTTGATTTTTTTATTTTTATGGAAGGAAAGAAATAAATGGAAACACCAGAGTATTAAGATAAGCTTTGATCATATCATTCTTTCTATTAAGGATAAAGTACATCAACTAGTCTCTACTAAATTGCTTCTTCCCAAGCATTTTAGAGGTAGTAAAAGGTGGATTACTTTTTTTAACATCTCTTTTGATGTTGCTATCAACTATGCTGACACTGACATTGTCAATTGGAAACTATCTATGGATCAATTAAAATTAAATATTCACAGTGTTGTTTCTAATCTTGGGGCTGGTTGTGGTGGTCTTGTTAGAGATAATCTTGGTACTATGGTGTTTGCTTTTGCTTCTTGCATGCATTCCTGTTAGTAAGGTCATTGTTGTTGAGGCTACGGCTCTTTTGTTGGGTCTCCAAATTTGCATGGATCATAATATTTATAATATCTAGATTGAATCGCATTCTTTGATGTTGGTTAACTTAGTGTCTGCTAACTATCTCATCAATGCCAATCTCTTTTATTTACTCAAGAAAATCAAGGCTCTTTTTCTTTAATTTGTTTATGATATATTTCATATTTGGTGTGAGGGGAATATATGTGCTAATTGGCTTGCTAAAAAAGGAATTGGTAGTTCTACTACTGAATTATTCCATAATGTTAATGGGCTTCATAATCTCAAGGGTCTGTTAAGACTTGACAAGCTGGGGTTGTCTTATATCCGGAATAGATGATGTTTCTTTTTCTGTGTTCGTTCGTTGGTGGCCTGGCTTTGTCTTCTTTCTTGGGCTGTTCGTGGCTCTTGGCTCGACTTGTGTCTTTATGATGTTGTATTGTTTATTTGGATTTTTCTATGCTATTTTTGTTGCCTTTCAAGTGTAGTTTGCATCTTATTTCTGATTCTCTTCATTGTTGGTACTACTCAGTGCTTTGTACTGTTCCTCTATTACAGTTCTGGCTTTTGTTGCTTTAGTTGGGCTACTTTAATTCCAATATATCCTTTATTTGCCTTTACTCTTTTTTGCTTTGAGCATGTTGCTTGTTGTTTCTTTTATTTTGCAGGCATTAATTCTTGTAGGGATCTTCACATTCTGTACATGCTATCTTATTTGATAAAGATCTCTTATTTTTTGGGTGAAGGCTCCTAGCCTCCCTTAGATGTTTGTTTTTATAGGTTTTTGATGCTTGTAATTAATTAGAGGGAATCTTAGGCTCATAAGGGTTTTTTGTTTCTTTTGGATTGTAGCTCTTTGGAGCAGTAGTGAGCTTTAATCCTTTTTGAGAATTTATAATTCTATTTTATATTGACGTGTTGCCCAATGTTAGGTTTTAACCATATATATATATATATATGGTTCTAATAAAGAGGAACATGTGTGAATTTAGCATTAGCACATCATAACTTTTTTATAATTCGAGATATAGCCACATTTTTAAATGTTCTGCCTAAATTTTAATAATTTGTAATATTTTATTTTGAAAGAGTGCACTAACCTAAATTTGAGAAAAATGTTGACATTTTTCTCAAATTTTAACTCACATATTTGTTCATATAATGACTACAACTAATATTTTAGCCACATTTAAAAATGCATTAGACAAACCAAATTAATTATACTATGAAACATATTACAATCTTTATTAAGAACATCATAATCATTTTCGAACACATTGATTTCTGCTTCATAAAATTCAATTTAAAGTAGCTAAGATAGAGATTTATTTTAACATCAACCCAAATAATCCATGATTGATCAGTAGTAACCTTGAGAACTCTGAACTCCATGAGCAGGAATGGCATCATCAATCTTCACCTGATTGTTTCCATCATGGTTAAGACCGAAATGGATATGTGGAAAATGTGCCCACTGCAACCAAAATGATCACAATCAATCACTGTTATAGTTATTATACTAATTAGACAATAATCCTGACCACTAAATCCAATTGGATGTGAAGGCTGTTGATTGCAATCTATGCAATTACCAGGCAAATGTAGGATCATATGGAAGAATGTATTTTTTTTAAATATAATAAATTCAGTTAATTAAGATGAAATTACAAGCCAACAAATATCCCCCTCAAAAAGATCAAAACAATTATAGATTCTTGCTATAAATGAGAAATAAAGTCAAAATTATCACTAGAAAACTCAAGAAGTATAGAAACTCAAGAATCCATTGATGAAAGAGAGCAACCATCATCAATCCCAAGTGATACAACATATAGGCAAAAAATATTGAAGGTCTTACAACAGCAAAATGCTAGCTGAAGTAATAAAGAGGAGGATAAAAAACCAAAAGATCGATGTAGTTCTAATAATAAAAAAAGTAAACTAATAGTAAAAACATCACATAATCTCTGCATATGCCATTTTAACATCCATCACCATTGATATTATTTTAGTTGAATAAATCATGAGACATGAATCTCACAAATTTCTGACTTAAGTTTTGTTTGGGACGGATTTCTTACTGCTTCTTAAAGTAGCTTTCTAGTATAAAAATGAAATTTTTTGCATTAAAAAGGTGCTTTAAGAAGCAGTAAGAAAGCCGTCCCAAACAAAACCTTAGTTTAATTGGTGATATCATTAATATAAAGAATGCAATCATTGACAAATCTCACAAATTTCTAACTTAGTTTTCTCAAATGTTGATGAAGTTTAAAACATTCTTTAGATGGATAACCATGAATACAACAATGAGATAAAAGGAGAGAATTTTACAAAATTCTACTTTTTGAAATATGCTGCTATTTTATGAAACCAACTAGACTTCTTTCGCATAGCTAGAAGAAATCCCCTATTCCATTAGAGCACTAACTCCAAAAGTTTCATAAAGTGAGGTAGTGTTTGAATCAAGTTTCATAGGTCAGCTAAAAATAAAAGCCAAACAATTAAGTGTTATGTGAATTATAAAGTAAACATATTAATGAGGAATATAAATTTAGTTGGGTATGATGAGGAATTCTTCTTGAATATTTGATAAAATGATTATTAGCATCTAATGAAGATCTTCCAAACCAAAATTTTCCCTAAAAAGTGCACAAAAAGCACGATCGAAGCACTTATTTCATTGTATGAATAGATAATATTATTTTTTAACTTTGAGAATGGACAACATTTTGATTACAAATGTTGGAGAATTCATAAAGGAGTTACAAAGAATCGTATGTTAGGTGAAGGACCACAACTAGGATGAAATTTAGCTTTAGATAAGAACACATTGATGGGAATCGATCTAGATCATGAGGCTTGAGAGAGAAGAAGATACTGGTGGAGCTCCACCATGGTAATGGGACTTGCAAATAAGAAAAGGAAATAAATCCTTATGATAACTCAGTGACATTGAGCGAGAACTAACAATCCATAAGGGCGTAAAGAGGGGACACCAAGAAGATGCATTAATTTCAAAGGAAGGACAACCACATATAAATGAATGCTAGGGGAATCCCAAGTGGGAAGACCTAATTAAAGTTTTTAGTATCATCCCTACTTCTCTTTTACCCATGTTTGTCACCAAAGCTACGCCTTACTCTTGATTTAGGGAGAAAATGCTAGCCACAACATCAATCACTTCTTGTATGATGCTAATTATTAGTTTATATAATAGTTAAAACATAAGATGTAAGAGCTGGTGTTAAATCACTACGCTCCCCTTTTAATTTATAATATATAGAGTTAGTATATAGATATATAATATTAAAGTCTAGTTTGTGTGTCCAGATAATTTCCTATCAATATTAATGAATGTTCATTAATATTTATGATGACTAGATGTTATGCACTTTTGCATTTTATTAGAGGCAAGTTATGTAGCTTTTTCCTATAGGAAACTTAGTTAGTTACCCATGAAATTATACAATGAATAAAGAATGCATTTCTTTTTATCCCATAATTTGTATATATATTATGGATTATGATGTTATCATTTCCATTCTTTAACAATCTGTTTCCTATATGTCTAGGTTTGGTCTCTACTCTTTATTCCACCATGATTAGAATCCACTTCTTGAATGTCTTTCAACTACATGGTTCTTCACCACCACCTTGTAACCCATATCATTTTTATGTTAGAGACAAATAAGACCAATCTCATTGGGCATTATAATAGCATTGTGGGCTCCTTCTCTCTCACAATAATTATTTCTTATTTTAATTTTGACTCATCATTGGATTATTTTAATCTTTAGTTAGATTTTTTTTTTCTAATCTCCTCTTGAAGTAGTTAAGGGATCAAAAGCTCGACGAATGCTCAAAGAGCTACAGTAAAAAGAAAATCTAAAAGGGCCTAAGATCCCTTACTAGTTACAAAAAGAAATTAAAGGCTGTCGGCAATGAGGCATAACCCAAAAAAGATCCAATAAGACCAGCATTATGTTATTACTCCTTTCTTTGATGATCTAGACTAACTCTATCTGAAAGGTTATGAGCTTAATTTTTTTTCTTTTGATTGAAAATAATTAAGTAGCCACCCCATTTTAGATTTTCTTAGATACACTTTACTTTCTAGATTATTTTTCTTTTAATAAAGCGAATCATGATTCCTCTTTGGTGATCACTAAGTTATTTAATTATCTATAAACAACATCAATCCACCATCAAATTTTTTTTTTCATGGAAAAAAGTTTTTGAAGAGGAGAGCTTATATGGAATGAGGTTGCATGTTTCAAGGAATCATACTATGAAGATAAGGACTAATAGCTTTCCTTATTCCAAGTGCTTAAGATAAAGTTTTAAATTATTTTTAGTAGGTTGGATTATGATCAAGAAATAATATAGTTATCTTCTTTAAGATATCATCAAATTCTTATATCATTATGTGCAAAATACATGCATGGCTAAGCCTTTTTTATGCAGTGCATCATAAGCCTATTACAAGGTCTATATCTAAGAAATGATGGCTATGATATATAATATTTAACCGATTATAAATTAGATTTTATTATTATTATATTAAGATAAGTTGATGTGTATGGTATATGTTATTTGGTTTTTATTATCATATGTATTATGAGGGTGCATGAGCAAGGGTATATAATGAGTAATTCATAATTCAATACTTATTATAATATCATATAATGTAAGAAGATGCCTTAGAAGAAAGCAAGTAGGCAAGCTTTGAAGTTGGTAGACCCTAGCCTTAATATTTAACTCGTAATTAGAGGAAGGACAATATAAAGACCTACATAAGTGAATCTACCATCAAGGGATGGCAACACTACAGGAAAATACAAATTACCTGCGAAATATCCAACGAAAATTTTCTACCAGAAATTTCGGTGAATTTTTTTGCTGATTCTGGCGAATTTCCGACAAAATATTTCTAACAGATTTCCGGTGGTCTTTTGATGAATTTTTGATTGATGTCTGGCGGATTTTCGATGGAATTTAAAATTTTATGGGAAATAATCATATATTTATAATTAAAAAAAGAATAATAAGTTTTGTTAAATTAAATTAAGTAATTTAATAATTTATTGTAAAGGAAATGTCGCATTTAGAAATTTGACTAAATTAGGTAATTTAATTTGACTAAATTAAATCTTGTTAAATTAAATAAAATAAATAGTTTAATAATTAATGGTAAGTTAAATTAGTTAAATTAAATTGACTAATTAACTTATTTAATAAATATTTTTAAATAGTTTTAAAAATAAATACTGTTAAATTAAATTAAGATAACTTATTATCAAATTAAATTAAATAAATCAAATTGACTAAATTAAATTTTATTAAATTATATTAAATAAATAGTTTTAATAATTATTGTTTAGTTAAATTTATTCAATTAGCTCAAAACTTGCTAAATATTTGTTTAAACTCTGGTCCATTTTTAGCTCGCAGCCCACAACCCGCGGCCAGCGTCTCCTTCCCCCTCGCTCTTCTTTGGCAAGCATTACCAAAACCAAGTTTAGTCCCACATCATTTTTGAGGAACTTGATTTTGTTGCATAAAAGCAAAAAAATGGTATGGGCTCCTTGATAGCGGGTGCGGGACGGCTGGTTTGTGAGTAGCAGATTAGCGTGAGTCAGCTGGCAGCGGTTTGAGCGGGTTTGTAGGCAGCGGGTTGAGTGGTGTGTGCGAGCAACGGGTTGGCCGGGTGTGGTTGTTGGAGTGGAGCAGGAAATGAGGAGAGAATGTGGAGGAAGAATTCAAGTGCAGAAAAATGAAAATTTGAGTTTTGCTGAAGGTTTTTTAAAAATATTCCAGCGGCAATGTTCGCCGATAATTATTTTTCGACACGTGTTTTACTTGCGGAAAATTTTTTGTTGGTAATCCGTCATAAATGTGTTTTTCCGATGGAAATTTGCCAATTTTTCAAGAAAATTTTCATCAGAAATCAGTCGTTTTCCAGTGGTGCAAAGAAAGGGAAACTATCAATTTCAACAAACCAATACACCACGTCACGCCACTTACCACAATCGGCCCCATCCTCTAACAATGAAGGCTTCAATTGCTCCAACAAATGTGGAGCTTCCCCAATCTTTAGGTAATTTACAAATTCAAATGTAAAGCCTATAGAAAATGGTGTTTGAAAGCTTGTAATTACTTATAAAAAAAAACTATTTGTAATGGCATTACCAAGTGAGAATATTGGTCATAGGGCTTTTCTCTCTATCATCCTTAATTGGTAGCACCTCATGAAGCAAAAAATAGTTTAAAATTTTAAATTGAGGAGGTCATGGCTTAAGTCAAAGAGTAGTGCCCGCAAATGATGCCATTTCAAATTTCAAATTTAAATTTATATTAAATAATATAAGGATGCCCCTAGTGTATAATAAAATTCAACTAGCTATTTATTTTTTAAAGCAAAGTTTGAATTAAGGAGGAGTTACACCAATGAAGCCTTTTATGAAAACATTACAAAATTAAAAATCAAGATTTAATGGTTGGTCCCATGAATTTTTATTCATTCATTTTATTAATGTAATTTTTAATGGATAGTTATTATAAGTATCTAATAGCCTATAATAGAAAATAAGCTTTGATTAAATGATGTATGGTGCTTTTGTATTTTGTTGGGAGGTGGGGCTAGGTGGCTCTCTCCTATGAGAAATTTGATGATTTACCTATGAAATAATGTTTATATTTTATTTTTATTATAATTAGGATTTCTTTTGCATAGTTCATTATGGTGTCGCGACACATACCCTACTCTCGTGAGTCCAAACTTGGGTGCATCACATCATGTCCACTCTCCACCAATCCATTTCCTACATGTCTAGCCTTAATCTCCACGCATTATTCCATAATGGTCATGTTAGCTCCTTTCAACTACATGATCCTTAAAAAAAAAAAAAAAGAGGCAGGGGGATTTTAATTACTAACTTAAAAAATTAAAATATGAAACCTTAAACTAAATAAAATAAAATAAAATAAAGAAAACACATACAAAAAAAGGTAAACAACGATTTAAGCCTTAAATAAAGAGGAAGAAAAAAACATACTAGTCATAATTGGTCTGAGTCTCATATTAAAAAGAGTCACAATTGTCCATGCAGTTAGAAGATGCTTCAATGAATTGCAAACTTTTCATGTATTACTTTAGCTTGACTCTAGTACACTCCTGACAATCATTCCTTGAAAAAATTACAGGATCAAGGGGGAGATTATCTTTAGATCATGGATATTCACAGATAAACTGTTGATCATGTTGGATCCTTAAGGCACAAAATGTTAAACTACTGCTTGAAAGGGACATAAGGTACATAGTTTTATTGTACTGAGGAATTAATTATAATTCTAATGTGCCCTTTAGTTCTTCCCGTTTATCTTGTATCATAGTAGGGATCATCGGCTCCTTAGGTTTCTTTTTGCTTTTTTGTGTAGCTTTTTGAGCTCTAGTAAGCATTTGATTCTTTTAAAGACTTGTAACACTTTTATTAAATTAACATGTAAGCCCATTGTGAGTTTTATCCACCGAAAAAAAAAAGCCCCCGCTTTGGGGGGAGGAATACTGTTAATACATTACTATTAGATTTATTATGATTGTTAGTTTGATATTTAATTTTGCCATTATTATTTTTTCCCTATTACATCTATTTATGCCATACTTTTCATCAAAATGTAGGATGCAAATTTGTGAAAATTTGGAGATAATTTCATCATGCCTCAAACATGTAATTGTAAGCTCTCTCTATGTTGATGTATCTATATATACCGTAAATTTTGCTAGCTATGCGTTATTTGCTTGTTTTATAAGCTCAACAAATCTATATGCAGTGCTTTTGTATTATCAACATATTGTTTATTTGAAAGTTTTACTCTCAATCTCTATTATGATACTAAATAGAAAAAAAATATGTGTAAGGTTTCCTGTTAATTTGATGCATGAAAAATAATCGACAAATATTAGCTTAAATTTGACTGGGGAAAACAAAATGCTTTAAGAAAATCAAAATTAGGACAATAAGTAGTTTATTGTCCTACAGTCTTCTTTAAAAAGGGGATAAACACGTAAATTTTTTAGAAAATAAATACAACCAATTCAGCCATATTTAGCCTGCAGAAGATCTTATTAATTAGAGAACAAATTTTAGCTGTTAAGTTAGGTTAGTATTTATGGTCACTGTTTGAAGTGCAGTATGTACGTATGTCTCAAGCAAAAGTTTCATATAAATATATAACACTTACATTCTTTGCCGCAGCACTGAAGGCTTCTCTATGACTTATATCTGGATGTGTTGCCTTTAGCCTACGTATCTCCTCCCTTTTACAGATGCAAGACAATATGATTTCTTAGTAAGTTAAAAAGAGTGTGGCATTGGCAATCTATATCTACCTTTCAGCTGGAGAATTGAGGTTATATATGCTGTAACTCACTTGATAAATCTGTTATATGCAGAAGGAACACGCTGTCTCTTCTCCTGTGCTGTTTATTTAGAACATAAGAATAAAGATCAAAGAAGTTCTGATAGATAAGAATTAATAATTTTTCTATCCACTACAAAATTTAATTCAACTTTCATTTAATTATTTTTGTGATAATAAAAATGATTAAAAATTGACCTCACTAGCTTAGAATTCAAGGCGAACATCTTGAAAGTTCTTAGAAATTATCACTAATCAACTTTTGATCAAATGCCATGCTAAAGACCTTTCAGACCCGTAATATTGCAGAAACATTTTAGCTCTATTGGCATGGAACATTGCAGATGGATTTGAATAAATAATTAAGGTTTTATTTGGAATGGAGCTTTGTTTGGGATGGCTTTCTTACTGCTTCTTAAAGCAGCTTTCTAGTACTCATTTGGGACGGCTAATTGTACTAGAAAGCTGCTTTAAGAAGCAGTAAGAAAGCCGTTCCAAACGAAACCTAAGACTTATAGAATAACTCATTCAACAATAATGCCTTTTGTAAGTAGATCTTCAATTTATGCTTTAGCGTTGCAATATATAATTTTTTTAAGTAAATCATATAAAATTCATTGATATAAATAAGGTTACGACTCATACAAAGCATACTCAGTTTAAAAACAAGGAAATTAAAAGAATTTGCCACTATCAAGTGACATAAATTAACCAAAACAACAACCACCAACAGTAGCCCAGGAGGTGAAAAATCCTTATGCAACATTCTAATAAGGTGGCCAAAATGCAAAGAAGTAGATAGTTTGGACAACAAAAAATCAGAAATGTCGAAGCCACCAAAGCAGCTTCTTACCGATAATGGCGAAGTTCTTCCAAATCCTCATGTTTTACCTAGATTTTGATTAATCAAAACCTTGCTGTGGTCCTCTATTTAACAATTTCCCCAACTTTTCTTCCATATGTTCTTAATCTGGACACATGAATAGACATTTGGCATACTGTTAACAAATGTCTTCAATCAACCAATCGTTCACGCATTCTTCAACTCAAAAATGAGTTACATCACCTCTCAATGCAAGATAAATTCATGATGCAGTACTTGTCTGAAATTAAAAGCAAGGTTGATGCCATTGGCTCCCCTGAAATCCCTTTACATGCCAAAAACATTATCCTATACACATTAAATGGCCTTCCTAGTTCTTATTAAGCATTCAAAATGGATATTCGCACTAATCTTCAACCACTTAGTCTTGATGATATTTTTACCCTGGTTTGTAGTGAAGAACTTAATTTAGCACCTGAGCTTGCCCGTGATGCTTATGTGTCCACTCATTCCAACCTACATCTCGCTTATTCCGCTGTTCGTGGTCACAATCATGTTCATCCCTTGAGAGGTTATTTTTCTTCCTCCAAACCAGCTCGTGGAATGTCATTTCCATCACACGGCTCATGCAATGTTTCTACTCTGGTTGACTGTCAAATTTATGGGAAATTTGGTCACACTACTCTCAAGTGCTGGCATCGAGGTGATTTTTGCTTTCTTCCCAAGCCTTGTTTACCGAGACTACTAATGCTAGAGATTGGATACTTGATTCTGGGTCGACATCTTATCTTACTTCAAAACCTAGTTAAATGATCAACCCCAAACCATATAATCGTACACAATAGGTGCTGGTAGGCAACGGTGAGCTTCTTCCGATCACTCACATTGGACAGAGGCTGTTACGAACATCTTCTCATAAGCTTTGTTTAAAATATCTTCATCTTGTTCCCAAGTTGTCTCATAATATGATCTCGATAAATAACTTAGCATCTGACAATTTCTTCTCCATTGTTTCTTATGCTAATGGTTATTCTATCAAGGATGTAATGAACAATCAAACTCTCCTTCAAGGTACCTTTCATTGAGGGCTTTACTCAATTAATGCTGCTCCTGCTTCCTGCCATTCTACATATGCATTCCTCGCTGCATCTACCTTTACATTTTGGCATCATCGGCTCGGTCACCCATCTGCTTCTATCCAACTTCAGATTTCCAAAACACTTCAAGTTTCTAGTTTTACTTCTTCTAAAGCATCTCATTGTACTTCTTGTGCACTTGCAAAAATTCACAAGCTCTCTTTTCATAGGTTTACTACTAGTTCTTCTCAACCACTATAACTAGTTCATACTGATGTATGGGGACCCTTCCCAATCTTATCAATGCAAGGTTTCAAATATTACATCATTTTTGTGGATGATTTTGCTTGTTTTTGTTGGATATATCCATTTTGTAACAAATCTGAAACTACTCTTACTTTCATTCGGTTTAAAATGTTTGTTGAACACCAACTCAATAAACAAATAAAATGTTTACATTCTGATGGTGGTGGAGAATATGTTACTCATTCCTTGCAAAAGTATTTAAATGAATGTGGAATTATTTATCAAATTTCCTATCCTTACACTCCAGAACAGATCGAATTGTGTGGTTGAGCGTAAGCATCAGCATATCATTGAGACAGCTCGAACATTATTACTTGATGCCAAACTTCCCTCTAATTTTTAGGTTGATGCAGTGCTTACTGCAGTTTATCTAATAATCCGCTTACCTTCTCTCACAATTAATCATTCTTCTCCTTTCCAACTGATATACAAGCAGATTCCTTCTTACATGCATCTTAAGATTTTTGGTTGTTTATGTTATCCCTTCCTACATGCTCATCCAAAACATAAATTTCAATCAAAATCTCTTCCTTGTATTTTTTTTGGATATCTTCCACACACAAAAGGTTACAAATGCTTTCACATTAAAAGTGGTAAGGCCTTTGTCTCTTAGCATGTGCATTTTGTTGAGACAACTTTCCCTTTTTCACAAACTTCTTTACAATAGAATACTCCTACAGCTCCACCATATATTCCACCCTCTTTATTTATCTCAACTACATCTCTTTCCAAATCATCTATATCCTCTCTATCTAATGTTCCAATCTCTACTACTCTTCCTCCTTCCAGTCAACATACTCAAACTCCACCTTCTCCTATATCAATCACCTATTGTTGGTTCCATTTTCTCTCAAACTCTCTCTGTCTCATCGGGTTCTCCCTTATCTCCTTATTCACCCATTATGCATCCAGGACATCCAATGGTTACTTAATCCAAAACCTGGAATCTTAAACCAAAACATATTATAAGCATCCTTCGTTCTAATCTTCCAGCTGACCCAACCTGTTTTACTCAAGCTGTTAAGAGTGAATCATGGAGAAATGATATGTCTGGTAAATTTGAGGCTCTTCAAGCTCAAGGAACTTGAAAATTGGTCCCTCAAGACTCCACACAGAACTTCTTAGGATCCAAATGGCTTTTTAAAATTAAAGCTCATTCGGATGGCACTATTGTGAGACACAAAGCTCGTCTTGTTGCTCAAGGATGCAATAAAGAGTATGGCTTGGACAATCTTGAAACATTTAGTCTAGTAGCTAAATTTCCCGCCATCTACATTTTTCTTACAGTTGTCATTACTCTTCATTGGAAATTTTAATGATTTGATGTGACCAATGCTTTTCCTCATGGCAAGCTAAATGATATAGTTTATATGGCTCAACCCCTCGATTTTTAAGATCCTTTATTTCCCGATCATGTTTGTTTGCTTCAAAAGTCCATTTATGACTTAAAGAAATCTTCTCGTCAATGGTTTGAGACTTTTTACACATACTTGCTGAAATCTAGTTTTCAACACAGTAGTGTTGATCCTTCCCTTTTTTTTTACACAAAAGGCTCTTTTATCATATATATTTTGGTTAATGTAGATGGCATTCTTCTTACCGACAATAATGAACTTCAACTTCAAAATCTTATTTTCAATTTTTCCAACAATTTTCATATAAAGAACCTTGGTTCTATATCTACATTTCTGGGCATGCAAGTTACTTCTATGACTATAGGTTTGCATCTATCTTAATCTAGTTATGCGGCAAATTTGCTTCACGGAGTTGGCATGTCTGAATGCAAGCTTATTTCCTCTTCCATTCCAACAAAATTATCTCAAGATAGTTCTCCTACTTTACTAGCATTAGAAGCTAAATGTTTCAAACATATTGTGTGATCTTATAATATTTGACTATCACAAGGTCAAACATTGCTTTTACTATAAATAAACTATGCCAGTATATGCATCAATCATTAGAAGAATATTATAAACCATTAAAATGTCTACTAAGATACAATAATGGTACTTTGCTATTTGGATTGCAGATACTACCTAGTGATCTTACTTTATATGTCTATACTGGCTCTGATTGGGTTGGATATACTCTTGATCATAAGTATACGACTGGGTTTTGATGGCAAATCCAAGGATATCCAGCTTCATCAATTGAAGATTGAAGCTAATTCTAGCTCGATCATACTCATTTGATTCTCACCATCACTGTATCAGAATGGTGTTCTTAGTTCCTTCCTGTACATATTCCATGCTGATTGAAGCTGATTCGTATATGAATCCTTGTGGTTCCAAATTGATCTATCATGCTCCTGTTGTTGATCACACATTGATGCCTTCTCCCCATATTAAAGTTCCTATGGCCATTATAATTGGGCTGAATGACTAGGTTTGCTCAGCTGCTCTGAATTCTATGGTTCAAGGAAAAAATGATGAGGTTATTCTTATTGGAATGTTGAAGTTGAGTACTATCATGGAGTTAGATTATGATTATGAGTTTAAAAGTAGGCATGTCAATCCAGTAAATGCAGCCATTAATGATACTCCCAATTCACCAAGCTGCACTTTTGGTGTTTGTGCAAATGCCCCTTCTAATGATGCTTGCTGGAATGATTTATCTGTTTCATTTCAGTTACCCTTCAAGCAGCAGAATACTGTTAATCCTACTCGAAAACTCCCCATTACATGGAATATATCGGAAGTATTCAAGATTGATAATGTTTGCAAGTTGGGTGTTATGTCGAAAGATGGTAGTTTTGTAACTTTAAACATGGATTCTATTCATGCCAACTTAGCTAGGCTTGAAAGAGGGCTTGTTGGCAAGTTTTTTGGGGATGTGGTTTCCTTATTTTGTGCTTATCAATGAATTGCAGTGCAAATTATCAATTTTAAGAGATTTTCAGCTCCTCACCATCTCTCCGGATTGTTTCATTTGCCTATTAGATGGTGCTGATGAGCGGAATGCCATTCTTATGGGTGGGCCATGGGTCATTGGTGGACATAATATTATTGGTTTGGAGTGTTGGTCGCCATCCTTGTCTCCCCAATCGATGGTTGGCCTCTTCTCAAGTATGGATATGCTTGCCATATTTGCCATTAATGTAGTGGGACAATACCAATCTTAATCGGATAGCCTCCTTTTATGGTCAACCACTCTTGGTAGATGCCCATACCAACACTTGGGGAAGGAATTCATTTGCTCGTGTATGTGTTTGGATGGATCTTTGTGCCAAGCTTCTTCTTATAGTTTGGATCTCAAGTCTGCATGGCAATGTCTTCCAAAGGGCTAAATATGATGGGATCTCCCAGCTTTGTTTCTAATGTGGCCATGTTGGGCACAAAAAAAAGTCAATGTTCCAATGTCCCTCTATCCTCCAAGCAACCCAACCTACAAACCCAGAGAAGTTCTACTGAAATGCAAGCAAATTAACCTAAATTCATCCCTCGGCCTCCTATTTTGCTCAAAAGCAGTAGCGTCTACTTTTCTAGTGTCTCTAATGTCACTAATTGTTGCTCTCCAAAGGTAACTAATGACCCAGATTCTTCTTCCATGATCCAATCAGCCTTCCAACCACCCCAAATGGAGCCTATGCACTCTCAACTTCAATAATTTACAAAAACGCAATGTGAGAAAGAACCTGTTATGTTTGCTCACCTTGGTGGTGGGGAGGATAATATAGAAAGGTATGGAACTTGGTGTGTAGTAACTAGAAGTAGAACTAGAAAGAAAAAGAAGAACATTCCCAATGATGGTATAAAAGATATAAAGGCTTGCTCCTCTTTTTTGCAAGCATCTAGCACACTAATTTAGAAGTTGGTGTACCGTCCAAGCTAGTAACTCCTTCCATGTACATTGATGAGCTTAGCCAAATTTCACTTTCAAGAGGTCTTTAGCTTTGTTCCCATTGATCTTAAAGAGGATTTGTGCATTGGCACCTTCTGCTTTCCTTTAGCCATTTTCTTAGGATTTTTTCTTCTTACCGACCTTTTCATTTTCTACATTACTTTTGAAATTAGATAGGATCCTTTGCTCATGAAGTTTCATTTTCTCTTTCTGACGTGCTCTTTGAGGATTTAGGAATTTTTGGATCTTTCTTTAGGTCTTCGTACTCACTTTTTGATGATATAAAATTCCATAAAAATTAAAATAAAAAAAAGAGTAGGCTTTAAGCTTTATTTTATATTATCAGTGTGATTAGGAAGAGTAGTAATAAAGGTCACTTGGATTTGTTAAAGAGATGGGGACAAAAGGACAATAACTTCGAGGGTGCTCTCTTCAAAATATATCTACAATGAAGATGAGGCCTAAAAATAGTATCATTTGTTTCTCGATGGATGCTCTCTTTAGAATTTTTTTACAAACTTGAATGTAATGCCAATGCAAGTGATAATGAGAGCATAAATTTAGTCTTTTTCAAAGATCCCTTTTGTCAAAAGCTATTATTTTGAAAACCTATCCAAATGACAACTAAAAAACTTTAAGAGACATCAATTACCAAAAGAATCTAACAATTGACGGCATTAAAATATTAAAAAAAGGTAAATATACACATAAAGGGTTTTAAATGAATATCAATAATGGATTTTTTAAATAGGTGGCTGATGGGGGATGTTGAGTGAACTTTTAAATTGTATAAAAGTTTAGGGATGTATCACACCTAAATAATGCTTAGATTTTCTTTGATATAAAATTAACAAAATTCTACTTAATATACGCAAGTATACGTACCAAATCAAGTATTAAAGTGATAAAGTAGAGTGTCGAACGCATGAGGAATATGCTTACTTGCAACAAACTACTACCATTTATTCTAATTAGAATAATTATCCTACTAAAATAAAAATAATAATTATGGAGATTCTATCACTGAATAAATTAGTAAATATATTAGATACAATATTTAATTAAAGTGTTTTGCGTTGATGACTATAAATTTCATATTTTTCTTAATAAGTCTCCTAATTATAAATGTGATTCATAGAATATATATCTCTTGATCTTTGTCAAGCTTATAGGGGTGAAAAGGATATATATTGATCTCCTATAATTATATTATCTCCTTAAGTACCTAGAATATTTACATCCTATGCATATCTAGGCATGTAAGCATCCTATCTCAATATTCCTAGTTATTCTTGCATTCCTTCGTCAAGGATATACATCACGTTATGTTTTAACTACATATGTGACCTTTATGTGCATTAAATTAAGATCTGGATAATATTAAAAATATTAATTAATATTTATAGAACAAGAATATTCATTAGTAGTTAACATGTATTTTATATCATTAACCCAAAATAAAAGAATTAGCTAGACATAGAATAAATAATAAGCAAAATAATTTTTATTAAACTCATGAAAGAATAAAAATATAAGAGAGTATATCACCAGAAAGTATCAAAGTATCTCCTCTGCACTCCTTATCCCTTAACTTACAGAGTTGCTTCAAGAAACACATTCTAAATACTCTAAATGGTTATATTTTATACTTCCCTAGCCTCCCTTAGATTTTACTATAAGAGAAAACTTGAGAAGTACTCTGACAAATACTGAATTTTATAGAAGTGATTGAACTCCCTTATAAACATAACATCACTACTTTTTATAGGATAGCAAAAAAATTCATTTGGTATTGCGGCACTTGAAAGAGTGGCACCGCGGTGCCCTTGAAGTGAACTAACACCTTGGCGCTGAAAAGTTTGCACCACCATGACGCTTGTCGACATGGATCTATTACTTAGTGAACAGTCGCATCTTTACACGGATGGACGTGGCCTTTGAAAGTTACAACTGCAATTCCACAGTGCTGTTGACATTCGAGCACTGTAGCACTCAAGTGCAAAAAATGGTGCCAAGTTGTGAAAAATTATGACACTGTGGCATTTAAAAATAGAGAATCCGATACTGCCAACCTGATTTCTTGGTGCAGCGGCATTGGTAATGCTGCGGCGCTGGCTTTGTTGACATCGTAATGCTATCAAACAAAGAACTTGACACTGCAATATATGATTTGTGGTGCCTCAGCGGTATTGAAGGTAGCACTACAGTGTTGTTTCAACGGATACCATGGCACTATAAGGACCTTAGAATTTTCTAATATTTTTAAGGTTTTTATTTACAGACATAACCAAAATAATTTTTTTTTGAAAATAAAATATGTAAAATACTTCATAATTTACATTTATTAGTGGGCTCTTCTATATGAGAAAATAATTCAAACATATGGAAGTAAATAAAAGATAAACCTCCAAAGTTAAATTACCATAAGAAGAATGATACTTAAAAACATCTACAACCTATGTAGGGGTAGTATAGTTGACAAAATTGACTATCGGCATCAAAATAAGATACATACCAATTGTGAAATTCCCATCACCCACTTCAATCTCATTTAGGCAAAAAAGTTTTAATAGGTCCATGAGGTTCTTGGATCTTTACCTTTTAGGTAGATATGCTATTTTGAGGTATTTAGCTCCATTAAATTTTCATGATTTTGAGTTTTAGTGCAAATGATAGTGATATAAAGTTGATTATCTAAATCACCCACTATTATAGATATATTCTCCGTATTGGTGTTCCTTATATGAGGATGGAGTTTAAAATGCTCATTAAAATGTGACTATTAATAGGACTTCATGATAAAAAGGATAGAAAATTTTTCATATTATAACCTTTTAAAATAATTATGAGTTTATATCCAACCCAAGCTTCTTTCTTATATGTACAAGATATATTCATATCTACCAAAACTTTATTAATACACCATAGAGAGCAAGGCAATTGCTAAGTTCATTTTAGGAGGGCAACAAAAAATTTAAGATAATGAGAAAATGATATTGTTGTTCATAAAGTGAACTTGAAAAGGGAAGGGGATCTAAATGGATATAAAAGGACAATCTTCTTTGTTATAAAAAAAAAGTAATACTATTTAATTAAGAAGTCTCATTTAAAAACTATTAACATAATTGATTCTTCTTGTGAAGATCTTACTAGAATAATCTCTACTTTGGAGCCAAGCTAACAAGAACAGGTATATAATCAAAAAGTTCAACAAAGAAATAATACATTAGGTATAACCTAATAAAGAAAAGATGCAATATCTCTATAAAGTGTATTTTAATTTAAGATTTCTAACTATAGTGTGTTTAAATAGATAAGCTTATGAATTAATTTCCTCATCCAAGTAATTAATGGAATTATTACTTTATAATATAGTGTGAATTTCAATAGTTAAGATAAGCACTTGATTCAGCCTATATAGAGCCTCTTTGAAATTAAAAAAAAAAAATTAGAACCTATGAATGAGCAAAAATGTGGGCCAATAAGAGGATTTTATCCATGAGCTACCATGATATACTAGATTCTTAAATATAGATGTCAACACAAGAAGAAGAGCTAACTTGGATTGTAAATGATAAAGGGTGTTGATTATAAAAGGCATAGCCATGAAAATGATAATGCAACACTTGAACAATAGAAGGAGGAAATAGTGGAGAAGTAGAACAAAATTTTTCTAGGAAGTAAACCACATAAGAAAATTATATGTTTCAACTCTTTTCAATATTATTTAAAGAAGTTATCTATTATCACTGACCTTAATTATTTTTTTACAGAGTTCTGGGTTTTTTTGGTCCTACATTGCTCTCATTGGTGATCTTTAACTATCTGTGTTATCATGTAGTTTGCATTTGTTCATTTTGATCTTGCTTGCTTTGCTTTTTATGGGTTGTTATTGTTTTTGATTCATGTCTGTGTGGATTTCTTGGGGAATATGATTCATGTTCATGTTGTTGTTGCTTTCTAATGCTTCCTTAATTTTCTGGAAGATGTTAGGATGTTGGAATATCTTGGAGAATTGGATTCGTATTCTTGCAATTTTTACTGCTTCTGGTTTTGGCTTTTTGGTGGATTGACTGACTGTGGTGTTCTACTTTTTTGTCATGTGGTGGATTCCTTTCATTGGTCTATGGTAGTATGTGGGATTCTTGTTCTCTCTTGGTTTGTACTAGAGTAATACTTTTTCGGGTTTTTCGCTCTTTTTCCTATTGGGTTTCTTTAACTAATTTGCTTCTATTTGCTCACTTCAATGCTTGGTAGGACTCTTGGTTTCTTTTTGTCTTTCTGCCTTTGGTTCTCTATGCAGGTACTAATTTTGTTGCTCCTGAACTTTTCTTGTGGCCTCCTTTTTCTTTTATGTTCTGTATGCTAGTTTGAGCTTGGGGTTGTGTACAATTTTTGGCTAGATGCTCGATCGATTGCTAATTTGTGGAGGCTATCCTCTTCCTTTGTCATATTTTTCCTCCAACTGACCTATATTGAATATTTAGGCCTAGGCTCTTTTTTGGGCGGTGGCCCCTTATTGCTCCATAGGTTTTCTTTGTTTCTCTTTTCTTGTAAGTTTGTAGGGATCTTAAGCTTATAGTTTTTTTTTTTTTGTATTTTGGATGTAGCTCTCTGAGCATTAGTGGCTATAGATCCCTTTAACTACTAGTAAATAATTTTTTGAATTAACTTGTAGGCCCCTTTGTGGGATTTTAACCAAAAATAAAAAGATATAAGAGTTATCCTTAGTACTATATTATGGAACTCTTATGTAATCTATTTTGAATAGTCCTGAAAGGAGATGGAATCTTATATAAATATGTTTTCTTCATCAACATTGAATTGGTTTCATTACAAGTTGTATTGCCACCTTATTATAAATGAAAAATGTCATTTGAACTTCTTGAAGATTCTATAGTTCTTATAATAATTTACTTAGCCATATCGAATTAATAGTGTTTAATGTTGCTATTATTATATATTTTTTTTCATTATGGAATAATATAATAATTTCTTTCATTTTTGAAGATCAATAGAAATGAGTAGTTTTTAGATGGAAGACATAACTTCTAATGCTCTTATGCACATTATCATTGCCTCTCTAATCATTATTTGAATAACTAAATAACATTGTTCCTTAACCATAAAAATAGTGTAGGTTAAATTCTCTCACACCAAAGTAGGGTCTGCATTAAGTTAAAATCATATGAGCCAAACTCAACATGAAAATAGAAATTTCAATTTTGAATTGAGATATTTTTAATTTTAGCGAGAAAAGATCAAATTTAAGTAAATATTTTATCTAATTTAAAAAACTCTTAACTCAAAAAATGTTTTTTTTAATCTCAAATTTATAAGTGTGTGTGTATGTGTATGCATGTGAAGAAATAAGCCAAAGTGTTTTATCTTAAGTAATTTGTTGCTTTGTTCCCATAGTAAAGGGTATAGGTTTCAATACAACCTGCAAACTTTGTTTAAAACTAAATATTCATGAGCTCCTTATGTGAATTAATCTATAATTAGCTATGTGCCCTCCTTAATAATAAGTAGCCTCATTCCTACAAATTTATAATTAGTCTTATATCATGTTTTATAAGCAAAAGAGGAATTTATTTTTTTGTTAATAAGATGAAAATATAAAGGATGGGAACCCTAGCACATAAGAAGAAAAATAAAAGCTAAATAAAGGAAACTAAAGACCCGAACCAAACACCTACCTAAACACAAAATGAAATTAATCATACTTAGCTTCTAACTCTAAGAGTAACCACTACATTATAAGAAGTTAACAAACGCTCTAATGAAATATGGGCTCTTATCATTAAGTTTCTCTTTTTGCCTCTGCCTCACCATTTCAGTGATGGTTCATTAAACTATAGGATTTAGGTGGTAATCCATTTCATATGAAACTTTCTGTTGCATATATGGTAAGTAAGCTCCGATGGCAATTGTTGCATATTTGCTCTCCTTCTGGTTAATTTCCAGCGTTGTCAACGAGACGAGCGCGGCCGTCACTTGTTGCCCGGTGGCTTCACCGGTGGGACTGTGCCTCTTCTATTTAAGGTAAGTTAGAGGCAGGGTTTACCGTTGGTTGTTTATATCTTTGTGTTTTGAAGTGAGTTGGATATTATTGTTGTAACATCATCATCTTTAAGATCTTTTATTTTAAAAGATTTTTTTTTAATCTTTTAAAATTATTAATTTTATTTATCAATTTCTTTATGAGTTTATGAGTATATAAATTGATTTTCAGGACAATTTTAAATTTAATATACAAGTATAATATATATATATTTCAGATTAATGAAAGCTAACAACAGCAACAGAAATATTACCAAGTAGATAATTGTCATAATGAACTTCAAAAATTTGTTCAAAAAATTAAAATGTCTTGCTGGAAGTACGATATGATTTCTTAAGTACATAAAGTTTTCACAAGTCAAAATTGTACAAAGAAAATATGCTAACTTTGCAGAACTGTGATAAACTTACGATGTATTGGAGGCATATCCTGCTGATTACTGCCAACGGCATTGAACAGCGAAATCCTGTTACAATTTGAAGATGATTCGCAGTTCCAACGTAAGAATTGAGCGCCCTGCAATTTCTTACAATAAATAAATAAAAACAGTTCTTTGAATGGGGAATCTTGCTTTAGTTCATGGCGTGCCAGACTGTAGACTGAACCAGGTAGTAGTCATCTCATAAAACGTCAAAAAAGAAGAAAGCTTCCTTTAAACTACAATAAGCTTTTCAGAAGAAAAATGACTCTTTAACTTCTCCATATTGGGAAATTCTTGTATTTTTATGATAAAGAGCATTTATTTATTTAGAGAAAAAGAGTTCCTAATTGTTTTGAAAGTTGGTTTAAGATTATTATGCTTTTCAAATCAAGCGAAAAGCTTTTACAGCTTAATCATAGAGAAGTGTTAAATGCTGTAAATAATATTTTTGATAATGATCATACCAGACAGTGAAGATCATAGAGAAGTTATGTAATTTGCTTAATAGAACAATGGTTTAAATAATTTTGAACAGAAAAACTTTAATAGAATATTTTACAATAACCTCTTCACATCTTCATCATTCTCCCCTCAATGGAGAAAATTTTCTAGAGCAAATCTATACGAGTTCTATACACCACAGTAACACACATAAGCGATAGATAGCCGCTCCAACGTTTCTTACGCTGCGAGTGGGTAAATTAAGTGAAACATTGGATTGTTTCATCATGGAAACCTTAGCATAGAATCTATGAATCTGATATACAAGTTTAACAAAATTGTTGCTATGATATAATTTGTTAAAGAGTTAAGATCAAGTGTGTGTGATCAATGGCGAGCAATTAAGCTCAGCCTATTCTCATTTCTAACAACACACACACACACACACACACACACAACTACTGCTTGAAACAAGACTGAAAGCAACAATAATTCAGATGATTGACACATATATGTTGCAATGACATGATCAAACCCAGGCTTGTTTTTTGAAGATAGAGATTTAATCTAAAGGCGTTTACTGCAACGTTTAAATCTTGATCAGCAATTTTAGTTGTCACCGACGATGCGCAACACAAGAATCCTTTTCTAATATCATAAAAGTCGATGCAAGTCATAATAGTTTTGATTTCATCAAGCTAGAGACAAAGTCAAGCAACTAAATATAATGAGTGCTATGAAGAAGAGAGGCTCAACCTGAAGATCTTGGAATGGCATTGACTGAGGAGGAACTCCCATATTCACAGAAAGCAAATTCCCACAATGTCCGCATCTTACTGTCACAGTCGCGGACAAATTGCTCCCTGGAACACTTACCTGAAACGTTAAAGGGAAAATAAATATATAATTATTATTTTTTTATTTGGGGGGGGGGGGGGGGGGGGGGGGGCGGGGAGAACATTTGAGCCCAAGGTAAACTCACACATAAACTAAAGCTTCAACCAACTGATCAAGATGAGGTGCATAAAATATATAATTTTTCATTTAAATGAAATAGATTGCAATTAATGCATTTTGTTATGAATTCTACAGAGAAAAAAAACCTTCCTAGCATTTCAACTTTTAGCTTGGATTTTCTGCGGACCTAAATCTAATTTTCTCACTGCTCGATAGAAATCTATAGAGAGAGACACTGCTTACAAAAGTTTATTTTTTTAATGCAGCGGGCTGTAACATTTGACTATGACTGTCAAGAGTAACATGTGGCATTAAACCTCTCTGGACTATCGTGATAATAAGTTGATAACCAGCACCAGCATCGATTCTTTCATGACTCTCTTCACATATAAAGCTGAGTACTATTATATAGAGAGAGAAGTTAAAACCCGAAGACAGAGAGAGAGAGAGAGGAATATGGGGGAGATTTGAGTTTTAATCAAGGACGGCATTGTTCTATGAACTTCAAAAGAAAAAAAAAAGAGGAGAAAAAAGATTGTATAGCAAGAAGTGATTGTGACACGTTCAATGAAGAATATCTATTTGTGAGAAGTTACAACATTAATTCGAGAGGAATGCATTGTTTCATGCAATGTGATTAGCAGGTGGAGAGAGAGAGAATGGATAGGAAAAACAGACAGCTTGAATGGTATTCTAGGAGATATCGCAATTGGAAGTTGAGATAACAAAAGAGTTATTTTATATTAAATTGCTGTGTCAAGCTCATCAAATACATTATTTATCATTTTCTTAATTTTTTTTGTGATTGCTTTACTGTTTTAAAACCTGAAGGACCTTCACACAGATCTTCTCTTTTCTGTGGAAAAGAGAAGATTACTCAAATGAGTAGGGCTTAAATTTCAAAGCATTAAAGGTAAAAGCCTCATGCTATTAATTCACCCCCCCTCTTTTTCTGCGCACACCCCTCCTGACCACTTCTGATCCAAAATAAATGAAAGTAAGCGCAGATAAAACCAATGCGAAGAAAGAGAGTGGAAAATGATGTGACAGAAGAGCCATTACCTCTCTATCTCTATCTCTTCCTCTCTCTTTATCTAGTGCACATGATGAGCAGCAATTCAAAGGTGTGAGAATGCGCACAGCAACAGTAAAAATCGCATGAAAGCTAGAATTTGTTAGTAAATGATTTGTTCTCAGAATTTGTCGGGATGTTCACCAAATAGTCACGCAGAAATTATGAAAGGGTCATTTGTTTGCTTGAATGTCGAAATGTATTTAATCAAATGATTAAAAGAATTCTTAAATAGAAAGATTTTATTTATGTAATCCCCTTTATTTTTACATATAAAAATAACCCAAAAAATTATTGCTTTTTAAAATATATTTTCTATTAAGAACGAAAAAAATAAGCTCATAAGAATGCAATGCAAAAGACATGGTGGAAGACACAGACACAGTAGAAATTGAAAAATAAAATTAATTTAAAATGTTCGAGTTAAATTTAGCTTAGGGTGACAAATACTTTTGATCTTTAAGATTATTCTTTATATTTTTTAAATTAATTTTTTGGTAGAAAATAATTATCTTGTTTGTATATCATCTAATATGAAAAATAAAATGTTTTGCAATCTAATTAAAATATATCATTTTTAACAAAAATTACTTACATTTTAACCTTTTTATTTATTTTGTTTAGTCCACGGATGTGCCAAATGACTTTGCAAGACTAATACGTTATTTTCTTTTTATTTTGCATTGTTAGCCCCTCAAAACCCCAATTAGAGTGAGCTTCTCTACAGTCCATAATCGTTGTATATATTATTAGTAAATAGTTTTAACAAGAGGACTGCAACATAAGTTCTTTCAGATTTACTAAGAAAGCATTAGGAACTACTCAAACTTTAAAATAAAGATAATAATGCAAAATATTATTATCAGAAATTTAGTTACTTTAATCATTTCTTTCAAGAAAAGAAAAATATATAATGCAAACCCTCTCTTTTATATAGAGGAATTAGTCGGTGCACATTCAGAGAAAGTACAGTAAAAGATGCTGAACTTAATAAAAAAGAGATAGGCAAATGTTCATCACACAGAGAGAGATAAGAGAGAGAGAGAGAGAGAGAGAGAGAGAGAGAGAGTAGTGATCTCTGTAGTGAACTTAATAAAAAGAGATAGGAAGATGTTCATCACACCGAGAGAGAAGAGAGAAGAGAGAGAGAGAGAGAGAGAGAGAGAGAGAGAGAGAGAGAGAGAGAGTAATCTTTGTTTAAATCTGAAACATCTGAAAGGCAAATTCATTCCTCAGAAAGATGAAACCCTAAAGAAACTGGAAAAACCCTAAAACAGAAATATTCTTCTTCCATTTTGTAACAAAGAAGCCAAATAGATGCAAGCACCATTATGTGCAGCAGATGAAAGAATGACTACCTACTTCCTAAAGCATGAGCCACAGAGATGCTCTTCTTGACCTAAACCTTTGCGCCGCTAACTGTTAGTGTTAGCGACATCATATCACTTCTCGTCTACTAAGGTCAACCTAGCTATTTCTTCACCTATGCCTAAACAAAAAGATATCCTACACTTTTAAGATCTTCATAGTTCTTTAACAATTTTTTTATTAAAAGAAAAAAAAGATTAAATAACTACAAAAGAGGAAGCACAACCATCCTATATCCTTTCCCTTTCAAAAATGAACAATATATGCATTTCTAACCAAATTATCATCTAGGAAATTATATAAAGATATGAATACCACAAGGATGGTATTGCAGAAGTTGCAGTGAACATAGCAAACATGGTCTGGAACAGCAGGAGCAGACATTCTTCAATGGGTAACGAATCTCCTTTGAGGCCTCAGATCTATATGAATAAAACAACCTGAGAAGATAAAAAGCAATAGAAGATGATTTGAAGAGCTCCAGCTTGCTATTGTTGGTATTATATATCAACATATGATGTGGGTGGGGAAAAAGAGTTAGGTTTGGTTTTAACTTTTCTCTTTTCTTTTTTTAAAACACCAAAAACTAAAGCTATGTGGGGTAACAATATGCAGGTAATATTGTGTGGTAGTTTTTGGAAGAGGAAATGTGGGGGATGATATAATAGATGTCACTTGTGATAGTTTGGGGTGGTGGGGAGCAAGAAGGTAATGATTAAATGAATGAGTGCGTTTGTAAGCCTGTTGTCCCCTATTTCTCTCTCTTATCTTCTCTTTTCTCACCCTACATCTCTCAGTTTCTCCATCCTCCAACCCATTGGTTAAAAGGCGTTTTCAAACAAAGGTTATTAAGGAGCTTCATGGCAAAAGGAAAGGAGAGAGATGAGGAAGAGACGCCGAGGTCAAATTATCCTCTTAGATTATCGCACTAGGAACAAAATTAAGGAGCTAATAAATGTTGGAGGTTTCATTGATAGAATTTTACAATATGGTCAAGTGTTGCTTACAAATGTGGATAATTAATTATTTTTAATCAAGTTTATTATTAAAAATATGATAAAAACGTCTTTAGTTAGATTTTTGACCTTATAGGTTTAGTAAGCATGCGACCATATTGCTCGTGAAAAGTACTAGCTATATTTTTAGAAGAATACACTAAATATTTATCTTTGTTTTCAGTCTTAACTATTTTTAACCACAACAATATTCTTGATTTAAAAGTTTAAGCTAATTACATTATACCAAAAAAAATATAGACATTTAGCTCAATTAAGTAGCATCTACTTTTTGATGATTTTAAAAGGATAGAAAACACTCCAATTTACCATAATATTCTTGGTTACGTAATGATTTTTTAGACTAAATCATTAAATTAAATAATTTAATAAGAAAATTATGTTGAATACAATTCACAAAAAAGAGGAGATAATGCCTAACTATTTGTGAAAAGGCACGAAAATTAGTGTTACGACTAGAGTTGCACAAAATGCCACTATCTACTCTTCTTTAAACCCCAAATGCCTCTCAATTTTTATCTTGCATTTAGGCGCTGACATCATTGTAACACATTGATTAGCATAATAACCCCAAATGTAGCATTAGTCCTATAGTAGCTAAGAATTTAGTCACATTAGATGAACTTCATATGGAGAAAAAAGATAATGATATGAGGGGTGTCATTCTTGTATAGGAGACTCCACAAAAAGAGATAAGAAAAGCGGTCTAATGTGTTAGGACCAATAAATCTTATCTAAACCCATATAAAATACTCTCGAGAAGTCATAATATCAATATAAAGTCAAATCAAATTCAGAGAACATGGGTTACTCAATCTCCCAAATAGATTACGCTCCCTAAGGTTAATTATGCTCATGAAGACCTCCAGGGGTAGCTCTCGATGTTTCATTTAAGTTTACTATAAAAAAATTGATTATGACTCAATGAAGGTAGATCTAATAATGCAATCTATACTTAAAGATAGATCAATCTATAAAATAGAGAGTGAATCACAATAACTAAGTAAGATATTAATCTTTTCATATATAAAGTCTATATAATTAGAACCATTGAATTAACAAAGACTTGACAAAGGAGTATAGTGGGCTCAAGTGAGCAATGTGTGAGAAGTAAAAAATTTAGGAAAAAATAGAAATAACCTTAGTCAATACTTTTGATTGATCATTCACAAGCCATTAAGCTTCAAATCATTTAGCTATGTAGTAGCAGACTCAATGCAATCATGAAATGCTTTGTTAGCAACCATAAAGTATAGTATCCAGAGCTAGCCGCATAATCTCAAATCAAAGAAGACAATCTCAAAATTCGTAGCCAGCCTCATTCTAAGAGGTAAATATAAAAAGATGTTGGACTTATAATTTCTAGCAATATAGAGAATTACCTATATAAATAATATATAAAATAACCCAATTATATGCAACAAAAGTTATTTAATTAGATCAAATTTAGTTAGCAAAACCTGTGAGAATGTTGCCCTGTTAGGGTTTCTCCCTAGCTACCTTGTTTCATGCAAGCGATCCTTTGTCCTTTGGTTTTCTTTTCTCGCGTGATCTCCTACGGCGAGCTCAGGGAAGCATCCTCAACTGCTGTTCTTTTTTTTTTCACCCTTCCCTTTTTTCTTTCATTTTTGTCAGCCTTGGCCTTATAGGTTTTTCTTGCTTCTTTTGGTTTTTATGGTTTCGATTTTGATTTTTTGGTGATCTTCTCATGTTTTCTGGCTCAATGGCCATTAAGCTTCTTGATCATGGATTTCTTGATGGTAAATCGAAAACCTGACCATTTAAAGAATGGACATGTTGGGTCTCCATTATTTAAGAAGACAATTATCTTTTGATTTTCCTATAATATTTTCATTTTTTCTATTGAGGTGGCTGTGACTGGTCTCTCCTTTTCTTCTGGGTTATTTTCTACTCTACTGTTTACATCAGTTGGGTCATTATTAGTCTCTGAGCTATATTTTGGCTGCTATTTTTTATGGTGATTATTTGTTGGTTTTGCCTCTCTTTTGGGAGGTTTGTTTTGGTGTTTTTGTTGAGGTGCCTTCTATTCCTAGTTGTCAGCTTTCTCGGTTGTGTTATTTTTTCATTTTACGGTCTCCCTTTAGGTGGTGTTAGTTTGGCTGAATGTGAAGTTTTGTTTTGTCGTGGGTCTATTGTTTTCACTACTGGTTTATATAATTTCATCTTTTGATGTTTATTTAGGTTTACCTCTATTTGGCTTTTGTCTTTTTTTTATTTCTTTCTTAGGTTTTTTGTTGATTTCCAGTGACACCTATAAGTTTAGTATGTGGTTTAAAGTGAATATTATAGAAGAGAGTCTAAAATATTTAAAAACTAGATCTTGAGATTTGTTTTCCATAGCTCAACATGATAGAAAATATCTTGGTCGGGTTTGGCTATGACAACCATTATGTCTTGCATATTATCTTTGTGTTATTTTCTATTTGAGTTTGGTTATAGGTGGTTAGATTTTTCTATGCATGGTGGTTATAATTACTAGCTTTGGATAACTGACTGTTAGTGGAGCTTCTTTTATAGTTTGCTTGATGTTGCTGTGAGCTGGTAGCTTTAACACTTTTTTTGTTATAGTTTATCTTTTCCAAGTGTGTGTGGACCTTAATTTTTTGCCTTGGTTCTTGTTATGCTTCATGTTTATCTAAACTTATCTTTTTTATTTTTTGGGTTATTGTTGTTGGTTCCTGGCTGGGCTCTAAAATTTATTTGTGCTATGGCTCTTTTTTGGGTGGTGGCTCCTTTCTACCACGTAGGTTTCTCTTTTTCTTTTATTTTTATATTTTAGTTGGGATCTTAGGCCCATAGATTTTTTTTTTTGATGTAGCTCTTTGAGTATTAGTGGCTCTAGATCCCTTTAAGGACTTTTAACTAAATTTTTAAATTGATGCAGAGGCCCCTTTGTGAGATTTAACCAAAAAAAGTTATTCAATTAGGCTTATAATCCTATCTAGGTTAGGATTGACTTCATTTAATGTTCCAAGAAAATTCTTATGTGTATTAAAAATTTATGCCTGATAGAAGGGTCAATCTTTAAAATCAAAATATTTAATGCAAATTTACTTATCTTGAAGTGAAGATGATACCCCTATTAAGCATGTTGACTAGCTATATTATGAATAGCAAGTCATTGGTTCTCTATTATTATTAATGATAAGACTCATGACTTTTTAAAGGTACCTAGGGTATTAAGCAAAGTGATTCTTTATCTCTTGCTCTTTACATTATGGCTACTGACTATTTATCTAGAGGGTTATCCTAATTTTTGCTATAAACAAAAACTTTTACTATAGGAACTTCAGGTGGTTTTCATATTTCTCATCTCTACTTTGTTGGTGATATTATCATCTTTTACAATGGTTCTATTAAATGTGTTAAGAAGGTCAAGAAGCTTTTGTATACCTTTGAAAGAGAAAGTTGTCTTAATTTTAATAATAGCAAATGCACTTTCATTAGTAGGAAAGGTATATCTCTGGTGCATTATGAGAATATTAAATTTCACTAATTTTATAATCAAGTTCTTCCCATCTATTACCTTGGGACTCCATTGTATAAAGGTCATAAGAAATCCTTTTTCTTTGATAATATATTTAATTTCTGCCATTAATAAGAAGTTTTCTACCAGGGAATTTAAATTTCTTTCTATGGGGCTAGACTTATTCTTATTAAGAGTGTTGTGCTCTATGCCCATCTATCCCTACTAAAACATTAATCCTACTTTGGGTATTTATGATAGATTGGAGAAAGCTTTGTATAAATTTTTTGGGGGTTCTGCTAATAATTCTAAAAAGATGTATTGGTCTAATTGAGATGTTTGTACTGGTCCTTTTTTAGAGGGGGCTGTGTTGTAAGTCCATTTATGATTTGGTTAAAAGTTTCTCCTTCACGTTCTGGTGAAAACTTAGAAAAATAATTCTCTTTGGGTCAAATTCATGAATTAGAAATATTATAACAATAACCATCTAACCTTTTGTTCTTTTAAGTAAGGTCAGTCTCCTGGGTGGAAAAGGTTGTAATATTAAACGGTCTGGTGAATCAACCATTCAATAGAGAATATGCAATGGTTCTTCTTTCTTTTGGCAGGATGATTGGTCTGGTGATGGGCCTCTAAACTCTCACTTCAATCTCATTGTACCTCCTCATTAAAAGTTTCTTGGTTCATCAGTAATGATACTTGGTCCAAAAATCATCATCTTGAGTTTATTCCTCAAAACTTGGTGAAAAATTTGTGCAATATTCCCATTAACAGTAATTGTAATTATCAAATTATGTGTAAGTTATCTAAGGATGGCAATTTTAGTCTCAACACAGTGTGGCATTTCTTTAAAATTAAAAAAGATGTTATCTATACTTTTGATAAAATTTGGAATTCGTCTACTCCTTTAGGCTCTTCTATGTTAGCTTGGAGAATTTTAAAAAGTTTTATTCCTGTTGATAATAGGTTACAAGAAAATATTTATGTTTTGTTTCTATATGTTATTGCTGCTATCATGTTGAGACTATTAGCCATGCTTTTTTTGAATGGGCCTCTTACTATTAAAGTTTAGATTACATTAGAAAAAGAATTTTTAAATTAAAACTTGTTTTTAATAATTTTTTTATTATTACTTTTTTAGATGGTTGGTTTCATCTTAAAGTTAAAAGTCATATTTTCACCATATTTCCTTTATTATTTTTTTGGGCTGCTTTGGGATGAAAGGAATAAGAGCATACACAATGGAATTAAAACGTGTCATCAGAAGGGTTTTAAGTTCTTTATCATTCAAAATTCAACATCTCTTTAAAGTTGGCTTATTAACTTTGAAGCATTTTAGAGGGAGGAAAGATTGGCTTGCCTTCTTTAATATTCATTATGACAATCCTAATGTGGCTTATCCTTCTTTGATTATCAAGTGGTCTAAGCCTTTTATTAATGAGTTTAAACTTAACATTCATGGAGCTAGTAATGGTTGTGGTGGTTTGATTTGGGATCACAATGGTAAGATAGTGAGTGGCTTTGCTTCCAATTCTCTTAATTATGATGCTTTGGGTGTGGAGCTATATGTTTTGTTTAAAAGTTTAAGGATTTGCTATGACTACAACATTAAAAAGAAATGGATTGAAATGGATTCTAAAAGATTGATCTCTTTGATTAATGCCAAAAAGGTATCTTAATGCTAATAACTTTTATATTTTTTAGAAGATTATAAGCTTATTGAGTAATATTTCTTTCACAATCTCTTATATTAAAAGGGATGGTAATGCATGTGTGGTGTGTTTGGCTAAGAAAGGCTATGTCAAAAATTATTTTGTGCCTTTCAGCATGTCAAATGATACTACTATTCTTAAAGGGAAAACTATGTTTGATGCTTCAGGGTTGCCTTACATTAACAATTAGCTGGTTGGTGGTTTTTTTTGGTTCATTTAGTTTCCTGTGGCTTTGGTTATTTTTTTGATGGTTCTTCTCTAGGTTTCTTGGTCTAGCTTGTTTAGTTTGGTTTCCCTGTCTTTCTTTGATGGGTTCTTATTTTTCTGTGTCCTATATGGCTTATTCAGTCTAGTGTAATTTTCTATTTCTTTGGTTTCTTGTTCCTTTTGTTGGTTCTTAGTGGGTTTGGGTTGGCTTTTTATCCTATTGGGTTCATCTATAAGGCTATTGGTTGATTGCTTCCCTTTGGTTCTAGTTAGTTGGTTGTCTGATGTTTCTTTTTCTGTATGGTATGTGTATAGTCTTTTTCCTTAGGTGTTGGCTTTTTGTGTTTGATTGGGGGAGTTCTACTTGGTCCTCTTTTTTTTGCAGGTTTCTTATTGCTAGTTCCTAGCTGTTTTTGTTGTCCTCCTATTGTGGTCTCTTCCTCTTATAGTTGTTGATTGTGCTTGTTTTTGCATTCTACTTTCCTTTGCTTTTTTACTAACCCTTATCTATTTTGTAGGTGTTTGTTTCTTTGCAATAGATTCTTCTTTTCTTTCTTTTTTGTAGATATTTTTTTGATATCTGACTGCTGACTGGCATATTCAAGCTTGCTGGGCGGCTACTTTTTGGGACTTTGTTACTTGCCTTCCTTTTTTGATCATTTTTATTAATGTATTTTTTTTAATAAAATCCACTAGAGGGGCCTATGCATTAATATAATTAAATAATTACATGTCCTTAATGAATCAAAAGCCCTTTAAAATACATCATTTAAAATAATTCCTGTGAGCCTTTGATTCAGTCTATTATAATAAACAATCAGAATAAAAGAAAGACAATAAAAAAAGCCAGAACCACCAAGAGAACCACCCGCGAGAGGCTATCAGGAAGAAGTCAATGCCAACAGCACGAGTGGTCCAACCAAACTACAACCCAAACAAGACATCCAGACAGTCAGTAGCAACTCCCACCAAGATTAGAAATACGAGCATTGAACAAATCTATAAAAAGTTAAAAAGCCCCTAAGAAAAGAAGAACCAAACTGAACAAAGACAAAGAAATAACCCACAACAGGACAATGACCAATCAGCCAAAGCCAATGATCCTAAATGCTAACAAAAACCACATGCACAAAAAACAACACCACATCAAGAAATAATGACAGAACCAACAGAATACCAAGGCAAATGCAGAAACCCCAAACAACACAGATAAAAGTAGGAAACAAAACAGGTTGTACACTAAGAAAATAGCCCCAAACTAAAGTTATTAGCATTGGATCTAGTGGATTTGCTAGTAGAATAAATGAATTTGTAATTCTTACATTTATTTTTCTTGCCTTTCTTACCAGAACCCACCAAAAAGCCTTCATTCATCACCAGAACCATGTTTAGATCACTTTCTTCCATCAAACCGTTAGTGAAGTCACCACAAGACCTCCCAAGCTCACAATTTTCCTTAGAATTATAAAAAATCCAATTAGATTGATCAATAGGATCATTCAAAATAGCCTTCCCATCACCACCATCAATAGGTGAGAACAACAAAGAAATAACAAGGACCATAACAGAAACGTCCAAATTAGAGTTAAAAAAATTATTAGCAATCTCAGGAACAAGAGACCCTACAAGAAGCCCACCAGCCACATCCAAAGTATTTTCATTCTCAACAGCCATCATAAAAATAAGATCCCCCATAGTGGCCTAACAGTCCCCTGGCGCCACATGGGCAACTTGGGTGACTGAGCAAATAGAAGCAGCATTTACACCCGAACCATCTATAGTAATTTTAGCATCAGCATCATTAGGACTAGGATTAAAGAAGGAAGAGGGGGGGGGGGGGGGGGGGGGGGGGGGGGGGGGGGGTTAGGTATATGATTCCCCATACAATTCAAAGTAGCATTGGCCCCCAAAACATCTTCTCGATTATTGCAAGAAACAACCATAGGTGTTACATTAGATGAAAGAGCAACCGTAATATTATCCTGGTCAACATCAGCATTAAGACAAGTCCCATTTGAGCCAAATTTAACATGATTAGAGTTCACATCAGGAGGAGGATGTAAAATATGACAATCCCAAATGGAATGACCAAGAGACTTGTAATGACTACAAAAGGGAGGAAATGCTTCCATTTCTACATATTGAACATACCCAAATTTCTTAGGTCCAAGACAAACTCTATCCAAATAGTGTTTAGTGATGTCTAACGCAACAAGAACACGAGCAACAAATAGACATAAACCAATCGCGGTAGCATTGTCTGTTTTTAACGGCCTACCAAACAATGAACCCAACCCATGAAGGATATGATGCGAGAAGAGATGAGGGTGCAAGTTAGGGAAATATAACCAAATTGGGATAATAGGTGATTCAACATTAACATCAAAAAATGAAGACCATTTGGATAACTTTATAAAATAGTTATTCATGAAATAAGAGCGATGAGAGAAGACTCTGCAATAGTCTAAGTCCTTAACCAGCTTAATCAGAACGTGCTTTGGAATCAACAAAGTAGCAGAATTTTACTAATGAGCTTCAGGTTAAAAAAATTTTATGAATCGCATCAATCAGAGGTCGGTAATCAGGAAATGTTCCAATCAACGAGAACTCAAGGGGAGCCACCAAAGCTAGAAACTCCTCTGACATCCACAATGAGGGTAATCCACGGTGAGTAGAGGATTTATGAGCAGGAAACTCCACCGTCAGTCAAGCCCTAGAAAGGGCCTCAAGAAAAGCGCGAGAATTCAAATGACCATCCAAAAAAGCCTGAATCAATCACCCTATTTACCATCATTCCAGCATAGCCAGAGGTGGACAAATCGGGATGCCAGCTAGATACAAATAAAAAATAAATAGCAAATAGAGAAGAAGGAAAACTTTCCTAACTGTGAAATCAAGAAGCACCATGACGGGTAGAGCAGCCACGCAGGGGCGAGAGGGTGCCACGCAGAGGCGAAACCCTAGCGAGAGGGGCAAGACGAGATGGAGAAAAAAAAGCGGTCATTTTTATTAATGTAATTTGATAAAGATATATGACTCCTTAGGTTTTTTTTTCTTTCTATTTTGCTTGTAGATCTTTGAGCATAGTGAACAGTGAATCCCTCTAAGGACTTGTAATTCTTTTCTTGATATTAACATGTAAGACCAATTTGAATTTTAACCCAAAAAAAAAAAAGACTAGCTATATGAATATGCACCAATGCTTGGAATTTTAATCATTAGCTAGCTTTATGTTGTGTCTAGCCTGGAGATATAGAGAGGGAAAATGCTCATTTAAAACTTAAATAAAAAAAGAAATTTTTATTTTAAAAATAATTTTTATATTTTTTTATCAATTTATTAAAGTTAATAGAAAATATTTTATTTTAAAATTCTACGGCAATATCATTTGTACCCGAGGCAAGCACAAAGCAACAAAGAAATCAAAATAGCATGGGGATGTACTATTAAAAAAACTTCAAGAGTAAATGAAACAATACTTATGATTGATGTAAAATAAGAATAAGGACCAAGTCATTACAAATGGGTAGACTAACATGTACATACCAAATAGCACCACCACAAAACAACACAAAATGCCAAAAAATAAAAGTCAAATAATTACATTACATCATAGATATTCATTTGATATTTTTAAATATTTGACATTTGACACTTGTAAAGGTAAAAGATCAATATAATGGCCCTATGTCTGTCATCTACAAAATAGAATATTTCTATCATACTTATAGTTTAATGAAGTAGCTAAACAATCAAACACAAGTTAGAAGCATAATTTGAATATCATTTGAAGTATTAAGTATATATTTTGCACAAAAATTGGTGAAAAAATAGAAAAAAAAATCAAAATATAAAATTTAGCAGTATTTAATGGTCATCATTAAGGTTTATGGGTCTTTGCAAACTTCATGAATCTACACAAACCCATTCAATTACTTCATAAATTGGCTAAGGCTATGTACTATGAATCTTAATTATTAGCATGCCTCTATAAATGATTTTAAGAGTCTACGCAAAGACATTTGCGTACCCTCTCAATATTTATCAGGACCTACCAAATATCTAAAGTTTTAATTAAATGCATTGAATCCAGTTGAGGGCTAATTTTTTGCAAAACTACACTAACTTATTCAGCAAGATAAATCTAAATTAATAGAAAATAATTCAAAATCTTATCTTATTTACTTCTCTAATTAAAAAGTATGACATATCCCTATATAATTATATGTTAAACATCCTCTAGCCACATTCAAACTCCATGTGCATGTATTACTCATGATGGCAAATTGATGAAGCATACATAAAATGCAGATGGTCATGCATTATTAACTACCATGCATACCATATAGATATCATATTAAAAAATCATAAATAACATAGCCTTTATTTATTTATTTGCACGCAATATCTTGTGCATGATGGCTTGCAAGCACTCTTTTTGCAGTAGTCTTTGTCTTAGCACACCATGAGCGCAAAGATGGGCAAGCAACAGTCTGATGGGATGATGTGAGCATGCTAAAATCTATGTGGTGTCATGTTGATGGGATGGTTTAAATCCATAAAGTTTTACAAATTATTGATGGGAGAATACAGAACTGGCATGTAGGTTTAACGGCTCTCTCTATCTTAACGTGACGCATAAAAGACAATCATGTTACAGCCACAAATAAATAAATAATACTAGGGCATGTGACAATTAACAATATAATATTAGTGGAGAATAAGTTGTCATATGATTGGACCTTTTTACATAAATATATATAATTATTATTGTAATGAAAAAAATTCATAATGATAATGGGAGGCTGAGCAGCTCCCTCTATGTAAATATATATGTGACCGCCCTAACATGTTTTTAGGTTTTTCTATAATTTTATAGAGAGAGAACTTTCGGCGTGTAAATTTTTTTATTTTGTAGCTCTTTGAAGCGGTAGAGAGCTTAAGGTCCCCCTTTAGGACATTATATATGTATTTTATATTAACGTGCAGGTCCCTCCATGAATTTTATCATATATATATATGCAAGAGGGAATAGTCAGAGTTACATAAAAAATACTTTACACTTCAAACATACTAAAAAGGAAAGAAATAAATTAATATCTAAAAAATGACGTTAGAATTAACAGATAAGGTTCAGATGAGAGCATGACTATCATTAAAAAAATGAGATGCTTGTGCTAAGTATTTTGTAGATTACCTTGAACGACCACAGGCACTAGAGAGAGTAGTCCATTTAAAATCCATGAGAAATTATGAAATGCTGTCAAAACACAGCTTGATTAATATTTTTGCCCATAAAAGTATAAATATTGTTAAAATAGAAGAAAATAGAAATGATCATTATAGCTAATAGAAGGATTGGGTACATCTAAATTTTTTTTTTTTAATTCTTATTTTTACTATATCCCTTCATGCAATGCCTCATTTTTCACACTTAATCAAGTTTGTTTATCAAGCATTTATTCATCTCTTAGATCTGAAAAGATCCTATAAAATGATCTAATTTATTCAACTTCGCCACTTAGGTCAACCGCATCAAACATTGGTCTTCCACCCATCTTATGATCTATCTAGATATGCTAGTCTCCTATCAATTAACCCATGTTTGGTTTATCTAGTAGCAACCAATTTTGACATGATAGGATGGTTCTCCCTCCATGGGCTCCACTCTATAATATCTAGGATTATCAAAACTTGTCGGGCATATCAACCACTAAGCACATTAGTGTGAAAGTTTTGAGAGCCCTATTCAAAGGAGGTAGAGCAATTGTAAGGATTAAATCCTTTCTTTTCTAATTTTGAAGTTTAAAATGGACTAGTACAATTCTTAAGTGGATAGAACCATCCTCTTCATAAAATCATCACACTCTCACTCTGCTAGGGAATTTTCCCTAGCCGCCTTCTACTAGGGCTTTGCCCTAGAATACCCTCGTTGGAATTGGTTCGTGGCCATCATTGCTTGCTCCGCTTTCAAGGAAGTTCTCTCTTTACCTGATGGTTTTTTTCTCCTTCTCAGTTATATTCTGCATTTTTCTTGAATAGTTTTGTTTATTTTCCACTGATCATTCCACCTTCGGATGTTCTTACGGTATGAATGGCTGTTAATCGGTTGAACGATCATGATTTTTTAAATGGTCAAAAGATATCTTGATCTTTTATAAATTCCCTATCGGAGGCCTCCCCTTCGGTGGCTTTTTCTGATCTCAAAACTACAACCCATCGTGGTTTACCACCGCTATGGATTTTGAAAGACGAGATTCTTTCTCTTGTAGCCCCTTTCGAATTTGCATTAATTGGTAACTTCCCCAGTCACAGGCTTGCTCCCAACTCGATCGATCAAAAAATTTTTCTTTAATCTCAAGCTTATCAGTGATTTCTCAGTTACCCTCTTGGATCCTAGGCATGTGTTGATTAAACTCATGAATAATATGGATTATAGTAGAGTATTTTGCCATCATTCTTACTTTATTCATAATTGCTCTATAAAATTGATCAAATAGTCACCCTTTTTTGAGATTTCTGTGGAATCTCCTTTCATCCTTATATGGGTTTCATTTCTAACCTTCAGCCCCATCTATTTTCTCCCCCATATACTTTATGGTTTAGGATATTTATTATGTCTCCCTCTAAAAACTGATAATGCTACATCAAATAACTCGTACCCCTCAGTTGCTCGTGTTCTAGTTGAATTAAATATCACTAAATAATATCCCAATAGTGTGTGACTTGGGCCTAAAAAATTTTGGTATATTCAACATGTTGAGATGGAGGAGTTCCCTCCTTTTTGAGAACATTACAAATCCCTGAGACATTTTAAAAATGATTGCTTTATCCTTCACCCTCATTTAGAAAAGCTTTAATTCAATATTCCTAAATTAGTGATTGTTGTCGATATGGAAACCAATAGGTTAGCTCCTCATGTTATTTCTGATGTTACTGTTGAAGAAGCTATGGATACTTTTAATACTATGGATGCTAATCTTATTTTAGGTCATATTGTTGATACTTCTGATAATATTCAAACTTTAAAGCATCAGGTCGATGATAACATGTTAACTATGGCTCTGGTTTTGATCCAAAATAGGAGACACATGGTATTTCTATTCCTATGGATGTTCCTGATGGTTTGGATGTTTCTAATAGGGTGCCTATAATTAAAATATTTTGCTCTCCTATTTTTAATGAAGCATTATAAACTTTATCATGGGGAAACAATAATTGGAATACATCTAATGAGAATCTTGTTCATCATTCTGACTAGTTAATCCCTTGTGATTCGTCGAGTAACTAGGGTGTTGGGGAGGTTAACAGTGGTCTTGGCAATGGCTCTTAGGAGGTTTATAATTTGAATGTGGTGCAAGTTGGTAGTGATGGTTTCACTAATGTTATAGGCAAGAAAATAGGAAAATAAAATTTTAGTTCAGATCTTCAAGTACTCTGAAGGTAGACCTACTAGATCTAAAGTTTCTAATATTTAGTTCTATTGGTGTTTGGCTCTTCTGGTGTTGGGATTCTTGCTCGATGCTGCTTAGCTTTGGTTGTTGCTGGTTAGTTTGGTTCTAGTTGTCTAGGTTCTTTGTTCTATGTGTCGTATCTTGGTCCTTTGGTTGTTGTGGTTTTCTATTTCTGTTTCTAGGTTTGTTGTTACTGGTTGTTATTTTTGGGGTTGGTTAGTTGGTGGTTTTTCTATTGGTTCTTGGTGTTGTTTCATGCATTTGTGTTATATTTGGCTTCTTCTACAGCCTTGTTATATAGGGTTGGTTGTTGGTTAGGTGGTTCTTCGGCTCTTGGTGTTCCGTTAGGTGGTGTTTTTGTTTATTTCTTCTTGTTATGCTTTTTTTGTTTTCTTTGGAGTTTTATCTTATCCTACAGGTTTGGAATAGGGATCTTGCCTTAGGTGTTGGGATGGCTTGGTTGCTATTTTTTTGGTGCTGTCGATAGTTCTTGATGATTCAAATGGCTTGATCACATTCTTCAGTTCTCATGCTTCGTTCTCTGATGCTGATCTCATTTGGGTCTTTTTTGGGTTTATCTTTTTCCCATCCTTTCTCTTTTCTATATGTAACTAGCAAGGGATCTTAGACTCATTAGGTTTTATTATTATTATTTTTTGTTGTAGCTCCATGATTATTTACTATGTTTTTTATCCCTTTTAAGGACCTTGTAACATAATTTTCATAATTAACACGTAAGCCCTCTATGAGTTTTATCCAAAAATATTTGGATAGAGGCAAATATCATCAAAACACTCATATATTATTCTTCTTGGTTTTGTATGTTATTTAATTTTGAATGCCTATCTCCATTGACCAAATTTATCTAACCTAAAGACTCATTTAAATCTTATTTTCCACAATTGTAAATAATAGTGATTCAAGATTGAATAATTCTTCAGCTCATGCTAATGAATTTTTTATATTATCTTATTTTTGTACTCTCATTAAAATGTTTAGGTCAGTCAAGAAATTTTAATGTATGATTATCAAGATCATAGGGATCTATCACCCATTGTCACTTTGGTGTTCACCTTTAAAGACTACAAAAAGGGCTTATCTTTTTAGCCTATTTTAATGGTGTTCATGATGCATTTCTAAGACTTATTTGAAAAAATAAATGCTCTACTCATTATGACATTATGGAAGCCAACACCAGTAGACACCCTCAAAGATAAAAGGATAATAGATCATTCACTTCCAAATATCATCCTTGAGGTTATATACTTGATGACCACAATGATACTAATAGAATTTATAACAATATTAGCCAAAAAGCCAACCCATGCACAAAGAACCTTATTTGATGGCTTCTCTTAAGAACTACCTAGAGTATATGATGTATGCCCCATTCTTGGAAAAAAAAATCAACGATAGGAATCTCACTAGCTAAGCCAAAAATCCATCAATTGGATCATTACAAGGGGCTAAAATAGCCCATAAAACATCATAGATATTTTAATAATGGCATAGTAATAGTTTTCATCTCTGGCAACCTATTTTGCGATGGGACCATATTAAAGGATGCTACATAAATGTGGGTTGATCAGCTTCTACCTAGTCTTATCATCTCCTATAGTTGGTTATGCTAAAAGTTTGTGGTTAATTTTTTCACTTCAAAATAGCCATTAAAATAAACTCAGTCTTTGTTGCATGTTGGGCAGGAGTAGAGGGAATCCCTCCTAAGACTAATTGTAAAGGTTCACCTAAGCCTCATGAAAGGTCACAAACTCACAACACCTATATTGGCCTTCATGTTGGTTCCCCAAAACCCCCCCTTCAAACACTCCTTGGTTAAGAAGAATCAAAACACAATGGAGGAGATATTGAATGAGATTCCTAATTCACTTATGTAGATAATTAATTAGTTCTCATTCAATATAATGGGGGTGGTCAAGTTGGATTAATATAATCACCCTCTCATATAGGAGCAACATGGATCATCATTATGGCTAACCTAATATGGTATGGCTTGAGGCATTCATTGGTCACCAATAAGCTAGGGGTGAGATTTGAATAAATATGGCTTATCCAAAGGTGAGAAAAAATTCATTTAGTTGATGCTTACGGTCTTAAAACATCCCTTATTAGAATTGATCACCATGAGGGTTGATGAGATCGTCATAGCCATATAAGTGAATGACTGCTCCACTAGTTAGTGGCCCTCTATATTAATATAAAGCCCTAAGATAGTAAATAAAGAACTATATTTATTAATGAGAAAGGCCAAGAAACCTTATAAGATTTGAGTGCTCATGGCTATGTAGGAGAAGCTCGTAGAAGAGAGCCACCTAAAATAACTTCTTATTAGACCAATGTTATTACCTACTGCCAATGCAAAATAAAGATAAATACATAATAGAGATGTACATCTATGATCATCGTTAAAAATTATTAGGCATAATAATGGCATATTATGCATCATTATGGTCTTAGAAAATATCATAAGATGTACCAACCTTTAAGCCTCTCAAAATAAGATCCTTTAATTATTATGTACTAATATAAACTCCATTATTCAATATCTTTCTCATCTTATCTCCTTTTCAAAAGGATAGAACTAGCTAGAGGATATGAAAAGATGCAATAACATCCAATACAATCAAAGCACAAAAGAAGCTTGGGAGATACTTTTGTCCCTCAATAGGATTCTAATGTATACATTTAAGATCAATGAAACTTATGAAGGTACTTACCTCAATTATGTAGCCAATATGTTAAGAGCTAACACTAATGTCTACCTTGGGAGCCCACTAGGTAAATAATTTTTTCCTAGAGTCAATATAAGTCAAAATTAGAATCTGTCTTCGCCATAACATTGTTATTGTAGTATTTTACTTGCACAATTTTTTTCGTAATTTTTGGACGTTAGTGAAAATTCTTAAGAAATTGGCACCGATTGGTACAAGTGATGATTTTGGGACTTTCAAGTGTCCGTTTTGTAAACTGATTTTACCAAATGTTTTTAAATAAAATATGATTTTTTATAAATATTTTTATATAATTTTTAAAGCCCAAAATAATTTATATGAATTTATTATTAAAAAATAATTAAATTAAATAATATATTAAATAATTATATTATATTATATAAAAATATCTTATAGCACTTATGTTTTTCATTAAAAGCCATTAATCCCAAACCATTCAGCATAACAGAGAGGTTTTAGAGAAAATAAGAGAGAAAGAGAAGAGAGAGAAAGAAGAAAATCTTGATTTGGAGGCCACAATGCGATTTTTATCCGTCGAGCCTGTTAGAAAAATTGCGCGCATGTCTCAATGTAAGGAATCATTATCCTTTTTCTAATTTTAAAGATTTTTTGTTTTTGGTATTTTTTGATCAAATTTATGTTTTTATTACAAAAAAAATGAGAATAATTTTATATTGGTAAAACTTAACTGTGCAACTTTTTATATGTTATAAAGATTGAGATTATGAATGTTTTAAGTATTTATTTAAGATTTTTCACCGAGTGATTTTAAAAATATAGTAATTTTTGCCTACTCAAATATTTATTTTGATTTCTAAAAATAGTGACTTAGTTCAACGAAAGCTTTAAAATATTATTTTATGCAATATATGATCATTTGGATAAATTTTGAAAATGTGAATTTTTGTTCAGTTTGATTTTTATTGTCTACAATTAGGACATTTTGACATTTTTTGAATTAAGCTCAATTATGCATTATTTATTGCAATGCATTAAAAATGAATGTGGATATATGATTGAGATTATTATTATAGTATTATGATAATAATGTGTGTGTAAAAGACAAGTAAAGAATAATTGACCAGTTTGTTGGAGACTGATTGACCTGTACAGGATGGTGGGCTGACGGGCTTTCCTTTAAATACTGTGATTTGGTGTTATCCTCTACTGATTCACGTGATACATTAATTGGGAGTTATAAGAAGATGATTACTGTACCAACGGGCAAAGAGTAATGACTCCTTTTACTAAGCCAATGGTTTATTGATACTAATACAATACTAAAAAATACCGTGATAGCCAGGACTTCTTACTTATTTAGTACGACTACTAAAATACATGTTCTTGAGGTATTATTTTTATTATTATATAGATTTATTATTACTACATAAATTTACTGTTATTGTATTATTCTACTACACCTGCCACCGGATTATTATTGTTACCAATTTAGATATTGATATTACCAATTCACTATACAACAAGCATGTGACATACTGAACATGTAAAATACTGATTTGATACTTATATAAAATAATTGGATAGCATGTGTACATTCCTATATAATTTTACTACATTAATTTAATTTCAACAGTATTTACTAATATTTTAATTTGATGCTTTATCTGATTTCTATACTTGGTATTACGAATTTATAGATTTGACACTCATACTGATTTACTATTTTATTGGCTTTCGTACTGAGTATTTTATTATTTATAGATTCTATTATAGTATGTGAATTTTATTATTTCTGCACTGATTTAATGATCATATAAATGTAACTGCTATGATTTAATTGTTGACATGCATATTGCTCTTTTGCCATGCTTTGAATTCAATTGTAGGTTTTTGTGACCTACCGAGCTGTTTAGCTCATTATATGTGGTTAAATGATTTCAGTAAGGGCAAAGGAGAAGGAGTGAGGCTGGTCAGGATTCTTCAGGTTCTATTTCTTTTTGTTCTAGTTATTTTCTTATACTCAGGATAGAGTAGTTATGATATGATTGTGTAGATCCTGAGTAGTGTATATAATTTTTGGGATTGAATATATATATATATATATATATATATATATATATATATATATATATATATATATTGATATTTTAAATTATGAATCTCTTTTCACTATTTATTATTAATAAAAGAAGTTAGGTAGCTCTGGTTGTTGATTATTAAAAGATAAAAAAATAATTCTTCCAAATTAGATTATGGGGCATTACAATTAGGCTTATATGTTAATTCAAAAAAAGATTACAAGTCCTTAAAGGGATTAATAACTCACTATTGCTCATAGAGCTACAGTAAAAAAGTAAAAAAAAATCTAAGAGTTAAAGATCCTTGTCTAATTATAAAAATGATTGAAAAAAAGATAAAGAAATGTAAGGTATGTAAAGAGACAAAACCCAAAAAAACAAAGCAGCCCAAAGTTGTGATAGACATTAAGCCCAATGGAACAGCAATAGGTGGTAGCAAAGTGTATTTCTTGGAGTGCCTAGAAGCACACCTGCAAAGCAAACCAAATATAGATAGAAAAATAGACACCATATCAGAGCAAACACATGTGCGTAATACAACAGGTGACAGCAAAGATGATATCCAAGTCCCATGGTGCATAACACAGCATAATAGTCTACAACCAAACAGAGGGAATGAAAGATAGACCAAGACCAAATTGAAGCAACCATTCCATTAAATCATAAAAACCTAAAGCCAAATCAAAGAAAAATCAGCATGAATCCAATTCTCCATGTAAACCATACAACAAGAAACAGCATGAATCCAATTCAACATTGATCCAAACAATATGAATCCTATTCTAATGAAAACAAGCTAAAGAAATGTGAATCTTAGAAAACCAAAGCAACCACAGACTACACCAATATGCAGGGAAGCACCAGCCAACAGGAATATAGAACAACAAACTTCCACCCAAAGGATGAGCATGGCAAAGCAAATCATACAAATGATAGACAATCAGTAGTAAAATAATGCCAAAGATGGTATAGAAAAAAAAATAACCAAAACAAGATCTATCTCCACCATATAGCAGGTGAAACATTCACAATATACCATGATTATAGTATAAGAATAAAAATCCACATGATCAAATACCACATAAAGACCAATATTCCAGGATAATACATCTATATAGCAATATATAATGTATAAATGTGGGTAAAAAGCACATAAAGATGAGTAATAGATCTAGTAAATACTAGAACCCTACAAAGAGAAAAGGATAAAAAATGAGTCGATAAAAGGATAAGATAGAAAGGAATAGATTATTTTCTAATGTTAGGAATATCCATCTTATCAATTCTTATCATACCTTTGAGGATCCTAAAATAAGAATCTTTGTGAAACCATATTGCATTAGAAATTTTGAAGCCTTCCTTAGTCAACCAGTTAGCACAAATATTGCCTTCTCTCCAAATATGAGTAATTCTATAATTAATTTTATTAAGCATGGCTAAAGTCTTGATGAAGAGGTAGAACAAATTAACATTAAGACATTTTTTAGAAAAAGAATTAATGAAACCATCCATTTAGAATCTGATTCAATCCAGGCATTACTAATATTAAGGTCGATACAAAGCCTGACCTCCTTGTACAGAGCCCATAATTTAGCAAAAAGAGAGTTACCATTGGGAATATTAGAAGCAAAGTCAAGAAGGAGATCACCTTAATGATCCCTAATGAGGCCACCACAACCAATACCATCTTTATTAATAGAGCTATCAATATTAAGCTTGTATTCTTGGGTATGAGGCTTAATCCATTTCATAATTTTTGGAGAATATATTCTCCCTTTAACATATAAGTTAATATTAAAAAAATAAGACCATAAATGTTACCTCTAAAGTTCTCAGGTTTAAGGATGTTAGCATTAAAGAGTTGCTAAACTTTAGATATCAAACAAATAATGATCCTTTCATCACTCATTTTAGTGTTGTTATGCTTACAATTGTTCCTCTCTATTCATAGAAACCAAAAGGCAAGCATGGGAATAATGGTAAGAATATGACCGTTAGCTTTATCATGGAACCAACCAACCAAAAAAGTGAAAAATTTATTAAAATTATGGGGCACTTTAATCCCTAACCCTTTCTTCAAATCAGACCATACTTTACATGTAATAGAGCCATTTAAGAAAATATGTTTAAGGGATTCAATATACCAACAACATTGACATTTTAAAACCAAGAGGATACCTTTACTTTGTAAGTTGCGGTCAATAGGAATAAAACCATTTAAAATTCTCCAAGTCAAAATAGAAATAGAAGTAGGAGTAGGAGAATTCTAAAAGTTATCAAATATATCAAAAGACTCCTCAAAGACTAAGGCACTATTCTAGGATAGTTTAAAAATGGGTTGATCATTAGAAGAAATATCAATAGGGATATCAAAAATATAATCAACAATGTATTGAGGCACATGATGCAATAAGAGATTGACACACCATTTACCATCCTTAATAAAATCAACCATCTTAAGGGAGGAAGTAGAATGGGTGTTAAAGTGAGAGTCAGGAGACCCACACCTAGTCTAATCATCCTACTAAAAATGAGATGAGCCATTCCAAACACCCCATTAGATAGATGATTCCCCCAGCCATTTAAAATTACATAATCTCTTCCAAATCATCAATTAACCTTTTTTTGAAATAATAAAGAGTAGGATGAATATTGTGATAATATTTTATATTCATGAATTTAACCCATAATGATTCACTAGTTTTGAAGTTCCACCAGAGCTTGAAAGAAAAACTTTTAACCATATTAGAAATAGATTTGCAACCCAAGCCCCCTACTTAACAGAACCATTATAGAAAGTCCATTTAGACTAATGAATCTTCTTGAGAGTAGAGGAAGAACCTCAAAAAAAATATTTATCATTGTATCCAGTCTACTGCAAACTTCTACCATGGGATTAATTATTTAAAACAAGTACATGGGCATGGAACACATAACACTCTTAATAAGCATGAGCCTAGCCCCAATAGAAAAAAGTTTAAATTCCCAACCATAACGTTTGTTAGATATAGTGGAAAATATTTTATCAAACATATAGGACTCTTATACCCTTTATGAAGAGGAGTACCAAGATAATATAACGGGAGATATTGCTTTTTGAAGCCTATAATTCTAGAAATATTATTGCATTGTTCATTAGACATACCTTTGCCAACAATAAAAGTACTTTTATAAGTATTGAATTTGAGTCCACTTTCATTTTCAAAAATGTTAAGCCAATTTTTAATTTTCTTAATACTACTAGATGAACCATTGCAAAATAAAATAATTTCATCTGCAAAACATAGATGGGAAATGTAACAACCACCAATTCTTCTATAGGCAGTACTTTTATAAAAAGAAAAATAATGAATTAAGTCTCTAGATAAATACTCAATAGCAATGATGTTGATAGCAAGAGATAGAGGATCACTCTGACACCACTAAGAGTTACCCATTTGATTGGAGTATAACTAGTCTCTAGAGATTTAGGCCATAGTAATATAAAAGGTACAAAAACTTCTCACTAGTCACTTAATCTTCAAAGGAAATATATCTAGAATGGTTATCCAATGTGTTGAGGTTAAGAAGGTGACCAAAAAGTGGCGAATGAGTGCCAACTTGAAAAAAATGAATTATGGTGACTTTGCATAATTAGACATATGTATGCAACCTCAAAAGGTGGAAACACATATTTATGATTATGGGTTCAAAAGGTAAATACAAATTTATGATTTTTGTAACTAGCTCATACGTAAGAAATAATATACTATTTTGGAAGTAAAAGGTAAAATGTTATAAGAGGCTGGTCAAAAGTAAAAATACTTATAATTTTGAATCAAGCTTTTTATTCCTATAGACCTTTCCTTATCAAGTATGATTGAATTAAATGAGATTTATTTTATTCTTAAGAAAAAGTTCCCTTAATGAATAATCACGTATGATTAATGACATATACCTAGAGTTATACCACTAAGGGCTTATTATATTGGCCTTTAGAGGCTTACAAAATATATTAAGAATGATGTATAATCCTTAATAAAGTTTAAAAATGAGTGGTTTTTAATTTTTATGTAATGGAAGTAAGTTATGCACAACTATATGGAATCTAGTCAAAATTTCTCGCTTAGATTTTTGGCTTTTAGGGTTTCTAATGTGGGAACTCCAAAACTTGGAAACTATTGAAGATGGAAGAGGAGCATGTCTAGATAAATGCTAATTTTTTTTATAAGTTTCCAATGCACGTTGATGGGTCAAAAGAGTTCTATAACAAAACCAAAGAAGGTTAGTTTGAAGCAATGTTTGGACAAGACACTACAGGAAAGTAAACAAAAATTATGACAGTTTTGCGATGAAGGTTGTCGTCATATTTTTTGTGACAGATTTGTGGCAGAAAATTCGCTACAAATGTGCTGTGGATTTTCTACTACAAATTCGTCATACATTCATCACAAATCAGCCGCAATTCCAACGCAAAAATCCCTATCTAAACTAACTAACTAACCATTTCTTTCATTCGCTCATTCTATTTTGGACCACGCCCATGACATTTCTCAGCTCCTTTGATGACTTTCACTTGGCATTGCCTTTTTCGACAAAGTTTCTTCCTGTTGCATCCAAAGTCACACTTCCTCATCGTTCTTCATCTTCGTAGCTATCATCTCCCCTATCATTGCGAGTTGCTTGCCTCTTCAATGACGTTACTTCCTGTCACCTCCATTGACGACATTCCTTCCTATCACATCCAAAGTTCCTCACCATTCTTCTTCACCATTCCATCGATAATTCCTTATCACCACCTCACCTCTAACTATGAACTTGCTTGGCTCCTTCCATGATGTTCCTCCTATCATATCCGATCAGAGCTTGCTTGTTGAGAAGGTATCCATCTTTCTTCCTTAAATATCATGAGTCTATTGTTCATAGTGATGGTATAATGGATGAAGCTATTATTAGTAGAATTCATGTTGGATGGTTGAAATGGAGGAATGCATTGGGCTTATTGTGTGATAGATAAGTTCCCCTCAAACTTAAGGGAAGATTCTAAAAAATAGTGGTGAGACCTGCAATGCTTTTTGGTGTAGAATGTTGGCCATTAAAAGAGAAGCATAATATTAAGTTAAGTGTTGTAGAGATGAGGATGCTTAGGTGGATGAGTGGCTTTACTCTTAGATTCTATTGTTAATGGTGCCGGTGTAATGGATAGAGATATTATTAGCAGAATTCATATTAGATGGTTGAAATGGAGGAATGCATTGGGCATATTGTGTTATAGATAAGTTCTTCTCAAACTTAATGGAATGTTCTAAAAAATGGTGGTGAGACCTATAATGCTTTATGGTGTAGAATGTTGGCCATTAAAATAAAGCATAATGTTAACTTAAGTGTTACAGAGATGAGGATGCTTAGGTAGATGAGTGGCTTTACTCTTAGTTTATTATTCATGGTGATGTGTAATGCGTGGAGATATTATTATCAGAATTCATGTTGGATGATTGAAATGGAGGAAAGCATTGGGCATATTGTGTGATAGATAAGTTCCCCTCAAACTTAAGGGAAAATTCTAAAAAATGGTTGTGAGACCTATAATGCTTTGTGTAGAATGATGGCTATTAAAAGAGAAGCATAATATCAAGTTAAGTGTTACAGAGATGATGATGCTTAGTTGGATAAGTGGCTTTACTTTTAGAGAGAGGATACAAAATGAGCATATACATGAAAAGGTTGGAGTAGCTCTAATGGAAGATAAGATTATAGAGAAACACCTTAGATTATTTGGTCACATAAATTGGTGACTTTCCGATGACTCAGTTGGGAAACTAGATGTATTAGTGTTACACTAATTCACACACACTCTTCTATTTAATTCTTTTCAAAGTGATACAAATCTTATTATTTGGTTGTAGAAATTTATAGCCCAAGTGTTTATGGATATTCAAAAATATAGAAGTTGGATGTATAATCGAATGTTGCCTAGACGCAAGACATTAACAGATGAATTTCTAAACAGAGTAAATTATTTTATTCAGGTAAGCTTTGAATTACCTTCATTTATTCCTAGTCTATCCCCTATTTGCCTCCACCTCTTGCAGGGAGTCCTCCATATTACTCCACAAACCCCTACTTTGTATCACCAGACCCAACATAGATGGCTCCCTTTTACTAGTACTACCCCCACCATCTTCTCAGGGATTCCATGCTACTTATCCCTATCCACCATACATTCTGCCATTTTATTACCCACCACCCCTGAGCCCTATGTAACTAGACCTTCCACCTCGACAGCATTTGGACCTTCTACACAGGCTACCGAAGTACAGATTGTAGATGGGAGCATACTGATTCAGCCCGAGGGTGACACATACATAAATGTGTATGTTTTATATTATGCATATATTTGAGAAATAATATTCTTCAACTAAATATTTTTTGTAGGTTTTATCCATCAAAGTAACCTATACACAAGATACGGGATATCATATGGAGCAGGTTTGATGCTCCATATATCTCTCAAAAGAAAATCCTGAAGGAAGTGCGTGACATGTGGTTCAAGGAGTTTGAGGTTAGTAAGTTACAATATTATTAACATCTCTTTATATTTTATTATGCTAATAAAGACTAATTATTTTTTTCTAATTTATTATATAGAGCGAGATTTTTATTGGTTGCTTGAGCGTGGTACTCGAATCAGAATAAATTATGAGAAATGCATAATAACTTTTCTGTGAGACATGTTCACTCACATTAGGAGGATAAGCGAGCAACCTCTTTGGATTGGAGAGGGATTATAGGAAGAGCTCAATAGTGCTTGGGTAGCCTAAATTTTGTAGTGATGAGGGAGTAGAACAAACATAACCGAGCTTTTGATGTCCGGGGCCTAGGTATCTCCATCCATATTGGGGGCTCAATTCCACATAATGACCATAGATGATGATTGATAAGAATTTTAATATATTTTAATAATTTCTTTATTTATGCATTCTAATCTATGTATATTACAGAAGGAGATGCTTGGTATAGAACTCGCTGTAGTTAGTTACACAGTCACACTCATAAGCACCAGGAGGACCACTGGTGGGTGGATGAACGAGCTAGAAGGGCATATGTAAGTATATAAGGATATTATACTTATAAAAATATTATAAGTGATGATTATAAGATGATTAATCTTATGTTATATTTTGTAGGATGAGTATACATGGCTTTGAGAGAGCTAGGCTGTAGTAGGTGAGTGTTTCTCTTGGGGATCTGCAGATGTTTTTGCTACCGCACTTAGTTGAAAGCGGTAGGTGGAATGCAGAAGGATATTTATGGATTAGGTTCATAAGCTTACGCATATGAGGGACAATCCTCTTCTACTACCACCTACTCCACAGGAAGCTAGGAGAGTTTATATAGCTAATAGGTGGCTAACTTGACAGTGGAGTTAAAAAATATTCAAAAAACATAGGCGGGCATGAACATTCAGATACTAGATTAGCATTGGAGAATGAGAGAGCATATTGGCAGAAATCATCCTGCATCTACATCGACCGAGCATGAGAATGAGGATATAGATTCTTCCTAGAGTATCTATAACAATATTTTTGATGTATTTTATCTCTTTTGATGTATAAGAACTAATGAAACTTTAACAGTGTTATAATAATTGTAGAATTTTATGGAATATTGTATCTTTTTTGAGCTACTAGAATGTTATTGTTGGATTATTATTACTTTTTATTTCTACATTTAATTATTACTTTTAAACTATTTTGATTTGTATTATTGGAAAGCTCAAAAATAGATAGCAGGAGCTATTTTTTATTTATGCTATAGGTTTTCCGGCTGATTTACGGCAGAATTTCTTTCACAAATGTTGATATGATGATCTAGTATCATTATTTACAATGGAAATATTTGTCACAAATGGTGCCACCTTTGTGATGGATTTTTCATCATAATGTACGTTGGATATTCTGTTGTAATTTACAGCTAAGTTTCTATCGTACATCCACCACAAATCCGACATAAAATATTTGAGACGAATCTATTCCATCGCAAATACTTTTGCGATGCGAGTTTTAACGGCAGAATCATTTCCGTCACAAATCCGTCACAAACCAGGATTTACAACAGATTTTTCTTATTTTATGGAAGATTATTCCGCCGCAAAAAGCTAAATTTTCTGTAGTGAGATCCCTTAATGATTTTTTTTGGCTTTTTTATGGGGAAGTGGATGAAAAATGGCTATAGGAGTGTGAGGGATTAGTGTAGAAGAGTTATATAGGAAAATATTAAATTAATTTAAGGAAATAGATTACTTACTACTTACCAAAGTAGTAAGATTTGAAGAGATCATCAAATCCCTTGAAGGGTGGGGCTAACCACCAAGGCCCCTCTTCATATAAGAAACTCCAAGTTTTGTAGCACAATTAAAGACATTTCATTCTTCATTTATTTAGATTTTAAATGGTTTACATCAAAATAGAGTGTGGGCCAGCCACCTATAATATAGAGGGGAGAGAGAGTAACTACCAAAGTAACTATCCCCTCCTTTTTCATTTGGCCATCCAACCATGCTTGGGCCCATGTTTATTTGAATTATAAAATTCAAAATAAACATTTACACAATAAGAAAAATCATATTCTCTAAAATTTAAAAATTTTAACATTAAATTTTCAAAATTCAAATTTTAAAAGTTTTAATTTTAGATTTTTTAAATTAAAATTACAACCACAAATTAAAAATCACAATTATATAGTCTTTAATAATAATTAATACACATAAGAAATATAAATATTTAATAAAAGTCTTCAATTGGATTCCTATCCTAGCCCCTTATATATTAGCAGCTATCTTCTTGCTTTAGGCTCTAGCAATTAATTGATGTACTTCTTATATTAGCATCTTTTACCACATCAATTCCCCTAGACCTCAAATCACTCTTCTTTGAAGAGTTAACTAGACATGTCCAATTAAGACTTCAATGGTGGTGTAGCATTTGTAGATGTAGGAATAACAATATGTTGTACTTGTAAAAGAGATCCTTTACTTCCTACTAATAGTTTAGCTCAAAAGTTTTTTTTTTTACAAACACTATTAATATAATAATAAAATAAGTATATATAAGGCTATTAAATATAATTGAGAAAGATGGAGAGTTTAAATTGATGGAAACTATTTTAACTTGAATAGGGTATTCATGATTTATTTCTTATGGTTTAAAATTTGTATCGTTTTGAATTGGATCACAAAGAATGCTACTTTTCATTTGGCCCCTGAAATTTTCAATAAATTCCTAATTTCTTTTATTTTTTCTCTAAATTCATTTTGTGAAATATTCATTTCTTTTGTGTCATTCTTCAAATTATTAACAATATAATTTAATGACTATAACATATTAATAAATTGAGATATTATGAATTAAAATGCTGAGATAAGTTAGGGATAATTTAAATGGCCAAATGAAATATGAAAAATCTAGTAATGATGATTTTATAAATGATCTTACCAATTCTTCAATCCTTCCAATGCTCCCTTCAAACCTAAGCTTTGATATCAACTTTGGTGTGACCTAGGGTTAGAACACTATAGAGTTATTGAGTTTAGGTTTATTCTTATAAGTTTATGTATAGATATGTAATACCCATCACCCGTAATCTAGGTAATTATCTGCTAATGATTGAATTTCAAATAGATTAGTAGTTGTGAGTGATATTAATTTAAATGAAGTATATAGTGATTAAGGAATTGGGTTGAGAAAGTGGAATGCAGAAATTTGGATTTTTCCCTCTACAAGTGAAATGGCGCCAGAATTGTGGCACTCCGGCTTTGTGCTCTCGAGAAAATGGGAAAAGATTTAGATTTTGAAGGAGCGGTGTGGAGCCAAGTAGCATCGCTGTCGCACTCGGGATGAAATCTATGATATTTTAGGAGAATATGGAAGATATCCAAAACCATTATAAAATCCATTTGCATGTTAGCTTGTTAAGGAAGGAAGGAAGAAAAGGAAGGAGAGAAATGAAAAGTGAGGTTTTGGAGCCGAGATCCAAAAATTATCCATCCAACTAGTTAGAAAATTTGTCAGGCTCAAGGTAAGCTACTTGTACCCTATTTCTTATTTCAATTCCAAAGTGTATAACTAAAGATAAATTTTTAAATGTGTTTTTCTTGAGTTTTGAAAAGGTTTCATAATGTAACTTTTAGTATGTTGTTATTTTCTCCATTATGGACAAATTGACTATAAGAGTGCATAATTTTACTGGTTGATTTGCTCTGTATGAATTTTTTCCTATTCTTGAAAGTGGTGACATTTCTGAACCTTAATATAGTTAGTAAACTTTGTCAATTTAGTATTTTACACAATCTTCATAAATTTGATAAAATTCTGAACACCTTGTGTAGGCAACAGAAATGTAGGGGTTTTCTATAAAATTTGGATGTAGTTTCTATTTATTTTAAGCTTTCAATTATAAACTACATTTGCATCATCATGCATTTTATTACATTTTAGTGTTCTAATTTGGAAGAAAATATATTTTGAGATTCTCTACTTAGGCTGAAGGTGAAAATATTTCTGTATTAGATTACTTTATTTTGGTTATGAATTGGCTCTATATTAGAATCCTTTTCTGCTCTGTTCTTGCTATGCTCTGCCCCCATCTTGAATAGGTGGGAGCTAAAAATTTGAGAGTTATAAGGGGCATTAATTCACATGTATTTCTGCATTCATATATGAATTAGTGTACATAAAATTGTAAGTAAAAAAAGTCTTTTATGATTTTGTTTCAATTATATTTTTTATTGTGAATTGAACTTTGTTATGGGAAAATTGGGATTGGCCTATTGAGTTTTATACTCATCCTATTGTTTATAATATTTCAGGTGAGCATAAAAGTTCTATGGAGTAGGCTGAGTCTAGTAGGCAACATAAAGTTTAGTTTTGAAAGGTACTTATAATTTTATAGTTCAAATTGTATTTAGATTTTGCTTGAAATATTGAAATCTAAACTATTATAATTAATTATTTTGGCAAAAATCTCTATATGCACACTCTAAGTAATTATTTATATATATTTACTAGATGATTAGCTATCTCTACTGGAATAACTAATTAATTTAGATTTATCATGTCCTTAAAAAAAGTAGGTTTAAATTCCTCTTTTAGATCTTGAGGCATTACAATATATGACATTCATAGCACCACCCCCATCAATAACCAACTTGAATCTTTTTCCTTACACATAATATACATGAAGAATATATTTTCTTCTTCTTTAATATTCATCCCTAACCATTATCATGCACCTCATAGCACTCACTTGGTCTTCTAAAGGTTTATATATTCTTCATCAAACAAAAGGGTGCCATCATGGATCTCTTCTACTTCATCCTCCATTTTTTTGACCTTCTTCTCATTTAAGAATAGATTTTTTTTTTCTTTACACTAATTTTTAATGCTCCCCTTTTGGTGTCATTTAAAGTAGATGATGTCTTTTGTATTCTTAGGAGTGGGTTCAGTGGTTATCTTCTTGGGGGGACACTAGAAGATTAAGGTCTACGTCTAGTAGTATATCGTTGGACTTGAAATGAGAAAGTGGGGTATATTGATGTTTAACCTTAAATCTAAGTGTATATCAAGATTTCTTATAATCTTAAAGATTAAAGTATAATGAAAAGCACCTTCTAAGTTCTTTAAATTAAGCTCTACCTGATTTTTTGTCGCTCCTAAAACCAACTATAAATGTATTGGCTTATTACTAATCTTGATTGGGGTAATTAGTCCTAACCTTAGCATCATCAAATATATTTATATTTTCCACAACCTATATGTTCCCTTTCCTTAATGTCTTTAGCTATTCATACAATTTCTTCTCATGGTTTCTAGCCCTCAACATTTCTTTCATCTTTATTCAAGTCAGGAGTACTGTTCTACTTAGTCATTCCTTCTTTCTAAGATATAATTCTAATAACTTTTTGCATGGTATATTATTTTCATTTTACCAAAGGTGATTCTTTGATAGTCATTCAATTGGTATCTATGAAAGAATTTATCATTTGGGTCAGCCATTTTAGAAACCTTTTAGTATTATGGACATCATCTTAGGTTGAGGCTTCTACTTTCATTCATTGTATTTTCATCCAAATGATCATGGTGCCTATAATTCTCATTCCTCCTTAAGTTTCTAAAGTGATCTCTCCTACTTAGATGGTCATTCCTAGGATTTTCTATGAACTCCTCTCCTATAGGATTAGTTTTAGCTTAGTCATGGGTAGGTGGTTAGTCTTACATCCTAGTGTTCATGGCTTGCATATGGTTAATTAAATTAATAATCATCTCTTATAATGTTTGAAAGGTTTCCCCATTATGTAAGGAAACCTCATCTACCCTTCTTGATAAAATTTTCACTTGATCCATATCAGCATATTTATTTGACATATTTTATGTAATGTTAATGCAATATGGGAATTTTTTTATTTTTTATTAAAATATGTAATTAATAATTGCTCTAAAAATTTAAAAGTAAGCTTGAAATGAATTTTAAAAATTGTAAATCTGTCGTTCTAAATGTAAAGAGCAAATAAAATTGATCAACATAAAATTGCTTGCAAAAAAATTCTAATTAAACACAAGTTTGAAATATAGATATCTAATATTGATTAAAGCATAGTTAAAGGATAATATTTTCATTGTTACTCTCCTAATAATATGATTTCACTCCGTCAACTTTAAGGTAAGATAATTTTAAAGGATGATTGGTTAAGCACATGAAGTAGAAGTAACTAGTTGACACATCTATTTATACTAATTTATATAATTGACTCAAGCATGCAGTTTGCCTCAAATCTTTGCAATAGAAAAGTTAATTATTATAATAAAAAATTAAAAAAAAAAAGAGAAAGAACTTTTTATGAGTTCAATTTTCCAATTTCAAGTGATTTTTCAAGTCTCCAATCCTCATAGTTGTGAACTCTCTAAAGCTCCTCCTCTAACCTAAGCTCTAATATCAACTTTTGTTTGGCCTAAGGTTAGACCATGGAGGGGTTAGTAATTTTTTCATTTATGGTTTTTTAAACTATGTTATAATGATTTAAAATCCTTAGGAAATGTTGAATATGAGTTTTGTTCAACTTTCATACAAAGGAAGTAGAATATGTAAGGGTGTATAGAATCTAGCTGAATTTTCTCACTTGGACTTTAGAGTTTTAGTTTTCAAAATATGGAAAATCTATATAAATGGATCAAATGGTTTTAATGGAATAGAGGTGTGTCTATATAAATTTGAAAATTTTTATAATTTTCTAAGGTGTTTTAATGTGTCAAAAATAGTCTTTAATCAATAGGTCAAATTGAAGCAGGATTTCGCTAAGACCCCTTAATGGTTTTTTTTATAGGTTTTTTGTGTGGAATTGGGTAGAAAATGTCTATGTGATTGTAAAGAGATAAGTCTACAAGAAGTATGAATGAAAGTATTAAACTAATTTAAGGTGAAAGAGCATTTATATCTTACAAAAGTAGTAAGGTTTGAAGAGATCACTTCCCTAATCTCTTCTTATGAAATCTCCCACACATGAAGAAAACCCTCATATCACCACCATTTTTTCCCTCAACATCCTCTTAGTGAACTCCACAACATGGTAGGTCATGAAATTTATATGTAATAGATTACTCTCATATTATTCCTAGGGTAGCTTAGGCTTTCTTTGATATGAATTATCATATATTTTATAAACACATCATATGGTTATTATTGGCCATCATATTTCATTACTTGATTAACCTCTCAGGGGATTGGATCATATCCTAATCTCTTAGGTCTTATTATGCTTAGGAAAATCATATTTATCTGGGCCATCCTTAGTTTAGGGGACCTATGTCTTGCTAAGTTATTCTTTGCCTTCTTAGGTTGATATATAACTAGCTTCATAATTTAAAATTTATTAGGTGGTCTATATAATGTTTGATAGCTACCTTAATTCAGATGAGTTGATAATACTAGTCCACATAATTTGACTCCTGTGATCAAATTTCATTGTCATTCTCCATCTGTAGTCATCCTCTAATATTCTGAGAGGGGTAAGACATATGCCTCTTTCTCTTCTATGAAATTGTGTCATGAGATTCTAATTTTATTTCTTCTTTGGCTTCAATTTTATGGGGTCTCCTTAGATGAATCAATTAATATGATACGAAATTCTTGGCTAGGTTGGGTTACCTACCTTCATAGCTAACTAGATTTGAGATTTGATAACCCTAGGTGATAAAAGTATAAAATATTGATTGGGTTATATACTAATTGCATAAATTACTTACCTATTCTGGAACCTCTTTGAGCTCATTCATTCTCTTGGTATATCAATTTTATGGCATTTTTATACCCTTATTGTTGAAAAGCGACCATCCACTTTTATACAATGATTTAAACTCTAACCTATTACCCAATTTTTCCTTCAAGCACAAGGTTTTCCCCATTGAAATGACAATACTATTTCTTGGAAAACCCTATTAAAAGATTCTTTATCATAAGCAATATCACAATTAACCACTTAGAACCATGTTCATTTAAGAATACTCATGTAAACATGATAAAAATGAATTTATTTTTTTGTTATTTATAGAGGGGTTTCCTAGATCTTTTTTAAAAACTCGTTGAAGTCTAGCTGGTCTAACTCTTGTGGACGTAATTTCTTAACTTGTACCTTGAAAATCTTTCTATGAGAATCATTCATACCCTATCTTTTTATTCTTTCTATATCTCCCTCTCACACTTTTTTATTTTCATCATCATCCTCTTCATCTTTTACTTTCTCTTCCTCTCTCCCATAAATGAGGAGAGTGAATTATAAGGAAGAGTTTGGATGATGATCATGTGTAATCTGTGAAAAGAGGATGCTTAAGAGGTGTAGGATAAAAGGGGGAAAAAAAGAGGTGTAAACATATCCCACAATCTTTTTCATTCTGAAACTAACAATAGTTAAAAATCTCCCGTAACAAACCAAGGATTATTCAAATAAGCACAAATATTAACTAGAAAGTGCCAAAGAGGAGACCTATTAGCATAGAAGTTGGTGTGTATATAGCAGTGAATAAAAAGATACAAATCCCACAAACAAGAGTCAAATGAATTAGCTAATTAGTATCATGCCTTGGAATGAAGGAGACCTTAACTTTATTCCATTTACACTGAATCCAATCAAAATTAAAGAGAGAAAAATTATTTTTGAAGGGAAAGCTAGTAGGAACTAGCAAAAAATGTCAAGGAGATTAGAGGGTTTACTTCTACTTTCTATAATACAAATAATGTAAAGAGAGTTAGAGGCAATGGTTCTTTATAGTGAAATAACCCATCCATACCATGAAAGCCTTTAACATTCCATGCAATTTTGGTCAAGAAATATATGAAGAATATTGGGGTTTGGGTGGTGGGTGAAAGTCTTTAGGCTTTTATATTATCTTAGGATTAGAGGAGTACTTTTTATCAATAATCAATGTTTGTATAGAGTCAGGAATTTAGAAGCATTAAGGAAGTTGAGGTTGGGAATGGGATAGTAACATTATGTGGTGGTAGTGGTGGAGGATAATAAGCATGAGGTGGTGGTGGTGGTGGTGGTAGTGGAACTTATTTAGTGGGAAAAATTGACTAACATTAAGAGAGGTTTTTTTTTTTGGTGGGAGGGGGGGGAGAGAGAGAGAGAGAGAGAGAGAGAGAGAGAGAGAGAGAGAGAGATAGGGAATTGTAGCTTCCTCTATATCCTCATAAAGGAGAATAAACATCTAGGGATAGGATGAGGGTAGTAATGTAGAGGTGAGACGAATGAGAAAAAAGGTAATAGCCAACAAAATACATTTTTCTTCGATCATATAAAAATTTAAGTTTTAGCTAATGATACTTCTTCAAGAGAATGAGAACCTTTATTAATTTGAATGCAAATGCAAAAAAATGTAAGTCTAGATCTATTAATTGTTAGGGCATCTACAGCCAAAGGGGTACTAATTTTACTTGTGAATTCAAATTTACCAAAAGGGTTCTAGTAATAAAGAGGCACATCCATGATTTTCATTTAAAGAGAAATTGAGGAGAAGTCCTCTCTAACTAGACTAGAGTCGAACAATTACTATTGCATGATGAAGGGCTTCCAGAAGAGGAATGATGAACCACTGTCATAGTCTTCTTGATATGGGAACTTTAAAATGAAAAATCCATCATTGAGAGAGAGGAGTTAAAGGGCATCTCTAAGAGGCCAAATTTTCTTAATAAATTATAGAAAGCACCATTAAATCGTCATTTTCCCAAGTAATAACCAACTAATGAAGTATTCCAATCTTTAAATCCAACAATAAGATCCTCACTACAAAAGATGACGCATTCATTGACACTCTAAATAAAACTAACTAAGAAAGAAATGGATGTAGGTTTTGCACTATGAGAAGGCCCTTTTAATTAAGACATCTTGCTCCTGAAGACAAAGTATTAGAAAGGTCAATACGATGAGGAGTATGTGTACGGGTGCTAAAGATGAGGGACCAGAAGTCATGAAAAGAAAGTAAGTATTCAATCATAGGAGAGGCTCCGTGGAGAGATGTGGAATGCATGTCCACTACATGTCCAGATCTATCATTAAACGGATTACAGAGTAAATATTTGTGAAGAAAAGAGTCTTGTAATTTGTCAAATATGCTTTACAAGGAGAGAGGAAGAGGGGATGTCTTTATTAGTAAAAGGACCACAAACCTAAGCCAGGGATGGAGGGGCCGTATAATGTGAGGATAGGAGGATGTGGGCAGGGGCGGAGCCAGAAATTTTTATTAATAAATTGATGATTTTCAAATTACTCTCAAACAACTTCGGATAATTTTTTTTTTATTTTTCTATTTAATAGTTTATAGTGAGGTAATATTTTAGTCTTTAAAAAATATTAATATTTATTTTAATAATTTTAAAATTTTATATTCTATTAGTTGTATTAGACATAAATTTATAATTACTTTTTTTCATCTTTAATATTTATTAGTTGTATAAGAAAAAAGAAATTTAACGCATTGATGTATATATAATATTAGATGTAATTATACTATAAATATAAAATATTTAGAGCAGAAGCAACACTTGCTTGTTGGCTTAGTTGGTAACATTAATTCATGTGGTGCTCAATGAGCTAAGTTCAAATCCCAGAACTATCCTCTTTACGTTGTGGCCTCTCTGTTGTTTATGTATGGGCTAGAATTCTATTGTGGGCTTTTCTGCTATATGTATAGACTAGAAATCTGTTGTTGGATTTATGTTATATGTTAATGGGCCAGTGGAGGCCCATGCACCCATGGCCCCCACTGTAGCTTCTCCTGGATGTGGGAGAAACCAAGAGGGGGTAAGGTAGAGGAGGAAGAGGCATCAGAAGAAAGAGAGATAAAAAGATAAAAACTCTAGTGCTAGCACTAGGGATGCAAATTAACTTGAATCATGTTTTTAAGTCAATTGTTTTCATAAAGAAGAATTTTATAAATGAAAGCATAAGAAGTTTAGTAATACTTGATTATACCAAGTACAAAGTGTGTGTTCAAGGATTAATATTTGGTGTGTGTGAGTGTGAGTAGTGTTTTGTCATTCAACTTATTAAATAATAATAAATCATGAGTATGCAATGCTTGGCATAATAAAATCATATATATATATATATATATATTGCTTTGAACAACACTGACATCAACCAAGTAGGTGGTGCTTTGAGGGTACTATACATTAAGCACTTATAAGAAAGCAATATCTCATGCCAAAAAATAATGGCTAATAAGCATCACAACCCATGATATATATACCAAGATCAACGAGCAATAACAAAAATAAAGTACGCAACTCATCTTAATCTGATGGTTGGGAGCTTTGGCTCCGTCTGTAAGCTGAAAGATTTGAGGTCTAACATACGTGAATACATGCATGAATTTACGATTAAATTTGCTGAAAAAGAAAGAAATCAATCCTAACAAAATTCACAGGCAATCAGGAATTGATCGGAATGAAACTCTAAAATGAAATGACAACTAAAAAGGGTACCAGGGAATTAGTGGGCAAGGCCCTTGTCACTTTCAAAAAGATAAGGTCAAATCCTCTCCTCACCAAAAGCAAATATAGAACCAAATCAATTCGATTAACAGATATCTGATTAGGATAGCGTGAAAGGGTCTTGCAAGCTGTCTCATTGCCTGCTGCCTGTTTGCTGGAGTCTGCGCTTCTGTATCACATACATGGATCAACTACAGCCTCAGGTTTGCTCTCACTTTCTTTCATCAATCGATCTTCACCTACCATGTCTGTTTGTTTATCCCGTTTCTTAGGAGTAATAAATTCAGAAATATGGAAGGAGGAAATGGGTAAAAGAGAAGAAAGAAGAACAAATCTGCTGTGAATGAATATTATGGTTCTCCAAATTTCAAGACTGTTAGAATCATCATATTGGTTGATTTCATATTCTATCATCACTGAATCCTTCCGGAGCTCTACAAACAGTCTTTTATGGAGTTTTGATCACTGAGATGTTAAGTTTGAACTGATACTTGTGGCCATACACTTAACTAACTTAATAAAATACGGCTTGCTCTGCCTAAAATTCCTTCCAGAGAAAATATAATTGTTTGAACTTAGCATCATTTGGAGATTTCTTTGGAGAGGAACCAGTAATAGTCAGAGCTTGTCTTTTTTCCAGGAAAAATCACAAATTGTGAGATAAGAACATAACAATACAGGTGAAATCCATTTTCTGATGCTTCTTCTATAGACCAGCATCAACGGGGGATGAGGCGACAGTTTCTAGGATTTTAAAGACGTGTCAAAACCTGGTTCAAATGCTCTTAAAAGTGGTACTTTTTCAGCCACTAGCCCCAAACGAGCCAATAAGTTAATTTGAGCAGCTTTTATTTGACTTGCCTCATCATTAAAAAGAAATTAAATTAGAACACATTTTTAAATACTAAAATTCATCACCATCATAAACTTTATCTTAATTATTTAGATTTTTTTTTCATTTTTATTAAATATTATATGATTAATATCATGATTAATTGACAAGTTGTATGCTGGTTGTTGACTATCTAATGCAACCCTCAACTTAATTTTCTCATTCAAGAGTTGGCACCTAACAACGACATTGTTGTTGTTGTTATTAACTATTATATGCAGGGTACAAGCACTATCTCTCATTCTCTGGGTGATTCTATCCTCATGGCTTGTTTACTTTTTCAAATTTGTTTGGCATTAACTCGGTTTTAAGTTTGTGTTCAATAATTTAATCAAATCAAGCTCAAATCTAAGTTGAATCAAGCTCAATAAAACTCATTAGGACTCTAATGGCATAAATGGTTATAGTTAAGAAAGCAAGCACAAATCATGGACAAGTGCATTGCAATGAACATCACCCATCTACTGGGCGAAAAAGGCATCAAATTATGCAATTGTCTCTTCAATGGTTGCATAACCTGTTGCAATCTATCTACCTCCAGCCCATCTGCTTCCAAGCCACCGTGCCCTATGCCCGACTAACCGACCCGACCGATTTCAGCCGCAAGTCGAGCCCGACCTCCTCCGTGCCAACTTCCCTCCATCCACCTTCCACCCCGACGCCGCCCTAGCTTCCCACGACCTACATGCGTGACTCCGGCCCATTCCCCTCAGATCCTCCTCTCTCTCTCTCTCTCTCTCTCTCTCTCTCTCTCTCTCTCTCTCTCTCTCTCTCTCTCTCTCTCTCTCTCTCTCTCTCTCTCTTTGTTATAATAAGTATTGCAACAGGAGAAGACCGGAGATATACCGGGGTCGATTCGCTCCCCCGAATCCCTCTGCCGTTGATTTGATCTGGCCGAGCAAATTAAAAGGAAAATTTCCCTCCCCAACCTCTCATTGTGGGGAGGGGGCATCAAAAGGCTGCAGGATTTCCTAGAAAAATGCCACATTTTAAAATTCCTCTAACAAGTACCTCGGCGCTAAATGGGAGCACTCAAAGATCAATTTTAGGGTTACCCTGAAGCCCTCGGTTGTTGAATCCTATCTGGCTGGGTGGATTTGAAAGGGCAAATGCCCTCCCTACCTCCCTTCATGGGGCGAGGACGCTAAAATGCTATCAAATTTCAAGGGAGATAAAAAAAATTAAATTAAATTAAATCACTTAATTAGCATGGCATGTACAATTGAGGACACAAAGATCAATACAGGGGTCGATTTGCTCACCCGAAGCCTTCGGCCATTGATTTGATCCGGTCGAGCAGATCTGGAGGGCAAGTGCCCTCCCAACCTTCCCTCGCGGGAGGCTGCCAAAATTTTAAACAATCAAAGGGCCACCACATAATTGATTAAAAATAAAATTTTATGAATTTTTAATTAATTTGAAATAAAGCAAAAATGATATGACTCGATTTGAAATTGACTTGATATGTGGCGCACACAAATCGAGCTTCTCATCAGGATCTCACACTCAAGGAGATAGCGAAATTATTTAAGCCACTATCAAATCTTGAATGATACTAATTACATAAGTAAATTAACCATATACAAAGATCAACTGCTAGATAACTTGATTATAACATTTTTTTGAAATTATAATTTATGAACATGAAAAATCTCTTAGGTTTCATTGATGTGAAGTTCTGATATATGATATTGCATATGATGATGAATCTGAGAAAGCTTATGTATATTTTAACTTCAAATTGATATATGATAATGAGCACCTTACTTCAAGAAATGTATATGTCAATCAACATAAAGAGACTTATGTTGATTTAAAGGTTGATGAGTGTAACTCAAGCATTTTGAATGATGAAAGTTCTAATACTAGCACCGTACCGTTGTTCAATTTCACACTTTTTCAAAGTTTTCAAATTTTATTTTTGGAGGTTCAATGCTAAAAAGGAATGTTATTCATTTAGCTGATGATATATTAATTTCTCTTGAGAAATATAGAACACCTTCACATAGTTATGTGAGGCGCTCAGTTAAAAATTTATTAGAGGAGCATTTTGAATCGGGTCATTTTTTAGATGTCCATCTAGTTGATACTGATCATGCCATTAGAATACGATGATTCTTAATATAAAGATAGAGAATTTAGAGAAATTTGTTCTTAATGGTTGGAGAGAAGAAGAAGTTAAGGGATGGGAAACTGAGCACGTAAACTATGGAATGTGAATATAAAGGAAATACTCTCTATAAAGGAAATACAGCCTAAATGATTCTAAAAACACTCTCTGATAAAAGATACTTTAAATATCAATTATGGCATGTAAGAGGCAAGGGAAAATTTAGATGTAATTGTTGCGAGTGAACTGTTTGTATGAGATGAAATTAGAGGTGATAAATTTAAAATTAATCACAGCTCTCAAAGAGTGAATGTCATGTCGGATGTGTCACTAAGATTCGTTCTCAAATAATCTCTTGTTAGTAGGGACGTTGTGTGCCCTCTGATCATATGATTTTGCAACAAAATGGCACCATTATATTACGATTACGGCCAAAGCCTATATGTTCTCTAATGGAGTCAGACCCTTGAATAATGAATCATAGGGTATACTCAATAGGCATAAAACCCTCTATCAGCTAAGGTGGATTCAGATCTATCCCCTTAGACAAACACCACCCCAAGTCTACAAGGTATTCTTGAATTAAGCAACCTATGGCTGCTGATAAGGTGCCTTTTATCAGGTTGGGTCGACTACCTCCTCTGACTAAATAGACTAGAGACCATGATAACCCAGGATGATAGAATCATGGGATCTTGATCAGGCTCATATTTAATCCCCCCATCACCTATTTTAAGTTTATGGTGATAAGTTCTAAATCACAAAATCAAATTCAAATCCTAAAGTTATTATTATATGCTGGGTACTTAGTACCAATCTCACGACTAGCCTTAATCGAAAGTTCTCTATCATTATTGGGATAGGTAATTATTTATAGGGGCTTGCGCCTATATGAAACCAGAACTTATATCATAAAGTCTTCTTGAAATAAGGGCAAAATCTCTGGGTAATATCTTGTCTAAAACCCAATCTTCCTTCTGAAAATTTACCCAGAACCTAAACCCGTTAAAACTCTCCTTGCCATCAAACATGATAAAAGAGAAGAATGTGGCGTGGAGAGGTTGGGGCTTAAAATTTTTTAAGCCCATAGATTTCTGGCGACTCTGCTAAGGATTGATTTCTCTTTCCATCTTTCATAAGTTATACATAATTTACAATAGAAACAAAGTTATTAATATGTTAATAAATTCATTAAAATTATTATTTTGAAATAATGCAATCATATAAAATTTATTGCATATATTATTTCATTATGTTTAGTCTCTACATTTTAAAAGTGTGGGGTGATGTATCAACATTTGATTACTAATCTTTACCTTTATTTATGTAGAATGGAACTATAGAATACTCCTTTCACTGTCCAACTGGGACGTGACGCTAGCATTCAGCTAGCCAATATGTCATTAATACTGGAGACTCTGAAACCACCATACTATTTGGTAGGCTAGAGTTTTCTACAGCTACTGTAAAGGCTATCATCGTACCTTTTCACAGCATAGCTATTCAAAACCATAATGGGAGGCTTGATTCTGCTGAAGGTTATGCACAATGTGCTTTTTTCGTGCAATGACCACAAGCTACTAGAGCTTCTACTATTAAAGCAGTTCAATAAAATAGGACCTTAGTCTTTGAGAGGCTCTCACATCCTGAAGTCTTAACTATGAAGAGGATTAACATCAAGCAGAAAACTTCGCTGATCTTATCGAAGTGTCATCACACTGCCAACTGAGCCTTTCATATTAAAGAGGTATGATCATGAAGTTTCTTCATATGGAGGAAGATTATCAATAAGGTAAAAGAGAAAGATGACTGCAAAGCTGTGGGCACGACAATAATTACCTGTGTATTCATCAACGCTACCAACATTAGAGACAAACAAGCATTCTTACCCAAAATAAGTTTATAAATATAAAATGGGTAAAGAGGAATAACTTTACTAGCAAATTGAAATAGTCATTCTAGGAATAATAATAGCAAGCTCCTGTCCCTCAAAAGAAAAAGCATGAAACTCAATCTGCTAAGGTGCACACAGTTCTAAAAGTTGCAAAAGAAAATGACTTGATGAAGAAGAGGTATCAATGGCCATTAACAATCAAAGCCAAGAGAATCCCGCTAAGAGAGTTACCATCTACCAAGATAAGTCAAGATAAACCAAGATCAGCTCCACATGGTGAATATCAGAGCGTGACATCTAGACCTCTCATCTAGAAATCCACTGTCGAAAGATCAAGTGGAAGGGCAAAGAAATTTGGAGGCTGAGGCCTCATGAAAGAAGCGTACTTGAGAAGAAAGTCAATATGGGCATGACATCTAGTGCATTCTCCTAGAGATTTGCCTTTGATAAGAATCATTAATAATATGGGTACCTAACAAAAAGATTCATATTACTGATACATGTAATGGTCAACACCTTGGAGAATTCTAAGGAATCATGTTGCCAACAAATTTCATTTCCTCAGAAGAAGGTCAATTTTGACCTTAGTCCTCCAATTGAGAAATCTTCACCCCATGTGTTGAACCAGAGATACATTAGAAGCGTCGCTCAGAAATACGCATACAAGAAAATAAAGATGACAAAGACATTATGGAAGTTAAGGTAGTTTATATGGTGGGGCATAGTAATGAGCCACCTCCATTACATAACTACCAACAAAGCAATGAAGAAGTGATTGCTACTTCCAAAATAATAACCCCTCAAGAAGAACAAACTCAATATGAGCAGTTAGAAGAAGAAGTCCCCTCATGTGATGAACAAAATAATGATCAATAAGAAGAACTACTTACTAAGACATTAGCACAGGCACAAAGGCGTGTAAAGCACCAAAAGAAGGAAAAAGATAAGGAGATATCAGAGCTAATCATCAAACATCGAGTCAGCCAGTTAATCATCAGACATCAAATGAACTAGTCAATCATCAAACATCGAGCAGTATTCCTACTAATCAGCTAACCAATCCAATACTTCAGGTGTCTGGAGTACAAACCATACATGAAGGAGGAATTGAGGATAATTATCTTATTTATCTATATACTCTCCAAAATATCGCAAGTACATCCGAGCCAATGATGACTGCATAACTAAAATTAATCATCAATGAAAAGATTAAAGCTATAATTGCTTTAGAACATGCAGAGAAGCTAGTAAGGAAAGGTCATCCATACACATCTAAGTATGACCAGGTGCCATATCTGCAAGGTTACTCCAAGACAAAATTTAATATTTTTAATGGCAATGGTAATCCTAAACAACACCTGGCTCAATTTAAAGCAACATGTGAAAATATTAAAGGTGTTGATGCTCTACTATTTTGTTAATTCATTAGTAGTTTGACTACGATTGCTTTTGAATGGTATACCAAACTTCCCATTGATTTTGTTAAGATATTTATAAAATTGACAAATATGTTCGTAAAAATGTTCGCTAGTGCTATTGAAAAGATAATCATCACTAACCTTGCCTTAGCAAAATAAAAAAGGGTTAGTCAGTGACAAAATATATAACTCGTTGGTGTAATATAAATATGAAATGAGAACAACAGTTGGAAGAGGAGCACCCCCTTTAACTACTAATGGAAACATCAATGATAAGATGTTATCATTTTTAGGCATAACCACAATCGCTACTTTTTTAGGAGCTACTGGACAAAGTAGCAAAGCTTGAGAAACTCAACTTATCTAAGTCTGAAAGTCATTCAAATAAACTTAGAAGAAATAAAGCTCTAGACAGTAGAAAGGATGAAGTATACTACTCTACATCATCTTTAAGAATTGATAAGAAAAAATAACCCTCCTATAAAGATGATAAAAGAAAGCAGCCAGTTAATTCTAAACCCCAACCAAAACTAGTGTTCGGAGGAAATGATAAGTCTCAGTCTTTTTTATAATGGAGGAGAACATTCAAAGCCAAGAATCGATTATCACATCATATCCCTTAATGAGAAAATGAATAGAGAATATTCTCTTAAAAGGTAAAGTGTGGCAAAACTATTCAAGTAAGCACTTAATACTGGCCTTGAATTACTAGAGTGTAAAAGACTTGAAGAAGCTGATCAGAGTGGTAGTCCAAATTATTACATGTATCACCAAGTTATCAGCCACCCTATTGAAGATTATTATATTTTCAAAGACTGGCTTGAAAAGAAGTATAGAGATGGTGAATTCATAACATCAAATAGTATTTTAGTTCACCCAAAAAGAGAATCTATAAAAGTAGTTATGTCCTCTCTCTTAGCAGCAACTAAAAAAGGAGAAAAACTAAAGAGAAAAATGATGCCGAAAAAAGAAGAATGACAGACTGCAATCTTAAAAAAATATTGAAAATGATCAAACAACTCGAAGTACTTGGCATCAAATGAAAATCATCTATGGAACCAGTGCTTGAATTGAAAAAAAAATCCAAATTCAGGTGCATCCACTTCCAAGTCATTAACTTGGAGACATTCTAATACAGCTAGTATATTCCAAAATAAGAAACAATTTTCTAAGGCATCCTCCAAAAAGTCTGATAGCTTAAATAAGCATAACAATCTAAAAAAGAAGATGGTTGTATTTCAAAAGATCATCAATAATTTGGAGGATTATCATCAACCATTGAGATGGCCTATAACACTTACAAATTTTATGTTTGAGCTTTAAATAGGCAAATCAAAAGTGAAAGATAATGAACAAGAAGATGAAGAATCACTCCATGTAATAATATGTTGAGTCATCTCAGTAGCATTAAATGCATGCCAAAGAACTCCTGAAAATATTAAATTGGTGAAAATGGGTATTTTAATAAAATAACATTTAAGTCTTGTCTGATGGTGCTATAGACAGATAATAACTTAGAAGAAGATTTATTCTTTCTAACTGGTAATGAATCAAATCCAAAAATAATTTTACAAATGGAAGGTACAAAGTTGAATGATGACTCTAAACATTCAGCAAAATTATCTAGAGCAATGAATGTTGATTCTGAAAAAAATATTTTTAGATGATACTGAATCAAATGAGGTGATTTAGGTTCAATTAAGAAGTGACAAAGTGTTTTCGCCTCTACTAAAAAAGGGATTATCAGGTAAAGATAAGGCAAAAGATATAGTCATCAATGAAGAAATCATCTCTAAAGATCATAAGAAGAAATATACTATAAATAATGGGATAGACTATAATATCATTTCCCATTTAAGAAAAATCACAGCACAACTCAGCATCTATGAAGCTCTTCTAATATCAAAAGACCTCTGAGAAACTTTGATACAGGATCTCAAGATCCAGAAAGATATGAAGCATATTTCACAGAAAAATATTTGAGTAAAGTTCTTCATACCTGAAATAAACCTGTTGTTACATTCTTTGAAGAAGATCTCTTGTTGGGGACTATAAAACATAATCGTCCTCTATATATCACGGCAAAAAGTGATGCCATCATAATAAGTCAGATCCTTATTATCCCTGGCTCTTTGATTAACCTCATGAGCTTGTGCATATTAAGATCACTATCTTTATATATCCAGTATCTTGGGTCAGATAAACTTATGGTACATAGTTTTAATAGGAAGGGACAGAAAATTATAGGGTTATTTATTCTTCCCCTTATGTTTAAAGAACTATATATAGAATCCAAACTTCATATTATAGATGCAAACACTTCATTAAAGGCGCTCTTGGCTACACCTTGGCTCCATGAGAATTGTCTTATTCCATCAACTATACACCAATGCATACAATATCTAAAGGATGGAGAAGAGTTTCGAATTTCTAAAGATATACAACCCTTTGCAGTCCATGAAGTGGAAATCTATAATGATAAAAAAATTTCATTTCAAATGAAGTAAAGCTGATAAAATCTTTTGAAGCTAAAGCATCAACTTCAAGGAGTACAAAATAATCCAAAAAGATTAAGAGAAAGGAAGAACATGATACCAAATCTTCCTAAAAGAATTAATACCTTCCCTAAACCAAATAAAGTTGTACTTCATTTGGGAAGTGACATAGAAGAAGATAATGATATCTCAAATATATATAATCCTAATCATACAAAAAGGGTATGGTGTATAGTTTCAAGGAGGATGAGTAATATGTCAATTTTAGAAAATACTTTATAGTTACATTGATCCCTCCATAATATTTTAGAGAAATCATACCTCATGAGGTTCATAATATTGAAGAACTTAAAATATTTTATGTACCTCCCCATTATGAAAATAATGGATTTGAAAGTTTACTTTATAAATTTGGAGAGTATTAAGAAGAGAATCTTGATTTGGCTTGACAAATTTATCAAAGATAGAGACAAAAATGCCTAGATATTATCCTAAAAAATTCAGCAAATGATACAAAAATAAGGAGTTCACAATATGGTTACTAGGCGACAAGCTCACTTCTTTTAAAGAATATGGTATCAGGAATTATCGACGAATGAAAATCATGATACAAAAGGCCTTAGATTTTTGCAGCAAAATATTGTCAGAAAAATGTATATTATGTGATAACTGATAAATATTTGATGACTAAAAATAAAGATTAAAATGAAGAACAAGATGTGGAAGCTAAATCTGCACCATAAGAACTTGAAGATGATGGACAAGCCACTACCATGACGAGCTGAAACAATTTAACTTTGGAACCCATAAGGACCCTCGCTAGACCTTAATTAATGGTTTTATTTCTAAGATTAAAGTTAAAAAGATGAAAATATTACTCGGTGAATTCATGGATTACTTTTCTTGGACATACAATGAAATGCACGGCTTGTCCCCTGATATAGCTTCACAAATTAGACATCAAACCAGGTGTAGTACATATTAAGCAAGCTTCAAAATGAATGAGGTTGGAGATTGAGTAACAAGTGATAATAGAAACCAAAAAGCTTATCAAAGCAGGTTTCATTTGAGAAGAAAAATATTCTGATTGGATAGCCAATATTATTCTAGTTCAAAAGAAGAATGGTCAAATTCACATATGTATTGACTTTCGAGATCTAAATAAAGCATATCCAAAAGATAATTTTCCATTTCCAATATCAAAATTATTGGTTGAGAATACTTCCAACTATGATATATTCTCATTTATGAATGGATCATCATGATATAATCAAATTAAAATAGCACCTGAAGATGAAAAGCATACATCTTTCAGGACTCCTATCGGCATATTCTGCTATACAGTCATGCCCTTTGGCTTGAAGAAAGCTGGAGCTACATATCAAAGGGCTATGACACATATATTTTATGAGCTTATCTATCATATGGTTAAATATTATGTGGATAATCTTATTGTAAAAAGTATGAATCAAAAAGATTATCTCGAAGACTTGAGAATTATATTTAAAAAGATAAAAAATTCAATCTCAAAATAAACCCACTCAAGCGTGCTTTTAGAGTTTCCTCAAGAAAATTTCTCGGATATGTTGTACGATATAGAGGGATTAAAATTGATCTTAAAGCGATTATGAAAATGCTGCCTCCAAAAAGTCTCCATCAACTTTATTCCTTACATGAATGACTTGCTTTTATATGGAGGTTTATCTCAAATTTTTCAGGCAGATGTCAACTATTTATAAGGCTGCTAAAGAAAGATGTTCACTTCAAGTGGGATGATAAATTTCAAGAAGCTTTTGACATTATCAAAAGATACTTGTTAAGCCCACTTATTATTATAGCACCAATTTTAGAAAACCTCTTATCATGTATACTATAGCACTAGAAGAATCCCTTAGAACATTATTAGCTCAGCATAATGAAGAAGGAAAGGAGAACGCTCTCTACTATATCAATTGAAGGTTGATTAGAGCAGAAATGTGTTATTCTCCAATTAAGAAGCATTATCTAGCATTGATTTTTGTTGTTCAGAAGCTTTGTCAGTATATTGTCACATAAAATCATGTTAATATCAAAGATCGATCAGCTTAAGTTTTTGATGACAAGACCAACGTTGACTGGTCAATTATCCAAATGGGCAGTGATACTCCTATAGTTTGATATCACGTATGTTCCATAAAAAATAGTAAAGGGAAAGTCTTGGCAGATTTTCTCACCACACATCCTATTCCCTGCAGATTCATCGCTTAATGATAATTTTCCTGATGAACAAATTATGCATATCCAAGAAAATATGAAATCATAAATTTGAGAGATGTATTTTGATGGAGCATCTTCAATTAAAACTGCCCAACCTTTGAATCTCCCCAATGCTCGAGTCAGTATCGGTCTTATCTTCATAGCACCCAACAGAGAGATAATGAGATAATTTTTATTTAGTTTAACTGAACTCAGAACCAACAATGAAGAAAAATATGAAGCCTTACTAATGGGTATTGAAATTGCTAAGGAAATTCAAAACCTTAAAATTTTTAGCGATTCTCAACTCATTATAAATCAAGTATTAGGTGTTTATAAAATGGGCAAGCTTGGCCTGACTTATTATCATAGACGAGTTCTTGAGCTGATGAATCAAATAAAAAATAGTATACTAATCCAAATCTCTCAAGCTCATAATAGTAAAGCAGACTTGGCAAGCATGAATGGCGAGCCTGTATTGATTGGGATTCATACTTGTCGAGTACTAGAGCAGTAATTCTGCACTCCCCGTAGGTAGAGGGGTCAGCAAATTCAAGCCATTAGGATACAACTTTGGTTGTTCCTTAATCTCCCCAATAAATTATTCTTAAAAACCAACCAGATAAACTCCAAATGGTTACAAGAAGAAATTCTAGTAGAACCTCAGAATCCTAGCTAGAATCCCTAAAAATTAAAGAGCAAGATGATTGGAGGCAACCTTTCATCGACTAATTCAGAGAAAGAAAGCTCCCAATAGATAAATCATTAGCTACATAGATCAAGAGGAGAGTATTATAATATGCATTTGTTAACAACACACTATATCAAAGATTATTTAATCAAATGTGGCTACGATGCTTAGGGATAAATGAAGCTGATAAAGTTATTTCTAAAGTTCATAAAGGACTATATGGTGCACCTCAATCAGGTCTTGAAATGGCAGCAAAATTAAAAGAATGGGCTATTAATGATCATCATTGATAAAGGACTGCACCAATCATGTTGATAAATATCATGAATGTCAAATTCATGGTGATATCATACATCAACTGCCAAATCCGTTGCATCCCATAGTGTCGTCTTTGTCATTTTAATGTTGGGGGACAAATATAATAGGGCTAATCGATCTACCATATTCAGCTGGACATCATTTTACATTAGTAGCAACAAACTATTTTTGTAAATGGGCTGAAGCAGCTCCATTTAAAGAAATCACTACAAATTATGTGATCATCTTCTTTACCCATAATGTCGTTTATAGATTTGGTGTGTCGTACGGCATAATTTCAAATAACAGCCCAGCTTTTAAAAGTACCAAGATTTATAGATTTGTTTATCAACATAAAATTGATTAGCATTATTCATCCATATATAATCCAAGGGTAAATGGCTTGGCAGAGGCCTTCAATAAAATATTGATAAAACTGCTCAAGAAGATCCTCACTAAGAATTAAAGAGATTGACATATAAGATGGTAGAAGCATTGTGGGCATATCAAATAACCTATAAAACACCAACCAAAGTAACTCCTTATGAATTGATGTTCAGAGCTGAAGCAGTACTGCCACTTAAAGTTGAATTTTCATCACTTCGAGTAGCTGTTCAGTACGACCTCATAGAAGAACAAAATGCTCGCTTATGAATGAAAGATCTTAATGCACCAGATGAAGTCAAGCACCAAGCTCAGCAAAATTTAAAAATTTATCAGGCAAGAATGACAAAATCTTTTGACTATATGGTATGCCATCGAGCATTTCAAGAAGGAGAATTGGTATTGGTGTTGAGAAGACCAATTATCTCACACCAAAGAATTGATTATAAATTTGAACCAAATTTGGAAGGCTCTTTTGTCATCGAGGAGGTGTATCAGAGAGGAGTTTATCACTTATCAATATGGAAGGTCAATGACCTATGCCCCCGATTAATGGAAGATATCTGAAGAAGTACCATTCTTAAAAAAATAAGCTGAAGATCACTCCCTTATAAAAAAAGAATATATTTTTAAGATGTCTAAGAAATTCCCCTACAAGATAAGGGCATTTTTAAGTTTAAATACCAAAAATCTAGTGATAGTTAAAGTTCCTATTTAAGATAGGGGGTATTTTAAATATTTATTTTGGTCAATATCGATCCCCAAATAAATATTTAAAATCACTCATGATGCTATCGTTATATAAATACAAGGCAAAAATTGATACCTTCAAGCAAGCAAATATGCGATCATTACAAAAATTAAAGATTCATCTTCAAAAATTTTAAAATCCTAAAGTATAATTGAGGAGACTTTTGGTCTGACAACCTCAACAAATCATATTCAAAAAGTATGAGCTGTTATAATATAAGTCCAATGCTTAAACATGTATAATATCAATCTCAATAAGCTTATTTATGGCCAAGTCGCTGACAGCTTTACCTACTCAATAAGCCATAACAAGGGGACGTAGTAGGAAATCCCCTATTATGTTAGCCCATTGACAAATAATATCGAGTTTGATATTTATCTAACTTAAAAAGTCAGAGAAATTCAGATTCAAAAGATTTCCTCAACTAACAAATAAATTGAGGCAAAATCTAGAAGAAAAAATCTCAATCAACTCAAAGGCACTAAGAAATAATAAAATATTCTATAAAGTTGAGGCATCATTCCTTCAATAAGTCTAGTAAACATAAAGCAAAGATCGAAGGATCTTCTCTTCTTTAATATATCCTATAAAGCATAAAGCTAATGACCAAATGAATCATCCCGTAAGTTCTTATAAAGTCATAGGTCGAACTAAGGGAATATTGTCATCATCAAAGTCCGTCATGCATAAAGCTTTAGATTGATGACTATTTTCCATCGACTTAATGCAAGCCTAGAGATTTTAGGTCACCAGTATACAGTCCTTAGCCAAGCCCACCAAAGCATCAAGCTAGAGCAGAAGGTACCTGATAAGTTAGATAAGGTGAATCAGTACATCAAAATAACACAAAACATCGGATAAATAATAGCCTCTATTGGCATAAATTTTAGAGATTTCCAAAAGACCCTCAGCGTGACATCTAAAAAGCTAATTTTAGAGATCCACAAGGTCAACTAGTTTGCAATAAACATGATCTGCTATGAACGACATATTATATTTGTTGGTGGCATTTGTTGACATGTAATTAGCCGACCGGCTAGCATGAAGCTGCACGATCCATGATTGCACCAACACACAATCCCACTATCTCCCTTACATACACAAACAAAACCCCTCATACAGTATGATCAGGACATTTGAGGGCTATTCGAACTCGCTCGCTTCTTGGTTCCACAGGTATTTGCAAGCAAGAAGATCGAAGTCCTCTCCGATCTCCTACAAGCAATTCGCATCAGCAGCCAAACCTGACTGCTTCCACATCCTACTCTTGATCTCTCTGTATCGAACCTCCAGCCCATCCACTTTGAAGCCACCATGCCCTATGCCTGAATCCCGACCGACTCGGCTGATCTCTGTCGTAGCTGAGCTCGCCCTCCTTCATGCTGACTTCCCTCCAGCCACCTGCGAACCCGATGCTGTATATACAAAGGTCGATTCACTCTCCTGAAGCCCTCGACCGTTGATCTAATCCAACCAAGCAGCTTAAAAGGGAAAGTGTCCTCCCCAACCTGCCCTTGCGGAGAGAGGGTGCTGAAAGCCTGCCAGATTTTTGAAAAAGATGCCAAATTTTAAAGCTCTAACAGGTACCTCGACTGCTAAATGGGAGCAATCAAAGATCAATTTGGGTTTAATATATCCTCCAAAGCCCTCACCCTTTGAATCGTATCCAACTGAGCGAATTTGAAAGGGCAAGTGCCCTCCCTACCTCCCTACCTCCCTACCTCCCTTCACGGGGAGGGGATGCCGAAAGGCTACCAAATTTTTAAGGGAGATAAAAAAATATTTTTTAAATTAAATTAAATCACTTAATTAATAGGTCACGCGCAATTGAGGACATAAAGATCAATATCGGGGTCGATTCGCTCCCCTGAAGCCCTCGGCCAATGATTTGATCCAACCGAGCGAATTTGAAAGGGTAAGTGCCCTCCCAACCTTCCCTCACGAGGAGGAGACGCCGAGAGATTGCTGAAAACAATAAAAGGACCCCCCACATAATTGAATAAAATAAATTTTATGAATTTTTAATTAATTTGAAATAAGGAAAAAATGATCTAACTTGATTTGAAATTGACTTGATATTTGGTGCATACAAATCGAGCTTCTCACTATGATCTCGCACTCAAGGAGATAGCGAAATTATTTGAGCCACTATCAAATCATGAATGATACTAATTAGATAAGCAAACCATACACAATGATCAACTGTTAAACAACTTGATTAGACCATTTTTGAAATTATAATTTATGAACATGAAAACATCTCTTAGGTGTCACTTGATGTGAAGTTCTGATATATGATATTGCATATAATGTTGAATCTGAGAAAGCTTATGTATATTTTAACTTCAATTTCATATTTGATAATGAGCACCTTACTTCAAGAAATGTATATGTCAATCAACATAAAGAGACTTATGTTGATTTGAAGGTTGATGAATGTAACTCTAGCATTTTGAATGGTAAATGTTCGAATACTAGCACAGTTGTTCCATTTCACGCTTTTTCAAAGTTTTCCAATTCTATTTCAAGTGGTTCAACGTTGAAAAGAAATGTTATTCATTTAGCTAATGATATATTAATTTCTCTTGAGAAATATAGAACACCTGCACATAATTATGTGAGGCGCTCAGTTAAAAATTTATTAGAGGAGCATTTTGAATCGGGTCATTTTTTAGATGTTTGTCCAATAGATACTGATCATGCCATTGGGATACGATGATTCTTAATATAAAGATGGAGAATTGAGAGAAATTTGTTCTGAATAGTTAGAGAGAAGAAGTTAAGAAATGGGAAACTGAGCACATAGACTATGGAATGTGAATATAAGGGAAATAGATTAAGGGTTATAGAGGATTATCTACAGCTTAAATATTTCGAAAAACACTCTCTGATAAAAGATACTCAAATATCAATTATGACAAGGAAGGTGCAAGGAAAAATTTAGATGTAATTGTTATGAGTGAACTGTCTGCAAGAGATGAAAATAGATTATTTACTAACAAAAGTAGTGATCTTAGGAAGTCAAGTCAACCAGATAATTCTAGATCCTTGCATGTGCTTCTATAAATGTGTTAAAATTACAAACAAAAAAGTGTGTGTGCGGAGTTAAATGCTCACTTCTATAACATTCTATTTTTCAACTAAACACACATGCATGTGCTCCGATCGTCACATTTGATTCTTAAATCCAACTATTTGAGAAAGCTATGCGGATCAAATATTCAAGTTTCATCCTTCTCTTTTAAGGGAATGGAATCGAACTGACTTGAATTATAAGATGTTTCCTAAATTTCTACAAAAATATAGATATTATTCAAATGACAAGTATATCACCACTCTGATGATGACTGTGTTGATAGAAAATTCCAACTGGAGGAGAACCCGAGTTTTTAAAAAGGCCTCCCAAATTCTTACAAAAATAAATTCAAAATCACCCCGATGATGGTCATGTTGACAGTAAATTTCTGGGTAATTTACTATAGGGGCTTTAAATTTCTGGGTAATTTACTATAGGGGCTTGCGCTTTTAGGAAATCAAATTCATATCTTAAAATCCTTACAAAATAAGGGCAAAATCTCTGGATAATGTCTTATCTAAAACCAATATGCCTTCTGAAAATTTACTTGGAACCTAAGCCTGTTAGAACTCTCCTTGCCATCAAATGTCACAAAAGAAAAGAGAGTGGCACAGAGAGGTCGGGGCGTGAAATTTTTGGAGCCCACGAAAACTTTTTTTATGAATCATTGGATTTTCATCGTATTCAAGGCATCTTAGTATACAAATTAGGATGTATAAATATAAAATATTATGATATTTCTTTGTGCAACATTTATGTTTCTATATATATAACGTACATGCAAAGTAGACGTTTTGGCATTTGAGTGAAATAATCATATCAATCCTATTATATAATAAGTATCATTGAACTATTTCACACTTTATTTTTTTTATTTTTTTTACAACTATTATGGTATAACATTTATTATTATTAACTAATATTTTTCATTTATAATATTTTTGTCCTATTTACACCTTAGTAAATTCCACCAACTGAAGAAATTTATTTTTAACAAACACGCAAAATTATAGATGCAGATTATGCAGACATTGCAGTGCACCAATCCTGCTCTGATTGGGGAGGTTTATTGTATTTGTTTTCATTCAGTAATGTAAAAATTAACTTGCTGTGATGATTTAAAGTTATATATCATCTGTAAGAATATATCCTTCCATTCGATAGGTCGTGATTTCTCGTGAAACCTTTCATAGCAATACTATACTTAATTTTTCAAAACCAAATTGGTCAGCATGACCTGCAAGTAACATGACCAACAAGTAGGGGTGTTAACAAATGCAGCTGAACTCAAGTCACCTTTAACTTGAGCTTAATTAATTTAATCAAATTCGAACTTAAGTTAATTCTTCAAATTCAAATAGACTCATTTTAATGAAAGAAAAAAAATTATGCTTTCAACAAGTATTATAATAAAATTATAAAAAAAATAAGAAATTGAAATGTTAATAATAAAAAATCACTATATAAAAAATAGATAATTTTTAAATATTTTTAATAACTTTATATTTAAACTTCTAAATACTAATATATTAAAATACTGTTTAAAAAAAGCCGACTCCCGAGTTAATGAGATGTGTCAAAACTGACTCAAGTTTGGCTCATTAGCTTATCGAGACCGGCTCGAGAAATAGTCTATAAGCCAAGCTCGAGCCGACTCACAAGTCCTGAAGATCACTGATATTATGATCGAAATGTCATATACCAAGGAAAATAGACAAAGGTTCATGCAATTATATCAAAGTATTTTCTTTAACTAGCATTTTGAAGAAATGTATGTTTGAAGTACTGGCACATTGACAAGTAGGAGCAGGATGATAAAGACAGAAACAGCTCACTTGCGTTCTCAAAAAAGTAGCCGCAAGAATGGAGCTATTATTCTGTGCGGATATCGGACGGTTCTCCCGTCTGATTACGCTTAGGTACCGAACTGGATACCTAACGGTATCGACCACGGTACATTTTTGAAATGACGTGGCACATTTTTATTGATCTCCGGATACCGTCCGGACTCCGCACAGAATAATAATCGTAAGAATGACCCCTATGAATCATTAAAATGGGTTCACAAGATGCAATTGAAAGTTCAGTAACAATTTTACCGAATTTGTTAAAGTTGGGCGGAAGGCCATGACATTCCAAATAATACTAACAAAGAATATAATCTTGGGTGATGAAACACCCCATCAATGAATATTGTCATCTGATTATAATGAAAGAAAATTACAACAGCTTATAAAAATTAAAATCAAATCAGCTCTCAAAAAGCTTTTCTGATGAACAGCAATTTATACACAAAATGCTTGGACGCGGACTGCTAGCACGTGAAGTGCTGCCAAGAATCTCAACACTAACAAACCTCAATGGGATCGATAATGAAACAATATATCCGTGCATGTTCCAATCCATGTTTATTTTACACGCCTAACAGGTAACCACGGAAAGGCTAGCTTGTCATTAAGATGTATTTACTCCTACAAAAATGTTTGTCCCCCACCCTCCGAATAACTGGGCAATGTTGAAGTCAATCAAGCTAAGTGCTGAAGTGTATTGAGAGCTACTGTGTTGATTCTGTAACTGAGCAAGTGGCATGAACCCTCTTGTAGAAGAGAACATAAGCAGCTGAAGACTTTATGCTGTCCAGGGATACATGAGAAACATGTCGGTCATCGAAGTCGTACCACTTGTCCTCTGCATCATTCTGCAATATTACCATGCCCATCATTACGAGCATCGTACATAGATACTTAGCACAATCAGCAAGCTATTAAGTTCATTACTGGCATTACCTGATACTATTCTCTTCTCCAAATAAAGAAAACAAGGTAATCATTGTGTTGTATTTGTATTTGTATTTGTGGGTGGGGTTGTAGAGGACTGACAACGTTCATAAACTTAAAGATTCCCCCGATGAAACTCTCCTTAAATAATGCTGACAAACCTAGTAAACTATTTGACCCATCCCATGAGGTGAGATATCTCAGCAAATAATTTGCTGACCCATCCCCAACTCAAATACCCCAGCAAATAATTTGCTGGTAACCTTAGGAGGTCTTGCAACAACAAAGCTTCATTTAACGTTCCTACTATAAGAGATGAGCTATCTCTAGGTGGCCTAATGGTTAAGCAATTACAAAGCATAAAAGAAGTCCAGGTTTCAGAGTCTAATTGACATGAGGATGATCTTCACGATGAGCTATTCATCTTTTAAATAAAATGATTAATGCATTTTGCACTTATGTTCTAGCTTGGTCATATTTATACAGAGAAGGTTCAAACCATATTGATTGATTATCGATTCTCTATCTTCATTTCGTCTTAGCCGATATAAGAAATTACAAACCCATTGGTATTACATGTCCATGAGACCTCCATCCATTCACAACATTTTAAGATGGGCAAGTTTCAAGAATATGTGAATTTTTCCTATTTAAACAAACCCATATAACAGCTGCAAGAGATTTAATTATATAAAAGTATTTTTTGCAGAAAATCCGGCGAAGGAAATACATCTCATGAAAAGGGCATAACAAGCAACTTACATAAACAAAAGCAGTATAGTGACCCCCTCCCATGTTCCCGTAGTGGTTGCTAATAGCGTACAACTCATATTGGTTTCTTGTTTCTTGGGTCCTGTAGACAATATAATTTGACAGATCCAATCCCTTGATGGGAAAGTCAACGAGTGTCTCCAGCTTGTTTTTTGTGTACCGGTTATAAGAAAATCTTTTCAGATGAATAACAAGAACATCTGGCAGCCGCCAGAGGTCAAGTTTTTTGCTGGCCTGCTGATGCTTCTTGCAACTAGGGCAGTACCTGCAAAATCAGAAATATGTCATTGCCCCTCCAAAAAAAGCTGGAGTAGAAGACTACCTAGCTGTTAGGTGAAGTTTTGAAGTTTTCAAGAACTATTATTATCTCATATTAATCAGCTCGGTAAAAAAAAAAAAAAGCCAACTTCCGTAAGTAGTTATCACATCATCAAGATGCACAATGAACATTAGAAGCATATGAATTCTAAGAAAGTATTTGAAAGAAGAGTGTTACCTGCACATTGAACGAAGCTTCTAATAAAAAAAAAGTTTCGGCATCCATACATAAGAGTTGGTATAAGCATCAGCAAAGTACTCATTGTGAGCTGGGAGAAATTCGAATAAATAACGCAAGAGCGCAAGTTGCAACACTCATAGTTCAGAAATTTCGAACATGCACGATAAAGACAGGAATTTTAATACGGAAAATTCTAGAAAAGAAAAATCATGGGCTTTCGATAAGATGTTCCCTTAGTTGTATAAATAAATATAGAGTTTGTCACCTTCGAATGATTAAGGGATGTAAGTACAATGTTGCCATCAAGGTAGTCAAAATAATGATTGCAAACATCCAACAGTGATGGTGACCACGAATATCATCTTCAAGTGCAATACAAATAGGCCACAACACAATAAATAGTGTCTTTGGGGTGAGGTTGAGGGGTGGGTGAGGGTCAACACAAACGAAGGCATGTCCGGGTGGCATCCACTCAAGTATCAACGTCTCCAAATGTAATGGTCAGTGATTGTAAATAAGAGGCAAAGGAAGCTAAAGAAGATGGAAGAGCCCATCAGCCCTATTAATCCATAAAGAAGAGCCAACAGATCTTTCATAATCTCTCAAAAAAGAAATAAGCAAAGCCAAAAAAAAAAAAATTATAGCGGCCAAGAAAGACCAATCCAAATGGCTGTCACACAACTTGAGAAGCATAAGACCACACCCCTCTTTCGACTCACAACATGGCAAGAATTAGCATTGGATGTGGCACGCGAATGTAGAGACCAATTCCTCTAAGTGCTAAAGACAACAATGACAAGACCCAGCTTCCATTGGCGGAATGACAGTGAGCTTTAGCATCGAATGCTTATGGAAACTCCTCCAAAGAGTAGCTCTAACAAAGAAATGAAGGGCCAACCAAGTGAGATATGGAGCAAGGATGTGACAAGCCCATAGGCTATGACAACAAATGATGAAGACAAGCAAGGAGGCCTCTCATAAGATTAATTTCAAAGGCTCATTAAGGGCAAACCAAGTGAGATATGGAGAGAACATTCTAATGTAAAAAATCTATATTTGAAATCATATAAATCAACCAAATTAAGAATTTAAAAGAAGCGATCAAATATTTAATTGAATCATTTATATTTGAGTGATACTTATTTTTTCAAATGGGAATATACCTTGAGGGGGTTACCATTATGTTCTATGGATGAATTTTGGAGGCTTTTAGTGTATTTTCGAGTTTTTCTCCTTGTTTATAGTACTTTATGTACTATGTATACCTCATTGATTCAATGAAAAATAACTTTGATCACAAGTAAAAACTTGTGTCTACAAGGAAGTGGTACTACCAATTTTTAGATTGATTTATGAATTAATCACAGTTATGATTTATGACCCCACTCATATCATTTACCCTCTTGTTTCTTTTTCTTCTACATCCCATAACATTCTTAAATACCTAAACCACTTCAAACATCTTAAAATCGAAGTCATAGCCCTTCAACAAAATCCTAAACATTGCCACTCACCTGGTGTAACCAATTCACCTCAAAAATTCACCAATTCCTATCCACATACCCAATTTTTCTAAAATTACCTCCGTTAGCTATCCAGAGATACTCAACATTTTCCAACAAAAAAAATCCAACTATTCACTGCAAGAAAGTCTCAGCCAAGAACTTTTCGAGAAATCTTAAACTAGTCAATATTTTACCTTGCCGTCCATTAACTCTAAAATTTCCACAACCATTACAATTAACCATTGAAACCTCTTAAATACATTCCCATCAAAGCAGACCAAAGAATGATGGCCACAATAAGCTTGAAGGTGGTAGCAAAAACAAGAATAAAGGTGGAAGAAAACACAAGCACAAGGGTGCAAATTGCATGGAACCAATAGGTAGCAGCTATGGCAGACTTGAAGGTAAAAGTGAGAAACAGGTAGTGGGAGATTGTGTCAAGCACAAGTGAAAGTTCCACTAGACCTAAAGCTATAATGCACCGACACTTTTCCTCAATAAGTTATGCAGTATCCGAAACGGACACGCATCCGACACGCCTCTGATACATATTAGACATGCTGAAGACTTGTCCGATTAAAAAAATATATTAAAAATATTGGACACATGTGACTTAAATATTTTATGATATTTTTTTAATACAATTTCTTATGTCTCATTTTTTTGTTTATTAAAAGATAAAAACTTAACTTTTTTTATTTTCTCTCAACAGCCCCAATTGTTTGTACTCAATACCTCATTCCCCAAACATACTATTTTCATTTCTATTAGTAAATCGCTCACAATGCCCGATGCCATCGCAACATTGACGTCCGACTCCGTCACAACATCAATGTTTCAAAACCATCTAAAAATCAAAGTTTGACGCTAGCAATTTCTACCCCACAATCATACGACCTCGTCATCTCGACACCCAATCATTGACCAGCATCATCAACATAGACGACTGATATTGCCTCAACATTGACGCTCGATGCCCGACTCTTGATAGCATTGTTGTCTCACCCTTCAACGCTTAAAACACGACATCAACGTTCAACTCTCGACATCCTAATATTAATCATTTTAAGTATAAATCCTAATTAAATAATTTATTATTTCTCAATTGTTCTTAATATTCTTCTCGCTTAATTTCTATATACTATTTTTAAGATATAAAAATTAGAATACCGTGTCTAACCCATATCTGTGTCCTATATTTTTTAATAATTGATATGTCCCATGTCCGTGTCGTGTCTGTGTCACCATATCTATGTACGTGCATCATAGACCTAAAGGCAATGGAATTGAAAAGCCAAAGTGTGTGGACAAGATTGTGAAAATCAGACTGGACATAGAACCGGGAAAATGAGAGGTAAATGGTTCAATGGTCCAACTAGATGACGTAGTAAATATGAAAATTATTTAAATAAAATTTATATAACAGAATAATCATGTAATAATACAAATTTTTTATTAAAAATAAATTGAATTTACACATTGATAACATCTTATGTAATTTTAAATTTAAACATATTCAATCTTTAAATGTCATTATTATTAGTTTATATATAAATTTAATATTTAACAAAAATTATTATTAGTTTATATTATATGTTTATATATAATTTACACCTATAATTATATATTAAAGTCATATTATAAATTTACATTTATAAATTATTAAGGTTAAATCATTTATTATTAATAAATAATTAATTAATTAATTTTATAGTACATAAATAATAAATGAAGTATATAATTTATTTAATATTATTAATTAAAAATAAATTCTATTTACATCATAAAAATTTTATTTAAAAAATTTATTTTAAAATATATAATGTATGTTATAAACTTAAGTAAGAACTTCAAATTATTTAGTCCCACATCTCTTGAAAACTTCCTATAGGTAATATTTATATTTTTTTTAGTTTGGATGAGGTAAGAATTGAATTTTTTTTATTAAAAAATGATGCATTTTAAATATAAATTAATTTGTCAAATTATAAATATTACTTAATATTTTATTCTTATTGTATTGAATTAATTTATTTAATTATTTAAATAATTCAAAAATTAAACTGGTTGGTTCAATGGAACCAGGAATGATTCACTGATTTGTCGGCCGAACTGACGGTATTAGTCAGTTCAGTCCGATTTGATGCAAAAACAAATTTCATGATGAACCGGACCAACCATAAGACCGGTTCACGGTTCAACCAGCAGCTCAAGTCCGATTTTTAAAACACTGGTGATGGCAACATACATAAAGGTAATAATTGTTAAAGATCTTGGGAGCAATGAACCTAAAGGTGCAAAATGCAATAGGCTTAAAGGCGATGAGTGTGGAGACAACAAACCCGATTGTAGAAGCTACAATAGACCAAAAAAAGATGAAAACGATAGTCAACAGGTTGTGATTGGAGGATCAACAGCATGTGCAAAAATTGAAAATGGAAAATAGAGGCTCTAATAAAAAGCAGCACGAATAGTAATGTCTCCAAGTAGCATCGACATAATTAGTGCCAAACTTTTCGTAGAAAGGGACGTGTCATGTTATTTGCAAACATCAAGTGTTTCCTTATTAATGACTGGTACTTCAATAGCTGCAAGCATCACATCCTTCATTGGAAAGCAGTAACACTTGGTTGTCAACAAGCATCATCAAAATCTTCATCAATGAGTACCACCATGTACGTCATTTGTAAGTACATGTTCATAATCTCGACATCAATGATAAATACCATTCTAGGTTGAAGAGATGCCTTGAGGGGTGATGACCATGAAGAGAGTAAGAAAGAGAGAAAGAAAGGGTAAGGGCAATGGGCGAGCGAGAGAATCGTTAGCTCATCATTCGTATTTCTCATCACCAAAAAATGGAGCATACTAAAGCTCTTGGCTCATAAAATTATGGTTTTTACTTGATGCTTTATCTTTAGTTATTAGGATTTCTAAATCTCCCAAAAGTCCCTAAAGAAAGGCAACATGGGTATCTATAAAAGAAAATTTCAATGTTTCACTTTGGGACAAAATTACAGTCAAATGAGAGATTTAAATACTTCTCTCTTGATAATTGCTCGGACACCACCTTCCCTATTAGCACCATTTTGGTCAAAACTGGCAAGCATGTTAGCTTTTGCTAGCCTTGCTGCATTGGGTGGAGGTAGTCTCATGATGCGTGTTCAATAGCTGGTTATAAGAGGTAGATTTCAATTGAATGCCATTACTGTAAAAAGAATAACATTTTCCCTCAAGGGTAAGAGCGGTGATGCCACTTATCAGGCACTGCCATGATTAGACCCTAAGCGCTGATCTGATGGGATCTGTTGGAGGGCCACCATTACAATAGTTGTCAACCACGAAAAGGGCGACCAAAGGCTAGTCAAACACCTGTCACTATGAAATGTACAAAGTTTTTCTCCCCTTTATTGAACACTTAATTGCTCATCATCACCTTTAGCTCTATAATAGCAAAAAAAATTTATTTTGAACTTCATTACTCCTTAGATCTCATACGTTTTGGGTTCTCAATCACTACATCAGGAATGCTTTGCAGGTAGGTATTCCCTAAACCTCTTTTGGCATTCGCCTAAAGGGACAATGATCTCTAATTGCATGGGGCATGACTTATGGGCTTGAGAGTGCTTTCATCTCTTCTGAATATGTGCCTCAAGATTTAATATGTGGAATTGTTTGAAATTAATGGATATATATTTTAAAAAGGGGTTCATATGCAAATATCATACCAATTTTTCTAGCTATTTAACCAAATTTGAAGGGTTGGAAAAAAGTCTCGAGGTTCTTTATATCCTTTTATCTTCTTCCCTGCATGTATTATTGCAACCGCCATGGATTTTCAATTCTAATAGATGTTGAGAAGCTCCTCTCAATGGCTGAGAAAATGAAGTGAATTGACCACTCCACTTCTCAAACTTCAAGGCCCTTATGATGCATCCACTACCTGGAATGCCCTCCAAGGATGCCAATGTAAGTTGGCATGTTTATTGCTATTTGTAATTACAGTTGTATCAGTTATCAATCTAGCTTTTCTATGTTATCGCTTTGCAAAAGATTGTGAGTGTTGTCGAAAAGGAGAAGACCCTCATTAAAGGTGGTACTAGGTGCCTTGTGGAGGATCATATCATGGCTTCTGAGTAGAAACCCACCCTTCATGGCAATAGATTTAGCTCCGTATGCAACTTTTCTTGATAAGAGGATCTCATTGGTTACAAGAAAAGGTTTTTCATGATAATACTTCAGTGGCTTTCTTGTTCAACAATAAGAAAGCTCGCCACATTCAAGAGTTAGATGATGTGGCCAACTCCAGACCAAATGAAAACTGTCTTTGTAACACGTGTTCCCAAGGGCCAACAACCTAGTCAACCAAACCCTTAGTCAAATTAACCACAAAATGAAGTTTATCCCTTCATAAGTGAAGCAAAGCATCATAAATCTATTATTAGGTCTATGGTAAAGAAGTATTTATCTTAGTCATGTCCTTTGTGAAGTTGTATTTTGTGCAAGGTGACTAAACATCATGTATCTTATTTTTTGTTTATATGTGTTGTGTGCTTATATGAGTGTATTATATATTATGCACATGTAGGGGTGTAAGTGAGCCAAGCTGGCTCGAGCTCAACTCGTTTATGGGCTCACGAGCCGAGCTTGTCGAATTTCGAGCTCGAGCTCGAGCAGAATTTCGAGCTCGTTGGATTATCGAGCTCGCTCGAACCGCGAAAAGCTCGACTCGATTAATCATTGAGCAGCTCGTGGAAGGCTGAAGCGCAGACGTGCGGGACTCAGGGTGAGCCCTTGGGTGCGGACGTGCGGATGTGCCGGACGCGAAGTTACTGCATACTTGAATCACGGAATCTCGTATGTCATCTGCGTGCTCAAATCTTTTATGGGATTGTGAACCACTCGATGAGCCGTTTGCAGTGGGACGAGTCCAGCTCGAGCTCGACTCGAGTTCGAGCTAGGAATTTGGCTCGCAAATCAAGCTCATCAAGCTCGAGTTAGGCATGACTCGACCTCGACTCGACTCAACTCGTTTACACCCCTATGCACATGCGAAAGGGTAAATCGTATATAATTCAATTTTGAAAGGTATTATGAAACAAGAAAACACATTGAAGACAAGGGAGGTGACAAACTTGCAAGGTGGCCAACCATAGCTTTAATTGTTTATTTACATTTGAGGGGAAAATGGCTTGACCTTTTCTAGGTGATACCATGGTTCAAGAGTTGGGCAATGAGAGGTCGACCATGCATTTCAGCCACCAAACATGCCACATCATCCCACTTTACACAATCTAAGGGGTTTGCCACTCCTCCCACCTACTATGAGAACCACCCTCTCCGCTTGCGGATTTTGATTTTTTTAAACGCTAATCATGTAAGAAAAAATTAATGTGCATTTGAATGAGATTTTGAATTGTTTGGCTTAACATCTTCCTACTCCAACCTTGGAGCTTGGTGGCCGAGAGAACCCCCTTGGGTGTGAGATTTTTTATTTTGTGCTTTTCTTCTATAGTTTTGAATAAAAACCTTACCTCTGTTTCTTTTCTATCCCTTCTATCATTCCATGATATAATCTGGACATGCACTTAAGAAAAAAAAATTGGAGAAAGCCAATGATAAACAAACCTGTTCAACCTAAATGAGGTTAACATGACCCATATATTTAAGAGAACCAATCCAACTGAATTATGAGTTCCACTAATAAAAAATAAATGTTTTCATCTTTAATTATCATCTCCATATTTCATCCAACTTATATCAATTACAAGTCAAGACAATGTTACATAACTAAGTAATCATTTGTGCAAACAAGTTTAAATTTGTTAGCTTGCTATTTTGTGTTGGTCGGCCATTCAAGCTTGAAAATTCATGTAATTTGTGTCATATCATTAAAAATACAGAAGCACACACCACTCCACCCAAATTAATTTAAAGTTTAATTACTCAGCCAATTTGCATTGTTTGTACATCTTAAACATACTTATCAAGAAGTCACCAAAACCAGCACTATTTGAGCAATTTAAGGGTTTGACGAATGTGATAGAGAACCGTAGTGCTAAGGCAAATGATCATGAAGCTAGGTTAGAACAACTACCAAATACCTTTGATGAGCAACAACAAAAACAACAATAACAACAAGCCTTTATCCCACTATCTAGGGTCGGCTAAATAAGTCATTTTCTCCACTGTATCCAATTAAAATCAAATTCTCATTTAAATCTAATAAAAAAGGAAATTTCTAATACTTCCTAACCAAGTCTTTTTAGGCCAACCTTTACCTTTTTTAACATAAGTTCGGATCTAATACATCTACTCTCTTATCATTAAAAAACCTATGTTTTATGCGACCAAATCATCTAAGGAAACTCTCTCTAATCTTATCTGCTACTGGAGCTACTCCAACCTTCTGATGAAATAAGGGCCCATTTTAACCTTATCAATCTTATGCTTCGAAACATTCCTTTAAATCTTAACACACCGATCCATCTTAAATAAACTTAGGAGAAAACCATCCCTTTAAAAGGCCTTTAGCCAATGGGAATGTGCTTAGAGGTGAGGTGAAACCCAAAAATAGAATGGAGATGACTTTAACGACCCCATTAGAATTAGAGGCTCCCACCTTTGATGGTGTCCATAACCGAATAAATTCCTAAATTAGCTTAGTCGGATGAAAGAGTTTTTTAGGTGGTATCAAATGGTGACATTAGCCAAAATGAAATTAATTAACCATGCAAAAAATTATTAATCTGATGATTTGGCAAAAAAGAAGAAAGGCTAGGGAGATTAGTAATATCATGGGTGGAGATGAAATAAATGCTCAAGTTTAAACACTATCTGAAACATCATGATAAAGCGTTATATGGACAATGGATGCCTCTGAATCAAGGAAGTATGTAGGGAACAAAATACTTGAATATATTTGATTTTGTAACAATGGATGACTCTGAATCAAGGAAGTATGTAGGGAACAAAATACTTGAATATATTTGATTTTGCAACCAGGACTGGGTGTGCTAATGCGAAAATGTGATTGATTTTAGGATGGAGATTATAAACAAGTAGAACTCCATAATCCTCAAACCCTTGAGGATCATTTCATAATGCCATCTTCATTCAGAAACAATAGAAGTTTACCCCTTCACTAGAACAAGAACCCATAGTACAACAATTTATACCCAGAGATACATTGCTATACTTAATCATCTTGGCATTAATACTCTAGGCATAAAGACTTACTGATTCCACTCCTAGAAATAATAAGAAAATTATATGATTTAAATGTCATAAGAAAGCGGGCATATACAATACTAATACAAAACCCAAATATTATTTCTAGTTGAAGAAGATGATCAAGTGGATGGCAACATTGAGGAGATTATTGATGACATGCCTTTATCTGATGATGACTTAAGTGAGTAGTGAATCCCCCTTGAGTGTCATGAGGATTTTAACTAGTGGAAAGAACAAAAGTGTAGATTGGAGGAGGAGCATTTTTAGCGTGTATGTTACATATAAAAATAGCAAATATATACTAGTAATTGATAGAATTAACACAATGAATGTTACATCTACTTATGCATTAACAAGAACAACTTTGAAACTTGGCCACACCCAAAGCCCTTCCAAAACAATTGTGTGAACCACACATCATTTCCAGTCACTAGTAGATGTATAGTATATCAATAAAAATGAGAAGCTATTAAGATCATACATTGTGTGATGTATTTCTCATGGATTTAACCCATATCTTATTAGGGAGATCATAGTTGGTTGATATGAATAGTATACATTATGGTAGAGTTAATATGTATGTATTCAAGTATCATGGCAAGACTACCAGATTTTATCTTGTGAAGTCATATGAGAAAATAACCCCACCCCCTCCTCATAAATCTACTTCTAAGATATAGCCTGCACATCCACATAAGAAGGGGCCTAAAAATTGTTAAGTATGATTGGACTACCAACTATTAGAGAATCCCTGCTAGAAAGTAACCATATCCACTGATTCTACTTCAAACCCGGAATTACTTTTGAGAGAGCTGGATTTAATAGTTTTAGTAGAGACTTAGATGATCTATCATACATTCAACTTTTATATATGAAAGAGGTGACATGTGATTCCCCCAAGAACCATATATATGCTATGGTCTCTAATTTATTAGAGATGTTTATGTAAAGGGTAGGCATGCTATTGTGGAATCTCAAACATTCATGGAAATAAACTGAAGCCCTAGGGAGAGGATTAAGGGGTGAACAATGAAATAAACTTATAGCATGAATACGGAAAAGAAATTAGCTAAGTCTAGCAATCTTTGAAAAAAAAATTTGCATGCAATAACTCCTCATTTGGACGACTAAGAGAGAAAATCATGGGAATAAGTTGTATTACATTTTTTTCATGGTTGACTTCTGAGATTTCTTACATGCATGTGATAGCCACCCCTTAAAAAGGATTCCTTCTTTTGATTCCAATTTTGACTTGGGGGATTCCTCACATGCATAGGATGGCCGCCTTTTAAAAATATTTAATGCATTTAAAAACCTTCTTGAAACAATTTCAGCCTTCCTGAAATAATTTTCCCATACATAAAATCTGAAATTAAAATAATATGGCCATGTGTGGGACTGCTAAGCATGGATACTACATAATGTGCATGTAAAATTTAATGCAAATTACAAAGGATGATAGAAATAATAATTTTATGAAAAAAAATTATAGCACGTTGTGAGCATATTTTTCAAGCCTTCAATCCTTGCTAATAACCATGCATGGGTCGGCCATTCATAAATGTCATGATTTCCATGAAAACTTTTGTCACCATTCACACATGCATATGAATATATTTTCTAGCGTTATTCCTTGCCTTTTGGTTCTACATCAAAAGCATTTGCCCGTATGAATTATATGATGATCTTCCTCTAATGAGGGTGATACGAGATGCTATAAATTTAGTCCCTAATTCACACTATCAAATCTTACACACTACAGGATGAACCCATTTGAACATACTGAACTGAAGAAGCATGTTGATGAGCTACTTAAGGGTTCCTTTGAGAAAGCCTCGGTCCACATGATATCTTAGCCTTGTTGACACCTACGAAAGATGAATCATGAAGAATGTACATTAACAGAAGGGTTATCAACAAAATCACCAACAAATAAAGGTTTCCCCAAACCTATATTTTATGATATGCTAGATTAGATCCACTTATTTTACAAAGATTATCCTAAAAAATAATTACCTCAATATCAAGATTAGACCTAGGGATGAGTGGAAGACAACTTTTAAACTCACAAATGAACTATATGAATGCATTGAGATGCCCTTTGGATTGCCTAATGCACCAAGCATATTCATGAGGATGATGAATGTTGTATTAAAACCCTTTATTAAAAATTTCCTACTAGTTTATTTTGATGATAACCTCATATTTGGCCTATATAGAGACTAGCATCTCCGTCATCTTAGGTTAGTTTTCGATAAGATCGGAAAAGAGAAGTTGTATCTAAGCCTAAAGAAGTGTTTATCTATGACTGAAGAAGTAACATTCCTAATATTTATATTGACCACTAGTAGACTCAAGCCTAACCCTAATAAGGTCAAAGCCATTACTAATTGGTTTGCTCCAAAATCTTTCACAGATGCCAGGTGCTTCAAAAAGTTTAACATGGCTAGGCCACATTCTACAATAAGTTTATTGCACACTATAGCACTATAGTAGCCCCACACATTGACATTCTCAAGAAAATGTTTATGTGAACTACTAGTGCATAGGGAGGGAGCATTTGACCAAATCAAAAAGCTTCCATAGTATTAACACTATCTAGTTTCATTACAGCCTTTGAGGTTACTGGTGATACCATAAGGGTACGTATTGGAATACTTAGCCAAAAATATCATCATATAGCCTACTTTAGTGAAAAACTAAATGATGCTGAGCAAAGCTACTCTAAATATGATAAAGAGATCTATACTATCATTCAATCCCTCAAGTACTAGAGATATTTTTTATTACAAAGAGAATTCATATTATAAAATAATCAGCATGCCCTTAGGTTATCATGGATAGAGTTTTTATAGGACTACTCTTTTGTATTCAAAGAAAAGCCAGGTGTTCAGAATAAACATGCATAGCACTACATAGGGTTATATTAGTCATTACTTTTTTAGAGCTTTAGGTTCCAAGATTTGATAGACTTAGGGAAGCTTATCCTACTTGTCCAGTCTTTCATTTAATCTACCATGAACATAAAATAAGTCGATAGTTTTTATGAGTCACTGTGTAGTCTCAGATGAATATTTGTTTAGATAGACGACTATTCCTAGGATCTCCACTAGAGATTATTCGATATTAGAGCAACAATATTGAGTGATAGTAGGGCATGTAAGTAGGGAGAAGACTATTAGTTTGGTAGAGAGTAGATTTTATTGATCTACACTGAAAAAGGATGTGTATAGAATTGTCATCTCTTGTAATACATGAAACCAGGCAAAAGCAGCAAAGAAAAAGTCATAAAGATATACTACTCAGCCTATTCCTCATAAACCTTGGGAGGACCTACCATGGATTTGTTTTAGGTCTAATTATAATAGCTAGAGAGGTACATAGTATACTTGTAGTTGATAGATTATTTAAAATGACAAACTTCCTACCTTAAAACAAAACTAATGATGCCTCTTATATAACAAGGATTTTTTTAAGGAGCTTGTTAGACTACATGGGATGCCTAAGACCATAATTTTGTATAGGGATGCGATATTTATTGCATATTTTTAGAAAATCAAATGAAAATTTATGGGCATCTCACTCATATTCATTTTAACTTTTCACCCACAAAAACATGGGCAAATAGGTCTTAAGATCTTCAGTGGGGAAGAACCTTTTGATAATGGGGATTTACATTCAACTGCATATAATAATACTATTTTAAAGAATACCAAGCAATTCCTTTTAAACAGTCCATAGTTTCGACCCCAAATGTCCCATTGAGATTGCTAATATTTCATCTAAAGTATTTTCGAACTCTACTTTTATATTTGTTAAAGACTTTATAGGCCTCATGAAATAAAAGAAAATAAAAAGAATAAAATAACACTGTATGCAGAGGTTACAAAAAAAAATCTATAAAAGCAAAAGAGTATATGGAGGGTGAATAATGTAATGATAAAAATCAGGCCTAAAAAGAGCCTCTAAATATAAGAAACTCCATACAAGGACCAGAAGCCCTTTCAAAATCTTTAAGAAAATTAGACCAAATGCATACTTTCTAGTATTGCCAAATTATATGCATGTAAGTCATATTTAATGTTGAAAACATTTTATTATTCTAAAGAGATATTTCATATGAAAATTTGGAGACTAACTCTTTTGCAGGTGACCAAAGCAATCAAATGCAGATGAACATCAAGTCAAATATTTTTAAGGTGTAGAGAATTACTTTAGATAAAGCACCACATGATCATACAAGCAAGCACATGTTTTTGGATAGGTGGAAAGTAAGGCCATCTGAGGACACATGGCTTGCAAAGAAAGAGCTTACCAAGCTTGCTCTAGGCCTAGTAGATGAATACACATGCTTCAACTCTTCAAAGAAGAGTTCCATTAGGTTTGAAGGAGTTAATGTAGTACATCATAGGCCTATTATTAGGTTTATGAAAAAAGGAGTAATTATCTAAGTCATGCCTTTCATGATGTTGAAATTTGCATATGGTGACTAGACACTATATGACTTGTGTGTCTATATATATATATATATATATATATATATATATATATATATATATATATATGGTTGTATTATGTATTATGAAGGTGTATAAGGTTATATTGGATATAATTTAATTTCAAAAGTATTATAAAGCAAGATGACATGATGGAGAGAATGACGTCTACATGCTTTCAAAGTTGCTAACTATAACTTCAATTTTTTTCAATTACATTGTTGACCTTCAAATTAGGGGAAAACAAAACAGAACAAAAAAAAGAATATTACCTGTACAAGCTCTCCTCCCCGCCGTCGCTACAGTGCCCGTACCCTGCATTCAGCGCCATTTCAGGATTTGCTAACCTCGATCGCGCCTTCGATTGCATCGTTAAATACCGAGCTCCCTCGTCTTTCTCCTGGCATCGCACGCAAGAAGACCTCCTATCCGATCTCCTGCTCCTCTCGATTTCGTCTAATCTACCTCCTATAAGCCGATCGACCTCAAGGCAGCACAGGCCGAAGCCCTCCTGACCCTATCTCCTACTCCAGACGTCAATCTCCTCTTCTGTGGCCGACTAACATCCGAAATCCCTCATACCAGCAGCCTCCACCTCCCTCTGTCTCGGTCCGATCCACTGTGATCGCAAACTAAAGCCCTGCCGACCCCATCCCTGCCCCAGGTTGACGCCGAATCAGCTGCAGACCTCTCGATTCCCTCATTTCGCAGAGAGAGAGAGAGAGAGAGAGAGAGAGAGAGAGAGAGCTTGCTGCCTCCTCACCTTCTTCCTTTAGCTGTAGCCGATGCCAACTTCATCTCTTCCGAATCCAAGCCCCGCCTCCAACTAGCTGCAGCCCTCTTGACTCTGTTTCCCTCTACTTAGCCGAAATCTAACCTAATCCCTCTACAGATCCCATTCTAAAGCCTCTCTTATAACCCATTTACTAAACAACCCTCTCTCAACCTAAAGCCCACTAACCTAGCCTAATATCTAAAGCCCAAATCCCATTTGATTCCCCTTCAAATTGAAGTTGTTTGTTGATAGGTAAATAAATTCATTTGAATTTTTGTTGCTTCTCAATTAGTGTTATTGTTATTAGTTAATTATTACTATAATTATTATTAACTATAGTAATAATTAGTTATCATTATTTTAAACATTGATGTTAATATTTATATTAATATTAATATTAATATGATTATTACTATAATCATTATTAGTATTAATAGCAATATTAATATTAATATGGTCGTTATTTATATAATAATAATTATTATTATTATTGCTGTAAAGAAAAAATATCAAAAAGAGAAGAGAAGAGGAAGAAAAAGAGATTCAAAAAAAAGAGGAGAGGTAGTTTCAACAAAAAAAAAAAGAAAGAAAATCTCTCTCTTACCTCGGCATGCGTGTCGGGCCGGCAAACCACCCATACACGCTTTCTTAAGCGTAGTGAGAAGGGAACTCGGCGCGACACCTACGACGAGGTAGGTGAGCGATCCCTCGGCCCCCAAAATCCCGTTCTCGACGTTCGTGTCGAGCCGGCAAACCGCCTATACAAGCTTCCTTAAGCGTGGTGGGAAGGGAACCCGGTGCGACACCTACGGCGAGGCGGGTAGGCCCTATACACGCTTTTCTTAGCGTGGTGGGGACGATCTTAAGTACCCGTACACGGCTCTGTACCTGCGGGGAAACAAATGCTTTTCCTTTTTCAGGTACGTTGAAGACCCATACACGCTTTCTTAAGCGTGGTAGGGGATTGAAGACTTTACACGGCCGCGGTGTCCTCGAAAGAGGACATCTACCATACACGCTTTCTTAAGCGTGGTGGGAAAGGCTCAGTTTTCCGTAGTTTCCCCTAAACGGGGGAGATGCCGGAATGCTGCCGAAATTTCGGGTGAATTCGAAACCATACAAAGACCTGATTTGGACTAAATGACATCAACTTAAGCTTGGACTTAAATTCAAAAGGACAAATACAAAGAACTTTGATTTGAATTGAATTTGCAAGGACAGCGGGGGACTTCTAAGCTTGAACTAAATTCAGATAATTTGAACTTAAACAACAAATGAATCTGAACTCAAACTCAAATGAACTAAATATAGTGGACAAGAACTCAAAGTTGAACTTGAACATTTGAACTCGAGCGAAGACTTGAGTTGAATCAAACGGTACATAGAACTTGAACTTGATTTGAATATCAAGTGAATACAATTTGAATGCAAGTAAGGACTTGCAATTTGACTACAAAGAGCTTGACTTAAGCATGAACTCAATATGATTTGAACTCCAATAAATAACAACGGTGGACTTGATTTGGACTCAAGCAAAGCTTATCAACTTGAACTTGCACATGGAATTCGGATTGAACTCAACCGAGCAACAATGGAGGACTTTATTTGAACTCAAAAGAACAAATGAATAAGATTCAAAGCTAACTTGAAATGAATATTAAATGATTTGAACTTAAAGTGAACATTGATTCATGTTTGAGTAAAATAAACTTGAATTGAGCATGAAACTCAAACTCAAGTTAAGCTTGGACTTGATTGAACTCAAAAAAAGCAACAGGGGACTCTGATTTGGATTTCAGTTTGAACAACAGAACAGAGGGCTTTGACTTGACTATAACATCAAGTGAACAAGACCTAAACTCAAGCAAACTCGGATTGAACTCAAAGGACTTTGAGTTTATTTGAACTTGAATATGCAACAGAATTAGCAGCTACAAGGAATTGGGCCTTAAATCCAATTATTTGCAATTATGCAAATGATAGAAAGTGAATCAAAAAGAAATCAAGTGAATGCTAAAAGACTTAAAGCATTTGAAATAAGACCTTGATCCGATAAGTGAGAAATCAAAATGGAAAGGCTCAATAAGTATATCTTGATCATTCAAGCAGATGCAAATGAGCAGATAAAGGCGTATAGTGGACAAGGAGGGCCCCCACTACATCTCATTTATAAGTAGCAGCCAAGATGGAGATGCATATATCAAGGAACAATCAAAGAGCAATAAGTTTGAATAACGAATATAAAGGAGTGAGCTCAATTTGAATTCAAGATGAACAAATACAAGGGACTCGAATTGAATTTGTGTTGAACAAGGAACTCCAAGTACAACTTGCTTGCAAAAGAGAAATGAACAAAAGTTCCTACATATAAATTATGGCATGAAATCTCCAATGAACGTCAAAGAGTCAAACAAATACAAAGACTATTAAGCGACATTCCCACAAGCAGTAACTATCCAATGTCAGACAAATGCAAGGAACATTGACAAGTCATAGCGATCAATATGCAACATGAGATGTTCACAACTAGAGGCAGACGACGTATAACAAAATGCAAATGTCTACAACGTTCGTAGAAGACCCGCTCTACACACGGCATGTCATCTACGAGAAGGAAGCAAAGAGTCTGCCACAAGTGTTAAGATACTTATACAGCATATAATGAGACAGTGGCAAGTAGATGCATCTGTCTTCTACAAGTGCAAGTGTCTACGGTCTACTGTAGAAGGCATATGTGTCTTCTATATGTACTAATAAAATCCCCAAACCAAGCAACAGTGCCTATAGACGGAGATGGCAACACTGTTAATTGATAATGGAAGATCCGTCCTTGCAAACAAGTACATCAAATCGCCTGAGATTGGTGAAAGGTGGATATGAAGAAAATACGGAAACTCCATAACAAATCCAAGCTCTTGCGAAAGAAAGCAGGAGATTCGTTAGTGCACTACAATCCCCCTGCAGTAAGTAACTAGTGCACGACAGTCCGCCTGTACAAAGCAGCAAATAGTTCAATCCCCGCGCTGCTGTAGAACGCCACCGGATCTACAACCTTTGTAAAAGCAGATAGAAGGCGTTCACAAATATTTTCTAAAGTACCCCCGCACATGCACCATAATATGTATACACATAGGTACACACATAAGGGGATATACTAAACACCCGCATGGGCCCCGGCGAGCGTGTTATTGGTACACATGTGACGTCTAGGGATGTTGCGCGGGTCAATAAGTGAATTCAAGCCCGATCCTCCTATACGGGTAGACAGGAGTCGACACAGCTCGAACCATTAAATAAATATACGGTCGCGAGGTCGACCGAGATATTTATTTTATACGTTCATATTAGGCCTTCAAGGCCTATAACCAAAAGAATTCACTAACAAGGGCACAAAGCCCACGAAACCTGATCCTCTATCAACGTCCCGGTAGAGTCGACAAGGTTCAATCCATGAATATAAATGATCCCTTTCCACATCGATGATGGCCGCGTTGATTGAAGATCTCAACCGGAGGGGTCCATTCACAAGCACTTTCAAACGTCTCTCAAACTCCTACAAAAATCCAAAACTCCAAACTCCAGATAATCCAAAAATCATCAAAATCCAAAACCTTAAACTCCAAACAATCCCAAAGTCCCAAACTCCAAAATATTTAAAATTGAAATAAATCTATTAAACACTTAAAGCATAAAATCCTTCCATCCTCCGCAACAGTTTGCCGAGGTTAACAAATTAAAAAATACTTCAGCTCACAAAGAGCTAATGCCTGGTCGAAAATATCACTAGAATCCATTCTCAAACAATCTCCTACCAGCAAGGACGTGGTACGAGTCCTCTAACCGGCAGTTTCGCCGCCAAATGGCACTGCAGGATAAACAGTTATGACTCGGGGCCCTCTGAACCAGGTGGTCGCTGCCAAATGACATCATTATATTATGGTTATGGCCAGAGCCCGTATGCTCTCCAATGGCATCAAATCCTTGAGATATGAATCAATAGGATATGATCGATAGGGCACAAAGCCCTCTGTTAGCTAAGGTGGATTCAAATTTGTCCCCTTAGGCAAATATTCCCCCCAGGTCTATAAGGTACCCCTGGACGAAGCAACCCATGGCTGCCGACAAGGATCCTTCTGTCAGGTTGGGTCGACTACCTCCTCTGACTAAGTAGACCAGGGACCACGATGGCCCACGATGACGGAACCATGGGATCTTGATCAGGTCCATCATCCATTCCCCCACCATCCGCTTTAAGTGCAAGATGGTGAAATTTCCAATTTTGAATATCAAACCTTCCAACATTTTTAAACTTCAAACCTATGATGCTACTATATGCCAGACTCACGTATCTTTACGTATCTGATTGACGACTAGCCTTAATTGAAAGTTCTCTCTCGTGATCGGGAGGGGTAATTAACTATAGGGGCTTGCGCCTATAGAAAACCAGAACTCAGATCATAAAGTCCTCGCAAAATGAGGGCGAAATCTCTAGGTAGTGTCTTATCTACAAACTCATCTGCCTTCCAAAATTTACCCCGGAACTTAGTTCGTTAAAACTCCCCCCTCAAAAAAGCAAAAAGTGGGCGGAGGCCGGGGCCGAATTTTCGGAGCCCACATACATTTAAAGAGAAATATGACTTGAAGCTATTTACAAGTGATCCCATACATAAACGGTCGACAAATGAGAGGTCAATGATGCATTTCATCCATCAAACATGCCATATCATCCCAATCCACAAATATAAGGTGTCAGCCACTCTTACATGCAAGGGCCAACCACCTCCTACAATCGACTGCTACATGCAAGAGCCAACCACCTCCTACAAACATGAGAACCACCACCTCCACTTGAGGATTTTGAATTTTCAAATGCAAATTCTGCAAGGAATGTGTATATAAACATTATAATTGTTTTAAGGAACAATTATGTACATTTGAATGAAATTTGGAAAGATTTGGTTAAATATTTTCTTTTACTTAGAGCTTGGTGATCGAGAGGACCCCTTTTGGTGAGAGATTTTTATTTCGTGTTTTTTATTCTCTAGTTTTTTATCAAATCATTTCAACTTCTCCTCTATCCCTTCTAACACTCCATGATCTAATCTAGCCGTCTACTTGAAAAAAGATGGAGAAATCCTATGATAAACCCAATTGATTAAGGCCAACAAGACCTCGTATAGGTGTTGATCCCATCTCCCCAACCTAAAATCCTTGGAAAGTTACCACAAACTCCATTTCTCAACTAAATACATCCTTTAACCATTTTCAAGGGTTTACAAGACCAGGAGATTCACTACTTCTCAAACCCTAATTTAGTCCATAATAAGCACTGGACCAATGGGTTCTTACCCTTATTTGGCCGACCCTAATAAGACAATCACTACACTAAACTCCAACACCTTCAATGTTAGCATTCCCAAGGATATTAAACTACTACTACAGCAAAACCTAGTCATTGGGTCATCCAAATCCAAGGCTAGATCAATAAGTCACTTGCAATATTAGCATATTCCTAGAACCTAATTACAACCATAATGCTACCATCCATTAATATTGTTATGAAACTTGATAACCATCGCAATTGATTTCCTCTACCTAAAACCAACAACACAAAGGTATAATAGGGTGATCATAAAGCCCAATAGGTCACATGAAATCCACTAGATTATTCAACATAAAGTATGAGAAGGAGTAAACAAGTTGTGTCATGTGTTAATGTACCCTAATTCATAAATTTATCCAAAATCAAATATTCCAAACTATATAATCATAATGATGGAGATCCATGGTTATATGACCGTGAGTATATCAAATACATTTAAACTAAGACACTAAATCACAATATCCTGGTACATATAAATGTTAAATCATAAAAACAATCACTTTATGAAAATAACATATCTCAAAAGCTATATATGAAAAAATCAACTTGATATTAAGTTTAATCATGCCATGAGCAAGCTATACCAACTCAATGGTCAAGATCATGCTTGTCAATGAGATCATTCATTATTAAGTTGGATTACACAATCCAATACTAAATCAAAAGTCTAATGACCAAGTTTAGATTTTATTATGATCAAATTTATTAGAATGAAAGCATAATACAAAACACAGTTATTAAATCATCATAATGAGGCATAGACCATACTAGATAATATCAAAAGTACGGGTATATGCTAACATAGATTGCAACATCAGCATTTATAAGATAGTTACACAAACTAACAAGCATATAAATAATTCATGTGAATAACATGATGTTGGTGGAACATATTATTGAGCATATTATGAAACACAATTTATGATTGAACAATTTCTATATCATGTCATGTCGCATAATCCATAATATATGAGTGATGAATGGCAAATAAATCAAATATTAGAAATTAGTACTATAGAAATAATAACTCATTCAAATCACGTAGGTTAGTTATTTATTTATTGGCAAGATAGATAAAAGGATAGAGATTTCTATTTTTATCGGCATATTACTAAAACTGAAGTTAGAGAGGCATTAAGGAAAATGAAGTGTGGGAAAAATATTGGACCTAATGATATTCCAATAGAGGTATGGAAATGCTTAGGAGATGAAGGAATTTATTGGCTCACTAAACTTTTTAATATTATTTTGAAGATTAAAAAGATGCCAGATGTGTGGAGAATGAGTGTTGATTCCTATCTTTAAGAATAAAGGTGATGCACAAGATTGTGTGAATTATAAAGGAATTAAGTTGATGTGTCATACTTTAAAACTATAGGAGAGAGTTATGGAGCATAGGTTATGACTTGATACTAATGTTTCTCAAAATCAATTTGGATTCATGCCGGGTAGGTCTACTATGGAAGCCATACATTTATTGAGAGGTTTGATGGAGAAGTATAGAGAGAATAAGGAGGATCTTCGTATGATATTTATTGATTTAGAGGAAGCATATGATAAAGTTCCAAGAGAAGAGCTATGGAGAATTCTAAAAAAGAAAGGGGTTAATGATGCTTATATTCAAGTCATTAGGGATATGCATGCTGGAGTTGTTACTTGTGTTCAAACACAAGGTGGTTTGACCAAGTATTTTCCAATTTAAGTTGGATTACATCAAGGATCAACCTTAAGCCCATATCTTTTTGCTTTAGTCATGGATGTTCTTACTAGACATTTGCAAGAGGATGTTCCCTGGTGTATGCTTTTTGCTGACGATATTCTTCTTGTTGATAAGACTAAAGAGGGAGTTAAAGGTAAACTTGGATTGTGGAGGTCAACCTTAGAGTCTAAAGGTTTTCGTTTGAGTGGATCTAAAACCGAATACATGGAGTGTAATTTTAGTAGTAATAAATGTAGTGGGGGGTTTGTGACTTTGAGCGATCAAGTCATTAATAAGAGTACACATTTTAGATATCTTGGGTCTATTGTTCAGAGTGATGGTGAAATAGATGGGGATATTATTAGTAGAATTCATGTTGGATGGTTGAAGTGGAGGAATGCATCAGGCTTGTTGTGTGATAGAAAAGTGTCACTCAAACTTAAGGGAAATTCTATAAGATGGTAGTTAGACCTGCAATGCTTTATGGTGCAGAATGTTGGCCATTGAAAGAGAAGCATAATATTAAGTTTAAGTGTTGCAGAGATGAGGATGGTCAGGTGGATGAGTGGCTTTACTCTTAGAGACAGGATACAGAATGAGCATATATGAGAAAAGGTTGGAGTAGCTCCAGTGGCAGATAAGATTAGAGAGAGTCGCTTTAGATGGTTTGGTCACATAAAACGGTAGCCTTCCAATGACCCGGTTAGGAGAGTAGATATATTAGATTTGACATATATTAAGAAAAGTAGAGGTATACCTAAAAAGACTTGGTTAAAAAATATTAAAAATGGCCTTTCTTTATTAAATCTAAATGAGAATTGACTCTTAACATAACCTTATAGATAGAAAAAGGATTCATGTAGCCGACCCCACGTAGTGGGATAAAGGCTTGTTGTTGTTGTTGTTGTTTTTGTTGTTGTTGTATAGAAAAAACGATAGAGAGGTTTATGCATATATTGATGAAATATCATAGGTGGCAAAATTATATCAAGGTCATCAACATTAGCAGGTTGCTGACTGAATTGTATGGACGATATAAGTAGCTTATGTATGACAGTACAATATAAAGTTCAATCATCTAGAGGGTCAAACACTTGGAATTTAATTGTGATAAATATATGGGAGCATCAAAATGAAAACTTAATGAAAATACATGCATAGCATTAAATTTAGAGTCATAGCATTAAATTTAAATTCATAGAAAACTTAATGAAAATACTAAATTTATTTTAGGTGTGAGTTAAGTCATTGCATAAGCGTACTAGGTCATTTTGATAGTGACTATTATAATTTCCCTATGTTAATTGGACTAAATATGGGGGAAGCTTAGGCAGCTGACAATGTTTATAAACAGTCATCATCATTCGTAAAGTATCTAACTGAATAGTTGAGAATACATAATCATCATCAACAATATCATAATCCCATTACTGGTAACATGTTTGAATTCAACAGGCTAACTGGGGTGCAAACCCATGAGAAAGTATGTCACCTCTCATACAGATCTGATGGGAACTAGAAAGATCTAAACCCAATGGAGAACACAAAGAAAGTAGGACATGATTCAATCCAAAACTTAGTAAGCAAATCACTAAATAAACATGAAACAAACTGAGATTGATTTTTTTTAAGGAAAAAAAAAAAGAAAACTAAAAAGAAAATACCCTCAGAACAACCAACTAGTAGTCACCTCAGATGTAACGATAAATTAGGTAAAAAGAATGCTCAAGGACATGCAAACCAGTGGTCCACCACAATAACTTTGATCCAACGTCCGCCACAACTCCTCTGGCAAATACCAACAAACTGACCAACCAACACCACTCACACTTTTAGAAGAAGGATACAATGGGGTGGAAACTTGTGGAGAGAAGAATTAGATAGAAGACTTAGAAGAAGAAATAAGTAGAGAAGAAGTAGCTCAAGATAGAGAAGAAACACTCAGGTTTTAGAATTTTTTTCACTTCCCAAAAAAAACTCTCTACAACAGCCCAAAACACCTCTTTAAATAGGAAAGAAAATGAGGCCAACAGCCAGCCACAACCGCCCATACAGCCAACCAAAAAAAGGGAAGAAAAAGGCAGCAATTAAGGCACAGCTGAAGCAACAGGACCCGAACAGCCAAGGCCAAGGAGAATCGGGAAAGCCAGGAACAACAACAGGACCCGAACAGCCAAGGCGAAGGGAATCGGAAAAGCCATAGAAATCGAACAGCCACCAAGCAGATAGCAGCTCAGCCGCCCCCCCATCAAACCTAAATCAGCCCAAACACAAACACAAACAGCCAAAGAACCATGGGCCAAGCCCATTTAGATGAAATTCAGCCCACAAATAATTACCCAAAGAACAAAGGAAGCTAGCAAACCAAAGGTGGACATGACCCAAGAGCACTCTACCTACATATGATCATTAATTGCCTTTCATCATAGGGTAACCAAAAAAAAAACATAGAATCCAAATTACAAAGAGTCCAAAACATTGAAAAATAAAATATAGAAGGATAATCATTGATTGCATCAAGATCCAACTAAAACATGTGTTAATGTTTATATATTTTAATATGTATTTATTCAACCAAGAGATTTACTAATGAAGATCTAGATAAATGATAGATAGTAAGAAATACAACTTGGATGTTCGAGCCTTTTGAGTTTTGAATGAACTACATTAAACAAGCAAACGTGGGTGACATTGGAGGTGCAAGCATGCTTCTCACTAGCCGTTGGTCCAAAAGGCAGAGATGTTCTAGTCACCCTCAAGTCATAAATGTGATAGTAATGCATCATAATCACACAATAACACATAGGTATTTTGCCTAAACACTGGGAATACATTATCACGATTGATTTGTGATGACCAAGTCACTTATACTGGCTAGTTCAGCTCCCATCAAAATTTGATCTGATTGGTTCAAGCATTCATAGACTATTTCATACCAAGGTTTAAAATAGCCTAATTAAGCATTGAAACATTTTTCATTTATAAAATAAGGCATAAGCCTCAAAATCAACAAATAGTGCATAATAAAAATTTATTGTACACACGTCAAAGAATAAAATAATAAGTACTATATTAATATCCTAACTATTAACATATTCAAAAGTAACACATTAACATCTTAATATAGTAAGAAGTAACAAATGATGCAAAATATTAACTAACAAATTTCATAAAATATAAACGTTATGCAAACATTAAAGTAAGATAGCAAAATATTTCTTTTCTTAAGCATTATTAAGCTATTGTGCGGAAGTGAACATGGGCTCCAAAGGTCAACTTAGTTCCAACATACTTTGTAAAGTTAAATATTCAGTAGCAAATCTAATTGTAGTTGATCGTAAGAGTTTCTTTATAGAAAATTTTCTCATCAAAAAATCCAAGGCCCATGAATGATTGTAGATGAATTTGCTTATCTTCTTTCCTTTGTTCAAGGCATTCTTTTGCTAAGGCAAGTTACCATAAATTAAATATATACAAGGAGTTCAGTATAGATGTTTCCCCTTTTCCATCAACTTGTTTCTAATTGCCCTATAAACACTAGCATTGTCTGTCACAACATGCACCACCAAATGCTCTCCAATATCCTCTATGACTTACTCAATAAGTCCAAAAATGTACTTTGTATCCTTCACTTGATCAAATGCTTCAATACACTTTAAGAAAAGAATGTCATATGCATTGTTAATCAAAATATTGATCAAGCTTTTATTCTTGATATCAGACCAACCATCAAACATGTACATCACTCCAATTTGATAACAAGTCATCCTAATCTCCTTAATCAATTTTTTAACGTTGTTCAACACCTCCTTCAATACTCATGCTCTCAAATCATACATAGATGATGGTTTTAGGTCACAGCCATAAGAACATATGAAACAGGTCATGGTGAAATAAAAGGCGAGGTTGTTACAATAAAAGAAATAGTATTCTTATAGAAGAACATTCTAATATCCAGATGTACCTATCTAGCATTTTTAGGAGACATCCTTTCAGACACCCTCTCCTTATTTTTGTCATCCTCTATATAGGCCCCCTTGCACCTCTACATGATAATTGTGGCAAAGAAGATGAAGAATCTTTGCCACTAAGCCCAATTCCATAATAAGAACCAACACCTATTATGTCATCAAATTGTCATTGTTCAAAATCCTTGACATTGTCACCTTCTTTATATATACATGTATCTTCACTTTCGCTACCTCCGACACCTTAGCAGATGATGCAACATTCTTATGAGAGAAAAAGTGCTCTTTCATGGATTTAACACCTCATTTCGCAACATTCTTGAAATGGTTGAACTTTAGATAAACGTTAAGTCTAGTCATCCCCTTCAATGTCAACTTGCATGTTATGCCACTAGGTCGGGTCTTTTCTATGACATGTTGCAAATATCTCCTTCTAACTATGTCTTAGAAAAACTTGGAATAAAAATTTCAATTCAAAAACCACAAATAAATGAACATGCAAATTTTGAAAGAAATAAGAAACCCAGTGGGAGATAAGATTAGAGAGAGTCGTCTTAGATAGTTTGGTCTCATAAAACGGCGGCCTTCCGATGACCCGGTTAGGAAAGTAGATGAATTAGATTTGAATTATATTAAGAAAGGTAAAGGTAGACCTAAAAAGATTTGGTTAGAAAATATTAGAAATGACCTTTCTTTATTAGATTTAAATGAGAATTTAACTCTTAACAAGACACAATGGAGAAAAAGATTCATGTAGCCAACCCCACATGGTAGGATAAAGGCTAGTTGTTGTTGTAATCAAATTGGAATTTTTATAACACCAATAAAAGAAATGCATCAAACAACATTGATACACAGAAAAAACAAAATGACACCCACATACAAATCACATATTTAACTCAGAACATCCCTATCACTCGATGGAATATCAATAAAATTAAACAAATACCACATCAGCATGACAACTAGTGATCATCAAAGCATGCAAAGGACAGCAATTTCCTAATATTACCACTAAAAAGCAAGAAATTATACAAATTCCTTCATGGAGGCTAGCCTAGTATGGGTGATCAGAAGTACTTGCAAGCTAGAAAAGTTTTGGGTTTCTGGTAAAAAAATTAGTTTCTTTCAAGAAAATATCTTTGTTATTCTTATAAGAAAACTTAAATTCGAAAACTAAAAAATAAAACAGGAACTAACTGCATACCACATGTCCTCTGGTCCCAGAGGTTCTTCCTTCAGAAAGGTTTCCAAGCATGCATATAATGAAACAGGTTCTTGGGGTCTCCTTGTGAAGATGCTGCACTTGTAAATCTCAGGCAAGGAACTGAGAAGAGATATGTCATAATCTTCTATTGTTTTGTTTTTCCAACAGACAAGCACATGTAGTTTCTTATGTGGTTCTGCCACCGACTCTAGCTCATTCATTTCAATCGTGGATATCATCTTTTGGCTCTTTTCATCCGTTAAGAAGAACTGAAAATCATCCGGGAGAATTTCAGTATTTAGCCCAGCTTCTTCGGCATCAATAGTACCTTTACTATCAGACAGATCAGCATCCATCTCAACGACCTCATCAAAAGAAATGCTTTCATTTGCTTCATCAGCATTACAGGCAGTAGCTGAGAATCGGAGAAATGGAATCAGCAACTTCAAGCATAGGCTGCGAATTGCAAATCCAGATGGAGGACCCATTAACCTTCCTACTAGAGGAACACCAAGTGCCTTCCAAACTGGAGCGAGAACACTGTGGATATAACGTCTGGAAATACAAATAACACAATTACGGTAAAGCCATATACAAAAACTAAATTTCTGCAACAGCAAATATCGTCACCCAAATTTAGCATGCCTCGATGAGTACCATATAAGAATAGTAAAAATATAAGGAGCTTCATGAAGAGAACCAAAAAGAGGACAATATACTGTGTAATGCCTGAATTTTGGGTAATTATATAACTATTGCACATCTAATTCTATTTAATACAATACCACCCCAAACTCACAAAACTTCAATAAAACTAAAACATGTAATTTTAACTTTTAATAAATTCTCAATGATTTGACTGTGACAATTACAACATATGATTTTGATCGTATTTCTTCTATAAGTGTTAGATATATGGATAAAAAATATTTGAGTAGTATATGGCTAATTCTCCCTTAAAAAAAGCTAAATTTCTTATAACAGATTTATCTTATGAATAACATAAGAGCATTCAGTTGTATCATAAACTAGTAAAACACTTTACACGACATCATGATTAAAAAAATAGTCAGAAGTCAGAAGGTCTCCACAACAAAAAAATGTAGGGAAGAAACAAGATCAAATGCTTTCTGAAAAAAGTAAATCCATAACAATATGCAAGCTGATTTGAAACAAGCATTCCGTGTTTTTTAGTCAAAAGGTCTCTGTTAGACCGGCCCACATGGAACCGGCTTAGGCGAAACAAGCGGAAGAGTTCTGCCTCTTCCTGTACGCGCAACCGAGCCGCCAAAGCCAACGGAGCGATTTAGGAAGGATTTTTTGGGGAGTTAGGAGGGAAATTTGAATGTAGGGACTGTTTAGAGATTTCCTTTTGGATTGTATGCATTAAATAGTTTATTTTCCTAGGATTATGGCATCTTGAATTTGGCTGAAATTTGAGATCCCATAAGTTTTCTTTGGGCTCTAGCGGCGTCTAGAGATTTGGGAGAGATTGATCCTCCTCTCGAATTGAGGATTAACTATATCTTGCTATTTTCCATTTCTATTTTCCATTTCTATTTCATCAAATAATACAAATTATCTACTGTTTTCGTGGTTTTCTGTGGATTTTTGTGGAGAATTCTCGCTGTTTTCCGAAGATTGATAGGAAATACTTGAGATCTACAAGTGTTTCCTATCAGTCTCCACAACAAAAAATGTTGGGAAGAAACAAGCATCAAATGCTTTCTGAAAAAAATAAATCCATAGCAATATGCAAGCTGATTTGAAACTAGCATTCCGTGCCCTTTTCGGCCAAATATAAAAGCACGTACAAGGGTCATCACTAAGATGTCCCTATATGAAAGGACAAGCTAAATACTGCCATCAATCATACAATTTCGGACAAATTTTGAGCCCTTTTGATCAGATAACAGTAACATTGCACATCATGTCTTGATTTATGTTCTCTTTACAAACATTAGTGAAACTATTTACAGCTTTCTAGACATTTGATAAGAAATCCATACTGGAAAGATATTTTCTTGATAGATGTAATCTCTAAAGTGATTTCTTTAATGGTCTGAAATTTAAACTCTAACATCCAAGCAGTAAATGATAGTTCCAATAATCTATTGTTTCGGAATTTTCAAATTTTAACATGTACGCAACAAATTGTAGGTGCTGATATCTACTGATTGTTAAAAATTTAAGCTACCATCTACGCAGTACATGCTAGGTCTCATCACATGCTATTGTTTGAATAAAAGTTTAAGGTTTAAGCATAATAGCTATGCAGAGCAAGAGGCTGCCCACAATACAAGGCATGGGTGTAGTTGATTAACACAAGCTTACTCTTCATTGCACAAAGGTTGCATTCATGATTTTAACCAGTGCCCAGCAATTCACAATAGAAGCAACAAAACCATATCCTCAAAGCCACCCGCTAAATTTTAAAATGGATTTTAAAAAGTATTCTAACGCATACATTACACAATAGATAATAAAAGTACAAAATAATATTCATAACCATGCCCTACTTCTTCCAGTCCAAGTGTCTCTGACACATCATGTCTTGTCCATATTCTGAATCTAAATCTTTCTAACAAGCATGAGGTTTCCACTAATTAGAATGAATGCGGAGCAACTTTATTGCCCAAGAAAGATGAGAATTTTAGGTTGGGCTTCACTGCACCTCACGCCTAATGCACCTGCCCACATGTAAGATGATACTAGCTCAGGAGCACAGTCAAAGAGTTATATATTAACCTCTCTCACTGCAATCAATTAAAATGCTCAATAAAAATATAATATTCAAAAGATTATCATAAAGAAAATGCATCATTCCATTGGGCTTCAATCATCTTAAGCCCTCGGTCACTCACAATTGTCCTTTCAGCCTCATAACGTCTAGTTATCTGGCTTAATGTAGCTAACTTCAACAACCCGCATCTAATTTGATGTACTAGAACTCTTCCAAATAGTTCAGACAAAATTTCACTTGTAAGCACTACAAAGCTGGGCAACAAGAGTCTTTGAAAATATTAATTATGCATAACTAATAATAAGGTTTTCAGCTTTTGAACAAGTTCACCGATAAAAAAACGTACTCCTGCTCACGCTGGTGAGTAAATACAACCAGTGGGAGTTCTTCCTTGACTCTAGGAAGCCGGTATGCTGAGAGCTGATCTTCATCTCTAATTAAGGTAAGTACATCAGATGGATCTTCCAGGTAACGAATGATACGACTAGCAAAAACCTACAGAAAGCTCTAGTAAGCAAACACTGGAAACAGACAATGCATAACTAAATGTTATAGCATCTCAAAGTTGATTCTATAAAATGATTAGGGAGGTTAACCTACATACATGAGGTCAAGGGTAGAATTATAAAACAATCATTTAACACAAGATAAGCCTACATACATGAGCTACTGCCTCGATCACACACTGGTGGTAGCCTCATGCATTATGTAGGCCCTTTTTTAATATAAAATATATTAAATTAAAAAAAACGGACTGAATACCTCAGCTACCAGAAGGACTTCATCATTTTTCAAAGAACAAGCATTGCTTAGAGCATGAATAAGGTCCTTGCATCTTCCATCTTTGGGCACATTTACTGTATATGAAGAAGGTTGAGCACTACCATCACCACTGAAGACTGTCACAGTCATTGGTCGTGTTGTAGATGAAGGAAGGGGCAAGGACAAGTACATGAATGGATCAAATGTGACAGACACCTTGTTGCAGACAGGGCAAACTAATGTAGACCTGTATTGTCCCTGCAATGAAAAGATATGTCCCAACATACAACATTTGACATTAGTGCAAACCATTGACTAAAACTGTTGGCCATAAATTTTACTTTGAGTAGAAGACTAAATGCTAAAAATGTTAAGTCAGAAAATGAGAAGATACAATAATAAAGTACTCTTGCAGCAAAAAAAACATGAAATTGGGCAAACAGGGTTGCCTGGTTCACTCAACAAAAATGGCTAGTATATGGAATTCAAAGACATTGCACAACAGGTTTGTACCAACAATCTAAGCATGGTAGTGCAAGAAATAGGATAACCAAATGCACTAACGCTCACCTGACAAACATCAACTATGACAGAGTTATTTCGAGCCAAATGATTTTGCCAGTATTCATTGGCTACCTCTTCATCAGGACGGCCATCTGAATCCTTAACTTCAACATATGGCTTGCACTTTACCCGATTTAGATCCTCATGGAGACCATCTAACAAAAAAGCAAGTAGTTCCTATAAAACAACAGCACAACCTCAGCATATTTCAGTACTTATCTAATGGTCCTATCTGAATTCCTATTGTCTCCTTAAGGGAGAAAAAATGGACAAAAACAACAATAATTATGATAAATTGTGATAAGCTTGACAATAACAATAATAAAGAATAAAAAGTACTGTGGCGCATCCATTTTGCCTATTTAGATGATGTGTCCTTGCGAATAAAGAGAAGAGAGACACAAAGATAGTTAAGCATAAGGTTAAATAAGGTGTTTATCGAATAGGGAAACTTCAATTTACAAAAAGAATAATTATCTCTTGCCTAAGATTTATTAAAAGAGGGCTTGGCACTTGCCTGGACACTATTGCATGGAAAGTGTAGGTTTCTATAGAAAAAAAGACTCACAATTGAATTCTTGAAGAAGGAAACCAAAGGAGTTTTTCTAAAAATCTAAATTGATATAACCAAATTTCCCTCAATGAAAACACGCGGATTCATTTAGATATGGATATTGAGACTTACTATAATCTCAAGCACCCATAATGACTTATCCCTTCCTACACGAGAACTCTCAATTAAGATAATTATTTAGCTTTAGTTTTCAAAATACTTACTCTATAAGGAACACTCTATGGCGACCACTCAATTCATGAATGATATTATTTATTATCCATGTTTCATTGTCGTGTTGTGTGCAGGAAATAGTTGTGAGAAGGAGAGAAATGACAAGCAATATCAAGATCTCATAATTCCATCATCCAAGATATGCTAGGCAGACCCAATTTCAAAGTGTGAACAATAATATAGATTTAAGTTAGGGAGTTACGGGTTTTAACTACAGGAATCAAGTCTGAAAACTTGTTATGAGTGTTAGCACTGAAGCATCAAACTTGTTGTGACTTCAGAGCTTGTGAGTTAAGGAGCCTTTATTGTGACTGTTAGCACCACTTTAACAACCATGGGTTATCCATCCAAGTTATAGTCTCCTACAAAATTGAGGTAGAGTGAAATGACTTGCAAGAGAGTTTTTCGCCACACTTACGATGGATGGTATGCCACTTAAAGTTAAGATAAATTTTCCTTAAGATACACTAGTGCATAGGCATGTGCTTCATTGTACCTGATCTAGGGGTATAAATGAGTCGAGTCGAGCTCGAGTCAGATCTGAGTCAAGTCGAGCTTGAGTCAAACCTAACTCGAGCTCGACTCACGAGCCAAATTCCGAGCTCAAACTGAGCTCGAACTCGAGTCAAGCTCAAAAGACGAGCTCGAGCTCGGCTCATCCCACTATAAATGAGCTCGCGAGCCGTCCACTCCGTAGTTTGCGATTCGCAGAGATTTTACGAGAGCAGGTTCGCTTGTTCAGCCCAAATCACGATCTCTTCCGCCGCGCAGCAGAAGTTTTACAACCAGTTTGCTTTTTATTATTTTTAAAATTAATTTCAGAAAAGAAAAAAAAAAAAGCTGCACCGCATTTATTAAAAAGCTACAACAGATTTGCTTCCTATTTGTCTTTTCCACTTCAAAGCTACAGGTGGTTGATTAGAAATATAAAATTAATAGTTTATATACTTTTAATCATTCAACTCTAATATTTTAAAAGTTGTAGGTTGGTTTTTGTCTTTTCCACAATATTTTTTAATATTCAAAATTAATAAAAATAATAATTATTTAAAAAAATACTAATAGTTATTCAAGCCGACTCACGAGCTGAGCCTCATCAGGCTCAAACTCAAGCTCCAGCTCGTGGCTCGATAAGCTCGGCTCGCGAACTCGTTAACAAGTCAAGCTCTAGAGCCAGCTCGGCTCACTTACACCCCTAACCTGATCTCATATCATCCTTTAAGGTAGTCATCAATGCAAGTTTAATATCACTCCTTGAATGGCAACTAGTATGAATCTCTATAACCCTTTAGGGGGGAAGCTGAAATGTCATGCATATAACGCCTTAGGAAGTTGACACGGTTGTGCTATCCCTTAAAGTGGAATTTGATGTGAATTAAGTTTACATATTTGCGTGGGAGCCAAAGCAGAAAACATATCACCCCATGAGGTAAAGATAATATTGATTTAGTTTTATCCCTTCGGATCAAACCATCGTTAATGCCCTCATATCTTCTTAAATGTACTGAATGGGTTAAGGAAATAGTGATGATATGAATGGAAAAATTATGAAATTGAAAACTAATAGACCATTTAAATAAAATACAACTTACACTTTCCTTTAAAAATTAATTTGTTTAGATTGTCTCCATTCTATAATGTTTGTTTTGTAGAAGAATAAAATTTATCATACTTACAAATTTATCACATACATACATATATACATTATATGCATGCATGCATGCTTGGCATGCATACATATATATATATAATAGGCCCTGTTCAATATGTTATCTTGTCTTATACTTTTAATAATACATGCATCAACGCCCAATGTTCATATCATATCATGTATGTTTTGGTGCATCATAGATTTTGGAACATTAAGAACCTCCAAAATGGCAACTTGTGTTAAAATTACCTAATGTTGTCATATAAGACTACTAATAAAGTACCACATTTTTTTAAAGAAATTCAATGAATAAATGAAATGGCATTTTTTAAGGTAGATGCTTAAAATATCAACCTGAAAAGTCATCACAACCGACTAACTTTGTCCAAAGTTCAAGGGAATTGATTTAAACCTTCTAGAACTTTGCTACATTTTTTTCAAACTTTAACCGATTTATATGAATATTATATCTTATTTTACTAAGTTTCTATAAATTATCATAAGCATTGTAAAGTTCATTGAAATAAAAATATGAAATGCACTATCAAAATGACCTGTCATTTTTTTTAATTTTCTAGGGATTTTTAAAACGTTTATGGTTTTTTAGCTTTTTTTTATTTTGTATAAGTTCAAGATAAATATGTAGATTTAAATATTCTTTCAACATTTTTTGTCAATGCAAAAATGTCTGACAAATTCATACTATAAAATTTGAATTTCCTAGAAGAGTGATGTGGTCGAGCAATCAAATGGCACATGATGTGATTAAGAGCATGACATATGGTAATTGACTAACATAGTAACCCCACAGGTGCCATGTGGCATGCCACATAGGCATGATGAGCTCAATTATTGATATGGTGATCGCATTTATTTCATCGCATAGCACTGGTATGACAAGCACGTGGACAACCATACCCTCCAACAACCCAACCCTTCTACCCCAAGCCAAATAAAAGCCACTAATAGGTCATTTTAAGTTGCCATGGTAATAGTAATTTTAAGTCAATAACAAGCAGTCAAGCCCATGGGCATATTCAGTACATAAGGCCTATTTTATCCATAAAGAACAAGCCTAGTAATCCCGTAGGCTTGGCTAACCTAACTTACTTCAATAAACCATTATTTAATTTTTCACTGGGCCCAACACTAAGATTGCAAAAGAGGATTAGGGGATCGGGGAGAGGACTGAACCACATGATTCATCCCCTACCTCTAGTCAAGTAATATTAATGGTCTCATTGAAGCTATAAGGGCCCCTTGAAGGTCTGGCAATGGGGATGTTTTTCAACTTCTTAGAGGTCAGCAAATAAATTACAAGAGACTTCTCAATATTCAGTAAAGATCAAAGATATCCTTGTAGGGTCAATTAGCATGTGCATCAATGGTCAAAGGAAGAAAAAATTAAAAAAAAAAAAAAAGATAAGGCTTTGCTGGAGCTCATCGAAGGCTTATCGATTGCAGCAACAATGATCAAGAATATTCATCAGAGAAACTGAGGCTTAGAGCCAACCTGAAGATACAACTCAATGTCATCCTTCTCTTATGTTAAAGGAGTATTTATAACAACAAGAGTTGTTTAGGCGACAATAGGGCTTGATCATTGCTAGATATTTCTAAATGCGCATGGTGCGGCAATGTGGCCTAGGACAAGTGCTAATGTGTGGCCTTGGTAAAGACAACATAGGGAACCATGGGGGCAGATCAAGTTTGGCCTTCTTGTGTGAGAGCAAAGAAGAATAATAATGGGCCCGATCAAGTCATACTCATCCTAATCCTGTTATTGCTATCTTTTTAATTTCTATTAAAAAAACATAAATAATTGATTCTAGGATTATAAATACCAAAAACAATATAAGAAAATTTGTTATTTTTTATGCCAACAGCAAGGTGAAACCATAGCATCAAATAAAAACACTATTACTAAATCAAGCCAAGGTAACCATGTTGTCTTAAGGCTGTAGACAGAGGCGACCTTCTTATCTTGATTTAAGATCATTTTAATATCTTAAATGTTAAAAGGTTTGGCTTTATTAATGATAATTTGATATAAGGTGATATAAAAAGCATCAAGAGTTACAGAGCCAAGCAAGTGCAATTGGAAACAAATTCATCGAATGTTGATGCAAGAACTTTAAGCTTTAGAGTTGTACACCGTCAAGAAGAAGATTCCAAAAAAAATTAAGGCCGAAACGATTATACATCCGGTGCCAAAAAAGAGCAAAGATGATTTAATAATGATGATAATAATGAAATAAAATAGCATTAAAGATTATATCCCTTGACTATACATGCTATGAACTTAAGTAGATTAATTGCAATAGTTTAAAATAATATATTTAGTAAGATTTACGAAATTGAAATGCAATGTAATTTCAATTTTTTTTTTTTTTTGCTCAACATAATTTAATTATTGAATATTATCCCCATCAAAAGTATTTCTCATAACAAAATAAATATATAAGAGCCAATTATTTCTCTTTTAATGAAGTACATAACAAAATAATTACATAAGAGCCAATTATTTCTCTTTTAATAACCCACTTCATTCAGCGAGTCCCCAACACCTTGAGCATAGAGCATTCATTCAAGCAGGAGTGTAAAACGAAAGCTTGAAGCTTGTTACATTAGTTCCCCACTATGATACTAATAATTTATTTCGCAAATAGACACAAGAAGATTAAACTCTTAATCATCACAAAACTTGTGTGAATCCCCTTTTGCATTTATTCCAGAAAAGATGAAATTTAGCCAATTGAGTTCCACTTGCAAAGCCCGTAGCTCGAGAAAGGCCCGCATAGGGATGGGAAGTGGCTAGAACAGGGGTAGCTGGAGCAGCAATAGATTCGGTTGATCCAGTAAGAGATGGTTAGATGGATAAGGCGGGCAAAGTATCTGATAGTCTCACCCGCACCATAAGCATCTGTAGTAAAGTCTTCATGAATTAGTGGTTAGCACCCTGGGAAGCATACCAATGAGTTTAATACCCCATTTTCTTAGTAAGAGAGGGCTTAATCTTGTAGAATACCTTTCCATTGCATTGATAATACATGAAACGATTCTAGCGCCTTCAGTACAAAATCAAGATGAAGTAGTTTACATCAATGGTTTTGTGAATTCATAATAATCCTGATGGGAAGCCGTATGTATTGCAACCTAGTTATCACATGTCATGTTCATGAATTTTTTTTTAACCAAATGAGAGTTCAACTAGTTTTAACCAAACCAACTCCCATAGTATTATGTCATCACCCTGTAAATTTGGACTAGATCAAGCAATAAGCGTATGCTTCTTGCTTTTTCATTATATTAGACTAGATCTAACAAGCATAGTATTGAGTTCTAATCAATAGAGAACCCCACTTGAAATCCATGAGAGCATCCTATGAAAATATGCATATGATGCTTTGAACTTAATCATCAACCAATGCTTCTGAGTTACTAAAAAATTAATTTAATTGAAACACAATGGCTAACACTTGGATGTTTCAAAAATTAACTAATTGCAAATATAATGTCAAGCCTAGTAATAATCAACTAATTCAATTTAACAATTTTTTCACCAAGCTGAATTAAATAGTAATTATTCTATTATTGATTCAAATGTTGGGTTAGGGCCCTTTAGAGAACACAATGTTTTACACCATGATTGTTATGTCTCAAAAAAGCAGACAATCTAATAATATCATTATGGCAGTTAAATAGTAGTTTCAATCCAGGTAACTTCGACTACCAATAGGTAAGTAAGATTTCCCAAATTCTTTTGTTGAAATTTAGTCTATTAATGCCTTTCTTCTAATCATTCCCATCTTAACATCTTTAATAAGACAAATATCAGCAACCTGGACCATCAAAAATATCCTCCCTAAAGGGGAGTACAATAAAAAAACAAAATGATCCAAATGAGGCAAAATTCAACACCAATACTAAATATTACAAACCAAACAAAATTATGCATGGTATCGACAGTTCCTCTCAACACACAATCCTAGGGTCGAGTAGCCTTATTGGCTCGGCAAGCTCCAGAAGTAGAATCAGCATACAAATCTCAAGCTCATAAAGTCTAAAATGCCATGTTTGGATCAAGTCCCAATTTGATTATAAAGTCCATGTTCAACAAGCCAAACATATGAACCAATGAAATCTCTTAACTTGCAAACCTATGGGTCAAGCTGCTTTGTTGATTCAAAAAGACCCATTAGCTGAGTCAACATACAAATCTCAAACTCAAATATTATCATTTGTTTGATTTTTAAAGAGTTGAAATTCTTAAAAAAAATTAATGGGACATGTTCAATATTATTGGTAAGGTGTTGCTTCTAATCTAAATGGGTTGATAATGAAAACTAAACTTAAAGAGCAAAATTTGTCATTCAATGAATATAGAGGCCAACTACATAACCAATTTAAGAATTACAAATATAATGGATATTGTGTGCTTGAATGCTATGCATGGTTTACATATCTTATAGCTAAACTTTTTTTTGTCTATGGACTATTTGTTCCCATAATTTGTTCCATTAGAGGTCTTAGGTAGAAAATTAAGAATAAATTAAGCCATAACTCACCAAAAGCACTACCTGAGGCTATATCCAGATCTTGGAATATGTTATGGTTCAGCCCAAACCGGCCCAGGTAGGGCCAGTTCAGACATATAGGAGGCGGCCTAAGCTGCCTCCCTTAAGACCCACCACCTAAGCAAGTCCCCCCCCCCTCTCTCTCTTTGGGAAGCAATTAGAGAGAGAGAGAGAAAGGGCGGTTTAAGCATGAGGAGGCTAGTTTGAATTTATTTTATATTAAGAAGCTTTTATTAGGAGGTTGGGTATTTAAAAGCATGAGAAGCTAGGGTTAGGTTTTATGCATGAATATTGCTTTCTCTTGGAGTTCTCTTGGTGGCTTTAGGCTCTAGATTCATCGTATAGAGATTGGGAGAGAATGATCCTCCTCTCGAATTGAGGATCAATTGTATCTTTGCTTGTTCTTGCCTTTGGTTTTATTCCTATAATACAATCTACTATTTTTGGATTGTTTTCATTGGAGATCGTGAAGTTTTCTCGCTGTTTTCACCAATTTTTATTAGGGTTGCTTGCGAACTCAAGTATTTCCCGTTAGGGTTACTTGCAAACTCAAGCATTTCCTATCATAATATTTAGGCATATTACAACCATTATGTTAGGATTAATGTAACCTATAATTAAATTCCATAAGGAGAAATCACTGCCTTCTCTTCTAAAGCCTACCAGACATATATTGCAAAAATATGATCTTATCGAAGAGATTGTAGTTCACAAATATTCATTAGAGGATATATTAATTAAAGTTTATATACTGTTACAATACAAATTTACATCCGATTTTCATGAATTTGAATATGCATATACGTTAAAACTTGCTCATTAACTAAAACTTATAACAGAGCTATAATTCAACTCTAAAATAGAATTTAAGAGTGATATCACTCATGAATATAAACTTTAAATTAGAAGTTGAATGTGAAACTGAAATTGAATCTAAGAACATATATGAACATACACTACAATTAGAATCTAAATATATTTATTAATGTTAATGTCAAGCAACTTTTGTCACTCAATTTATTGACTCCATCTAAATTAAAAAAATAGCAACTTTTGTCACTCTCCCTAAACTCTACCTGCACTCACTTTATGCTCGACATTCTCACACGCAATATTCAAGGCCAAGCAAGTTCACCGTGCTTGTATGCTCGTCTTGCTATATTTGCCCTAGCTACTTGGTGTTCCCCTCTCACAATCATGTGTGTCAATGCATGGATGCACTAGCGCATCTACTACTACGAGTTTTTGTGTGTTATCACTTATGCCCTCTCTAGCCTTTGGGCCTAAGTTGGTACCTTGTTTTTTTACCTAACTCATCACTTTCAATTTATGCATTAAAAAAAAAATTTCTCTATTTCATCAATTCTAAATATGAATAAATCATCACAACTAATAATTAAGCCATTCAAATTAGTTTTCTTAAAAAATTGTTTGTATATATAAGCATAAAACATTTGCACAAATTGTCAACTTTTAATTTAATTTATCATTTCATTTTGCAGAAAGTAATTATGGGTTTTTATTAATATCCCTTTATTATTTGCATTACTTGCTTTATATGATATTAGTCATTTGTATGAAGTTAATCACAAGAAATTAAATACTTAAATTAGCAATTATAAGTTTATGGCTGATATGATCATGATGTAGATCGGGGAGGGAAAGAGGTGCTGGTTAATTAATTTCCCTAAGTGGATGTCCAATTGGGGGAATTAATTAATTAAGGAGGGAGAGAGAGGGGCCAGCCAAAGAGAGAGGGGAAGGGAGGACTTGTCCACATTCAACGTATGTGGCCCATAGCATTAAATGTGATGGGATAATTAAATCTGAAATTAATTTCAGATTTGGAGGGATTGGAGGGGCTTCCTAAAATGAATTTATTAATCAGGAAAGGTTTTTGAAATTCAAATCTATTTGAATTCAAATTAAGAAGCTTTCCAATTAACAATTGACTAATTTAGGAAAGTAATCACAAGGCTATTTGAATTTAAAATTCAAACTTGTGGATGAGGAGGGGCCGGCGGCTTCAAGGAGGGGAGAGGTTTAAGAGAGGGAAATTAATGCTTGTTTGAATTAGAATTTTAAATTAGGAAGAATTGATTGAATTGCAACCCTATTGAAAATTTAAATGTGCGTGAATTTAGGAACTTTTCTAAAATAGGGATTCTCATTTTAGGAAACAAATTCAAAATTCAAATTTATTTGAATATGAAATTAAATTGTTCCCAAAATAAGAAGGGCTCAAATTGGAAGATTTTGAATGCAAGATTTGAATGGGTGGAGTCAAGGGGAAGGGCTCAAATTTATGTTTAATCCGATTTACATCAAAAGTGATGACAATTTTGCCTGCCTAAGAGTTGGCGAAGTGCAAGTTTTCATACCGTGTATGTTCTTATGCATCTCATCCAAAATTTACATTCAAGAGTTGTTTGGATGAGTGTACAAGGAGCGTATTGCATTTGGAATACAAAAGCTTTAAATTTTTTGTTGTTTGGTTGAGTCAAAAAAGCAGTGAAATATTTTTGAGGATTTTAGAATATACACAAACTAGACCATTTTCAATGGTTTTTTGGTTTGATGGTTTAAAATGCATGCATTTCAATAATGTAAATTGGAATATATACAATTTAACAATGCATGAACTCCATTCCTAGTATGTTGTCCCTAAGCCCAATCTCGTGCCATCCGCAAGCCCGATCCCGCAACAACAACACCAATTAGGTATACACAACTACTACTCATATTGTCCCTATAGTCCCCACAATGTCCATCGTCTACACCACGCACAGCCACTGTCCTACCATGCCTTCAACTAAAATCACAAGGAGATTTTTCAACCAACCAAACACAAAATAAAAGGATTTCGTGAGTTTATTTTACAACAAACCAAATTACCTAAAGAACTTAAAATAATACTTACAGCCAAAGAGCCGTTGAAAAAAACCAAGATCCTAAAATGTCCTACATCAAATGATTGAGTCCTACAAAAGATTGAGAGAAAATTCTCTTCTCGAGGCTTTTAGAGCTCTTTGAAGTCTCATGTACAATCAGTTGTAACGTACAATAGCTAATGGAAAACTATAAAACCTACTAGTACCTGCTTGCAACATGGTGATTTGGGAAAATCGGACAAAAGTGTTAAAACAAGAAAAATAGATGTAACAAAGCGCATTCTGCCCCAATAATGATATGATGGGTAAGACAAACTAAAAATATCATATATGTAACTTCTTACCCAATAAAGATACCATAATATGATTTCTTAACACTAAATGAGATAAAAATCAAAAGATACTCAAGATCAAGAGAAATAACTCACTTGAGAATCATGTTGGTTAAAACCACTAAACTGAGGGGCAAAACGAACAAGCTTTGCCTTAAAATCCCTTGGCGTTATTGGAGTTTTATTAGGAGCCCATAACTTCCTCAACAATTCACCAAATGCTAATGCCAGCTCACCCTACAAAAATATCAGAGTAATTGAGAAACCAAACTAAGAAAATATGCTTCAAAACAAAAATATAAAACTTCTCCATCCACATCTTCATATCATAAGCTAGACAGATAGGCTATTTTATAAATTAACCCAAAAAAAAACCATGACATAAGGAAATTTCCATGTTTTGTGAACTTACGCCCATCCCCAATGAATTTTGATAATTTATTTCTCTGCTGTAATCTCCAAGAAAGTATTCAACAAGCCTTTGTGTGTGAGCCAAGCACTGGACTGCGCTGTTCATAAAGCATGTGTTTCCAAGATTTTCTAGACCAATCAATCCAAAAGAAACAGACCCCTTTGAGGTGCCAAAACAAAGATCATATTCAGCCCGTGTTGTACTACCATTGCTCAAAATGGAGCTACCACAATAGATTTTAGATTGCTGCACTAGGAAATCATCCTTTTTCCCTTCAGTTCTACAAGTTAAAGATTCTGACAAAGCATGCAACTGTAACTCTAGAAGAATCTGCAAAGACAAGACTAGAAAAATAATGAAAGTTGGAAATGGTTGAAATTAAAGAGGTTATACTAAATGAAACTGTAAAAAATCAAGCATGATTTTAAAAATCTCATGTTCACTGAGTAGCAACTTTACTACATAATCAAGTATAAATTACAAATATCATCTAGAAAGAAGAGAGTTCTACTGCAGATTCCAAAAGAAATTTCACCTTTAAGACCCAAAAGCTGAGATATAAGAAGACAATGACAGTAACTAGCATACATCTCGCTTAAGGTGTTCTATTCTGCTAGAAAAGAAAAGAGTACCGTCCCAAGATGAGCATTAGAATAAAATCAAGGTAAAATTAAATTTCGTGAGGCCATGAAGTATATAAAATTTATTTCTAACCTTCTAACTCGCGTAACAATTATAATTTCAAATCTGATAATGTAATGTGTCCTTCATATGGAAACATTTCAAGAATCAACAGCAAAACTGATGTCAAGTTGCTAAAGAAAAACTGAAAAAGAATGACATGCAAAACTATATCAAGGCCAATTTCCCATCATTGCCAACCTCATCGAGAGTTTGGCATATTATAATAACAGTAAGTTTTCCTAGTTTCATCAGGAATCAGGTGATTAAACTCTAGGTAGCATGACACCAAGGCGCCTGTAGTTACTAGTTACGTAAAGCAACCAATTTCAAGATTATATATCAGGAATAATTCAGAGGCAAAGATCATTTACACCAGGTACTGCGGCAAAAATACCCGCTCCCTTCTTTAGAAATAATCTGATCAAACACATGGCAAAACTATGCACATGGAAAATTCACTCAAAGATGTGGTGATTAAATAGAGGGACGTAATGATCGGCTGGACCAGTTCAGCCAAACCAGTCCAGCCGCGTATCAAGTAGGCAAAGCGAATAAAGCAAGTTGAGTCGAGTGCAAGGCAATGTAATTTTTGTGAATTTTTGTTTTTAGAGAAGAAGAATTTATTATTTCTATTTTTTGTTAAAACAGTTAGTTTGTTTTTATTCGATAGGGAAAAAGAAAAATACGCCACAATTCATGCGATTTTAATTTGATGAGGAATAAGAAAATTAGATGTTACCCATGCAAATTATTTAAGTAAAAGTTTTGACCATTTTCATAGAATATGATAGGCAATGTAAATAGAAATGTGATCTTATAATTTAGAGACATTCAACGTTGTCTTTAGTGACATTCAATGCATTCAACATTGTCTTTAACGATGTCTGATACTTTCGACTTTAATTTAACGATGTTTAGACTTCTTTGGAATTAAGTCTGAAAGACTTTAATTTAATTATGTTTAATTAAACAATATTTAACGCAAAAAAATTGTTACTTTTTTGAAGTGGGCGAATTAAGCAGTTGAGCTGAGAAAAGACCGAAAGCCGGTAAAGGTTCTCGGGTAAATTTTAGGAAAGAGTAAAATATATTAATGGAGATTTAATTTTAAGTTAATGAAAATGTAACTCTAAAATAACTATGTAGATTTACATAATTATGTCCATGACTTTAGGTGGTACACTAAGGAAGGTCATTTAAGAACTCAAAAAATTTGAAAGAGTTTCAAAGCACAAGAAGAAGCAAAGTGGGCGAATATGTTATATGCTATAGCACTTAATAATTTAATTATGTGTATTTATTAAAACGTCATCTTACATGCATACCATTTAATCCAAATAAATGTTGCTTTATATTTAAATGAGAAACATCAAATGGATGTATTATAATATAGTTCATATAAATGTGATATAGCTTAACATATATATATATATATATATATATATATATATATATATATATATATATATATATATATATATATATATATATATATATATATATATATATATATATATAAGTGAAATGGAAAGTAAGAGAATGAATTATGACATGAAATGAAAGTTAGTGAAATGGAGAAGGTAAATGCATGTAATTACAAGAATTCACCCCCTTAGTATTAGTTGGGACGCAATGTACACATGCACGATAAATGAAAAAGATTGAAAATGAAAATATAAATGGTTGTATCTCTATTAGTACAAAATTTAAACGATACTCCTGAAATAAATGAATTGTTAGCAGATTAACTTCAAAAAAATTTAAAAAAAAAATCCTAAAGAATGTTATATGGAAAAAAGATTGACAGTACTCATTTATATTAAATACTCATATGTATATTAAATGAAACTGTGATGACATAGTATGACAAATTATATGTATGTTTCATTATTACTACTATACTAAAAAATTGTAATCGACTATTGAGTTTAATATTGAAAAGTAAGCCCTTTAAATAAAATATTTCAAGTAAATCCTCTATTGAATAAATGGCTAAATAAGAAGGTTACGTGCATAGAAGATGTTCAACTAAAAATGGGTATTGTTTGATTTATACGTTCAACAGAAATTTGTTTTAGTTGCTCTTAAATTAAAGTTGGATGGGTTTTTTTTTTAGTGTTTAGTGTTATAGAAAGAATCAGACCATTTGTTCTCGTCTCATTATTTCGAACTTCCAGGCCGGGTCATAACAAGTGATACGGAATCCAATGAAGAACCAAAAAGGCTCCACTTGACCTTAAGGCTTGGCCATCCCACAGCTCCAACGAGCACAGTCCACATGGATACCCGAAGAAGACTTCCAAGCAAATGTCTAAGGAACACCTTCTAACAAAAGCCCAATGAATGCTTCTAAACAAACATTAGAGGAACATTTCTGAGTGAATGACCGAGGAACTTGATTCTCCAAGGGGCGGCCACCTAACAGGCCCAACCAAGGGCAACAGAGGGGAAGATTCCTCCCCCCCCCCCCGGCGGCGGTTGTGGGGCCCAAGGGAGCTATTATTCATTATGTAAAGAGGAGGAATCAAGGGAAGCTGTTTAGGAAGGTTTCCTAATTGTGTTTATATTGTTTATGAAGGTTTTAATTGTTTAGAAAGTTTACTAATTGTGCTTATGTTGTTTATAAAGGTTTCCTAATTGTGTTTATGCTGGTTATGAAGGTTTTAATTGTTTAGGAAGTTTCATACTTGTGTTTATGTTGTTTATAAAAGTTTCTTAATTGTATTTATGTTGTTTATGAAGGTTTTAATTGTTTGGGAAGGTTTCTTAATTGTATTTATATTATTTAGGAATGTTCTAATTGTGTTTAATGTGTGTAAGGGCTATTTAAGGGGGAGTTTTGTCTAAGGTAAGAAAGAGATATGTGCTGAGTCTATTTTCTAGGGTTTGGTGTGAGTTTTCTAGTGGCGGCTAGGGTTTGCGAGAGAGTTGATCTACCTCTCGAATAGTAGATCAATTGTATCTTTCATTATTGTTGAAGAAATAATCAAAAAAATCAGCCCTCATATTTGTATTCCTGCATTTTTATTCTATCTAATTTGTTATTTTTACTTCCAAGACCCATCAAATTGGTATTAGAATGAGATTTTGGAGAGATGGCAGCAAAGAAAGTGGATGTGTTGGAAGCGAGTTGAGCAAAGCAAATCCGAAATGGAGAAGTTCTCAACAATCGAAAGAAAATTTTCAACCATGGAGAATCAGATGGATAGCCGATTTGGATGGTTGGAGTAGATGATGAGGAAGCTCATGGAGATGCAATCCAAAACTTCGTTGGCGGTTCCGATTGCTAACCCTAATCAAAATTTGACCAAGATTCCGCTTGGCGAATCAAAACCCTTCTGAATAAATGTCTAGGGAATGATTCCAAATTAATGCTCAAGGAATGCTTTGCACTGACCGAGGAAACCTTCTGAATAAATACCCAGGAACCCTACTAAAACCCACAAGCTGACGCAAAAGAATATCAAAAGCTGAAGCACTGAAAGATAGCAAGTTAGGGGTTTGGAAAGGGCATGTAGATGCCCATAAGATGATCTAAAAACATCTCCAATAGTCAAGAGATCTATACAACACATGAAAGAGTACGAATATCCTCAGCATTGGCCACTAAAGTTTCATAACTGATGAAGCAAGGCAATGGAACATCCAAAAATCCAGCAGCCCATACATATACTTAAAAGAAGGATTCACCTAATTATATATTGGGAAAATGTAACTTAATATGACTTTGGATTCTTAAAGAACCACGTGAGAGGATCATATACATAGTTGGTCAACCTAAAAAAGGATTAAAAATGGATACTAACAGTAGGGATAGATGGGTTAGTGGATTCAAACTAACCATGGGGATGCTCTTCTAGAGGATTCATTTTGAAGAGCTCCCACAGCACAAGAACAAACTACATTTAATTTGACCTCTATTTGATGTATTGTCCAATACAAAAGGGAGGATAAAGAATGAACTTTTCCCCAAATTCTCTCTTATGTTGTTTGAAACCTTTTAGAACCAACATCCTGACACATGTTCACATGAATATCTTTATCACCAAACTCTCCCTCTCAAGAACCCCTCTCCAAATGAGGCGTTAGTATTTTTGGTTAAGACACAATGGATAGAGAGAAAAGCAAAAGCTGATTCATCAAGCAAGCTACAAGATCTCTCTTGACCATCCATGACATGCTAGAAAAATCCTTACCACAACAGCCAGATAAGAAGAATACTCCAAGAATTCATCCAAGATCAAATCTTAACTTGACCTTTAAACTTTGGCGGAAGATCCATAAAGTCTCCTAAGCCAAGGGAAAGATAGGCCCATGAATTGTGCTCAAGATAAATGACAAGAAGCAAACCCACAATAATGTTATCACACCCACACAAAGAGGAAAGCCAAATCATGGCAAACATTAGAAGGTTGGTCCATATTTCTTATTTTCTTGTAAAAACTGAAAACTTCAATCTAATGAATGGAATAAAATCAAATCTCAAAAGAAACTCTAGTCAAATAAAGTTGAATAACTATAAAGTTCGAGCATATCTAAGCTAACCAATACGGTTTAAGAGCTTGAAAAGCTTAATAAAGCCACTAAACAACTAAACATAGTCAGGCTTGAAAAGATAACTAAATGTTAATTTCATCAAGACAACAAGCAAACAAACTAGAATAGCCCAATTATATCAATCAGCGATGCTGATCTTATCAAAAAAGCTTACTTCATTGGGACCTTTCCAAAGCTCATTTACACAAGCAGGCCAAACACTCTTGAAGAAACATGTAAACCAGACAATTGTACTAAGGGCTTCTTCATTTAAAACTTCTTTTTGTCAATAAATAGGGTTTGAAATGATCTAGATTGATAAGGATTAAAAAATTCATCTCTTCTTAAGAAATGATCTGAGCCAAACACATGGAAAATTATTAAACTGACTGAGAAGGCAAAGTCAAGATGAGCATAATGGAATAGAGTGACATAGGATCCAATCAAGTGAGAGGAAACAAATAAGGGTCCACTTAACTCAAAGTACTTGAATAACTAGGCAATTCCACAACTTAAAGTAACCGAACAACTCAATTATCCCACAACTCAACCGAACACAATTCAAATGAAAACTCGAGGAACATTTTTTAATGGAATCCAAGGAATATCCTAGAAAAAACTTATGAAAGAACTCCCAAGGAATTCTTCCAAATAAACTCGAGAAATACTAATAACCAGATGACCGAGAAACTTTTAAATGAATGTCCACAAAATTGATGCTCAATAAATGCTTTTGTAGTAGATTGGCCCATGCCAGCCCAGCTCCTTTCTCAGGTTAGAATGCACAATCCAACTCAAACAAATATTGAAAACAAAATGATTGAAATCTAGACAATACAAGAGTTAGAAAAGCACATCTTCAAAATATTCCAAAGACTTCTCCAACACTCAAGCGTATGAGCATAATACATGAAGAGATAGGCACTATCTGCGATGGAAAGAGAATTCCCACAAAATGATTGTACAAGTTTAGTGAGGAATTAAGACAACGATGCATCCATAAATCCAAGATAAATTTTTTTTGCCCATATCTTCATCGAAAAGAAGGATTCACCTCAGTTTATACTAGAAGCATATAACTTGATATGACTTAGGTTATCAAAGAATCATAGAAGAAGCAAATAAGATCCAGGAGGTAACTCATAGAGAATAGATGGACATCCAAATTCCTGTTATCCAAAGGTCCTCTCCTCGTAGAGTATTTATTCTAAAGAAACTCCCACAAAGCAAGAACTATGAAGTAAATTGAATTTAGGCAATAGCTTGGTTGAGCAGCTCAAAAGGGAATATTTGAAAAATATACATATGATGTGTTCCCTTCAAAATGTCTCTCTAATATTAGATGATGCTTCTTCAAAACAACATGTTGGCGTTTACCTACTTGAGCATCTTTGTCACTAGGCTCATCCACTCTGCTGTCCCTCACCAAACAAAGAGTTAACAAGTACAAAAATGCACGCATGTGCATGATTTCAAATCAAACATCATTAAGTACCAACTTTACCTCAAATGCCGAAGTGCAAAAATAGGTAGTAAATAGTAAAAAGTAAAGTACAAAAAAAAATTGTTGTTATTGTTGAGACAAATAAGTTCCTTACGAACCAACTAAGGTACTTCAAATTTTGTCTCCCAAGTGCATAACTGAAGAATGTAAATCATGATGCTATGTTGTTAAATGGTATTCATTGATTCTCACTTAATTATGCCTAGAATCACTGTTCTTTACATGATTACTGAATAAAATCTAATGGTGAAAAGATCTATTTATTTATTTGAATACAGGAAAGCTTCTAGTCCCATAACAAGCCACAATAAGAAATATGCATCAAAGTTTAAAATTGCGCAATTGGGTATTGAGGCGTTTTTCGTTCGTGAGGCGAGGCGTAAGCCTCAAGGCGTTTTGAGGCGTAAGCCTCAAAATCTAAAAATTGCGTAAAGTCAAAATAAAAATTAAAAGTAATTTTTATATAATATCCAAATAATATGTTAATGGATGACATTAACTTTCTATTGAACTATGAAGTAACAAATTTACATACATATGAAACAAAAAATTGTATAAGATGTAAAGTGTTAAATGATAAATGATGTGAAATAATTGAAATCCAAATATTATAGGAATAAAATAATATAAAATATATGAATTGTATAAAAATAACATATAATATTAAGTTCAACTCTATTTTTTTCTTTCTCAGTTGCCTACTCATCTACGTTTAATTACTAAAGAAAGCTAAAGTAATTGACAATAACTCAAAAATCATCTATACTATCATTACTGAGGGGATTTTTATTTGAGTCACTATCATAACAAATTGACCTCTTCCCTGCCTCATCCTGTAGGGTCCAATACCTCTCAATCTGCTTCTTCTTCATTTATTTCAGTCATCTTCATCTGTCATAAATGTTTGTCATCTGTCATAAATGTTTGTGATCAACAAAAATATAATACTCCAAAATTTTAAGAGGAGATGGTGGTGGCATGCGGCTTTCTAGTGATCCCCTACGGGGACTACAATGGCGGGGGCTACGGTGAAGGCGGTGTGCTGCAGGTTGAGGCAATTGAGAGGAGGTTGCTGTGGCTTGGGGGTGCAAGAAGTCATGATTTTTTTTGGGCTTTTGTATAGGATTTAGGTGAGTTTTAAATAAAAAATTCTTTAATAAAGTGAGGCGTACGCCTCAAGCTAGTGAGGCGAGGCGTGCCTCAAGGCGGGCCTCATCTAAGATAAGGCGTAAGCCTCATAAAAGAAGCTCGAGGCGTAAGCTTTGAGGCGTTTTTTACTGGAATTGCGCTAAGGCGGGCCTCAAGGCGAGCCTCATATTGCGCAATTTTAAACAATGATATGCATATACATGACAAGAGATCAAGATGCACTGATCCATACTGATCCACAAAAAGCTTCACTTTTCACCTTTATGCCATATGAATAGCTTTGCTCGTTATCCCATTCATGAACGTTATCAAGGATCACAAACTTTCCCAACCCAGCATATGTTTCTTAATGCATCATGTTCCTCCACTCAAGAAAGGCAAAAGTTCTAGCATATCAAAATAACATCTAGACAAGTAAATAAATAATTGGTGCATGGAGATCATGCTGTACTAAGTTTATATCCAAATGAAAAGCTACAATGAAAACGTAAGGGAGAAATTGGTGAATGATAATATTTACAACAAAAAAACATTTCTTCATGGGGAGTAAATAAGTGATGATAAGCCATATAGATGGCTTACTACCTCATGGTTTATTAGTCTTTGACCATCTTGAGGCAATCTATTCCATTCATTCATCAAAATAAGATTTGTTTGTCCAGAGAAGTCACAAATGCGCACCTAATCAAAAGATATCAAACTCAAGTCAATTTTTCCTCAAACTTACATTTTTTTTGCTAAAAGCAAATAAACAGTCTTTAAGATAGAAAAATACCATATCAGACTCAACAGAGAAGATCTTGCATGCACGTTTATAACTTTCAACTGCATTGTCCTGCAATTGACTGAGTAGTTACAAACTGAGGTGGAAAACATATCATAAGCCAGTGAAGTGTGCATGGACAATATACATATGATATATTACGATATCTCAACAGCTTTAACTTTCAAGGTGTCTTACTATTAGGCTTGCACAAATCATCACAAGCAAACTTCAGATGATAACATTAAAGATTAAGAAATAATCATATAAGTTACATGAAAAGTAAGATCTTAGGCCTGAAAAGGCTAACAAGGCTCAAAGAAACTGGGCCTGATAAAGCTAGCATGGATCAGAAGAAACCTCCACACATAGGAAAGCATGCCTACCACATGCAAGAGATTTTACACATAATAACATACAGAAATTTTATTTCTATCAATGGTTAATGTGTTATTATAAGTTAATCTGCATAGTGTTTGCAGCAATTTAGATACTAATAACATAAATATTCACAGTATCAGCTTTATTTGAGGGTTATTAATCATAAATTATTAAATCATAAGCATCTTTTGTGTGGTACAAACAGAAATTTTATTTCTATCAATAGTTAATGTGTTATTATAAGTTAATCTGCATAGTGTTTGCAGCAATTTAGATATTAATAACATAAATATTCACAGTATCAGCTTTATTTGAGGGTTATTAATCATAAATTTTTAAATCATAAGCATCTTTTGTGTGGTACAAACAGAAAATAGATTAAACTAGCAAAGCTCAAACTCGCAGCATGCCAAAATAAGTTGTTAACTATGGTGGATTAAATCAAAGAAAAAAGTTATCATACAGATCACTATTGCCAAATTTCGTGAAAATTCTTTATAAAAGTTGAGATTTGGTGGTAGAATTTATTTAAAAAGATTTCTGATATTGTCATCAGTTTTACCCCATAGCCTATTTAAAAGAAGTAAAATGGCAATGATGTCATACAGCAGTTCTTGACAGGGAAAAAAAATAAAACAAAGGTTCAATATCACAAGCCCCAACATGCTCAATAAGCATTCATCTAGTTGCAAACTGCAGAATACTATGCAGATGTTATATAGCCCAAAAGGGATAAAACAATACCCATTGAATTCAGCAATATTATCATGATCTAAACTTTACATGTGGTTAAAGCATTCAAGATAATAAGACTTACCCTTTTACAGATCCTTACTGTCATTACACTTGTTTCTCTTATGACAGAAATTCTAAGCTTCAAGGGATAAACATCAACATACTCGTCCCCAGGGAAGATCAGGTTTCCACTGTTGGCATCTCTATGCCTGCAGAAAGAGGAGCGCTTAATCCAAAAGTTAAGTAGAGTGATTATTAAAATATTTAGCTAATCAAAAAAACATCTAAATCTGATAAACTGAACAACATAAATTTAACTGAAGAAGAAACAAAGAAAGATTTAAGTGACAGTCTGCCCATCTAAAATTTTCCACACTGCAATTAAATCCAAATTTGTAACAAGCACCAGCATGCAATCATAGGTAAATGTTGGTTAAAAAAAAGGGTAAAGCATATCAAACAAGGACTTGTAAAGCTCTGCACCCTGCTAATCTGCTGAAGTTCACGTTGTTACTAGGTTGGACAATAAGAATTCCCTGGCCCAACTAACTCTCACACAGTTCACCAACAGCCAGATAGAATGCAGCATAGATTACGCAGTCAATCAATGTTAAGTAACCAACAGTTCTAGAAACGTATACCACGGTATAAAGATAAACAAAGGATCAAACACATCATGACAAACTCTTGCTGTACTCACCACCTGAGCGCCTGCGACCACATATCACTGGGAATCAAAGCATAGCTCCGTTCTGACACCCCTTCCTCCGCATCGTCCGTCATAAGACAATCATCTCGCCTGAGGCTAAACACCAGATCCGAGTTGAAGATGTTGTTGATGATCCGCATCGGCCCACCATAAGTGGATGGCGAGGGCGACGCGATGTACGGGATCCCTCGAGCCACATTGCCTGTACCGTGCTCGGATTCCAGCTCCTGCGCCTCCGTCCACCACCTGATCAGCAAATCACGAGGCGGAAACAACGTGAGACGAAGAAAGATCGGCAAAGGCTCGGAGAAGAATCCTTAGGGTTTCAATCTCCCGCCGCAGCAGCTACCCGACCCAGAAAGTGAAAAGAGAATCGCCGGGTTCGAAGGCGCACCTGTAGGGCACCATATAAACCCTGTCGTCATCGGATGATAGCGTCTGATCGATAGTTCCGGCGTCGTCGGGCGGGAGACCGTCCATAAATTTTGCCAAGAGGCCGGAATGCGCTCCAAACTCGACGGGTAAAGCAATGGAGAAGTGGAATTGGAAGGGAGAGAATTAATGAGACGAAGGGGTTGGCTCAATCAAAGAGTTTTGGACTTTTCGTTAGAAGCTCCGTTTAGGCTTTTGGACGTTTGGATGTTTTTCGAGAGAGAGGCTGCTGCATGGTTTCTCTTTCAAGCCTCCGGGAAGAGAACAGCGATTGAGATTGGGAAGGCTCTTCCATGGCTGCTGAAATTTTGAAGGAAAATATTTTGGTAAGGATTTTTTTTATTATTATTATTTTACTTGATCCCGCTGAGCATTCGGATCTTGCAATAAATTCTTTTTTAGATAAAAAAAGGTATTTTTTACTTATCTAACATTTAAAATAAGTCTATTTACATCTCTAACATCTAAAATTTTCTATTTACCTGTACACCACTTAAAAATTCTAACCCTCATCAAAAATACCACTCTGTTCCACTCCCGTTAAGAAAAAGTCGACCGTCTTCTCCTCTTACTCTCCCTTGACCAGCTCACAACGCCTTTACATCCTCTTCCTCTCGCTCGATCAGCTCCTCAATCAGTTCCGACAGGTATGCTCTTCTCCATCTTGCTATGTTGTTTTGGTGTTCGAACAGCTTCCTCTCGCTCGATCGGCTCCTCAATCAGTTCCGACAGGTATGCTCTTCTCCATCTTGTTATGTCGTTTTGGTGTTCGAACAGCTTCTTTCGCTCGCAATCAGCTTGGATCTCTCACCGAATGTTTGCTCAAGCCCAAACTTGTACTGTATGCGGGCTCACCTGAACTTTGCTGCTATTTTAGCAACCAGAGATGCATTTAATCTTCACCAGAGATGCATTGGATGCGAAATTTTATGTTTACCTGCAGCGTTTTAGCTTGATTTCCTGATATGCTTTAGATCGATTTTATTTCCTGAGATACATTAGTTGAAGTAAAGCTTGTTTGATTTCCTAAGATGCGTTAGATCGATTGTATTTACTGAGATACATTAGTTGAACTAAAGCTTGTTTGATTTCCTGAGATGCTTTAGATCGATTTTATTTCCTGAGATACATTAGTTGAACTAAAGCTTGTTTGATTTTATTTCCTGAGATACATTTTAGTCCAACTACTATACATTGAACTAAAGCTTGTTTGATTTAATTCATTTAAGTTAATTTCTTGAGATGCTTTAGTTGATTTGATTTCCTGAAATTAATTAAATCAACTTAAATGAACTATGCCAACAGGTATAGATTTAATTCATTTCAGTTGATTTCCTGAGATGCTTTAGATCGATTAATAAAAATTGTATAAACATAAAGCTTGTTTGATTTCAGTTACTTTTATTTGTATGATTCCTTTATGTATTAGCTTGTATGATTTCAGTTAATTTGGATTTGTGATATGAGTTCGAGCCAGTCAACACAATCAACGAGAAGCCAAGACAATCCAATCTATTGTCGTTGCAACATGCAATGTCAAATCTATACTTGCTACAAAGCTAATAATCGCGGCAGGAAGTTCTATCGATGTACCTGGAATAGATCGGAAGATGATTGTCGCTATTTTCGTTGGATTGACGAAGATAATTGTGAAGTAGAAGATATCAATCGCTTTAGGAGTGTAAATGCATCATAGGTTCACTTGAAGCATGCGGGCTCAGTCATATCAGAATTACTTCAAATTAAAGTATTAATGGTTATCATGATTTTACTTGTTGGTGTTGCCATCCATTATATGTCGAAGCCTTGTAATTGTAAGTGAATGTAAGTGATCAATTGTTTGATCCATGTACTAAGTTTTGTTTGATCCATGTACCAAGTTTTGTACCAAGTTCTGTTTGATCCATGTACCAAGTTGTGATATATGTAAAAACTTTTGTTGAATGCAAAAAACTTATGTTGTTTGGAGCAGTAACTGTATTGTTTATAGTGTTTCTTCTGTTATCTTGATTATGAGGATCTTTCTTTCTTGGATGAATTTGTAGCTGTGGAGGACAGTGCTGCTAACTCCTTTCAAGCTCAGTGTTTCTTCATGAAACAAGCCATGCTCTTGCCTATAAACTAACTTGTGGTTTAGTAGCATTGTTTATAGTTTGGTCATCTCTTACTTTGTATTATTTGATTTCTATGGATAAAGAGACTCTATGTTGATGTTTTTATAATGCCTGTAAAGAACAACTCTTAATCATGCATTACAGCTATATTTAAAAAGATTGAGTCTAGAAAGATCTGTAAAAAAAATGCATTAAACCTTAGGGAGTTTCTTTGCAGGCAAAAAATGACCTGACCATTGAGTGGGGTTTTGGAATCTGGACATGACCTTTATATGGTTTCCTTTAGGAAGTCAATTAATTTTATTGTAAAAGCTCCATATAAATGCAAGACTTCCTCAAAAGCTTTATTCCACGCATTAAAACAGCATGATCCCGTAATTAAATGATCACTTCAAAGTAACTTCGAAGTGATAGCAAAAATTGATAACAAAAACCAGGTTATGATCACTTCAAAGTAAATTGGAAGTGATATCAAAGTTCTGTAAACAAAAACAGGTAAATGATCACTTCAAAGTAAATTAGAAGTGATATCAATGTTCTGTAAAGCAAAAACAGGTAAATGATGTAAAACATTCAACTTCAAAGTTATAGTTACTGTGTTTTCAATATTGCGTAATAGGCATTTTCTTAGAAACATTGTCTGCGCCTAATAGGCATTTTCTCAGAAACTATGTCTTCAATATTGCCTTCCTCAAAACATAAGGGTTCCTAGCATGTGTTTCTATGGTGTCCCCATGAATTGCAGTGACCACATTTATGAATACTTTTTATTTTCTGAGCACCTTCTAAGAAGTTCTTAATTCGTCTTTTCTTGGGTCTACCACGTGGCCTGAGTGTAACATGTGGGAAAACTAACTGGTTATCACTGAGTATGGACCACTGCTCTTTTCCTGGCAAAGTTGAAATGGCTCCTTCATAGGCCATTCTATATCTGCATAAAATATTTGTGTTTAGACACCAACTATTAACAAAATTGATAACAAACCATTTAGTTAAGAAATAATACAAACCTGTAACTGTAATACTGCTCATCGACATATGTGTGACACAAATTGTGATATTTTGTTCCAACAAATGCTGCAGCATGTACACATGGTAATCCTGATATTTGCCAAAAACCACATGTGCACGTATGGCTCTCTATGTCAACCTCATGTCGCTCAAAAAGCCCTTCAACCTCAGCTTTTGTTGTAGTTGACTGTCGTATGATGAAATGTTCTTTTCTGGTTGTAACATCTCTAATGTATTCCTCTACACACGGAACAAGAGGTCCTTTCCATGAAATTGAATTTAACTTCCGATTAGAATGTTGTTCCATCAACATACCTCTAATTGTGTCGATCAGATCTACAACGGGCTTGCTCCTTGCCTCCTTAACCCAAGAATTGAAGGATTCTGCCATGTTATTTGTGTTGTAGTTGTTTGAAAAAGTTTCTTTTGACCACTTACAAGATAAAGATGTTAAGTAAAAATGAACTTGTGGACTAATGTTAAATATTTGTTGTAGCTTAGAATTGAACTCATGCAGGCTAAAATAATTTGCGGCGGTCCACACCAATTTTTGCAAATTGTGGCTATCATCACAGTGAAAAAGTTTCTTAATATTTTTCCAAAGGTGTCTCATACAAACTCTGTGCTCGACATTAGGAAAGACAGTTTTAATTGCTTCACCAAGCCCTTTCTCCATATCCGATATGAATGCTAGATGTTCTATATCAGCATTAAAAGCATGGGACAAATTCATCAAAAACCACTCCCAACTTCTCTTTGATTCAGATTCAACAACAGCGAATGTAATATTAAATAGACCATTGTTCCCATCCAAACAATTAGCAGAAAGGGGCACACCTAAATATTTTGATTTCAGATGACAAGCATCAATGCCGATTAAATATCTACAACCGGCAAGGAAACCATCAATACAGACCTTGAAGCTAACAAAGAATCTCTTAAATGAGTTGTTTTGTTTGTCACATTGGTACGCTATTTGTGAGCCAGGATTTATGTTGAGTAACTCATACCTCAATGTGGGCACCCACTTGTAGTTATCATCAATTGAACCAAACATTTGGTCTCTTGCTAATTCCCTTGAACGCCAAATTTTCATGTATGGTAAAGATAACCCAAATGCGGCCTCTATGTTATTACCAATATCCTTTGGTGTAATATCAGGATTCCTTTTCACAATGTCCTTGATTTCATGGGCAATCCAGCTTGAGGTAGCTTGTTTGTTCCCTGCTCTGTTAACTTCAGGGCATAAATGTGTTGAATGTAATTTTCTAACTTCAAATGAATGGCCATCTGAACATAACGAGGCATGTATTCTCCATGGACAACCACGATAGGTGCATGTAGCAATAACTCTTGATTTTTCACTTGCCTTAATCTTGATAGCAAAGTTCTGTAATATTACATTAGAGCGAATAGCTTGTTTGAAACTTGATGAGTCCTCAAAATGTGAACCAACACCTAAATTTTTGTTTTCCTCAACTTCAACCACAAATGAACCTTCACACAAACCATCTACTAAATTGTCATTGTTCAATGTGTTCTTAGCATTTAAATCTTGCACATCGCCACAATGAGTTTCATCCGTATAAGTCATATCTTCTTCATGATCTTTCACTACGACCACCACCTCCACTCTATTGCCATCGCAAGAACCTATAAGCATGTCTATCACATCTGTATCACTCATAATTGGCATGTAAAATTTAGGTGATGTTCCATTAATATGACAATGTAGGTCATAGGTATGACCCCTAATCCATTGGCAAATTGCTTCAGTACGTTCTTTCAATAATAACAAATTAATGTGACCTCTATCAAACTTCAAAGTTTTCTGACTTCCACCAACATATTTCATCCTTCTTTCACCCTTCACCTCAGTCCAATATTCTCCATATTTGAAGATAGTATAGCACACATTGTTGCACTCCATATCTATAAGTAAAGAAAATTTACGTCAATCAAGTACAGCTTAATGTATAACTCTGCATGCTTAACAGGAAAACGATAGAAATTGTCTCAGATATAAGTTCTGTTATGTTGAAATTGTCTCAGAAATAATTCACAAACAGATCACAGAAAATGAGAGAAGTACTCCATTCATTCAATAGAAGGCTTAATGCATTTCATTTTGAGACAACCAAATAAATTTTGAATATCTTCAAGTCATGGACCTGCAACAAAAGGCATACCTGAGATGAATTGCAGTAGATCCCATGTGCTGACAACCTCCTTACCTTACCTTGAAAGCTTATGTTACCTCTTCTCAGCCTTCGCAACTACAGTACATGATCAAAACAAATCTGGTAAGTGGCTAAAGATGTAAGAACAATTGTTTCCGCAAAAAAAAAATATTATCATTACCTCTTCTCAACCTCCGCAATTCAAACAGAGCAACAAAATGTTAACAAAAAATGGAGAAGGAAAATACCTAATGAGAATGATCGCCTGTGTCACCATTAGCAATAGAACATGCTGTGTGGTCGGATTCGCGAAGGGAGAAGACGAGCTGCACGAGATTCGCGAACTGTGAGATTCAAATCGAGAGGGGAAGGTGCTTTGCCCGAGTCAGGACTTCCCACGCACTTTCGTGGTTTCTTTTGACGGGAGTGAAACGAAGTGGTAGTTTTGATGAGGGTTAGGATTTTTAAGTGTTATTTCGGTAAATAAGAAATTTTAGGTGTTAGATATATAAATAGACTTATTTTAAGTGTTATGTATGTAAAACCCCCAAAAACAAATTTCTATTCAATTTTTATTAAAATGGACTTAAATTTTTATATCTATTAATCTGTTTATATTTATTTTATTAATTACATAAAATTGTTTTAATATTTATTATTTTATCATATATTAAATTATTTCGTTGTTATTGAATTTTATTGTAAATTAAAATCATATAATTTCATGCCAATTAAATAGGAATTTATATAGACACCATAAAGTTCTTATATATTTATAAAGTTGATATTTAAATTTTTATATTTATTTATATATCATTATAATCTCTAAATCACATCAAAAATATTTTTGTGTTATATATATATATATATATATATATATATATACATAGAAGGTGATGGCAATCTGTGTTAGTAAAAGGTCATGATAGTTTATAGATAAGAGTCATGCAATGTTGGTAAGACAACTATTTATCAGATAAATATAATCGAGCGATAATAGTCATGTAATGGTAGTCGTGCAATAATAGGCAACCGATAGTGATCAGGCGACAATCATCAAATGATCGAGCTCTAGCAATGATGGTTAAGCAATGCAATTGAGTGACGATAGTTGAGTGATGATGATCATTAGCAATGAATTGTGGCATCAATTGTCAAGTAGAGTTCTAGAATTTTTGTGATCTTTAAAACTCTCAAATTCTAACTCCCTTTACATGTATAGAATTGATGTTTATTTAAAGTTTTTATAGATTAACATTTTAGTTATTTTAATCAAATTTCTAAAACACTCTATCAAAAAACGTGTGATGATCCTATTAATTATATAAGATTTTTTTAGTCATGTGAATGACTTAAGCTTCGTTTAGGATGGCTTTTTTATTGTTTTTTATTACAAAAAATTTATTTTTTATACTAGAAAGCTGCTTTAAGAAGCAGTAAGAAAGCCGTCCAAAATGAAGCCGTAATGATCTTGAAATTAAGTGATATTGGGCTTGTTTGAATCCTTTCGTCAAAATATTCATTTTAGTATAAGCATACAAGAATTGAAAATTGTTTGATTGCTTGAGGGGTTGTAAATTTGGTGCTCAGTATAGGTCCATTTGGATGCTAGTCACCACACTTTTGGTGTTGTCATGTTATTTAGTAAAACATTCATTTTAACCATGAGTTTATTTAAAATAGAGTTCTGATGATCCCAATTTTTATTTTAAATTTTTTTTTTAATTGAAACATTGCATCAAGATTCATGCATGATCAGATAGATTTTCTTATAACGCAACATTTCCCCATATTTTTCGGCATTAACATGTATGTTTGAAAGGAAAGTAGGCATTCAAAATGTTAAAAAAAAAATTCAACTTAAAAAAATATATGAGGCATGATCACTCTCTTGATGTTCTTTTTTGGATTGTAAACTAAGTAAATTCTCCTCAACAATAATTTTAACATTTCTTATGTTTAATGCATTGATTAGAGCAAAAAAAATTGCTCTCAAGTCCTTACAACTGCTCATAGAGATCTCATTTCATGTTGAAAGTGTCAAAAATAAATTCAAAATATCAAAAAAAAAATCTATAGGACCCCAAAAATGTTAGAGAAAGCCAATCATCTGGAGGCTCGAGCAGATAGCATGCTTGTCGATGGTGGGCACGAGCAAATTGCATGCAACTTGCAAGGTGTGGGAGCAGGTCACGTGAATTTCTTTTTTTATAAAATTATTTCTTATATGTTTATAAAATGTTGAATTATTTTTACAGTTTTTAATATATATTATTAATTGTTAAAAAGCATAAAACAAACAAAAACCCTTCAAAATTTTATTTAAAATTTTGAAATTACACAAAAAAAAATTTAGATACCTATTTATGGGCAAGAGAAAATCATAGTTTTCCTTGACTAGGATCTGATTATCATCTCTAAAGAGATATGATATTATCCTTTAAAGAGATAAATTATGAGTGGTGATTGAGATTCACAATTGCTACAATGTGACTCTTATCTTCTTCTAGAAAAAGGTTGATCATCCTCAATTGAATGAAATTGGATCTAAGTTAACCTTCTTTTAAAAAAAGGTTGATTGCCCTCATTTGGATGAAGTTGGATTTAAGGTGTATTGATTTTTCACCCTATTTGAAGCTTTAACTTTCTCCTTTACAAGTGTTAATCAACTCAAAATTTGGTATAGCCCATGCGATAGATGTATATTAATGTAGGTGCATGTTCTTGACATGGCAATGTGGGGATGAAAAGGATGCGGATCCCTAAAAAATATCAAAATTTGCATTTCAACTTAAATATTTCATTTTTGAGCCACTTTTTTAATCTTGGGAAGAATGAAAGTTGGGTACTCTAAAGAATGTATGGTACTAGCCAATATCTCTAGGAGAGGTCATTAGCACTTGCTCAACTGAAGTTATAAATGGAACACTTGTAAAAAGAGTGCCACTATATGCTCTACTCTCAGTCCTATAGGGATCAATCATAATATAGTGAAAATGATCACCAAAGCAAATAATTCATGCTCCAGTGTGAAAAGCGACCTAACGTAAGGAAGTACTTAAATATATGGAAGACTTGATAAAAAAATGTGTATTTCTCATATCTATAAATAAAAATATTATAGATCAGAGAATTTGAAAGGGACTTAAAATAAGGAAGATTCAAAGAATGCATAAACATTAAAAGGTAAATACATAAGGCATCAATTTTTTTTTTACAAGAGGTATTGCAAACTAAATGCCATAGGGAGTAGGATTGTAAGGAGTGAAGTAAGCTACTACATGTAGCAATAATCTGTGGTTAAGCTTACTTGAGAAAAGTTAAGGAAAATAAGTAATCCCAAGGCAAGCATTCCATTACTCCTTATTCTTTGTGTTCTTGAGGATTCTCCATAACATTCCTTAGCTCTCTATCCTTCCCAACAAGATAGACTCAACAAAGAGGCCAAAAATCAATTTAAGGTTTGGTCTTTAGCAACTTCCATACATAACAAAAAAATCTTAGAAAGGATTTTTGATCCTCATAATGGCAAATGTTAGGGATAAAAGTCATACATGTACACTCATGAATACCTGTGCAGGTACCCATTCACAAGTATCTTTTAGGTTACGTTCGGGTCGAGCAAAAAGAGGACCCCCTCCTCCCTCATAGTTGTTTGTTCTAGGGACTTGCTCAAAAACTCAAAAGGAATTAACACTGGAGCACGTTGGACCAGCATCGACCGCCTCTTCCAAACAGTCAGCCCCAGGCAAGGGTGATCTCAGAAGTTCCTTTCTGCAGATAAGTCTTTATTCATCTAAGCTAGAACCAAGATTTTCACACAAGGTTATATCAAACAACGAGCGACACACAGCACTCTAACAAATATCTTTCATTAACGAATCAATCTAAAGGCCTCGTCAAGACATAAATTGTCCTTCTCACCTCAAATAGGGTGACTGCAGAATGGCCATACAGGTCACATCAGTCCATCCCTCCAACTACTCTCCAGAGACATTCGCCATTTTGACATCTCAATAAGGGGTCCCAGAACCAGTCAAAGCCCATGATGACAAGCTTCTAGAGGCCCCTTTCAGTTACCATTCCATTTGGCACTGACACACGACCAACGATAAACACTGACAAGACAGCCATAATATCAAAGGCATACATTACTTTTCCTTTTAGACTTTATAAAGGAGGAGGATGGACAACAGAAAAGAGGATCAGGGGAAAGGAGGAGGGGAAGGACCAAAAAATGAAGAAAGAAGAAGGGAGAAACCTTCAATGTTAAGCAAAAAAGCTGACCCAGCTCACAATGTGCGGAGCAAAGAAAGCTTTTTTCTTGATTCAAACTATAAATGCTACTATATATAGAATATATATATACCCACACCACCTATATCATTTTGAAGAAGGCACCAAACTCATAGGGATGACAGCTGACTCCATTTTGCAATCAATTTACCTAAGAAAAAAGCTAACATTTTTAATCCAAGGAGAGAAATGCGACCACAGACACATAAGGGAAGGAGGAGAGATTTAATTCAACTCCATTCATGGAAAATCCTTAGATGGGATGTTATATCCTTCTTTTTAACCAAAAGTTCTAAGCATTCTACCAGCTTCTAACTCTGGCCTGGATAATAAATATTTAGTTTGTATTCATACAATCTCTCTCTCTCTCTCCCTCTTCCTCTCTCTCTCTATCTATCTATCTATCTATCTTCTTACAACCTATATTTTGCCACATTCTCCCCTCATACCCACTCGTCTTCTCGTGGTGCTTAGTACCGCTAACATCATCTACCAGACAAAAATGGGGTCTAACAATCCATTGTGATTAGCCATGGAGGCTAGAAACTTAAACATGAGTTTACCCTCTTGGTCTTTAGCTTATGTGATAAAAATGGTCATTTATAAGTTGAGCTTAACCATAAATATTCTAGGTCACCCTCTAACTCACCGTAGTGATAAAGTCCCTTTAAATCCCTATATATAGAGGGAATTGTGCATGGTTTCCCTCAAATAAAGCTAGCATAAAAGCCTAATTACTTTGGCTTATAAGTCAAATCAATTTCGAAGGTGGTATATTTAACAAAGTCATGGGGCCAATTGAGACCATTGGGATATGGTTAATCTATTAACATCCTTTAAAAATTTTAAGGCCTAGTTAGGTTAATTAAGGAATTTAAGTCCAATTAGTTTGAACAGGTACTAAATGGGACAGGTTTAACTAAACTTGGTAAAAGGATTAACCAAATTAGGGTTAAGGGGTCAACTTATGTCCTAACCACTTAGGAACTTTGTAAGGAAGGTTAAAAACTAATTAAGCCAATTTGGTTAAATTGGCCTAAATGATTCAAATGGATTAAGTATTGGGGTGAAGTGGTCCAATTTGGCTAATTTGGTCATATTGAGGGTCAATTTAGATCAATTGGAGTATGATTAACTTATCCAAAGTTATTGGTTCAATCAATTTGATCAAATTGGGTTAATTTGGTCAAGAAGGTCTAGTAGATCCTATAGGGTTCAATTGGACTGGTTTGGGTTAATTGGCTTAAGAGCAATTGAGTCTATTTAACATATATAGAGTCCACTTAAGTCAATTTGGAAAGGTTGGTTCTAGCAAAATGTGAGCTATGTTTATGAGAAGGACATGACAGCTCATTTGATAATTATACCTACCAATCTTGATAAAAACTATGCTTCTAATTGTAATGAGGAGAGAGGTATGGTTGACCAAACCGACATGAAAAGTTTGTGAGTGCAATTTGGTTTTAAGATTAGCTCTAGTAATGATGTGGATTGAGATAATATTCATTATACATTCTCAATTTATAACTATTATGCATCTTTTTTTGTTGGGAGCCACATATATGCTAAAAATATTCTTCATCCATTAATCATCTATCTCATTCTTATCTATAGTCAAGCATCTCATCACACTGAGATGAGGGGCATTTATATACTCCAATGTTTCATTTGTTAATGGGGTGTCATTATAAACTTCTTTTAAATCATCATCTATAGGGTCCTCAGCTTCTTCTAAGAATAAGATTTGGTCTTTACATTAGTTTTGCATGTGACCTTCTTATGATACTTAAAATATATCTTTTCTTATTTATTTTTGAAACTTTCTTTCGCAAAAGTTTTGTTTGATTGGGTTGGGCTAGTAGGTGCTATGTTTCTAACAATAGACTTATAAAATGAACTGGAGGGGGTTTGATTCCTAGTTTTTTTAGAGGAATGTATATTTATGTTGTTGCTTGACCAAAAAAACACAATGAGAGGTTCTTCTAAAATCTAGGGGGTTAAATAATTCAACTTCATTCTTAATGTCAAAACTAACTTTAATGAGAAATTTATTTGCTAGTTGCAAATCATTATTAGTACAATCAATTCTAAAAATTAGGTTTTCAAAGGTTATCTAAGTATTCAGTAACGCAAAGAATTCCTTGCCATAAAGTTAATAATTGCTCATGTAATTTCCTATCATAATATTTTGGATAATATTTAGCCATTAACATCTCATTCATTTCTATCCAAGTAAGGGTGGTTCTTTCTAATAATTATTCATTTGCTAAGGTGTTTATCCAATCAATTTTTACATTTCCAATTAATTTTATTTTGATAAAATTAACTAGTTGTGTAGTCATCCATCTTATACCAATCAAAGAATTCATCCATTTGAATTAACTAGTCCAAGAACCTATTAAGCTCATGGGTGCCACATAGGTGGAAGTTTCAATTTTAACTTTCTTGGAGGGATTACTAAAATCATCTATATTCCTATAAGAATTTTCTCTTCTACCTCCATTCTTAGGGTTGGGTTATCTTATGTTAAATAGGTCTTCTCCATGGTCTATGAAAGAAGAATAATATTCTAAGGGTGCATTATGATTTTACATAGGACTTGGGACATGATTTATGTTATTTTAAAGATGATTCAAGATTGCTTGTATTTGATTTTTAATTTATTGCATCTTGGTTCTATTCTCCTCAAATAATTCTTTAATCTTAGTTTTATTTTCATGAATTCTAAGGTCTAAAGAATCAACTATTTGAGATAAATTTTCACTCTAGTCTTGAAAAATGGATTTGGTCCCAAGTGATGATTTTTTAAATATGCAGAGAGAGATGAGAGGGAAGGAGCTATAAATGTGAGAGAATAAAACTTAAAATATAGATGTAAAATAAAATGAATTCTAATTTTAAAAAACTTATGTTTATGTAAAAATAAAGGTAGCCTTATGGTGAAATTAATGGCTGGAAAATTCTATGGATCTTTAGTTAAATATTTTAAAAAATGTATCTATAATTTATGGTGGAGTAGTGAGGGGCCTAAAGGGGTCTAGTAGTATGAAGGTCAAGATTAGCCCGATTTAGGCTAATTTTGAATGTAACTTTAGAGAATTGGTTAAATGAGGGATAAATGATTGAAAATGATGGTGGAGGATTACCTTAGGATGTGAAATTATTATTAAAAGTAGATGGGAGATTTTGGTGGAGTTTAAGAGGGTATAGAGGAGTAGGAAATAAGATTAGATTCTATTATTCCATAGTTTGGTCGAGAGAGATATGCAAATAGTTTAGGATGGTTTTAAATATTGGTTGCTAGTTTATTAGTCTTGAAGGATGCTCATAAAGTAGAGGAAGATATTTAATGAGCTTAAACAAAAAGTTTAAGAAGAGTAATGAGTAACCTATGAAGATAATAACCTAACTCATTAAAGATAGTCAAATTGCTTAAAGCCACCAAGCACCAAGTAAATGAAGAACACTTCTACACTAAAAAAATTTATTTAGCAATAAAAATTAAAAAGTATTTCATCTCATATTTAAAGCTATTATAAGACTCTTGGGCAATCACTTTTAGAGGGAAAGAGTGGAGGGAAAGAATGGAGAAAAAATGATATATAGGTTGACATTGATGAGAAAAAGCTCAAGCATCCTCTTTTTTAATACTTCAACCATAACAAATCATGTCATAAATGGTCATACAATTTTATATGAAAATAAAATATAAGTTACATTTAAAATTTTAAATTATGGGTTATTTATTTGGCACTTTGTTGTGCTATTATAATTGGATATTTTCTTTGATTTTTTTCTTGGGATTTATTTATAGCACTTGTAATTGAGCTTTTAGCTTAATTATATTCACCTATATGATGTGATACATCAGTGTTAATGTTCCTATTGATCAAAAGTGATCTAAGTAATATAACTAAGGAGCTTGATAGTAGATAAAAGTGCTAAAAAGGCCTAGGAAGGGATATTAATGATCCATAGGGACCCATTAAACCACTATAATGAATGAGGAGTTTTGAAGTAACCATAAGGATATTTGTATAACTCCTAACTATAAATTATTTTTAAAAATTACATTATTATGCATGTTAAAATTTGGTTTGAAACACTGCCATTTACACATAAATGAGTTAGCAATAATAAATGGAAGGTCAAACGCATTCACATTTAATTTACATATTAATTAATTGATTTTATTTTAAAGTTAGACACTCTATATTATTGTCCCATGTTTGATAACACATCCCACCAATGCCAAAGAACATAATCCATGGCCATTACTAAGTAGGGAAGACCTTTGAAATATGGCAAAGGGTAGCTCAAATGTTCCCATCCTTGAGTTAGGAAGATGAGGATTTTGTCCATTAGTAACCACTTATGGGGGCTCAAATTTGGGCAATCCCTGGCCATTGGCTCAACCAAGGGTAGCTTGGGCGAGCTAAGGGGAGACACAATATGGTGCAAGGAGCTAGTTTTACCCAATTAGTTTGAACTAATAAGGGGGATTTAATTATTAAACCATGGTTAACTTAAGTAGACCCACCAGAGGGTCCCTAAGGAACCTATTAGAGCACTTAAGAAAGCTAAGTTTATATAAAAATCACTTAGATTCCTTAGCTTTTATTAGGGTTACTTAATAAGCCTTAAGTTGTATTATGCTTGATCTTAATGGCCCACATGTGACCCTTGGGTCCTCTTGTGATTAGGGTAAGCCTAGGACTAATCAATCTTAGGGTAGGTCCCTTAGAAAATGTAATGCATGAGCTCAAGTGAAATATGAGCTAGATTGACTTGTTAGATCAAGGCCACTTTTAGAGTTGAACACGAAAGCTTAGCCTAACCCAAGTATTCCCCATGGTGACATAAGCCTTTTTTTTTTGTGTTTAGGCTCTAAAGGGTCTTATTCTATAACTTAGAGTAGGTCTAAAGTAAATTAAGAAGTTCAAGAATTTGGATTGACATAATGGAGATTATATCAACTGTTATGGCATGTCAAACTTAAGCTTATACACGTGAGCTAAGTAGGCCCTTAAGTAATATAAGATGGTTGTAAGCTATCTATAGATTAAGTTGAATATAGTTAAGGCCTGTTGGACTATACTAAGTTAATCTAAGTCCCAAGACTGTTACAATATAAGGAGTATGCCTTAAAGCTAGCTAATGAATCTAATCTTGACCAATTGTAAGCCCATTTGTCTTCTACTAATCAAGAAGAAACCCAAGTCTCTTGCTTGAACTTAATTCAAACATGGCCCTTAGGGTAACCTATAGGTCTAAGGAGAGTAAAAATGTCATGCCATAGAATTTAATTGGAAGAATTGTGCATAATCCTAATTATCTCATCATCAAATTTCACGTACAATAGCCGCTAACATCCAAAATTCAAAAGATAAAATATAGACATTAACATTTCATGTCATCCAAAAATCATATACTATAATCCAATAATACTAATACATAAACATACAAACATAACTAACTATATGAAAAGAAAAACTCTATATTAAATGTACCCCAGGAAAATTTTAACTTTGCCACCTTCAATCCACTCTATCATGGCTTTACCTTTTTATGAAATGACATAAATATACAGAATGAGCAAACCAAGTACTTAGTAGACAACATAATTCTTATAACAAAAATTAAGATCTATATTTAAAATAATTTATATTAAGTGAAATGGAATGTAATAATAGAAAATATTCCAGCTTAAATCAAAGTAACATTTCACCGGTGTGAGGCTTTATCATTTACATATTTATAATAGTATAATTGGCGTTGATAGTTTTTAATTACTAATATTTTAATCTTAAGAAAGTAATTATATGAACTTTACTAGAACTTGTACATTAGAACTTCATCACAAGTGATAACATAGACATTTCTTGAACTTGAACATGAGTATTGAAAATATTAATGTAGTTACTACTTGATAACATGAGTACCAATATATATCATATGATAAACATAACATGCAACACATGAAATATGACATGAGCACATCTCAACGCCTTCTTATATCTCCACTTACACTTATACCTCCACTTGATTGTAACAGTTTGATTCCCCTGCACATGTAAATATCAACATATTCAATATGTATAAGCAATATTTAATATAAAATTAAAATGCATGAATTGTCACATGTACAATATTTTAGTAGAGGATGCATGTAAATTTTACAAACATACTCGACAGTAGCTGTTTAAATAAATATTAATGGTGATCATTTGCATCATCATTTTGAGTGTCTAGAAATCTTTCCAAATAAACATTAAAATTGAAAACTAAAATAGAATATTAGAAGCCTATCGTGAGCTAGATAATTCTCCCAACTAGCTCGACGAATGAAACTAGCTCTACATCCTTCAAAATCTAGCTTCTCACTTTCCTTCCTTTTTCTCCCCTTTTCTTCTGGGGCTATCCACAAATTCAAAAATAAGAGATTTTGAGAAAACGAAATGGACTTGGATATTTAAGGACATAGCACAGCATGTCCATACTTCCCAGTAATGCTTTACTTCTAAAGAGATTTCTAAACACTCAGACAAAAGGCTTGGCATCGTAGCACCCATGCCAGCATTGCACCACTCTCAAACGATCTAGAACTTCTTCATAAGATAGAGGGCTTAGCATCCCAGTGCTTACTCCTTCAATGTTGTAGTCCTTGTCAACCATTTTCCCATAAATTGAGAGGGCAGTGCCACCACAACAGTGCTGCTTTTGAACTTGACACTTTCCACTTTTATAATTCAAATACTAGCTCTTTTGGAATTAATTAAATATAGAATAACCTAAAAACTCACAAACATTTCATGAACATAAAAATAAAGTTATGATTCTTACCTAATTTCATTTGGGTCATTTCAAGTGGACTTTTTTTTTGTAGTGGCATAAGTCATTACAAAAAATGCTTGGGATGTGTTAAGGTGAAACTTTGGGCATCGTAATTGGGGACTAAGTTTGGCTTTTCCAAAACTAATGCCTATACCTTCCCTAAGAGGATGAGATAATATAGAGAAAGTAATATTCTCCTTGTAATGACAAATCGATTTCTCTACCTGGGAGGATAAGTTAACATTGAGAAAATAACTCCTTCCCTATGATGAGGTTACATAGAGAAAATAATTCCATCCATTCACAAATAAATCTTGCTCCCACCCAAGGAGAACAATCTAACTTAGAGAAAATGATTTTATTTATAGAAGGAAAATCTATCATAAAGGAATATCCAAGAAAGGATCAATCATCTCTAACCATTACAAGTGTCACATCAGCTCACTTTCTTCAAAATAAGGGTTGAACAACCTCGTTCCTCCATGTAACCAACACCACTCCCTTTTATTCACAGGACCACCACTCCAACCACTTGAGAATTCAACATTTTTTTGGAACTTATAGAAAGGATGTATAAATGTGTAAGTGATGTTATATTAAAGAATCAATGGGCTTTCAAAAAAATTTGGAAAGTTTTCTACAACTTCTCTCTTCTCTTATTACTTGGTGGCTAAGGGACCATGGTTCTTTGGTGAGAGATTTTCTTATATTACTTAATAAATTTTTGTGTAAATTTTTATTCCTTATCCCCTAATATATAGTTTTATCATTCTTGAAGCATTAATGTCATTCTCTACATGAAAAATCAAAGGCAAAAATGCAAAATACTTAATTAGACAAACTAGGTCAAGACGTAGTTTGATTTTCCTTCATCTTCTTAAAACTAACTAAATCTCTTTGAAAATTTTCATAAACTTCTTAACTTAGATAAAACATTCCTTTTCACTTTCCAAGTAATGTCAAGGTTAGGATAACACCATATCATGAAACCCCAATTTCTTAAATACTAAGTCCTTTCATGTCATTTTTATTAGGTTATCCTTATTTGGTTGACCCCTACATCCTCAACACCTCTTGTACACTACTATTCTTTAATTCCTAGGGTTCCTAAAAGCTAAGAGATTCTTAATAAAATAAGCATAGTCAATACACTTATATCCAAGGTTCAATCAATTTAGTACTAGAGCTAGGCCATGGAAGGATAAAGAGATAATTCAATTAAAGGATTAATTGCATAAGAAAGCTTTTAATTTTGTAATGTATAAATATTCCCTTTCTATAATAGTTCCATTTAAATGAATTATGTATTAATGCATGGGTATAAGATTTATTGTGTATGCTGGCAATTTTATTAAAATATTGTGCTAAGTTCAAAAATTATTTCAAGATATAAAACCTAGCCATTTACCTATAACATATCTTTATCAATATTGCTTAGGAGATCAAATTCAATTGGGTTAAACAGTTCTACCTAACAAATTATAAACTTTTGCTTCTAGAATTTTCATTTAAAAATAGTTTACTTAACATATCATTTGCAAAACAAGTAAAATTTACTTGATTTTGTACATTTTAGAGTTCAACTTCAAGTTATTAATTGCTTGTGGACAAATTAAATGTGTTTGTACCACTGATTTGATATTTAATATTTCTTTAGCTAAATTGGCATAATTGGTGTTAATTATCCCGAAGAATAAATTAATATTGCATTATCGATTCAGAAAAAATGATTTATTTTAGGATGTAAACTCGATATAAAAAATGTAAAAATTATCCTAAAGGATAAAATTCATATTTACCAATCATTTTAAATATGAAATTAACCCATGATAGGATTTAGTTGATATCCAGAGATTTTTCCCTTCTCTTAGCAAACTAAGATAGAGTTTATTTTATACTGGGATCTTTGGTTCCTATAGAGGTAAGCCACTATAGTCAATTATATCTTCAGAGAGAAAACATTCTATTAAAGTGGACATTAGACTCATTTTTTATTTTATTATATAAGAAAGTTTCCCTATAATTTTAAAAATTTCAATCATTTCCTCAAAAAAAAATATATTTTTTAAGTTTTTATAGAAAATATATTTAAATACATAATATTATTTTTATCATAGAGTTAAGGTGTGCAAGTACCTCTGGGCATACACCTGCTTGAAATGAGTTGCCAGTTATCAATTTAATACATACGTAATCATCATAGATGTAATGTATGATACGGTTAGCTCTATCCTAAGAGATCAAAGGAATAAATCAGACTCTAAATCAATGATTCAAGATGAGTAATTTAACTTTATGTTTAAGTGATGCTACCGAGAAGACTAGCTCGAACTCTAAATTTTATTTTATTTAGATTACTTAGCTAAATTTTCTAACTAGCAAAATTTCTTAGAAATTTTGATAGCATAATGGCCCTATACTAACAGGAAAAGCGTAGCATCCCTTGTGCATAATGGGGACCCCGTTACATTACCAATAATAGGCCTACACCTTGGCTCTAACATATGTAGTAGAACTAAAATAATCATGTATGTATGTATGAATAAGTAAAGTGATTGATATCTATAGTACCCAAAGTTATATCATCCTACAACTAGTATACATGTTCCTATAAAATCTGAAATATGCACACTGAGGAAAATCTAAGAAAACTTGCTACCCCTTAATGTAAGCTACCACCCATTTGAATGTGATGTATAGAATATTGTAAATAAAAGAGAAGACTACAAAAATAAAAATAAATTTTATTCATTTATTAATTTGAATGTATATAATAGACTCAGACTCTACAGAAAGTAAGGTGGCCAGGCTCCACTAAAACAAATCTTAGTTTTTAAACCTACCATATGTATAGAATTAAATACATATGCTTAACATTTTTTAGCTCCAGGTCTTCTATGGAATTCTAAAAGAGATTATCCTCCAAAGGAGAGGACATCATCTTTTAGAACCTCACTTGTATGTATAAGCAAATGTTTTTGGTTCTTTTACAACTCATGATAATGTACAAATCAATATATATATATATATATATACAACAGCTCCTAGATACATTCTACTTTAACTCTTGTAGGAATATAAAGAACTGTTTAAAAAATAATAAGCACATAAGAATATAAAATGTGCAGAGAAGTTGTGTAATATCCTAATATTCTAATGCAGTCTTTAAAGAGTCTAAGTGCACCAATAGAAACATAAAATGCATTACATTCAAAGCACTGAAAATAAATAGACAAACATAGGGTGCTCTCTAAGTAAAGCACCCGACAAGCAAATCACACAAACAGCCTAACCTAGGTAAGAATCGATTGTCCTAGCAAATCATCTAAGTGTGTAATAGAAGCTGTGTGGCTTTGGTATATCCTATAGGATTTTAATGTTTAAGTTGCATGTATTTAGAAGGTTTGTTCACTAAGGCCAAATGAGAATTTTAGTTAAAATTTAATTTGAATGCATTTGAATTTTTAATGGTTGGAGTTGTTTATTTGATTATAAAGAATTTGTAGATTAATAACCCCAAAGTGCAACGGTTACTAACCTACAAATCCTAAGGCTTATAAATGAAATGCAATCATCCCCAAAGACTTTGAAGATTCATTAATGGTTTATTAAAAGATAGAGAAGGGACCCTTCAATCCAATACAAATACTCTCCAAGTGAAGTCAAGCATGATGTATAGGGTCAAATGATTTCTTAAGATTTGAAGATCCCCCCAATCAAATGTGTTAAGGCCTTCTTGAAAGGAGTTGTGCACAACACATATGGGTCTTTTGGTTATTTAAAATGTATTAAAGGACATGAAATCAAATGCTAAGATGTCCTCCAAGTGGAGTCAAGCATGAAGCATAAAGAACTTTATTCATTTAATCAAAATTAATTATACAATTTATTGACTAAAAAAAATTTGAATCAAATAAATTATCAAATTAATTTGGTTTAAATGTTTTAAAATTTAATAAAAAAAATTTTTATTTGAATTATTTGGAACTTTTTTATTAATTATTAAAATTTTAATTAATTTTAACAGTATGAGTTGGACAAACCATGATTTATCATGACATGGGAGGGGACCATTCGAGATGTTTGGGCTGAACTAGTGGTTGGGTTGGGTCGGGTTGATGCTCGGGGAGTTTCTGGAAGAGTTTTGAATGAGTTATATGGGTTTCCATGGAGGGAGATGGGTAGGCTAGGTGGTTTGACCATAAGGCTTATTTGAGCTTTTGTTGACTATTTGAATAGTCAATTGGTCCAAGATACTTAAGTGGACTCTAGAGGATGTGTATGTGCTAGTTGAGTCATAATGGAGAGGTTTAGAGAAAGGGTATTGGAATTTAATTTAAATAATTTAAATACTGACCATGGGAGGCCTCTTTGATGTTCAATATTGACTGTTTGACTAGTCAACAATCATTGCCAACCAGGATATACCTTAGGTAGTATTTGAAATGATATTGGAATGCGTTACATAAGTTTGAAGCGAAGAACTTAAGGTTTGAGTGAAGGGTCAAGGTTTGACAATCCACGGTCAGTTGACCAAGTCAAACAAACTATGACTTGATGCAAAAGGGAGAAAGTTACCCACACAGCAAGCGAGCTCGAGGACAGGGGAGAAGTCGAGCAGGTGTGGAACGTCGTCGAAGGAGCGAACAGCAAGCGAGCTTGAGGGTAGGGGCGAAGTCGAACAGGTGTGAAACGTCGTCAAAGGAGCAAAGTCGAACAGGTGCGGAATGTCCTGAAGTCGAGGGTAAGGGCCAATTTATTGGAATTACCAGCGTATTTTCTGGCAGAATATTCGTCGGTACCCTTACCGACGGCATATCCGCCGGTAATACTTTGTTGGGTTTTAATTAACCCGGCGGTAAATCCGTTGGAAGATCCGTCGGACATCACTGGCAGAATATGCATCGATAAATTGCTAACACCGGCGCAATCCTGGTGGTTTAGCTACCGGTAAGTTACCGACGCTATTTTCGCCAAAAAAATCCACCGTAAAAGTACCGACGAATAATTCCGCCAGTAATGCCGTCGTTGTTTCTGGCGTAGTGATTTCTGCCGAAAATTCCGCCGGTATTACCTGGTTTTCCTGTAGTGTAGGAGTCTAAATATTTCCTGATGACCTCATACAAAAATGAGGTCAATAAATAGACCTCTAATATGTGTAGTAGAATGAAGTTCTGCTGAACATATTGGCATTGACCGAATAAAATAGTAGGATTTTGAGTCTTTGATCCTAAGGGAATAGGAGATTTAGCCTTAGAGTATTATGTAGAAGGTAGAATTAGAGTGGTGCCAAAAGGAGCATTATCCACTACTAGTGATTCTAATCCTAAGGGAAGGCGTCACCTAACCCCAAGGAAAAGAAAGGTAAAAGGTAGAACTAGGATGGTGCCTCAAAGGACATTATCCATCACTAGTGATTATAATCCTAAGGGAAGCCATCACCTAACCTAAAGGAAAAGAAAGGTAGAAGGTAGAACTAAGATGGTGCTGTAAGGGGCGTTATCAATCACTAGTGATTCTAATCCTGAGGGTAGGCGTCACCTAACCCCAAGGAAATGAAAGGTAGTAGGTAGAACTAGGATAGTGAAGCAAAGGGCGTTATCTATCACTAGTGATTCTAATCCTAAGGGAAGCCATCACCTAACCCTAAGGAAAAGAAAGGTAGAAGGTAGAATTGATTTTGAGGAGTGACGTTGAATTAAATAAAAATGAGATAATTTAGTTCTGAGCTCAAAAGCATTTTATTAATTGAAAATTTGAGCTACATCAAGCATAGTATTTCTTAAGAAAATGCCCGTTAACAGGTAACATTGGGTGATTTCCTTTACAATCAACTAGCTGATATAAGCCCCCTTCATAGGCAGTCTCTATAACAAAGGGTCCTTCCTATGTCAGTTCAAACTGTCCACCAATCTTTCGGTGAGCTAAATACCTCCGAAGAGCCAAGATCAAGTCTCTCACTTGGAAGGTCCTAAATCGCACTAACTTATTATGAGCTTGAACCATTTGGGCTTTTTATGACTCTAGACTCTGTTGAGCTTGGAGATGACACTCTTCAAGGCCTTCGAGTTCTTCTAGCAGGACTTTTACATTTAGTTGAGTTGTGATTAGATTATGGATTGCAACTTTAAGCGATGGTATCTGCACTTCTAGGGGGAGTACCGCCTCAGACCCATACACTAGTACAAATAGAGAGGATTGGGTCGGGGTTCTGTAAGTAGTCCAATAAGCCCACATGGCTTCGACCAACCTCTTATCCCATTGACATTTATTGTCATCGAGGGTCTTCTTGATAATCTGCACCAAAGTCTTATTAAAGGCTTCAGCCAACCCACTGGCCATGGAGTAATAGATTATTTAGTATCTCCAATCAATGTTATGGTGTCTTATAAAATTGTTGATTTTCATAGACTTGAATGCGAACCCATTATCGAATATAATTCTATGAGGTAGATCAAATCGATATATGATATGGTCACGAAAGAACTTTAAAAGGTGGTGTGATGTTACATTACATAGGAGAATTGCTTCTACCTATTTTGAAAAGTAATCAGTTACAATTAATATAAAGCGATGACCCTTTGATGAAGGAGGGTCAATTAGTCTGATAACATCCATTCCCTAACTTTTGAAGGGCCACAAAGCTATCGTAAGAAGCAACACGTTAAGCAGATGATGTAAAACCACACCATGGATCTGGCACTGATGGTAATATCTTGCAATATTTATGCAATCGTCGATCATCATAGGCCAGTAGTATCCAAGTCTCTTGATTTTTAACTTCATTTTTGGATCTGATTGATGAGCATCGCATAGCCATAAATTAACTTTCTTAATAATCTTCAGGGCCTCTCATTTGTTTAAACAACATAGACACATTTAATTAAATGATTAGCGGTATAACGTATTGTTGACTAGCACATATGATAGAGCACATTTCTTGATCTGGTTGGCGAGAGATTTTATCCTGAGGAAGTTTACCCTCTTGAAGGTAGTCAATTAATGGTTGTCTCCAATTGCCTTCTTTGTCAGTTATTAAAGAGGCAGAAAGGATCTGGGAAGTTTGCTTGTTGATGTGCTCTAAATCTATAGGGGATAGGACCTGATGACCCTAAATTTCTATAGGAACGAAGTCTTCTTCTAGACATGCAAATTCTTTTGCAAGATTTTCGAAGGCATCTATCACAGAGTTACTTCCACAGGGCATCTATACAAAGTTATGATGGGGATCAGCTCAAGCAGGTGGCTGGTGTACTGGGGTACTTAAGGAGTTTAGAATTCAAAACCTTATAGGTTCCCATAATCTGGTTGATCACCATTTGAGAATCACCAAAGATTTTAATCTCTCTAATCTCCACCAGGATTACAAGTTCCAAACCAGTTATCAGATTTTCATATTTTGCCTCGATGTTCATGTAAGGCTCTGATAAATGGTAGGAAAAATATATTATTCTCTTTTCTGGTGTTATGAAAATCAGACCAATTATGGCTCTTCCAAGGACTATAAATTTTTGAGTTTTACCCCATTGAGAGGATGTAGTACCATCAAAATATACTTCCCAGATAGGATCATCAGATTTCTTTAAACTCATGATTTGTTCATCTGGTAAATCATCATTTAAAGGAGAATTCGCTAGCAACACGTGCGCTACTAGGAAGTCGGTAATGGACTATCCTTTCATAACACATAGGGGAATGAAAGTAATTTAAAACTGAAGCAATATCATAGACCATCAAGCCAAACGACTTTATTATGTGGGCTTGGTCATAAGATATTATAATGGGTTGACTCTAGAAATCAAAGTGATTGAATGGGAAAGTATTTAGTTTTGATCTGCAAAAAACTAAAGCAAGACAGTGTTTCTCGATTGAAGGATACATGATTTCTGTAGAATGAAGTCTTCAGTCATGGTAATAGAGGGCATTCTCTTTCCCTTAGTCATTGATTTGAGCTAACAGGGCACTTAAAGACTCATGCATGGGCGCAATATAGACGATCAAAGGTTTTACAGGAATAGGGACTTCCAATACTGGATGATTAGAAAGGTATTCCTTGATATTATCAAAGGCTTTCTGACATTTCTCATCCCATATAAATTTTGTATCTTTCTTGGATAGGACAGAGAATATTTGACATCTTTTGAATACGTTAGAGATAAACCTTCTTATATACGCCAACCTACCTTGAAGGGACCTTAGCAGCATAAGGCTCTTAGGAGGCAGCATATTTAAAATGACTTTAATTTTGTAGGGATCAATCTCAATTCCACAGTGCCTCAATACGAATCCTAAAAATTTTCTTGAAGTGACATCGAAAGAGCACTTTAAGGGATTCATTAAGGTCGTCGTGGTGCAACCGCTCAAAAATGACTCTCAAGTCATACATCTGAGCCTCTTTAATTCTACTCTTAACAACCAAATCATCAATATAGTATTCACCTTGATTGTGGATTAGGTCATCAAAGATTCAGGTTAAGGACTGCTGGTAGATTTTATCGGCATTCTTAAGGCCAAAGGGCATCACCCTATAACAAAAGATCCCTATAGGGGTCCTGAATGCAATATTTCTCTCATCTTTTGGGCTATCTTGATTTAATTGTAATAGCATGAGCTGTCCATAAAGGAGAAAACACCATGCGAAGAGGCAATGTCTATATAAGCTCAGGTATAGGTAAAGGAGATTCATCCTTAGGATACGCCTTATTCAGATCCCTATACTCAATAAAAATCTGGATTTGACCGTTCTTCTTTCAAAATGGTACAACGCTGGCTACCCAAGAGGGATATTATTCCTCTCGAATGAATCTAGCCTTGACCAATTTCTTAATTTCAGAAAGGATTTACTGCTCTATCTTTAAATGCATGCATCGAGGAGCATGTTTAACCGGAATGGCATCAAGCTAGATTCTAAGTTTGTGGATTGCTACGTCAGCAGACAGACCCGACATTTCATCATATATCCAGGCAAAGAAGTCCCTAAACTCAGAAAAAATTTGAATCAGATCCTTAGTCTCATACTCACTCAATAAGGTACTTATGAAAGTAGGGCGAGGGTCATCGTTGGTTCCCAGGTTAACTTCTCTCAACTCATCATCTGTTGTTTTAATCTCTTTCTCAAATTTCGGGGGTGCATGCCAAACTTGAAGTTCATCAGGATTATTTAAAGTCTCCAAACAGAGTCCGTCGAGAGGGTCAATGGCTTCAGTAGGGATATTCTGAGATTCAAGATGATAAGTTATCCTTAAGTAGTATTCATAATCATCAAATGAACTAACGGTACCAATGCCGATAACACTTGTCAATTTTTTATTGATATCATTTGCCAAATATTTTCATGCTATCTAGCTTAACCCTTTGTCTTTTGATATGATATGGAACCTTTGGAAAAATAATTCTTTATATAAATAGGAAAGTCTCCTCGAGGGTTACATCACTTTCATCCCTTGAAGAGGAGGAGCCAAGACAAAACTTGTGGACTTTTCTTACTTCACCATCTAAGTTAGGAGAACCCTTAATCACTAACCCTGACAGTGGGGTTAAGGTTAAGGCTTAGATTCTCCTATAAAGCTTTTCCTACATTATCAATTCAGGCTCATCACTCTTAACCTTTGGAGTGTCGACCTCATGCTCATTATCCTAGTCTAAAGTGAGATAAAATTTTGGAGGAGGATTAATTTTCTGGTAATCAAAAGGAGTTGCAACACCTCGTCTTTCTGGTTCTTCATCAAAACTTGATTCAGATTTAATATACACTGGGGTTACCTTTCTTTCAATTGAAGCATGAACTCGACCATGTGCTCTTTGAACCATCCTCCCACCTCTCTGAGGTAACATGTTTGGAGGCGTAAGGACTACGATCTTGAGGTTGTCTTCACCATCTGATTCCTTCATTTTTTGATCTTTTTATTTTTCTTTTTCTTTGGATCCTTTTGATTATTGATCTTTGGTGGAGCTTTGCTCACCCATCTTCTCCTCAATATTGATCTCAACCTTAGACCTAGAAGAGGACCCTTTTGGTGCATAGTATGCAACATCCTCGTATATCCTGATCTCTTGAATAGAGAATGGTTGCAAATCACCCTTAATCATATATTCAATGTTGTCTCGTTGGTACTTGACACATTGGTGTAGGGTAGATGGAACCATCTTATATTCATGGATCCAGGACGTACCTAGAAGCATATTAAAGGACATAACTAAATCAATTATATGAAATTTTGCTTCAGTTTTGAGCTCTCCAATTTCCAACATATGGGTAATCGAACCTAAAACCCTCTCACCCTTTTTATTGAACCCACATAACACCAACTTGTTAGTGGTGAGCTTACTGGTATCAACTTTAAGATAGGCAAGGGTCTTTACATTCATCACATTGACCGATGCACCCAAATCAATAAGGACTCTTTATAACTTGAAATTCCCTACATTTTTAGTAATGTAAAGATGGCAATTATGGTCGGCAGTAAAAAGAAGTTGGTCTTCATTCGAAAATATTACTCCTGGGATTTCCTTGAAGTAGAGTGCTTTATCTTTTGAGGTCGAAGCAGTTGAGACAGGAAAATCTCTAGGTCGAGAGGTGCTTTGATTAAGGACTATCCCATTTCCTTTGATAGGATGAGGGCATCATAAATACTCAACTTAGCTGGAAACTTCCTAAGGTGAGTAAGAACGTTGCAACCTTGGGAATATCGATATTGGGACCCAGTGCAGTAGAAGGGAGATTGGATTGTTTAGTGGGGGTTTGAATTGGATCATTAGAGATAACTTGTTTACCTTTATCCTGAGGCGCAAGCTTAGTGGGTAAGACTTTACCATCATGAAGTTGCATCAGCCCGACGTCATTAGGAGGACAAACGATAGTGGAGTCTGCACTCTCCATAGGTATTGGATTGTTATTTTTTGAATGGGAGTCAAAATCTAAAAAGTCTATCAGAATATGACTTCCACGAAAGTTCAATTCAAGGAGTTCACTATCTGATATGATTTCAGGTTCGATGTCCCCTTTAGACGTTAAATCTAGAAGGTTATGTTTTTGAAGGTTTAGATCAATCTCAATAAAACTTTGAATTTTTATAGAAGCATTATCAACTTACATTTTATCTTTATGGCTAATCATCAAAATTTATATAGAAGGATGTTGCAAATATGAATTCAAGGAGTATAATTTTGATGATAACAAATATGTCTATATTTTATTTTGCTTGGCTAACCATTTAAGGTCCACAAGATTAAGTACAATCTAAGTCAACTCAAGATTGAGTCGGTCTGTATGTGGTTCAGGTCTAATTGTATTTTTTCCCTTTCTTGAGTCAAATGTAATGTAATTGATCCCCTAGCTAAGTAACCTTGCACACACACACTTAGGGGGAGAGTTTTAGTGAGTTAGAGTTTTCATTTTTAATTTTTGTTCATATCATCCTAGATGATATTCATATCGTCCTGAATGATATTCATATCGTCCTAGACGATCCAATGAAAATAGAAATCCTACTTAGGATGACCATGTTAAGTCGGTTTGATTAAGCAGATCATCCTGGATGATATACCCATCGTACAGGACGATATGCTCATATAAAAAATTCTTAGCCGCCAGATCAAGTTAGGCAAGTTTTTATTTTTAGAGATTTGGTATGATCGTCCTGGACGATACGTGTATCATCCTGGATTATCCTTCATAATCCTGCCTAAAATAGTCTGGTGATTAAGAAAAGTAATTAAGGTTTGATAGATTTGATCATATCGCCCTAATAAATCGTAAGATCATACGGGATGATGTGTTAAAAATCCTGACCGTCCAGTGCCTTTCACTAGTACGTTCAGATTTATGTACATGATGAGTTTGGGCAATTTTAAACTAATCGTATGGGATGACCCTCATATCATCTCGTACGATCAAGTCATTTTGAGATCGTCCAGCACAAGTTCCCCTGGATGATTAGAGCTGTCTTCTGGACAAAATTCCTAATTTAAACTAATCATCCCGGATGCTCGCAGAATCGTACGGGACGATCTGAACAAATTTTGTCTTCTAATCATCCAGAGGAACCAGATCGTCCATGCTGATACATGTGATTTTGTACTGATCGTACAGGATGATCGACCGATCATCCTGGATAATCTTTGACGACCAGTTGAGATTTAGGGCAATTTTTGAGCCCACCTATTTAAGATCTTTTTCTTCCAACAAAAAAAATCTTTTGCCACTTTCCTTTCTAGAGAAAATCTTGAGAGAGAGAAAGATCTTGGGAGAGAGAGAGAGGATCTTATGAGGGGGAGTTTGTAAGGAATTAACAAAGGTTGCTCCAAGCAAGGATCTGAGTCATCTTCTCCGTTCATCGTCTCTTGTCTTGTCGGTGTCTCTGTGGGAGGATCGTTCACAAGAAGATCCGGGTTTTCTGCCTGCTTCAAGAGGAAGCGAAAGGAGTCCAGGTTCTCTGCCTGCTTTAGGAGGAACCAAAAGGAGTCTAGGTTCTCTGCCTGCTTCAGGAGGAAGTGAAAAGGGTTCAGGTTCTCTACCTCACCGAGTTAGTGGAAAGGAGTTTTTGTACAGGCTTCTCCACCTTGCTGTGGGAGCTGAAGGAGAGTCACTTAGTGTTAGTGCAATACCCGGAGGGGAGGCTCTGGGGAGTGGACGTAGGTCAAGTTGATCAAACCACTATAAAATCTGGTGTGTTCTTTCTGATTATTTTTCGCACTTACTTTACTGTTGATGATTGTGTGATTGTGATTATTATTTTGTTATCGTTGAATATTTGCACATCATCACATAATTGTGAACTGTTTAAAACATTCAAAAGACTTTCTAAATTATCGTTTGCCTATGAATTTTTAAAACTACCAATTCACCCCCTCTCTTGGTTAGCCTCGGGACTAGTTCATAAGGGCTTAACATCCCTATCGAACTCTCAAAGGATTCTTTTTATTAAATTTGACACTATTTTGCCTTTGATGGAGAAAAGTAGAAGTCAGATAATTAGTGGGGATAGGGCTTTTATGCTACCATCCACTGCTCGAATAAATCTCTCATTAGTACACTTTCTCTCTACAAAAATATTATTCTTTTCTTTTTCATTCAATATAGTAGTTCCTATGATTACTGGAGAGGGAAGCTGCTGAACATCCTCTTGTGAAGCCTTCATGTCAACCTTCCAAGTTGGGCCCTAGGTTCTCGTCGGCAACTATTGAGAAAGATAAAAAGACTTGTTAATCAACTTTTTAAGTGCCCAGGATAAAGTAATATCCCAACTATCTTCAGTGGACCAAGAAGTGTTACCTGAGATTACTTTGACTGACCCTTGTTCTAAATTTACTAGATATTCTTTTGGAATAACAATGTTACCTTACCTGAAATTCATTTCTAGCCAATCTTTAACATTAATGCAATCTTCAATCAGATGACTAAACATGTGATGGTAAGGGCAATACTTGTGATCATCCATCTTTTCTGTATCTTCTAGCCTCCTGGCCTCTGGTAGTTTGAAATCTAGCTTCTTCAAAAGACTCCTAAAGTTTTTCCTTACTAATTCTCTCTTAAAAGGATAGGGTTTTGCTAGTATATCCTTATATGGGATCACGTAAGGCTCTCTAGTGGGCTGAGGTGTGACTTGAAATGGCTATTTTTGAACTAGTGGGGGCAAGAGAATGCTGGGCTGGCTGGTAGCAGGTTGTTTCCCCTTGTCAACTACAAAAATGGTTGCTGCTCTTTTCTTGAAGGACTTGATAGGATTGTCAACTTCCTTTTCACTAGGCATATCCTTCAAGAATGACATCCTGGGAGCCTCTTCCTGCAGGTTACTAGCCTTGTTTAAAAGCTTCTTAATGGTTCCTTTAGAAGAAAAGTAATAGGCTCATAGATATTCTTCAAATGAATCTCTACTACAAGTTGCTCTTGTAGCTAGGGTTTACACTTCATCGAGAGGTTTCACCACCTCAAGATGTACTCAACCAGAGACTCTCTCAGCTTTTTCTTTTCAACGACGAGATCACCCATGATTATGCACTACTGTGCTCCTGAAAATCTCTTTAAGAATAAATTTTTGAGTTTATTGAAAGTTTTTACAGAACCATTGGGAAGACCTTGTACCACTCAAAAACTATGCCAGAAAAACTACTAAAGAACTGGCGAAGGAGTAGAGCATCTGACCCCCCGGCATTGCAATAACTTGCTCGAAAGTGTGCTAGATGCTATCTTAGATTTTTAATTCCAATGAAAATTTTGAAAGATGGTGGCACAAAATCCTTCGGATAAGGGACCAAATTATATTCCTCAGGGTAGGGTTTACCCTTTGGAATAGACACAGCCCCTTGGAATGGGCTAAGGTCTCCCTACCTGGCCCTCAATCAATTATTTAAGATCATTTTAGGCCGGTGCTAGAGGGATTGAGAAAACTATCAGTTGGACTTGGAGGACTAAGGGAACTATTGGTTGAATTGTAGGGACCATCGACACCAACTCAGGGACTTTAGAACTATACTCTAGCTTCTTGGCCTGGTTAGTGACTACTTGGGCTGCAGCTTGTTATAGTTTGAGTGAAGCCTATTATAACATATCCCAACGCATTTCCTTAACCTACAGCAACATGTATGTGACTTGCACTTCCAGATTCTTGATATGCTGATCATCATCTCTAACTTTTACTGATCCGTCTGAATCTGAATCAACAGCTGCTGAGCCTTCTTCCTTACCAGAACGACATTTACTTGGCTCGATTTCCTTAACAGATCCCCTAGTTTCAACCATGTAAATTTCACTAGTAGGTACATCTTCATCCATTAACATGTCATCCAAATCTGGGTCAAATGCTTCCTCAGCATCTTTCTTTCTCAAGATATCCTTAATCTCCTACACTATCTCATCAACCAATCGGTCCCCTATTGTACGGAGTCAATGGGTAAGTAGCCTTTTTAATCCATCATATCATAAAACTCCTCATCTTATAGCTTCGAAATAACAGCTTGTAGCTTGATCATCAGTGTCGGGGGTTTTACCATTAACTGCTAAATCATTTCCTAGTCTTCATCTTAAATTACCCCCTCCCCTTTGACTATCCTGGGGTCGGTAGTCTGAAGGGTGGCATCCTCTACTGGGTGAGGGATATCTACCTTGGGAGGTGATACAAGGGCTTGGAGGGTGATACTCCTACATCCGGCATCGTAAAGTCCTTAGATCCCTAGGTAGGGAGCTCAGGGACGACTGGTAAAATTTGAGAGGAACTGTCTAGGACATCAACTGAGACATGAACTGGGTCATCAAATGAAACATCAACTAAACTGGCAGCTAGAACGTTAACTGAACTAACAACTCGGACATTAACTGGATCAACTGGGGCTTGAGCAACACTGACTGGGATCTGTGATAATTTAACTGAGGACTAAGGTAACTAGGCGGAAGGTGGAGGAACATCAACTCTACTGATTTTTAGGGACATATCTTCTTTCAAGGGATTTGGGCCTTTTGCCCTTGGCTTGAATTATCCCTTTGATTTCAGAATCCTCCTTGGTTTTCACCACTACTGAGACTAGCTTTGCAAATTTTGGTGAGGGGATGGGTGGCTTGCTAGTAGAATGGAGGCCCTCTCCAGGTCCGATAAGTATAATACCCTCCGTCTATTATTAGAACAAGCATTCAAACATAGATCAACCTAAGTTTAAGCATGATTCAACTCACATTCGAACACGTTTGAATATGGTTATTCGACCCATATTCAAATTATGTTCAAGCCATGTTTATATATATTTTGAATACGGATCAAACACCTTGCTTTGAATAATAATTCAATATGTTTGAACAATTCTCAATAAAGGTTCACATAATATCCAAACATAGTTCACACAAATATTCTAATAAAGTTATAAACACACTCTTTGATACCGTATCTAGCACAACATTAGTTTCATTAAAATGATATAATCTATAGAATGTGACATAAATATTACAAAAAAAAATAAAACTCATGTATGTTAAAGTCATCGATGAACAAGGAAATGTTAAACTTCACAAGCATAGTCCCTCTTGAGAGAAAAAATCTTAAAAATTTGTATAATGATTACAATAATAATGAAAGTCAAAGTGGGAAGGGAGGGATGTGATTCCTTAGATATAGTTGAATTTGAGAATAGTACGGACATTTTAGTTATTGAGAAAACAAACAATGAGCATGTTTCACCAATTTTCATTATTATGGAGCATATAAAATCAAAGTTCACAAAAAAACTGCATTCATCTAATATCAAATATAATTTATATATCATATAATTTTTACTATTTATATTATATTCTTAGTTAGTATATTAATTTTGAAGTAACATTTTCTTTCTTGAAAATATCAATTATCCTTAAAGCCTTAATTTTTTATCTTTCTAATTTATTTTGTTAAAAAAATTTCTTTTAATGTGAATAAAGTATTTATTAAATTTATTGAGAGGTTTGATGGAGAAGTATAAAGAGAGTAAGGAGGATATACAAATCGTATTTATTGATTTAGAGCAAGTGTATGGTAAAGTTCCAAGAGAAGTGCTCTCGAGGGTTTTAGAAAAGAAAGGAGTTAATAATGCTTATATCCAAGTCATTAAGGATATGTTTATCGGAGTTGTTACTTATATTCATATATAAGGTTGTTTGACTAAGTATTTTTCATATTTCTATTTGATTATATTCACAAAAGGATGTACCGTGGTGTATACTTTTTTCTGATGATATTATTCTTGTTGATAAGATTTGGGAGGGAACTGAAGAAAAACCTGAATTATGTAGGTCAACCTTAGAATCTAAAGGCTTTTATTTGAGTAGATCTAAAACCAAATACGTAGAGTGTAATTTTTACTAGTAATAGATCTAGTGGGGGTATTATGACTTTAGACGATTAAGTCATTAAAAGAGTACATGCTTTAGATATCTCAAGTCTATTGTTCAAAGCAATGGTGAAATAGATGGTGATATTATTAGTAAAATTCAAGTTAGATGGTTGAAGTGTAAGAATGCATCAGTTTGTTGTGTGATAGAAAAGTACCCCTCAATATTTAGGGGAAGTTCTATAAGATGGTGGTTAGAACTACAATACTTTATGGCACATAACCTTGACCATTAAAAGAGAAGTAACAAATTAAATTAAGTGTTGTACATATTAGGATGCTGAAATGGATGAGTGGATTTACATTTAGAGATGGTATGTAAAATGATTATATATGTACAAAGGATGGAATAGCTAGAGTGGCATATAAGATTAGAGAAAGCCACCTTAGATGGTTTGGTCACATAAAATGTCAGCCTTTTGATGACCTGGTTAGAAGAGTAGAAGTATTAGATCTTATTAATGTTAAGAAAGGTAGAGGTAGACCTAAAATGATTTGGTTAGAAAGTATTAGAAATGACATTTTTATTAGATTTAAATGAAAAATTAACTCTTAATAGAATAATGGAGAAAAAAGGATTCATGTAGCTGACTGCACATATATAGTGGGATAATAACAGTAAAGTATTTATTAAATTTATACTTCCTAAATTAGCTTAATGTAATATATCACATTATCCAATAAATTTATACTTCTCTCTCCCATTATATATATATACATATATATATATATATATATATATATATATATATATATATATATATATATATACTTATATATATATATGTCTGTGTGTCTGTGTGTGTGTATGTGTTTATATGATTATTCTCTTGTTGATGTAAAGGATAGTAAATAGGTAAAATTAAGTTAGGACTTGAAATTATTTTAAGTACACTGTAGTTAAAAGTACAAGAGTTTAAAACTTTTTAGTGTTCAGAATAGAGTAAAGAAAATTGGAAGTTTTTTTTTGAGAAATTAGGAACTTTTTTAACATATCAATTTCTATGTATTCCAAATTCGTCTGAATAAGATGAATTTCGAATTCATCACAATCACACAAAGCAATCAAGACCTATTGCATCTAAACTCTTGCATATATAGACTTCTTGCCTCTATGATGCCATTATACTCAACTAGTCACATGGAACCCCAACCCCACGAACAACTTTTAACCCTGTTAGTTGAGAAATTATTCTATGTGAACACTGGACCGTCTGGAGGTGAATTAGTACACGCACGATCACTCGATACATAGCGGTACATAGCAAACAGGTGATATGGCGGGTTCTGATTTACCTCGGACGGCATCCGTATCCGTAAAAAATAATTTCACCTGTTAGTGACCCGTGACCTTAGTTTACTCCACACTCATCACCTCACTTGCAACCCACGTTATGCCCCACATTCACATGTAAATTGTAATTTTGCCATCAAACCCTCGACTATGCCCACCAACATCAGTTAGCCACCAATAGTGATCTCTCTACCTCAATAACATGACATAATTAAAAATAATAATACCAAAGAAAAAGATTCACTTTATTGAACTAAAAAAATTATGAAAATCTTCTAAATTTATTTTCCAACTAAATAAATATAGAAAATACTTCAAATATATTAAATTTAATATACATTGTATTTAAAATGAACTTGAATTGTAAATACTTATATATAAAGAGCCTCCAATGCAAGTAGAAAAGAACTATCCTCATAATGGGTGTTATGTATCCCCACTCAAAGTATACTTTCACAACTCATCACCAAATTACAAATGATTTACATTAATGAAAGTAGAAAAATCTAGACTCTCCTGTATGGTTATTCTAATAAAAAACATCCCAAGCAGTTAATATCACATCTCAAGCAGTTATAAATACATGTAAGGAAAAGATTCATGCCAACCAAACTTGGCCATGCTCTTTAATTATTTTGAGGGATAAGCAATTCTGGAGCACATGTAGCAATTTATAATAATAATTTTTTTATTTAGCCCTCATTTATTTAGGGGGGGCTGAGCAATTTCTGAAGCGCCTGCATAAAATAATGTTAGTTATTTAAATCATGACTATTCCCCCCCCCCCCTTTATTAGCACTACATGAGCATGGCTACCTGTAGAAAACATCGTTAGTATCAAAATTTATCCTAACCTATGGGTAATCTATCGTTCAATCACATCAATTCCCAGAGTGCAGTAAAAGTAAATAAACACTAGTAATTTAATCGCAACATGCAATAAAAATCTGAAAAACTTGGCACACAACAGAAAAGTAAATACTGGCCTAGCCTAGAACTAGAAGTGGTGGCCTAGCAAACAATTCTATGTGTGTGTAAGGGGGTTGTATAGCTGAGGTAGATCCTAAGCTCGGTAGTTAGTTGAAGTTATCTAGTGTTCAGGTCTGTTAAAAGTCTGGAGGATAGGTTTAGGTTTGAGTTTAAGTATTAATACATTAAGGATTAAATTAGGTATGCTTTAATGGTTCGATGATTACTACCTTTGTTTCAACCGAGGCCATGAAGTTTATTTCACCTTCCTTGGGGCTAAGTCAATAGCCACGTAGGACTGGGTTACCCAGTTGCGATCATAGGATGATTAAATTAATTTTTTTGGGTAGAGGTTAAAGAGACGTAATATTAATTAATTTATTATCAGGTTAGGGTATTAACTGAAAGCTTAGGATAATATTTTATGAATTTTAAGTTGAGTTAGGGAGTTGTAAGAAGGCCCGGGGTCACCCTATCCGCTAGGTCCAAGTGGTCCAAAACTAACTTTTTAACTAAATGTGGTTTGTGAATATCTAGTATTTTTATAAAATAATAGACCTTAACCCAATCAGTTAGACTGTAAGCATGCCCAGTTTGGATTCTTCTATCCAAAGTTATGATTTTTTGAAGTTTTAACCTTATTTTGACCTAAGTTTGACCGGATTGTTAACTTTTTTATTTAAGTTGATTTCTGGAGTCCTAATATTTTTAATAAATACTAGACCCAAATGTGAGTTGAATGCCTTTGAGTTTTCTCCAATTGGAATTTTCTAGAATTAATTATGAATTTTCAAAGTTTGGGTTATCTAATGAATTATTGAAATTACTTAATTAAAGGGCTGTGTTAGGGATTTTGATCCAAATCAGTTCCAAACTGCTTGGAATCACCCCCAAAGGTAAGAAATGACCTAAAGAGGTGTTCCTAGATGTTTGGGAAAATTTTGAGATTTTAAATAATTTTAATTATTTAATTTAATTAAAAGGTGATTTTTAATCAAAATTAAATTAAGGTTCAGATTGAAGTCAAATTAAAGTAGTTTTAATCTTTATGTTTTAGGGACTGAATTTTGAAGATTTTGATATGTTAAGGTAATTTTTTTGATTTAATTTGAATTTATTAGAATTTTTGAAGTTATCGGGTCCTAATTAAGGGGAAAATTAGGGTTAGTTAATCAAGGGGTTTAATGAGTCTTAAAAATTCCTAGAAAATTCTAAGGAGTTTGGGGTACCACTAAGTTTAAGTGTTTCAATTTTCAAGTCATTCGGGGTTCTATCCTAACTCCTAGAATTTCACTAGGTTCGCTAGATGGGTCCTTAATTATTGTCCTTAAGGTGTCGCTACTTAAATGGGTTTTAAATCAATGTCTTAACTAACCCTGGGTATAACATAAGGAAAATGCAACAAAACATAAACACATCATGTCCTTAGATCTAGGAGAGCCTGAACTAAATGTTTGTGTGCGCATCCTACACATGCAAAGACTATGAAATACTAAGTAAAACGGGCCTAATGAAGTGATTAGTGAATGATTGGGACACTATCACCACTAATCCTTCTCACATGAATGTTGTTCATATACTTAGCCTATGTTTAAAATTCCTATGGTGGATCTCCCAAAATTAGGGAATTTAAATAATATGTAATTTAAAATAATTTTAAAATATATAAAAATATAAGTTTAAAAGTAATGTAATTTAAAATAATTCATTACATAGGCATGAAAGATCCACTGGTCAGCACAAGAGGGTTTCAAAATAGTTTGTATTTGAAAATATCTTTTTTTTAGTTTAAAAAAAATTAAATAATAAATAAATAATCAAGTAATACATAAAACATATGCCAGAAAAAGAGGTTTTGGTTTCTGAAAATTGCTTCAAATTAAAGTTTATATTTTTCTAAAAAGAACGAGATATTATACACTAAAATTCGATTTAAAATGAATTAGTTATGAATTATTAAAGTTTAAAGGGTTTAAAAGTAATTTTTAAATAATTTAAAGAAATTCATTTTTAAAAATAATTAATAAATCAAAATAAAGACTTCAGGATTTTAAAATAAATAATAATAATAATAATAATAATAATAATATAATAATAATAATAAAAGTGATAGTAATAATATAATAATAAGCCAATAATAATAATAATAGCAATAATGATTAACATATTAAAGAAAAATAATAATACAATAATAACAATAATAATAATAGTAATAATTTTAAAATAAGGATAATAATAATAATGTACTGAAATAATAATAATAATAAATAATAGAAATGATGATAATGTTAATAGTATGAAAATAATATTAATATAATGATAATAACAATTAAAGTAATATTAAAATAATAGTAATAATGATTTAATGAAAATAATTAAAGTAATAACAATAATAATAATAATAATAATAATAATAATAATAATAATTAATAAGAATAATAATTATTTAAATCATAAAAGTAATTTAAATAATAATATCAATATTAATTAATAATTATAATTATAATTATAATTATAATTATAATAATTATAATATAATAAAGTAATTAAAATAATAATAATAATATGTTAATAATTAAAAATAGTTTTAAAATAATAATAATAATATAATAATAATAATTAAAACAAAGTAATAATTATGATACAATAAAATAATAATAATAATAAAATACTAATAATAGTAATAATAATAATATAAAGAAAATTAATAATAATAATAATATTATTATATAATGATTCAAATAAAAATAAAATATAATTTTTTGGTTTTTTTAAAGTAATTTTAAAAATTTTAGGATTTTTCTAATTTAAAAATACTTAAATTTTTTTTTTTAATTAATTAAATAAAATTTTTGGCGGCGGCGGCTCTCGGGACGACACCTAGCAAAACGGGATCGGTCCCGCGATTTCGGGCAATCATTGTCTGGCGGAGCAATCATTATGCCGCCGGCAATGATTGCCGCATGATTGCGGTAATCATCCGAACCGCGGATGCGGTTCATTAACCACGTCAGCGCTCGGCGCTGATCGTTGGATCGTCTGTTGTTTCGCTCAGACGGTCCTGATAGAGCCGGATGAAGCACTGATCTGCGGGATCAAAATCCACTGTCGTTCCGAGCCACGGAACGACTGGATCTCAACCGTTGATCACTAGATCAACGGTTGAGATCAACCCTTAACTAATGAGAAGCTGAACCCGAGCCCTAGCTCACTATTTTAGCTCATTCTCATGATTGGGTTGACCAAATTGAGTGAAATTTTAAACCTATTATCTACGCATGAACAGAAATCATGTGGATAAGTTGATATTTCTTAAAATGTGATGTATTAACGCTATTTAACTCTATGTGTCTTGATCTAGGGTTTGAGTTATACCTCTATCCAATGAATGGATTCAGTCAATCTTGGGTTCTCTGAACTTGTTGACTGTCCACGCACAAAGTTGTAGAAGGATCCTCGTGCTCCTAACATCTTGATCGAGCACAAATGGCTTCGGGAGGTTCTTTGGCTTCGGCTCGCCGGAGATCACCTCGCCGGCGTCTTTGATCGATGGGGTTCGACTTGGAAAAGTGGGAAGAGGGTTTGGAGACCTAACACACCAAAGATCTCAGGCTAAGAGAGCTTAGGGAGGAGGCAAGAGCAAAAAAGATCCTAAAGAAACCCTAAAACTCTCTATTTAAAGGCTTAGACCTAAGATCAATGGCCAAGATTGATCCTAGGGTCTAAAAGGAGGGAAACCAAGGCCCCTTGGCTATGGTTTGAGTGGAGAGCTCATTAGGAAAGAGTTTAATGCATCAAATAGGTTTAAATTGACCTAAATAGGTCAATTTAACCTATTAAGACTTGGGTAGACCAAGTCAAAGCTTGACTTGGTCAACCTAGTGAACTAGACCCAAAGTAAGCTTGGGTGGACCCTAGGATAGATGTGAACTTGATTAGGATTCAAAATAGGTCCACTTGGGCTAATTAGATCAACATGGGTTGACCAAGGGCATGAGTCAGGTGAAAACAAGGTCAACAAACAGACCTCCAATAGGAGCGGCGAACAAACTAGTGAACTGCTCATATTGGCATTGACCGAATGTGGCAGAAGGAGTAAAGTAAAGGCCCACGAAAAGGAGCACCAAAAGAGGTGAAAGAGAGAAAGGGTGGTCTTCTCCTGGCCTTGCCCTGTAACAAAGGCAGAACCGAGGAGAGATAAAAGAGCAAAGTGGTAAGGTAAACCAACTACCTGCTTAACCGTGTCAAAACAGCAGGATAGAAGGTGAAAGGTGGGGAGGCATGCCTTCCAGGGATTTTATAAGGTGCTCTCAACTGAGTAAAGTCCGATGTCCACTTGATCAGAGCTAGACAATCAGAGAAGAAGGGGTGGTGAGGAATGCCTCCTAGGAACTCTGTCGGGCTCTCTCAACCGGGTACGTAAAACCAACTACCTAACGGATCATCTAGAAATAGTAAGATAGAAGGTGAAAGGATCCCGTCTCCTCCTGTTCCTTTCAGAACAGTGGATAGGGGAGACCCAATACTCTGCCTGGCCTCAGCAAAGTAAATAAGCCACGAAATCTGGTGCCTGCTTAGTCTTTTACAAGACAATCAGGGTAAAAAAGGGGTGGTGAGGAAAGCCTCTCGAGGACTTTGTCGAGCTCTCTCGACTGGGTAAGTAAAACCAACTACCTGACTAATCATTTCGAAATAGCAAGGTAGAAGGTGAAAGGTTCTTGTCTCCTCCTGATCCTTTCGGAACAGCAGATAGGGGTGACCCAATACTCTGCCTGACCTCAGCAAAGTAAATTAGCCATAAAATCTGATGCCTGCTTAGTCTTTTACATGACAATTAGGGTAAAAAGGGGTGGTGAGGAATGCCTTCCAGGGACTCTGTCCGGCTCTCTCAACCGGGTAAGTAAAAGCAACAACTTGACTCATCATTTCGAAGTACCAAGATAGAAGGTGAAAGGATCCCTTCTCCTCCTGATCCTTTCAGAATAGCGGATAGGGGTGGCCCAATACTCTGCCTGACCTCAGCAAAGTAAATAAGCCACAAAATCTGATGCCTACTTAGTCTTTGACAGGACAATCAGGGTAAAAAGTGTGGTGAGGAATGCTTCCTAGGGACTCTATCGGGCTCTCTTGACCGGGTAAATTTTGATGTCTGCTTGATCAGAGCAAGACGATCGGAAGAAAAGGAGTGGTGAGGTATGCCTCTAAGGGACTCTGTCGAGCTCTCTCTCAACCAGGTTAAAGTCTGATGTCTGCTGGTAATAGCGAGATGATCAGGGTAAAGGTCTGATGTCTGCTGGAAAAAGTAAGACGATCAGGGTAAAAGAGTGATGAGATATGCCTCCCAGGGCCTCTATCAAGCACTCTAAACCAAGTAAAGTTTAATGTCTACTGGAAACAGCATGACTATCAGAGTAAAGTCTGATGTCTACCAGAATGACAAGACAATCAGGGAAAAGTCATCTCAACCATACCCTGACACATATGTGTAGGGATGTGAGGAAAGGGAGAAAGGTAAATTAAAGAATTCCAAAGGGAAAAGTTAACTAAAAAGTCCCAAGCTAGCATTTTGGTTACCGCATGGTAGAGGACAAATCGTCGTGGCCATGAGTACCCAAATACTGGCAAAACTTTCTAGGCAATATCAAGATCGTACAAAGCTGGAAGCATCGGACTGATGCCTTGAGGGACAATAGGGAAAGGTACACCCTCAGCAGAGTGCGAGAGGGGTAATCTCATTCCTAGTGAGTAACAACTGAAGTAGCAAGGGGGACACACTCGCTATAAAGAACAGGACTACATCAAGGAGAAATATTCATAAAGGACTACAGTGGTACACCCACACCAACTGGTGGGACCCTGTAGGAGGAGGAAGCAACATTGACACATCCAAAAGCTCGCTTTGCAGCCAAGAGTCGGGTCACAATGGGAAAGTATGGTACTATAAGGCACGAGAGATGATTTTCTACTAGAAAATCAAAGCTCACTAAGAGATGATGCTGACAGCCGAGACTCTATATACTACATCACAATCAGGAAAATAAAGTGGAGTAGCAAGGGGACACACTCGCCACTAAGGATAGTAACATCGAATAGGATCAATAATCATGAAAAGATCACAGTGGTGGCACCCACATAAATTGGTGGGATCCTATGGGAAGTGGAAATAACATCAACGTATCGTAGAACTACTCTAGCAGCTAAGAGTATAGTACGGATGAGAGAGTAGGTTGGTAAAGAAAGAAAAGAGTTGATTTCCTGCTAGAAAATCAGAGCTCTGAAGGTAGTGATGCTAACATCTGAGACCAGGTGTACTACAATACTACTGGGAAAATAATTCAAGATAGCGAGGAGACACACTCGCCACCGAGAATGCTGATTTATGAATAAGATCAATAAACCATAAACATCATAGTGGTAACACTCGCCCTGACTAGTGGGACCCTGTGAGAGGTGGGAGCAACACTACCAGATCCATAGAACTACTCTAGCAGCTGAGAGCAGGGTAAGGATGAGGAAGTAGGTTGCTAGAAGAAACTAGAGAGCTGATCTCCTGCTAGAAAATTAAAGCTCTCAGAGGCGTGATGTTAACATCTAGAATAAGGTGTGTCTTATCACTGACAAAGGCTATCATGATCGCAAGGATCACAACAACACGAGTGTAAGCTCCTCCTTGAAGCGATTACTTAAACCCTTCGAAGGTGAGGAAAAGAAAAAGCTTGGAAAATTTGAGCTCTTACAGACTATTGCCAGGTTTCACCTGAGACAAGGGCAACCAGTTTTGCTGTGCTAAGAGCTTCCCTCTTTTCATTTCATCAATGTATATATTATTTCATTTTACATATATTATTATTTGTTCACAATCATAGACTAAGTATATCCCATACTGTCAAAGGTAACATGTGGTAGAGAGAACGTTTACCTTATTCGTGAGTTACTCCTAGTATGAGATATCCTCTAATGATTAGAACACAAACAGAGGGAGGTAGGATTGGCTTTGATAACCCAGGCCATATTCGCCACATGAATAAAATTGGGGAGAGAGAGTGAACAGGGTCTCATAAAGAGTGAAACACTGGCTTTGTTAACCCAGGCCACATTTAACCAATGTGAATGAACTAGAGAGCACAATCATGACATAACTAATATATGAGTGAGATTCAAATTGGGATAGTGGGTCGACATCACCATCCCTAACTAACATAGGTTGGTATGGACCCAGTATTACATCCCCTAAGGGGATCTAAGCTAATGGTTATGATATCCCAGACCACACTCAGGGTGACAAGTGAAACTGGGGAACTAAGTCCTCGCTAAGGGAAGGATGGATCAAAGGTTCTATGCGCTAACACCAATGTGATTGGTGTGCACATACATAAGCATAAACATCCCTATGGCGTATTAGCGTATCACCTTTAAGGATAGCCTCATACTCTTCGTAACGAACATTATGTGTAGAGGATAAATCGTCGTGGCCACACAGACTGTCGAAAAGTAAAGAAGCTCCCTTCAAGGGGGTACATATACAGAGGAATATTTACAGGCGGTAGGGAGACTCCCCCTGCGACGTGCAAGACTCAAGCATAGTACTTTTTCAAGTACTGACCATTGATGACAGGTATAGGATGAATGCTATTTGCATCAACGAGTAGGTAGGCACTGCCTTTATAAACTTGCTCTACAACGAAGGGGCCTTCTCAAATAGGCACAAACTTACCACTTTGGCGATGATGTGAAATGATAGGCCTACAAAAAATAAGAACTAACTCACCAACCTGGAAAGCACGGACAAGGCGATCATGTGATCGGGCCATAAGGGCCTGATATACTTTGAGGTTCTGATAAGCTTGCAAATGAAGCTCTTCTAAACCATCAAGCTCTTCTAATCGTAGTCGAGCATTATCTTCATGGGAAAGATTGTGGCTGACTACCACACATAACGAGGGGAGCTCGACCATAAGTGGGAGGACTGCTTCAACCCTGAAAGCTAGGTAATATGGGGTAGACTGAGTAGGGGTACGGTAGGTAATCCTATAAGCCCATAATACCTCGGGTGACCTATCATGCCACTCTCGCTTATTTGCAACCAGGATTTTTCTTATTAATTGTATGAGAGTTTTGTTAAATGCCTCCGCCAAGTCATTGGCTCTAGAATAGTAAATCGAAGAGTATCGCCAATTAATGTTATGGCGGCGGGCAAATCTGGCAATTTTGATACTTCTAAATGAGGGCGATTATCAAAAATTATACAGCGTGAAACACCAAAATGGTACATAATGTGATCGCGAAAGAAACACATCACATCTTCAGATTTAACTTCCTTAAGTGGTATAACTTTCGCCCACTTAGAGAAGTAATCAGTGGCAGATAAAATGAACCTATGACCCTTAGAGGAAGGAGGGTCGATAGGACCGACTACATCTGTGCCCCAGCCCTCAAATTGCCAAGATGATACAGTAGGTTGCAGCAGATTAGGAGGTTGATGGATCACCGTGCTATAAATTTGGCACTGGTGGCACTTTCTAGCATACTCCATACAGTCACGGATCATGGTCGGCCAATAGTAACCAAGGCGTTTAATTCTATCTTTCATTTTTTGTCCGGACTGATGGGCACCACAAAGACCTTCATATATCTCACCCATGATCTTGCGAGCCTCCTCGTTATTGAGGCAACGTAATCACATTTGGTCAAAAGAGTATCGATATAAGGTAGCATTCACATAAGTGAATGATAGAGCCCTCTTTCTGATCTGAGGAGCAAGGGATCTATCGTTTGGAAGCCCGCCATGCTTCAAATATTCTATAAATGGTACTCTCCAATCTGACTCTTCCTCAACTGAGAACACTGTGAGAGTCTGATCAGGAGAAGACAAATCTGTGGGGCACAGGGCTTAACGATAATGGACAACGATAGACAGTGGGTTGCCAGTTGGGTTAGCCAGTTCTTTTACTAACTTGGCTAATGCATCTGCTTTTTCATTTACAGGTCTAGGGATTTTAGCTAGAGTCACTTCAGGAATTAAGCACAAGAGCTTCATTTCTTTGTTATGATAGGGCAAGAGTTCGGCCTTAAGTACTTTATAGGCTCCCGCTACTTGATTTTTGATTAGTTGGGAGTCTCCAAAGATTTTCACCCGCAGGATATTCATCTGAATGGCTAACTCTAGTCCCAAAATCAGTGCTTCATACTCAGCTTCGTTATTAGTATAAGGTTCTAAAAGACTATAGGAATACCTCAGAGTGTGACCTTCAGGGGATACAAAAATTGAGGCCCAAACCTACCCTAATTATAGGAGTTTCATTCAGATTCAAGGCTTTAACGGATGACGCACCGTCAAAGTAGAACTCCCAAGTAGGGGACTCCTGTTCATCCACACTCATTATTAATTCATTAGGTAGATCATCATTGAGTGGGGAATCCATAGGGATTGGGTGAGCAGCAAGAAAATCATCTAGAGCCTATCCTTTAACGGCCCACTGAGGGACAAAAGTGTTGTCAAACTGTAGTAGAATCATAGATCATCGTGCTAGATGACCTGAGAGGGTCAGACGGGTCATCAAATACTATAAAGGGTTGACTCGAGAGATCAAGTTGACTTTATGTGAAAGCATATAATGCCTAAGCTTTTGTACCACGAAGATCAAAGCTAAGCATTGCTTTTCAATTGCTGGGTACTTCAGCTCTGCGGGTATCAACCATCTGCTGAGGTAGTACAAGGCATTTTCCTTGACTTCCTCATTCTCTTGAGCCAATAGGGCACCCAAAGACTCATATAGAGCCATAGTATATAGAATTAACGGTCTTCCTAGGATGGGTGCAACTAAGACAGGGGGGTTCATCAGGTAACACTTTATACTCTCAAAGGCCTCCTGACACTGCTCATCCCAATGAAAACGGGCATCCTTCTTCGCTAGGGCAACAAAGAGGTGACACCTAATAGAAAGATTGGAGATAAATCTCCACAGGAAAGCGAGTCTACCTTGAAAAGATCTCAACTAGGTAAGACTCTTAGGGGGTTTCAAGTATACTATGGCTTTGATCATAGAAAGATCAATTTCAATGCCACAGTAGCAAATTATGAACCCTAAGAACTTTCCTATACAGACTCCAAATATGCATTTCAATGGGTTCATCTTTAGATCAAACTTGCGCAAGAGCTCATAAATGATTAGTAGATCTCGAAGGTGATCTCCATGGACCTTGCTTTTGACCACTAGATCATCACATAGCATTCAACTTACTCGTGTATCATCTCGTCGAAGATAATAGTCATAGCACGTTGGTAGGGGACCCCGACATTTTTTTAGACCAAAGGGCATCACCTTGTAACAAAATACACCTGTAGGTGTTCAAAATGTAGTAAACTTCTCCTCATTGTGGTCCATCTTTATTTGATTGTAACCAAATGAACCATCCATGAAGGAGAAAATGCTATGGGACGAAGCTATATCCACCATGAGCTCAGGGATAGGAAGAGAAAAATCATCCTGAGGGTATGCCTTGTTTAAATCATGGAAATCGATGCAGACACGAATCTATCCACTCTTCTTTCGGACTAGAATAATGTTGGCGAGCTAAGTAGGGTACTTCTCTTCATGAATGAAACCAGCTTCTATATGCTTCTTGGTTTCAGCGATCACCTGTTATTCTATTTCTAACCTCATCCTACGAGGTGATTGTTTAATAGGGACTGTATCAGGCGTGATAGCTAGCTTGTGGACCGCTACCTCTGGATTCAGACTAGGTACCTCGGTGTAGTTCCAGGCAAAGTAGTCTCTAAACTCTGAGAGTAACATGATGTATTCTTGAGCCTCTGAGTCAGATAATAAGACACTATAAAAATAGGCCTAGGATCTAATTCAGTGCCTAAGTTGGCCTCATACAGTTCATCCATGGCGGAAGTGATGCCATCTTCAAACTCTTGAGGAGTATCAAGTACTCTGTCCTCGTCATCATCCGAGTCTTCTTTATCAATAAGAGAAATAACTGGATATGAGTGAGAGACAGCTTGGATGTTGGCATGGCTAGATGGGATCTTCTCAGTATAACCTAAACCTTGTTTGGTTTTAGGTATACCGGTTCGCCAAACACGAATCTGCTGTAGAGCTTATTCATCTGAACAAGTTGAGATAACTGTACCCCGCTCTATATAGTCTTCCATAAAAGGGGAGAAGTAATGAGGGACATTTATGACCTTGTTATCCATAGCGGTCTCCGCAGGACCCTAACTCTTAGGACCTAATGGGGCACCTATACTATGGGATAACGAGGCACACTCACTAGATTGTTGCAGCACAAAAGACTTGTACAGCAGAGGTACAGGAGGTCTATTATTCTGCAGTGAGCCACCAACACTAGTTGAAGGAGTAACAAAAGATTTTTGACTAGATTCTTTAACTCTTATCCCACACATCTAATGGGAGGAAGATTGTTTGTTAGTGGTCAGACATTAGAAGTCTCCTTTCTCGTCTGACTTACTATCAACAACCCAACCACCCTCAGGTATCAGGTACCTACAAAAGATAGGGAATGAACTATAGTGGTCAGGACCTAGGGCTGCTGAAGGGACTAAATAATGAGGAATATCAATAATCTCGTCATCAAAAGAGTCAGACTCGACAGTCAAAGAAGACGTGTAAAGATACGATGGAGGAGGGATTTGAGTATCGTTATTTTGCGGCGAGCGAGTCGACTCTCTACCTCTACCTCGTCCTCCCCTACCTCTATTAGGGGGAGCATCGTGCCCAACTGCAAACTAAAAAGGGGATCTAACAGGGTTCAAAGCAGAAATATCTACCTCAATACTAACCTGTGATGGACCCTGTGCAGGTGACTATATAGGACCCTGTGCAGGTGATTGGGTGGGACCTTGTATAATACTGGCAGGTATCACTGGTTACTGGGTAGGAGGAGGTCTACTAGTATTATTAGGTATGTAATACTCGGCATCATCATAAATAGAGACCTCGTGCATAGAAAAGGGTTGGGTATCCCCAGGAATGGAATACTCGACATAATTCCTTATATACTTCATACACTGGTGCAAGGTAGAGGGCATCATTCCGTACTCGTGAAGCCAAGTCCTTTCTAAGACAGCCCTGTATGAAGTATCAGCTTGGATTACATGAAACTTTGTCTCAATTAGGAAACCTCCAAACCTCAAAGGCAGGGTGATGGACCCTAGAGCACGCTGACCTTGGTCATTAAAGCCTTTTAGCATAATCTTATCAGAAGTGAGCTTCAGATGACCTAGGGAGAGGCTCTTTAATGTTTCATAGGTTAGGATGTTGACTGAAGCTCCTTGGTCAATGAGGACCCTGTTCAACTCATAACCATTGACTTCAGTGGTGACGTACAATGGATGATTATCCTCAGAAGTCTCTAAGAGAAGATCATGATCTAAAAAAATAATACATGGAATCTCTCTCAAATGACATGCATCCTCAATAGACTTGGAAGCAAAGAAGGCTTGATAAGACTCTGGTTCAAGTAGTGCTTTCACCAGGGTCTCTGTCAAGTCGGGAGACATCATCAAAGCGTCATAGCACTAAGAAGGAAAGGAATTTTTCTTAGATGAGCCAACACATTATAGTCAACCTCCAGCTGAGGGCCTTCCCCTTTCTCCTTAAACTGATCTTGGGAGGAAGGGATAGGGTCGTCCTGCTGGGTAACAATATTTTTATCATTCACTTTTGTATTCTTAGTCATTCTAGGTGGAATGACCTTCCCCGAATGTAGGTGAACTTCCTGTATTGAGTCATCTTCAACAGGAGATTCACTTGGTTCAGTGGCGATGGCTTGCATTGGCTCTAAGGAGAGTGACTGGAGTGGGTTCTCGGATTCATCTTCTAAATCCATATAATAACCACCCTTTGGGATTGTAAAGACATGTTCCTCATCACACTCAAACTCATTATCACATGCAGGATCATTCACATTATAAGAACTATATAAAATATTAAAAGAGCGAGTGCTATAAGAGATAGAAGTAAAAGTAGAAGGAGTAGAACACCAAAAGTAGCCAGAATCATCTTCTTCCATTATTTCATCATCAGTTGAAGGGAGAACGAAATTCTTCAGCTTAAGTGCTGGAAGGCGTCCCGTCTTCCCTTCGGAAGTTACAACAATCTTTTCCCTTTTATGCATTTTATTACATAAGGTAGAAAAAGAAGCGTGCTCAGTAGGCACTACAATAGGAGAAGTGGGAGAAAAAGGTGCTGATAAAGTAACTGGGGCAGTAACTATCGAGTTGGCCTGGGAAGGCCTCCTCTCAACTACATCTGAACTCTGAACTGCTTGCTTAATCATCTGCTTTATCTTCTGAGAGAGAGCTAACTGCCACTCTCCCTCAAAACCTCTAGGTGATCCACTACTATTGCTCTGACTGTCACTGTGGCTAGAACCAGAAATCATCTGAACTGTCTGAGTAGTCTTGCCCTGGGGCTGCACCAAGTCACTATCATGTAGGTGGATCTACCCACTAGTCATGTGTTTCTCAACTCTATCCTTAAACACATATCAATTTTCTATAAGATGCCCGATATGTCTATGAAACGAACAATAGAGTGGGTGGTCGGTCTGTCCCTCCTCACTCTACTGTTTGTCGGGAATGTTAAGATGTTCTTCTTAACAAGGAATCTGAAGATCTTCTTTGCACTTTTCCTTTTAAAGGGATATTCCTTACTGAGCTCCTCTTGAAGGTACTGTTGACTCTCCGGAGTCCTATAAGAAGGTCTAGGCTGTATTACTGATTGATTAGGTGTATGAGACTGCTGAGGTGGTGCTGAACTGACTAAGGTCCTCTTGCCCTTATTTGATGGCCCATATGTACTGTGTACCTCCCCTCTCCTAGGTGGAGGTGCCTCTGAAGACTCCTACCACTAAGGTCTACGCGAAGGTTGACTCTCAACCTTAGGAGGGACTGCATTAGGTATGCAGCCCTGCAAACTGATCACTTTTATATATAACTTTTGGAAGGTTTTGATGCTGAAACCTTTCAGATAAGGTGCTATGGGGACCATCTATGCTCTTCAACAAGATTTCTACTACATGATGCTCCCATAACTGAGGCTCATACTGTAAACTGAGGTTCCTCCATCTAACTATGTAATCTGGTAGAGTCTCACGAGGATGCTGTCTAGCCACAACTAACTCTCCAACTGTGACCAAATGCTCTGCACTGACAAACCTCTGTAAGAACAACTGCTCTAACTCTATGAAGCTGCGTACTAAATCATTAGGGAGGTCAGCGTACTAGGCAAATGCCACCCTAACTAAATTGCTGACGAACAATCTCAACATCAAAGCATCGTTCCCTCCGATGTTGCAACATATGGCCCGGTATTGAGCCACATGCTACCTTGGGTTCCCAAATCCATCAAAAACTCTAAACCTATGAGGGATAAAACCAGGGGGTAAAGCTCCTTCTCGTACTCAACTGGGTAAGGTCTCCCCATGCTAACTACCTCTCTAGAATTCCTGGAGGAAATGTCATGCTCGACCTTCTGGGCAATCAGATCCTAAATCTATCATACTGACAACTGAGCTGACTGACTCTGAACTGGGATATTGAAAGCAACTGCTGCAGGTGCCACTGGAACTACTCTCTGGATTCTGTCCACTCCTACAGGGTCTAATGCTACTACAGGTGGTACTAATGGCTCATCCCTAGATGAAGTAGGAGTGCCTATGCCCGTAACTTGGGCATGGCCCCCAAGGCTACCAACTGAGCGGTCATCGCTGCCATGGCTTTTGCCATCTCTGTCATCTGAGTCTGAAGGTTTAGAACTGTAGCTTCTGTATCAACCGACCAGGGAGATCCATCCACCTTGGGTTCTCCCTATTCATCATCATCATCAGGCCCTCTCTACTCATCTGAAAGGCCTCGTCTAGTAACTACACACACTCGGTGCATCGATACATCTCCACCTGACTCGTCGAGTGTGTCATCCTCGGAGAAAGTCTGATCAAGGGCTTTTCCGTATGGGCCCATAAGAGAAGAGATCCTATGGGACTACGAGTAGGAGCTGACTCTACCAGAACAGGTGAGCTAATGGGTGAAACCACATCATCCATATCTGCTATTATATCACAAACTATCAGAACTGCCTCTAATCCGGAAGGGACAACTATCTCTAACTGTCCAACTACCTGAACTGGATGTACTATCTTGATAGGAGAGTCTGCCTGTCATAGTCTCCATACCCATTTGCTAGGATGGGACCCAGCAGGAGCAACTGACTACTGAGGGGCTGCCACACTGAACAAAGTTGAGGTCTAGTAAGCTTTAACTGCTATCTCTGTCCATGACGACATAGGCATCGTCCAACATCCGGAGTAAATGTCTGCGATCTAACTGAAGGAACTAAACTGTCTGGCTACCGTAATGACTGTCCTCTCTACCACCTATATCTCTGCCTCAAAGGCAGTCTCTGCATCTAAACAGTCTCCTGAGAAATCTGATGGAGTAACCTCTCTCTATCGATAGGTCCTCTACCTCGTGTAAGGAGGGCGATACTCCGAATCCTCCAAGCGAGGGCCTGAGCAGTATTATCCCTGGGGACCCTAGCTCGGGGTAGAGTAGTAGTAAAAGTAGGGTCCACCGCGACGCGAGCAACGTCCTCCTTATCACCACTATGTGTAAGTGGAGAGAAGCGTCCTCCCTAAACCGCTTCTATCTCAGGAGTGACTATGACCTTTGGGTGGGTATAACTGAAACTAGTTGTGGCACCCACTGCTCGGGGACTACTCTCCTCTGAACACGCTCCTGGTGAGCCACTTCCTCTGCCATCCACTGTCTATCTGCCTCAGATGCAGTTAATCGGAGTCTTCTATTTCTATTCCTCCTGGCCCTTCTCCCAAGGCCGGAGGTGGAGGACGAAAGAACATCTGAACCCACTACCTGAGGGGCAGGGGAACAGGAACTACAGGAAGTGTCGAGGTCTGCTCGATGGTCTCTAGGTGAGCCAAACAAGTAAAAATAGAAACCCGATGAGAGGAAGGTGAAGGAGCCTCGGTCTGGGTACTCCTCTTCCTAGAGGAAGAAAGATGGGGAGCTTAAACACGAGCTGCCTCTGCCGGAATAACAGGAGTAACTACTATCTGCCAACACGAAGGGGCCGGGGCAGCTTGAACAGCAGGAAGAACAAGCACTGGTCGCCTGACCGTTGGGTGAGTAGGTGGATGTTTAATATATTGCCTACTAGTAAAGCACTAATAGGGATGTTTGGTTGGCTAGAAAAGGAATACAGGGAATGTAGTGTAAAAGAATACAATGTAAAAGGAACTCTTTGGAGTTATTTGGATAAGTGCAAAGTAAATACAAGTGAATGTTTTTTTGTTTGGTTTGAAGTAAATAAATATAGTGTAACATCCCAAAATGGTGGTCGGTGGTGGTTACTAGCGGCAGCTGGCAGAAGGTGTCCAAGGCTGGCAGCAGTGGTGGCCGACCACTGGTGGTGGCAGCTAATGGGTGGTGGGGGCTGGTGAGTGGTAGCGGAGGTGGCCGGAGGGTGACGATGGTCGATGACAGCCAATAGATCATAATGGCCGGTGGAGGGTTGTTGCTGGCTGGTGGTGGTGGTAGGGGCTATATGGCGGCGGTGCTCGATAGAGGGTGGAAACTGATAGGTGGTGATGGATGATGGAGGGTGGCGACAGTGGTGGAGGTGATGGTGGAGGATGACGATGGGGTGGCGGCGGGTGGCGGCGGGTGGCAGCGAGTGGCGGCCGGTGGCTAGTAGCAATAAGTGTTGGTGGCAATGGGTGTCGGTAGCCGACGGTGGGTGCGGGGATAACCGAGCTTGCTTGTACTATAAATAATTCTCGTTCAAAACTGGGCTTATTTAGTCTACCTAAAAAATAAACGAAAATGGCTTACACTATATTACTTTACTTTGCATTCCTTTTTCTTCCAACCAAACACTAATATTTTCAAACCCCTGCATTTGGAATACTTTACACCCATTTTACTTCCAAACAAATAGCCCCTATATGAATTTCTATAATTTATTCGTTTATACTTTCTTTTACTACAATGCCACAATATATTTACTTTTTTTTTGCTTGAAATATGTGATTCTATAAAGTTTTAAAGTGGAGGAAGTTCTGGTGCTTTAAAAGTACAAGGAGTCATAAGGGTCTAAAATTTGAATATATAATAAATGTTAAACGTTGGGAGCCATAAGAGCCTATTTTCTGATATGTTATAACAGTGAGGGATAAGGGCTTGAATTCTGATATATATTTCTGAGGGGAGGTATAAAGGCTTGAGGGACATTTGTTACTTTCTATTTTAATATACAAAGTGCTTATTTATTTACTTTTAAAGCACACACTACTTTATTTTGGTTATCTTTACTATTATGGTTAGTATGGTATAATTCTTATGAAATGCCTTTATATTCAATGAAATGCAAAATAATTGACATGTTAAAAATTTAGATCACTAGGTGTGACCTACTGAGCTGGGTAAGTTCAGGCCTATTATGTATACTATTTCAGGTTTGGGAAAGGAGAAAGAGTTAGTTGAGTAACTAAGGAATCACGATTTAATCTACCTGAGTTTGTAATGGTATTTTCTAATTTTTAATTCAGTCATGGCTAATTTTTTAACTGCTTGTTCTAGCTTATAACCATGTATTAAAAAGAGTAATTATTATATATATATTCAAATAATAAGTAAAGAGAACAAAAATTTATTAATAAGTTTGCTTACTTGTTACTGGAAGATAATTAGAAGCTCTATGCTTTGTTTAATTTAAAATAAAATATATGTGGACCTCCGAAAGGGAAAACACCACGGCCCCGTGGGGGGAGACAGTGGTGCCAATGGGAGGGCAGAGTAGATCATACATACGATCAACCATTGAGGATAGCAGCTTTCGCCAGCGCACCCCAATAGGTAATAGTATGTAAGACTTAATCGAAACAACGGGTTTCCCCCACCCGATACATCAGCTCGAGTGGGGTTTATTTTATAGTGGGATTCAATTTCTCACGGGCGTAAGCCCCCGTGGTTAATTACATCTCAAGCCGGGGCCTGAGAAGACTCTCGATTAAGGATTCTGCATTATACTTTCAAGTGGGATTTGCACATAGGGAGAAGACTAGGAAATCTTACTCAAAGGGAAAGAAATGCTCAACTTGGCTTAGTCAACATACACGGCTCAGATTAGCATCCGGAGGGACTAAAATAGTGAGAAGAAACTAAAGAAAAGAAAAATCATGCACTCTAAGTATACATGAGAGAAGGATGGAGGTGGTGTCATCTATGTGATGCAGATAGGCAGGGTTTATAGTCCCAGAAGAAGGGGAAACTTACCCACCGATGAGGCGTACTACGAGACACCAACAGTAGTAGCCTTGAATCCTATATCTATTGTGGGTCTAGTGTTCTACGCAACACTAACACCCGTATCCTAGCTAATGCAATGCAAAACCTGGACTTACCCCGGCCTGGATTGGGGAGCCAGCTAACCACCTAGTCTCTTCAAATCATGAGTCCAATATTTTATAAAAGATGGGTGGGTAGGTTATAGTTCTTTGGAAGTAGGGCCAATGTCTAGAGAATTTCCTAATTGGCCCAGACTTATGTGGGGTAAATGCTCCTAGAACTAATGCAATTAAAATTTTAATTTTAGTTAGTTTCTAATGCAATGTATGTTAGTTGAAGTATCCAAATCAGGTATGCTAGAAAAGGCTAGACTTCCCCAGATCTAGCACCTCATCCTCATAGGTCGGATTATCTGAACTCTACCCGAAGGTGGTGAAGTGTCTTACAACAAGGACGGAGAGAAATGTAGTAATCTGCATGTGACCCCGGACGATTCTGGCCATTCCCTACGTTGTTAAGTTTCTATGTTATTTAATTCTTAAAATTTTAAATTTTAGTTATGAGTAGAAAATATTTTGATCCTTAAAGAGTCTAGCGATCGAGTCCAGGCTAAAATAAAAGCGGCACACAAACTCCAAGAAACTAAGGAAAGCATGCAATCCCATGCGCAATCAATATCAAATCAAACATAATAAATAACCAAATTAATCAACTAAATATGCATAGGCCAACTGCCCTTAATTATAAACCAGGGTTTGTAGAAAAGTAAAGTGGCCGGGCACCACTGCCTACAACTCAGATTTTTAATCCTAGAACAGACGCAAGTAACTTTGAGTGGTATACTCTTTGTCTTCGAGTTCTTGATCTTCTCTTCCTTGGGCTTCTTGATCTTCTTCTCTTCGGATCGTCCTTGGGTTGGTTGTAGCTGGATACCCAAGATGAAGAAGAAAACTCTCCCCCAAAGGGGAGGTTATTCTTTCCACCTTGGGTAGTAGAATGATCCAAATTTGGACTCCCCTAGTAGAAAAGGACTATCCTCATAATGGGTGTCCTTTCCTCTCTGGGAATCCAACTTTTGGATCCATATATCCCCACTCAAAGTATACTTTCACAACTCATCACCATATTATAAATTATTTATATTAATGAAAGCCGGAAAATCTAAACTCTCCTGCATGATTATCCTAATAAAAATCATCCCAAGCGGTTAATATCACATCCCAAGCAGTTATAAATATATGTAAGAAAAAGATTCATGTCAGTCAAACTTGGCTATGCTCTTTAATTAATTTGATGGCTAGGCAATTCTGGAGCACCTGTAGCAATTTATAATCATGTTTTTTTTTATTTAGCCCTCATTTATTTAGGGGGGGCTGAGCAATTTTTGAAGTGCATGCATAAAATAATGTTAGTTATTTAAATAATAACTATTGCCCCCCCTCCTTTATTAATGCAACATGAGCATGGCCACTTGCAAAAAATATTGTTAGTATCAAAATCGATCCTAACTTATGGGTAATCTATCATGTAATCACATCAATTCCCAGAGTGCAGTAAAAGTAAATAAACACTAGCAATTCAATCACAGCATGCAATGAAAACCCAAAAAACTCAGCGCACAATAGAAAAGTAAACACCAGCCTAGCCTAGAACTAGAAGTGGTGCCCTAGCAAATTATTCTATATGTGTGTAGGGGGGTTGTGTAGCTGAGGTAGATCCTAAGCTGGGTCGTTAGTTAAAGTTATCTTGTGTTCAGGTTTGTTAAAAGCCTGGAGGAGAGGTTTTGGGTTGAGTTTAAGTATTGATGCATTAAGGATTAAATTAGGTATGTTTTAAAGGTTTGATGATTACTACCTTTGTTTCACACTGAGGTCATGAAGTTTATTTCACCTTCCTTGGGGCTAAGTCAATAGCCTCGTAGGCCTGAGTTACCTAGTAGCGATCATAGGTCGATTAAATAGATTTAGTTGGGTAGATGTTCAAGAGAGATGATATTAATTAATTTATTATCATGTTAGGGTATTAACTGAAAGCTTAGAATAATATTTTATAAATTTTAAGTTGAGTTAGTGAGTTGTTAGAAGGTCTGGGTCACCCTATCCGCTAGGTCAAAAGGGTCCAAAACTAACTTTTTGATTAAAAGTGGTTTGTGCATATATAGTTTTTTTATAAAATAATATATCTTAACCTGATCAGTTAGACTGTAAGCATGCCCAATTTGGAATCTTTTATCCAAAGTTATGAATTTCCGAAGTTTTGGCGTTATTTTGACCTAAGTTTGACCGGATTCTTGACTTTTTGATTTAAGTTGATTTCTAGAATCCTAATATTTTTAATAAATACTGGACCATAGTGTGATTTGAATGCCTTTGAGTTTGCCCCAATTGAAATTTTCTAGAATTAGTTATAAATTTTTAAAGTTTGGGTTATCTAATGAATTATCAAAATTACTTAATTAAAGGGCTGTTTTAGGGATTTTGATCCAAATCAGTTCCAAACTGCTTGGAATCACCCCCAAAGGTCAGAAATGACCTAAAGAGGTGTTCCCAGGTGTTTGGTAAAATTTTGGGATTTTTAATAATTTTTATTATTTAATTTAATTAAAAGGTGATTTTTAATCAAAATTAAATTAAGGTTCAGATTGAAGTCCAATTAAAGTGGTTTTAATCTTCATGGGTTAGGGACTGAATTTGGAAGATTTTTATATATTATAGGTAATTTTCTAATTTAATTTCAATTTATTAGAATTTTCTGAAGTTATTGGGTCCTAATTAAGGGGAAAATTAGGGTTAGTTAATGAAGGGGTTTAATGAGTCCTAAAAATTTCTAAAAAATTCTGAGGAGTTTGGGGTGCCACTAAGTTTAAGTTTTTCAATTTCCAAGTCATTCAGGGTTCTATCCCAACTCCTAGAATTCTCTAGGTTCGCTAAATGACCTTTAATTATTGTTCTTAAGATGTCGCTACATTAAATGGGTTTTAAATCAATGTCTTAACAAACCCTTGGTATATCAAAAGGAAAATGCAGCAAAACATAAGCACATCATGTCCTTAGATCCTACACATGCAAGGACTACGAAACATTAAGTAAAACGGGCCTAATGAAGTGATTAATGAGTGATTGGGACGCAATCAATCACTAATCCTTCCCACATGAATGTTGTTCATATACTTAGCCTGTTTAAAATTCCCATGGTGGATCTCCCAAAATTAGAGAATTTAAATAATATGTAATTTTAAAATAATTTTAAAATATATAAATATTAGAATATATAATAATATAAGTTTAAAAGTAAGGTAATTTTAAATAATTCATTGCAAAGGCATGAGAGATCCACTGGTTATCACAAGAGGGTTTCAAAATAGTTTGTATTTTAAAATATCTTTTTTTTAGTTTTAAAATAATTAAATACTCAAGTAATATAGAAAACATATGTCAAAAAAAGTGGTTTTAGTTTCTAAAAATAGTTTCAAATTAACGTAGATATTTTTCTGAAAAGAATAAGGTATTATACATCAAAATTCGATTTAAAATGAATTAGTTATGAATTATCAAAGTTTAAAGGGTTTAAAAGTAATTTTTAAATAATTTAAAGTAATTCATTTTTAAAAATAATTAATAAAATAAAATAAAGACTTCTTGATTTTAAAATAAATAATAATAATAATAATAATAATAAAAGTAATTGTAATAATATAATAATAAGCTAATAATAATAATAGCAATAATGATTAACACATTAAAGAAAAATAATAATACAATAATTATGAGGGTTTCACAAAGTTTGCTCCAAGCAAGGATTTGAGTCGTCTTCTCCGTTCGTCGTCTCTTGTCTTGTCGTTATCTCTGTGGGAGGATCGTTCACAAGAAGATCTGGGTTCTCTACATACTTCAGGAGGAAGCGAAAGGAGTTCAGGTTCTCTGCCTACTTCAGGAGGAAGCGAAAGGAGTTCAGGTTCTCTGCCTCACCAGGTCGGTGGAAAGGAGTTTTTGTACAAGCTTCTCCACCTTGCTGTGGGAGAAAAAAGAGAGTCACTTTGTGTTAGTGCAATACCCAGAGGGGAGGCTTCGGGGAGTGGACGTAGGTCAAGTTGATCGAACCACTATAAAATCTAGTGTGTTCTTTTCAATTACTTTTCGCACTTATTTTCTGTTGGTGATTGTGTGATTGTTGTTATTCTTCTGTTATCGTTAAACATCTGCACAACATCGCATGACTGTAAAAGTTTTAAAACATTCAAAAAGATTTTTGTAATCGTTATTTTGCTCTCGAATTTTTAAAACTACCGATTAACCCCCCTCTTGGTTAGCCTCAGGACTAGTTTATAAGGGCTTAACATCCCTATCAAACTTTCAAGTGGTATTAGAGAGAAATTCAAAAATTAAGTTTAAAACTTTTAAATTTGATCCATGGCTAATTTTGGTAATCGCAATACTGCTGAAAGTTATTCAATTACACAACCACCATTGTTTGATAACATACCTTTTGATTTTTGGAAAACTTGCATGTCCACTTTTTTATAATCAATTAATTATCGTATGTGGATGCTTGTTAAGGATGGCTATGAAGCACCTTTTAGAATGGTTAATAATGTTAAAACTGAACTATCTTTCACTGAATGGACTCTTGATGATCGGGACTTAGCCCAACTGAATGCCAAATGTTTAAACTATTTTTTCTATTCCTTAAAATCTGAGGATTACATGCGTGTCTACTTATACAACTGGAAAAGAAATTTGGGATAGAATGTGCATCACTTATGAAGGTACATCTGAGGTTAAGCAATCTAGATTGAACATCTTACTTCATAACTACGAACTCTTTCACATGAAACCTAGTGAATCAATTTCTGAAATGTATACTAGGTTCACTCAAATTGTCACTTCTCTACATGCTTTAGGAAGAGCACTCACTAACTATGAAATAGTGAACAAAATTCTTAGATGTTTTCCTTCTTCGTATGATGCTAAGATAACTGCGATCACTGAATCTAAAGATTTGAATGATTATTCTATTGATAGCTTACTTGGATCATTCATTGCTTACGAGCAAGGGGTGAACCAAAGACAGCTTGATGCAGGTGAGAAAAAGAAGGAGAAAATTGTGGCGCTAAAGGCCAACGATACTGACACTAACTCTTTCGGGTCTGATAGCGATGATGTTACCTTAATTACTAGGCAATTCAAAAGCTTTTTAAGGAAGAAACATAAGAACTTTCAGAAGTGGAATAAGGTTAAGTCCAGTAAAAATTTTAAAGGTTCTTCTGATACTGTTTGTTTTGAATGCAGGAAGCCTGGACATATAAAGGCTGATTGTCATACACTTAATGCTCACCCAAGCAAGGAGAAGAGTAAGGAGAGACTCATGTTCAGGAAGGATAAGAAGGGGATTCAAAAGGCATTTTGGGCAGATTCTGCATCTGACCCCTCTGAGACTAAAGCTAAGGAGGAGACTACAAATTTATGTCTAATGACTGATGATCATCCTGATCAGTCTGATCAAGAAGAGGTATGTGAGCTTACTTATGACCAGTTATTTCATGTTTCTGAAAAAATTCATTCATCATATAGGAAACTTAAGAAAACTCATGCTAGCCTGAAATTAAAATTTCTGAATTTATAAAAAGAGCATGAAATTTTGATTAAAGATCATTCTACACTTGATAGTAATCATATATCTTTACTTAATGAATTTAATGAATTGAACAAAAAGCATTCTTAATTGATTACTGAGCATGATTCATTGAAAACCTCACATGTTGATTTAGAAAGAGCTTTTAAAGAATTAGACAACATGGCATGTGAAGTGGAGAGTAGTAATGGAGCTTTGAAATTTAAAATTGCAACTCTTAACAAGGAGAATAAATTTTTAAGAGTAAAAATTACTACTTTTGAGAAAAAAAAATACCTCCTACTTTTGTACAGTTTTATGCACCTCCATCTTTTGAAGAATCTATTTCAAAATCATCAAAGCATGTTTCATTCAAACCTAAGAAGAGGCACTATTACCCACGTAAATTAGTTAACTCTTTTCCTGGTGTTAGATATTTTTCTTGTGGCATATTAAGACAATCTCGAACACCTGCACTGTTCACCGTAGTACATATTGGGTGTGGAGGCTCAAATTACATGATTCACAACACAGCACATATGCATTGCATTCTTCTTTTCATAAGAAGGAACCCAAACCTATTTGGGTTCCTAAATCTGATGTTTGATGATTTTGTAGGTGTGCTCTCACAAAAGGCCTTGTGAGAGCATGTGGTACCTGGATAGCAGATGTTTAAGACATATGATGGGAGATCCAAATCAGTTCATTTCGCTGGAGACCAAAGCTGGAGGCAAGGTTACACTTCGAGACAACACCACCAGGAGGGTGGTAGGAGCAGGTATAATTGGTGAGTCAAAAAATTTCATTATTGACAATGTTTTGCTTATGGATAGATTGAAACATAACCTGCTGAGCATAAGTCAACTCTGTGCTAAAGGATACAACATCAAATTCCTGCCCACTTACTGCATTATAAGCTTAAATGACAAAATTATTTTGCAGGGATAAATGATCAATAATGTCTACATGTTGGATGTAAGTTGCTTTAAAGCTAATATTTCAATTTGCTTAAAAACTGCTGTTGATGAGTCTTGGCTGTGGCATAGGAGCTTATGTCATACCAGTATGAAAACCCATAGAAGAGTTACCCAAAAGGACTTAGTTAGATGTGTCTCCTAGCTTAAGTTCGCTAAGGACCACCTGTGTGATGCCTGTCAGTTAGGAAAATAAGACCAGTCCTCCTTTCACCCAATTAAGGACATCAGCACCTCTAGACCTTTAGAAGTCCTTCACATGGATCTCTTTGGACCCATTAACACTGCCAGCTTATGGGGAAAAGTCTATGAATTTGTGATTGTTGATGATTACTCGAGATTCACTTGGATTAAATTTTTGTCACATAAATCTGAGTTATTTGATGAATTTATGTCTTTCTCCACTTGGATTCAGAGGAAGTTAGGTTGTGAGATCTTAACTATTCATAGTGATCATAATGGAGAGTTTGAAAATGTGAAGTTTGGACCATTCTGTGAGGAGCAAGGGATTAGCCACAATTTTTCAGCTCCTAGGACCCCTCAGAAGAACGAGATAGCTGAAAGAAAGAACATGACCTTAGTGGAAGCTACTAAAGCCATGCTTGCTGAGTATTCACTTCCAAAATACTTTTGGGCTGAAGCGGTGAACACTACCTGTTATGTGCTGAATAGGGTAAATATTAGATTCAATCTGAATAAGACACCTTTTGAGATCATTAAGGGTAGAACTCCAAACATGTCCTACCTCCATGTCTTTGGCTGTAAGGTTTTCATTCTGAATAATGGGAAATCATTCTTAGAAAAATTTGACCCCTAATCTGATGAGGAGTGTTCTTAGGCTATTCTAGTGTGGGAAAATCCTTTAGGGGGTTTAACAAGAGGACTTTGGTGGTGGAGGAGAAAACTCATGTGGTGTTTGATGAATCTGATCCTAAGGAGTCTAGAGTTGAGGAAAAAGAAGAGGTATGAGAGATTACCCAAGGAGTTGAAAATGTAAATTTGGAGGAAAGGGTAGAGCCTCAAAATAATTTGCCTAGAGATTGGAGATATGCTTTGAGTCATCCTAAAGAATTGATCTTAGGAGACCCTTCTGAAGGTGTTAAAACTAGGTATGGACTTAGGAAGGAAGTAAACTATTCTGCCTTTATCTCAATGACTGAACCCACCAACATCAATCAAGCCCTTTCTGAAGAGTTTTGGATCTTAACTATTCAAGAGGAATTGAATCAATTTGTAAGGAATGATGTTTGGGAGTTAGTAGAAAGATTTAGAAATCAAAGTGTAGTGGGAACCAAGTGGGTCTTTAAGAATAAGATAAATGCTTCTGGTGTGGTGGTTAGGAATAAGACATGATTAGTGGCTAAGGCATACAATAAAATTGAAGGGATTGCTTTTGAGGAGACCTTTGCCCCTGTAGTTGGATTGGAAGCCATTAGGGTGCTACTAGCCTTTGTATGTTATAAAGAATTTATGCTGTTTCAAATGAATGTGAAGAGTGCCTTTTTAAATGGGGTAATAAAAGAGGATGTCTTTGTAGAGCAACCCCCAAGTTTTAAGAGTTCCCAATATCCAAATCATGTTTACAAATTAAAAAAGGCCTTATATGAATTGAAACAGACACCTATAGCTTGGTATGAAAGGCTTAGCACATTCCTACTAGAAAGAGAGTTTTTTACGGGGAGCGTAGACACTACCCTTTTCCTTAGGAAAGTAGGAGATGATCTACTCATTGTCCAGATCTATATTGATGATATACTTTCTAGATCTTCTGATAAAGACCTATGTGATGATTTTTCTAAAATAATGAGTAAGGAGTTTGAGATGAGTAGAATGGAAGAATTGTCCTACTTTTTGGGGTTTAGCGTAAGGCAAATGGATGATGAAACTTTTTTGAATCAATCAAAATACACTAAGGACATCTTGAAAAAATATGAAATAGACAAAGCAAAGCCAATTAACACTCCCATGAGTTCTACTGTTCAGTTAGATAAGGATTCAAATGGAAAATCTGTTGATCAGAAGAACTTTAGCGGAATAATTGGATCATTGCTTTACCTGACTGCAAGCCGACCTGATATTATATTTAGTGTTTCTCTTTATGTTAGGTTTCAAGCTGATCCTAAAGAGTCCCACCTGACTGCTGTTAAGAGAATTCTTAGGTATCTTCTAGGGACCCCAAATCTAAGAATCTGGTACCCTAAGCACAGCACTTCTTTTGAGATTATTGGATATTCTGATTCTAACTTTGCAGGGTGTAGAGTGGATAGAAAGAGCACTTTCAGAACTTGTCAATTCATAGGATAGTTTTTAGTCTCCTGGTCCAGTAGAAAATAGAACTCAGTTGCACTTTTCACTACTAAAGCTGAGTACATTGCCTTAGAAAGTTGTGTGGCATAAGTTCTTTGGTTGAAGCAACAAGTTTTGGATTTAGGATTACTTGTTGGCACAATTTCAGTTCTATGTGATAACACCGGTGCCATCTGCATTTCTAAGAATTCAATCCAACATTTTAGAACCAAGCACATTGATATAAGGGATCACTTCATGAGGGACCATGTTACAAAAGGGGACATTGAGCTACATCATGAAGCAACTGAAAATTAACTGGCTGACATCTTTACTAAACCACTGGCCTTTGACTCATTCAGCATTTTGAGGACCAGATTGAGTGTGATTAACATAAATGCATGATTCTGATGACTGATAATTTTTGAGTTTTTTCTATTTTTCTTTTATTTCTGTTAGTCTTTTGATTTCATTATCTATTTCCTGTTTTATTTTCATTCACTGTTGATTTCCTTTTATTGTCAGGTTTTTCTTTTATATTTATTTTGATGTGATTACCTACTTGTTCTTAATTTACTATTTTATTCCTTTTAAAATCAGATCACTGCTCACTACTACTGATAAACTGGTTTTTTTACTGAGAGTTTTGCCTTGTTTTGTTTTAAAGCTTGTAAGCAGTGATTGACTCCTCTGGATATTAAAGGGAAGAAACATTGATGATTGTTTCTCTTCCTCTAACTCCTTTATTGGTGTATTATTTCTTTTGGATAAAAATCTTTTTCAAAATTAAAAAGTTTGTTTTTGAAATAGAGATCAGTTTTATCTTCCTATAGTAATCTACCTTATATGAATAGTGATTTCAAAGCTTTGAATCATTATTATATTTTCTTAATCAAGTGATTGCACTTGTGATATAATGTATGATTTTTATTTTATGAATTACTCCTTCTTATTGTAGAGAGTGCGTTTTGTCCTCTCGTATGTCTGGAAGGTAATTTCACAACTAAGTTTATTTAACGATTATGAAATGAAGCAAGCTCACAAAAGGTGCTTAGTGCGCCAAATAAATTGAAAAAAAGGCACAAAATGAGCCTAAAGCTGGAAAGATGCGAATGGTCACCAAATTGAAAAATATATAAAATATATCAAAAATCAAAAGATGCGCAGTGCGCCAAACAAGTTGAAAAAGAGGCACAAAATGAGCACAAACCAAGCTTTCTTCCCTTTCAGATCCCTAAATATCTTAAAAAATCCATGCACCATTTAATATTTTCAAAAGCTTGAGATTAAAAATTATGATTTCTAATTCCTTCCTTCGGAATACTATTGTATCAGATATTTTTCTGGAACGAGGCTTGAAAGGATCTCTTTTTGAATCTAATTTATTTTCTTCTGAATTAGATTTTTGTTTGAATGGAATTTGAACTTGTAAGGTGATCGAGGTTAGAGTTACGCAAGTTGAATTTCCTACTTTTCAGGATTTCAGTGTTGTCAATTTTCTTCTTGTTGGCTTTTGAATTGAAAATCAGAGAAAATTTTATTTTACTCGACCTGATAAAAAAATCATTATTTTTCGTTTTGCTTTCTCGTTTCTATTTTTTATTTACTCTATTTTTTGTTTTCTATTTGTCTTATGTGTTTTTGGGATCCCTGATCTTTCCTTCAGGATCCGCCTCTTTATTAGATTGTTTGTTTTACTTTCTTTATGATCTGTTAGTTTGCTGTTGTTTTTGTTTTTTCTGTTCCTCCTTTTTGTGATGTCAAAAAAGGGGAGTTATTTTTGTGTTATAGTAGTTTCATTTATTATTTTTGTTGTATTTGTATCCTTTGTTATATTGAATGTCACTGGTTATTAATGATTAGTAAAATTTATCGTCTCTCTCCTGTGCTTTACTGACTGCAATCTGGTTAACTTGAAACTACTAAATAAATGTTTGCCATCATAAAAAAGGGGGAGATTATTACAAATCGAGGTTTCAAGGACTATAATTTTGATGATAGCAAATATTTCTATTTCTAGTTGATTGTCTAATCTTTCAGGTCCGCAGGATAAATTACAAGTTCAAGCCAGCCCAAGATCGAGTCTGTCTGTTTTGTAATTCAGGTCCAATGTACTGTTTTCCCTTTATTGAGTTAAATATAATGTAATTGATCCTCCAACTAAGTAACCTTGCATACACACACTCAGGGGGAGAGTTTTAGTGAGTTAGAGTTTCTGTTCATTTTTTGTTCAGATCGTCCTGGACGATATTCATATCATCCTAAACGATCCAGTGAAAATAGAAACCCTAATTAGGGCAACCAAGTTAAGTCGATCTGATTAAGTAGATTGTCTTGGACGATCCCTGGATCATACCGGACGATAGGCTCAAATCAGAAATTCTCAGCCACCATATTAAGTTAGGCAAGTTTTTATTTTTAGAGATTTGGTCTGATCGTCCCGGATGATACCTGTATCGTCCTGGACGATCCATTATAATTATACCTAAATTAGTCTGGTGATTAAAGAAAGTAATTAAGGTCTGAGTGATTCGATCATATCATCTTGGATGATCATAGGATCGTACGGAACGATGTGTTAAAAATCCTGACCATCCAGTGCCTATCACTTGTACGTCCAGAGCTATGTGCAGGATGATAATCCCATTTTTAAACTAATCATACGGGACGATACCCATATCATCCCGAACGATCAAGTCATTTTGAAATCATCCAGCATGTTATGACCTGTATGTCCAGAGCTGTGAACCGGACAATTTTGGCACTTTTTGAACAACTCATACAGAATGATAGACATATCATCCTGGATGATCAAGTCATTTTGAGATCGTCTAGCACAAGTTCCCCTGGACGACCAAAGCTGTCTTCTGGATGAAAGTCTTGATTTACACTAATCGTCCTGGACGATCGCCGAATCGTACGGGACGATATAAACAATTCTTGTCTATTAATCATCCAGAGGAACCAGATCATCCAGGCTGATACATGTGATTTTCAATAGATCGTACAGGATGATCGAGCAATCGTCCTGGATGATATTTAACGACCAACTGAGATTTAGGGTAATTTTTGAGCCCTCCTTTAAAAGATCTTTTTCTTTCAATAAGAAAAATCTTTTGCCATTTTCCTTACCAGAGAAAATCTAGAGAGAGAGCTTGGGAGAGAGAGAGAGGATCTTGTGAGGAGGAATTTGTGAGGGATTCACAAAGGTTGCTCCAAGCAAAGATCAGAGTCATCTTCTTCAGTCATCATCTCTTGTCTTGCTGGTTGTTCTTGGTGGGATCGTTCGCAAGAAGATTCGGGTTCTCTACCTGCTTCAGGAGGAAGCAAAAGGAGTTTAGGTTCTTTGCCTCACCAGGTTAGTGGAAAAGAGTTTTTGTACAGGCTTCTCCACCTTGCTATAGGAACAAAAAGAGAGTCACTTTGTGTTAGTGCAATACCCGGAGGGGAGGCTCCGGGGAGTGGACGTAGGTCAAGTTGACCGACCCACTATAAAATCTGGTGTGTTCTTTTCAATTACGTTTCGTACTTATTTTCTGTTGGTGATTATGTGATTGTTCTTATTATTCTGTTATCGTTAAACATTTGCACAATATTGCATGACTGTAAAAGTTTTAAAACATTCAAAAAAAATTTTGTAATCGTTATTTTGCTCTCGAATTTTTAAAACTACCAATTCACCCCCCTCTTGGTTAGCCTCGAGACTAGTTCATAAGGGCTTAACATTCCTATCAAACTTTTAATAATTACAATAATAATAATAATAATTTTAAAATAAGGATAATAATAATAAAGTAATGAAATAATAATAATAATAAAGAATAGAAAAGAAGATAATGTTAATAGTATGAAAATAATAATAATATAATGATAATAACAATAAAAGTAATTAAAATGATAGTAATAATGATTTAATGAAAATAATGAAAGTAATAACAATAATAATAAAAATAGTAGTAACAATAATAATAATAATAATAATAATGATAATAATTAATAAGAATAATAATTACTTAAATAATATAAGTAATTTAAATAATAATACCAATAATAATTAAAAAAAATTATAATATAATAAAGTAATTAAAATAATAATAATAATATGTTAATAATTAAAAATAGTTTTAAAATATTAATAATAATAATTAGAACAAAGTAATAATTATAATATAATAAAATAATAATAATAATAATAAAATACTAATAATAATAATAATAATAATAATATAATAATAATAATAATAATATAATATAATATAATAATTCAAACAAAAATAAAATATAATTTTTTGGATTTTTAAAATAATTTTAAAAATTTTAGGATTTTTCTGATTTAAAAATACTTTAAAAAAGCTTTTTAAATTAATTAAATAAAATATTTTGCGGCGGTGGCTCTCGAGATGACACCTAGCTCAACGGGGTTGGTCCTGCGGTTTCGGGCAATCATTGCCTGGCGGCGCAATGATTGTGCTGTCGGCAATGATTACCGCATGATTGCGGCAATCATCCGAACTGCGGACGCGGTTCATTAACCATGTCAGGGCTCGACACTAACCGTTGGATCATCCGCTGTTTCGCTCAGACGGTCCTAATGGAGCCGGATGAAGCACTAATCCGCGGGAACGAAATTTGTTGTCATTCTGAGCCCTAGAACCACTGGCTTGATCAACAGTTGAGATCAACCTTTAACGGACGAGAAGTCGAACCCATGCCCTAACTCACTATTTTGGCTCGTTCTCACGATCGAGTCGACCAAATTAAGTGAAATTTTAAACCTATGATCTACGCATGAACAGAAATCATGTGGACGAGTTGATATTTCTTAAAATGCAATGGAACGCAGTGATCTAGGGTTTGAGTTATACCTTGATCCAATGAATGGATTCAGTCGATCTTGGGATCTCTGAACTTGTTGATTGTCCATGCACAAAGTTATAAAAGGATCCTCGTGCTCCTAACGTCTAGATTGAGCGTAAATGGCTTCGGGAGGTTCCTTGGCTTCGGCTCGCCGTAGATCACCTCGCCAATGGCTTTAACCGGTGGGGTTCGACTTAGAAAAGTGGGAAGAGGGTTTGGAGACCTCACACACCGAAGATCTCAGGCTATGAGAGCTTAGGGAGGAGGCAAGAGCAAAAAAGATCCTAAAGAAACCCTAAAATTCCCAATTTAAAGGCTTAGACCTAAGATCAATGGCCAAGATTGATCCTAGGGTCTAATAGGAGGGAAACCAAGGCCCCTTGGTCGTGGTCTGAGTGGAGAGCTCATTAGGAAAGAGTTTAATGCATTAAACACATTTAAATTGACCTAAATAGGTCAATTTAACCTATTAAGACTTGGGTTGACCAAGTCAAAGCTTAACTTGGTTAACCTAGTCAACTAGACCCAAAGGAAGCTTGGGTGGACCCTAGGATAGGTGTGAACTTGATTAGGATTCAAAACAGGTCCACTTGGGCAAATTGGGTCAGCCTGGGTTGACCTGGTCAACCATGTTGACACCCTAAACCCTAAACCCTAAACCCTAAACCCTAAACCCTTAAACCCTAAACCCTAAACCCTTAAACCCTAAACCCTAAACCCTAAACCCTAAACCCTAAACCCTAAACCCTAAACCCTAAACCCTAAACCCTAAACCCTAAACCCTAAACCCTAAACCCTAAGCCCTAAACCCTAAACCCTAAACCCTAAACCCTAAACCCTAAACCCTACCCAGGGCATGAGTCAGGTGAAAACAAGGTCAACAATATAAAAAGTTACTGAAACTCAGATCTTGTGTGTGGTATGTCATAAGTCAACATGATATGACCTATTTTATTTGTGGTTCATATTAGGTTAGGTTGTGACAGACCCTTTTTGGTATCAAAGCAATAATTTTGAGGACTAATTGTAACATACAACAACAACAACAACAACAAGCCTTTGTCCCACTACGTGGGGTCGGCAACATGAATCCTTTTTCTATGAGAGGAGAGTATCTGAAAGTCAGATATGCGCCAAGAGAGGGGGTGAATTGGTATTTTAAAAAATTTAAACCTAAACAGGAGTTCTAATTTTTTTATGTTTTTTTAAAATAACAATTTAATAAGTAGAATGCGAAAGCTAGCAGTTCGTTCACAACAACGATATTGGTGGCACAATTGTAAATTTCACAATATAAGATCAAAATCAAAATTTTCACCAAATAATTAAAAACAGTAAATAAAATGCGTGAAAAGTAAAGAGCGATAAAAATGGAAAAAGCACACCAGAGATTTTTATAGTGGTTTGGTCATTTGACCTACGTCCACTCCCCGGAGTCCTCCACTCTGGGATTTGCACTACTAAAAGTTGACTCTTCTTTTGCTCCCATAGTAAGGCGGAGAAGCCTTTACAAGACTCACTTTCACCTTCCCCGGTGTGGTGGAATACCAAACGCTATGTCACCCTCCTGGTGACGGCAGCGGACCTTCTCCTTTGTCTCCCTCCTGGAGTCGGCAGAGTACCTTGATGATGTTGATCTTGAAGCCTCTCTTCCCTAGAGAACTTTCCCAAGACTCCCTAAAGCCACAAGAGGAAAAAAGCATGCAGCTAGCCTAGAGCCACCGTGTGATCCCCTCACACTCCTTCTCCCTTCACCTTCACCTTCCTCTCACAAGCCCTGGATCTCTCCAAAGAAAACTTCTCTCTCAAGAGTCCATTCCTCTCTCAATGCCTCTCTCAGCAAGAAGACAGACCAATAACCCTCAATTGAAAAATTAAAGTTCTTTTTAAATCAGGCTTCAGAAAATCCTAAAAATTTCAACTTTTTCGTCTCTGTTTGTACAATACGATATATAATCGTACAGTACGATCAGTTCAAATACAGCTTCATCCAGTACGAGCATAGACGAATAGTTCTCAAATTCTATAAATATCATACTATACGATATGTATATCATACAGAAGGATCATGTTGTTTTCAACTGTTCGTACAGGATGATCTGTGGGACGATCCCTGGGATGAGCAAATTCGTCTCTGACTATCGTCCAGCACTGCACTATTCGTACAGTACGATTAGTTCATTTCAGGCTATCGTCCAGTATGATATAAATATTATCCAGGACGAATAGAATAAAAAACCTTGGTTTCATCTGGTACGATCAAAGGGACGAATAAAATCATCTCTGACTATCATACGGTATGATATAATATCGTACAGTACAATCTAATTTAATTAAGAAACCAAAGTTTATTTTCTGATTACGGGAGATAATTTTGGTAAGTATTCAATTAATAGTACAGTACGATCTGGATCGTACAATATGAATAGTTCAAAAAATCAAAATTATAAACTTACCAAACTTATTCTGGCGGCTAGGGTTTTTCAATTGAACCTCATCAAACAGTACGATTACCATCGTACAGTACGATTAAGTTACAAAACTAATCATCTGGAAATAGTCGTTAGCCTGAGTATTAATGATTCATCGTACAGTATGATTGAAAATCGTACAGTATGATAAGTTAAAAAAAATTAACATGAAAATAAATCTCTCCCTGTGTGTGTGCATAGTTGCTCCTTTTACATACATGCTTTTGTGGCACTCAAGAAAATAAAAATTATAAGATTTTCAACATCCTATTCTACCCAGTTTGAGTCTCCAGCAACCTTGAGCAGTGTGTATCTGACCTAAAATATTAGTGCTCATAGATAAATATAAATATTAGTAATCTTAAGGAAGGACATATAAATTCAGTAAGTATTAGTTGTCACCATCAAAATTAAGTGCTCGGGATCCTGGATTTCAACAATATCGTTAGCTATTTTGTAATTAGATGGGAAGGCTGAGCGCTTACAGATTGGGCTAACAGATGGAGAAGCTTTAAGGGAGGCTGAACTGCCTAATCAGTTGGCATGAGTTTATAGATATTTTCTAAGCATAATTTAAACCTCCATCTACACGACAGCAGATGCTAAAGACTTTTTTTAGATTAGTTCATGGGAGTTTGATGGTTATATAGTATAAGACAGAGTTCACTACCTTGACCAGGTACACTTTACAATTATTTAGCACTTCTGAGGAAAAGTGTTATAGGTTTTTATGAGGATTTCAAGATAGCTTAAGGTAACCATTAATTTTGTTTCACATTACTAACTTTTTTGAGCTAAAAGATATAACCTGTTTGATTAAGAATAACTTGTTGGCATCTTAATAGTGGTGGGCTTCTAATAGGAAGAGGTTTGATGGAGAAATATCTAGTAGTAGATTTTTTGAAAAGAATAAAAAGTGTAGAATTAAAAATTTTAGGAGAGATGGTCAGTCTATGTAGTTCTAGGAGGTGGCACTATTGCTAAATCTGAGAATTTTATTAGTAGGGCACCTGTGTACCAGAGTTATGGCATTTGACACTTCAATTAGTTCAATAAGATGACAAGGCAGTGCTTTCGATGCAATCAGACTGGACACAAAGTGGTTGAGTGCTTGCAACAAGATTTGATTGATGCTTTGATCCCAAGTTTGAGAGTTTTGTTAGAACAATAGTGAGACTAAAGACTTCCCTATCTTATGTATTTACTAAGTGATTATCCAGCGAAGGTAATGGTTCTAGTTCAATAATAAGGAGGCCATCCGGGAATGGATAGAGAGAGTCTCATAGTTTTATGGCTTCAGCTACAATTCAGGCATGTGTATATAGCCTGACTAGCATGATGTTAGAGATACTCCAGATCTGGGTATAAGTATGACTTGTATTTTTTATCTGTCATGTCATATCTTATTTAATGCGAGCGTTTGTCACTCATTTATTTCTGAGAGATAGTTTGATTTACTACGCTTGCCTTTTGTACTACTTTCTTTTTCTCTCTCTATTGTTTTATCGGCTGGGGATGGTATGGTAACTAGTAGAGTATATTTTTATGAAATCAAAATATTTAATAAAAAGAGGAGATCTAGTCAATACTCTACCCATCTTTGAGTTTGACGTCATTATAAGAATGGATTGGTTGATTTGATGTGAAGATGATATCAATTATTTAAAAATGAGGGTTATAATATTTTTGGGTAGCGATAGCTATTTATTCTAGGGAGTTAGATTAGTTTTATTATTTGATATTTATTGTTCATATGGATAAGTTGTGGAGGGAGTTATTGTGTCTTTCTACGTTAAGAATAGTAGCATAAAATTTCAATCTTTATGTGATGCCCCAGTAGTATGAGAGTATTTTTATGTATTTCCTGAGGAAGTAATGAGTCTACCACCGAATGGGGAGATTGAATTCTATGTTGATTTGTTTCAAGGTACTACTTTGATATCCAATGCTCCATACAAAATGGCACTTAAGGAGCCGTTGGAGTTAAAGGTACAACTGCAAGTGTTGGTTAATCAAGGGTTTGTCCATCCAAGTGTGTCCCAAGTTTATCTCCGTGGGGAACACTTATTCTATTTGTGAAACAAAGGATAGTATTATGTAAATGTGCATTGATTATAAAGAAATTGAACAAAATCACAATCAAAAATAAATATCCTCTGCCTAGGATTGATGATTTATTTGATCAGCTTGTTAAAGCTTCAATATTTTCCAAGCTTGATATGATATCTAGATATTATCAAGTGAAGGAGTGAGAGATAAATGTGATGAAAATAACATTTAATATAAGGTACGGGCCATTTGAATTTTTAATAATGCTTTTTAGTGTGATTAATGCGCCTATAATTTTTATGAATTTGATGAATAAGATATTCAAGAAGTATATGGATCAGTTTGCTATCATGTTTATAGATGATATTCCGGTTTACTCAACTTCTAAAAGGATTCTAAAACACATTTGAAGATTATTCTCAACACACTAAGGCAGCATCAATTATTTGAAAAATTCTCTAAGTGTGAATTTTAACTAAAGAGTATCTCATTTTGGAGCATGTGGTGAGTAGTGTAGGTATCTCTGTAGATCCTCAAAAAAATTTAGGTTATTGCTAATTAGCTGAGTTCTACTACTGTATATGTTGTAAGTAGTTTTCTAGGTATTTCCTGCCATTATAGGAAATTTGAAAAAGTATTTTCTCAAATTTTTACACATATGATGATATTGATTCAGAAGTTAGTGGTTTTCATCTAGATGCTTGACTGTGAGGCGAGCTTATAAGAGTTGAATGATTGTTTGACATCTGCTCCGATTTTAACTATCCCATCTGGTATAGAGGGATTTTAGATGTTCAGTAATGCTTTACTAAAAGGATTGAGATGGGTTTTTATGCAGCATGGGAAAGCTATAGTTCTTCCAGGTAGTTGAGGCCACATGAGATAAATCATCTAATATAGGATTTAAAACCTGCTACTATTATATTTGCTCTGAAGATCTGAAGGCACTATTTATATGGAGTTAGGTATGAGATATTTACAGATTGTTAGAGCTTAAAGTATATCTTCACTCAAAAGAATTTTAATATGAGGCATGGAAGGTGGTTTAAGCTGATTAAAGACTATGCCCTAACTATTCAACATCAATAAGGTAAGGCCAATGTGGTAGTAGATGCTCTGAGCTGGAAATCTTATGAAATATCAAGCATTTTTCTTACCTCTAACGATCATTTAATTTGGGATATGAAGAAATTAAAGTTGGAGGTGATTACCCCTATTGATCGAGGTTCTGATATTCTAGCTCAGATGATTATTAGACTATCACTACAGGAAAGGATTCAAGAAGCTCATAGGCTAGATACAGAGTATACGAAGTTGATTGATCAAATCAAGTTTGGTAAGAAACCTAAACTATGCTTATTTGATTATAGAGTCATTTTCTATAAGGATAAGGTATGCGTTCCTAGTTTTAGAAATTTGAGATGAGATATTTTGAATGAAGCATACTATTTAGGATATATTATTCATCTAAGGAGTAGTAAAATGTATAGTGATTTGAAAGATATAGTCTGGTGGTCTGGATTAAAGAAGTGTGTAATAGATTTTATTTTAAAATGTGAAGCATATTAGTTGGTAAAGGCATAACACCAACGACCAAGAGGTCTTCTCTAATCATTACCAATTCCAAACTGGAAGTGGGAATAAATAAGGAAAAATTTTGTTATGGGATTTATAAGATCGAGGTAGGGACACAATGTTATCTGGGTTATGGTGGATCATGTGACTAAGTTTGCATACTTTATTCTTATTCAACAAGCTAACATTATGGAAAGATTGGCAAAAGTATATGTACAAGAGATTGCCAGTCTATATGGAATATCAAAAGTGATAGTCTCTAATAGAGATGACATATTTACCTCTAGACTATAAATATACATTCAATAAGGTCTAGGTACTATGTTGTTGTGAAACCCTTAAAATTTTTGAGAATTTTTTTGACCTAGAGTAGTCAATGATTATTTTAGGAATCATTATTAGTCCAAATCACAAACCATCTTCGTTAGAACATTTATTATATTGTGTTTTAGCTTCCCTATTTTTTTCATAATTTTTGGGCGCTGTTGGAATTTCTTAAGAAATCAGCACCTGTCGATACAAGTGGGGGTTTTAGGACCGTTAAATGTTCATTTTGTAAACCAATTTCATTAGAATTTTCTAAATAAAATAAGTTACTTTATGAATATTTTTTAATAATTTTTTTATTTTTGGATTTAAAGATATAAATAAATTTAGATAAAATTATTATTTTAATATTAAATAATTAGAATAAATTCTAATTATTTATACTTTAATAATATCTTATTCCACTCATTTACATTATGATAAAAGACTTTGCTTATTTTGGTTTTTCCCAAAATAGATAGTAGCTTAAGAGGATTAGAGAAGAAAAGGAAGAGAGAGAAAGAGAAAGCCCTAGTTTTGGGTGACTTCGGGCCTTTCATCCGTTGGCCGAGTTGAGAAACTAGTTCTTCTGGAGACAAGTCAAATTATCCCATCTCAATTTTAAAAAATGCATAGTTTTTGGCAAATTTTTTTATTAAAATTTTATATCTATTAGCAAAAAATATGGATAATTTTGCACAGGTAAAACTTTCACCGCGTAACTTTTTATATGTTATAGACATTACAATTATACACATTTTGAATATTTTCTAGAAATTTTACAATGGGGGTTTTAAAATTTGCATGATTTTTATTTAATAGAAAATTATTTGGATGTTAAAAAATAGTGGTGTAGTATAATAAAGTCTTAAAATATTATTTTACACGATCCCTGGTAATTTGGTAATTTTCTAAAAATATGCATTTTTGTTTAGTTGAATTTTATATTGTCTACCATTACACAATACTGTGAAAATACATGCTTAATTACTCTTTAATTACTATAATGTAATGATATATGTGTATATATGATTAAATTATATATGTTGGGAGCCATAAGGGACAGAATCCTCTGAGATTCTATCTTTGTCAGGTATTTACTAAGAGCTATAAGGGACAGAATCCTTTGAGATTATGAGATAGGGAAATTTGATATATTATGGTGCTATAAGCATAAATAAAAAGAGAGTCATAAGGGTCTAGAATCCTTTGAGGTTCTGTCTAGGTCCAGAAAATGTGATCTAAACTATTCTATAATATGAATTTCAATTTATTTCTGTATTCAGTATTATTATTTAAATTAGGGAATAACTGTTATGCATTTATTACACCTCTCAGTATAGTAATTTATTTATTGAAATTATATTTAACTACTTTTAAATATTTAGCAAAATATTTGATAAAAGAATGTTTAGAAATTTAGATTGATTTGTATGGCTTACTGAGCTGTTGTAGCTCAGTGTGATTTTGCTTCTGATTTTTAAGATCTAGGAAGGGAAAAGATGTTGTGGACTAGTAGTTCAGAATTAGATCTGAGGTCATAGGTATTTTGCTATTTTGATTTTTTTATACAGTCATGGCTAGTTAAATTTTTAATTCTACAGCTCTTGCATGTAGTTATGTGCTGTAGTGTAGATATTTATTTTGATAAAATGAAAGAAACTTTGTGGATAATTTTAATTTCAGGATTTGGATATTTTAGTAACTCTGTAATCTGTAGTTTATTTTATTGAATATTGACAAAAAATCTGAAAAAAAAAATTCAAAACTAGATCTTGGGATTTACCTATTACGGCTCAACATGATAGGACATGTCCTGGTCGGGTTGGGTTGTGACAAGCTTTTGTGGTATCAGAGCAATTGTTTTTAAATTAGATTGAAAAATAGAGCTATATGAATTGATCTGTAAGTTTAGTGGGGTAGTTTTAAGCCTGTTTGGGTGTTTTTTTTTTTATGTGTATGTGTGTTTAGTTGCATATTTTGTATAATCATAGATCCACCATACTTAGATATGATTGATGGAGAGAGTGCTAGCCAAGCAACTCTTGTATATAGTTCTGCTCCAACAGTTGGTTCAAATACAGTTTCATAGGTCACTACTTTGATAGCCCAGATGATGGGTGAGGCACAGAGCAGGGTTCCTATTAGTAGATTTGAAGAGATAGATTGACATCTACAAATTTTTTTGAGATTGAAGCCTCCAAGATTTTAAGGTACTATTGAGCCCAGAGCAGTAGAGGATTGGTTGAGGAGGCTAGAAAATAGTATGTAGTATCCTCTTGAGAGGAAGGTACCATTAACAATCTTTCTATTAGATAGTGAGGTAGAGCGCTGGTGGACGGGCCAGTAGGAGAAAAAAATTCAAGGGAGATTGAACACTCTGATTACCTCGGAGGAATTCTCTGATGTGTTTAGAGCTTATTTTGTACCACCTTCTACCTGATAGCAAATGTAAGAAACTTTTCTGAGGCTTATTCAGGGGAGCAGGATAGTTATGCAGTACGAGACAGAGTTCATTTCTTTGGCTAGATATGCTCCACAGCTGGTTAACACACCCACAAAGAAGTGATACAAGTTTCTGAGGGGACTTCAGGATAGTCTGAGATAGCCTCTGGTGCCATTTCACATTTTTTATTTCTCTAAGCTCATGGAGAGAGCTTGTCTGATAGAGAATGACCTAATGGCTACTCAGCAATGATGGACTGCTAGCAGGAAGAGGTTCAGTGGTGAGACTTCTTGTAGTGGCTTTTCCTGAAAGAAGAGCATATTTACACGTGGAGATTCTAGGAGAGGTAGACAATCGGCATTTACAATAGTCTCTGAAAGTGGCAGCATAGTCATTTTTGGTTTTATTAGTGGGGCACTTGTGTGCCAGAGTTGTGGTCAATGCCATTCTGTTCAGTGCTACAGGATGACTGGACAGTGCTTCAAATGTAGTCAAATAGGGCATCGGGTAGTAAAGTGTCCACATACAAGATTTGACTGACATTATGAGTTCAAATCTGAGAGCTTTATAAAACCAGTAGGGAGACCGAGGGTAGTTTCTCTCTATACTTTTTCTGAGAAATCATCTGGTAGAGATGATGGTTCATGTTTTGTGGCAAGGAGGCTATCTGGCAGTCATTAGAGAGAGCCTAGTAGTTATATAGCACCAGCTCCAGTTTAGCCATGCATATGCAGTTTGGTTCAGCAAGATGCCCGTGATGTTCTAGATGTTGTGGCAAGTACTGTTTATATTTTTTTAGCAACCATGTCATATTTTATTTCATTATGGAGCTAGTCATTCTTTTATTTCCGAGCATTTTTTTTGATTTACTGCATTTGCCTTCAGTTGTAATGACTATTTCTCTTTTAGTTATTTTATCGGCTAGAGATAGTATGATAGCTAGTAGATTTTATGTTTGTGATTTTTAAATTTTTGATAAGAAGTGAAAATCCAATTTAATTTTATTATCCATTTCCTCAGATGATGTTATTTGGGGTATGAATTGCTTGAGGTAGTATGGGGCTCAAATTGACTATTTGAAGAAGTAAGATACATTATTTATGGGCAGTAAAAGTAGTGTATTCCAGGGAGTTAGAGGTGTTTTATCATGTTTGATCTCTACACTAGAAGCAAAAAGATTATAGAAGAAGGGTTTTATTGTATTTCTAGCATCAGTCCGGGATAAGCATATAGATGCGGTTCTCTTTCTGATATCCCATAAGTATGAGATTTTTTAGATGTTTTTTAATGAGTTAGTCAATTTACCTTTAGATAGAGACTTACAGTTTTGTATTGATATATTTTTGGGTGCGGCCCCGATATGTAAAGCTCCATATAGAATGGCACCTATGGAGCTTCATGAGTTGAAAGTTAAGCTTCAGGAGTTAAAGGTTCAGCTTCAGGAGTTGGTTGATAGGAGATTTGTCATCCTAGTCTGTCTCCTTAGGGAGCACATGTTCTATTTATGTAGAGAAAGTATGGTACAATATGTATGTGTATTGACTACAGAGAGTTGGACAAACTCACTATTAAGAATAAATATCAACTGCCACGGATTGATGATTTATTCGATCAGCTTACTGGATCTTCTGTATTCTTAAAGATTAATTTGAGATCTAGTTATTATCAAGTGAAGGTAAGAGAGGCTTATGTGATGAAGATAACTTTCAGTACTTGGTACGAACACTATGAGTTTTTGGTCATACCATTTAGGGTGACTAATGCACTAGCTGTCTTTATGGATATGATGAATAGAGTATTTAGATATTATATGGATTAATTTATGATTATTTTTCATAAATAATATTTTGGTATATTCTGCTTCTGAGGAAAATCATGCTAGACATCTGAGAATTTTATTGGCGACTTTGAGGCAACATCAGTTATATACCAAATTCTCTAAATGTGAGCTCTAGCTGAGGAGTATTTCTTTTTTGGGACACATGGTGAGTAGTGATGGTATCTATGTTGATCCTCAAAAAGTTCAGGTAGTCACTGATTGGCTAAGGCCTACTACTGTGTTCGAGATATGTAATTTTTTAGGTATGGTTGGATATAACATGAAGTTTGTAAAGGGATTTTTTTAGATTTCTGCACCTTTGATGAGACTAACTCAAAATTCAATAGCTTTTTTCTGGACACCAGAGTGCTAGGCTAGCTTTTAGAGATTGAAGGATTATTTGACTTCTGCTCTAATTTTGGCTCTTCCCTCTAGTACAGAAGGATTTTAGGTATTTAGTGATGCTTCACTGAGAGGTTTAGGATGTGTTTTGATATAGCTTGGTCGAGCGATAGCTTATGCTTCAAGATAGTTAAAGTCATATTAAAAGAACTATCTAACGCATGATCTAGAGTAGGCTGCTATTGTGTTAGCTTTGAAGATTTGGCGGCATTATTTGTACTATGTCAGGTGTGAGATTTTCACTGATCATCAGAGTCTGAAATACATATTCACTCAGAAGGATTTGAATCTAAGGCGAAGGAGGTGGCTTGAGTTGATCAAGGACTATAATCTGACAATTCAGTATCAACCTTGTAAGGTAAATGCGGTGGCAGACACTTTGAGCAGGAAGTCTTCTGGAGTATCATGTATACAACTCACTTCTGATGAGTATTTGATACAGGATAAGAAGAGATAACAGTTGGAGGTGATTTCTTCTACTGATTGGGATTCTCGTATAATGACTTAGATGATCATTTAGCCTTCTCTAGAAAAAAAGATTCATGAAGCTAAAAAATTAGATGCAGAATATCCAAAGTTGATTGATCAGATCGGATATGATAAGAAATTTGATTTACGAGCTTCTAGTTATGGTGTTATTTTCTACAAGGATAGAATTTGGGTTCCTATTTATGGAGATCTGAGGTAGGAGATTTTACATGAGGTTCATTATTCAGGTTATGCTATTCATCTAGGAAGTGGAAAGATGTACAGAGATTTGAAGGGTATATGTTGATGGCATGGATTGAAGAAGGACAACAGAATTTGTATAGTAGTGCGAGGCCTGTCAGCTAATGAAGGTAGAGCATCAGCAACCAGGAGGTCTTCTGTAGTCATTACCTATTCCAGAGTGGAAATGGGAAGAGGTAATGATAGATTTTGCTATGGGTTTTCCTAGATTGAGGCAGGGGCATGATGTTATTTGGGTTGTTCTCAATTAACTGACAAAGTCTGACTATTTCATTTTGATTCGATAAACTGATCTGGTGGACAGGTTAGTACATATCTATATTAAAGATATTATCATGTTACATGGTGTGCCGAAGGTGATTATATCTGATCGGGATAATAGGTTTACCTCTAGATTATGGAGAGGTAATCAGCATGGACTGGGTACAAAGTTGCACTTCAGTATGACTTTTCATCCGCAAACAAATGGATAGTCTGAAAGGATTAATCAGGTACTGGAGGATCTTCTGAGACTATTGAAAGTTCAATAGGGATGTTAAGCCCTTATGAACTAGCCCAAAGCTAACCAAGAGGGAGGGTGAATTGGTAGTTTTAAAAACTTCTTTAACCACAAGAAAGATCTTTTTAAAATTTGCAGTGAAAATAAATAAAAATAATAATAATAAGATCAATCACATATTTCATCCAAGCAGATAACAACAGAAAAATAAAGTGAGAAAAATAATCAGAATGAACGCACCAGATTTTATAGTGGTTCGGTCAACTTAACCTACGTCCACTCCCCAGAGCCTCGCCTCCAGGTATTGCACTACTCAAATCAGTGACTCTCCTTTTTCTCCCACAGCAAGGCGAAAAAGCATTTACACAACTCCTTTTCACCAACCAGGTGAGGCAGAGAACCCAGACTCCTTTTGCTTCCTCCTGAAGCAGGCAGAGAACCCAAACTCCTTTCGCTTTCTCCTGAAGAAGGCAGAGAACCTTACCTTCTTTTGCTTCCTCCTGAAGCAGGCAGAGAACCTTAACTTCTTGCTGACGATCCTTCCCACAGAGACACCACAGACAAGAGACGACAATCAGAGAAGAAGACTCGAATCCTTATTTGGAGTAAACTTTGTGAACACCTCACAAACTCCCCCTCACAAGATTCTCTCTCTCTCTCCCAAGCTCTCCCTCTCCCTCTCAAAGCTCTCTCAGGAAAGGACTTTGGCAAAAAGTTTTTCCAGTAACAAATAAAAAGGTTTAAATAGAAAGGCACAAAAATTGTCCTAAAAGTCAACTTGACATCAAAGATCATCTAGGAAGATTGAAGGATCAACCTGTACAATCGCTATAAATCTTCACCAATTGGCCTGGATGATTTGGCTTCTCTGGATGATTAGAAGACATATTTTATTCAGATCGTCCGGTACGATCCTATGATCGTTAAGGATGATTAGTTCAACCCGGGAAAATTATCCTGAGGATTGTTCAGGTCGTCTAGGAGAAAATGTTGGACGATCTGAAGAAAAAGACTTGATCGTCCGGGATGATATGCCTATCGTCCCGTACGATTAGTTCAAAAATGACCAAAATTGTTCTACACATTGTTTGGATCGTCCTGCACAAACATACTGTATGATTGAAAATAACTTGATCGTCCAGGATAATATTTCAATCGTCCTGGATGATTAGTATAAATAGGCTTATATCGTCCAGCAAATTGTATGGGTCATCTATGTGAAGTCATTTGGATGATGAGGATTTTTTATATATCATCTAGGATGATATTTTGACCGTCTATGATGATATGATCGTATCAATCAAATATTAATTACTTTCCTTAATCACCAAACTAGTTTAAGCATGATTGTAACGGATCATTCATGATGATACACGTATTGTCCGGGACGATCAGACTAAAATTCTAAAAATAAAAACTTGCCTAACTCAGTCTGGCGGCTGAGAATTTTTTATTTGAGTATGTTGTCCTCTATGATGGATCTATCATCCAGGATGATCTACTTAATTAAACTGACTTAACATGGTCGCCCTAATTAGGGTTTCTATTTTCACTGGATTATCCAGGACGATATGAATATCGTCTAGGACGATTTGAACAAAATTTGAAACAGAAACTCTAACTCACTAAAACTCTCCCCCTGAGTGTGTGTGTGCAAGGTTACTTAGCTAGGAGATCAATTATATTATATTTGACTCAAGAAAGAGAAAAATTATAATTAAACACATGCATACCCGATTTTGAGTTGGCTAGAATTGTATTTGATCTTTTGTACCTGAGATGTTAGCCAATCAAAACAGAACAACAAAATGTTTGTTATCATCAAAATTATAATCATTAAATCCAGATTTGTAACAATCTCCCCCTTTTTTATGATTGTAAATATTTATTCAGTAGTTTCAAATAAAGTAGATAGGAATAATCAATGCACATATGAGAGAAGATTTGTCATTACAAATTTTACTAATCATTGACAAACAGTGACATTAAATACAACAAAAAAATAACTATAATATAAAATAACAAAAGAAACTACTAGTAACACAAAGAATAACTCCCTCTTTGAATATCACAAAAAGGAGGAAGAAAAAGCAAAATAAAGCAAACTAGAAATTTCACAATATAGAAAACTAATAGAAAGGCAGATCCTGATCAGATGGAGGAGGTGGTGGTGGATGAAAGTAGCTATGAATGGTGGCGAACTGCTCACCAAACCAGACCATATCCTGGTCATGCTGCTGTTGTTGGTGAGTCACAAATAATTAAAGCGAGCAACATCAGTCGCATGCTGCTCCTCTTGTGCTGCCACGTAGGAGTCAAAGCAAGCCTCCCATTGGTCAAATCGCTGCACCAAGTGATCTAAGGGTGATGTTATACGGAGAGGAGCAGGTGCAGTTGGCTCAGGAGCAGCCTCCCCCGCTTCTACCTCAACATCCGTGCTGGGCTCCGGATGTAGGCGAGTACTGTGAAGAGTGGAAAAAACTATTAGAGAAGAAGATAAGTGGAATTCTAGCTAGATCTGGATATTGAAAATTGTATTTAGTTTCAAGGGCATAGTGGATGAGATGTCCTAAAGCTAGATTACGGCGTCTCCTATGGCCCGGATCTCTAATGGTAGTTAGTTGTTCAATGTAGCAAAAAAGTAAATCAATTGCATTAAAGTCACGATGGGCCATGATGTAGTAGGTAGTTATGGAAAGCAAAGGAGTGATGTGGATACAATCCCCAGTCTTAGGAATGATGGAGGAGCGAAGGACGTATTGGATTGTCCTAGCATCCTTGACTAGGGAGGAACAGGCCTGGTCATGGTATTGGGCATTTGTGTTTCTAAGGAAGTGGTTGGGGACACTCCAAATAAATTCAGGGTCAGATGTTAAAATATGAAGGTTATCGCCAGAAGTGGACAGTTGAAGAATGTTATGAAAGACCTGGAGGGTTAATTCTACAGGTCGTTGATTAACAAAGGACTGAAGGGCAGAGTAATCAGCGGTAATGCAAAGATTTGTAAAGAAAACTCTAAGAAGTTCAGTGCTGAAAGGAAAAGCCAGTATAAGAATGAAGGTGAGGGATGTGTGAGTGAACAGATCAAGTACCGAATAGGTGAGGGTCCGTGGGTTCATAGTTTTGGAGATAGTGATCCCAGCATCAAGATATCTTTGAAATGCAGCTTGATCGGCTGCATCAGGGAAGAAGGGATCAATATTTCCCCTTGAGGAACTAACTTCCCTTTGCCTAGATCTTTTACCACCAGCCATAAGGAACTGCTTGAATTTATGTAGAAGAGAGGTGTGGTGAAAAATCTGTTGAGAATAGCTATTTAAATAGAAATGGACCTATCGTCCAGGACGATCGCAGGATCATCCAAGACGATAGGAGTAATAATGATGTCTAGGACGATTGGTCAAAAAGGCGGTCAGATTGTCCAGGACGATCAGATATCATCCAAGATGATTAGACACAGACGATCATCCCGAGGTGATAGGCTGGATGAATTTTGACAAAAGGTATTGTCCAAGACGATTAGGTGGATCGTCCAGGACGATAGGCAATAAATGAATCGGACAGGCCGAATATAAATCATCCAACTTCTACCACGTGGATCATCCAGGACGACAAGGTAGATCGTCTAGGACGATCACAAATAATTGGTGTATCCCAACTATTGGATCATGGTGGGGATGATTTGAATGGATCGTCCAGGATAATATCTGATCGTTCAGGACCATGTGGGGATCATCCAGGACGATGAGGGGATCGTCCAGGATAATGTGAAGAAAAAAGTAAAAAAGATGAAGGATAGAGAGAAAAGATCAGGGATCCCAAAAATACAAAAAAAGAAAAATCAAAATCAACTCAAATCAAAGAAAAAATAGGAATGAAAAAATAATAGGAAAAATATTTTCTTTTTAATCGATCAGCTCGAGTGAAACAAAATTTCTCTTGATTGTTAATTCAAAAGTCAATAAGAAGAAAATCGACCACACTGAAATCTAGAAAAAGTTAGAAAATTAACTTTCGTAACTCCTACCTCGGACATCTTACAGGTTCAAATTCCTTTCAAACAAAAGTCTAATTTAGAAGAAAAGAAATTAGATTTTAAAAGAGATCCTTTCAAACCTCATTCCAGAAAAATATCTGATAGAACAGTATTATAAAGTAAGGAATCAGAAATCATGATTTTATGTCTCAAGCTTTTGAAAATATTAAGTGGCATGTGGACTTTTCTAAGAAATTTAAAGATCTGAATGGGAAGAAAGCTTGTTTCTTTGTGGGCTCATTTTGTGCCTCTTTTTCAATTTATTTGGCGCACTTTACACATCTTTTAATTTTTCATACACATTGTGTATCTTTCGAATTTGGTAATATTGCGCGTCTTTTTAGCTTTGGGCTTATTTTGTGCTTATTTTGTGCCTCTCTTTTTTTTGGCGCTCTTTGCACATCTTTTACAAGTTTGGTTTCTTTCATAATCGTTAAACAATCTCAGTTGTGAAATTACCTTCCAGACATAAGAGAGGACAAAACTCACTCTCTACAATAAGGAGGAGTAATTCACAGAATAAAAATTATACATCATATGATAAGTACAATCACTTGATTAACAAAAATATAATAATGATCCAAAACTTTGAAAATACTACTCATATGAGGTAGATTACTATAGGAAGATAAAATAGATCTCTATTTTAAAAGCCAACTTTTTAATTTGAAGAAAAATTTTATCCAAAAGAGACAATACATCATTAAAGGAGCTAGAGGAAGAGAAACAATCATCAACATTTTTTCCATTTAATAGATTCAGAGGAGTCAATCACTGCTTACCAGCTACCAAACAAAAACAAGGAAAAACTCTCAGTCAAAAATCTAGTTTATCAGCAGTAGTGAGTAGTGATCTGATTTAAAAGAAAAGCAGTAAATCAAGAACAAGTAGAAAATCTCATCAAACTAAATACTCAATTCAAGAAAGCAACAACAATAGCAGAGAATAAAAAATAACAGGAAATAGATAATCAAATCAAACAAAAACTAAATCAAAAATCAAAACCAAAAAATTTAGAAATCAACAATCATCTGATTCATGCATTTATGTCAATCACACCCAATGTGGTTCTTAAAATGCTGAATGAGTCAAAGGCCAGTGGTTTAGTAAAGATGCCAGCCAGTTAGTTTTCAGTTGCTACATGGTGTAGCTCAATGTCCCCTTTTGTAACATGGTCCCTAATGAAGCGATTCCTTATGTCAATGTGTTTGGTTCTTGAATGTTGGATATGATTGTTAGAAATGTAGATGGCACTGGTGTTATCATATATAATTGAAATTGTTCCAAAAATTTAAAATTTGTTGCTTCAACCAAAGGACTTGGGCCACACAGCTACCTAAGACAATATACTCAGCTTATGCAGTGGAAAGTGCAATAGAGTTTTATTTTCTACTGGACTAGGAGACTAAAGACTATCCTATGAATTGGCAAGTTCCAGAAGTGCTCTTTCTATCCATCCTACATCCTACAAAATCAGAATCAGAATATCCAATAATCTCAAAAGAAGAACTGTACCAAGGATACTAAATTCCTAAATTTGGGGTCCCTAAGAGATATCTAAGAATTCTCTTAACTATAGTTAGGTGGGACTCTTTAGGATCAGCTTGAAACCTAGCACAAAGATAAATACTAAACATGATATAAGGTTGGCTAGTAGTCAGGTAAGTAATGATCCTATAATTCTTCTATACTTCTTCTAATCAATAGATTTTCCATTTCAATCCTTATCTAACTAAACAGATGAACTCATAGGAGTGTTGATTGGCTTGGCTTTATCCATTTTAAATTTCCTCAAAATGTCCTAAGTGTATTTTGATTGATTCAGAAAGGTTCCATCATTCATCTGCCGTATGCTAAACCCCAAAAAGTAGGATAATTCTCCCATCATACTCATCTTAAACTCCTTACTCATTATTTTAGAAAAATCATCGCATAAGTTTTTATTAGAAGATCCAAAAAGTATATCATCAACATAGATCTGGATAATGAGTAAATCATCTCCTACTTTCTTCAGAAAAAGGGTGGTGTCTATGCTCCCCCTAACAAACTCTCTTTCTAATAGGAATATGGTAAGCCTCTCATACAAAGCTCTGGGTGCCTATTTTAATCCATATAAGGCCTTTTTTAATTTATAGATATGATTTGGATATTGAGAACTCTCAAAACCTGGGGGCAGCTCTACAAAGACATCCTCTTTTATTACCCCATTCAAAAAGGTACTCTTGACATCCATTTAGAATAGCTTAAATCCCTTATAATAGGTAAAGGCTAGTATCACCCTAATGGCTTCCAATGTAGCTACAAGGGCAAAAGGTCTCCTCAAAATCAATCCCTTCTATTTGGTTGTACCCCTTAGCCACCAATCTAGCCTTATTCCTAACCACAACACCAAAATCATTCATCTTATTCTTAAAGACCCATTTGGTTCTCACTATACTTTAATTCTTAGGTCTTTCTACTAACTCCCAAACATCTTTTCTTATAAATTGATTCAACTCTTCCAGCATGGCTAAGATCCGAAACTCATCAGATAAAACTTAATTCAGATTGGTGGGTTCAGTCATTGAAATGAAGGCACGGTGGTTTACTTCTTTCCTAAGGCCATGCCTAGTTCTAACACTTTCAGAAGGGTCTCCTAAGACCAATTCTATAGGATGACTTAAAGAATATCTCCATTCTCTAGGCAAAGAAACATTAACTTCTACCCTTTTCTCAAGATTTACAGATTCTACTCATTGGGTGACTTCTACAATCTCTTCATCTTCTACCTCAGATTTAGACTCTTTAGGATCAGATTCATCAAACACTACATGAGTAGTCTCCTCCACCACTAATGTCCTCTTATTAAATACTCTAAAGGATTTCCCTACACTTGAATATCCTAAGAACACATCTTCATCAGATTTTGGGTCAAATTTTCCTAAGAGTGACTTCCCATTATTGTGAATGAAAACCTTACAGCCAAAGACATAGAGATGGGACAGGTTTGCAGTTCTACCCGTAATGATCTCATAAGGTATCTTATTCAGATTGGATCTAACATTCACCATATTTAGCACATAACAGGCAGTGTTCACCGCTTCAGCCCAAAAATATTTTGGAAGTGAATACTCATCAAGCATGGCTCTAGCGGCTTCCACTAAGGTTCTATTCTTCCTTTCAGCTATTCCGTTCTGCTGAGGGGTCCTAGGAGCTGAAATATTGTGGCTAATCCCTTGCTCCTCACAGAAGGTTCTAAAATTCTCTTTTTTAAACTCCCCCCATGATCATTATGGATGGTCATGATCTCACAACCTAACTTCTTCTGAATCCAAGTAGAAAAGGATTTAAATTCATCAAATGATTCAGACTTATGTGATGGAAATCTAATCCAAATGAACCTCGAGTAGTCATCAACAATCACAAATCTAGGGGTGTCAATATTAGACCCGACCCGATAACTCGATCCAAACCCGACTCAAAAATTTTGGGTTTGGGTTGACCCGAACTCGAAGCGGGTCGGGTTTGGGTCTAGAAAACTGACCCGTTTGTAAAATCGGGTTGGGTTCGGGTTGACCCGGAAACCCGGGAATGACCCGGAATTACTCGGAAACCCATCTGCCCGCTCTAACCGGCCCTGCCCGAGTCTGCCCGCCTGCCCCGCCGCCCTGCCCGCCCCACTTGCCCGCTTGCCCCAACTGCCCCGCCTGCCCGTGGCCCCCCTGCCCGCCTACCCTGACTACCCAGCCTGCCCCGCAGTACGCCTGCCCGCCTGTCCCAGCTACCCGCGTCGCTTCCCAAAGCCAGCCTGCACGCGTCGGGTAAATCGCGATCGCCCCCAGCCTGCCCGTGTCGTGTCACGTAGTCGCATCCGTGTCGCTTCAGATGAGTCCCGCGTCACGCCGCCTCCCCTGCCGCTTCCGCTGTCACCGACCATCGGTCCACCGTCCATCGCTGCTGCCGACCCGCTGTCATGTCCATGGGTCGGGTCGGGTTTAGGTCCAGAAAATTGACCCGTGACCCGAAATTGACACCCCTACACAAATCCATAGACTTTTCCCCCCAAGCTGGCAATGCTAATAGGTCCAAAGACATCCATGTGAAGGACTTATAAAGGTCTAGAGGTGTTGATGTCCTTAATGGAGTGGAAAGAGGATTGGACTTGCTTCCCTAATTGACAAGCATCATACAAGTGGTCCTTAGTGAACTCAAGCTTGGGGACATCTCTAACTAAGTCTTTTTGGGTGACTCTTCTAAGAGTTTTCATACTGGCATAACATAACCTCCTATACCACAGCCAAGACACATTAGCAGCAATTTTTAAGCAAATTAAAATATAAGCTTTAAAGCAGCTTACATCCAGCATGTAGACATTATTGATCCTTTTTTCCTGCAAAATAATTTTATCATTTAAGTTTATAATGCATTAAGTTGGCAGGAAATTTATGTTGTATCCTTTGTCTCAGAGTTGACTAATATTGAGAAAGTTGTGTTTCAGTCCATCTACGAGTAAACCATTGTCAATAATGAAATTTTTTTAATCACCAATTATACCTGCTCCTACCACCCTTCTCGTGGTGTTGTCTCCAAGTATAACCTTGCCTCCAGCCCTGGCCTCCAGCGAAATGAATTGATTTGCATCTCCAGTCATATGTCTTGAACATCCACTATCCAGGTACCACATACTCTCACGAGGCCTTTTATGAGAGCACACCTACAAAACCATCAAACATTATATTTAAGAACCCAAATAAATTCGGGTTCCTTCTTATGAAAAGAAGAATGCAATGCATGTGTACTATGTTGTGAAGCACGTAATTTGGGCCTCCACACCCAATGTGTACTATGGTGAACAGTGTAGGTGTGAGAGATATGTCCTAACATGCCACAAGAGAAATATCTAATGCCAAGAAAATGATTAATTAATCTATGTGGGTGATAGTGCCTCTTCTTAGGTTTGAATGAAACATGTTTTGATGATTTTGAATGAGATTCTTCAAAGGTGGATGTGCATAAAATTGTGCAAAAGTATGAGGTATTTCATTATTCTCATATGTACTAATTTTCACATTTAGAAATTCATTTTTTTAGACTTGTAATTTCAAATTTCAAATAATGCTCATCACTATCTAAACCAGATGCATGTGATTCCAATTTCTTAAATTTAGCATCTAATTTAACATGCGATTCTTTTAATGAATTATGCTCAATAATCAAATCAAAATGCTTTTTATTCAACTCATCAAATTCATCAAGTAATGACATGTGATTGCTATCAAGTGAAGAATGATCTTTAATCAAAATTTTATGCTCTTTTTGTAAATTCAGAAATTTCAATTTCAGGCTAGTATGAGTTTTCTTAAGCTTCCTATATAATGAATGGATTTTTTTAGAAACATCAAGTAATTGATCGTAGGTCAGTTCATATACCTCTTCTTGGTCGGACTGACCCAAATGCTCACCAGCCATCAAACATAAGTTTGTAACTTCCTCTCAGCTCCAGTCTAAGAGGAGTTAGATACAGAATCCACCCAGAAAGCCTTTTGAATCCTTTTCTTATCATTCCTGAACTTGGGTTTCTCCTCACTCTTCTCCTTGCTTGGGCGAGCCTTAAGTGTAGGATAATCAACTTTTATATGCCCTGGCTTCCTGCATTCAAAACAAACTGTATTAGAAGGACCATTAAAATTTTTACTATTCTTACATTTATTCCACTTTTGATAGTTCTTGTGTTTCTTTCTCAAAAAGCTTTTGAATTGCCTAGTGATTAAGGCAACATCATCATCATCAAATCCTGAAGAGCTAGACTCATAATCATTAGCCTTCAAGGCTACAGTCTTCTCTTTCTTCTTCTTCTCAACTGCATCAATTTGTCGTTGGTTCACTCCTTGCTCGTAAGCAATGAGTGACCCAAGTAAGTTATCAATAGAATAAGTATTCAAATCTTTGGATTCAATAATTGCAGTTATCTTGGCATTATAAGAAGAAGGTAAATATCTCAGAATTTTATTTACTTTTTTATAGTTGGTGAGTTCTCTTCCTAAAGCATGTAAAGAGGTGATAATTTGAGTAAAACCTAGTATACATTTCAGAAACTGATTCATTAGGTTTCATGCAAAAGAGTTCATAGTCGTGAAGTAAGATGTTCAATTTAGATTGCTTAACTTTATATGTACCTTCATAAGTAATGCATAGTATATCCCAAATTTTTTTACTAGTAGTACAAGTAGAGACACGCATGTAATCTCCAGATTTTAAAGCATAGAAAAAATAGTTCAAGCATTTCGCAATCAGTTGTGCTAAATCACGATTATTAAATGTCCATTCAGTAAAAGGCAGTTCAGTTTTGACATTGTTAACAAGTCTAAAAGGTGCTTCATAACCATCTTTAACAAGCATCCACATACGATAATCTATAGATTGAAGAAATATGGACATGCAAGTTTTCTAAAAATCAAAAGGTATGTTACCAAACAATGGTGGTCGTGTAATTGAATGACCTTCAGCAGTATTATAATTACCAAAGTTAGCCATGGATCAAAATTCAAAAGTTTTTAAACTTAATTTTTTGAATCTTGCTCTGATACCACTTGAAAGTTTGATAGGGATGTTAAGCACTTATGAACTAACCCGAGGCTAACCAAGAGGGGGGTGAATTAGTATTTTTAAAAACTTCTTTAACCACAAGAAAGATCTTTTTATAATTTGTAGTGGAAACGAATAAAGATAATAATAACAAGATCAATCACAGATTTCACCCAAGTAGATAACAACAGAAAAATAAAGTATGAAAAATAATCAGAAAGAACACCAAATTTTATAGTGGTTCGATGAACTAGACCTACGTCCACTCCCCGGAGCCTAGCCTTCAGGTATTGCACTACTCAAATTAGTGACTCTTCTTTTGCTCCCACAGTAAGACGGAGAAGCCTTTACACAACTCCTTTTCACCAACCCGGTGAGGCAGAGAACCCAGATTCCTTTTGCTTCCTCTTGAAGCAGGCAGAGAACCCAGACTCCTTTCACTTCCTCCTGAAGCAGATAGAAAACCTTACCTCCATTTGCTTCCTTCTGAAGTAGGCAGAGAACCTTGACTTCATGATAACGATCCTTCCTACAAAGATATCATGGGACAAGAGACGACGACTTGAGAAGACGACTCGAATCCTTGCTTGGAGTAACCTTTGTGAACACCTCACAAACTCCCCCTCACAAGATTCTCTCTCTCTCTCCCTCTCAAGCTCTCCCTCTCCCTCTCAAAGCTCTCTCAGGAAAGGACTTTGGCAAAATATTTTTTCAATAATAAATAAAAAGGTTTAAATAGAAAGGCACAAAAATTGCCCTAAAATTCAACTTGCCATTAAAGATCATCCAGGACGATCGAATGATCGTCTTGTACGATCAGTGTAAATCTTCACCAATTGGCCTGGACGATTTGGCTTCTCTGGACGATTTGAAGACATATTTTGTTCAGATTATCCAAGACGATTAGTTCAACTTAGGAAAATCATCTTGAGGATTGTTTAGATCGTCTAGGAGAAAATGCTAGATGATCTGAAGAAAAAGACTTGATCGTCCAGGACAATATGCCTATCGTCCCATACGATAAGTTCAAAAATGACCAAAATCATCTTGCATATTATTCGGATCATCCTGCATAAACATGCTGTACGTTGAAAATGACTTGATCGTCCGGGACGATATTTCTATTATCTTAGACGATTAGTATAAATAGGCTTATATCGTCTAGCACATTATACGGGTCGTCCAGGTAAAGTCATTTGGATGATGAGGATTTTTTATATATCGTCCATGATGATATTTTGATCATCCAGGATGATATGATCGTAACAATCAAATATTAATTTCTTTCCTTAATCATCAGACTAATTTAGGCATGATTGTAAATGATCATCCAAGATGATACATGTATCATCCATGACGATCAGAACAAAATTATAAAAATAAAAACTTGCCTAACTCAGTCTGGCGGCTGAGAATTTCTAATTTGAGCATATCATCCTGTACGATTGATCTATCATCTAGGACGATCTGCTTAATTAAACTGACTTAATATGGTCACCCTAATTAGGGTTTCTATTTTCACTGGATCGTTCAGGATGATATGAATATCATCCAGGATGATTTGAATAAAATTTGAAACAAAAACTCTAACTCACTAAAACTCTCCCCCTGAGTGTGTGTGTGCAAGGTTACTTAGCTAGGGGATCAATTATATTATATTTGACTCAAGAAAGAGAAAAATTATAATTAAACACACACAGACCCGATCTTGAGTTAGCTTGAATTGCATTTGATCTTTTATACCTGAGATGTTAGCCGATTAAAATAGAACACTGAAATATTTGTTATCATCAAAATTATAATCTTTAAATCTAGATTTACAACAACTATATGTTTTAAATTTTAGGGGTAGTTTAGGAGGATTATATCCCATTGATAGAGCTTGTATATAATAATAGTTATCAGTCCATCATTGGCATGGCTCCTTATGAAGCTCTGTATGACAGGAAATATAGGACTCCTTTGACTTTAATAGAGGTGGGAGATAGACAGGTGATAGGTTCAGCCTTTATGGATGATACTACTATAAATATCAATTTGATTAGAAAAAGATTAAAATCTATACAGGATAAGTGGAAGAAGTACTATAATAAAAAATACATGTTAGTTGAGTTTCATATTAGCAACCTGGTTTATGCCAAAGTCAGCCCTATGAAAGGTGTCAGTAGATTTGGGAGAATTAATAAGCTCAACCCAAGGTCTCTTGGATCTTTTGAGATCGTTGAGCGGATTGGTAGTTCTGCTTACAGGTTATTGTTACCTAATCATATGTCCAATATAAACCGTGTATTTCATGTATCTTCTTTGAGAAAGTGGGTGTCTAATTCAGGAAAGAGATTATCAGTTGATGAAGTTGAGGTTCGTCTGAATCTATAATATAGGGAAGAACCAAGAAGAATTTTGGCATATGATGTGAGAAAATGGAGAAGTAAACATATTCCTATGGTCAAAGTACAATAAAAGCATAGAACTATTAGAGAGGCTACTTAGGAGAAGGAATATGATATGAGGCAGTTATATCTAGGTTTATTCTAACTCATTCTATTTTGAGAATATCGAAGATGACATTTTTCTTAAGGTGGGTAGATTGTAAAAATATTAAAATTTTTAAGAAATTTTTTAACTTAAAGTAGTCAATAATTATTTTAGGAGTCATTATAAGTCCAAATCACAAACCGTCTTTGTAGAATATTTATAGTGTTGTGTTTTAGCTTCACTATTTTATCATAATTTTTAGGCGTTGTTGAAATTTCTTATGCAATCTGCACTTGTCGATATAAGTGGGGTTTTTGAGACCGTTAGGTGTCCGTTTTGTAGATTGATTTCACCAAAACTTTTTAAATAAAATAAGTTAATTTATGAATATTTTTTAAAATTTTTGAATTTTTGGATTTAAAGATATAAATAAATTTAGATAAAATGAATATTTTAATATTAAATAATTAGAATAATTATTTATATTTTAATAAAATCTCATTCCATTCATTTACATTATTATAAAAGACTGTTTATTTCAATTTTTCCCAAAACAATGAGTAGCTTTGGAAAATTAAAGAAGAAAATGAAGAGAGAGAAAGAGAAAACCCTTGTTTTCGGTAACTTCGGGCCATTTTCGTCAGTCGGCCTAGTTGAAAAATTTATTTGTCTCGAGGTAAGTCACATTATGCCCATCTCAATCTTAAAATATATATGTTTTTGATAAATTTTTTTATTAAAATTTTATATCCGATAGCAAAAAATACGGATTATTTTGCACAAGTAAAACTTTTATCGCGCAACTTTTTATATATTATAGAGATTACGATTATGTAAATTTTGAATATTTTTTGGAAATTTTACAATGATGGTTTTGAATTTTGTAGGATTTTTATTAAATAGAAAATTATTTGGATGTTGAAAAATAGTGTTGTAATACAATAAAAATCTTAAAATATCGTTTTACACGATCTCTGGTAATTTAGTAATTTTTAAAAATATGCATTTTTGCCGAGTTAGATTTTATGTTGTATACCATTATAGAACACTATAAAATCTTAATATATGCTCAACTACTCTTTAATTGTTATAATGTGATGTATATGTGCATATGTTATTAAATTATATTTGTTGGGAATCATAAGGGGCCAGAATCCTCTGAGATTCAATCTATGTCAAGGAATTGCTGGGAGCTATAAGAGCCATAATCCTTTTAAATTCTGTTTGAGACAAGGATATGTGACATGTTCTAGTGCTATAAGCACAAATAAAAAGGGAGTCATAAGGGGCCAAAATCCTTTGAGGTTCGGTCTGGGTTTGGAAAATATAATCTGAACTACTCTGTAATATGAATTTTAATCTATTTACATGTTCAGTATTATTATTTAAATCAGGGAATAACTGTTATGCATTTATTACATCTCTCAGTATAGTAATTTATTTATTGAAACTGTATTTAATTACTTTTAAATATTTAGCAAAATATTTGATAAAATAATATTTAAAATTTTAAATTTGTTTGTGTGGCTTGCTGAGCTGTTGTAGCTCATTATGATTTTGCTTCTAATTTTTAGGATCTGTGAAGGAAAAAGAGGTTATGGAGTAGTAGTTTAGGATCAAATCTGAGGTCATATGTATTTTGCTATTTTAATTTTTTTGTACAGTCATGGCTAGTTAAACTTTCAGTTCTGTAGCCCTTGCATATAGCCATATACTATAGTGTAGGTATTTATTTTATTGAAATAAAAGAAACTTTGTGGATGAATTTAATTTTAATATTTAGATATTTTAGTAGTTCTGTAGTCTGTAGTTTATTTCATTGAATATTGACAGAAAATCTAAAAAAAAAAAATTCCAAAACAAGATCTTAGGATTTACATGTCAAAACTCAACATGATAAGATCTTCCCTTAATGGGTTGAGTTGTGACAGTTACATTTTAGTACAACTTTTTATTACTAGACCAACGAACAGTCTAAGAGGATTATTCAAATAATGGAAGATCTTCTGAGATAACATATTCTGGACTTTGACAGTAGTTGGGTGGATCATATACCTCTAATTGAATTTGTTTATAATAATTATTTTCAATCAAGCATATATATGCCACTTATAAAGCTCTGTATGGTAAACCCCCATTATTTTAGACCGAGGAGAGAGAGAGAGGAGTCTGATTGGGTTAGCTTTAATTGATGACGCTACTGAGAAGACCTATCTTATTAGAGATAATTTAAGGGCTATGCAAGGCATTAAAAAGTAATATTATAATGCAAAGCACCGAACTGTAGAATTTCAAGTTAGAACTTTATGTATTTAAAGATCAGACCTATTAAAGGTGTAAGAAGGTTTAAAAGGGAAGGAAAGATAAGTTCGAGATATGTTGGACTATTTAACATCACTAAAATGATTAAAAAATTTTCTTATAGGGTAATGTTACCATGGCACATATTTGATATTCATAATGTATTTCATGTATTATTCTAAGAAAATGGGTATATGATCTGGAAAATCGAGTATCTACAGATGAGGTGGAGATACGTCCAAATTTGAGCTATAGAAGAACATAAAATGTTTATGGCTTATGATATTAAAAGGTTATAAAATAAATAGATTTTGATGGTTATGGTACAATGGAAGAACAAAAAAAAGAGAAGTCGCGTAGGAAAAGGAATTTGAGATGAGATAATTTATATCCTAATATGTTCAGCTGATCTAACTTTTAGAATATTAAGGATGACATTTTTTTGAGGAGGGGAGGATTGTAGCATCTATTGAATCCGTATAATATTGTACCTATTTTGACCCAGTCTGGTAAAGGTAACCTCTTAAATTTTTGTGTTTATTATCTCCCGCATTTTTCTAGGAGTATTTTGTATACAAATAAGTGTCTGAGTCAGTTCTAAAGCGGTCCCAAGGGTTTATGTGCATTATTTAATAATATAGAATTTTTCCCTAGGGCACCGTGACGCTAGGATTGGCAGCACTACAACATTTTGATCGCAATCTTCAGGTCAAAATAATTCAATGTTGTGGTGCTTGAAGCAGCGTTGCGGCTCCGTGCTCTCTAATGGAGAGCACTACAGTGCAGTAGGGTCCAGCATCACCATGAAAGGCTCATATTTTATAAAAATATCTATTTCCACCAAAAAAAAAATTATTATCAAGCCATTTATTTCCCCATAGGTAGCTGACTAGAGAGAGAGAGAGAGAGGAGAATTTTAAAGAGATAAAGCTAGGATTTGGACAACTTCAATTTATTTTTTATTATTGGCCCAATTCTAAAAGTTGTCTGGATAGATATAGGTTATAATTTTTCTATCTCAATTTCCAAAAATACAAACTTTTTAGATTTTTCTTGACTAAATTTATAATTTTATAGTGTAGAAATGAGAATAACTTTATACCCACTAAACTATCACTGTATAACTTTATGTATGTTATAATGATAATCATTCAAGACATTTAGGCATTCTTATAAAAAAATTTTGTCAGGTAGTTCGAAAAGTGTGTTATTCTATTAAGTTATAAGACCCTAAAAAATAATATTATAGCAAAATAAAAGCTATACAATAGTGTTATAAACAATGCTTGGTTAATTGGTCTAAAATTGTGAAATTCTGCTTAGTAATTAAATTTGTTGCTTATCGGTTTTCGCTTATCGGTGACGCACTTTTGAATTTCTAAAATGTATTCATTTACACTTTTTTTACTATAATGCAATGATATAGCTATTTAATTGCTTGAAATATATGATTCTATGGAGTTCTGATGTGGAGGAAGTTATGGCGCTTTAAATGCAGAAGGAGTCATAAGGACCTGAATTTTTGAATATCTAATATTTACTAAGTATTGAGAGTTATAGGATCTGTTTTTTATATCCTAGCACAAGGAGTCATAAGGGTCTGAATTTTGATATCTGTTTATGAGGGGAGGTATAAGGACTTGACGTAAATCAATTACTTTATGTTATATTATATGAAGTGTTTATTTACTTTTAGTGTATATGCTGCTTTATTTTAGTTATCTACAGTTTTATTATGCTCAGTATGATAGAATTCTTATGAACAGCCTTTATATTCAATGAAATGCAAAATAAGTGAGTTATTGAAAATTTAGATCGGTGGATGTGACTTATTGAGTCGTGTTAGCTCACGCCTATTCTATATATTATTTAGGTATGCATAAGGGGAAAGAGTAAGTGAAGAATCAAGATATAATCGGTCTGAGTCTATAAAGGAATTTTTTTATTTTTGGTTTAGTCATGACTAGTTATTTAATTGCTTATTACAGTCTGTAGCCATGTATTGAAATGTGTAATTATTTTATATATTTTGATGATAAATGAAGAGAACAGAAATTTGTGGATAAGTTTATTTTTTGCTTGCTGAAAAATAATTAAAAGTTCTGTGGTCCATATATTTAAAATAAAATTTAAAAAGTCTCCAAAACTTAGATCTTGGGTTTGTTCTGTCACAAGACAACACGATATAACTTGTTCTGTTTGTTGTTCATATTAGGTTGGGTTGTGACATTTTGGGAAGGGCATTTTGATAAATTCAGCCATAATCCAAATCATTATATAGAATAATTCAAATTGATCCCCTTGATTATAGATTATTTATACAATATTTGAGTGTCATAATGATGTTAAAATCAAATGATCTTAGGCTTGTTGAATTTATCTTGTCGAGTCACTCAATTTAACTTAACGTATATTTTGGATTGAGATCGTTTCATCCTTCAAATAATATTAAAAAAAATTAATTCAAATGTTTCCTTGAGGTTTACAATGATTAAATAAATTTTATGGAGACATAATTTCTCCATCTATTTATATTGTTCAAAATTTATATTAAGTCTTCAAAAAACTTTGCAACATTAAATTATAATTTGGAAGAAATTACGAGGCATGATTGCTCCCAATACATCAATATGGACATCCAATTCGGGTTGTGAACCAAGTAAAATCTTTTTAATTAAATATTTAGCTATAAATTATAGTTATAAATTAGTTGCATAAATTAATGTAATTATATACTTGATGGTTAGGTTGTGCACTAAGAAAGACCAATTAAAAATTTAAATAATTTTGAAGTGGAGTTTCCACATTCTAAAAGAAAGTGAGGTGGGTGATTACATTTTATTCAACAACACTTATAATTATGATTAGTTAAGTTCATTTACTGATACGATATATTGTATATAGATTTACTAGTTTATGGCAACATTGGTTTTGCTCTTAATTTTCAAAATTTGCATGAAATTATTCATAGAGGCTTTATTGGGCTCCAAAAAATGCCAAAAATTAACCCAAGTTGCAAATGCAAGAAAAGTACTATCTAGGTCTTAACTAGGATGGGCTAGCCACCTGTCCGACTAACCATCGTTGACATCAACATGGGCACTTGCTGGTTTTCTCCATGTTGTGTAATGTAAGGGCCTCCAGTGGGAGGCACCTTAATAGTGACACATTGAAAGGCCTCATTTTTGGGGTGCTAACTGTGCTCTATTTCTTTTCTTTTTCTTTTTTTTGGGGGAGGGGGGCGGGGGGATTTTTCTTTTTCTTTTTTTTTAAGATTTTTTGAAAGATTTGTTATTATTTTTTAAACTTTTTTTTGATAAATTTCTCTCTTTTTTATAACCCCCTCCCCGTCAAATATAAATACCCCCTCAAGGAGGGAAATTTGCTTCTCCCCTCATTGTAGCCTTCAATTTTTTCTCTTAAGAGAGGACCTCCACTTTTTCACATAACAGTGCATAGTTTTCCCTTTATAAGCTCTAACAAATATTGTCATATATAGACAGTGTGTATCATCCTTACATTCTTCAGTGCTCCTCCACTAAGAGTAACAGATTGTCATTCAAAGTTGTGAAAAAAAAAAAGAAAGATCTCTCAAGTTCTTCTTTATAAATTATGATTAAATATCTTAAAAGAAACTAAACACTGTCTTATATTGGAAAAATATTCTCCCTTACAAGCACTTGTGTTTTCTCTATCATAAGTACATAACCACCCTATAAGTAGAGTTGTGAGTGATACCAAAGATTTTAAATTTTTGTGGTGGAACTCCAATCTTTCTCTTAATGGGAGATTTGACTATCTCTGTTTGGATGGTTTGGGATATAATCTCACCCCATTTCAAAGTTTCAGAATTCTCTCAAATGGGGGGATAACTAATATCAAAATATAATGCAACTCATGTAAGAGATGATGTTGAAGATAATACTCTAATTAATAGAGTTTGACTTTTAGCTTGATATTAGTATTTGTTGTTGATATTGGTGATACCAAACACCAGCTTTGGTGTTTACATTATTGAAATTATGTGTTATAAGTGATATAAAACCTTTCTCATTGCATCAAACTTTAAAATGGAGGAGTGTGCACGTTAAAAGTTGATGCAGAGGTTAGAAGATTTATATGCTATAGAAAACTATGTATTGGCATTATGTAAATCAAATAGTTCTATATGTAGCTTTAAAATGTATTTTTTTCATATATAAACTTAACTAATGTTCACTATCATTTTCTTATAAGTGAGGAAAGCTCCATCTACTTGTAAGAATAATTCATATTTATAAGAAGTTGTTCTTCATAGGAGACTCAATCCTTTATATGTCTTTTAGATGTTACTTGAAATATTCAAATTTTGTTAGAAAAAATTTCACTCCCATCCAAGTTTCTAAGGCTTGAAAATTTTGAGGAATCTAAGAAATATATATTCTAAAGCTTTTGGTATTATGAGATTTTTTGTGTACATATTCTAAGGCTTATGCCTTCTGATATTTTTAAATGATTCTATACTTTTTGAAGCTTATGCATTTTAAGATTTTTGGAAAGCTGCAAAAATATATATTTTCTAAGGCTTTTAATATTCTGAGAATTTAGCATATTTATGTATTCTAATGTTAACTTATTTTGAGATTTTTGGATAATCCTATACCTTTTTAGACTTTTACCTCCTAAGATTTTTGGATATGTGAAGATCCTGCCAACCACTTGCGCTCATGGAGTTTTTCAGTGAGGACTCTTTTCACTACTAGCTTCCCATCGAGTATACTTGATAGGTGTGCCTTCTAAATTTTTTTGTTACATGTAATATTATTTAAAAAAAATTAATTAATAATTTAAAAGATACTTATTTGAAAGGTACATCTTTATCTCATGATATAAATTCTAATGAGTTTAGTAGCTCAATTTGCTTGAGTTGCTTCGATGATGGAATCTTTTAGTGTATAAGAAATATCATTCATAATTCTGATAGTTTCTTTGTCACGACACTTTTGATCTCCCTTAATCTTTTAGTGTATAAGAAATATCATTCATAATTCTGATAGTTTCTTTGTCATGACACTTTTGATCTCCCTTATTTTAAGGTTAATGATCACCCCCCCCCCCCCCCCCCCCCAAAATTTTTTTTGTATATAATAACCCAAATGTTCTTGATGAATCTTGCTTTCAAAATTTTCCTTCAATTAAAAAAAAATTTCTAATGTCATCTTGAATTATAGAAGTGATAATATTGAGGCTCCTTTTCATCATTTGAATTTTTAGAGGTTTTTGTCACTTAATGTGTTAAAATTTTTTGGATCTCCATTAGAATATTATTCTTGAATATATTTAATGGGTGTAATTGGATGAATAATACTAACTTTGATAAAAAAAGTCATCTTTGGTTTCTTACTTGCTCCTATTTTTTTATTGGGCAGGCCAAATAAATTTTTTATTGTAATATCTATGTTTACTTGAGGATCGTTCACATTACTTTTGATGAACATTGATAGCCTTGTTAGCAAATTATTTGTATTTTTACTTGATGAATGAGATGAGAGTAGAAGCACACTTTCTCTTGTAATAATGAGGAATAAAAAAGCCAGGGTAAAGACCTCTATAAAAAAAATCTCATAATAACTATAGATCCACTTCCAAAATTTGATATGCTTTAGAAGTAAATGTTTGAAAATTGTTCTTAGGGGTGTTTCCCTCATTTTGATGAATCCTAGAATGATGAGGGCTGCATATGATAATCTTCTAATAGGCAATAAATTATTTAAAGATTTGGAGATTATTGGTCTTCAAATTATTGTTCAAAAGTTTTCAATTCAAATATTCCCTCAAAATTCATGCTGATCAAATGAATTTTTCAAAGATCTATCAAAACTCTAACTAAATGAACTAGTGAACATGCATTTTAATGAGAACGAATAAATAGCTTGTATTAATGAATAAAATTAATCTAATATTAAAAGCAATAAGGCCTCACATAATAAAATATTAAAGACATTTGTAATCGAGACTTAAATGAACACATTATAGAGCCTTGATCGAGCTTCTTCACGAGTTTTAAATCATATTGCTCAACTCATAAATGAATCAATCAAGTGACATTTTGGATCAATTTGTTGTTGCATTAGATTTTTTATTTATTTTTATTTTATATCTTTTTTGCTTTAAAATAAAACATATATAGTATATTAAAAAACATTTTCTTATTAAAATTCGAATAATTTTGATTTATGTGATAGTGGCAGCAATCATCGACACAATAATAGTGGTGATCAGCAAGATGATGACAATGATAGCCCCTTGTGAGAATAATTTTAAGAAATACTCAAAGCATCTCAATTTATTTTGAATGTCAAAAAATAAGATCAGTTAAAAAACACAATAACTAATATGATTATAAAAAAAGAAAATGTAAAAATGTTCTAAAAAAATCTATAGTATTAAAATGTACATTTATCTATCTAATAATTATATTCGTTCATTAATTTATTAAACCATCACATGATGAACTCTAATGAAGCCGAATCACGAAGAAATTATTCTGTGCAGAGTCCGAACGTAGCTATACATTCGGACTCCAATTAAATCATGACACATGGAGTGTAGACGTGGATATTTAAATTAGATTTCATTTTAATTTTTATCTTATCTACCTGATCGACCCGACCCAGAGGTTCAACCTCGCTTGTTTTTATTAAATTCAATGTAATAAAATTAGTTTTTGCTACTTGAATTCATGCCAGTAACGTTTTTACACTACGTATTAAATATATAAGAATTTTTTTTTAGATGATGTAATTCATTGCGCTTTAACTGTTGTTAACTGCTCTTTTGCTGTGTTTTAACTGTACTTTTGTTATGCTTTGATGCGCTTTTACTGTGCTTTTGCTGCGCTTTCACTGTGTTTTTATTATGCATCAGTGTTTTCGACTTTCGTCAAATTTAATTTTCAAATTTTTTTAGTTTAGATCATTTTACTATAAGTGTTTTCATTATGAATTAAATTTGTAAGAAAATTTTTTTAGAAATTGATAATAAAATGTGTAATTCATTGTGCTTTTGCTACACTTTCACTATACTTTGATGCGCTTTTACTGTGCATTTGCTATGTAATCAGTGGTTTAGAAAATCATCAACTTTACTTTTCAAAAATTTTTAGCTTAGGTCATTCTACTATAAGTGTTTTCACTCTGAATTAAATTTATAAGAAAAACTTTCTAGAAAATGATAATACAATGTGTATTTCATTGTGCTTTCACTACGCTTCGATGCATTTTCACCATTCTTTCATTGCACTTTGCTGCGCTTTTACTGATCTTTTGATGCGCTTCAGCTACGCTTTTGTAACTCTCTATCATAATCAAAATTTATTATTTCAGATCATGTTGCTATAAGCATTTTCATTATATATTACATTTGTAAGAAATTTTTTTTAAATAATTATAATATAATGTATAATTCACTGCGTTTTAACTACGGTTTTACTGTACTTTCACTGTGCCTTTACTACGCTTTTACTGTACTTTCTCTGTGCCTTTACTGCACTTTAGCTACACTTTTACTATGCTTTTACTGCATTTTTGTAACTCTTTATCGTAATCAAATTTTATTACTTCAAATCATGTTACTATAAGTGTTTTCACTATGAATTGAATTTATAAAAAAAATTTCTATATAATTACAATATAATGTGTAATTCACTATGCTTTAGCTTCCCTTTTAATGTACTTATGCTGTGTTTTTATTGCTCTATTGTTGCACTTTTCACTGTGCTTTTGATACACTTTACTGCACTTTTACTAAGCTTTACTGCACTTTTACTTTGCTTTTGATGCGTTTTAGCTGCACTTTCACGGTGATTTGACAATTAATCTGTGGTTTCAACTATCTTCAATTTTAATTTTTAAAACTAGATTGCATTGTTTGTAGCTTTATCATAATCAAATTTTATTAATTCAGATCATATTACTATAAGTGTTTTCACTATGAATTAGATTTGTAAGAAAAATTTTCTACATAATTGCAGTATAATGTGCAATTCACTGCACTTTACTGTCCTTTTGTTGTGCTTTCATTATATATTTACTATATTAAAAAAAGAATGTAATATTAAAAAATGAATGTAGTATTAAAAAAATAATTATTATTTTATTGAAAATTATAAGTAAATACAATATAATTAAAGTATTAATGAAAGAATACAATATAAAATGGATAACTCATAATACAAAATATACAGAAAACATTTTTATTTCTTTGTTAAAAGAAACATAGAGTATGCAAATTCGGCCCAAAATTTCGGTATTTAATCTTGCCAACTTTGATGCTATGTCCAATTCACTTTTCTTTGATGAATATTATGCATGCTGCTTTACCTTACAGCTGTTGGAAGAATTTTCTTGTGTTTGAGATTTGGTAAAGAATCATAAAATTTTTAAACTTTCTCCTGCAAACAATAAATACATAGTTAATATAAAGAAAAGCGCAGTGAAAGCATAGTGAAAGACAACGCATCGAAAGCTAAGTAAAATCTCAGTGAAAGTGCAGCAAAAGTGCAGTTAAAGCACAGTGAAAAGCGTCATTAAAAATGTAGTCATATTTTTTAAAATTATGCAACCTACTTTTGAAAACTGAAGAAGTCGTTATACGAACTGATACCATTAAAGCAAATGCACAACGATAGCACACTTAAAACGCAATTTAAACGAAGCTGAAATGAAAAAAAAAACTCAAAAATTTTAAAGCAAACTGTTGCGGACTCAAATATACGCGGCGATAGATTTTAATTTTTCGTCTCAGCATTGTACGTATATCCAGCACACAAACAGAATTGAAATAGTAACACTAGGATTTTTACGTGGAAAGCCCTGGAAAAGGGAAAAACCACGGGGCCACGCCCAGTTAGAAAAGTTCCACTAGTGTTGTTTGAAATACACAAGGCTGATTCGTCTTTTAAATTCAGGACGATCAGATTACAATGAGTGTCAGTTACAAGGGCAAGCAGAGTTCCGACGCCACTCGGGTGTCGGGCAGAATTCCGGCGTCACTTGGAAAGAAATCTGGCGTCACTCGGGCGTCGGGTAGAATTCCTTTGTCGGGCAAAATTCCAATGTTCCTCCCATGTCCGGCAAAGCTCCGGCGTCCCTCGGGCGCCTGGTCGTGCTTCGGAGGTGTTCCGGCGGAGTTCCGGCGGTGGTGGAGGAGGAGCTGTTCCCTCCTAAGCTTCTCTTCTCTTCTTCTTCTCTTCTTGGCTTGGGTCCCCTCTTAAGAGAAATGAGGGGCTATTTATACTTTTTCTGGAGTGGCATAGCCCGTAAATATGTGAGGGATCAGGGCAAATACGGAGTGATCCGGATGAACGGCCGATATTGAATCCCTTGATCATGAACCGTTTATCAAAGATTTGAAGGTCTTAATGATATCAGAATTCTACGATCTTGGGCTCGTTGGATTCGTCTCGTCGAGACGCTCGATTCGACTATATGTTCGTCAAAATCGGAGACCGTTTGGTAACTCAAATAGCTGTTTGATGCTTCCAACAACGCTTCGGGTACTTGATTTGGACTCACTTGGGCTCGGATTGAGTCGAATTTGGTGTCGTTGGATTCTTATTTTCGAGACGCTCAGTTCGACTATAAGTTTTCTGAAATCGGAGTTTAAATGGTCTCCGAAATAATTTTTGAAGTTTCCAACTTGAGTTTTTCCTCGAGATTTGTGCCCGATCAAGATGATTTTTTGGCGATATATCAGTTGCCCACCTATTTTCGGACGTCAAAGCTCCACGAGTCCGAAAATACTTGTTCCGGTATTTTACGTTGGCCGAATCGCAAAAAATTGCGTTCCAAAAATTAAATGTTTGCTCGAACCCAATCATAGAGGCCCCGTTGAGCTCCGAAAGTGTCAAAATTGAGTCCGGAACATCGGAAAACGTGTCTGGGGACCCCAAAAACGTCGAATTTGGACCGATAGGGCCCAAAATCGGAGCCCGGGAACGCGTAGGCGGCCGAACCGGCCGGCTGCGGCGCCCGCGCCAACGGGCGCGTCTGCGCGCGGAACCGCGTGGGCGCGGTTTTAAAAAAAAAAATTTTTTTTTTAATTTGTGGGGCCCACATGGGATTAAAAAATCCCCAAAAATCTGAAAAAATCCCAAAAAATTTCGAAAAAATTCAGAAAAATTCGAACTTCCTTCTTGAAGCCCTCTCCCTCCAATTTTTAAATATTTTCCCCCCTTTTTCTTCAATAACTCCCCCTCTTTTTATCCTATAAATACACCCCTTGGGGTAGGGGTCAAAATGCTCCTTTCTTCCTCCTCTCCTGGCCTTCTAGCTTTTGGCATTCTGAGCTTTCCGCTGTTTTTAAGTAGGTAACTTTCCCTACTTGATTCGACGCCCCTCCTTTTGCGCAGAAGTTAGCGGCTTTCCCCCTTCCTCCCTCCGTTCTTCCTCCCTTTTTCTTCCTACTTCGGAGGCTTTCCGCAGTCTTTCGTAGGTGATTTTCCCTACTTAGATCTGCGCCCCTCTTTAGTAAAGGAAGCAAAAATGGGTGATCCCGCCTCCTCTAAAATTCCTTTAGAAGACCGTCCTACGCAACGATCTGAAGTTCCAAAGAGGACCCAAAAGGCGCCGAAGGCTGACGATGTGATTTCCACCATCACTGAGGACTCCTTCATCTCATTTAGGAAAAAGTTTCATTTTCCTAATGATTTGGTGATGAAGGTGCCGGCCAGACTTGATCGCGCCTGCTTCCCTCCCCCTGGATATGTGACGGTGTATGAATTTAGTCTGCGAGCGGGACTACGATTTCCTCCTTCCTCCGAACTGATCGACATTCTGACGCTTTGTGGGGTATGCTTGTCTCAATTTTCCTACAGAGCAATGTCGATCGTGATGGGCCTGATCGTGCTTTTCAGAGACCGTGGAGTGGTACTTTCCTCAGAGTGCCTTTCTCGGATGGGGCATCTCTTTAGCGATGCGCAGGGTCGTATTTCATTCAGGTCCAAGTGGTTGGACATCCACACTCGAGACCCCTCGAAAGGTTGGATCAGCAACTTTTTTTATGTGCAGAATGATTGGGGTCTTCAGGAGAAGTGGGGGAAGTTGAAAGAGCTACCTGTCCCCCTTCACATTGGAGCAGAAGATTTGCTGAGGATACTCAAACTCCCTGATTTAGATGCTCTACACTACGAGGTGCGTTACTTGAGTAGATATGTAGATGAGGAGTACTTGTTCAAGGTCGGGTTATCTACTCAAGCAGGGAGATCACATGCTCAAATGTTGAAGAAGTCTGCTAGAGTTCCAGAAGTGGTTCCCCAAAAGAACCACTCCAAGCGACCAGGGAGCGAGGAAGGTTTGCAGGCATCAAGGAAGAAGAGGGCAGATGAAGTTTTGACAGTTGTTAGCAAAGGTCCCCGAGCTTCTCCATCTAAGTCATATATTCCAGAAGAGGTGTTGAACCATCAGTGCATCGGCCGCCGACGGGCTGAGGAGTTGGTGAGTTCTCTTCTACTTCTTCTCCTTTTTTACATTTCTTAAGGAATATATTTCTGATATTTTTCTTGTCTCAGTATTCTGATTTCAAGCTTGAGATGACCAAGACTCTGAACGATTGGAACAAAGAGTTTGTGAAGGTTAAATACCTTCAGGGAGAGTACAAGAAGAAATATGACAGTAAAGTGAAGGAGATGAAGGTGGTGGAGGATCAGCTTGAGGGGTATAGAACAGAGTTGGCGAACAAGATCACTTCAGTCTCTTCTCAGAATGAACGGATGGATTATCTGTATATAGAGTTGGTGGAGGCACAAGCGACGATCAAGCAGCAGGAAAAAGCTCAGCAGGTCCTTGAGGCTGAGAATGAGAAGCTTCAGAGTGTACTGTCCGAGAAGGAGGCCCAGCAGTCGCCGTCAGCAGTTATTGAAGAGTTCAAGAAATCTTATGCTTTCAAGATCATTATTGAGGACCACATTCAGGAGGCTCGCAGTCATATTTATGACGTGGAGGTGAAGGCCTTGGAGGCAGAGTGCGCATAGGATGGCTTCATCAGGGGCTTCATGAAGGGTGTTCGGACAGTACATCGCAAGACTGGAGCAGAGATCGAGGGACTGACTCCCAGCCAGGCTTCTGGTGATGCTTCTTCAGACTCTGGTGGTGAAGAGCTGGAGAGTGAGTTGCAGCGAGCTTTTGCCTTGGAGGAGGACGAGGATGATGTTGAGATTCTATAGGATGTCTTTGACGTAGTTTTGTATTTCTTTGCTTTCTTTTTAGTGATTGTATATATGCTCGATGTTGATATTTCTATCTGGTGTACTTGATGTTCAGTGATATATAAAGATGTTGTTGATGTTCTTTTCTTACATGCAAATGAAATTCACTTAGTTTTACTTCAGTTTGGATTTTAGTGAGCTCTCTTTTGACTTGAACAAATGTGAGGCATTCCTTTCTTTAAAGATTTTGACCTATCCGGGGTTATTAGTGAAAGCATTTCCTTGATACCCTTAACCTGTCTGGAAAAAGGTCAGATCAACTCCCTTTGGGGATTGATCACCAAATGATTTTGATATTCAAGATATCCTCCTAGGATACTTGACCTATCCGAGGTTGTCAGTCAAAGCCTTTGCTTGATGACATTAACCTGTGCGGAAGAGGTCAGATCAAATCCCCCTGGGATTGATCATTCAGTGATTGAGATACAATATAGATTGTGTACTTCTCGAATCACAAAAAAAGAGTTTGGAGAGAAGAAATATTAGCACGATAAAGTGAATATCATATTGCTTCGTAATATGAAATAGCAGTTCCCTAGAATAACTTAGGGATACAAGAAAAAAGTTCTTCAATAATCAACACATAAGGGATGTACGAAAAACTTTATAACATGACTACAGGAGAAGATAAAATATAAGACAAACATAACACATAGACGGATAGCAGTATCAACTCCTACTGATAATATTTGCGAAGATTGCCCACGTTCCAAGTTCGGCGAAGCATTTTTCCACCAGCATCCTTCAATTTGAAGGTTCCAGGCTTGACCATAGCCGCTACCAAATAAGGACCCTCCCAGAGGGGGGAGAGCTTATTTCGCTGAGGGCCTTATCCAGCGGCTTCAATGCTTCGTAGTACTAAGTCCCCAATAGTGATAGGGCGAGGTTTCACCCTTCGATTGTAGTGACGGGTAACTCTTTGGTGGTATGCAGCAGTTCTGAGTGAGGCTTCATCTCTTACTTCTGGGAGGAGATCCAAATTTGCTCTAAGCTTCTCCTCGTTACTTTTGAGGCCGAAAGTCTGAACTCTGTGGCTAGGAACTCCTATATCAACCAGTATGACTGCTTCTGTACCAAAGCAAAGATTATATGGGGTTTCCCCTGTAGGAGTTCTAGCGGTGGTCCGATAAGCCCAGAGGACATTGGGGAGTTCTTCGGCCCATTGCCCCCCAGCCTTCCCTAGGCGTGTCTTCAGCCCTTTCAGGATTATTCGGTTTGTAACCTCTGTTTGCCCATTAGTTTGAGGATGGGCAACAACTGTGTGAATGAGCTGAATATGAAAATCCCTACAAAATGATGTGAAGATCTTCCCGGTGAACTGTGTCCCGTTATCAGTGACGATTTTTGCGGGAATGCCAAAGCGACATATTATGTTCTTCCATAAGAATTGCTTGGCATTTGCTTCAGTAATCTTCGCCAAAGGTTCTGCCTCCACCCATTTGGTGAAGTAATCTATAGCCAAAATAATGAATTTTCGCTGTCCAGTCGTTATAGGAAAAGGTCCCATTATATCAATCCTCCATTGGGCAAAAGGCCAGGGGCTTTGAAGGGATGCAAGCTCCAGAGCGGGTGTATGAGTGAGGTTAGAATGCAGTTGACAGTTTTCACACTTTCGTGTGAATTCAAGTGCATCCTGTTTCATTGTAGGCCAATAGAATCCCTGTCTCATGATCTTGTAAGCTAACGCTCTTCCTCCCAGATGTTCTCCACATACTCCTGAATGAACTTCTCGAAGCGCGTAATTAGCTTCTGATGGTGGGAGACACTTGAGGTACCGCCCAATGAAGGAGCGCTTATACAACTCGTTGCTGATAATGGTGAAATTTGTAGCTTGTCTCCGAAGTCGTATTGCAGCTATAGGATCTTTAGGTAGCACCCCATCTTTCAGAAAAGATAAGATGGGTTCGATCCAAGACATCTCTCTTGGCTCGTCGATTGACTGTATGACCCATGGACCCTGAATGCTTGGAAAGTGGATTTCCTCAATACATCTTCTCTTATAGATGTCCCCCGTTGTTGATGTAGCAAGTTTAGAAAGAGCATCTGCTCTTGCATTTTATTCTCGGAGGATGTGTATGATTTGATGCTCCCCTATACGGGCTAAGAGTAGCTTCACAATGCTACAATATTGAGCCAATTGTGGGTTGTGAATATCAAAATCCCCCTCCACCTGAGAGGCGACTAGTTGGGAATCAGTGTAGGCTATTAGGTTCTGGACTTCACAGTCAATTGCTAGTCTCAACCCAGCAACAAGGGCCTCATATTCTGCTATGTTGTTGGTTGCCGGGAACTTGAGTCGAAGCCCGTACTCAAGGGTAACCTTCTGTGGAGAGATTAATAAAATTCCAGCCCCAGCCCCAGAACTCCCTGATGCTCCATCTACGTACACGTCCAGCATGGAGAAGAAGCTGAAGCACTCGGTTGTACATCAGATACCGGAACGGTGCATTCAACTACGAAATCTGCTAGTGCTTGAGATTTAATATCAGGTCTAGGCAAGTAGTGGATATCAAATTCTCCCAGTTCTACAGACCACTTAACAAGCCTGCCTGATGCTTCTGGCTTCTACAGAATGCTTTTTAGCGGCAGATTCGTGTAAACTCCAATTGAATGGGCTTGAAAGTAAGGGCGTAGTTTTCTGGCGGAATAAACTAACGCCAATGCTGTCTTATCTGCCAAAGCATAACGTCCCTCTACTTTAGATAAAATCTTACTAACATAGTAGATAGGACATTGTATAGCATTTTTTTCTCGGACCAGAACCGAACTAATGGCTTGGATAGATACAGCCATATACAAATACAATCTCTCTCATGGTATTGGTTTAGAAAGTAGTGGCGGGGATGCCAAATACTTTCGCAATTGCTCAAAGGCTTCTTGACATTCATCTGTCCATTGAAACCCGGAGCTACGAGCGCCTCTAAGTATCTTGAAGAAGGGCAGATATTTGTCTCCTGAACGTGCCAGGAAACGAGATAGTGCCGCAATTCTCCCATTCAGCCTTTGGACCTCCTTGATGTTCTTTGGTGGCACCATGTCCCTTAGTGCCTTGATCTTCTCCGGATTGGCTTCGATTCCTCTATGGGTTACCATAAACCCTAAAAACTTTTCAGAAGCGACTCCAAAAGCACATTTAGCAGGGTTGAGTCGCATATTGTAACGCCTTAATAAGTGAAAATATTGTTTCAGGTCAGAAATATGTTGGGTTTTTTCCAGACTTTTTACCAACATATCGTCTACGTACACCTCCATAGTACGTCCAATAAGGCTTTTGAAAACCTTATTCATGAGGCGCTGATAAGTTGCTCCAGCATTTTTGAGTCCGAAGGGCATCACCCGGTAGCAGTATAATCCTTTGTCTGTTTGAAAAGCTGTTGCTTCTTCATCAGCAGGATTCATCTTTATTTGATTGTAGCCGGAGTATGCATCCATAAAGCTTAACATCTGATGACCGGAAGTGGTATCAACTAATTGGTCAATGCGAGGGAGCGGAAAACTATCTTTTGGGCAAGCTTTGTTGAGATTAGTGTAATCTATACACATTCTCCAGGCTCCACTCCCCTTCCGTACCATGACAACATTTGCTAACCAAGTAGGATAGTGCACCTCTCGTATGAATCCGGCTTCCAAAAGTTTATCAACTTCTTGTTCAATTACTTGCTGGCGATCTGGTGCAAAGTTTCGCTTCTTCTGGATAATCAGTTTGCATGTTGGATTGACTTTGAGAGAGTGAACGATCACTTCGGGGTCAATTCCAGGCATATCTGCTGGACTCCATGCAAAAATATCCTGATTTTCTCGTAGAAAAGCTGTAAAGTTTTTCTTCTCATCATTTGAGAGCAGTGATCCAATTCGCACTGTCTTTGAAGGATGCTCTTCAGATATAGATACAGTAGTAAGGTCTTCCACAGGGGAAGCTCTCTGAGGAATATCTTCGCTCCGTAGATCAAAGTCCTCGATGCTCAGGGTAATCGTTGGACGAGACTTGATCTGCCTAAGATAGCAGGTTTGCGCTATTTGCTGATCTCCACATACTACACCGACTCCTGATGGGGTATGGAACTTCAGCTTGAGGTGAGGAATGGATGCGATGATCCCAAAAATTGCCTCGAGCGGCCTCCCGAAGATGGCGTTATAAGCTGATTCTGACTTTACCACGATGAATTGAATGGAGTGTGTAGTCTGTCGAGGAAATTCTCCAAGGACTACCGGGAGACTGATTATTCCTTCTGCTTGTACAGGTCTATTATCAAATCCATATAAAGGACCTGCAGCAGGTTGAAGTTTTTCTCTTGAGAGACCCATGTTGAGAAAAGTAGAGTAGAACAGGACATCTACGGAGCTTCCGTTGTCCACAAGAATTCTTTTGACCTTGTAACACGGGTCACCAATGCCTGCGTTTATGACAAGCGGATCTTGATGGGGGGTTTTCACTCTTTCCAGGTCGGAATCATCAAATGTGATGGAGTGATCAATACGAGCCTTTTTTGGAGTCGGGTTTTCTTCCACAGTCAAAAAGACTTGGTCGGATAGTAAGGGGCCTCCTGCGATTGTTTCAATTTCGCCCACCGTTATCCGGTTATTCACTGGCTGCCTTTGTGATTGATTCTGCCCCCCAGTGGGTCGAGCTTCTTCTCGGGTAGGTGGATTCCCAATAAATTGTCGAAGATAACCCTGACGGATGAGTCTTTCAATCTCCTCCTTAAGTTGCCTACAGGACTCAGTAGTGTGGCCACGACTACAATGAAAGTGGCAGTACTGATCTTGGTTTCCTGTATTCGGCTTTAAAGGATGCAGCCACTTCACTTTGTCCTGATCTTGAATCACCATCAACACATTTGCTCGAGAGGTATTGAGCGGAGTGTACTCCTTCTCCTGTCGGGGTTCTCGTCGTGGCAATGGGGGTCTAGGAGGTAGATTGCTCTTCCCTTGCTTTTTCCGTTGTGATGATGGATTATCCATCTCAGGTGCTCCCTTGCGCTTCCGAGTGGGTTGCTTGAACTGTTTTCTGTGAGCATTTATTGCCTCATCTGCTGATATCTGTGCTTCCACACGATGGATCAGATCGGCATATGAATGAACAGTATCGCGCATGAGTGCCGAATAGAAGGGGCCAGGACGAAGTCCTCCAAGAAAAACCCCTCTGAGCAATTCTGGGTCTACTCCTGGGATTTGTCGAGCCTCGATAGAAAATCGTCGAAAGTACTCTTTCAACGATTCTCCTTCGCTTTGACGAATCCCGGAAAGGTGAGAAGAATCCTTAGTAATTCTTCGGTTGGCTACGAACTGCTCGACAAACACCTTGGCCAATTTAACAAATGTGGGGATCATTCCGGCTGGAAGTGAATAGTACCATGTTCAAGCTTGTCCTTTAAGAGTAGCAGGGAAAACCTGGCAAAGGAGTGCATCTGAAGCTCGTTGAATATGCATGATGGTCCTGTAATGGTCGATGTGCTCGTACGTGTCGGATGTCCCATCGTAGGATTCAATGCTTGGTAGCTTAAAGCCAGCCGGAATAGGGTGTTGAAGAATGGCTTCTGCCAGGGGTGACGACTCCTGGAAGTCCCACTGGCGAAGAGGCTGCCTTACGCCCCCTGTAGGAAACTCCTCCCGGACCAATCGTCGCAGTTCGTGGCGTAGGGCATTGCGAGGGAGCTCAGCAATGTGAGGTTGGGCTAGCTCCTCAGAGAGGTTTTGAGGATGGCGAGATTGCGGACCTGTGTGTGGAGGATGTGTAGAACTTGCTGTATCAGCCAGCTCGTTCTCTTGATGTGACCGTCGATGCCTCCTGGGTGGAGGAAGAGGAATCTCAGCTTGAAGATGTTCAATTTGAACAGCTTCAACACGGGGTGGATCTCGAGGGAGAAGAACCTCCTCCTGAGGTGCTAGGGTCGGCTGTCGAGTCTCTCGCAAGAGTTGTAGGATCTCGTTTTGAGATTCTTCCATTTTTCAAATTCTCTCTTCTAGGGAGGGTCCCGAGGTCCCCTCTCCAGGTGCGTTTTGCCCCCCGGGGTATAAAGAGGCAGATATTGGGCGTCTATGATTCATAGACTGATTTCTGGACTGGTGGGAGTTGGAGCGAGAAGCTCCAATGATACGACTGTTGCGCCTGTTGACCATCGTAGCAATACTTGAAGTTGTGGGATGGAAGTTTCCCACAGACGGCGCCAAACTGTTGCGGACTCAAATATACGCGGCGATAGATTTTAATTTTCCGTCTCAGCGTTGTACGTATATCCAACACACAAACAGAATTGAAATAGTAACACTAGGATTTTTACGTGGAAAGCCCTGGAAAAGGGAAAAACCACGGGGCCACGCCCAGTTGGAAAAGTTCCACTAGTGTTGTTTGAAATACACAAGGCTGATTCGTCTTTTAAATTCAGGATGATCAGATTACAATGAGTGTTAGTTACAAGGGCAAGCAGAGTTCCGACGCCACTCGGGTGTCGGGCAGAATTCCGGCGTCACTTGGAAAGAAATCCGGCGTCACTCGGGCGTCGGGTAGAATTCCGGTGTCGGGCAAAATTCCAATGTTCCTCCCGTGTCCGGCAAAGCTCCGGCGTCCCTCGGGCGCCTGGTCGTGCTTCGGAGGTGTTCCGGCGGAGTTCCGGCGGTGGTGGAGGACCTCCTAAGCTTCTCTTCTCTTCTTCTTCTCTTCTTGGCTTGAGTCCCCTCTTAAGAGAAATGAGGGGCTATTTATACTTTTTCTGGAGTGGCATAGCCCGTAAATATGTGAGGGATCAGGGGCAAATACGGAGTGATCCGGATGAACGACCGATATTGAATCCCTTGATCGTGAACCGTTTATCAAGGATTTGAAGGTCTTAATGATATCAGAATTCTACGATCTTGGGCTCGTTGGATTCGTCTCGTCGAGGCGCTCGATTCGACTATAAGCTCGTCAAAATCGAAGACCGTTTGGTAACTCAAATAGCTGTTTGATGCTTTCAACAACGCTTCGGGTACTTAATTTGGACTCACTTGGGCTCGGATTGAGTCGAATTTGGTGTCGTTGGATTTGTATTTCCGAGACGCTCAGTTCGACTATAAGTTTGCTGAAATCGGAGTTTAAATGGTCTCCGAAATAATTTTTGAAGTTTCCAACTTGAGTTTTTCCTCGAGATTCGTGCCCGATCAAGATGATTTTTTGGGGATATATCACAAACAAAAACAACATAGTTTTTAAAACAGAAGAACTCGTTACGCTATCGATACCTATGAATATGCAGCAAAAGCGCATCAAAGGACAACAAGTTCTTGCACTTGTTTGCAAGTGGAGACGAACTTTTGCACCGACTGGAATGCCGAAGGAATGCAGTGAATCGTCTGGAATACTGTACGAGAGAAAAAATGAGCAGTGAAATGCCAAGATGAAAAGTAAAATGACCTAGCTCCGAGCTTTTGAACTCCTGTAAATTCAAAATTTTTATCTTTGGATTGGTCGGTCTGACAAAACATAAATAAATAATGAAATCTAATTGAATATTCACATGTCCACTCACATGTAAAAAATTTATTGAAGTCCGAATATAATGCTACATCCGAGACTTTGCATAGAATAATTTTTTTCCGAATCACGACGGCAAACATGAGTGCGGCGATATACGGTTACCAAAATAATGGGCCTGCAATCTAAGGACCTGATTAGGCGGCTTTTTGTGGCTCGCTTTGCCACATGACATTTGATCGGTTGAACCGGTTAAAAGTTTCGTTGGACCCACCGCTGCTTAGCGCGTGTGGGAAAGAACCGGCTGGGCAAAGTCCAGGTCCCTGATTCGATCCCCATGGGCGACAGCGAAAGTCTTTAGCATTAGCCCGAACTAATTGGTGTGAATAACCTGCTAGGTCAATCGAAATTTCAATCTACAATGCAGATTGGTTCCTAGTCAAAAAAAAGAAAAAGTTTGCTGGGACGGATGTCAGACACTGAATTCCAATCCGGTTATGGGTGGAGACAGTTCCGTCACGTTGTTTTAAGAGCGATAGCGAAGGGGATTTGTTCCCTTTATTTAAAGGAATATACATATACAGCACATTGGAAGCAATTTGCATCCGAGAGCGGGAACTCCTCTTGTAGTTCGAGTTTGTGAAGAGACAGAGGTTCAGGATGGCAGGAGTGGTGAAGGCTGATAAGCAACAGGAGGTCGTCTCCGTTGAGCTGCCAGCTCCTCCTGGATGGAAGAAGGTCAGATTTCGATCATCGCAATGTCTTTTACCCTTTCATATGTGAGAAAGTTCTGATTCCGTGCCCTAATTGGCTTAAGTTTAACTCTGCACGGAGAGCTAATCTTACGCGCCTATTTCCTTGTTCATTGTTGATATCCTAGGGTTTCTGAGCGCATTTCTAACTCTTTCTTTTTGTTTAGATTTATTCTATTCAGCTATTGGTTTTCGGTTAGGATCTAATTTATTTTGTCAGGAATTTAACGTAGTTCATCTTGTTGGTGAACAATTTAGCTCAATTAGCGAAATTTGAAGTGCTCATGGCGCTTTCTGGCAGGTGATTTGTATTCGGTATTGGCTGCAGTTAGCATTCTTAGCTATCATAAATTATTATCCGAAAATTCCAACTCATCGGACTAGCCCACATATTTGCGAATTTTTGCACGGCTAATTAACAGGGTATGCAAGGTTGTGTAGGTGAACTTTTCTGGAAATTAGCGGTACGTTTTCTTGTAGTTTAGGTTTTCGTTCTCCGTGATGATTTTGTGTATAACCTCAAACTTTTATTCTGGTGCACTTGAAACGTATCCTAGTACTTTATACTTAAGATCATTTGGAAACTATTTTATTAACTTTCATGATGTCTTTAAAAGCTTAATTCAATATATAGTTTTTTTAGGGCTGCGTTCAACAACCTACTCGTAGCTCGGCTCAATTATAGCTTGTTCGTGATTGCTTGATTAAGTAATCAAATAAACTTGAACATTGTTTAAAGTACGGATAATACTGTCGAAAAGATAATAAGCTATAAGATGTTTGTCTAGAGTAGCTGTTAGCTTCTTTAAAGATGAGTTATGGTAACATTTACTTGGCCTTCTCCCAGAGACTCAAACTTGTGGCATTGCAGCAATGTATTTATGCTAGCTCCTAATTATGTGATTATCAGTGAAACATAATTACATTTTTCTATGACTTGATGGCTGATTATGCCTCATTCATAGAAGGGGTATTTGCCAGCTTTGTCATGCAGGATGGACGAAAAAAATAAGTAAATCAGTAGAAAGTTAAAGGAAAATTATTGGATGGTAAAGGAAAACCTTTGCACATAGCCCAAAGCTATATTGATACACAACTTAGGGCTTTTGGTACACAACCTAGGATAAAGAAAGAATCATTGAGGATGCAATAAGGTTCAACCCCAAAAACTTTAGCGGTAATTTCATCAATCATGAAATATTATTTATAGCAATTTCCTATTTATGGATATAATCAATAAAGGCACCCAATATACCCACATAACAAAAATAATGATAGAATTTGGGTGTGCATCAACACTATCAAACTTCTTTTAGAAGTCCTTCCAACTCAGACCCATTCACACATATAAGCAACAATTGAAATAAAATAAAATTAAATAATAGATCAAACACAAGCACAATAGTGTGCAACTGTAGGTAACAAAGTATACTAGATATGTAATGCTACAAAGTGAATGATCAAGATTAGGTTCAATGCAGATGATAGTAGGATATAACATTTAACAATCCTTTAACACAATTTGTATTGAAGTTAAACAACCTACAAGTGTAGCCAACAAACATACAATGATGCTGAGTATTAGGTTAAGTTATGTGAGTGATAGAACTATATAGCACAATGATATGAAACAACTTAACCAAATACACTTACAAGATTGAATATCATCAAACATCATAGCCATAAATATCTGCACAAATATATAGGCTGATGTAAAGAGAGATTATACTACAAGTGTGCAATCAAGCTATGAAACACGACATTATTGATGATTCAATACAATTTCATATGTTCATTCCAACCATATAGTGCTATGAAAACATGAAAACATATAAAATAAGTAAATGTGCAAGAATTAAACTAAGTTAAAGAGCAATCATACCCAATTGATATTTATCTGGCCTGCATCAACACCTAATTTCCCATTGGATTAGAATTCCATTACTTTCACCTCACTCAAGTAAGCTGAGAAACCGCCGCGCCATCTTTTTTTTTTGTAATAGAAAGAGCACCCAATTCTTAATAAGGCAAAAACACTAAACACAAATAAGATTTTCACCCAAAGCTTCTTGAAGTCCTCCAAGACAACACATGCACGATTAAGAAATGAAACCTTTCAAAGTGTTCCAACATGTTTGTGGTGGATTAATACTTAATAATGCACTTACATGATTATTGGGCTACGGGCATAATATGGCAATGAAACAGGATACGTCTATCATTGAAAATATCATTTAAAATATATGATACTAATACATATTGGATACGTCATTGTAATATCACATTTTTTAATTTGAAAAAATTATATAATAATTATAAAAATTAAATAAATATGAAATGAAAAATGATTTCATATAATAATAAATTTATTTCAATTGCTGATAAAATTAAAAATATATTTATTAAATATCTTAAACTCAATTGAAGAAAAATTTGTCACATGATATTATAGTTTTTTAGCGTTAAGTTAAAAAAATGATTCTTTTCTAAAATAAAAAAAATAAACATTATAAGATAATCATAATGAAGTAAATCAAAATAAGAAAAATAAAATTATTGTTAAGTAACTAATAAGCTGTTTAAATAATATATGTTAAAATAAAAAAGGAGGAATAACTTAAGTTATCAATGTAATATATTTGAAATTCAAATTATTATTCATGATGTGTGTTGGACATTTGTGTCTTTTAATTTTTTTTTTTAATTTGAAATGCAGATGGTTTGTCTGACATGTGTCAAACAAGTACACATATCCGACACGACATATTTTATTATTACAAAGTGTTGGTACATCATAGCTTAACACTTTCACCTAACAAATACATGAGTACACAATCTTTACTTTGGTTGCACAAAATACAATGCAAAATAGATTACAAAATTGTCTAGTTAGAGAGAAAATTATCTCTCTAAACGCAGAAAGCAAGGATTTGTGATTTTGATGAACAGTTGAACAACCTTTAAAATGATATCAGAATGGAGCACTCAAACTTTCATTATCTTCTTAGTTATTCTATTACTTTACATTCACAATATATAACCAAGGGGATGGAAAAGAACAGTATTGAAGAAAACACAAAAAACACAAAAGCTCAAAAGTCACCAAATGGCTAAAAAAACTTGACCTTATTATATGCTAGTCGGGCAACATCAGAGCCTTCGATTAATGCATATAGAAATACTATAATGCATTATATCTGATGCTAGCAAGGGTGATGACAATCAAGGTACTTTTATGTGATTAATAATTTTGTCTAATTAAAACCAATGTATATTATATTATATCTTAAAATTGAAGTAAATAACTCAATAAATAGTCCAAGTTCATTTGACATAGTTAATAACCTAATTAATAATTATTAGCACCGAATTAAATAAATTTAACGAAATAAATGAAACATATGAATTCAATTAAATTTGTTAAGATAGACAAGAAATAACTAAGAAAATTTAATCTAATTATGGTTAATCTTATTCTACTTAATTAAATGAATTCTAATATAATTACGATAATGATCATTTAAAAGCAAATTAAAAAAAAAAATTATGAGTGAATGGGAATTTTTGAATCACATAAATTTGCTAAACATGAGTAATTAAAGAACATCATATTAAGCAGATAATCACTAATTATAAAATGATAATATAGTTTCGCATAATTGATTAATAGGAATTAAATCAAATAATTAGAAAATGAGCCAAACAAATTCCAAAAAGTTGCAGCAAAATTTAGTATAATTTTCCAATAACTAATCTGTAGAATAAATAAAGATAAAATTCTAATTAATTTAATTTTTTTGTTCATTATCCTTGAATTATTGGTTTATTTACTCAAATCAATTTATATTGAAAATTACCTGAGATTGAAGATAGTTGACTAAATCTTGGATGATCTTTGCACTTGAGTTATTCGCCATTTGAGTCATTTCTATGTGATCCAAGCTCTAAGGTGGTCTTGTTGATAATATTATCATATTCATGGTTGTCATTAATTAAATTATTTGTAAAAATATTTAGCAAATTATTAGATGACAACATACAACTTTTTTTATTATTAGATCACTAATGAACAACACAATAATCACCTAGGCTCATGGGATCAACACTCGACCCCGATTTGATGAGGAAAAATCAGTTTTTGTTTTAAAGGGATGAAAAAGTCTATTTTGATAAATCCTCTCTTTGTTAGAAATAAAGTAAATCTCCTTTTCCCCTTAAACGCATGCATATATTCAACATATCGTATGATATATACATCATCATAATAATTCCTTTTTTTTGTCATTATCAAAAGAGTTCACTATGAATTTTAAATTGTTTAACCATTAATGATATTCCCTCTTAAATATAGTACTCACAAATGAAAAATATATGAATATAAAACAATCAAGTGTATTATGCTTGAAATAAAATGTAAACTAATATTTTCTCTAATACCTGATTTAATAATCGATAATCAAATCACTAGGGGATCTAACATAAAATGTTTATGTTAAATGCAAAATTAATCTTGTAAGAACATTTAAAACACTGTTCACGTGCAAATCAAGATGCTAAACACAAATTATACTACCTCTTGAAATTCATAGGCTAAAAATGTAAGTAATATAAATGTAGAGTTAATCATACTAAAGATTAAAAAGCTATAAGTTATGATTTATGAATCTCAAATTGAGACACATAAAGTTAGTGATAACGTACTACGTCTTTAATTAGTTTGATTAGAGGTTTCATACCAAGGCCAATCATACTCTAGTAGAGGGGTTGATGTAGTCAAACCAAGTTGCATTAGCTTGATAGCACTTTTTTTATATCACTTTTCCCTTAAAGAAAATTAGGAAAAGTTGTCAAAATTAATCTATAATTCTAAGCATGGAGAACTAAGCATGCAATAAACCTAGTAGACATACAATCATTTAAATTTATAACATGTGTGAGTTTATCTATGATACTAAGCACCAAATTTTGTTTATCATAAGGTAAAGACAAGTAAAAAATATTGTTTAAAAGTACAAATTAAATGTTTTTTTAAAACATTTGTTTGTAATCTTGTTTAATATAATAAAAATAATTTATTTATAGGTAAATTAATCATTTAAAGCATAGAATAGATTGGGTAGCATTTATGAACCCAGAATAATCCAAGAATAAATTAGAATTATCCCAAAAGTTTCACATTGTACCATACTTTCAAAACTTGGATGTTGGATGCATACCTTAAGTTGATTGATTTTTGAACTTATGCAATCCACGCCTTCACTGCCATGTCATCATTGATTCTCCGTGAGGATATACCTATGATAATGCTTTTTCGATCTAGGTATCCAAAGAAGAGTGAGTCTACTAACTTTAGTAATATATGGAGACAATTTTTGTATAGGTGATGATGAATATAAACTAGTGCTTTTTGGAATTCATATATATGATGTTAAACTTGTAGTGCACATCGAATTCCTAAAATCATAAACATAAGTTACATGTCTAGTTTTATTGCAATAAGTATATTTGCTATTGCGCAAAGTATGCAGGAAGGATTTATAATTCTATTATCATGCTTCTAGAATAGGAATTCTATGCTCATGTGATTTTTAACAAGCATATGATGTATGCTTATAAGAATAAATAACTCTATTGTTGCTAGTAGAAATGAAAGATGGGTTATTCTATTTATTCCTTAACTATTAGAAATGATTTTTTTATTAAATTTAAATGAGAATTTGACTCTTAATAGGACACAATGGAGAAAAAGGATTCATGTAGCCGACCTTACGTAGTGGAATAAAGGCTTGATGTTATTGTTGTTGTAATGTCATTCTTTAGTTCCAAGGAAATAATTCTAGCATGCAAGTTATCAACATTAAAATCACATGGAGTAAAGCTGTTAAAAGATGTATTTGATAATAAATTTTTCATTTCATTGTTGGGTCTATCAACTTTATTTTCTTAACAAATAGTTTAATTATGTGAAGATGAACTATATGAATAGGCAAGTCGTCAAATTCATTTCTATGTTTTTCACTCTCATATGCAAGCAACAACAACAACAAACCTTTATTCCACTACGTGGGGTCGACCACATGAATGATTTTTCTCCATTGTGTCCTATTATGATGCAACCTAAAATCTTAAACCTTTTAGGAGAACATTTAGGCACATAATTAAAAAAAAACAACTTTCTTTCACTAACACAAACACAAACAAAAATTGACTGGGTAGAAACAAATGTTAGAAACTGATTAGGACTCACGTAGGAAAGAAAGATTCAAAGCACTTAAACAATAATAATTCTTAGAACAACCACGAATGTTTACCTCATATGCAATAGACAAAACTAGGGAAAGGTGCTCAAAGGAAAGATCTAACTAGTTATTGAAACTTGATCCGGCACAAGTCTGCACTCCTCAGACAAATACCAACAGAACAGGGTAACAACACCGCCTCACAAGTCACAAAGTTTAGAGAAGAAAGATACACGTGGAAGGAAAACTGTGGAGGGAAGAAATAGAAAGAAGACCGATAGGAAGTAATAGGGAATAGGGAGAAGAGTAGCTCGCAAGACACGAAGGAACCCTCAGGTTGAAAATTTTCACCAAACTCCCTTTTCCAATAGAGAATCAACCACTTTATATAGGGGAAGGAGGGGAAAGAGCATTTAATTGCTCAATTAAATGAGCCAACAATTTAGCCAATAAAAGCAATCCAAATCAACTCTCAAAGGAGAAGCTAAAGCATCAAGCATAGGAATCAACAAAAGGAGAAAACCGAACAGCCAAAGGGAGTGGGGAGGAATCCCAAGCAGCCATAAAGCAAGGGGAAATTCGAACAGCTAAAAGGGAGAGGGAAGAATTTCAAGCAGCCATAAAGCAAGGTGAAATAATCGGCCAAGCCCAATAAGGAAAAAAAAAGCCTACAACTAAATACCCAACCAACCACTAAGGAGCAAGGAAGCAAGATCAAATATAAGTGAAAAGTCCATGGTATGAACCAACCTGAGAGCACTGAACCCAACATATTCTTGGTTGTTTTCCATGATAGGGTAATACAAAAAATAAAATACATTGCGTACATTAACACATAAAATTAAAAATACATAAAATATAAATTCTTGATTACAACATATTAAGAGTCAAATTGTCATTTAAATCTAATAAAAATGTCATTTTTCAATACTTTCTAACTAAAAGGGCTTGTTTATAAAATATTAAACATGATCATGTAAGTCTATCATGTCATGTTTAAGAGTTTCATTTTCATTTTATAAACACTGATAAAGCTATTCAAAGATTTTGATTCTTTTATAGAGCTAATATACTTCTTTTTCAACTTCTCCAACATTTCAATTAATTCATCAAAAGCATTAAACAACTCTTCATAAGATAATTCTTTCACCTCATCATTTGATTTGGAGTTGGAGCATGCAAAAGTTGAGTGGGTGCTCTTATCTCTTCTTCTTCTTCAATTTCAATGTTGTTCTCCTTTCCCTTTGCTCTCTTCTTTTTCTTCTTCTTCCACTTGAAGAGATGTCCTTTGCTTTATTCGGTTGTGGCTTGAGGACATGCTCCCTCAAAAATCCTTCTTCGATCTTTTTCCCACGAATCTTTTGAACATCTACAAATAAAATGATGAGAGTATTGAAAATTTTTTACTTTGTTTTAGTAAGCATGGTCTTTTGGTAAAAGAGCATTAAGAATCAATGCACAGAATTTAATTTACATCAAGAGCTCTCAATCAAAATATAATTAAAAAAAAAAGCCTGGAAAAACATAACCATTTAAAATAATATTTCATTATCTACAATTAATGGATTTAAAAAAATCAATGTGAGATTTAAAAAAAAATCAATTAGTGGAGGACAAGCAATTGATTGCCAAAATGGCCAAATAAACTAGCATTATGTGCCTTATAATCGAATCTTGGATGTTAGGCCAAACAATTTATCGTGAGAAGCAAAAAAATCATCTTGAGAACTAAGCTTTGATATCAATTGTGAGCTTAAAGCCATACCCTCTAGTAGGTATTGATAAATTAAAAGCGCATTAATACTATCATGCTTTTATAATTTTTTCTGACACAAACTCAGACAATAGAAATGTGGAATAAAAGAAATAAACAATCAAACTCATAATCACACGTGTAGAAGTCTAGGTGACAAAATGTATATGATATGTAATGCTAGAAAGAGAGTGATTTAGACTAATTTTATTGTAAATGATATAACACAACAATACTAACACACAACTTGCAATCAAATTAAGCAACCTAAAGGTGTAGCTAAACTAACATATAATGGTGCTAAGCATAAGCTTAAGTAACATGCATGAGTAATAGAATTATCAAGAACAATTAAATAATTTAACTCCATCACACGAGCTTATAAGATCTAATATCATCAAATCTAAAGCACAAATGTCTGCACAATTGATATCTGTTGATTTAAAGATTTTATGTTACAAGTAAGTGCTATTAGACTATTAAGCACAAGATAAATGTGCTCAACACAAGGGCCTATTATTATTATTGTTGCGTCATGGAATATTCGCAGCGGTAGAGAAATATATAGTTTAACGTCTTAGCGTTGTACGAAGATCTAGCACACAAGCAAATGAAAGAGATAACATAGCATTCATAAGAGACACCAGAGTTTTTACGTGGAAACCCTTGAAGAGGGGGAAAAACCATGGGGCCTGGCCCAATTTGAATGAATCCACTAGTAATTACAGTCGATTACAAATGAGGCTCTTCCTTGGAAGAAGGCCTTGGCTTGATGTCACAAATATACATTATATAGAACGCATTACATGGTGGGAGTTACAATAATCAACATAGACATATTTGTTTGGTTGGCAGGACCATAATCGATAGGACAGGGGTCGAAAAGACCATAGTAGGCGACGGAGGTCGGAAGGACTGTAGTCGGCAAGAGACAGGGGTCAGAAAGACCGTAGTAGTAGGGCGGCACTTCGGTAGAACTCTGGGCGTCAGGTGGTGGTCCGGCAGAACTTTGGGCATTAGGTGGTGGTCTGGTAGAACTCTGGGCGTCAGGTGGTGGTCCGACAGAAGTTTGGGCCTCAGGTGGTGGTCCGGTAGAAGTCTGGGTCTCAGGTGGTGGTCCGACAGAAGTTCGGGCCTCAGGTGGTGGTCCGGCAGAAGTTCGGGCCTCAGGTGGTGGTCCGGTAGAAGTCCGGGCCTCAGGTGGTGGTCCGATAAAAGTTTGGGCCTCAGGTGGTGGTTCGGTAGAAGTCCGGGCCTCAGGTGGTAGTCCGACAGAAGTTTAGCCCTCAGGTGTTGGTTCGACGGCGCTCAGGGCGTCAGGTGGTGGTCCGGCGGAGCTCAGGGCGTCAAGCTGTGGTCTGACGGAGTTTAGGACGGCAGGTGGTGGTCTGGCGGAGCAACGACATCGGGCGGTGGTCCGACAGAGCTTAGGACGTTAGGTGGTGGTCCGGCGGAGCAACGACATCATACGGTGGTCCGACGGAGCTTAGGATGTCAGGTGGTGGTCCGGCGGAGCAACGACTTAGGCGGTGGTTCGGCGGAGCAACGATGTTAGGCGGTGGTCCGGTGGAGCTTAGGATGTTAGGTGATGGTTCGACGGAGCAACGGCGTCAGGCGGTGGTCCGACGAAGCTTAGGACGTCAGGTGGTTGTCCGGCGGAGCAACGGCGTCAGGCGGTGGTCCGGCGGAGCAACGACATCAGGCGGTGGTCCGACGAAGCAACGGCGTCAGGCGGTGGTCCGGTGGAGCTTAAGATGTCAGGTGGTGGTCCAACGGAGCAACGACGTCAGGCGGTGGTCCGGCGGAGCTTAAGACGTCAGGTGGTGGTCCGGCGGAGCTTAAGATGTCAGGTGGTGGTCCGACGGAGCTTAGGACGTCAGGTGGTGGTCCGACGGAGCAACGACGTCAGGCGGTGGTCCGGTGGAGCTTAAGATGTCAGGTGGTGGTCCAACGGAGCAACGACGTCAGTCGGTGGTCTGACGGAGCTTAAGACGTCAGGTGGTGGTCCGGCGGAGCTTAAGATGTCAGGTGGTGGTCCGACGGAGCTCAGGGAGTCAAGCTGTGGTCCGACGGAGCTTAGGACGTCAAGTGGTGGTCCGACGGAGCAACGATATCAGGCGGTGGTCCGGCGGAGCTTAAGACGTCAGGTGGTGGTCCAGCGGAGCAATGGCATCAGGCGGTGGTCCGACGGAGCTTAAGACGTCAGGTGGTGGTCCGACGGAGCTCAGGGCGTCAAGCTGTGGTCCGGTGGAGCTTAGGACGTCAGGCGGTGGTCCGGCGGAGCTCAGGGCGTTAGGTGGTAGTCTGGCGGAGCAACGACGTCAGGCGATGGTCCGGCGGAGCTTAAGACGTCAAGTGGTGGTCCGGCGGAGCAACGGTGTCAGGTGGTGGACCGATGGAGCTTAAGACGTCAGGTGGTGGTCCGGCGGAGCAACGGCGTCAGACGGTGGTCCGGCGTAACTTAAGACGTTAGGTGGTGGTCCGGAGGAGCATCGATGTCAGGCTGTGGTCCGGCGGAACTCCGGTCTCTCTCTTTTCTCCTTAGGCTTAGGGGTCCCCTTTCATGAGAAAGGAGGGGTCTATTTATAGATTTCATGGAGTGACATGGCCCGTAAATAGGTGAAAGATCAAGGGCAAATGGGGAGTGGTTTGTGTGGATGGCTGATATTGAATCCCTTGATCGTGGATCGTTTGATGGACCTTTGAAGGTCTTAATGATGTCGGAATTCAGTGATCTTGGGCTCGTTGGATTCGTCTCGTCGAACCGCTCGATTCGACTATAAGTACGTTGTGTTTGGAAACCGTTTGGTAATCCAAATTATGGTTTGAACCATCCAACGGTGCTTCGGGCCCTTGATTTGGACCCATTTAAGCTCGGATTGAGTCAAATTTGGTGTCGTTGGGTTCGTATTTCCGAGACGTTCAATTTGACTGTAAGCTTGCTGAAATTGGAGCTCGGATGGTCCCAATTTTATTTCCGAAAGTTTCCAACTTGATTTTGCCTTGAGATTCGTGCCCAATCAAGATAATTTTTTGATGATGTATCAATTATATATCGCCAAAATAATATGAAATTATATAAAATATATAAGTAAATGGTCAATATTAAAACTAGCTAAAGAGTAATATGTCACAATCAATATTTATGTAATTCGATGATCAACTGGCCTCCGTTCACACCTAATCCTCACTAGATTTGAAGTCCCCTATTTTTACTCCTTTGCTCCCAGGTTGATAGAGAAATCGTTATACTACCCTTTTCAACGGAAAAATCACCCGCTTCTTAGCATGTCAAGAGCACCCATCACAATCAAGCTTTACACCCAAAACTTCCTCAAGTCCTTTGGACTTGTCACATAAGGTTATGAAATGAAGCCTTGTAGTGTTTTAACACTTTTGTGATGGCCTATCAATAAATATAATAACACAACCTCTGCTCCAGACTCCGAAAAATGCAATGTAAAACAAATTATACACACACATATATATATTGAGATTTTGTGATGGACCTTTACTTCTGTTGAATACTTGACTTTTCTTAATAAAATCATTAAAATGATATAGCAATTTATGTCTCCATCTTTCATTATACATTTAGTATTTTCACCACTCTACATTCACTATATATCGGCAAGGGATGAAGAAAGCACTCAAAAAGCTCCCCAAAAAAGGCACTCACCAACTCCAAAAATTATTTGGTCTTGTACCAGCCAGTTGACATCAGAGCCTTTGATTAGTTCGTAAATACTTTAATACATGTTGTGTGGTGAATGCAGGCAATGGAGATGACAGTTAATGTAAATATTGGAAACTTTTATATAATTAATAATTTAGGCAAATTAAAACCAAAGTATATTATATAATACATTTAAATTTTAGTGAATTGAGTCTAATGGAGTAGAAAGGAAGCCCAGATTCATTAAATAAAACATAACATCCTAATTAATAATTATTTATGCAAAATTAGCATAACTAATTGCATTTACTGAAATAATTGAAACACGTGGATTTTATTAGATTTGCTAAGAGATATAGGACGTAGTTAAGGAATGTTGATCAAATTATCATTTTGCTTATTTTTCTTAATTAATGATATTATGATTAGAATGGTTGCCATATAAAAGTGAATTTAGTAAGTTTAATGAACTGAATGGGAAATTTGGAGTCACTTAAATTTGTTAAACATGAGTGGCCAAATTAGATCATCTCGAGTATTTTAGGCTTATGATCATTAATTATATAATTAGTAATACTAATTCACATAATTAATTACTAGAGACTGCATCAAATAATTGGAAAAATGTGTAAAAAAATAAAAAATATGTAGAAAAACAAATAATAGTTTTTGCAATAACTAAAATAATCTAACCAGTTTTGCTCATCCTTGAATCCTGGTTTAAATGTACTCAATCAATTTACATTGAATAGATTGCTAACCTTGGATGATCCTTGCACGCATATCTTCATGAATTCTTCACTTAGTTCATGTCCATGTGACGAAATTTTCAAGCTAGTCTAGTGGATAAGATCATCATCCACATGGTTGCTACTAGTTGAATTACCTGTAAAAAATTTAACAAATTATTTGATGATATGAAATAGGATTTGCTATCTTCAAATCACTAATGAGCTACATAGAAGTACTTAGGCTCAAGGTATCTGCTTGCTTGTGGATGTATATGCGAGAAGAACTGGGATTAAAGGTCTCTCATTGAACTTAAAAGTATTTCACTAAGAAATTAGGATTAAAGCACATGGTAAATGGCTAAGCAACTACAGACATATCTAGATCTAGTTTTTTTCTAAAATAATGTGACGAGGGTATTATAGTATTAAGTTTTTAAAAAGTGGATTGCAGTAAGCAGTTGGGAGTGATATTTTTTTGTTTTTTGCATGCTCGTCTACATGATGAAGAATCATTGCAAAAGCCTTATATAGTTCATCATGTGTTGCAATTTGTATTTAACATTCATGCTCATGTCCAACAATCAATGCAACAGACATAGTAGATTTATTTTTGATAAATACAGAATGCCCATACCATAAAGAACTCTAGATGGAGTAGACAGTAGAACTCATCATAAACTTTAAGAAATTTTAAGGAACTCTCAATCCATGAGGAGGATAGTTTGGTGTATTAATGATGTTAAGTATCTATTCAAGAATAGTATTCTAGATGGCTTATTTAATAATTTTCTTACCACATTTTGATTAAATATTACGAACCCAAAGCTGACATATGAACTCACATTTTATTGCAATGATCATAATCTGAAAATATCCTAATTTAATTAAATAATGCAATATTTCTAAGATTCATATTGCAAATGATCAATTTTAAAGGTTATGTGTTGCGAACAAAATCAACTCCATGCTCAAATAGGTTGATTTTTCTATTAATCTAGGAGTCACTACATATATGTGCTGGTCAAGTTTAGATGGCGATTCAAATGTTGATTCATGTGGTGCGTAAATTAAAATTTAGAATTAGATTAAAAAGTAGGCCTATAATGCAGAAAAAACGTTGGGTGTGTTTGCTATTCATTTCTTAGTTCTAAAATTTCTTCATCCAAAAAGGGTTTATTAACTTCAAAGTTTTAATGTTTTCTCTTTTGGATCATCACACTCAAAAGGATGTTCTATGGATGAAGTTGTCCAAGGACAATGTTTGGCTACATATCCTTTTAGACAACACTTATAGCAGTTAGGTAAATAGGTTGAATTTTAACATTTGCAACATTCTTTCACGTTTCAGGCTTATTGCTAATAGCCTTTAGGGTGGAAAATCGTTTTCTTCAATCCTCTTAGGTCGTAGCAGTTGGTTACTAACATTATTTTATTCTTATTAGAAAGACAGGAGTTGTGATGCATTTCGTCTATGATCCTGGTTTAAAGGCTTTCTTCTATTTTAATATCAGTTCAATGACCAAGTGTTTGGTTAAAAAACTCTCGCCGCTATATTATAACATATTTATAAACTTTAACACCTATTCCCCATTGAAAATCTCACATAGAATTTAACTCCCCATATTTATTTAGGTACTTACTATTTGCTTTGTCTTATATTTATCAATTACCATACTTGCTATAGTTTAGCAGGTAGCAAATTTATTTAGGTACTTGCTAATGGCTTTGTCTTCTATTTATTAATTACTATACACGCCAGACTTTAGATGGTAGCAAGTGTCTGTTTCAGTCTGGCTTTTATATTTTATTCCAAGTCCTAATAGAAGGTTGTCCAAAATCCGAAGTTATGAATATCATAAATGATTCCTAATGGACCAACTACCAAAACTTCAGGAAACTTTCACCAGACAAATAATGATAATGTTCAGAAAAACCTCTTATTTATGGAAGGAGGAAAAATTAAAAAAATTGTTACATATACCTTTAAAAAGGTAGATAATAACACTAACGTCCTAGCGATTAAAGAAACATACAGAAATGCACTAACTAGATAAAAATGCCAAATGAACATTACATAACTAAGAAAAATAAATTAAGAAATGTTTAAAAATTATCCAACTTTTCTTCTGTCCATGTCTCTCTGTTGAATTTCAGTAAATGGCCACTAGAAAGAAATATCTTACTTACAAACATTGATCACATTTGTTGTAGTTTTGTGAGCTGATTTCTATGCTTGTTCCAGCTGTTCGTACAAGGTATTAAGGCACTCTCTCTTCTCGGCACCTCTCATAGTATGCAGATTTGGATTTTCATAACAAATTATATTTGGCATTTATTAGGTAGTTTGATAGTTATGCCCATTTTTAGTATGCATGTGTCCTATCATATTTTTGTACTTATTATTTAGCTTTGTAAAAATTTAACGATCTTTATGTCACCATGCAATGGTAGGTTGAAGGAATTGGTATGCCTTGTACTATATAATTTCTATAGAGTTATGTTTTGTGCAAAAAAAGGTGCTTCACAAATGTGAAGTTTCTCTCCTCTCCCATCACCATTCCTCTCTTAGTACAAAAGGAATCTTGAAACTAGTTTTATATATTTTTTGGGTTGGCATTGCATCAAGGGAACATCAATATGCCCTAAATTATAAATGATATTATATTCTATGCAAGTATTTTTGTCCTTGTGTAATTATGTGGATATGAAATTTTTTCGTTAGGTTGTGGACTCATTCAATCTTCTTCATGGTTATGGTTTATGGTGGAGTGTTAGGCTTATTTATTAACCTTATTTCTCTAGAAAAGGCTCATGATCATCAAACTTCATAGGTTGAAATTGTCATAAGATTGTGTTTTAAAATTTTTCCTCTATTCGATTGAGGTTCCTTGAGTTGTAGTTTCATGTAATTTCCCTATGAATCCCATTGCTTCTTGCATGTTAATTCTCATAGCAAGTATGGGGCTCAACCAAATGTGGAAAGTTATAACCTCAGTTTTGGGATCACCTATGCTCCGACCTAGGGGTGTTAAAACAGGTCGACTTGTCGAACCCAAGTTGACCCGGGTCTAAACGGGTCAACCCGAACCTGATTTGATTTTACATACGAGTCAGGATTTCGAACACTGACCCGACCTGCGTTGGTTACCGGGTTGACCCGACCCCACTTGCGACCCTTTGCAAAATGCGAACTTGAACAGAAAGTTGCGATTTTGTGAAGGGAAGAAGGTTCAAAAATGAGTTGGTGGGTTATTCGACAGCGACTTGCCGTACGACAGCGATGTCATGCCGGCTGGAGTCCTTTCTAGGACGCGATTCCTTTCCAACTCTGCTATCCCCAAGCCCATGTTCGGTTCCACTGGTCTCTCTCTCGGCTTGGTAAGCAGATTCTTCAGCCACTTAAACGTTAGATATTCATGCTGTTTTCATTTTTTTGGGATTTTGGCTTTGTTAAGCAATCAAATTTGGATGGAAAAGGAGAGTTCAGTCGGCTTTCTGTGGCAGCATCTGCCGCCGACGGCCATGGAGGAGGTGAGCTGGATGTGCTTTGCCGGAATAAGGATGAGGAGAACGAGAGCAGATTAGGCAACGACAACTTAAAAGGAGGCTCAGGCAATGATCTTGATCTGGAAAACCCTCGCAAGAAGCGTTATCATCGTCACACACCTCAGCAAATTCAAGAACTTGAAAGGTCAGAGGGCTTACACGGACGCGATGCAGGTCAAACTCAGGTTGATTTTGGGTTGTTGGGTCAACCCAAACCCAACCTGATTTTTTAAACGGGTCAGAATCTCGAACCGGAACCCGACCCGTATGGCAAACGAGTTGACCCGAATTCAGAATTTTTCAGGTCGGGTTATATTTTGACACCCCTACTTTGACCAATTGTATTAAATGATTAGTGGCTTATCACAGTGGTGTCATAAGTAAGCTCTTGCATGTGGCTAGGCTTGTTAAATGTTTGGATCAAGCCAAGCCTAATCAAATTTTGATGTGAAACTTATACTGGTCAGATCAAAATCTTTAACAAGGTTGGTGCTAATGCATTTTTATCCTCTTTCTAACTTTGTAGATCTTCAATTTTGTTCACTCAAAGTGGACCTTAATGATGGTTGGGGGTAATTGGTCTTATGTGACTTGATTGGTATTTGTGCATTGGGCTGTGGCACTGTTCAACGATAATGTTTGTGTCAAAGGAAGAAAACGGTGGTGGATTTAGTGATAATGTAGGACAATATGACAAAAAGAGATGATGAGGACTGCCATTTCAAATATAGCTTGCCATTAGAAGGGATTGGAAATATCAATACAACAACATAAAGCATTTATCCCACCATGTGGGGTTGGCTGCATGAATCCTTTTTCTCCGTTATGTTCTGTTAAGACCCAAATTCTCATTTAAATTCAATAAAAAAAGCTCATTTCTAATATTTTTTGGCCAAGTGTTTTTAGGTCTACCTCTACCTTTCTTAACATAGGCTAAAACCAATACATCTACTCTCCTAATCAGGTCATCGGAAGCCCGACATTTTGTGTATAAAACCATCTAAGGAGACTCTCTAATTTTATCTACCACTGGAGCTACTCCAACCCTTTCACATATATACTCATTTCTCATTTATCTAAGAGTGAAGCTACTCATCCACCAAAGCATTCTCATCTCTATAACACTTAATTTTATGCTTCTCTTTTAATGGCCAGCATTCTGCGCCATAAAGCATTGCAGGTCTCACCATCTTATAGAATTTTTCTTTAAGTTTGAGCGATACTTTTCTATCACACAATAAGCCCAATGCAGTCCTCCACTTCAAACATCCAACTTGAATTCTACTAATAATATCCCCATCTATTTCACCATCATTTTGAATAATAGATCTAAGATATCTAAATCGTGTACTCTTATTAATGACTTGATCTCCCAAAGTCACAATCCTCCCACTAGACAAATTACTACTAAAATTATACTCCATGTATTCAACTTTAAATCTACTCAAGGCCTTTAGACTCTAAAGTTGACCTTCATAATTCAAATTTTCTTTCAACTCCCTCTCTAGTCTCATCAACAAGACGAATATCATTAGCAAAAAGCATACACTAGGGAACATCCTCTTATAAATATCTAATAAGAACATCCATGACTAAACCAAAAAGATATGGACTTAAAGCTGATATTTGATGTAATCCAACCGAAATAGGAAAATCCTTGGTCAAACCACCTTGTGTTTGGACACAATAGCTCCTACATACATATCTTTAATGACTTGAATATAAGCATTATTAACTCCTTTCTTTTCTAGAACTCTCTATAGCACTTCTCTTGGAATTTTATCATATGCTTTCTCTAAATCAATAAATATCATATGTAGATCATCTTTATTCTCTCTATACTTCTTCATCAAACCTCTCAATAAATGTATAGCTTCCATATTATATCTACTCGGCATGAATCCAAATTGATTTTGAGAAACCTTGGTATCATGTCATAACCTTTGCTTAATAACTCTCTTCTATAGTTTTAAAGTATGACACATTAACTTAATTTTTCTATAATTAGCATACTCTTGTGAATCACCTTTATTCTTAAAATAAGAATCAACATACTTCTTCTCCACTCATTGACATTCTTTTAGTCTTCAAAGTTATATTGAAAAGTTTTGTAAGAAGAATTTCTTCATCTCCTAGGTATTTCCACACCTCTATTGAAATATCATCAGGTCCTACTGCTTTTTCACACTTCATTTCCTTTAAGGTCTCTTTAATTTTGATTTTACTTATACGCCGATAAAAAATATCTTTATTTTCATTCAGGGTGCTAAGGTCACTAAAGTTAATCATATTCTTAGAATCTCCATTGAAAAGCTTATCGAAATATTATATCCACCTTTATTGAATATCCTCTTATAATAAAAATACTTTTTAATATTCATCCTTAATGCGCTTCACTTGAATTAAATATTTGCTTTTTCTATCTCTTTGTTTGACTAACTTATATATGCATCTTTCACCCTACTTAGTATCTAATCTTTTGTACAAATCATTAAAAGTTAAATTCTTTGCATCGCATATTGCTTTCTTAGATTCCTTACGGGCGCCTTTATATCTTCTCAATTTTTTCAAGCTTCTACATTCAAATAAATTTTTATAACAAAATTTTTTATTTTTTTAATTATTTTGCACATTTTTTATTCCACCATAAATTATTTTTACTATTATAAGCTTTTCCTTTTGATATTCTAAATATATTCTTTGTAACATTTTTAATATAACTAGCTATCTTTTTTCCATATAACATTAACTTCATCATGCATAGCCAAAATCTTAAGATTTTGAACCTTACTTTCAAAAATATTTTTGTTAGTATTCTTTAAATGTCTCGATCTAATTCTAAGGCAACACTTTATTTTATTTTTCATATTTCACCCCTTCATCTTAAATTCCAAAACTAATAAGCGGTGTTCAATACATAAATTTTCACTTGGAATAATTTTATAATGTTTGCTGTCTAAATGATCTTTTTTTCTTATAAGAAAATAAGCAATCTAAGCTTTACTGTATCTATTCTTATAAGTGATGAGGTGCTCCTCTCTTTTCTTAAATAAGGTATTATCAAGCACAAAATCATAAGCTAGAGTAAAATCTAATATAATCCTACCAACTTCATTAGTCGCTCCAAATTAATAGCCACCGTGAATGTTTTTAAAATCTTCTGCTACTCTACCAACACGTCTATTTAAATCTCCTGAAATAAAAATTCTTTCTTTAAGTGGCATATTTTGTATTCGTTTTTCTAAGTCATTCTAAAATTTTAATTTTGAGTACATACCCAAACTTATTTGAGGAGCATGAGCACTTATAATGTTAATATCATATCTTAGTATCAACAACAATCTTTAAAGTCTTAATTCTATCTCTAATTCTATTAATTTCTATAACATTATCTTTCAAACTCTTATCTATAATCACATCTATACCGTTTCTAATATGACTCCTACTAGAGTATCATAATTTAAATCTTAAACTAATAATTTTCTTGGCATTCTTTTCAACCCATCTAGTTTCCTGAATGCGTAGAATATTTATCTTTCTATGAATTATAATATCTATTAATTCTATTAATTTTCATGTAAGAGAACTTATATTTCAAGTTCCTATTCTAATCCTAGTTTCATGGATCAGCTTCTTTGCTCACATCTGTCTATGATGTTGGAACCATTGCTTAATTAACACTGCACCTAGGAGTCAGTGTAGCAGCCCTTACACACTTTTCAATGTATTCAGGCGATACAACACATTGCTTCTAGGGAACATCCTATCATTAATGCAATATATTAAATGATTCATGTCATGATTATACGACAAGTTTTACGCTGGTTGTCAACTACCTAATGTGCAACCCTTCACTTTTCTCATTCAGGGCTTGGGACATGGCAACGACAGTGTTATGAATTCCTTAAAATACCAATGATATGTGTGAAATCAATTGTGAATTTAAGTGAGCATGATCAATACAAATCAAATAATATTAATTCCTTAAAATATATCTTCCATTTTTATTGGAAGTAATTGTGTGTTTAAATCTTTTATTTTTTTGTTTTTGACCAATAAGGTTCAATGAAACTTATCCTTTTTCGGGGTTTCATACCTTTTTTAAATGGAGTTGTCTGCTTCATTCGAAAATTCTCTCTTTTTAGCAAGTGTTTATTCTCTCTTCAAATTATTACTTTGTATTCACTTATGTATCAACCTTAGTTTTTTTTTTTTTTTTGCTTTATTCTTAAGTGTCTTTCTCCACCATTTCAATTTTCTAGGAATCTTTCTGAATGTGTGAAGCGATATAGGGAAGGAAATACGAGGATGAATTTGGCATGATGGAACTAGAATTAGGTGTAGAAAGACGGTGAGAGATGCAGAGAGACTTAAAGAGGAATAAAAAAAAATTGAAGAGTTGTCTGACAACATCAAAATTACATAGAAGGGAATGTAAGAAATAAATGAGAGATTGGAAGATAACATATTTGAAGATACCAAGTGATACCAATAGAGTTTTGAGGATGGTTGAACACATGTGGAGTGCCAGGTATTGATTTCCTTGAATGAAGAGGTAGAGATGAATAATAAGTTATATGGGATTTTGATTTCTTGTTAAATTTACAGGAAGTTCTGACAAATCAACAAAGGATTTAATGATGTTTTGATAGAAATGATCGCTAGATTATTTTAAGTGGGTGCTTTCAATTTCATCAACATTGTAGTAGGGGTGTTAGTTCAGGTTCATTGGTCGGAGTTGGTTTTGATTAAAAATTTTTTCAACATGAACATAGTCAACTTAGGTAAAAAATTTTAACCCGAAAATATTTCAACCCGAAACTATTTCAACATGTGGTTTTTGTTTTTATTACTCTAGGAAACAAATTTGAATCATGAACTTTGTTTGGGTTGCCTCATATAAATTATTTTATTTCTGGCGTAATTTGTATTCCAGTAGTTTTAATTGTGTCTATGTGCATGTTTTGTTAGTAAATAATTCTGCTTTCCCAAGTTAAACCAATATCAAAATTCATGAAATGAATTTATATTTATATTTTGATAGTGTTAGAATGTTCTGTAAAGGTGATGCATCATTACATAACACGATTATGATGAAAAATATACAATGATTTGCAAGGTTGTCATCAGCTAGTAATGCATCATAGCAAATTCAATTGCAATGAAACACAAGTGGTTTTTTAGCACGTTTTGTAAGTGAGGCATTACAACTTCAGACAATTGCAGTGGCTAACGATCAAGGTCTAAAACTAAGATTTGATTTGTTACATAAAAATTTGGGGGCTTAGATTAGAAAAAAAAAGAGATATGGTGGGCACAATGATTGGAATAAGATTAATATTTTTTGCTTGCAAGAAACAAAATGGAAGGAAAAAAATCCAGGGGATATTGAAGAAGTTTGTAAATCATTATATGTTGAATAAGTTAATCATAGAAATGCAGTTGGAATCATGATGAATATAGAATTGAAAATTAAAATTGTTGAGACGAATACAATTAGTGATGTGGTAATTGTTATTAAGTTAATTAACAAACTTTGTTATTATAAATGTGATTTATGCTTATGCTTCTAGTGTTGGAAGATACTTGAAAAAATTAATTTTGAAAAGAGATGAATAAGTAATAGAATTTAATTCTAATAAGGAGAAGATATATATGGAGTAACATAAATGAGCATATAGGTTATTGTATGACGGGCTATACAAAATAGTGATTGATATGAAAGAAGTTATATAAGATATGATGAGTGTTGTATTTAATTTAATAGTAGTATATGATCTTTTAATAAAAATATGTATTTTAAAAGACAAGAATAGCACTTCATTACTTCTAGAATTGGAGCCACCAAATTGCCAATAGACTTTTATAACATGAAGAACATACATATTTCTTGGTGAAGACTTCAAGGTGATTCTTGGGTAAAGCTTTACCATGCACCATATAGTAATAGTTCCAGATTTATATCTTAAGATCATAAATCAAATGATCAAAGGAAACTTTCCTAGAATAAGATGGTGGAGTTTGATTGGTGATAAGTTAGTCTTTCAAGTTGGGTTTGTTGGAGAGGAGAATTGGAATTTCTTAGTTGAATCAAACTTAATGCGTGATAAGATGGTTAATTCCATTGAATGATTTCCATAGATGTTTTAATAGTCTTGAAATAGATCATACATTAATAAGGAGATTTAGTGATGCAGTGAGGATGTACAAGAGATTTTTAAAGAAAAGCAATGGGCTTTTAAGAAGTGACAGAAAAAAGCACGCCATTCATGCATAATGATTGTATGAAAGCTAAAATTGTTGTAAAGGTGACGTTGATAAAAGTGAAATCAATATTTTTATACAAGAGGCTAGGTACCAAAAAAGTAGCCGAGATTTAAAATAACTAAAGTAAGCAATAAAAGATTTAAAAACTTCAATCAAGTTAGATGCATTAGAAGCGAAGATAGAAAAATCTTAATTAAAGTTTAAAAAAGCAAAGAAAGATGAACATGCTTTTATGAAAAAATATTAATTAGAGTTTTAAGGAAGAAATTATTTTAGAAGAGCTTAATGAGCAAAATAATAAGGTGTAGTGGGGTGGTATTGACTCGAGTTTTACTGATTCAACCTCAATTGACATGAATTTGGATTTTAGTCCTTGTCTCATTCAAAATAAGCTGAAATTGATCTATTTCAATTTGACTTCTGTTTTGATTTGAGTGTGTGATTAAACCAAAGTACTTTTGAGCCAACCATCGTTAAAGATGAAGCAAATTGGTTTCGAGTTGATTAAAATTCAAGGGATTGCTGTACAAGATTTGCGTTTTAAATATAATTCTTAACCCTAAGTTGTATTATAAGTTAATCTGAAAATGCCAAAATGGTAGCTCTAAAGAAGATGCATGAAGGCAAAGCTTTAAGAACTAGTTTGAGCCATGTAAAGGAATTAATCTTTTGAGCCATGCAATAAAATTATATGAGAGAATATTGGAACACAGACTAGATAAATTACATTGATTTCAAATATTTATTTTGATTTTATGACCGGAAGATCTACTATTGATTTTATTTTTGTTATGAATATTTATAAAAAATAATAAATGGCAGAGAAAAGATATTCATATTGGCTTTAATTGATCTAAATAAGGTTTTCGGTTAAGTAGATTGAGTGCGCATTTAGGAAAAAAATTGTATGTGTTGGAAGTTATGTTGAAATTATTTAAAATAAGCATGATGGACCATTGACAAGCACTAGTAGTCATTTCAGGGCGATTAAAGTTATCCTAATTATAGTACGATTGTATTAAGTATTTTCATTAACTTTATATCTTTTGTATTTATTATGGAGATGCTTGTAGAGGATATTTAATTTGAGGTTCATTATTTTTGGCAATGATGGTTGAATTAAAGGAAACGGTAGAAGATTAGATGAAATAGTTAGAAGATATAGGGCTTAGGATTAGTAGAATAAAGCTTAGTATATGATATGCAATTTTAATATTGTGATATTAACAGTTATATTTAATAGTATTTGAGTATAAATTAATATTTAGGTGTGATAGGTTTAAGTATTGTGGATGCAGCATATAGAAACATAAATATATGGATGCCGATATAGTTATAGAGTTGACGTTGGATTGTTAAAATGTAGAAGTATCTTTGTAGCATTATGCGATAAGAGAATATTTTGAAGAATGTTGTATAAATTTGCATGTTAGTGAAAAAGTCATTGATCAGAAAAATGAGCATTGTAGAAATGAGAATGTTAAGATCAATGCGTGGGAAAATTAAAATAGATGGATTAAGGAATGCTCGTATTAAAGAGATTTTATGAATATAATTCAATTGAAGGTAGTGAATAATATCTTTATGTGGTTTGCATGCACATAACAAAGGGTAGACCATGTGCCCATAAGAGTGGTAAATAAAATTAGTGTCAGGATTAAGAAAGGGGAGGGAAATGTGATATGTCGATGGATTTTGTTAAAAATTAGTGTAGAATAGACTTAGCACCTCAGTCAACACACAATAGGATAGACTAGATGATGAGGATTCGTGAAAATAATGTCAAATATATGGATGAGGGTTATGATGATGATGCTTTCTCAATTTATAAATGTTTGTGCACCCCTCTGGCCTTTCCATGTGGGGTAGATGTTCCTTTCTGGTTTGCATCATCAGGCATTCTGAGGTGTTTGTGCATTAGTTGAATTATGGGGGAGTGAGTTACCGTTTCTCGTTTTTATGTAACTTTGGTTTATTGCAATTTTGGAAAAGCTGTGAAGCAATTCTGCTTGTAAGAAAATGTAAAGGAGAAATTTAAGCAGGGGCTCTGCCATGTTTTTCCTTGAAACAGGAGGGTGAAGGCTAGAGAAGGTTGTGAAAATATACCAATGAGCTTCTTGCAGCTAGGACTATGCTAGGAGACCGCATTCAGTTATTTGGCATTTTTGGAACTTCCTCAATGATAGCAGATACAAACAAAAGGAAGGAGTCCTTCTAAGTTTCAGTGCAAGACTATGAAATGGTTAAAGCTGAATACGGTAAGAGTGACATGCGAATTTTTTTCGTTCTTTGAATTTCTATTGTTGTTCCATTCTAACAACTAATCCAAACCATATTCATGTGATCATTTATATGTTTAGTGAATTTTAGACCGGGATGCTGATATAAAAGGTTCTAAACTTATTAAAGTAACAATTCACGTTATGCTGGAGGAACTTAAGAAACCAAAAGTGCGGATAGTTGTGAATTTTTTAATTCCATTCACTTATATTGTGGTTCCATGTTAAGCTAATCCAAACCATATTCATGCAATCCTTTGTATGTGAAGTATACTTCAGAGGACTGATGTGCTAGTAAAAAGGTTCCTAAGTTATGGAAGTAATACATTTTTGCTATACTGGAGGAACTTAAGAAACCTGACGTACACGCTTGGATCGGACAAACCACTTACATGGCCTAAAATTTTATGAATAACTTAGATAGGACATGTGATTAGTTTATATACTATAAACATGCGCAATACCTAAAATTAGTTGCACTTGCATTTGATGCATTTCATTATTGAGAGAATACCTATAATCATTATCAATCAATAGCTTGGAAATATGTTAAAGGAAGCCTAATAAGTTGTCAATTTCTATTGAGAAACCTTAGATGGAATTTTTCTCTTAACAGAATAGAGTTGAACTTTTGTACTAATAATGGTCAAATGTATGTCTATATCTTGTTCTACAGGTGTTCAAGGCTGATGTTTTTGACAAATACATGCTATCAAATCCAATGGCATATGTGACATTAGGAATTTTGAAGTTTCAGGCTTTGAGCATTTCTGATCCTTTTGGCTGAGAGGAAGTTGTCTAGTGGAACGAAGGAATGCTTTGATGGTGGTGGAGGTATTTTTGAAATGTAAAATTGGAGACGGAGTAAACATGGGTGATATTGGCAACTGTGGCTGCAGTGGTATTGTCACGAACTATTAATTACTTTACAAGATTAAAGTTTGGGTGTATGAGTCCCTAACAAATGTTTGAATAGGAAGTGGCCGTGCTATTTAGTTGGAAATGCTGTGGAAATATATGTCCTTTCATTTGTTGAATCAATGCTTTTGTTTGTTTTTTAGAAATGCGTGAACTATATAGATTTACCTAAGAAAAAGGTCTTGCATGACCTTTTGAAATTTGGTTTTATGGTTAATTTTCTAAAAATATTTGCAGTGTTTTTATGTTTTTAGGTGAAATGAGAAACAATCAAGTGTGAATTTGTACCATGCATATCATGAATGACATTTTTGAGATCTATTAAATTGACATTGTTTGGGAGGTTGGTTTCTTATTCTTATATCGATACATTTTATTTGATATTTTTCTATTGTAAAATCCTACCTGCTTTTGATGGAACAATAACACCATCAAACCTTTATCCCACTACCTGGGGTTGGCTACATGAATCCTTTTTCTCCATTGTGTCTTGTTAAGAGTCATTTAAATTTAATAAAAAAATATTATTCTAACATTTTCTAACATAACCTTCTTAGGTCTACCTTTATCTAAATATAATACATCTACTCTCCTAATCGGTTCATCAGAAGGTCAACGTTTTATGCAACCAAACCATCTAAGATGACTCTTTCTAATCTTTTCTGCCACTGGAGCTACTCTAACCTTTTTGCATTTATACTCGTTTCACATTCTGTCTATAAGAGTGAAGCCACTCGTTCATCTGAGCATCCTCATCTCTACAACACTTAACTTAATTTTATGCTTCTCTTTTAATGGATAACATTATGTGCCATAAAGCATTGCAAGTCTGACCACTATCTTATAGAACTTTCCCGTAAGTTTGAGGGGCACTTTTTTATCACACAATAGGCCATATGCATTCCTCCTCTTCAACCATCCAACTTGAATTCTACTAACACCATCACTTTGAACAATAGAATTGAGATATCTAAAATATTTACTCTTATTAATGACTTGATCGCCCAAAGTCACAGTACCCCCACTAGATCTATTACTATTAAAATTACATTTCATATATTTTGTTTTAGATCAGCTCAAATGAAAACCTTTAAACTCTATTGTTGACCTCCATAATTCAAGTTTACCTTTTCAATTTCCTCTCTAACCTTATCAGCAAGAAGAATATCATCAGCAAAAAAACATACACCTGGGTACATCCTTTTGCAAATGTCTAGTAAGAATATCCATGACTAAAGAAAAAAGATATGGGCTTAAAGTTGATCCTTGATGTAATTCAACTAAAATAAGAAAATAATTGGTCAAACCACCTTCTGTTTGAACACAAGTAATAAATTATGTATACATATCCTTAATGACTTGAATATAAATACTATTTACCCATTTCCTTTTTCGAACTCTCTAGAGCACTTCTCTTGGAATTTTTTCATATTCTATCTCTAAATCAATAAATATTATATGTAGATCCTCCTTATTCTCTCTATTATTCTCCATCAAACCTCTCAATAAATGTATAGTTTCCATAGTAAACCTACCCGACATGAATCTGAATTGATTTTGAGATACATTAGTATCACGTCGTAAATTATGCTTAATAATTCTCTCCCATAGTTTTAAAGTATAATACATTAATTTAATTTCTCTATAATTTGCACACTCTTATGCATCATCTCTATTCTTAAAAATAGAAATCAACACACTCCTCCACTCATCCGGTATCTTCTAAGTCTTCAAAATAGTATTGAAAAGTTTTATAAGTCATGACATTCCTTCATTTCCTTAGCTTTTTTATACATTTATTGGAATATCATTAGGTCCAACAGTTTTTTCACATTTCATTTTCTTTAAAGCCTCTCGATTAAAAAATTGATAGAACAAAAAAAATTATTTTCATTTAGGGTGCTAAGGTCACTAAAGTCAATCATTTTCTCACCATCTTCATTGAAAAGCTTATCAAAATATCTCATTCACCTTTGTTAAATATCATCTTCTAATAAAAATACTTTTTGATCTTCATCCTTAATGCACTTCACTTGAACATAATCCTTATTTCTCCTATCGCTTTGCTTGGTTAACTTATACATATATCTTTCACCCTCCTTAGTTTCTAATTTATTATATAAATCATTAAAAGCTAAATTCCTTGCATCATATATTACTTTCTTCGACTCCTTACGAGTCTCTTTATATCTTTCCCATTTTTTAAGCTTTTACGCTTAAACTAACTTTTATAGCAAAACTTATTATTTTTTATTTTTTCTTGTATATTTTGATTTCACAATAAACTCTTTTTACTATTAGAAGTTTTCATTTTGATACTCCAAGCACATTCGTTATAACATTATTAATATCACTAACTACTTTTTTCTCCATAATATTAGTTTCCTCATACACAGTCAAATCTTAAGATATTGAATGTTACTATAAAAAATATTTTTGCTAGTGTTCTTTAAATGTATTCATATAATCCTAGGATAATATTTTACTTTATTTTTTATATTCCACCCCTTCATTTTAAAATCCATTACTAATAAGCGATACTAGATATATAAACATTCACTCGAAATAATTTTATAATCTTTGCAACTAAACGATCTATATTTTTTATAAGAAAATAATTAATCTGAGTTTTACTATATCCATTATTATAAGTGATGAGATGCTCATCTCTTTTCTTAAATAAGGTATTAGCAATTACAAAATCATAAGCAAGGACAAAATCCAATATGATCCTACCACCTTCATTAGTAGCTCTAAACCTATAGCCATCATGAATACTTTTAAAATCTTCCATCTCTCTAACAACATGTCCATTTAAATCTCCACAAATAAAGACTCTTTCTTCAAATGATATCTTTTGTATTATTCTTCTAAGTCATTCCAAAATTTTAATTTTGAACACATATCCAAACCCACTTGAGGAGCATAAGTACTTATAATATATATAATATTAGCATTAACAATAATTTTTAAAGCTGTAATTCTATCTCCAATTCTATTATTTCTACAACATTATCATTCAAACTATTTTCTATAATCACACATACACCATTTCTAGTATAATTCTTACCTGAATACTATAGTTTAAATCTTAAACTATCAATCTCCTTAGCCTTCTCTCCAACCCATTTAATTTCTTGAATACATAGAATATTTATTTTCTTATGAATCATAATATCCTTTAATTCCATTAATTTACTTGTAAGAGAAGTTATATTCCAAGTTCTTATTCCAATTCTAGTTTCATGGACTAGCTTCTTTGTCCACATTCATCCATGATGTGAGAACTCTTGTTTATTTAACACTGCACTTGGGTGCCGGTGCAGTGACCCTTGCACACTTCTCGCTGTATTCAGGCCAGACAGGGCGTCGCCTTCAATGAGCGCCATAGCATTAAGTAATATATTAAATGATTCATGTCATGATTATTCGACAAGTTTTGCATTGCCTGTTGACTACCTAACGCAATATTCCACTTTTCTCATCCAGGGCTTGGGACCTGATAATGGAAGTGCTTATTTAACACTGCACTCGCTTTTGATGGAACATGTGTCAAAAATTCTTGGTGATTAAATAATGAAAATCACAATTTAGTATGATCATACAAGTACTTTTTATGGCCCTTTCCAGTCATTGTGAAGCTCATTAGAGAGATCTCTTACCTATTTGTCATTGTTATCACATTTGTACTCATTATTAAACCCCCTCTTAAGCACCACTGATGTATGGTATAATGTCTTTCTCATGTTTTATGATCCTTCTATTAATAGCATTCAATTTGTAGATGATATTTTGATTTTTTTGTAGCTAATTTTTCGACAAAATAGTTATCTTTAAATGACTTTGTTAAAGTCTTTGATGGTTTATTTGTGGAAGGTGAATGGATATTAAATCTTTTTATTTATTTTGAAGAGGTTGCCCTTCAAATACCTTGGTGTTCTATTTTGTTCTAAACAGATTCATAAGATTCTTTGATTATTTTTTATTATTGATAAAGTCAGATAGAAGTTGACTAGTTGGAATGACAAATATCCAAAGGTGGTAGAGTTATCCTTATTAACATAGTTTTTACTGTAATGCCTCTTGACTCTTTCTCCTTTTAGGTTCCTAATTGGTTGATTAAGAGAATTGAAGCAATTGGAGGAAACTTCTTTTGGAATGGTAGTGAGGAGGAGAATCGGTTGAATTTAGTTAAATGGAAACCTTTGTGCATGTCTAAAGATGTTTTATGTGTATTTATTTTTAATTTGAGGTATTTTAGCATTGCTTTGCTGGTTATGTGGATCTGGAATCGTATATTCAAGAAGAAGATTTTTCCATGTGGTGTGAAATCATTCAAGGCAAATATTTAAAAAGTAACAATATGATAGAGCTTTGGTTGAAGGAGCATGACAGTAGCTCTAATTTTATCTTGGTTGTTTTTAGAACTTTTGAACCCTTCTTAATTAATGTAGCCTAGACAGTTGAAATGGCACTTTGGTTAGATATGGATAGACAATTAGGTGGCTACGTTCCCATTTGTGGATTTATTTGATCTATGAAGTACAACTTTAGATCCCAATATTCTAACATTACGAGCTGGTGCATTTGTTAGAAAAGGAGTATTCCACCATCGCTTAGAAGAGATTTGGAGGAGTTGATTATTCAACTTGCTAATGTTACGTCTTAACTCAGTTAAGGGAGAAATTGTTTGGAGCTCCAATGCGGGTAAATTTATTGTTCAATCCTTTATTCATTTCTTATGCATGGTTGCATTTCTGTTGGTTCTATTGGTTGTATTTTGAATCCTATCAGACATCTGTTGGTTCATGTATTTTAGAAAAGAGAAAAGGACCAAAATTGTTCCTTAACTCTTTGTGAGGGATCAAAATGGTCCCCAACTCTTTTGAAGGACTAATTTGGTCCTTCAACTCCTTAAAAAGTGGTCTTTTTGGTCTTAACATTAAATTTTGGGGTTAATTGTGTTAAATTAAGGGGTATTTTGGTCATTTTTAAATTAAATTATTTATTAAATATAATTTTTAAGTAATAGTATTTTTAAAAAATTATTAAATATTTCTTTAATACAAAAAATTATTAATAATTCTAGTCTATAATGATCCTAAATTAAAATTAGAATTATTAATAAATTTTGAAATTAAAACTAGAATAATTAATAAATTTTTTTAGTAGAGAAATGTTTAATTTATATTTTTTTAAATTACTATTACTGGAAAATGATATTTAATAAATAATTTAATTAAAAATGACTAAAATATCCCTTGACTTAACACCATTAACTCCAAATTTGAGGTTAGGATAAAAAAGACCCCTTTTTAAAGTATTGAGGGGCCAACTTGGTCCCTCAAAAGAGTTGGGGACCATTTTGGTCTCTCACAAAGAGTTGAGGGATCATTTTGGTCCTTTTCTCTTTTAGAAAAAGTTCCTAGCAAGTTTCATCATTAGATGATGGACATTGTTTCAGCAATGACTTGTAGCATGTGCAATGCTTACCCAGAGAATTCTTGCTATTTCTTGAATCTCTCTCCACTTGGTTGGCTCTTTGCATTATGGGTTGAATTGGTTGTTACTTTGACAGTACTGTCCAAAATCCATGTCTTCTTTTTAGAGAATTGAAAATTGTGAGGCCACTGTACTAGGCTATTTTGGAAGATGGACTTGATTATTCTCATAAAGATTATTCTCTTTAGCATATAGGAGCTTAAGGCCTTTTGAAAATTCTAGCTAGTGTTTAGAAGCTTCTAAATCATTTTGGAATGCTCAATAAAATTTCAAACAATTGATGACATTGAGATCCTATTAGATCAAAGATGAAAGATAAATTAGTCTTTTATGATGTTGATTTGATATAATGTGATGTCAATGAGCATTATGAGTTATGAGTATTATAAACATGGATGTGCCATTGGAAACGAGTTGCACAAATAATTGGTTCATGAGTTTTAAGTTCTATAATTATATATCTTGAGGATGGAGAAGATTGGTTTTAGGAGATGATGAAAGAAATGGAGGACAAGAAATTTATTAATTGAAAAGATAGCATGAATGATGACAAAGATGGGATAGATACCAGGGAAAATAGGTTATCGTAGGCCCTATATGCTAAAATTTTAAGTAATTTTATTATGCTTTTTAAAGTTAATCTATTTACCATACATTTTGAACTTACAATGCAATTAAGCTTGAAAATTCATTATTTACCTTAGCTTATATATTTTTAAAAAATGTTCATCATACTTAAAATTAGTTTATCAGTGATATAATTATTTCTTTCTAGTGCCTTATTTCACTTGGACGGGCGTTGAGGGTGTTGCTTAGCATTTCTAATGTGTTGAACGACTATATTTCCTTAAGATTGTGTACTTTTTGAAACATTTGAACCAATCTGTCACAAAATTGCTTATAGTGCTTTTATTCATGTTAGTTTGGACGTGCCCTTTTTTCTTATTAATACTTTAACATTAATTTGATATATTTGTCTTATGGGTGTATTTTCTACACTTTTTTGTATGTATCCAAATCATTTGATCTTATTTTGCTCTACCCATCATTGAATTGGTTATACTCCCTCTATCCTTCTAATAAAATCGTTTGTTATTTCGACCTTCTTAGATTTGATACATCCATCTTGACATACTTTTTTCTCCTACTTCAATTTTTACTACTTAATATTGGGGATCAAGATAACATAACCGGTGTTATTGTTGTTTTATAAAATTTATCTTCAAGCCTACATAATATTTAAATTTTTGAGGTATTGGACTATTTTAACCATCTTGACTAAACTCTAGAAGTTATACTCTCACTTAATCCTTATTCTTCTATACAATATATCCAATGAGCATATCAATCTAGCAATCACTTTATTTTCTAATAATATTTATTGATCATTGTTGATATCACATCCACTAAAATTATATATCATACATTCAATTTTTATTCAACTAAATCTAAGTTTTTTTATCTTCTAAATATTTTCTTCATGCTCAAATGGTTCACTTATTTCAGTAGTTTTCTCACTGATAATATCAAGTAGGGCTAGCTTTGATTTGAAGAGTTACAGATTGCTTGAATGATTACACATGCAATAGGGATTTGATGGGGAGATGGTTTAAGAGAGGAGTCCTTATTTAAAGACCCTTGTTAAAAAAATTTAATTGGCAATTAATGGCTTCGAAGTCTAAAATGGTCTTTTAAAATCTCTTCTTTTAATATTCCCCTTATTCATTCTTGTTCTTCCTCTTAGAGGATTTCATCCCTTGATCTCATTACAGTTGAGGAGTTTGATTAGTTAGATCCTCACCGGTGTTTGTAGGGAAACAACCCCTCCATATCTTTTCTTTTCCTTTTCTCGCTCTTGAATTTTTGACTGTAATGTTTATTAATGGTAGGATTAATGGTTGCTAATGATGAGGATTGTCAACCAAAAGATCACTAAATTTTTTTTTCACCCCCCTCTTCATGTTTTCATTCATCCCCTTATTCATTCTTGTTCTTCCTCTTAGAGGATTTCATCCCTTGATCTCATTACAGTTGAGGAGTTTGATTAGTTAGATCCTCACCGGTGTTTGTAGGGAGACAACCCCTCCATATCTTTTCTTTTCCTTTTCTCGCTCTTGAATTTTTGACTGTAATGTTTATTAATGGTAGGATTAATGGTTGCTAATGATGAGGATTGTCAACCAAAAAGATCACTAAAAATTTTTTTCACCCCCCCCTTCATGTTTTCATTCATCCATTATTGGTTTTTGGGGAGATGAAGTGATACTAACTGAGCTTAGGTCTCTATTTGCTCTCTTGACGTTTTTAGGATTCTTGAATCAATATATAATTTTTAATTCCATTTGGAATTATTATATTGTTTATACATTGTGGGATTTTATAAATTGTTGTGTGTTTTTGTCCTATGAACAATGGGACCTAATAATAATTGAAGTGGGTGGCCTGATGGCCTTGCTTATTGAGATGGAGAGGCCATTGCTTGAATTAAGTATTTTGTGTTCGAAACTGAGGGTTTATTTGGTTGGTTGTATATAAACATGTTTCAAGAAAAATGATTTTGTTCTCGTTTTTCATTCATGAAAAATGAAATAATTATGTTTGAGTAGATTTTGTGGGGGTTTTTTTGGAGTTGAAATCATTCGTTGTTTCTAACTACATCAAACCAAATGATGGAATTATCAAATTCAATCATTTTCTAAATCATACTTTCAAATTTTAAAAAATCAAATACCCCTGAGCATGAAGAACTTTCATTACTTCGAAGGCTTTAGATCCTTTTGGTTTGTTTATAATTTAGTTATGATATTTAAATTACTGTTTGAGGCCTAGTTGTCATTAAATATTCATGACTTAATTATATTTCACAGCCATAGCTGGATAATGGATAAGAAATTACATTATATATTTTGTTTTCTTTAGATTCTCTTGTTGGGCTTGGTTACCTATTCTCAGTGGCATTATATAATCATATTGATGATAGTTGATAGATTAGTGGGGCATTAGAGTTGCCTGTCACATTGGCAATGACATTTTGCTTCGGTGCATATCTGAAATTACTCTTTGATGAGGTGATGTATTTATATTTCATTTGGATATGGTATTGTTATACTTATGAGGCTTTGCATTCATCATTCTCTAGTATTCTCATATATATATATATATATATATATATATTACATCTCTACCTGAAGTTCCAAGCAATAAGCCCATTATTACCTTTTGCATTGGATTTCTTAAAACTTGCTGAAAAACTTGGGTATATATCCTTTTTTTTAATATTATTGATGACATTAAAAATAGAACCTCTAAATTGATTTTGCATAGCTAAAACCCAACACTTGGCTTTTTTGTAAAAAAAATTAAAGAAAGGCTATGAATGCTCTACCAAAAATAAATGCTTACAAAAAAGAATATGCTTGACATCCAACCCTCATTCAACGACCTCATCCGCGCTCTCTCTCATCACTTTAATCGACTAGTTAGCCATAATGATTGTAATTGCAAGTCCTTATGCGTCGCCCTCATATTCCACATGCTTATCATTGATTTCTCATTTGCTTGCTGGCATGAAACCTCTCCTATTGCCCAACAAGTCTGAATTCCTGCTCCCTCTTGTCATCCTCTCTCTTGAACAACAATAAAATATATATGTTTCTTGGAAAATTGCACTCGCACCCATCATTGGTTGGTTGTAGAAATAATTTTTCTACAAATTGTCTTCTCTCTTGAACAAAATATATATGAATAATAGTTACATACCAATTCATACTAGCACATTCATAATTGTGCTAACATTTTTCATAAAATGTTTATGGAGCCTAAAATTCTTAGAAGTAACTCGCACATCTTTAGATGATGACATGATGTATGAGGAAGTGTAATTTAAATATCACCTTAGAAAGGCATGCAAGACATCAAAAGGCATCTCGATGAATTCAAAATAGGCTATTGAGGCATAATTCACAAAATATATGTTCAAATGAGAAGAAAAATATGTAAACCCTCTTCTATGATTATAAATGGCTTATAGGCATATATGTTATCTAAATTATCATGACAACTTTATTCAAAATTATGACACATACATAGTTTGACCAAATAGATAGGCCAAGCTCCTAGTCTTTTTTTTTAATCAAATTTCTAGTTGATCTATGATATCTAGTGAGTCTCCCTTATTAGGCTATTTTTTTATGAGGCGAGTTTGTTATTCACATCAATTGGGCTATCTTACCCATGATACATGATTGTAAGCTCCATCTTTATGTGTCATTCTACAGTCAGAAGAACAATTTTTATGTCACACTTCCATTAAATATGATGGTTGTTGGTTGAGTTTCATTAGGCCTCTATGATAAACAATTATTGATCCTAATAATCCCTTCAAAATTCAGAATGACAATTTAAAGTGTGTTTTCCAATAGACTTCTCTTATTCTCAACATTATAAGTTTCACGTATAGGACTTCCAGTGGATGTAAGTTTCACCCTGATTAATTTGGGTCGGTGAAAAGCTAACAAGCTCATTAAATCAAAATGCAGGTTTTTTAATGGATGTAGGGGCTGCTTGGTTGGCTATAAGGTGAATGCAGTATAAAGTAAATACATTGAGGTTGTTTGATTGTCTGTAAAGTGAATGTAGGATAATTGATTTTTTTGTTTGGTTGGGTGTATGGAGAGTAAAGTAAACTCAGAGTAAATGAAGAAATTATTTCAACAGAAGGGAGAAATCGGCCATGGGCTGCCCCCTTCTGTGATATTAAGCTTCCACATTAGCAAATCAAACCTAAAATCATATCAGAATAGTACAAGATACTAAAATTTCATAGATTTATGGAATTTGGCCGAAGAAGCACGCGAAAGGGAGAAAGAAAGTTACCTTCACTGTGAGCGAGCTCCCGTAAGATGTCGTACCTTCTGATCCGACAGGAAGGGAACGTCGTCTAGGAATGAAGTCGAATAGCTACGAAGGAGCTAAAGAAGCTACTAAAGCCGAAGAAGCTAAAGAAGCTATTGGAGCCGAATAAACGATGATGGTCCCGCGGGATTTGGCCGAAGAAGCTACTGGAGTCGAAGATGAAGAGCTTTTGCAATGGTCCCGCGGGATTTGGCCGAAGAAATGCCGATGGCCTCGAAGAAACGATGATGGTTTCTTGCGGGCTTCTCTTGGTCCCCCGCATGAATTCATTTCTCGTTTGGTTTTGAGCGGTTTTACTTTACGCGAAAAATGAACTAAAGCGGTAAAGTGAGAGTTCTGAATACATTGCTAGTCTATTTTACCTTACTTCAGTGGCCAACCAAACACCAAAAAATTAAAAGGTAAGTATTTATTATGCATTGTATTTACTTTTCCTCCAACTAAACAACCCAATAAAGTTCATCCCAATTGATGATGACAACATAAAGTTAACAAGTCAATCAAACCAACTTAGTCTATCGGGCCACCTTTAAGGTAAATCTAAAAATATGCACTTTTTGGCTTTCCTCATCCTTGAGGTTGTAAGTCACACTTATAGGCTTTCCACTTATTGCATGCCCCAATTTAATTAACCATGCTGATATAAAAGCATGCTTGCCAACTTATCCCAATTACTAGGGTTGGCATAAAGCTAAAAAGTCTAATCAAACCATGCTAAATATTGGCTTTTCATTGGATATAAGCTCTAACTAAATCAATTTAGGCCATCACAATGCTGACACGCTTATCAAATAATGCTTAATTCTCGGGTTTTCCCTTTCATTCAAACTTCAAACTAAACTTGGGTAGCTCTGACGTAAATAAGCCTATCAATTAAAATAAATTCCACAAAGCAAACTTCATATGTGATTTAGACGCTCTTCTTCAAGTAAAGGTAAACCTCGTGGACAATTATTAGTCATGCCACACCTTTGAGCTCTTGTCGGATATGATGATTCTTGAATGGGGAAGAATGATTGCAATGAAAGAGATTGTGGGAGAAGAAAAAAACTCATTGATCATCTTTTTCCATGACCAAGAAGAATTGGTAAGAGTTGATCTATTGAGTTGTAAAAGGCCCAGCTAGTGGGACCAGGTTATGGATTGAACAAGAAGAGCCTTCAAAAAATAATGAATTGGAAGAAGCTCCTCACATGCATCAAAATAAAGTGAGAAAAAGAAAAAAAAGAAGGCTAACTCTCCCCAATTTGAGAAACCTTTTTCTTCTTATTGTCTCAAAGGGGAATTTTGTGTGAGCTACATGACATGGGGGTATCTCAGACAACCATATTCAATGATTCGGCCAACAATCTAGCTTGCAAGAGCAGGGTAGAACAAAAGGCAATAGTGTGAAGCTAGGTTGTGAAACTAACACTTTATTTTGCTATTCAAAATGATTTGATCCAAAAGGAAATAAGTTTAGTACTTATAAACCACAAGCAACTATGCTTTATGCCTTTAATCTATTCATTGAAGTTGGTATGACCAACCATTTACTAGTAAACAAGTTAATGTCAACCTTAAAAGAACGACTTCAAAACACCCCTCACATACATTAACCATAATCATCTCAGGATGCCTGAAGTAGGAAACTACGGTTGCTAGTCAAACTCTTTGGATGCTATGACTTAAAAACCCTCTTATTTTTGTGAATTTGTTCTACTTGTATATTCAATATAATGAAATACACGATCTTGGTCGTGGTCGCGATGTACATCTATCGACCAAATCATTCACTATTAATTAAATTTAAATTTAAATGCCAAATCTAAGCTAAGAAACCTCCTTAATATAGATTGCTTTTTTTTTGCGAGCGGTAGAGTTTGTTAATTATTAAGGCTTGCGCCCATATGAAGTATCATCTCTAATCTAAATAAACTTTAAACATAAGGGGAAATCTAGTTTATTAATCATAGTCCACTCTAAGGGAAGCTCCAAAGTTTCTCATCACACTAAGGAGTCTCAATGGTTGGGATGACTTTTCTTAAATGCTTAGATTTTTAGCGCCTTTGTTTGGGAAGAGTTATATCCATCTTTGGAGTATTGCTCGAGATTGAATTGGATAATGCGATAATTCTCAAATAACATGTATTTCAAATTGGCTTCATTTTATGTTGGAAAAACAGGAAGAGCCAAAGGAAGGAAAAGGCTTACCCAAGGTTTTAGAATGCGAGAATCTATAAGCTTTGGCTCGATAACAGACTCCTAAGGTTGTCAAACCCACCCAAAAAATACTTAGAACTGCTATGGTGGGTCAAGAGGAATAATACAAGGGTTGTTATAAAACAATCCTTCTTAGAGGCAACCAAGAAACCACACAATGGTTGTAGGAGAACCATGAGTTCTTACATGCATTTATAAGATCCATTTTGCCATTAAGGAGAAAGGATTTTCAAAATATGGTTGGGAAACCAACTACAAATTTCTTGGTTGAGGCAACCTCTAGAAAAAAAATAATGAGTGACTTAACAGAATAGCCATTTCAATATAAGAATCAACTCTAAAAAATTTGAGTCATACAAAGCGCATCACATTGTAAAAATCAAAATGTGAAATATAAGAAATGCATCACGATAGCATTTAAGAAGGTCAATACCTCCATCTATATGGCTCTCTGTATTATTAAGGTAAGTGGATTCCCAAAGAGGGTTGTGAATAATCACAAATCATCTATTAGAGCATCTTCATACATGTAATGGATAGCCTTTTAATTGAAAACTTGAAATGGCTTCTCAAAAAAGATGATTCAAAATATGACTTCAAGATTTGAGCCTCGTGAAAGATTTTACAGTCAGCACGTCGGGCTTGACATGAGGCTCATATGTCAAGCCAACTTTGTGGTTAAGGCCTTAAATATCTAAACTTATGGTGAGTTATCTAGGCAATGCAATTCCTAGAGATGCACCGCTAGAAGATTTTGGTAGCCAATTCGGAGGTGAAGGCCTGAAATATCAAAAGTTCCATGATAAGTATTAAGGCATGACATTCGGGTATTTTATATTCCTAAAATTTGTTGCCAAAAGATCTCACAAATTACTCCAAGGTCAAGTCTAAATACCTAAAGTTGCATCGGTGGTCTCAGAGGCATCGCCTTGAACATCACTTCTCTTAAAGCATGGGACTTAAATGAAATTGAAGAGGACATTTATGAAGAGCTTGTTTTAGTATCAAAGAGATTCAATGCCCAAAAGAAGAAAAATACAAAGATGAAGTTGGCAAGGAAGAATAGTTCTGAAGCTTTGGATGAAAAGAAAGAAGCCATCTACTACAACTACATAAGGATAGGGCACATTAGATGGGAATGTCCTTTTATAAAGGTCAGAAGCAAAACAAAGCATAAAAAGTTTATGAAAGAAAGCGAATGGACTCAAACATGTGCTCATTCTCATTTTGTGAATTTGATGAGGTGGAGCCAAATATTTGCTTTATAGCTCAAAATGATGTATTGGATTCTCCCCAATATGAGTAAGAAATTACACTTGAGGATTTGGATGAATAGGTTTGTAAATTGAAAAAGAATTCCCTATCTATTTTCATATTAGCAAAGGCATAATGATAGAGTGCCCTCCTGCATGTGGGATGGGTCATTACTTATGGCGACTTGTGCTGATTGGAAGTTTCAGCTTCTGATCTAAATAAATATTAGTCTAAAGGAAAATTTTGGTTAATTAATCCTAATCCATCTCAAGGAATACTACTCCTGAATTTCTTATTTTATCAAGAAGGCTCCAGGGTTCAGATGTCTTTTTTTTCTTGATGCGATCAATAAGTGTAACTATCTATTGTAAATGTAGATAACTGGGTTAACTTTATCATCCCAAACTCAATAGGATACTCAACATTCATGCCTTTGAGGTGCTCAATAGTTGGTAGGGTTTTGCGACATTTGCTTGTTGTTGACTTTTTCTTTTTTATTTGTATGTAGTTATCATTTTGCTAATATACCATTAAATAATTTACTTTTGGAATTCCTGTCTTCTTAGATAATATCATAGTTATTAACAATGAATGATGCATCATGACGTAAGGAGTCTTGAGCCATGTTTACATTGTATGACATGATGTATGTCATATAAAAAAAGAAGCATCAAAATCATATTTTAATGAAGAATATGCTTATAATTGAAGAGTTTATAGAGTACATAATGTAAGTTGATGTTTATCTGACATTAAATTCACATAAAATTAACTAAAAATTCTAAAACAACATAGAAGGTATTTCATACAAAATAGAAAATACTGATTTTCAAATTCATAAAGATATATGCTAAAACGTATCTAATTCTCAATTCTCATCATTATCATAATAATCATCATCACAAATAAAAATACTTCGTCACCATTTTCTTCTTTTGAAATAATCTTTACCGTCAATTTCATCTTTTCATCAAATAAAATCCTAAACTTATGTAAGTAGATACACATTCTTTTTCTTTTCTCTTGGATGAATTTCAAATATCATATATCATTGTGTAAGATGTAGTATTAGACCAGAGCCCTAGTATATTTTATGGATATCAAATTGTTGAGGCGTATATTCTTCAACTTGTTTCTTCTTTTGTTATGGCGTTGTAACAAAGTTTGCTAAGACTATTATTATTATCCTAGAAGCTTAAATTATTTATTTAGTAGTAATTTGAAGAGTAAGCATTAGATTAAAAATGTCTACATGCTCCAACACACTCCAATTACATTCACACCCAAATGCTTTCAATAGTAGTTTTAATTACATTCATATAAGATATACTATATATTAGGCCAATCACTTTAAATATAAAATCATGTAAAGTAAATTTAAATGAACTATATTTTAGTCTCCGATTAGATGCATGCATATTAAGTCAAGTTTTACATAATCAATATTTAGATATCAAAATGATGATTAGGAAAGTAAGAATTAGTTACAAAAACTTAATTTAGTTGGTGCTAAAGTGAACCTTTGTCTTACAACTATAAATATACTAAAGGGCCCTTTAGCCTTCCTTTAGACACTCAACTTTAACTTTCTCTTTATCATGTGCTTTTTTATATGCATGCATGTAATCTATCTATAGTTTTCGAGTCATTTGCTACTGCTGGATTGTTATATAGTTATTCAAATTTAAAAAATCACTATCTACATGAAAAGGGCGATGGAATTGAACTTTCCTCCTATTAGTGATTTTAAATACTTCTTCATACTTTTCTTCCTTTCCATCAAAATATGTAACTATTGCTGTCTTTGCCCAATTGATGATCTCATAAATGAAACCCATAAGAGGCTTTTTATCTGAATCTACTAAGAATGGACTCTTTTAACAAATGTCAACTGATTTTCAATGCATACGCGGATACGCCACATGTCAAAGACTGTTGCGGTTTGATGTGCTTTGCTAGTTTTTGCTTCCTTTGCATAATGGTTCCAGAGAAACCCTTCACAAATAATATCCTCTTCACATTTTATTGTTTCACATGGGATCTTTTCAATGCCAAGAAAGAAGCAGCAAACTAGCCTTAGATAATTTAATTTATGACATTTGATTGGTGTTTTCTTCTCAACAATTGAATAAACCTTTATAACAACAACAACATCAAGCCTTTATCCCACTACGTGGGGTCGGCTACATGAATCCTTTTTCTCCATTGTGTCATGTTAAGAGCTAAATTCTCATTTAGATCTAATAAAGAAAGGTCATTTCTAATATTTTCTAACCAAGTCTTTTTAGGTCTATCTCTACCTTTCTTAACATAGGCCAAATCTAATACATCTACTCTCCGAACCGGGTCATCAGAAGACCGTCATTTTATGTGACCAAACCATCTAAGGTGACTCTCTAATTTATCTGCCACTGGAGGTACTCCAACCTTTTCACCTATATGCTCATTTCATTTCCTGTCTCTAAGAGTAAAGTCACTCATCCACCTGAGCATCCTCATCTCTGCAACACTTAACTTTCTGCGCCATAAAGCATTGCAGGTCTAACCACCATCTTATAGAATTTTCCCTTAAGTTTGAGTGGTACTTTTCTATCACACAACAAGCCCGATGCATTCCACCCCTTCAACCATCCAACTTGAATTCTTCTAATAATATCCCCATCTATTTCATGTATAAATGAAGCTATGTTCCAATGTCTTAAAAGGTGTAGGCATAAGACTAGACTTCATACCTATCATGAGGCGGGTGTAAGGCTTGAGGTGAAAGCAGTGTATATTTAATGATCAAGAAGTATGACTTCAAAAATAAATATTAAAAAAAATCGATTCAAAGCCTATGACAATATGATTCATATTCTAATGCCAAAATCTAATTGACACAATCACGCAAAATCAGACAAAAGGGGATGTCAAAATAAAATAAGATGTGATGAGATTGGGCGTAAGGCTTTGGTGAAGGTGAGCAACAAGTAGATAAGGGACACAAAGAACAACGAGGGTGTCTCTAGTGAGGTGGAGATTGGAGATAGAGATTTTGGAGAGTTGAAGGCGAGTTATACATAAGGCTTTTGATGTTTTGTGGGCTCTTTGTAGGAATTAATTTGGTAGGATTTCATTCTTAAGATATTGAAAGGTGAATAATTTTTTATTTAAATATGTATGAATGATATTTATAAAATGTTAAAACTCAGTAATTTATGATTTAATTTAATTGAAGTTCATATAGTAGTCACCCCCAAAGAAGGAAAAAGAGATGGCCTTGGGCACCCATAGCAATGCAGTGAGCTCCAAGGTGTATGCCTTCATTGTTTGTGTACATTATATTTCCTTGCTCAGAGGCGAGCCCCAATAACACCTTTCAAAATACTATTATGTGTTGTCACCAACTTCTTAAACAACCCCTTAACTTTTGAATCTAAAAAATGTAACCTTTAATGAAATCTATATAGTGTGTAATACAAGGAGTCTAATATAGGCTTGGGTTCTTCGCCTTCAAGAACTTCCCTATAAGGTAATAAGATTTAATTAAACTCAAGTGAAAAAATAGAAACTAAATTTTTTTAAAGACATCATTAAGGACATTTTATTTGTGTACTAAACCTGAAGGCATTTATAATAAGAACTTTTTTATTCAAATGAAAAAAATTAAATAAATGCTAATTTGTGTTCTACCAACTAAAACATTCTTTGAAGTTAGTGACAATTTGAATCAAGTTGTGCTTCTCAAGTTGATCAATGTAATTGTTCATCAACTCAAATATTTTTATGGCATTCTTTGTGAATAAATTCAAGATTATCAACCATCTATCACAAGACTACAACTAAACATAATCTTTTGAATGAAGTTGCAATAATTTCTCTGTGTTCTACCAACTTACGCAAAAAGAAACTTGAATTTCACGATAACCATGAAGTTTCATTCTAGGATCAAATTGTTCATATGTCTTCAATATTGCTAAAAAAACTATCATATTTTACTGCATTAGCAGAGATTTTAGAATACTACATCCATTTTGCAAAGTTATAGTTGCTCTCTCATCTCTCATTACCTTTTAGTTCCCAAGTCCCAACTCTTTTGTGTTTGCCCTATCCTTTTTCTTATTGATTTGCTCCTTTAGTTCTTTCTTTTTATTCTTCTATGAGAAAATGACCAAAATGATCCCTTTACTTTTTATGAAGAATCAAAATGTCCTCAACTATATTAAAGGACCATTTTAGTCTCTCAAGTCCTTAAACATGAATCTAAATAGTCCCATGGCAGGACTATTTTGATTCTTCTTTAAGGAGTTGATGAACCAAAATGGTCATTTAATATAGTTGAGGACTATTTGAGACCATTTTGATCATTTTCTCATTCTTCTATCATTTGGTTTATTTATTAACAAGTTGAGGACAGGACAACTTTTGGCATTCATATGCCCCCGCTTATGTCTTATTATTCTACCATTTACTATCTTGCCATAGATTGTACATTTCATAACATTCGAATTCTTCCGTTAGGAACAAACCATAATTTGCTTGTCTTTACTATTTGCATGTGAAAGATTGCTTTCAACCATTTTTTATATGTGCCATCTTATTAATAATAATGCATAAATTAGTTGTAAGTATAAATTAATTTAAAAATAAAAAAACACTTGTTAGGAAGAAAATAATGCTTCCATTTTGGGACAGTTGGTTGCTCATGTATGGGATTAACAATTTAGGGTTTTCGGTTGCTCTTACCTGTCTCAATTCTTGAGAGGCAAAAAAGACATGCATATAGGATAGATAGGACTCATTATTGGGCACTATTGATTACTTTTGTGGACAAGATGTCTTGTGGGGTAGTTGACTAGACGGATGGGGCTAGCGGTTTGCTAATTGGATGACATGATCTGAGATGATGTGAGTAAATAGGATGGAGGAAGAAGTGGGATTGCACAAGGGGCATCATTGGTGGAGGTAGATGCAAAGATGGACGAGCTTTGAACTTGCCTATGAGATGATTGTTGTGAGTGCTCTCATAGTCTTACTCATGCAAGTAATTGCCTAGCTCCATGACACACTTCGGCTGCAAATGGACGGCACCTTTTCATGCCTTTTTTGTTGCGTCATAACAACGGTGCAAGAATGTGCTTGATTGCATTGTGCCATAACATGCCATGGACAACTATAGTAACAAAGCATAGTTCCTTAATTTTCTTTTAATTTATGATTATTTGATGATATATTATCTACTAATCATGTTGCATGAGAAAGATGTGGACTCGGATCTTTAATTTACAAAATAGATCTATGGCTATTTTCAATAGGCTAAGTTGCCCTCAGTGTAATCTTGAGGCCCCAAATTCGAGTCATGAAAATAAACTTATTTTTCAATGCAAGGGTAAGATTGTGGACATCAGCCCCTCCTTAGACCTTTCATTAGCAGGTGATTCATTCATGGGGAATGACCCTTTGCGATCTTTCAATTTGCAGGAATACTTCATAACCTCATCTATCTATTATAATTGTTAGGCTTCTCGGAATGTATGAAGTTTGATTTTTGACATTTGTTTACTTAATATTAGATACACATGCTTCTTAGCAGCTATTGACAGGTATTCATGCTGTGCGAGCCTCTGTAACTTTTTAATGTAGGAAGATACCATTGTGTCAACCATTCAGTATTTTAAACTAGCAATATTATTCCTAAAGTTGCCTATTTTATCATGTAAACTCATTTTCTTAGTTCAAATTACCAATAGACGACATGATGCTCTAATGTAATTTGGATGGCTCTGGATGTTTGTTCTTTTGCAATCGGATAGGACTGCATTATGCATTACAGATTGGTGATTTGCATTTTCTTGTTGTACTTACTGAATTGTGGTTTCTATCTATTGTTATTTTTTTCACCGTTGCTTTCTACCTCAGTTTGCTCCAAGGAAGGCTGGAACTCCAAAGAGGAACGAGATAGTTTTTATTTCTCCCACTGGTGAGGAGATTATAAATAAGAAACAGTTGGACCAGTATATTCGATCCCACCCTGGTGGCCCTTCTTCTTCAGAATTTGATTGGGGATCTGGTAGCATCTTTTTTCCTCTTCTTTTCTCTATCACCAGCAAGATAGATGTTTGCAGATTGCTGTTGTGCTCTTTAAAATATGTTTTTGATCGGTGAAACAGGTGATACCCCAAGGCGTTCTGCTAGAATTAGTGAAAAGACAAAGGCAATGGAAACTCCAGAGGAAGAACCTCCAAAGAAGCGAGGAAGGATTTCAAGCTCAAAGAAGGGAACCAAACAGAAAAATGGTGTGGATGAACATGTGGAGGATGAGGCACCAAAAAGTGAGAAGGCGGCTACCCAAGTGCTAGAGAGTCTAGAAGATACAGATATGAAAGATGTGAAGGATGGTTCAGCTAGAGGAAGGAAAGTGGCTAATGCCAATGCTATTACGAAGGATAGATTTTCTAAAATAGATTCAGATGAAGGAAATAAACAGGAGAAGGATAATGTAGATGCGGTTGTAGTGGATGAGGCACCAAAAAGTGAGAAGGGAGTAACTACAAAAGCGGCAGAGAAAGTAGAAGGTGATGTAAGAGATGCTGTTGATAGTTCAGTAAAAGAAGGCAAGGATGACGCTGCTGCTAAAGTTATTTCGGAGGATAGTTCTTCTAAAATAGATTCAAATGAAGGAAACAAACATGAGAAAGATGATATAGATGCAGATGTAGAGGATGAAGCACCGGAAAGTGAGAAGACAGCTACACATGCATTAGGGAGAGTAAATGATGCAGATATGAAAGATGCTGAGGATGCATCATTAGGGAAAGAAGAGGCTACTACTAAAAAAGCTATTGCGGAGGATAGTTCTGCTAAGGAAAATTCAAATGAAGGGACCAAACTGGAGAAGGATGATCTACATTCAGAGGTAGATTATGGGGCACCGGAAAGTGAGAAAGGAGAAGCTACACAAGCACTAGAGAGTATAGAAGATGTTGATATGAAAGATGATGTGGAGGGTTCAGTAAAAGGAGAGGAAGAGGCTGCTGCTAAAGTTATTACGGGCAATAATTATGCTAAAATTGATTCAAATGAAGGCACTAAACTGAATGAAGTAGATGAGGCACCGGAAAGTAAGGTATCTACGCAAGCACAAAAGAGCGTAGAAGATGTAGATCCGACAGATGCTGAGGATGCTTCTGTAAAAGAAGAGAAAGTTTCTGCTGCTAAAGCTATTAATAAGGATGATTCTGCTAAAGTTTATTCAAATGGTAAGCCTGTGGAAGAACAAAACCAAGTCGATTCTGAAGTTTTAACTTATGAGGCCGAACCCTGTAAAGAGGATTTGCGTTTGGAAGAAGTCGAGGGTAATTCCTTCCTACATGATAATTACAAAGGCGAGCAGGTTTCTCCTTCCAAAGCTATTCCCACTGCGAACCGTGTAGATTTACAGAGCCCACAGAAGAAGGCTTCAGCAATTGTTTGAATGAGATCGAATCTGGCAGTGAGGAGCCATTTAGTGTTGCCTTTGTTTGCATATGTGTAATATTATCGTCTTCACTGCTTTCGATTATGGCCTGTCATCCCTATTATAATACTAATATCGATAGATATCAACAGCATCTTGACACGTGACGAACCGTGACACAAGTCAATCGCTCTCGTTATTAAACTTAACAGATCAGGACGATGGGAACTTCTTCAGGTGATTTCTTATTGTATTTTATATGATGCTCTTCCGATGTTAAGCTTAGTTAATGCTCAATAAATATTTTATAACAATCTTCGCAACTGCTATAAGTGCTTTTAGTTGATTATTGGTGAATTTATGGAGCTGACTTCAAATGAGAAATATTATACTTTTGTGATGAAATGCCGATAAAATTCTTAGGTCGTGTGAACTGTGGATTAGAGTAACCGTCATTGGCTGCGTGATTATGTCGAATGAATAAAAAAAAAAAGGTGGGATTTTTATTAAATTATGGATTAAAAATTGCTTAATAAAATGCACTCATGATACGGTCATAGTTTAAAGATTGTTCAACCAATCTGTATCATTATTCTTGGATTATGAATGAGGTTTCAAGATGGATTGATTATGATTTGAGTATTATTTAATTAGTATTCTATAATTGTTTGAAGGTTATTCATGGTTCGATTTATCTACCATTTTATCATCATTCGAAGGTTATTTGTAATTCGTTTATAGATTAGAGTCTAATATAATAGAGTGTGTAATTATAACAGTTATGACACAATGTGGTGTATTCGACAAAATATATAAATTAATAAAAAATAAGTATTGTATTGCATAAACTCCACATTTAATCTATGGTGGCCTTTCTCCACATTTAAGGAGATTTGGGTAAAAAATTATCTTATGTCAAATTGCCCTAACTATTCAAACAAATTAGGGAAGCACTTATAAAATGAGCTAATCTTTCCTTGTATGGTGTGCATTGAGGGTTCACAATTATATAATTCAATGAATATCATAGAAAGTGAGATCTCATATATAATCTAACGGATTTTTTTCACATTATTGAAATATATATATTTTGGATCAACGCATGACTTAAAGAACTTCTTTCTAGTGGCGCAATTGAGTGTCACATTAGGACATTTGAAAGACTTCTATCACCCAAGCTTTTGAAAACGGAGACTTTGATTTACAATATTAATCAAATTATTTGTCCAGCACAACTATGCCAGAATCATAGGTTTTGGAGTAGTGTCAAATTTGCTCCTTTACTAAATAACATAAATAATTAATATTTTGCAAAAAGAACCAGAAAAAATTTCGCATAAAGACTATTCAAATGTTGGAACCATACTTTAATTAAATTAAAAGAAATCTCACGTTGTTATTTAATCATGTATTTGAAGTATTCAACTACTATAATAACAGTACGCTTCCATTGTCCACTTCTATTTAATTCTCCTTGGAGTTCTCAACCAACCCTGATACCCAAGATTTGATGGAGAATAATTGCTCCTCAATGAAATGATGTACGAATCTATATGCTTGTGCCTTTTTTATAATGGATTTGTGAAATCCCCAATAAGGTACCTCTTATTCTTTCAAAATTTCACTTAAATTCTACATATTGTATGTCACTCATTCATATAATTATAATAGATACACTAACTTCTACTTCCTTCTTTGCCTCCTTATTTGTATATACAATGGGAAAGATTGATCACCTAACTCCACCTCCTTATTTTGTCCATACAATGACAAGATCTTAGTTCTCTAACTCTTCCCCTTCTTCCTTCCCTTTTTGCTCTACATCTTTCTCTTATTGCATGTCATCCTTTTTATTTATTTATTTATTACATGTCATCCTTGATATCAATGAAGTCAAAGGCTAGGTCAGTGTCAAGGACTTTCTCACTCTTATCCTCCTCCACCTCCTTAATTTTCATATAATCCTTATGTAAAAAAACTATACAAGATGTTAGTTCTGTGTGGAATCTGATTGTATCAATCAATCATGTACTGTTGACTTAGACCTCAATTCTATTAGGGGAGCCCGCGTTGTAGGGGTTGTATTGGGCCAACACGCAAAAAATGTGTTTTTTGTTTGTACAGTTATATAATGCCATAGTGCTCTATGCTAGAGCATTGTAGCACTTCTGGCTCGAGTTGGCAATAAAAAGTGGAGCATTGCAACACTTCAAACCCTGGCATCACAACACTGTGAGTCAGGTTAAAGATAAAGACTAGAGTGATGTAGCGCTCTAAACCCTAGCTCCAAGATGTTGCGAGTCGGGCTAAGCAGTTTTTCTTCCCTCTTATTCTTATTTCACTAGAAGAGTTGTGTTCTTTAGATGTTTTTAGGCGCATCTCTTATTTGTTTGAATAGATTATTGTGTGTGTGAAGTGAAGAGATATAAAGAGAGAGTGTAAGAAAAGAGATCTAGGCAATTTCTCTCAATTTTCATATTGAATTTCTTGGCATGGTGTGTCTCTATGATTTTTTCCTGGTTGTAGGTTTTTCACGTTAAATCTTGGTGTTCTTTCTTCTTCGCTGCACTTTTATTTTTCTATGTACTTATACTTCCCAACACAAGATTGGTTATAGTATCCAATTTCTATTTTAATCTTATTTAATTAAAATTTTTTTTAGGCCAACGCGTAAAAAGTTTTTTTTTGTTCATATGGTAGTATAATGCCATAGTGCTATATGCTAGAGCAATATAGCACTTCTGTCTCGAGCTGGAGACAAAAAGTGGAGTGTTGTGGCACTTCAACCCCTGGCACCACGACACTGTGAGTTAGGCTAGAGATAGAGAGTGAAGTGATGCAGTGCTCTAAACCCTAGCTCTGCGGTATTGTGAATCAGGCTTAGCAATTTTTCTTCCCTCTTCTTCTTATTTCACTAGAAGAGTTGTGTCCTTTGGATGTTTTTAGGTGCATCTCTTATTTGTTTTGACTAGATTACTATGTGTGTAAAGTGAAGAGAGATAAAAAGAGAGTGTAAGAAAAGAGTTCTATACAATTTCTCTCAATTTTCATAGTAGATTTCTTGGTGTGGTGTGGCACCATGATTTTTTCCTGGTTTTAAGTTTTTTTACGTTAAATCCTGATGTTCTTTCTTCTTCAGTGCACTTTTATTTTTTCTTACTTATTTTGCTGTGTTATTATACGTCCCAACACAACATTAGTTATAGTATCCAATTTCTATTTTAATCTTATATAATTATTCTATAGCCATATATGGCCATTTCTCAACTCTAGCAAAATGGCAAAAAATTGCTTCTTCCCTTATTAGGATGGAATAAATTGACTTATAGTTGACTGTGCTTTTGTTGCATCTCCTTATCTCTCCTAAAAAAGTTGTGCTTAATTTTTTGATTACATTTCTAATTGGATTAGTTTTACTGAGAGTATATACAATATAATTATAAAAATCATTCTCATCAAACCTATGTACTAATTAAGGATGGAAAGTTATATGTAAAAACTTATATAAAAAGTGCGTGTGAGCAAATTGTATATTTGCATCCTTAATCATGTACATTGGTTAAAAAATAAATATTTACTTCATTATTCATAAGCCATAACAGGAAATCCTTGCCCATGAGCACCATTTTACTCTGGCTCAACATACTTCGTGCTCTCTCCCCAAAGAATTCAGCACATCTCTTCCCTTGGTTTGGGATGACTTCATAATCCTAGTACCATAGTAATAGTTTGTATCTATTTATAATGTATTGAACTAGGACTTTCTTATTTAGGGTTGTGGACTCATAATGCTTATATCCCTCTTTAACTATAATATTACCCTCTTTCATGACTTCATACTGTATTTGTATCTAAAAAATGCATCCTCATCCTCAAACATGAGAATCATTTTAGTGAAGATAACATTATACTTATTGTGGTTTAGGAGGACACCATATACAAAGAAGTAGAATCCAATCTTCCAAACAACATCTTTATTAGTGCATTTCATGACAGCATTACTCAAGTATGTTTAGTTGAAATTCTTGTCACCATCCAAGTAGTTGTTTAGTAGTATGTTACTTCTTGACATCATCTTGAACTCATCATCAGATGCGATGTCTCCAAAACTCAACCAAATCACTAAATAAAATTCAATGAACTTAAATTCCATACTCTTCCCTCCAATATTGAATATAATATATCACTTATCATTCTAATAATTATAAACCATTCTAGGTAATATTTGATGAAACAAGGTTGTAGAGAACAACATTTTAGGAGCTCTAAAGAAGTGCCTGAAGGGAGAACTCTTAGCCTAGATAATAAGGTCATTAGAATAAATTATTTAATTGATTTGTTCATAATACCATTACTATATATGTGACCAAAGCTCTATAATGTCTCTCAATTGTTAGAATTAGAGTAGATATCTATATATATAACCAAAAAACTTAAATGAGTTAATCCTTATAGTTGTGATGAGAGAAAAAATATCTTTAAACCACCTTTGAAAAATGATTAAACCATATTGAATCATCGTTAAACCATCTTGGATGATGATTAACCCATCTCTAATAAGCCTTTGTGCGGTCTTCAACTTTTATGAGCAATCTTTAAATCATGATTGACACATGATTGGGCCATATGTGACCCATATTTAAAGATAATTTGTTCATGATCCAAGAAGGATCAAAGAAGGTTTGAAGAAGGTTCAATCATTTATCAAAGATGGTTTGAAGATTGCTCAAACATGGTTGAATATGGTATGAGGACTTATTAAAGATGGGTGTGGGTCTCCGAAAGGGAAACTGCTTGCAGGGGTTAGAATGCAAAAGGGTACGATTACACTATCCTATAGGATAAAATGGTTGCATACCTTTACACTCTATGTAAGTAGGCCAATGGAGGAGCATATAGAATTATACATATAATTATCCATAAAAACATAGTTACTTTTTCCTACACATTTCAATGGATAATGATATATATAATTCGATAATCATGAGATTTCTCCTATTTGATACATCAGCTCGAGTGAGATTTATTTGATGTGAGTGTTAGTTTCGTACAGGCGCAAGCCTTCATGGATAATTACATCTTTAGCATTGACTTAAGAATACTCTCGATTAGGAATGCTATTTTATTCTCTTCTTGGTTTGGTGTATAGTAAAATTCTTAGGTTCTTTTAATCCAAAGGAGAGAGGCTCTTGATTAAAGTGAGGATTAGACTTTTTAAATGTTTAAAAATTTGATTAAAATGTGAGTTTATCAATCTACCAACAAAGAGAAGGTTTAGATTTAAACTTAATTTAAATTTGAATTCAATTAACCATCTTAAATAGGAGATACTGAGGCATGTACAATATGGATTTATGCTTGCCTAGAGTGAGCTGCCACCTAGCATCCTAAACATAATCTATCGCCTTATTAATTTAAGATAGGATGGCTCTATTCTTAAGGAATCAAGGATTTTTAATTCAAAGATTTTAATCATGACTTTAATATGTAACCCTAGCTATGCATATAATCTTTTATCCATTAATTTGAAATGAAAAGACAACCCTAGGTATGCATAAGAGTAAGGTGGCCAAGCTCCACCACAACAGGCTTGGATTTTACTCTTTTAAATATAGGTTTAACTGCACTTGCTTATTATCTTCTAGCTCTATATCTCCTATAGGATTCCAAAAGATAATACTTCTCACAAGAAAAGAAAATATTTTATTTTGGAGCCCTATGTATATAAGAAAATACCTTTAACCATTTACAATTCTTTTAATTCATATAACGATCTAAATATATTCTAGACACTTTACATTTACATTTGATCACTTGCATATACATTTACACCTAAGTATATTCTACTTTGCTCTTCTTTTCACAACATAAAAAATATGTCATAAAAATAAATGTAATGCATGTAGGTGCAATGTCGGTGTATACAACTTAATAAATTAAATGCACCAATAAAAAATAATTATGCATGGTTTGACATCTAGAGTGCAGAAAATAAATAAACATACCAAAGATACCCTATAGGTAAAGGTATCAACATCACACCAAAACACATTATCGGCCTAGCCTAAGACTAGAGTCAGTTGTCATAACAAGCCATCTACACTGTGTGTATAAGCTATGTGATTTGGATATATCTTAGGTTTGTTGTTATTTGAAGTTTTCTAAAACCTTTATTTTATTTGTTTAAAGCCTAAAGACATTTAGTTTGAGTTTGAGTTTTAGTATTTTAGTATTTTACTTAAGCCTTTAGAGATGTGTGAAAGAGAATTTTATTTTTTTATTTAATTTTACTCTTAATTAATGCAGAATTTTATTTATGATTATTTTAGGAGTTCATAGAAATTTATTTCATATTTGTCTAACATTTATTTAATTTTTAATTATTTTTTAAAGTTCTGGTTCAATCAAGGTGTATTTAATTTGAAGTTGAAAATAAGTTATTAATTAAAATATCTATTCAATTTACTATTTGTTATGATTTTATAAATTTATAGAAATTTATTTGGAATTTTTTTATTTTTATAAATTTTAATGAATTTTTTTGTCAATTTATTTGTGGCGTTGTCACAACGGGTACGAGGACCAAAGCCTACTTAGAACACATCGCCCTGTAGCTCGAGGTATTCTAACCTATAAATTTTATTGATAGAATTTGTTATTAAATTATTAATTTGATTATTTAAATTGAATAACAATTGCCTTTGTTAAATCAGAGCTATCATATTTATTTCACTCTCGTTGGGGCTAATTTAATAGCATCATAAGCTTGGGTTACCCAGCAATTATCTTGGTTAATTTACTTTAAATATTATTTACTATTATTCATTTAGGGTTTAGGTGGATTGAGTTATTAATTATTGATTTTTTTTGAGATTTTATTAAATTTTCTTAATTTTAATTAATTATTTAATTAATTATTAATTTTTCTTAATTTACAAATGACTTTTTATTTATTTAGAATTTGATGAGTTTTTTTAATTTTCACTTGTTTAACATTTAGTTTAGAGCAGCCTAGATCTTAAATACTTTTTTAGGATTTAATTTGAATTTTTTATGACTTAAATAAGATCCTAAGTCAATTATGCATGTATATGTTAGTTTCACTAATTGATAGACCACATAATCTTCAATTGCATAAATTCATCAGAACATATTCTTCCAAACCATTGAAATTGGCTTCATCGCCTTCTCAGGTTTCACAATTATTATCCACAGTAAATTTATCTATAATTTTGGAGATTTAATTCAGGCAATCTAACCATTGGATTGGATAATTAATCAAATTTATACATCCCTAAACTTGGCACTAATAAGTAAAGTCCTACTCACCAGTGGGTTATAAGGTTTGAAATATTAAATGCAGAGTTTCTATAAGGACCTGGGGTTTGGGTGATACTACTCATATGCATGACTTTAAAGACCTATGGGCCCTAAGGTTTAGATAGTTTACCTCACCAGAGCGAGTCACGGTGCAAGCTGGCTGTAGCACCTCCATTTGGGAGAAATGAAGGTGGCTGATTTCTTTATTTTATTCTCCAATTATTCTAGACATTCCTCACAAAATAATTAAGCGAGTAAAGAAAGAAATAATGGTTAGAAGTATACATAACAAAGTATGTCTAAGATAAACCCAACATATTAAAAAAAAATTTATATGCATATATACATTGATGATGATATAAGCAATGATATTACATATGAATAAGTGCAAAATAAACTTTATACAAGTTAATTATCATTCTAAATATCATAAAAGAGAGATTGATCAATGAATAATATATGTAAGTTAATCTCAAGAAGTTAAAAAATTATATCATTTACGTTCACTAAAATATTTTAATGGTAATTAGAATGAATCACTAGCCTAGTAAGTTTATTTATAAACAATGCCACATGACTGATAAATCTATAAGCTTTATATCATCAAGGAGACATATACATATATATATGTAAAAGTTTTCATGTTGAAGAGAGTAAATATAGTGGTATAACTAGTCTCTTCTAAATAAACCAGTTTTAAGAAAATATCATTTAAGCATCTAAGAAAAGGCATTAAACACAACTCATCAATTTATAAAACCAATTTTCTCAAATTACTTGGATTGTAATATTTCAATAGGACTCGATATTTAGTTAGGCATAATAACATGATAAGTGAACATTCACAACAAATCACAATATGAGATGCTTTACAAGTGCTTACCAATCTTACTCAATCATCTCCTTTCCTCCAATTGTGAATTACAAAATCTATTAAATACACTTGTATGTAAGATAATAACAATGCATTTTTTGCGACATTCAAATCTTCAACCTTTAATAAAATATAATACAAGTTAAGAAAATAGATTGAGTAAAATTGGATGGTTTAAACTTATATTAATTTTCTCATGTTTGAACAAAGAGATTAATATTCATCATAATTACAATTTGATGTGATAGGAAGAGGGATATACATGCCCATAATTCATTAAGATCAAATTTATGTGCAACATTGAAGCACAAATATATATTTAAAACTCACCATTCTTAGCCACAATTTATTGAATATCAGAGAATGGTTAAACATGTTACCATCTTAATTTAGTATGAAATACATCTTTTTATTGGTCAAATAAACATGTTACAAGAAATTAACATATGCAAAACCATAAAAAGAGACAATGATAGCCTTATTTATTGACCACAAGAGTTTTAAGGAAATGAAAAGGAGGGGAAGTTATCCACATATGATTTATTTGAAGTGTTGATATTATCTATATTATGAATCATTCTAGAGATTTTGATGATAAAAAATATATGCTTTGATGTTCTAATTTATGTGTTAAGTATTTCAGGTGTAATGATTTGATGGATGTGCATGATAATTACTTATATGAGATTTATATTGCACAAATCAAGTTTAATCAAAATTTGAGCTAAAAGAACTCAAGATTGACCAAGATAGAAAGCTTGAAGATTTTTATATTATCGTAGGAGTATGTTAGTGGTTCATTATTATTTACTTGCATGGCTCATAATTTAAATATCTATTAAAGCTATTTATATATTATTAATTAAGGATAATAAGCATAATTTAGAAATCTATAAGATTCTTTTATTAAATAAATTTTATAAACTTCATTGTTATCAATTATGAAAAGATAATTAATCAGGAAAATTAAATATAATAAGCCTTTGTGATAAAAATTTATTACATATTTTTTTAAATTAAACTTGTTTCTTATAAATTTACTGATTTATAATTAATGTTATCAAAATTATATCATATTATTGTATGAAAATTTAATATATCTTTAAATATATAAAAATATGTATAAATTTATATTTCATTGCATATGATATTATTTTAATGGAAACGTGGCTTATTTTTTATGTCGTTAGATTCCTTGGATTTTGTAGATATAAATTGATAGGTTAAATGACCCATTTGGAGCAATATTAAATTTATAATGAATTTCTAAACATTAGTTGATTTTAATATTACTTGTTGGGTAGCTATTTTTACCTTATTTTGGATGTATATGAAGACTTTTTGACTTGTCCATGTGACTAGCCATTTTATAGCCGTTTAAAACTTATATTTATTTAATATAAATAAATTATTTATAAAATATAATATTATTAGTTGATAAATTATTATTAGATTTTTAGTTTTATTCAAATTTGGCTTTACTTTCCATTTTTCTTTAAACACCCCTCATCCTCTTCATATGAGGGCTATTCAAGAGAAAAACTTCAGAATTTTCTCCATTCCTTTTCTCTTCCTTACATGCTAAATCTTGAGAGGAAAAACTTTGATTTTTATTCAAAGAGCTCTTTTCATTTGCGAGATCAAATTCTTGGTTGGAAAGCTTCAACGCACTAAATCCTGTAACGTCTCTTGGAGTTCTTGAGTTTGCTTTCTTTTTCTAAATTTTTACTTGTTATTATTTTAGTTTTTAATCATATATTTTTTTCTTGAAAATATTTATTATTTGGTGAAATACTAGTTGAGAATGCTATATTAAATTTTTTATGTTAAATTTTTTAAATCCATTAAGATAACAAAGCAAGTATTGTTATTTTTTATTTTTTGGCATAGATATGCATTTCAAATCTAATTCATTTTTAAAAGTATTATATGATTTGAAGAGTTATAGTTTAACAAGAAAAAATATTTTCATTTAAAATATTATTCATATTTTTATCAAAATATAAATTTATCTTAAAGTGAGCAAATTTAATATTTCATTTGCAAGTAGTGAAGTGATTAAAATTAATTTGTAAGATCACCTCAAATATTTTGGTCATTTTATTACAATATAATTTGAGCTTGTATTATTTACATCAAATTATATTTTTCATTTTCTTGATCTAAGCCATTTGGCTTAGTAAATTTTAAATTGTAATTAGATTGGATTGTACTCACCCATATAGGAGAGTACTTAGGTTATAAAGAACTTATTTGATTTAAATAAGTGAGGTTTTTAAGGCAAACCTAGGATTAATAAATTCTAGCCCGAGAGTTGTCTGACGTGGACGTAGGTCGGATTGGAATCTGGGCAGAACCACGTAAAAATATTATGCCTCTTATTTTCATTTCTTGCATTTATTTTTTTTTATCTTGTCATAAAAATTGTTTGATTATTTATTCTATTCCAAATAGCATTAAAATTATTTTAATTACCTTCTTTTAATAAAAATTTTAAGAATACAATTCACCCCCCCCTCTTGGGGTGCCATTGTCATCCAACATGAAGCAATATAAAAATATGAATCTACATTAACCTCTCAGAACTAGTGATGAAACATATAATAATGAGAGGATATGAATAGTCTATAAATAGTCTATACTTGCTACCATTCAAAAGATAGTTGGGGCATCACAAGAAAGTAAAATATAGGCATATGTGTAAAGATTCAAGTATGATTATAACTCACCTTATATCTTATTTGATATATTTATATCCAACTAAATGAATCTAACATATACCTCTTATATAGTTACAACATTTAATATTTGAGGATTTTCAATTTTCTTAAATTTGAAATGTGTATAACTGTCATACCCCATTTGATCCCCCTAATAATCAACCTAGAGTGTAAAAGAGAAGGAAAATTTGAACATTCTTCCTTTTTACTAATACCTCTATCAGAATCAAGGAGTATGAAGTAGTATATTCAGAGTATCCTAATATATCAAAAAATATCAAACTTTATACTTCATAACAGGAAGCATACGTAATATACCTCAAATAAAATACACATCTTAATTGAAATATAAAGCTTTACTAAAATTTTTAAAATTTACTTATATACTCAAAAATTTATGTACATCGCCTACTCAGATACACCCAAAAATTATATGTACACAAAAGAGTAGTAAACTATCTTGACTACTACCCCACTGGCTCCTTTTTCTTTCCTATAATACAATCACTTCTAATGAGCTATGGCTCAATGAAATACACAAATAATATATAAGAAATTATAATGAACATATTGGTAATTAATGTAAAACATATATAAAATTCCATCCTTGTCATAAGAAATGCATAACATCGCTTCCTTTCTTATTCCTATTCAATACCTTTATACAAGTTATATGATGGTTATAGGCTTTTGCATCATTTTAGCTTTCTAATTCAAGGTTAGGTCCGAATTCCCAACTTTTAGAATTAGAGCTACTCTCTCATTCAAGGTTAGGTTTAAATTCCTAACTTTTAGAATTTTGAGAGTGTTGGCTTACCTCATCTGGTCTTTCACCTTTTCTTGTATGGTTTACCCCCCCATACATGATTTATTTCACTTTTCCATCATTATTCATTTCTCACAATCATATAGTGTGTTAATATAATCATTACTACTTAATGAATCAACAAAACTAGAATTAATTGAAATAAATTTTATCATAACATAACAAATATAAATTTATAATTATATAAAATTTTATTATTTCCTATGTATCATTTGAGTATCTTACCTCGCTAGGAATTTACTATCCTAAACTTTAACTTCTTTTCCTCTTGTATACAATCTCAATTTCACTCTTTCTCATTCAATGATAACCATTTCTCACTTTTAAAACTCTTTTCTACTTCCATTCCCTTCTAATTCCTTTTCTTTACTATTTTCTGCAACCACTTCAACCTTCTACTTATAAATTCAGCAAACAACCCTTTTTCCTCTTGAATTCAATAAGATTTTAGCAACCTAAATCATTATTTCAATAATAGCAGCAATAACCATTACCTATTTTTAGTAAACATTAATATCCTTACTTTTTTTTAGCTACCATCAACAAACAACAGCACTTTCCCTTACTGTTTCTTGAATTTTCAACAACTAGAAACAACAACCCTAGATTAAGCAAACCACACTTAATTGCAGCCAAATAAAGTTTCCAGCCACTAACTAAAATATTTACCTAATTTACCTTACCTTAACTTGCTAAAAAATTAAGGAATTCTTCCCCATAGTAACCTGAATCCACTCCGGCCAGCAATACCTGCTCCTTAAGCTCACGACATGCAGCTCCTTCACACACCAGAAGCTAGTTGATAGAAAATGGGAGAGGAAATACTAATGCTGTATAATGCCTTTATTCAAATTATATTATATTATAAGATCCTTAATGCTTTTCTCGCAATAGGATTCCCAATAAATTTCTAGCCGTGAGATCTAATCTAGCCAGTGCATGGCTCAGTTAGTGGAATGTAGACGTTATAGTGGAATTCTATAGTACTTAATATTGGCTATTATAATTACACTCCCATATAATTGTAAATATTTCTTGAAATCCAAGTCAATCAAATTAGCAAGGCAATTGAAACGTTCATTTATCAATTATATATATATATATATATATATATATATATATATATATATATATATATATATATATATATATATATATATATATATATATATATATATATATCGTCTCTACTCGATATTTGTTTTCTAAAACATAAAATAATAGTGAATATAGCTTGAGTTATGATAAATTTCTTATTTTACCTATTTAACATAAAAAAAATATTACAAATCATAGATATTATTCTCACCTAGAAACTATGACTTCTTTTTAGAGCAAAACCATTACTGAATGATCCTACACCATTATACATGATAATTATACAAAATTAACTGAGTTTCATTAAGAATAGTTGGGCTTCCTCATAGCCACAGTGACAATAGGGCATATTAAATATAATGGATAATGTCAAAATCACTTAAATGGTTATTATAATGTCATTTAGAGCTCCTCACACCTTAGAAACTGATAATAGCAACAAGTTTAGTATCATAAACATGGGAGAAATCATTAATGTCATTATAAACATGGTTATCATAATGCCATAGGACTGATGATAGAACAAAGGAAGGCTTAACAACCACCTGACCATAGGTTTGACAGTGAAGTGAAGAGGAAAGGGAATCACCTCCGCCCAGCTGTAAGTCTGATTGCAGAACAAAGAAAGACTCAACAATCACCCGACCATATCAAAATAGCGAATGAGAATGACTCAACACTCACCTGGCCATATCAAATCAATGAATAAGGATGCCTCAATACTCACCTAACCAGATCAAAATAATGAGAAAGAGCTAAGGAAGAATCAAATATCCTCCTGACCAGATCAAAATAGTATAATAAAAGATGGAAAGGAGTCCAACATTCACCTGAATAAATCTAAACAATGAGCGAGGATGACTCGATACTCACATGACCAAAAAAAAAAAATAGTAAGAAAGAGCTAAGTAGGAAACTAATGTCCAACTGATAAGATTGAAATAATAGAACAAAAGATGAAAATGACCAACATTCTCTTGACCAAATTAAAATAGTGAGTGAGGATGACTGATACTCACATGACTAGATCAAAATATTGAGAAAGAGTTGATGAAGACTCAACAATCACTCAACTGTAGATTTAACAGTGAAGTGAAGAGGAAAAGGAGCCACCTTTACCCCACCATAAGACTGACAGTAGAGTCTCTACCCAACTATCAGTCTGATGGTAAAACAAAGAAAGACTCAATAATCTCCAATAATAAGTCTGACGGTGAAGTGAAGAGTAAAGAAATTCACCTATGCTTATTTGTAAGCCTGACAGTAGAGTCTTTACTCGACCATAAGTCTGATGGTAGAACAAAGAAAAAACTCGACAACCTCCTTAACAGAAAAAAGAAAATATGGGGAATGAAGTGGTGGTGAAGTATACCCCCTAGGATACTATAAAGCAACCAACTAGAATACCTTATATCCACTTGACTATATTCCTGATAGTAGGACAAAAAGGCAGAAGCCACCTCCACTCAGCGCATTATTGACCTCATTTCTATATGAGGTCATCATGATCTATCTAGATTCCTACCTATTGATCTGATGGTTGACAATCATCCATTTATCAATCATCTAGAGCCCAAACAAATTTTAATCCAACCCTTAATCAAATTTAAATCAAACTTCAATCCAGACTTCAACCCAGCCTTAAATCCAAATCTTCAATCCAACCTCCAATTAATTTTCAATCAATCTTCAATCAAGCTTCAATCATATCCAATCATCAATAATCATTCATTTGATTACCATTGATTTGGATAATCCAAACTTAATCAATCCAATCCAAAATTGCATTCAAATCCAAATTTTCAGATCAAAATCCAAGGTTAAGGGCTCTTGTCTTGAAATCCTTTTTGAGTGATTTTTTAATCACTTCAAAACCCAATCAAATGACCCCTAATTCATGATATATCAATTGCATATTGATTAGAAATATCCCTAGGATCAACCCTCCAAATTTGAGTCCAATCTGACACTTGTAACCTTAGAAACTCAATTGAAATTCAAAAGCTACAAAACCTTCAAATATTTACAGCCTATGCCACTAGACTTGCCACCTTGTGAAAATTGACCTTGGGGCCTTTCCCAAAACCCTTGGCCATGCCCATAACTCTTGTTATGATATGTTGAACTTAAAATTGTACTTTGGGGGACCTAGTTTAACCCATAGTTGACCATGGGTCAAAATGCCCTTAAGGGTAAAATTGAAGTTTCCTCTAAACTTCAACATGACCCAATCAAACCAAGCAATACAACCTTTTCTAATACATCCTAAACACCTTTAGGAGTGCATTGGACGCAAATCCAAACCTTGGTCATACATAATTGACCACACTTTGACCAAATCACCCCTTGACGGCCCAAATGATCATTTCAACTCAAATGATCATCCCAGTGTATGAGACTACCTCCATTGGTCATAAATCACTCTCTTGAACCTATTGGACCCAAACCTAGCTCCTAGTTTAACCTGGTTAACCAAGTCAATCATGGTTGACCAGATCAACCATAAACCCCCATTCATACTCAATCAAGCTCCAAATCCACTTTGAACCTCATCAAAATCCCCTGACTACCTTTCCCAGTGATTTGGACCTGATTGGTCACTTTGACTTAGTCAATAATTGACTTGGTCAACTATACCCATATATAGTCAAATCCAATCAATATAGGTCCAGTCCACCATATGCAATCAAACCCAGTCCAATTAAGCTCTTCTATCATAACCTGATCCGATATGATTTGATAATATATAGGTCATACCATATCCGATTGTGGTAAGACTGATCCCAAGATCTGGTTGGAGAAGTACTGAAATAAAATTTTTAATTTATACACTATATAGAATCACTATTGAATTACAATATAAAGTAAAAGACTACTGAATTTCAATATAATTTTTTATATGTCATCCAAAATATATATAATATGAAATTTATCTATAACAGTGCTTGATGATAGAGAGTACAACAAAAATAATAGTCAAGCTTGCAAAAATTAAAACTAACTAAAATATACCTACAACACATATCAGAGCGTGCTATCCGAACTACTCAACTCACTCCTTACCCTTCCCCGGGCCTGAAAATAAAAGCAAAAGCAGGAATGAGCTAATACGGCTCAGTAGGGTATCATAGCCTAAAATAGAAATCAATAACCAAAATTAAAAAGACTGAGAACTATGCTAAATTATATGCTGAAATTAAATACAATTAAATAAATACTAAAATAAACTGAATCATATGCAAATCCTTCATAACAAAATCCCACATCGGTAGCCCATTGGCTCCGGCTTAATAACACTTAGGTAACAGAATCTGACCGGCATAACATAATCCCACCTTGGTCGCCCACAGGTGCTGGCAGAACAAAATCCCATCTTGGTCGCCCACTAACACCAGCATCACATCACAATACTTCACAACATATTTTTTAATGCGTTTCATTAATTAAATCACAATTGGAATGAATTCAAAAATTGCCAAAATGTTCCAACGGTAGATAACAGAAATACTATTGAGTAAAAATTCATAATTTCTAAACATAATTAAACTACCATAAATTATGTAAAACATCATTTTGAAGCTTTAATTGAACTGAAGCACTATTTTTAGATGTCAAATTAATTTTTGAGTAGGCAAAAATCATTATTTTATCAAAATCACTTGGTGAAAAATTTCTAAAATATACTCAAAATATTCATAATTACAGTCTCCATAACATATAAAAAGTTACGAGGTGAAAGTTTTACCAAACAAAGTTATCCTAGTTTATCAGTTACAAAAATACAAATTTGATCGAAAAAATATCAAAAAGACATTATTGAAATATGAAATAGGCAAAACGTAACCTGCCTCAAGTCGAGCAAATTTCCCAACTAGGCTGACAGACAAAAATCGCTCTACAGCTGCCAAACACTAGCTTCTTTCTTTTTCTCTCCACTCTTTCCTCTCATTTCTCTGTTAATGAGAATGAGAAGAAAACGATGGGATTTTAAATAACTTTACACTAAATTCACTTTAGATATTTTATAAAATAATAATAATATTCTAATAAAATTTTAATATAAAATTTATAAAAATTCTATTATGGATTCTAAAAATTTTAGAAAAATATCCACAAGTAACTTATTTTATTTAGAAACTTTTGGTGAAATCGATTTGCAAAACAGACACCTCAGGTCCCAAAACCCTTACTTGTACTATTAGATGCTAATTTCTTAAGGAATTTCACGAGTGCCCAAAAATTATGAAAAAATTAGAGAAACTAAAACACAACAATAGAGTTGTTATGGATAAGATGGTTTATGATTTGAGCTTATAATGATCTTAAATAAATTCTTGACTGTTATAGGTAAAAATGCAATTTTAAAAAAATTGAGTTATAATAATCCCTCGACATTCCCAAATCAAAATATGTTAGAATAAACCTGAGCAGAGCAGTCTCATCTTAGATTCTTCTCCTAAGTAGCCTCCGTGACGATCCTGTGCTTCCTCTGCACCTTGATCATTAGAATCTATTTGCTCCTTAGTTTTCTGACATCGTACACCAAAATCCTATCCGGCTCTTCTTTGTAGTGTAGACTTAGATGAACCTCCATATCATCAATAGATAATCACTTTCTAGAATTAGATACCCACTTTCTCAGAGAAGATACATAAAATACACTATGTATATCAGATATATGATCAGGTAACAGCAACCTGTAAGCAAAACTACCAATCCTCTCAACAATCTCAAAAGGTCCAATATACCTTGGACTCAGCTTACTGATTCTTTCAAATCTACTAACACCTTTCATTGGGCTGACTTTGACATAAATAAAATCACTAACCTGAAATTCTACCAGTGTTTGTTTCTGATCATAATACTTCTTCTACCTATCATATGCAACTCTCAATCTTTCTCTGATCAGCTAAATTTTTATTATAGTGTCATCCACAAAAGCTGGTCCTATCACCAATCTGTCACCCACCTCTGTCAAAGATAAAGGTGTCCCACACTTCCTATCATACAGGGCTTCATAAGGAGCCATACTAATGCTATACTGATAACTGCTGTTATATGCAAACTCTATCAATGAGATATGATTCTCCTAACTACCACCAAAGTCAAGAACATAGAGTCTCAAAAGATCCTCTAGTACATGAATAGTCCTTTCAGATTATCTATCTGTTTGTAGATGAAAAGCTGTACTAAAATACAATTTCATACCAAGCCCTGTTGAATGCCTCTCCATAATCTAGAAGTAAATTTTCCATCATGATCAGATACAATCACCTTTAGTACACCATGCAATCTGATAATGCCTCTAACATATATCTGTGATAATCTGTCTACTAGATTGGTCTGTTAGATCAAAATAAAATATGTTGACTTTGTCAAACTATTAATACTTACCTAACTGGCATCATATCCCTGCCTCGATCTGGGAAAACCCATAGCAAAGTCCATCATCACCTCCTCCCATTTCCACTCAGGGATAAGTAACAAATGCAGAAGATCACCTAGCCGCTGATGCTCTGCCTTCTCTAACTGATAGGCCTCACACTTCGAAACAAACTTAGCTATATCTTTCTTCAATCTAGGCCACCAAAATATACCTTTTAAATATATGTATATTTTACTACTTCCTGGATGAATAGTATAACATGAGTAATGTACCTCATATAGGATCTCAGCTCTTAGATCACCAATAAAAGAAACTCATAATTTATCATTGTAGAAAATGACTCCAGAATCAGATAAAGAGAGTTCAGATCGCTTACCAGCCTTAATATGAACACTCAACTTCAGATACGCTGTATATGATTTCTAAGCTTCTTGAATTCTTTCCTATAGAGTTGGCTGAATAATTATCTGAGCTAATAATTTTGGATCTGTATCAGCAGATACCACCTTTATCTCTAATTTCTCCAAATCTCGAACAAGAAAATCTATAAAAGTAAGCAACGAAAGAGAAGTACCTAAATACTTCCTACTTAAAGCATCTACTACCACATTCACCTTGCTAGTGAGAGGAACTTTTATATTTTTAAATATACTTCGAGCCCCACATGATTTGCTTTATTTATATTTATATATATATATTTGGATCAAATATGCATAGTTGGGCATTATACCACCCCGAAGAGTAGACTAATGTCCTCTTATCAATTTGAAAGAAAGAAAACTATAATCTATTTCCCTAATCGAATGCAGCATAGGGAATGTATAAATCATCCCTATGAATGATAAACACATTCTTTTATCATTCCAATTAGGAGAATAAATCATGAATTTATTCCCATAGTTAAATATAAAGGATATTTGATCTGCTGTAAAACTAAATCAAGTATTCACCTATCTTTGATTATGAAATTAAATTAAAAATAAAGATAAAGTAAAGTCCGTGTTCATAGATTTTTCCCCTACCTTAGAAAGGAAACCAGGGTAGGGTTTATTTTATTATGGGATCTAGACTCCCTATAGGGGCAAGCCCCTATAGTTAATTACATCTCCTTAGAGAATACTCTTGCTTAAAACGAAGAGTAAATAATTTTAAAATATATATAAGTTTATAGAAATATTTGGGCTAATTTAAATTTTGAAGTACATGCTTTAGATTATAAATTATTAAATTAAATTTGAAGATTTAGATTTGACTGGAAGAAGGAATGTGCGAAGAGAAGGGTGTATATAATTTAGACGTACCACTTACCTAGAGTGAGCTACTAGCTAACAATCCTAATCACAATAATTACTGATGAATGCAAGATTTTAGATAGCTCTATCCTATGAATCAAGGAATGGTTAAAGAAATTTAAATTGAATGCAATGTAATATGCTTTCAAAAAATAAAAATCTATATGTATGCTTATGATGCATGAACAAAATTATATATAAAAGTGATGATTTTATTAATATAAAATTTATAGAGTACAACCTAGGGTCTGTAGTAAAGTAATAGTAGGCAGGTCCCACTAACAACAAACCTGGATTATAATCCTATAAGAACATCTTGAATCAAGTACAATTGCTTATGGTCTTCAAGCTCCAAGTATTCTGTGGAATTCCAAAAAGAATATCCCCTTTAAAAAGGATATTACTTTTTAGAACCCCACCTGTACATGTGTAAGCAGTTGTTTTTTATTCTTTTTGTAACTCAGGACACAATACAACTCGATCTATATATAAGAAATCTATGAAATTTAAATATACAATTTTCTTTACATATACATCATCCCTAGAAATATTTTACTTTTGCATAAATTTAAAAGCAAAAATTAAATGCAGATTTGAGTGCATTGTGAGCAGTTATATGAACAAAAAAGTAAAGAAAAGTAAAGTACACGGCCTTCACTCATTCACTCTGCTCACTAGTGCATTGATAAAAAAGTAAACATGGCATGCTATATTTTACAAAAAAGTAAGCAAATACACATATATGCCTTCTAGGCAAGACACCTGCAATCAAACCACAATAATCTACCAACCTAGCCTAGGTTAAAGTTGATTATCCTAGCAAATCATCTAAGTGTGTGAAAAAAGGTAGTGTGGCTTTAATATATCCTATTTGGATTTATTATTTAAATTACATGTATTTTTAAGGTTTTGTTGACCTCATTTTTGTATGAGGTCAGTATGACCAATCCAGACCTTAGGATCTTTCCAATCCTTAGGATTAATCTCGATCCTAGGATCAATCTGATCTTAGATCAATCCAAACCTTAATTTCAATCCAGATTCAAATCAATCCTGATCTCAGATCAATCTAATTTCCAGACTATTCTAGATCCTAGGATCTTTCCTAGATCTTAGATCTTAGGATCATTCTAGACCTTAGGATCCTCCTAGAATCTAGATCCTAGGATTCTTCTAGATCCTAAGACTATTCTAGACCCCAGGCCCTAAGACTTCTAGATACTAAAATCTTCCTAGACTTCAATCCCTAGGATCTACTCTAGACCTTAGGACTCCTTCAAATTCATTTAGATCCCAGGATCATCCTAGATCTCAAATCTTAAGATTCCTAGATCCTAGGATTCTTCTAGATTCTAGGATTCTTCCAGATCCCAAACCCAGGACTTTCCTAGAATTCATACTTTAGGATTTTCTCTAGACCCTACGAATCTTCTAGATCCTGGAACCTAGGATTTCTTAGATTCTAGAGATCTCCTAGATCCTAGACCCTAGGATTCTTCCAGACTTTAGGTCTTAAGGGTCTACCCATATCCTAGATCTACCCAGACTCTAGATCAATATAGGTCTTAGGATTCTCCTAGACCTTAGATCTATCTAGACTTCAAATTCATTCAAACTTCAAACCAACCCAGACTTTAAACCCATTCAAGTTTCAAACATGCCTAGACTCTCAAGCAATTCAATCTCCCGCTTAATCCAGACTTAAATACTTGATTCAACTTCCAATCAATCTTCTATCCAGACCTCAAATCTACATAGATTTCAAATCTATTCAAGACTCAAATCAATCCAGAGTTCAAGTCAATTCAAATCCCTGACCAATCCTGATCTTTAAATAACCCAGATTTTAGTTGCTCCAGCCTCTGACCTGACTTTAATCCTATCTAATCATCTACAATCACTTAAATGATTGTAAATAATTTAGATAATTCAAACCCTATCATTCAAAATCAAAATCCAGCTCAAAACCAGAAATCCAGATCAAATTCCAAGACTAAAGGTCTAAGTCCTGAAAGCCTTTTTCAGTGAATCTTTGAACACTTCAAAATCCTATCAAATGACCTCTGATTCAAGGTATATCAGTTTCAAACTGATGTGATATGTCTCTAGAGGCAACCCTCCAAATTTGAACTCATTCTGAGGTCTCTAACCCCAGAAATTGAATTGAAATCCAAAGGCTGTAAAACCTTCAAATATTTACAGTCTATGCCATTGGACCTGCCACCCAGTGGATTTTGATCCTGGAGTTTTCTCCAAAGCTCCAAATCACTACCAGACCCTTGATTATAACCCATTGAGCATTAAACTGCATTTTGTTGGACTCAATTTGACCCCTAGTTGATCAGAGGTAAAAATGACCAAAATACCCCTATGGGGTGTGAATAGTCACTTTAACCAAATGAGCTCCAAATCAAATGCAGTCACTTTCAGCAAATTTCAAATGTCAAACCAAATCCATTGAACCCAAAACCAGCCCCTAGGTCAATTTGGTTGACCAAATATGCCCTTTAGGGTCAAAATAGGTCATTTTGACCAAATGGCCTCCTCAGACCTTGGGACCACCTTCATTGGTCTCCAAATATCATTTCAAATCAGTTGAACCCATTTCCAGACCCTGGACCCACCTGGTTGACCAAGTCAACCATGGTTGACCTAAAAGGCCCATTAAGGGCCCAAATAGGTCATTTTGACTAAATGACTTCCCTAGACCTTGGGACCACCACCATGTTGTAAATCTGGTTTTGATGATGACAAACATGTTTCCAGTGTATTTTTCTTGGCTAATCAGTTTCAGGCACAAAAGATCGCAAGCTACTCAAGCGAACTCAAGATCGGGTCCAAGTGTGTCAAATGTATGATTTTTTCTTTTATTGAGTCAATTGTAATGTAACTGATTCCCTAGCTAAGTAACCTTGCACACACACACTCAGGGAGAGAGATTGAGTGAATTAGAGTTTCTGTTAAAATTTTGTTCAGATCGTCCTGGACGATAGTAGCATCGTCCTGGACGATCCAGTTAAAACAGAAACCCTAATTAGGGCGATTGAGTTAAGAGGGTCTGATTAAGCAGATCGTCCTGGACGATCTTTGGATCGTACGGGACGATATGCTCAAATCAGAAATTTCCAGCCGCCAGATTAAGTTAGGCAAGTTTTATTTTAAGTATTTTGGTCTGATCGTCCCGGACGATACGTGTATCGTCCTGGACGATGCACTACAATCATGCCTAAATTGGTCTGGTAATTAAGGAAAACAATTAATGTTTAATTGATACGATCACATCGTCCTGGACGATCGCAGGATCGTCCCGGACGATCGTGATCGTCTTGTGCATTTCAGCTGTACGTCCAGAACTATGTACAGGACGATTTGGGGCCTTTTTGAACTAATCGTACCGGACGATTACCCTATCGTACGGGACGATCAAGTCATTTTTTGGTCGTCCAGCACAGATTTCTCTGGACGACCCGAACTGTCTTCTGGACGATTTCCTTCAATTTGAACTAATCGTCCCGGACGATCGCAGAATCGTACGGGACGATATGAACAACTTTTTCTACTGATCGTCCAGAAGAGCCAGATCGTCCAGGCTGAAACAGCTGAATTTGAACTGATCGTACAGGACGATCTACCGATCGTCCTGGACGATCTTGGCCGACAAGTTGAGATTTAGGGCAAATTTTAAGCCCTCCTTTAAAAGAACTTTTTCCTAGATTTGGAAAAATCTTTTGCTGCCTTCCTTCCCTGAGAAATCCTAGAGAGAGAGAGAGTTGGGAGAGAGAGAAGAGATCTTGTGAGGGGGAGTTAGTGAGGGATTCACTAAGGTTGCTCCAAGCACGGATCAGAGTCGTCTTCTCCGCTCGTCGTCTGTCGTCTAGTCGGTGTTCTTCGTGGGAGGATCGTTCGCAAGAAGATCCGGGTTCTTTGCCCGCTTCAGGAGGAAGCGAAAGGAGTTCGTGGGTTCTCTGCCCGCTTCAGGTGGAAGCAAAAGGAGTTCGAAGGTTCTCTGCCTGCTTTAGGAGGAAGCGAAAGGAGGTCGGGTTCTCTGCCTCACCGTGTGGTGAAAAGGAGGTGTTTTGTACAGGCTTCTCCGCCTTGCTGTGGGAGCAAAAGGAGAGTCACTTTCGTTTAGTGCAATACCCGGAGGGGAGGCTCCGGGGAGTAGACGTAGGTCAAGTTGACCGAACCACTATAAAATCTGGTTTGCTTTTTTTGATTCAGTTTTGCATTTTACTTTTGAATATAAACTGCTTGGGTGAATATCGTTGGTTGATCTTTTCGTTATTGTTTACTTGTTTCCGCTGCTAAGTATCGAAAAGATTTTTGTAGTTATCGTGAAATTTTTAAATAACCAATTCACCCACCCTCTTGGTTAGCCTCGGGACTAGTTCACTAGGGCTTAACATCCCTTTCGAACTTTCAAGTGGTATCAGAGCGGGATTCAAAATTTCTGTTTAAAAACTTTTGAATTTGATCCATGGCTAACTGTAACAATCGTAATACTGCTGAAGGTTATTCTATAACGAGACCACCGTTGTTTGATAACATTCCATTTGATTTTTGGAAAACACGCATGTCTACTTTTCTTCAGTCTATTGATTATCGCATGTGGATGTTAGTTAAGGACGGATACGAACCACCTTTTTGAATGGTTAACAATGTGAAAACTGAATTGCCGTTTGCTGATTGGACGTTTGATGATCGTGATTTAGCACAGTTAAATGCCAAATGTTTGAACTGTTTCTTTTGTGCTTTAAAATCTGAGGACTATATGCGTGTTTCTACTTGTACAACGGGAAAAGAGATTTGGGATAGATTATGTATAACATATGAAGGTACAACTGAAGTCAAACAATCTAGGTTAAACATCTTGTTACATGATTACGAACTTTTTCGCATGAAACCTAGTGAGACTATTTCAGAAATGTACACAAGGTTCACTCAGATTGTTACCTCTTTGCATGCTTTAGGTAGAGAACTTACCAACTACGAAAGAGTGAACAAGATTCTTAGATGTTTGCCTGCTTCTTATGATGCTAAGATTACTGCTATTACTGAATCCAAAGATTTAAATACTTACTCTATTGACAGCTTACTTGGATCACTCATTGCTTACGAGCAAGGGGTGAACCAAAGGCAACTTGATGCAGGTGAACGCAAGAAAGAGAAGACCGTGGCACTAAAGGCCAAGGATTCAGATGCTAGCTCTTCCGGGTCTGATAGCGATGATGTTGCCTTAATCACAAGGCAATTTAAAAGCTTTCTAAGGAAGAAACATAAGAACTATCAGAAGTGGAACAAGGGTAAGTCCAATAAAAACTTTAAGGGTTCATCTGAATCGGTTTGTTTTGAATGCAGGAAGCCCGGACACATTAAGGCTGATTGTCCGACACTTAAAGCTCATCCAAGCAAGGAGAAGGGTGAGGAGAAACCAAAGTTCAGAAAGGACAAGAAGCGGATTCAGAAGGCGTTCTGGGCAGACTCTGCATCCGACTCTTCTGAGACTGAAGCTGAAGAGGAGGAAACAAACTTGTGTTTGATGGCTGATGATCACCCTGGTCAGTCCGACCAGGAAGAGGTATGTGAGCTTACTTACGATCAGTTATTTGAAGTTTCTGAAAAGATTCATACATCATATAGGAAGCTTAAGAAAACCCATGCTAGTTTGAAACTAGATTATCTGACTTTGCAAAAAGAGCATGAAGTGTTGATTAAGGACCATTCCACCATTGATAGCAATCACATGTCTTTACTAGATGAGTTTGATGAACTGAATAAAAAGCATTCTGATTTAATTATTGAGCATAACTTGTTAAAAACAGCGCATGTTGAATTAGAACTTGCTTTTAAGAAAGTGAATGATTTGGCATCTGAGTTAGAAAGTATTGAAAGTGCAAAAACGTTTGAAATTAGAAGTTTAAACAAACACATTGAGTTTTTGAAAGTGAAAATCAGTTCTTTTGAAAATAACAAAACACCGCCTACTTTTGAACAATTTTATGCACCGCCACCTTTTAAAAATTCTGTTGCAAGTTCTTCAAAGCATGTTTCATACACTACTAGGAAGAGGCACTATCACTCACGACGTTTAGTTAATCCTTTTCCTGGTGTTAGATGTTTTTCATGTGGCATGTTAGGACACATATCACACACTTGTACTGTTCACCGTAGTACACATTGGGTGTGGAGACCCAAACTGCCTGTTACACAGCACAGCACGCATGCATCGCATTCTTCTTTTCATAAGATGGAAACCAAACCTGTTTGGGTTCCTAAGACTGACATTTGATGATTTTGTAGGTGTGCTCTCACACAAGACCTCGTGAGAGCATGTGGTACCTGGACAGCGGATGTTCTAGACATATGACTGGAGATGCAAATCAGTTCATTTCGCTGGAGGCCAGAGCTGGAGGCAAGGTTACACTTGGAGATAACACCACCAGGAAGGTGGTAGGCACAGGTATAATTGGTGATTCAAAGAACTTTATGATTGATAATGTTTTGCTTGTAGATGGACTGAAACACAACCTGCTGAGCATCAGTCAACTCTGCGACAAGGGATACAGCATCAAATTCCTGCCCACTGGCTGCATTTTAAGCTTAAATGATGAAGTTGTTTTGCAGGGGCAAAGGATCAACAACGTCTACAAGCTGGATGTAAGTAGCATCAAATCTGATAATTCAATTTGCTTAAAAACTGCTGCTGATGAGTCTTGGTTATGGCATAGGAGATTGTGTCATGCCAGTATGAAAACCCTTAGGAGAGTCACCCAAAAGGACTTAGTTAGAGGTGTGCCCAAGCTTAAGTTCACTAAGGATCACCTGTGTGATGCCTGTCAGTTGGGGAAGCAAGTCCAGTCCTCTTTTCACTCTGTTAAGGACATTAGCACCTCTAGACCTTTAGAAGTTCTTCACATGGACCTCTTTGGACCCATTAGCACTGCCAGCTTAGGGGGGAGAGTCTATGGTTTTGTGATTGTTGATGATTATTCAAGGTTCACTTGGGTTAAGTTTTTGTCACACAAATCTGAGTCATTTGATGAGTTTAGATCTTTCTCTACTTGGATTCAGAAGAAGTTAGGATGTGAGATTATTACCATCCATAGTGATCACGGAGGGGAGTTTGAAAATGAAAAATTTGGAAGTTTTTGTGAGAATCATGGGATTAGTCACAATTTTTCAGCTCCTAGGACCCCTCAGCAGAACGGGGTAGCTGAAAGGAAGAACAGGACCTTAGTGGAAGCCGCTAGAGCCATGCTTGCCGAGTATTCACTTCCAAAATACTTTTGGGCTGAAGCGGTGAACACTGCCTGTTATGTGCTGAATAGGGTGAATGTGAGAGTCAAACTGAACAAGACACCTTATGAGATCATTAAGGGTAGAACACCAAATCTGTCCCACCTCCATGTCTTTGGCTGTAAGGTTTTCATTCTAAACAACGGGAAGTCACCCTTAGGAAAATTTGACCCCAAATCTGATGAAGGAGTGTTCTTAGGATATTCAAGTGTGGGGAAATCCTTTAGGGTGTTCAATAGGAGGACTTTGGTGGTGGAAGAAACAACCCATGTAGTGTTTGATGAATCTGATCCTAAGGAGTCTAGATCTGAAGTAGAAGATGAAGAGATTGTTGAGGTTACCCAAGGAGTTGGAAATACAAATTTGGAGGAAAGGGTAGAACCTCAAACCCCATTGCCTAGAGATTGGAGATATTCTTCGAGTCATCCTAAAGAACTGATCTTAGGAGACCCTTCTGAAGGTGTTAGGACTAGGCATGGACTTAGGAAGGAAGTAAACCATTCTGCCTTTATCTCAATGACTGAACCCACCAACATCAATCAAGCCTTGTCGGATGAGTTTTGGATTTTAGCTATGCAGGAAGAATTGAATCAATTTGTAAGGAATGATGTTTGGGAGTTAGTAGAAAGACCTAGAAACCAAAGTATTATGGGAACCAAGTGGGTCTTTAAGAATAAGATGAATGATTCTGGTGTGGTGGTGAGAAATAAGGCAAGATTGGTGGCTAAGGGGTATAATCAGATAGAAGGGATAGATTTTGAGGAAACTTTTGCCCCTGTAGCTAGATTGGAAGCCATTAGAGTGCTACTAGCCTTTGCCTGTTACAAGGGATTTAAGCTGTTTCAAATGGATGTCAAGAGTGCCTTTCTAAATGGGGTAATTAAAGAAGATGTTTTTGTAGAACAACCCCCAGGTTTTGAGAGTTCCCAATATCCAAGTCATGTCTATAAATTAAAAAAGGCCTTATATGGATTGAAACAGGCACCCAGAGCTTGGTATGAGAGGCTTAGCACATTCCTGTTAGAAAGAGAGTTTGTTAAGGGGAGCGTAGACACCACCCTTTTTCTGAGGAGAATAGGAGATGACTTACTCATTGTCCAGATTTATGTTGATGATATAATTTTTGGATCTTCTGATAAATATTTATGTGATGAGTTTTCCAAAATAATGAGTAAGGAGTTTGAGATGAGTATGATGGGAGAATTGTCCTACTTTTTGGGGTTTAGCATAAGGCAAATGGATGATGGAACTTTTCTCAATCAATCAAAATATACTAAGGACATTTTGAAGAAATATGAAATGGACAAAGCCAAGCCAATCAATACTCCCATGCCCTCCTCAGTTCAGTTAGATAAGGATTCAAATGGAAAATCTGTTGATCAGAAGAAGTATAGAGGGATAATAGGTTCACTGCTTTACCTGACTGCTAGCCGACCCGATATCATGTTTAGTGTCTGTCTTTGTGCTAGGTTTCAGGCTGATCCTAAAGAGTCCCACCTGACTGCTGTTAAGAGAATTCTTAGATATCTTTTAGGGACCCCAAACCTAGGAATTTGGTACCCTAGGCACAGCACCTCTTTTGAGATCATTGGATATTCTGACTCTGACTTTGCGGGGTGTAGGGTGGATAGGAAGAGTACCTCTGGGACTTGTCAATTCATAGGACAGTCGTTAGTCTCCTGGTCCAGTAGAAAACAGAACTCAGTTGCACTTTCCACTGCTGAAGCTGAGTACATTGCCTTAGGAAGTTGTGTGGCCCAAGTTCTTTGGTTGAAACAACAAGTCTTGGATTTAGGAGTACCCGTTGGCACAATTTCTGTTCTGTGTGATAATACCAGTGCCATCTGTATCTCTAAGAATCCAATCCAACATTCTAGGACCAAACACATTGACATTAGGCATCACTTCATTAGGGACCATGTTACAAAAGGGGACATTGAGCTACATCATGTAGCAACTGAAAATCAGCTGGCTGACATATTCACTAAACCACTGGCCTTTGACTCATTCAGCATTTTGAGAACCAGATTAGGAGTGATTGATATAAATGCTTGATTCTGATGACTGCTGATGTATTATCTTTCTGATTGGTATTCCGATTTCTGTTAGTTAGGTTTAGTTTTTTGATTTCTGATTTCTATTAGTTAGTTTTTGGCTTTGATTATTTACTTTCAGTTGATTTTATGTTTTTGCTGATTTCTATTTTAGCCTTATTGTTAGTTTGATTTGAGTATTTACTCTGATATGATTTTATATTTTTTTTATTCACTGGTTCATATCTTGCACTTATTGTTTTATGCTTTTCAAGATCTGATCACCGCTCACTACTTCTGGTGATCTGAATTTTTGACTGAGAGTTTTTACCTTGGTTTGGTTTGGAAGCTGATAAGCAGTGATTGACTTCGCTGAATCTGTTAAAGGGGAGAAACATTGATAATTGTTTCTCTTCCTCTAACTCCTTTTCTGGTGTGTAGTTTCTTTTGAATAAAAATCCTTTTCAAAATTAAAATGTTAGTTTTTGAAATAGAGATTATTTTATCTTCCTACAGTAATCTGCCTCATATCAATAGTGTTTTTCAAAGTCTTGAGTCATTAGTTTGATTTTCTAAATCAAGTGATTGCATTTATCATATGTTGTATGGGTTTTGTTTTGTGAATCGTTCTTCCTTACTGCGGAGAGTCATCTCCTATGTCTGGAAGATAATCTCACAGCTGAGACTCTTTAATGATTATGAAAAGGAGAAAGCTTATAAAAGATGCGCAGTGCACCAGATAATTTGAAAAAGAGGCATAAAATGAGCCCAAAACTGAAAAGATGCAAAATTGCCAAGTTGGATACACAAAGTGTATCAAAAATCAAAAGATGCGCAAAGCGCCAATCAATTTGAAAAAGAGGCACAAAATGAGCCCAACACAAGCTTTCTTTCCTTTCAGATTATTAAATGTCTTAGAGAAATCTGTGCGCCACTTAATATTTTCAAAAGCTTGAGTTTTGAAAATCCCGATTTCTGATTTTTTACTTTGTAACACTATTATATCAGATATTTTTCTGGAACGAGGCTTGAAAGGATTTCTTTTCAAATCTAATGTCTTTTATTCTGAATCAGATTTTTGTTTTGAAAGAGGTTTGCATCGATAAGGTGCCCGGGGTCAGAGTTACGAAAGTTGATTATTTCCAACCTTTTTGGATTTCAGCGCTGTCAATCGTCCTGTCATTGGTTTTTGAATCTAAAATCAAGGAAAAATTCTGATTTTCCTGTTTTGTTGTTGTTCTGTGTATGTTTTATTTTATATTTTATTTTCGTGTTATGTTTTTCCCTCCTCCTTTTTGTGATGTCAAAAGGGGGAGTCAGTTGTAGTCGTGTCTGTTTCTATTTTCTGAGTCATGTTTTCTGTATTGTTTAAGCTGTTAAATGAAAATTTAAAAAAATGTGTGTTTTGTTTGATTTCTTAGTTTCATTTTATTTTCATCTTAGTTTCATTTTATTTTCAGACTACTTTACAAATGTTTGCCATCATCAAAAAGGGGGAGATTGTTGCAAATCTGGTTTTGATGATGACAAACATGTTTCCAGTGTGTTTTTCTTGGCTAATCAGTTTCAGGCACAAAAGACCGCAAGCTACTCAAGCCAACTCAAGATCGGGTCCAAGTGTGTCAAATGTATGATTTTTTCTTTTATTGAGTCAATTGTAATGTAACTGATTCCCTAGCTAAGTAACCTTGCACACACACACTCAGGGAGAGAGATTGAGTGAATTAGAGTTTCTGTTAAAATTTTGTTCAGATCGTCCTGGACGATAGTAGCATCGTCCTGGACGATCCAGTTAAAACAGAAACCCTAATTAGGGCGACTGAGTTAAGAGGGTCTGATTAAGCAGATCGTCCTGGACGATCTTTGGATCGTACGGGACGATATGCTCAAATCAGAAATTTCCAGCCGCCAGATTAAGTTAGGCAAGTTTTATTTTAAGTATTTTGGTCTGATCGTCCCGGACGATACGTGTATCGTCCTGGACGATGCACTACAATCATGCCTAAATTAGTCTGGTAATTAAGGAAAGCAATTAATGTTTAATTGATACGATCACATCGTCCTGGACGATCGTGATCGTCTTGTGCATTTCAGCTGTACGTCCAGAACTATGTACAGGACGATTTGGGGCCTTTTTGAACTAATCGTACCGGACGATTACCCTATCGTACGGGACGATCAAGTCATTTTTTGGTCGTCCAGCACAGATTTCTCTGGACGACCCGAACTGTCTTCTGGACGATTTCCTTCAATTTGAACTAATCGTCCCAGACGATCGCAGAATCGTACGGGACGATATGAACAACTTTTTCTACTGATCGTCCAGAAGAGCCAGATCGTCCAGGCTGAAACAGCTGAATTTGAACTGATCGTACAGGACGATCTACCGATCGTCCTGGACGATCTTGGCCGACAAGTTGAGATTTAGGGCAAATTTTAAGCCCTCCTTTAAAAGAACTTTTTCCTAGATTTGGAAAAATCTTTTGCTGCCTTCCTTCCCTGAGAAATCCTAGAGAGAGAGAGAGTTGGGAGAGAGAGAAGAGATCTTGTGAGGGGGAGTTAGTGAGGGATTCACTAAGGTTGCTCCAAGCACGGATCAGAGTCGTCTTCTCCGCTCGTCGTCTGTCGTCTAGTCGGTGTTCTTCGTGGGAGGATCGTTCGCAAGAAGATCCGGGTTCTCTGCCCGCTTCAGGAGGAAGCGAAAGGAGTTCGTGGGTTCTCTGCCCGCTTCAGGTGGAAGCAAAAGGAGTTCGAAGGTTCTCTGCCTGCTTCAGGAGGAAGCGAAAGGAGGTCGGGTTCTCTGCCTCACCGTGTGGTGAAAAGGAGGTGTTTTGTACAGGCTTCTCCGCCTTGCTGTGGGAGCAAAAGGAGAGTCACTTTCGTTTAGTGCAATACCCGGAGGGGAGGCTCTGGGGAGTGGACGTAGGTCAAGTTGACCGAACCACTATAAAATCTGGTTTGCTTTTTTTGATTCAGTTTTGCATTTTACTTTTGAATATAAACTGCTTGGGTGAATATCGTTGGTTGATCTTTTCGTTATTGTTTACTTGTTTCCGCTGCTAAGTATCGAAAAGATTTTTATAGTTATCGTGAAATTTTTAAATAACCAATTCACCCCCCCTCTTGGTTAGCCTCGGGACTAGTTCACTAGGGCTTAACATCCCTTTCGAACTTTCACACCAGTAAACTCAAAATATCATTCTGAACTGGTTGGACTCAATCCTTGACCCTGGGTCAACTTAGTTGACTAAGTCAACCTAGTTGACCCATTAGGCCCATTAAGGGCCTAAATAGGTCATTTGACCTATACAACCATTCTAGACCCTGAAACCACCCCCATCAGACCCCAAATACCATATCAAACCATTCTAACCCAAATCCTTGTCCTGGGTCAACCTGGTTGACCAATTTAAACCTTTAAGCCCATTTACACCCAATCAAGCTTCATATCAATTTCAAACTTATTCAAACTCTCCTGATCACTTGTCTTAGTGATTTGGGCCTAACTGGACCTGTTGACCCAATCACCAGTTGACTTGGTCAACCATACCCATGTATGGTCAAATCTAGTCAACATAAAATCCATGTACCACATATATTCAAATCTTATTCAAGTAAACTTCAAAACCCTTCAATTTCAATTTAATGTAAATTTTAAATATCCTTGAACATACCATGAGTCATATCATGAGGGTTTTGACCAAGTCAAAGTTACCATAGATTTTGGTTCAATCAAACTCCTAAGTCATGTTCAATCATATCTATCTCAAGATGTGCAAACCCTATCAAGTTTTCAAAATCAATCCATATCATGGCTTGAACTTTTTCTAATCATAGATTAAGTGGAGTTTAATGAAATTGACCAAGTCAACCATTTAAGATTTGGTCAAATTCCTTTAAAACTCCTTTCAAATGCTTAAGTTCAAACCCTTAGCCTCAAAACCCCTTTCAAGTCATTTCAAATAGCATTCAAGCTTTACTCCATGTCCACCAAGGCCTAAGTTGACTGTTTGACCAGTCAAACAGTCAACAAGGGGTCTAAATGGCTTTAAAGCATGGATAAACTACCTTTTAGCTCATCATATCTCAAACCCCACCTAATCCATATCACTCCAGCAGCTCAAGACAATTCACCATGCCACCTAAGCAGTCAAATTGACTGTTGACTAGTCAAACTAGTCAATAAGCTTTCTAATGGTCTTAAGTGGTCAAATAGCTTGGTCCAAGCCTATTCCCTTTACTCCAACCTATTCCAGCTATTAAGAAGTACTCTAGAACATTCCTAAGACATATCCCAGCCCTTGGATCTTGATCCAAGGGCTCTAATCATCATCATGTGCAAGTGGGGACCAAGGGAGCTTTCCACGTGGCTTGTCGTTGGTGTCCTCGATTCTACAACTTTTCAACCACCCCAGGGGCAGGTGGCAGCCATCCAGGGGTGCTCCCAACTGATCCCAGCCCGTCATTCTATCTGAGATGGTTAGAATAGGGCAAAAAACCCCAAAATGAGGGATTATTCTATTCTATCCGCTCTCTTACCATCTTCAAGCCCTCAAGCCCATATCTTGATTCGTTTTGAATCTCCAGACTCTCCTCCTCACTTCCCAAGTGAAACCCAACCGTGGGAAGCTCGCCGTTGACGATCCTTCGGTCACCCGAAGATAAAATCCGTCCAACACATATTCCACTCGATCTAGACGTCGCCAGCTCGAGAAGTCTTCTACAACATTAAACGTGGATAGTCTACAAATTCAGAGATACAAAAATGGTTCAATCCATCCACTAATCAAGGTGAAAAGTGAAACCCTAGCATAGGATACACTAGGCTAAATAGATTTTCGAAAAGCTCATTTTAATCGGCGTTTTTAATCCCACATCAATTCTTTTCATACCTTGATGCTCTGTTTAAAATTTTATTCAATTTCATCAAATATTTTAAGAGAAAACTCCAAAAAATCGGATATAGGGCGCTCTCCGTAGCCTGCATGCCTGGGACGTTTTCTGGGCCGTTGATCTTGTGATCAATGGCCCATATCGCGTTATATCATGCGATCTATAATCACGCGGCTTGACTGATTGCGTAGATCACCGTTCGGCTCGATCGAAGCTGCTCATTTTATATGGCGGACGATTAGACGGCTCGCGGGATCTGCTCACTCATTTAAGTGAAACCGCGTGGCCCCCACGTGCTTTCACCAATCATTGGCCCGCCGCCTCGGGACTTTGACCTGCCTATCGGGAGCCGCCACGTGGACTCCGCCGGTGCCGCCACCGCGGTTCTGGATCCACCAACCAGACGATGCCACGTGGCATTCCCGCCGCTTTTTAAATTAAAAAATGACTTTAAAATTATTTTAAAATCATTTTTAAATTCTAATTTATTTTAAAATAAATATTAAATATTAATTTTAAATAATAAGATATATTATATATTAATATATTTTAGAAATTAAGTTTTCTTAATTTAAAATTATTATTAATCTAATTTTATAATTATATTTTAAAACTATGTTAATTTTAAATATTAATTATTAGAAATTAATAATTAACATTTCAAATATTTAATATTCTATTTAAATATTAATTATTAAATATTAATTATCTTAAATAATTTATAACTTTAATTAATAATTGATTTATTTAATATTTTAATTGATATTAAATACTTTATAATATTATTTAATATCAAGTGATTTTAAAATGTTAATTAATATTAAATTATTTAATATTTTAATTAATATTAAATAGTTTATTATTTTAATTAATATTAAATGATTCATAATTTTAATTAATAATTAAATTGTTTAATATTTTAATTAATATTAAATATTTTACAATTTTAGTTAAATATTAAATGATTTTAAAATTTTAATCAATATTAAATTATTTAATATTATTTAAATGATTTTAAATATTTTAATAAATAATCAATTAATTTTCAATGATTTAGTTAATTAATATCCAATAATTAATTAATTTTTTTTAAAATTATTCTAATTTTGAAATTAAATCAATTCAAACTATATCTTATATTTCAATTAACTAAATATTTAATTATTAATTAATATTTAATTAATGATTAATAATTTAAATACTTTTGAATATATATATATATATATATAAATAATTTTAAAATTTCAAAAAATTCTTAAGTTTTAAATTAACTGATTTTAAATTTTTTTTAGTCATTAATTAATTTAAAATTATTTAAAAATTCCTTTTAATTGATTTAAACTTCAAAAATTTATAATAAATTCATTTTAAATCAGAAAATTAAGTATAATATATCAAAATTTTTAGAAAATTAAGTACTTTAATTTAAAATTAACTTCAGAGATCAAAACATGTTTAATTTTAAATTTATTTTAATTACTTAATTATTTTAGTATTTAATTTAGTATCTAATTAAATACTATGTTAATTATTTTGAAAATTAAAAATTTATTTTCAAATAACCTTGGTTGATCAGTAGATCTCTCATTTAGATATTGAATTAACCTTAATCATATCTTAAGTATTCTTAATTTAAAACATATATCTATGTATAATGTCTTGTATAGATTAAGTATATATTTTAAAATTATTCTAAATAGGATATATGTATACTTAAATATTTTAGGTTGAGAGATCTATTATGAAATTTTAAACATAGATTAACATGTTTGAATAGAAATCATGTGGGAATGTAAATGAATGATTATGCTCTAATCATTCATTGATCTAATGAAGTATATTTAATTAGCATAAATCTTTGCATGTTTAGTACATACACACACCACTTAGTTTAAGGCTCTCCTAGATTTAGGATTGATTGTGAATGTGTTTATATGCATTTATATGTTAAGTCTAAGGGTTAGTTAAAACTTTGATTCAAACCTATTAAACCTAGGGACATAATTAAGGACAATAATAAGGGATTCATTTAAAGAACTTAGAAAATCTTCAATAATTAGGATACACTTCAAATTGACTTGAAACTTTGAACACTTGAACTTAGTGACACTCTCGGCCTTAGGAAAATTTTCCACTAAATTTTGAAGTCATTAAGCCCCTTAATTAATTTAATCAAAATTAACCCTTAATTAAGCTTTTAAGCCTTCCAAAAATTATAATAAATCAAGATTAAACCCAAAAATTACAATTAATACCTCAAAATGACCAGAAGTAAATCCTTAATCAATAAAAAAATAAAAGCCCCTTGACTGGACTTTAAAATCAAGCTTAATTTAAGTTTAATTGAAATTTAATAATTAATTAATTAATTTAATTAAAAATAATTAAAAAGTCCAAAAATTTCTCAAACACTTGGAGATCACTCCTTAAGTTATTCCTGACCTTTGGAGTTGATTTCAAGGAGTTTGGAGGTCATTTGGATTCAAATCACAAAAAGGGCCTTAATTAAACCAATTTTAAAAATTCAATAATTATCAAAACTTCAAAAATTCATAACTAATTCAAATGAACTCCAAATTGAGCAAACTCAAAGGCATATAACTCATCTTAAGGTCTAATATTTATAAAAAATGTTAAGTTTCCAGAAATCAATCAATTTTGAAAAAGTTAACTTTTGGTCAAACTTAGTTCAAAATCAAGTCAAAACTTCAAACCTTCATAATAAAATCTAGAAAAATTCCAATTTCAGCAAACTTACTGTCTAACTGATCGTATTAAGGTCTAGTATTTTAATAAAATATTAACTTTCCAGAAAACTCTTTAAATCAAAAAGTCAACTTTTGACCCTTGAATTAAATGAATAAAATAATCCAGAAAATGCTAAAATTCAATAAATCATTCAAAATTCCAGAAAGCATTAATTCAAACTTAAAACCAGCAACCAATCAATTTGAATAAAATTTATCAACTCTCAAATCCTTAATTAAACTTAAAATACTTAATTATACTGGGTACCACTAGGTAACCCAGGCTTACGAGGTTATTAAGTTAGCCCAAAGGAAGGTGAAATAAACTTCACGGCCTCGGTGTGCAACAAAGGTGATATCCAAAAAAATAATTAAAATTAAATTTAAAATTAATTTTAACTCATTTAGGTTTAAATTTTAATTAAAATACCCTTAAGCCTTCAACCAACCAGAATCTCAAGCAACTTCAATTAAGTACCCTATTTAGGACATATCAAAGCCACACAGCCTACCTCACACACTTTAGATGGTTTGCTAGGACAACCAACTCTAGTCTTAGGTTAGGCCGATGTTTACTTTTCTGCTACTTGTGTGTGCCAAGTTTTTTGTGATTTTCATTGCATGCTGGTTGCTAGATTTAAGTAATTGATATTGATATGATTGTTTATTTATTTACTGCATTCTGTGTTGATTTGATTGTACATTAGATCTACCCCTAGGTTAGGAACGATCTGTACTAATTCAATCTTATGCAGGTGGCCATGCTCATACAGGGCAGTTAAAATTAAAGGGGGCATAATCATAATTATTAAATTGCACAGGTGCTAAGCATGCTAAGACCCCCATTTAAAATTAAAAGAGCATGGCCAAGCGTGGCTGGTTTGAGTATTTTAAATTTCAAATATATTAACTGCTTGGGATGTTTCTATAACTGTCAATTATTAGGATAACCTTGCAGGATCGAGTCTAGATTTTTCAATTTTGATTAATGTAATTTGATATGAATTTGAGTTGTAATGTGTTAAGTACTTTGAGATTGAGATATTTAAACATCTAATTTGGAATCCAAAGAGGAAGGGACATCCCTTAGAGGAGAGTTCCTATCCATTTGGAGATCCAAATTAGGATGAATTTCAAATATCCAAAGAGAAAAGATAACACCCCTATTCAGGGGGAGTTTCTTTTCATTTGGATATCCAGACCCGATGATCCAAGGAGTTCCAAGAAGACGAAGAAGTGAAGAACAAGGAGAATCTCAAATCTTAAAGTCACTTGAGTCTTAGGAGTAGAATCCAGGTTGTAGTCAGTGGTACCCGGCCACTTTACTTTTCATGCAGACCCTGGATTATATTATTAAAAGGCACTTGCCTATAGACTTTCATTTTGAATATTTATTTAATTAATTTAATTCTTTGATTGATTTGATTAATGTGTTGATTGCGATTAGGATTTGCCTGCTTTTATTAGTTTATTTGGTTATCTTGCATGTCGTATTTGATTTAGCCTAGAACCCGATCAGAGGCTCGTTAGGGTACGGTCATAAACTATTTCTACTTAAACAAAATTTAAAAAACTTTAGGCTCAAATAGTAACTCTAACACTTTTAAGAAGTAAGCCCGGACTCGCCGGGAGTTTTTCATGCATTCATATTAACTTTTCTCTACCTTGTTAGGCACCTCCTCGCCTGCGGGTTCTGGCAGACCACCTGACCTATTAGGGTGCAGTTATGTCCAAGGGGATGTTGTGCAATCTCTAGGATAAAATCTATTTTTTAAGCCTGATTTTTAAACTGCTTCATTCTGATTTCAAGCATTTAATCGAGTCAACTAGCATGCATTACATTAGATAAAAATTAAAAATTGAGTCTAAATCTTAATTGCATTTTTAGCTTAAGCATTTCACCCAATATGTGTTGAGGGGCTAAATAGGAATCTGCTCTAGATGTCAGCCCCGCTTTCCTTAAACTAATCTTAAATAACATCCTAACCACTCTACATTTAAAAGACTTGACTCATGATTTTAAAGCATTTAGGTGGTTTAGCTAGCTCCCCAATCCAGGCCGGGGTAAGTCCAGATTGCATTGCATTAGCTAGGTTCTGGGTCACTAATTTTCAGTACCCAATTTTAGACTTAGGTTCTGAGGCAGATGTTCAATCCTAAGACCTCAACTTCCGAGAATCTAATTCCCACTTTCTAATAAAATTGACCACTTAAATATTAAATCTCTTTCAATCTAATTCAAGCCCAACACTTAGGATAGTTTGAGGTGTTTCTGGAGTAATTCAGAATCTCAAGGCACCTCCTACTCTTCTTCCTTTGACTCCAGAAATAAGTGTTCAATTTTGAACCAATCCCATTTGAAAATTCAAGTCCTTAACCTTCTTTGACATCAAGCTTTGAATTCTTTAATGAAATTTATCTCGCTATTTTAATCGAGAGTATTCGTAGGAAATTTTCTGGTTTCCTACGATGTAATTAACTACGAGGGCTTGCGCTCGTAGGAGATTTAGAAACCCAGACCAGATTTCAAAATCAAGTTTTTAAAACCTTCAATTGATTATCTTTGGGAAATTCAACCTGATGATCATTATCGTCATATTCAAACTATTGATAATGATTGATATTTTCTTTCTTTGGATATATATATCAATTACAATCATAATTTAAATTATGAAATTAATGATCCATATATTCAGATTAGCATAGTCAAACAGTTGATTAAACATCATTCTGATCTTTCGAGATCATATGTTGTTTCTCCTTGAGTTTGACTACGATAATCAGGGTAAATCAAGATTTATAATCTGAACTTGTTAGAGAATGATATATTCACATTTTGAGGTGATATATCATTCATAATAAGTGTTCGATTATAAAATTTAAATTTCAGAAATTTTTGAATTTTATTTAAATTTGAATTTTAAATTTCTGAATTTTATTTGATTTTATTTAAATTTTGAATGAATTTTGGAATTTTTATTTATTATATTTAATTAATTATTAAAATTAATTAATTAATTATTAAATTATTAATTAATTTTTTAAAAGAAAATTTATTTAATTTATAATTATAAATCTATGATATTATTATTATTTTTATTAGAATTTATTTTATATTTTTGAATTTTATTTGAATTTTAATGAGTTTATTTAATTAATGGTTATTTAAGTGTGATGAAGTGTTAATGGACATTTAATGAGTTTTAAATTTGAATTTCAAATTTGAATGATTATACATTTGATTTACAGTTTATTGGAGCTTATTTTATATTTTTATGAATTTTTTTTAACTAATTTGGATTTATTGCAATTAGACCCTTAATGAAGGGTTAATTAAATCTAAAAGTTATTTGAAGGTAAATTAGTGTCAAATCAGGATAAGTTTGAGTATAAGGTATGTGACATAAGTTTTTTATGTTTAATATATCACCCAAGATGGATGTGTGTAGTTCATCCTAGATTGAACTAAGTTAACTAAGACAAAGTCCTTAATTGTTGTCTGTAATTGTCACTAGGTTTGAAGGGATTGGAAATCATGTTTACTAACCCTTTGAACACTAATTACTATCATACCAAATTATAACAATCATGAGCAAAGTAAAGTGTCCTAATTCTCTATGGAATCATTGTAATGAATTAGTAGAATCATAGGTCATGTGATGACCTATGAACTTACAAATTCAAGTACAAAGGAATGTATATCTCAAACTGAATTAAGATCATCAAAAGATATAAGGAATATCTCTAAATGAGTCTCCATCCATTTAGAGCCTTGATTACATTCATTTTGATAGTAGTTTACAATAACCCATACACTATCAAAGGCTATATACTCTCAAAATTGAACATAATCATGTATTGAAATTATTTTTAAATGAAGGAATCCCTTTCACTGATTCCATAGGATGCTAACATGCATTGATTGGAGTTGAAATGAATTAGTTATGAATTTTTAAAAATCAAGATCAAGATATGACCTAGATTTTTATAAATTCATTAACTAATTATAATTGCATCAAATGGCCTTAGAACAATTATAAGAGATAAAACATAAATCCTAAGATACCTCTACCAAGTTTCAGATTAAAAAAATTTATATATTTTTATTTAATAATAAAATAAGATTTTTTTGTATTTTTAAAATAATTACTAAAATATTAATCAAAATAATTTAAATTTATTTTTAAAATAAAGTTCATGAAATTTTGAAGAAAATGAGCCATAGAACTCAAAAAATAGTTAAGAAATGAATTTTCTAGACATTTTTTAAATTCTGGCATTTTTTCTAAATTAACTTTAGGGTTTATTTACACAATTAGCTGGCGGTGCTGACTGTGCAGGTGCTTTTCCACGCTGTGGGATACGGTTGGGCCACATGAAAGGCAGTGGTCATCCAATTTAGCTCCCTTAAATAGTGCGGCACAGATTATCAAGCATTTGATCAAATGCTGGATTGAGATGAACGGCTGTGATCGAGTTCTACAATTTTAACATCCAAAAAATAAACCACGGGCCATGTGGTGCTGACGAGGCAAAGCACTCAATGCGACAGTGAAGCGGTGATCCATATAGATGATGGCGGTCATCCGACTCAACCACTTAACCAGCGCATTAACGCGCTGAGTCGTTGGATCTACCACGGTTCGATCCAACGATTTAGATCAAATCGTGGGTCTAAACCTAACCGAGAAGGATCAGATGGTCCAACCAGCCCCTGTGGTTTGAAACAGACAGTGAGGATTCAATTGGATGAAGATCTGCTAACCCACAATTCTAAAAGATCAAACAAAATCGTGGACATGGCTCAATCTCAGTCGTGCAAATCAAACAAAAGAAATGGATGATAGAGATTTCATCTTCCCCGTCTGATAGCCGTAAACTCTAAACTCAATTTTGCTTTCTTATACTTAGAATAATAGATCAATAGCTTTAAAACTTAAACAGAGGTAGATTAGGGTCTAATAAAGAATGGGGAAGGATTTCCCAAGTGGTCGATGCAATGTTTAGAGTTTTATTTAAGAACCTTGATAAACGCCTAGGGTTTAGGATATACCTCTACAAAAATTATTTCAGAAGATGAATAAGGGCTTGATAGCTTCGTTGTGAGCGCCCCTACTAAATTGTAGAAAACCTTGAGCTTGAAGGAAGGCTAGAATGAGAGTCCAAAGGTTTAAGACAGATTGAACTTCAGTTTTCTGCTCTTCTCTCCACCGGAAAGCTCCAAACACCAGGGAATCACTACGAAAATGTGGAGGAAGCTCTAGGGAAGAAAAATGATACTCTTGACTACTGAGAGTGGTTGGAAGGAGAGTTAGATCAGAATGAATGGTTTTTGTTCTTTTGGCCTATCTTAGGTGCTGGAGCCAAAGGCAACAGTGGGGATCAATCAGGGAAGCTCTCTGGATTCTGGACAGCTGGACCAAATGGTTAAGAGGCAGAGGAACTAGCTAGAATGACCCATTGGTTTAACTTCACGTGGGGAGGACCACTTGGTTTGGTTGAGCCATTTGGAGCCATGAAAATGACTGGGCTGGGTCGTACTAGCTCTAGAGAAGACTTTGGAATCAATTAGATGAGTTAGATGGGCTTGGATCTGGCTAGCAAACCTTGGTGGGTCAGGTTGACCATTAGAGTTCATTTGAACTCTTGTTGACCATTTGACTAGTCAGCAAAAGTCAAGCTAGCTGAGGAGGAGTCCAGGGAAAGGTTAGGAGGTTTTAGAATGATTTGAGAGCAGATTCAGGTTATGGATTTAGTGTTTGAGGGAGGATGTTGACTAAACATACATTAAAATGCTTTGTTGATTGGTTTTGACTAGTCAACATGGTCAAACCATGATGGGGTAGGTTTTAGAACATGTAGAAGTTATTTGAGCAGGATTCAATAGATTCAGAGTCATAGATTTATAGTGTAGGGAAATGAAGGTGTGAACTAAGTTTGACCAAGAATTTTGACTTAACTAATTCAAAGTCATTATGGTTTGACTCATGAGATTTTTTGGATAGATTTAGAACATAAATTGGAAATATTATAAGAGATTAAGATGCTTGGTATGATTGGATACATTGAAGTTATTTGATTTGGCCTAGTTTGACTAGTCACGGGTCTAGTTGACCCAGTCAATTATTGACTGGGTCAGGGTGACCAGTCAGGTTCATTCTACTAGTAAATAGTTCAGGGAAGTTTGAAGAGGTTCAGGGTCAAGCTGGTGGTCAACTATAGGTAACCAATGTGCATGATTAGTTGAGCTTGGTTGATCTAGTTTAACTGGATCATATTGATCAATCACTGGTTTGGGATATTAATAATAGGTGTTTAGATATGTAGATCTCTAGTGAAGTTGTTTGAACTTTGAAGAGATCATGAAGTCAGTACACTATGCAAATTAGTGCATTGGGGTTAGGAGGTGATAGTGTAGGGTTTCAGTGTATCTAAGTGGTTAAAGATTGACTAGAATTTAAATGATTAATTGAAGATAGACTTGATACTGGTTAAAGTAGGCTAGACAAATAATTGAATAAAATATTGATTGGAGACTGGATGTATGATTGATTGAGTGCTAGATGATTGATAATATGGTGACTATCAACCACTAGATATAAAAATTGGAGTCTAGAGTAGTGTCTGATGACCTCATTCAAAAATGAGGTCAACAACCAGGCTGATACTGAATAGATAGATCATAATCCTTGATCAGCTCTAACCATCTTCTCTACCTAAAATTTAAATCCTTCTAAGTAAAAATGTACGTTAAGCTCTGATTGTCAGTAAAGATCTTGCATCTGGCTCTATACAAGTAATGCCTCCAAATCTTCAATGCAAATACAACAACAGCTAACTCAAGATCATATATCGGATAGTTCCTCTCATGTGGTTTTAACTACTGCATATACACACATCCCAAACCTCTTAATGATGTATCACTAAAAACATGGAACCCCTCAGTGCCTGAAGGAATAGTCAAAATCAGAGCAGAAGTTAAACGATCCTTTAACAACTAAAAACTCTCCTCACACTCCTGAGTCCATATAAAGCTACAAACTTCTAAGTCAATATCATCAAAGGCAAAAAAATACGTGAAAACCCCTGAACAAACTTCTGATAATAGCCAGCCAAGCCTAAGAAACTACGAACCTCTAGAACTGTACTAGGCCTTGTCCAATCAGAAATCGCCTGAATCTTCTGGGGATCTACTGAAATGACCGCACTACTCACTACGTGCCTTAGAAATGAACTGCTCATCAGCCAAAACTCACACTTTGAGAACTTAGCATATGATTGATGTTGTGTTAGAATGTCGAGAGCAATCCTCAAGTGTGTTACAAGCTCCTCCTCAGATATGGAATAAATTAGAATATCATCTTTAAAGATGGTCACAAATTGGTCCAAATACTTCCTAAAAACCCTATTCATCAAATCCGTGAAGACTGCTATGGCATTAGTCACTCTAAATTGCATGACTAAAAATTCATAATGTCCATACCTCGTATTAAATGTAGTCTTTGCCACATCATCTGCCCTTACCTTCAATAGATGATAACTATATCAAAAATTGATCTTAGAAAATACTAAACATTCAGCCAACTGATTAAATAAATCATCAATCCTAGGCAAAGGATACTTATTTTTATATTGACTTTGTTCAACTCTTTGTAATCAATGCACATGCGCATCATATCATCCTTTTTCTTTATAAATAGATTAGGTGCTCCCCATAGAGACACATTAGAGTGGATGAATCCCCTGTAAACTAACTCCTGAAGCTGAACCTTCAACTCCTAAAGCTCCTTAGGTGTCATTCTTTATGGAGCTTTAGAGATTGGAGTAGTATCCAAAAAAAGATCGATATAGAATTCTATCTCTCTATCTGGTGATAAAGTCACTAATTCCTTTGGGAAGACATCTAGAAACTCCCAAACTATAGTACACTGCTCACAAAATTAGAAGAGAGTCTCACATCTTTGATAGATGCTAAAAATATTAGGCTACCTTTCCTCAAAAGTCTATCCACTTTTAGAGTAGAAATCGGACAAGAGAGAACACATCTGATTTGCTTAAATACTCATCTAGAACCTAAACCCTCCAAAAGGCTAACCTCATGATATTGGACCAACATTCCAGCTACCAGAAGCCTCAGTATATGGTCGAGGTGGTACTTCCCTCGGCCTATCAATGGTCTACTGGGCAGAGCCTCTGAAATCAGAATGTCTATTACAACCACCTTGTGGGCACTCAACAATCATATGTCCAAACTGACCACAACAAAAACACCGACCTGATGCTCTGTAACACTAACAACTATGCCTTCTACCATACTGCTGGCATAATGGGGCCTCACTCACTAAACCCCTAGAACTAACAACCTTGCCTCTATCTAATCCAGAAGAAATTGTTATTGGCTAACACCTCCTTCTGAATTCAATAGGTACAAACCCACTCTTCTTCCCAGAATGGCTAATGCTACCTATCTCACTGCCAAATCTCTTCTTTCTTGTAGTCAATCACTGCTACATTGATACCAGATCAATCTCTATCCTCTTGGCCTTCTCGACCAACTGAACAAAGTCTGTGATATACTATGCCAATAGTGGCTACCTCAAAGCATCTCAGAGTCCCTCCAAAAATTGTTAACACTTCTCCTCAGACATGCCAACTAACTGTGGAGCATACATAGAGAGAGCTGTAAACTCTTCCTTATATTGCATCACTGACATGCTTCCTTGAATCAACTTCAAAAAAGAGCTCAGTAATTGTCTCCTAGCAGATAAAGGTACAAACTATATCCTTAATGTCTCAGCAAACTCATCCCAAGTAATCAGGGTATTCGCATGACCTTAAAACTTCTCTCTCTATTGGCCCAACCACTAGCACTCTGCCTCGCCATCAAATAAAAATGTAGCTAATGCAACATTCCTCTAAGAAGGATAATGCATCCCATCTAGAGTTTTGTCTATCCACATCAGCCAATCCTTAGCTACTCTAGACTCAATAACACCTGAAAGTCTAGGTGGTTGTAATATCTTAAAATTCTACAAATACCTATCCATATCATCAGATCGGGTACCAACAACCCGTGTGTGAGCCTCACCAACTAGTTGTACTATTATACCTGCAATATGAGAAATCAACTCAGAACTGATCACAGGAGCTGTACCCTGACTTGAGTTGCCTGACTAGAACTCTGACCATTGGTCATATCTTGATCTAGCTGAGTTGGATCAATCATCTCAAAACACACAGTTGAATGTAACACATGCATAGGGAAAATAAACAAAATAAGCACCCAAAACTACCTAGAAGCATCTCTCTCTTCTATAGATTAAATCCTATGACTCTATTATAATTCATTTCTCCAACCTATGCTCTGTTACCAAAAAGCTTGTCACAACCTGACCTGATATGACCCAATAATACACAGGTCATACCATATCCAATTATGGCAAGATCGACCCCAAGATCTAATTAGAAAAGTACTGAAATAAAACTTCTAATTTAAACACTACATAGAGCTACTATTGAATTGCAATATAAAGTGAAAGAATACTAAATCTCAACATGATTTTCTATATATCATCCAAAAATATATATAATATGAAATCTATCTACAATAGTGCTTGGCAATAGAGAGCACAAAAAAATAAAAGCCAAGCCTGCAAAAATGAAAACTAACCAAAATATACCTACAATACAGATCTGAGTGTGCTATCTAAAACCACTTAGCTTGCTTCTTTCCCTTCCCTAGGCCTGAAAACAGAAAAAAGTAGGAATGAACTAACACGACTTAGTAGGCTATCATAGCCTAAAATAGAAATCAATAACCAAAACTAAAAAAATTGAGAATTGTGCTAAATCATATTCTGAAATTAAATATAATTAAAAAAATACTGAAATGAACTGAATTATTAACAAACACAACAACAACAACAACATCAAGCCTTTATCCCACTATGTGGGGTCGGCTACATGAATCCTTTTTCTCCATTGTGTCCTGTTAAAAGTCAAATTCTCATTTAAATCTAATAAAGAAAGATCATTTCTAATATTTTCTAACCAAGTCTTTTTAGGTCTACCTCTACCTTTCTTAACATAAATCAAATCTAAGACCTCTACTTTCCTAACCCGTCATCGGGAGGCCGTCGTTTTATGTGACCAAACCATCTAAGGCGACTCTCTCTAATCTTATCTTCCACTGGAGCTACTCCAACCTTTTCATGAATATGCTCATTTCGTATCCTATCTCTAAGGGTAAAGCCACTCATCCACCTGAGCATCCTAATCTCTGCAACACTTAACTTAGAATTATGCTTCTCTTTTAATGGCCAACATTCGACACCATAAAGCATTGCAGGTCTCACCACCATCTTATAGAATTTTTCCTTAAGTTTGAGGGGTACTTTTCTATCACATAATAAGCCTGATGCATTCCTCCACTTCAACCATCCAACTTGGATTCTGCTGATAATATCCCCATCTATTTCACCATCACTCTGAATAATAGACTCAAGATATCTAAAATGTGTACTCTTATTAATGACTTGATCGACCAAAGTCACAATGCCCTCACTAGGTCTATTATTACTAAAATTACACTCCATATATTTTGTTTTAGATCTACTCAAGCGAAAACCTTTAGAATCTAAGGTTGACCTCCACAATTCTAGTTGACCTTCAACTCCCTCTCTAGTCTTATCAACAAGAAGAATATCATCAGTAAAAAGCATACACCAAGGTACATCCTCTTGCAAATGTCTAGTGAGAACATCCATGACTAAAGCAAAAAGATATGGGCTTAAGGCTGATCCTTGATGTAATCCAACCGAAATAGGGAAATACTTGGTCAAACACCTCAAGTAATAGCTCCTGCATACATATCTTTAATGATTTGAATATAAGCGTTATTAACTCCTTTCTTTTCAAGAACTCTCCATAGCAATTCTCTTGGAACTTTATCATATGCTTTTTTAAATCAATAAATATCATATGTAAATCCTCCTTATTCTCTCTATATTTCTCCATCAAACCTTGAATAAATGTATGGCTTCCATAGTAGACCTACCCGACATGAATCCAAATTGATTTTGAGAAACATTAGTATTACGCCGCAACCTATGCTCCATAATTTGTTCCAACCATAATAAAACACATCATAATAAAATCCCACTTCGGTAGCCCATTGGCTCCGACATAACAACACTTAGGCAATAGAATCTCACCAGCATAGCAGAATCCTACCTTGGTCGCCCACTGGCGCCAACATAATAGAATCCCACCTTAGCCATTCACTAGCACCGGCATAACAGAATCTCACATCAGTTGTCCACTGGTGTAGGCATAATAAAATCCCACCTCGGTCACCCACTAGTGGCTGCATTACATCACAACACTTCATAATATATTTTTTAATGTATTTCATTAATTAAAGCACAATGGGGTTGAATTCAAAAATTGCCAAAATATCCTAAGGGTAGACAACAGAAATACTACTAAGTAAAAATTCATAATTTCCAAACATAAATAAATTATCACAAATTGTGTAAAACATCATTCTAAATCTTTAATTGAACTGAATCACTATTTTTAGGTATCAAAATAAATTTGTGTTGACAAAAATCACTATTTTTTAAAAATCACCTTGCAAAAATTTTTTAGAATATACTCAAAATATTCATAATTACATTCTCTATAACATATAAAAAGTTATAAGGTGAAAGTTTTATCAAAATAAAGTTATCCTCATTTTTTCAGTTATATAAATACAAATTTTATCAGAAAAATATTAAAAACATAAAGCTATCAAATCTGAAATAGGCAAAATGTAACTTACCTTGAGAGGAGCAAATTTCCCAGCTGGGGCTACAGACAAAAATCGCTCTACGACTGCCAAACACTAGCTTCTTTCCTTCTCTCTCCTCTCTTTCTTCTCATTTCTCAAAACCATATCTTTGTTAATGGGATGAGAAGAAAAGAAAGGGATTTTAAATAAATTTAAACTTATGTGACTTTAGATATTTTATAAAATAATAATATATAATAATATTTTAATAAATTTTAAGTATAAAATTTATAAAAATTCTATTACAGATTCTAAAATTTTAGAAAAATATTCATAAATAATTTATTTTATTTAGAAACTTTTGGTGAAACTGGTTTCCAAAATGGATACCTGATGGTCCCAAAACCCTTACTTGTACCGTGGGGTGCCAATTTCTTAAGGAATTTCAGCAGTGCCCAAAAATTATGAAAATATTAGAGAAATTAAAACACAATAATAGAGATGTTATGAAGAATATAATTTATGATTTGGGCTTATAATGACTCCTGAATAAATTCTTAACTTTTGTAAGTAAAAATGCAGTTTTTAAAATTTTGAGTTATAACATCTTCAAACCTTTAAGATCACTTAATCACATGCTTGGAACATCTTCAAATCTATCATGAGTGAAACCTTGATAAGTTTGGCCAAGTCAACACATTGGGCTTGGTCAAACTCCCATGCTTTTGGTCAAATCATCATGTGCAGTCAATCAAACCCCCATTAAGCTTCAAATCCACTTCATTCCATGCCTTGAACACACCTCAATCATGGGTGAATCAAACCCCATTTAGTTTGACCAAGTCAACTCAAAATCCTTGGTCAAACTCCATCCTACATGATCACATTTACTCTTGTATTAACTCTAGCACTTTTGACTCATCCCAATCTCATTCAAATAGCTCCCACATCCCCTCAAGTTCACCTCACCAGCTGTTGACTAAGTTGACTTATCAAACCAGTCAACAAATTCTCAAACCTTTTCAAATGATTTAACATCCTCTTAAAATCATTTCCCTCTATGGGGTTTTATTACCCTATTGAGCACTGCCGAAGCATGCTCCAGTAGTTGGTTTAGCTAGTTTGAGCAAGAGTGGTCCCCCCTCATACCCAAGCCACTAATGGGAAATCAGGTTGTTCAGCCTGCACCTCTGCATTCCAACAGCTTAGGACACATGTATGGGTCTTGATGAAAGCTTCTGATGCATCAGAGCCACTCATCCAACACCCTAGGGCTTAATGTAATGAGAAGAGCTTATTTCACTCATTCATCCATCATCTGCCCCCAGAGCTCCCTATCTCATTCTCTCATTTCATTTTGACTCCCCAGCAACTCCTCTTCACTTCCCTAGCTAAAACCCACAGGTCAAAGGTCGCTGACAATGAGATTCTTGAGAGAGGTGACATATAGTCCATCCAGGCATAATATCTAGCGATCCAGGTGTTTTCAATCGTCGATTTCTTCTAGGAAAACATTTGTGGATAGTCTACAAGCTCAACAAGCCCAAAAACATCCAAATCTACTAAGTAAATCATGATAAAATCCCAACGCTAGCCCTTTTTTAGAAGAGAGTTTCCTCTTCATTTAAAAAAATAAATAAATAATAAAAAAATTACTTTTTGTAAAGCGTTTTTTAAACCAAACAAACATATCCCCATCAATGCTCTTCACTTCATAATGCTCTATTTAAAATTTCATGTGAATTGGTTATGTATTTTGAAAGAATGAACTGATGATCTTAGTCCTAGGGTTTTCTCGTGATCCATGTGCATGCACATTTTTTGAGCCGTTGATCTCGCCGCTTCGTCGCTTATTCGAGCCACAGATTAAATTTTGCTGTTTCTTCCTTGCTCCGGCTAGATCATGATTGTCTATTCAAACTGCGTGTGGATGGACAACCATGATCAAATGCTGACTAAGATAAGTGGCATGCACGATCCATTGTCGCATCTGCCATTAATAGCCAATGATTGCCACCTTGCAATCATTGGCCATTAACGCGCCACCACCCTATGATTGCCCCTCAATTTTGATCTGGCGAACCAGAGTGCATCGGGTGGCCCTGCCGCCGCCATTTTTAATAATTGAATTAATTTAATTAGTTTAAATGCTTTTAATTAATAAAATTTTCAAAAAATCATATCTAATTCATTTTTTATCCAAATTTTGCATGTAATACCTCATTTTAACCAGAATTTTATCCCCTTTTATTTAAAATTAAAATCAATTGAAAATTTTTATGAATTCCAAGTAATTTCAAATATTTAATATTTGTGTTATAATTAATATTTTATTAAATATAAATCCAAATGTTTTCAAATTTTGGGGAAATGATTTTTAATATGTCTCTGACTTCCAGTAATTTTCTCATGATTATTTAAGCCTTATTTTAATTTTGTTTGAATTTCCAAAATTATTGTCCTTATTTTCACTTTTAATTTTTAAAATTCTTGGTCAATATGTTTCAAAGCTATCTCAAATACTTGAGCATCCTTAGTGAAATTACTAAACAGAGCTTAAGACTGGACGGAGTCATATTCATCAAACTCAATGTAAGCTTAAGACATTTGCATGAATTCTATTACCTTAATTTGCATTTTCATGGTTTGGGCACTTTGGCTTGCACTTGGATTTGATTGATAAGTGCTATGGTAAATGCCTTCTTTATCATAGTATGTCAAGAGCAATATCATAGGGAAGACTTTCCTTGGGTGAATTATTTAGTATTTGGATTATGGGTTAACTCAAATGCTTAAGAATTCATCCCTTCTTTTCAAAGCATATAGGTTTAGATCACTTATTCATATTTGATTTGTATGGTATGGTTGGTTATGTGCATGTTAGAGGGTTAGAGAATTCTAATTTTAAACCTATATAATTTAGTGACATATAAGGACAATAATTAAGGGCAAGCTTAAACAACTTAGGAAAATGATAGAAAATCAAATAAACATCCAATAGAGGTGAAATTCAAAAAGCATAAACCTAGTGACATTACCTACCTTAGGTTAAGATTTCATTGATTTAAAAAATCATTAACTTAGTAATTCAATTAAATTAAAATTAACCCTTTAATTAAGCTTGAAACTTAAAAAATTATAATAAATTCAATTTAAATCCAAAAAATACAGATAATATACCAAACTCTCTAGAATTTAACCTTTAACCTAAGAAAATTAAAAGCCCCTTGACTAAACCCTTAATTTGACCTTAATTTGACTTTTAATAAAAAATTATATTTAATTAATTTAATTAATTAAAAATTCTAAATAAATCTCAAACACCTGAAAACACTTTCATGGATCACTCCTGACCTTTCAGAGTGATTTCATGAAGTTTGGAATGAGTTTGGATTAAAACCATTGAAACCTTCTCAAGTAAGCAATTTAAAAATTTAATTAAATACCAAAACTTTGAAAATTTATAATTAATTCCAAAAAATTCAAAATTAAACCAACTCAATGCCATTAGAATCCATTTAGGTTTTAGTATTTATTAAAAATACAAGACCATAAAAATAAGTCAAAGTCAAAAAATCAACTTTTGGTTAGCCATAATTGAAATTTGATTCAAAACTTTAAAAATTCATAACTTAATCTAGAAAACTTTATTACAAATCTGGGCACAAGTATTGTGATTTTTTTTTTGAAGGAATGCATATAGCATTAATAAAATGAAAAATAATTACAAGCTATCAAGCAAAAGCAAAACAAGCTTTTTTGAATATATCATAATGGATATGTGATATACTAATTCCCATTTTAAACCCATTGGGGTGATCGGGACACCAAATATTTAAACAACCTGAAAGGTTGGTTAGTGTCCCAGAGTTCCCAAAAGGTAGAAAATGCCAACTAGTAAGAATCTCATATGCCAAAACTTTAAATCCAAAAAGGCCAAAAGAACCTACAAGAGAAGCAAAATAACAAAACACAACTACAAGAAAAAAACAAATAACATTAAGAACAATCAGATAAACTCCTAGCGAGCCACCATCAACAACCAACATAGCCACCGAAAAGCCGTCAAGCTTCAAATCAGAGAAACCATCTTGAATCTCCATGTTCCTACAATCAACAATCTCCACACCCTGCAAGACATCCACCAACAAGCCTTGAACATCAGAGACCCAGGGCTCCGTGCAGTAAGAAATCGAACTCGGAAGTCCCAAATGATCTTCCATGTTCGCTCCAATCACCTGCTGCCAATAAACTGCAATAAAGATGGTATTCTGAAAAGAACCCGCAAGAAACATACCATCTACTCTCATAATAGCAGTAGAAGACAACATAACAAAACCTCCACCAGGATGAACATTACTAGCAAGAACTTGAATCCGCATGACATAACAGCATAATACCATAGCACAGGAATAAAAACCATGTTGGAATCCAGGATCCCGAGCACTTAATTTTGATGGTGACAACTAATATTTACTGAGTAAATATAGACTTCCGTTAGATTACAAATGTTTAATCTTTGTATATGAGAACTAACATTTCAGGTCAGATGCACACTGCTAAAGATTGCTGGAGACTCAAATTGGGTAGAATAGGATGTTGAAGAGTCTGTAATTTTTATTTCTTTAATTTTTCTTTTTGAGTCTGCCACAGAAGCATGCATGTGAAAGGAGCAACAATGCACACACACAGGGGGAGATTTTTTTCTTTTAAAATGATTAATTTTTTAAAACACATCGTACTGTACGATCATTGATCGTACTGTACGATTAATTGAAAATACTCAGGCAACGGCTAATTCTCTATTGATTAAATTTACAAACTTATCGTACTATACGATCGAGATCGTACTGTATGATGATTTGTAATTGTGAAACCCTAGCCGCCAGAATAAGTTTGGTAAGTTTTCGAATTTGATTTTATGAACTATTCGTACTGTACGATATGTATCGTACTGTACGATTAATTAATAACTTGCCAAAATTATCTCCCTAATCAGGAAATAAAACGTTGGTTTCTAATTATATGTCGATCGTACTGTACGATGTTAAATCGTACTGTACGACTGACAGAGACGATTTCAGTCGTCCCAGAGATCGTACCAGACGAAACCAATGTTTTTTGTTCTGATCGTCCTAGACGATATTCATATCGTACAGGACGATATCAAGAAATGAACTAATCGTACTGTACGACTGGTGGAGTGCTGGACGATTGACAGAGACGATTTTCTTCGTCCCAGCGATCGTACCAGACGATCCCAAGAAATTTTGAACTGATCGTACTGGACGATAGTCCTATCGTACAGGACGATATCATGAAAAACACTATTCGTACTGTACGATTAAATGAGTGCTGGATGACTGACAGAGACGAGTTCTTTCGTCCCGAGGTTCGTCCCACAGTTCGTCCCGTACGAACAGTACGAATCAATAGTATCGTACTGTACGATATACATATCGTACTGTACGATATGAATAAAATTCGATACCTATTCGTCTGCACTCGTACTGGACGGAGCTGTAATTGAACTGATCGTACTGTACGATTATAAATCGTACTGTACGAACAGAAACGCAAAAGTTGAATTTTTTAGGGTTTTCTGAAGCCTGATATAAAAAACAACTTATTATTTTTCTAGAATAGTTGTTGATCAATCCTTTTTGCTGTGAGAGGCTTGGAGGAAAAAGAAGGGGATTCGGTAGAGAAGTTTTTGGAGAGATCTAGAGCTTGAGAGAGGAAGGTGAAGGTGAGCTTGAGCGTGAGGGAGAAGTAGTGTGAGGGGATCACACGGTGGCTCCAAGCTAGCTGCATGCTTTGCTCCTCTTGTGGCTTTAGAAGCTTCAAGAAAGTTCTCGAAGGAAGAATCACTTCAAGATCAACATCGCCAAGGTACTCTGCCATCTCCAGGAGGGAGAAAAAGAAGAAGGTCCGCTGCCGTCATCGGGAGGGTGACATAGCGTTTGGTATTCCGCCGCACCGAGGGAGGTGAAAGTGAGTATTGTAAAGGCTTCTCCGCCTTGCTGTGGGGGCAAAAGGAGAGTCAACTTTTACTAGTGCAAATCCCGGAGTAGAGGACTCCGGGGAGTGGACGTAGGTCAAGTGACCGAACCACTATAAAAATTTCTGGTGTGTTTTTTCCTGTTTACCGCACTTTACTTTTCATGCTTTTAAATTTGTGCGTTTTAATTGCTTGGTGAAAAATCAATTTTTAAATCTCGTAGTGTTATCAATTTTATCGTTGTGATCGTTGTAATTGCTTCCGCACATTGGTTGTTAAATTATATTTCGAAAATACAAAAAAAATTAGAACTCTTGTGTAGGGTCAAATTTTTAAAATACCAATTCACCCCCCCTCTTGGCGCATCTCGTACTTTCAAGTGGTATCAGAGCGGGGTTTCAAAATAGTGTTTTAGAAAACCTAGAAACGTAAGATCCATGGCTCAATTTGGTAACCGTAACACTGCGGAGGGTTATTCCATAACTCGTCCACCTTTATTTGACAACATACCGTTTGATTTTTGGAAAATACGCATGTCTATATTTTTACAGTCTTTAGATTACCGCATGTGGATGTTAGTCCAAGAAGGTTATTCTGCACCGTTTCGTATGTTGAATGGAGTGAAAACTGAACTGTCATTTAATGAATGGAGCATTGAGGATAGAGAATTTGCACAACTGAATGCTAAATGTCTAAACTGTTTCTTTTGCGCATTAAAATCAGAAGACTATATGCGAGTATCAACGTATACTACTGGTAAATAAATTTGGGACAAACTGTGTATCACGTACGAAGGAACTAGTGAGGTCAAACAATCTAGGTTGAACATACTGTTACATGATTACGAACTGTTCTGCATGAAACCTAGTGAAACTATAACTGACATGTACACTCGATTCACCCAGATTGTAACATCACTGCATGCTTTAGGAAGAGAGTTGTCTAACTCAGAAAAAGTAAATAAAATACTGCGATGTTTGCCTAGCTCATACGATGCTAAAATCACTGCAATAACTGAGTCAAAAGACCTAAATGTCTATTCTATTGATAATTTGCTTGGGTCACTCATTGCCTACGAGCAAGGAGTGAGTCAACGACAAAGTGATGCAGGTGAAAAGAAAAAGGAGCGAGCAGTGGCTTTAAAAGCAAACAATTCTAAAAGTGACAGCTCAGCAGCGGAGGAAGATGACGACATAGCTTTGATGACTCGTCAGTTCAAAAATTTTCTGAAAAGAAAGCAGCGCCATCATCAAAGCAATTGGAACAAAGGTAAGAACTCAAAGTATACTAAGGTTGCATCTGAAACAATTTGCTTTGAGTGCAGGAAACCCGGTCATCTCCGAGCTGATTGCCCCAACATCAAAACTCATCAAACCAAGGAGAAGGGTGAGGAAAGATCTAAGTTCAAGAAGGGCAAGTTTAAGACTCAGAAAGCTTTTTGGGCCGACTCTGCCTCAGACTCATCGGAAGAAGAAGTAGAGGAGGAGGTAACAAATCTGTGTCTTATGACTAATGATAATCTTGATCAATCAGATCAAGATGAGGTATGTCAACTGTCTTACGATGAACTGCTTGTTATTTCTGAAAAAATCCATGACTCGTATAGAAAATTGAAGAAAAAGCATGCTAGTCTTAATACTGAGTTTAGTACTTTACAAAAGGAACATGCTAGTGTAGTAAAAAATTTTTCTGACTTAGATAGAGATCATATGTCGTTGCTTGATGAATACGATGCATTAAACAAGAAGCATATTGAGTTAACCACTGCACATGAAACCTTGAAATCATCACATGTTGAATTAGATAATGCATTTAAGGAACTAGAAGAACTATCAGGGGAACTTGGTAGTAGTGAGCATGCATTGAGATTCGAATATGCTAGTCTTAACCAAGAGAACAAATTCTTAAATGAAAAACTTCATGCATACGAGAATAACAAAAAACCTCCCACGTTTGCTGAATTCTTTCATCCTCCACCATGTGAATCATCTCACTCAAAACCAGCACGGCATGCATCATTCAAACCCAGAAATAGGCTCTACCACCCTCGCAGATTAGTGAACCCATTTCCAGGTGTTAGATGTTATTCTTGTGGCATGCTAGGTCACATAGCTCGCACGTGCTCAATTCACTATAGGACACATCTAGTGTGGAGACCAAAATCGCAATCATCACAGCATAACATGCATACATTTCATTCATATAAGCATGATGTGGAACCCAAACTCACTTGGGTTCCCAAAGCTAATCCATGATTGACATTGTAGGGATGCTCTCACAAAAGACCTAGTGAGAGCATGTGGTACCTGGACAGTGGCTGCTCGAGACACATGACTGGAGACATGAAGCAGTTCGTGACACTGGAGGCCAGGTCAGGAGGCAAGGTAACTTTGGGAGACAACACCACCAGAAAAGTGGTGGGCTCAGGTATCATTGGAAATACTAAAAATTTAATTATTGAGAATATACTTTTAGTGGATGGTTTAAAGCATAATCTTTTAAGTATAAGTCAATTATGTGACAAGGGCTTTGATATAAAATTTCTGTCTAACAAATGCATGATTAGTTTAAATGATTCACTTGTGTTAGAGGGAAAATGTATAAACAATGTTTACATGATAGACTTGAACTGCATTGAAACCTCAAACTCTTTGTGTCTGAAAATAATAGCAGATGACTCTTGGCTATGGCATAGGAGACTATGCCATGCTAGTATGAAAACACTTAGGAACATCACTCAGAAAGACTTAGTTAGAGGCATACCAAAGTTAGACTTTACTAAGGACCATCTTTGTGATGCTTGCCAATTAGGAAAACAAGTTAAATCTTCATTTCATGCAATCAAGGATATCAGCACCACTAGGCCACTAGAAACTCTCCACATGGACCTGTTCGGACCTGTTAGCATAGCCAGCCTAGGAGGGAAGTTGTATGGGTTTGTAATAGTAGATGACTACTCTAGGTTTACTTGGGTGAAATTCCTAGCTCATAAGAGTGAGTCATTTGAAGAATTTAGAATTTTCTCCACATGGATTCAAAGGAAATTAGGATGTGTAATTTCAACAATTCATAGTGATCACGGTGGGGAATTTGAGAATGATAAGTTTGAATCGTTTTGTAAAGAGGTTGGAATGGAACATAATTTCTCTGCCCCTAGAACTCCTCAGCAAAATGGAATAGCATAAAGGAAGAATAGAACGTTAGTTGAAGCTGCTAGGGCTATGTTAGCTGAATACACTCTCCCTAGATACTTTTGGGCAGAAGCAGTAAATACCGCATGCTATGTATTAAACAGGGTAAATGTTAGATCCAAACTTAATAAGACACCCTATGAGTTGCTTAAGGGTAGGACACCCAATCTTTCCCACTTACACGTTTTCGAGTGCAAATGCTTCATCCTAATCAATGGCAAGTCACCCTTAGGAAAGTTCGATCCTAAATCAGATGAAGGGGTTTTCCTAGGCTACTCATCTGTAGGTAAAGCTTATAGAATATTCAATAAGAGAACCCTAGTAGTAGAAGAGTCCACTCATGTAGTATTTGATGAATCCAATAAGACATCTGAACCTAATCATGAAGAAGAAGAAGTTGAGGTTATACGGGGAGTAGAAACCATTACCATAGAGACTAGAGCGGAACCTCAGGAACATCTGCCTAAAGATTGGAAATTTTCTTCTAGTCATCCTAGAGAGCTGATCTTAGGAGACCCATCAGAAGGGGTAAAAACTAGGCATGGACTTAGGAAAGAGGTTAGCCATTCTGCATTCATATCTATGATTGAACCCACGAGTATAGATCAAGCCTTAGGAGATGAATTTTGGATCCTAGCAATGCAAGAAGAGTTGAACCAATTCGTTAGGAATGATGTATGGGAATTAGTCAAAAGGCCTAAAGAGCAAAGTGTGGTTGGAACTAAGTGGGTCTTTAAAAATAAGATGAATGACTCAGGCATAGTAGTAAGAAATAAGGCTAGGCTAGTAGCGAAGGGTTATAACCAAATTGAAGGAATAGATTTTGAAGAAACCTTTGCTCCGATAGCTAGACTAGAAGCCATCAGGGTACTGTTAGCTTTTGCTTGTTTTAGGGATTTTAAGCTGTATCAAATGGATGTAAAGAGTGCCTTCCTGAATGGAGTAATCAAGGAAGATGTGTATGTGGAGCAACCTCCGGGGTTTGAAAACTCACAATTTCCAAACCACGTGTTTAAACTGAAAAAGGCACTGTACTGGTTAAAACAAGCACCTAGAGCCTGGTATGAAAGACTTAGTACGTTCCTACTAGATAGAGGCTTTGTAAAGGGTAGTGTGGACACCACCTTATTTTTGAAGAAGGTAGGAATTGAAGTACTCATTGTTCAGATTTATGTAGATGACATATTGTTCGGATCGACGGAGAAAAACCTATGTAATGAATTTTCAAAAATAATGAGCGACGAGTTTGAAATGAGCATGATGGGTGAACTTAGTTACTTCCTTGGATTTAGTGTAAAACAAACGGAAGGTGGAACGTTTCTTAGCCAGTCTAAGTACGTCAATGATATTTTGAAAAAATATGAAATGGACAATGCTAAGGCTATGAATACACCCATGAGCTCTAATATTCAATTGGATAAAGATCCCAGTGGGAAGTCTGTAGATCAAAAGAGGTATAGGGGAATAATTGGATCGCTTCTCTATCTGACTGCCAGTAGACCAGACATAATGTTTAGTGTGTGCCTCTGTGCCCGTTTTCAAGCTGACCCGAAAGAATCTCACATGACTGCTGTCAAAAGAATTCTCAGATATCTTCTAGGCACCCCGAACTTAGGAATTTGGTATCCTAGACACAACACCTCTTTTGAAATCTTAGGATACTCCGATTCAGACTTTGCAGGTTGTAAGGTAGATAGAAAAAGCACTTCTGGCACTTGTCAATTCATAGGACAATCATTAGTTTCATGGTCCAGTAGGAAGCAAAATTCAGTAGCCCTATCCACCGCCGAAGCGGAATATATAGCGGTAGGTAGCTGTGTTGCACAAGTGTTGTGGTTAAAACAACAGCTTGTAGATCTAGGACTACCTGTAGGAACGATTCCGATCATGTGTGACAACACTAGCGCAATCTGCATATCCAAAAATCCAATTCAACACTCACGAACCAAACATATAGACATTAGACATCATTTCATTAGAGATCATGTAGCCAAAGGCGATATTGAACTGCACCACGTTGCTACTGAAGATCAATTGGCGGACATCTTCACAAAACCATTAGGCTATGACACATTTAGCACTCTACGAACCAAATTAGGTGTCATAGACATTCACGCCTAATGTAACAAAAAAAAAAAAAAAAAAAACAAAACAAAAAAAAAAATTTTTTGTGGGTGATTTGTTTTTGTTGTTAAAACAAAAAAAAAAAAAACAAAAAAACAAAAAAAAAAAAAAAAAAAAAAAAAAACAAACAAAAAAATTGGACTCCTGATCCTCTTCCCATGTTGCTCACAAACCTTGATCTTCTCTGACAATCGTACTGTACGATACACTATCGTACTGTACGATCAGGTTCCAATCACTCAAATCTCAGCCGTTCATTCCCATTCACGATCCAGATCTTTCATGTCTTATACACATCGTACTGTACGATTCACTACTCGTACTGTACGATAGTAATTATTGGTCATCGTACTGTACGACCATCCCGATCGTACGGTACGATCCACGTGGCAAACGGATTAGGACGAATTTAAATCGGCCGGTACGAAAATTATTGCCCATCGTACTGTATGAATACCTATTCGTACTGTACGAACACTTTTGGTCAAAAGTCGTTCAGACGACTCGTTGGGACGAACGCCTTACACTCACGTTCGTACAGTACGATACTGATCGTACTGTACGATTTGACTCACTTTTCTGAAAAGTCATCCAGACGACATTATTGCACATATCGTACTGTACGATTCTCGATCGTACTGTACGATATCCCCCAAATTCTATAAAACGAGAGGAATTCTTAGCCATTTCTCCTCACCTTCAATCCCTCTGAATCTCCTCGTTCGTCCAATCCTCTTTTCCAAAATGTCTGGGTCCAGTAAGCGCGGTCGTATGATTGTCGGGAGCTCTTCCTCCTCTCGGCGCTTCGACGATCGTTTTCTCTCAGCTGCGGATGAGAAAGCGTATATCAAAATCAAGGAGGCAAAGTTCACTCCCTCCCGCATGCTCAATCAGGCCGCCCTAAATTTTGAGGTGATGAATCTATTCACCTCGACTAGCCTTCAATTCCTTCTGACTCTTGCTTTTCCATTCCACTCCGAACTATTATTTGAGTTTTTTGCAAACATCCGAGTCAACCTTGAAAACACTACCTTCACATCCTATGTCTGTAAACAGAATGTCGTTATCACCGTCGACGACATTGCTGAGCACATCGGGCTGTCCACTGACGGTCCTCATCCCCAATCCATGATCTCCCACGACTATGATTGGACGTCCGTTAATATGACCCTTAGAGGTGTCCCCTCAGATCAACACCTACCACTGGTCCAAACCTTAAATCAAAATGCCCGCGTTATCCAGCATGTCCTACGCACATCTATTATACCTAAGGCTGGAGATCGCATCCATATCACTCCCCTACTGTCTGTCGTCACCTATCTCATTATGTCGGGCACAAAATTCAATGAAGCCCAAATGGTATTCGACTATATTCATACCTTGTCTGCCTTCCGCTGTCCCGGTGCCCGTCGTAAATTGAATCTGGCCTTAGGGCATGTCATAGGCTACATTCTAGATGCAAAATACCAGCTTCATTATCCGCTCCCTCCTGATCACCTTCCTATCTTCTACTCGGATGCCTCCTTTCGTATCCTGTTCCATCGGGGGGCCGCTCCCGCCGATCCCGAGTTTGATGACGAGGAGGCTGATGCTCCTGCTGACGCACCTCCGCCACCACCAATCCAACCACCTGGCCTTGCACCTCCCGACTACCCTCACGACGACATTATTCGACGACTTGATCGTCTGGAGACTCGGTTGGATGCTCACATTACTCAGCAGCATCAGGAGCATGACACGGATATGAAATGGTTTAGGGAGCGCTTCCAATCGATCGATCACCAGTTCGCCTCCCTTCATCAGTACCACCAGCTGTTTCCCGACCCTCCACCGCCACCTCCGGATCAGGATCCAGATTTTTAGGTTGTTGTAGATGTTTCTGTTTTCTGTTTTTTGTTGTACTTGTTTTTTCTTTTTCTTCCCTTTTTGGTGTTGTCAAAAGGGGGAGACTTTTCTGTGTGTTGTATTATGTTTTTGTCTACTATTAAATGCTAATTGGTTGTTTATGTTCTCAGTTTTTTTTTATCTTGTTGTTGTATTTTTTATAATAATAATAAAAAAAAAAACTGTTTCTTCTCCTCCTATTTGAAAATTAATAAGCTACTCTTCTGAGGGGGAGCTAAAGAAGTCAGAACATCTGTACATCAGAAAATATTATTTGACACCATCAAAAAGGGGGAGATTGTTGGAATCCAGGATCCCGAGCACTTAATTTTGATGGTGACAACTAATATTTACTGAGTAAATATAGACTTCCGTTAGATTACAAATGTTTAATCTTTGTATATGAGAACTAACATTTCAGGTCAGATGCACACTGCTAAAGATTGCTGGAGACTCAAATTGGGTAGAATAGGATGTTGAAGAGTCTGTAATTTTTATTTCTTTAATTTTTCTTTTTGAGTCTGCCACAGAAGCATGCATGTGAAAGGAGCAACAATGCACACACACAGGGGGAGATTTTTTCTTTTAAAATGATTAATTTTTTAAAACACATCATACTGTACGATCATTGATCGTACTGTACGATTAATTGAAAATACTCAGGCAACGGCTAATTCTCTATTGATTAAATTTACAAACTTATCGTACTGTACGATCGAGATCGTACTGTACGATGATTTGTAATTGTGAAACCCTAGCCGCCAGAATAAGTTTGGTAAGTTTTCGAATTTGATTTTATGAACTATTCGTACTGTACGATATGTATCGTACTGTACGATTAATTAATAACTTGCCAAAATTATCTCCCTAATCAGGAAATAAAATGTTGGTTTCTAATTATATGTCGATCGTACTGTACGATGTTAAATCGTACTGTACGACTGACAGAGACGATTTCAGTCGTCCCAGAGATCGTACCAGACGAAACCAATGTTTTTTGTTCTGATCGTCCTGGACGATATTCATATCGTACAGGACGATATCAAGAAATGAACTAATCGTACTGTACGACTGGTGGAGTGCTGGACGATTGACAGAGACGATTTTCTTCGTCCCAGCGATCGTACCAGACGATCCTAAGAAATTTTGAACTGATCGTACTGGACGATAGTCCTATCATACAGGACGATATCATGAAAAACACTATTCGTACTGTACGATTAAATGAGTGCTGGACGACTGACAGAGACGAGTTCTTTCATCCCGAGGTTCGTCCCACAGTTCGTCCCGTACGAACAGTACGAATCAATAGTATCGTACTGTACGATATACATATCGTACTGTACGATATGAATAAAATTCGATACCTATTCGTCTGCACTCGTACTGGACGGAGCTGTAATTGAACTGATCGTACTGTACGATTATAAATCGTACTGTACGAACAGAAACGCAAAAGTTGAATTTTTTAGGGTTTTCTGAAGCCTGATATAAAAAATAACTTATTATTTTTCTAGAATAGTTGTTGATCAATCCTTTTTGTTGTGAGAGGCTTGGAGGAAAAAGAAGGGGATTCGGTAGAGAAGTTTTTGGAGAGATCTAGAGCTTGAGAGAGGAAGGTGAAGGTGAGCTTGAGCGTGAGGGAGAAGTAGTGTGAGGGGATCACACGGTGGCTCCAAGCTAGCTGCATGCTTTGCTCCTCTTGTGGCTTTAGAAGCTTCAAGAAAGTTCTCGAAGGAAGAATCACTTCAAGATCAACATCGCCAAGGTACTCTGCCATCTCCAGGAGGGAGAAAAAGGAGAAGGTCCGCTGCCGTCATCGGGAGGGTGACATAGCGTTTGGTATTCCGCCGCACCGAGGGAGGTGAAAGTGAGTATTGTAAAGGCTTCTCCGCCTTGCTGTGGGGGAAAAAGGAGAGTCAACTTTTACTAGTGTAAATCCCGGAGTAGAGGACTTCGGGGAGTGGACGTAGGTCAAGTGACCGAACCACTATAAAAATTTCTGGTGTGTTTTTTCCTGTTTACCGCACTTTACTTTTCATGCTTTTAAATTTGTGCGTTTTAATTGCTTGGTGAAAAATCAATTTTTAAATCTCGTAGTGTTATCAATTTTATCGTTGTGATCGTTGTAATTGCTTCCGCACATTGGTTGTTAAATTATATTTCGAAAATACAAAAAAAATTAGAACTCTTGTGTAGGGTCAAATTTTTAAAATACCAATTCACCCCCCCTCTTGGCGCATCTCGTACTTTCAAACCACACTCATTAACAGCCCCGATGTTGCTGAACTTCACAAAATAGTGATCCACAAACTTCCCCAGATCATCTGACATTAAACCAAACTAGAATTCCAAAACTCGCAAGAGAGGACGAGCTTCAAAACTGACCCTTTTCGAAGGGGTCACCACAGTAGAATCTCCACGATGTAAGAAGACTCCTAGAACAATGCTCCCAATACCAAGAAAAACATCCAAGAAAATAAAATGCTGGTACGGAGAAGGCACCCAGCAAGACAAACCAATAGATCCCTCTCTCAATTGAAGAAACCCTGTTCTAAATCGAGAATGAAGGATGATCAACACCCCCTTCACAATTAAAACATCAATATATAAAGATTCCCCAATGCAGGTAAATAAACCACAAAAAACTTTCTTGATTAACAAAAGATCACCCATCCAAATCTTCACCGATTCAAAAGCCAAAAATCGAAAAGCAATAGAATCCACAAAACCTCTGCCAAACAAATCTATGACTACCACACCGGGCAGTTGGACAATTTCCTCCAAACTGTTGATCCGCTCAACACCACAAGAAAGAATTTCAAAACTACTCTTAGCTAAGCAAATTTCCTTCAAAAATAACCTCAGAAATATCACTAAACCGAAGGCATCTTCATCCAATAACAAATCAGATATAAACACAATAGAAAAACCACTCCAAGAAGATCTAACAGCCACTACAGGCCGACGTTGATCCTTTGAACACCAAAGCTTTACCATGATCCCATTCAAACTGTTTGGTATGCCAAATAAACCTCCATTCAAAAGTAAATGAAATCTTGAATCAAAAGAAGATGTCCACATAGGCCCTCCGTCGGCCACGCCGGACCGACGGAGAACTATCGATCACCAATGCTCCACCAAAATCACCAAAATCTTGCGTTGCTCCGCTCCGAAACTGCATTACTGGCTTCTCCACACCAAAACCAATTTTCTCCTAGGAAATGATTTTAGATAAAATAAAAAATTCAATAAGTATTGTGATTTTGATGATAACAAACATTATCATTTCCTTATCACTGTTATTCTTACATATCTATTTTGTTGCCCTACTCACTAACATTTCAGGTCTACAAGTTCACTAGCACCATCAAATCAACTCAGGATTGGGTAGACTAGGGTTGAGTCTAGCTGTAATTTCAATTCCAAGTATTTTTTTCCTTTTTTGAGTCAAATCATGTATTTGGTGGACACTAAGTTGAGTAACCTTGCACACAAACACTCAAGGGAGTGAGTTGGTGAAATTTTTGGATTTTGAACTCATCGTACAGTATAATTTTTATTGTATTGGACGATCAGTTAAAATAGAAAACCCTAATTAGGGCACCACTGTTAATTAAGAGTGATTAAATTAATCATACTGTATAAATTATATAGTACATGACAATCAATTAAGATTATGAAAAATAACCGTCAATCACAATTCAGGCAATATTTTAATGTTGAAATTATGTTATAATCGTACAGGATGATTTGAATCATCCTGGATGATTTATGATAATTATGCCTAAATTAATTATGTGATTAGGGGATTAATTATGATAAAATTGCTAGATCAGATAGTACAAGATGATTGGTGATGATTGTACTAGATGATGTGAGAGATACATGGGATAATACTTGATCATCCCGCATCATCCTAGACGAAAAACCATAATTTTCTTCTAATCGTATAGGGATATCATCCTAGACGACCCGAGAGATATATGGGATGATATTTAAATCTTCGCCCATCGCTGCCTTTCATACTGGACGATCAGTACGGTATCATGAACTAATTGTATAGTACTATCATAGAATTGTACTGGAAGATTAGCACAAATACTTGACCTGATCGTACAGGATAATGTGGATTATATTGGCTGAAAGGGCTTTTTTGTACTAATCATACAAGATGATCTATTGATCATATCTGACATTCTTTAACTGTAAATTAAAAATTAGGGCTTCTTTTGGAGGCTCTCTATTTAATCTCTTACATTGTATTATGAGAGATCATTTGCTATTGAGTTGATATGAGAGAAGAAAGGGAGAGATCCTTGTGAGGGGGGAGTTATGAGGGATTCACAAAGGTTACTCCAAGCAATATTTCCATTATTTTCTTCAAGCTGCTTTCTTGATTCCTTTGTGGCTTTAGGGGAGATATTCTTCAGCATCAGATTCAGGTTCTTTACCTACTCCAGGTGCGAGTAAAAGAATTCAGGTTCTCTGCCTACTCCAGAAGGGAGTAAAAGGATTAAGATTCTCTGCATTTACCAGGAGGATGAAAAAGATTCAGGGTACTCTGCCTCACCGAAGAGATTTCTATAAGTGCTTCTCCGCCTAGCTGTGGGGGCTAAAGGAGAGACACTAAGAGGTTTAGTGCAATACTTAGAGGAGGCCCTCCGGGGAGTGGACGTAGGTTAGATTTGACTAAATCACTATAAATTTTTTTGTGTTTGTTCTTTTCTTTTTCCATAATTTTATTTCTGTATTTTTCTGTGATTTACTGTGTGGATGAAAAACTTTGATTTTTTTATTGTGAAATTGATTCGCTTCTGCATTAAGGGTTTTAATTTTTATTAAAGATTTTTTTAAATTACCAATTTACTCCCCTCTTGGATAGCTTCGGGCTAGTTCTTAGAGGTTTAACAACCTTCAAAAACTTTTAAACTTAGTGTCTAATTACATGTTAGAGTCTAATATCTAAGAAAAAATATTAAAATTTTAGATTTCAAATTAATTTAAAAAGTCAAATTTTGACCCCTTAATTTAATGCATTAAATAATTCATAAAAATCCTAAAATTCAATAATTAATTAAAAAACCCAAAAAAAATTAATTTGATTATTAAACTCAATTAACAAACCCCTTAATACATAATAAGCACTCCAAAAATGAAGTTTTTAGAATGAACTACCTTGAGCTACGGGGCTACGTGTCTGAGGAGGTTTCATCTTCGAGCCTACTGTGACAACACCACGAACATATTCAATGGAGTATAAAACCTTAAAATAATTAGTTATTAATTATGTAATCTAATTTAAATATCTAATTCAACTAACCTGGTTTATAGGCTAGACTATCTTGAGCTGCGAGGCTACGTGTTCTAAGTAGGTTTTATCCTCAAGCCCACTGTGACAACGCCATGAACAGGTTGATAAAAAATATTAATTAACTTAATCTCTAAAATTAATAACCAATAAATAAAAAAACTATTATCAACTCTCTTAATTTTAATCAATTAAATCAACTAATCCACATTAATTACTCATGGGTAACCCAGGCCTACGAGGCTATTAACCTAGCCCCAAGAAAATGAAATAAACTTCACGACCCTAGTATAAACAAAGGTAGTAATTACTCAACTCTTAAAAATATATTTTAAAATCAATATCAAAATATTAATACTTAAACATAAATAAAAAATTTCTTTTGACCTTCAGTAAATAAAAACACTAGACAACCTACACTAATTACCCAGAATGGGACATATCCAAGCCACATAGCCTACTACACACACTTTAGATGATTTGTTAGGACAACTAACCCTAGTTCTAGGCTAGGCTAGTGTTTATTTTTTGACTTCTTGGGTGTAGGGTTTTTTATAGTTTTCACTACATGCTGGTTATATAATTAATTGATGTGATTATTTATTTATGTGATAATTTTATGTAATCTGTGAATTAATGTGATAGGCATTATATTACCCATAGGTTAGGAATGATCTAGATGTTCACATGATGTTCTACAAGTGGCCATACTCTAATAGGGATATAAATTAAGGGGGCTAAAATTAAAGATTTAAACTAACATATTTTTATAGGTGCTAAAATGTTAAGTCCCCTCTTGAAATTAAAAGAGAATGGAAAAGCATGATTGCATTTTATATTTAAGCAATTTGACTATATACCTGCTTGAAATGTATTTTAATTATAACTGCCTAGGATAACTTACAGGTTGTGTTAGGGTCTAGTCTTTTAATTCTATATGTGTAATTTAATGTGATCAGGTGTTGTGAAAGTTAATCTTTGAGGTGGGATATTAATAATCCTACTTGAAATCCATAGAGGAGGGAACTTCCCTTAGGGGAGAGTTCCCTTTCATTTGGATATTCAAGTTAGGATTATTTGAAAATTTAAAGAGGAAAAGAGAGACCCTTCATGGAGTAGTTTCTTTTCCATTTAGATACTTGGACCCGATGAATCCAACGAGCTCGCAGAAGAAGGGACGACAAAGAAGTGAAGACATAAAAAATATACAACTCTCAAGATCACTTACATCATTTATAGGATTAGGATTAGGGTTGTTGTTAGTGGTACCCATCCACTTTTAATTTTTGCAGACCCTAGGTTGTAAATTAAATGACACTTGCTACATGGACTTTACATTTAATTTAATGATGTAATTGATTTACTTACATTAATTGCAATTTAAAAATTGCCTGCTTCTCCTAATTTCTTTCTTTTGTTTTAGCATGAAAGCATTTAGAGGCTCGTGATGGAATATTTAAAAACTTTTTCTACTTAAGCTAATTAAAAAAATGTCAGGCTCACATAGGAATTTTAACGATTTTAAGAAGGAAGCTTGGGTCCACCGAGAGTTCACATGCATTCTTATTAAATTCATCTCCTCCTTGTTAGGCACCTGCCCGCCTGTGAGTTCTGGTAGACCAACAGGCCTATTAGGGTACAATTTTGTTAAGGGGATGTTGTGCAATCTCTAGGATAAAATCTATTTTTTAAGCCTTTTTAAAACTGCTTCATACCATTTTTACATACAAGATCAATTAACATGCATTGCATTAGAAACTAATTAAAGAGTCAATAAATTTTAATTATATTTCAAGCATTAATTATCCTACATAAGTCAAGGGGCCAATTAGGACCTACTCTAGACGTCGGCCTAACAATCTTAAAAACTTAAACAACAGCCCACCAGTCTTTCATAAAAGATCGTACACATGATTTTAAAGTGCTTAGGTGATTAGCTGGGTCTCCAATCCAAGCTAGGATAAGTCCAGGTTTGCACTACATTAGCTAGGTTTCGAGCTACTATTATTTAGTGCCCAAATTAGACTTAGGATCTAGGGTGGACTCAAGATTATAAGACCCCAAACCTTAAGAATATAATTCCATCATTCTAATAAATTATCAACTTGAATCAAAATTTCTATTCCAATCAAAATTTAAAGCCCAACACATAGGATAGATTGAGGCATTTCTGAATCATTTTCAAATCCCAAAGTGCCTTCTACTTCTTCTCCTTTAGTTTCAAAAAATAAGTGTTCAAGTTTGATCCAATCCTAGTTGAAATTTAAACATCAATCCTTCGATATAACTCCTTGAGAACTCAAAAATAAAATTCTTAATATTATTTTAATCAAGACTTTTTGTAGGAAATTCAAGTTTCCTACGATGTAATTTACTACGAGGGCTTTTGCTCATAGGAGATTTAAAGACCCCAGATTAATTTTCAAAACTCAATTAATTCTCTGTGGAAAAATTAAAATCAATGACAATCATTATCGCCATATTTAAATCATGGATAATAAATGATATTTTCTTTCCTTAAAAAGATATATCATTTATTAACATGCTTTTGAATATGAAATTAATGATGCTTCATCTTGATTATTATAGCCAAATACTCGATCGAACATCATTTTAACCCTTTGGGTGCATATGTAGTTATTCCTCGAATTTTACTACCATAATGAGGATGAGACTTACAACTTTATTTTTTGAACCCACTAGGGATTGATATTTTTTCCTCCCGAGGTGACATATCTTTAATAATGATGTATTTGACTTCAAAATTAAAATTCTAGATATCAAATTCCCAAAGAAATTAAATTATAATTTGATTTGCATCCTTCCAAGGCAAAGCAAAGCTCTTTTTCAAACTCAATCAACGTACATATGCCTGACAATAAAGTCTCTACTCGATTGTAAGTCTGATGGTAGAACAAAGGAATACTCGATAACTACCCGATTATTGGTCTGACAGTGATATGAAGAGTATAAGAATCACCTTTATTTGGCATATATGCCTGATAGTAGAGTCCCTATGAGTGCTAAAATTGGTTAATGGGTTAGGTTTGGGTCCAACCCGAGTTGACCTGGGTCCAAACGAGTTGATCCGAGTCCAAACTAGTTGATCCAACCCAGTTTTACAAATGGGTCAAGAATTTTAACCCAGACCCAATCTGTTGGGTTATTGAGTTGACCAGACCTTACCACCTAACCCAAGCACTAGCATGGCGTGAAGCATGCACGATGTAGTCTGTGAGGAGTGTTGCAGGTCGGTGAAGCTAGTGTGGCCAAAGCGGCCAAGCACATGAGTGTGGGGAAGCCATATGCTAGTGCAGGCAAAGAGGGTGTGCTATTATGGACTGTGAACCTCAAGAATGAGCTCGGTAGAGCTCTGTAGGATTGCAAGCGGTGTAAGTTTCCTGGGACCCTATACTTAGTGTGGCCTACTAACGTGCTGTGGGATCAAGCCATCGAGTGCGACACATGGGATCAAGATCGAGCGAACTGTGAAGCAGTGTGGAAGGTGCAGGCTAGGGTTTTTGGGTCATTTTAAGTTGATATCAGGTTTTTGAGTCAACCTGAACTTGACCTGACTTTAAAAATGGGTCAAAATCTCAAACCTGAACATGACTCGTATGGCAAATAGGTTGACCCAAACTAAAAAATTTTTGGGTCAGGTCAAGGTAGGGTTTTGGGTCGGGTTAAGTTTTTACACCCTTAAGAGTGTCTACACTACTATAAATCTAATGATAAAATAAAGAAGAAACTCAATAACCCCCTTAACAGAAAAAAATAAAGGGAATAAAGAGGTGGGGAAGTACACTGATAAGTGTAAATTATTTACTGTTTAATATATTTTATTTTTAATAAAAATATATTATTTTAGTTGATTTTATACAGAAAATTAAAAAATGATAGAAAATACTAAGGAGCCCATAGCGCCAAGGAGTAAGAAGAAACACCACCGCATCACCATCTATAACACCACCAAAGTGCCACATTTTTGACATAGCAGTTCCATGTTCTCTATTTTTAAGCTCTATTGTGGCAACACATCCAACACAGCTGCATTAGAAATTCAACTTGACAGTGCCAAGTTCTCAGGAATTTAAATGTCGTGGTGCAAGGGTGTTGCAATTATAACTTCAAAGGCCCATATTATTCTAGTGAAAGGTTGTGACTGTTCACTAAGTAACTATTCTACGTCATCAAGCACCATGGTGGAGCATAAAATTTAATGTTGGGGTGCTAGTTCATTTTAAGGGCACCATAGTGCCAATCTTTCAAGCATTGCAGTGCCAGTTACCTTTTTGTGTATTCCTATAAATAGATGTTATGTTTTATTTGTAGAGGAGTTCAATCACTTGTGTAAAATTTTATACTTTTTCAATGTACTTCTCTAGTTCACTCTTAGAGTAAAATCTAAGAGAGTTTAGAGAAGTACAAGATACAATTTATTGGAGCATTTAGCCTGTATTTATTGAATAAACTCTATTAGTAATGGAAGAAGAAGTGTGGAGGAGATACCTTGATCCTTTCTAGTGATATCACTCTCCTATATTTTAATTCTTCTATGAATTTATTGAAAATGATTTTGCTTGTTATTTATTATATGTCTGGCTAAATATTTTATTTTGGATTGATGATGCAAAGAGTATCTTAAGTAGTAATGAAGACTCTTGTTCTTTAAATATCTAATGATGTTTTCAGTATTATCTCGTTCTTTATTTAATGCACATAGTGGCCATATGTATAGCTAAAATATAGTATGATGTATAGCCTCGACAGAAAAATACAAGAATAACTAAGAATATTGAAATAGACTACTGGCATGCCTAGATATATAATGTTAAATATTCTAAGTTCTTAAGGAGATATTATAACGATAAGAGGCCAGTAGATATCCTTTTCACCCTAAGAAGCTCGACATAAATCTAGGGATGCATATGCTCTGAATCACATTACTATGAAAAGTCTAATTAGAAAAAAAATATAAAATTTGCATTCATAAATTCAAAATATTTTTATTAAATATTGTATCTGTTGCAAATCTGGTTTTGATGATGACAAACATGTTTCCAGTGTGTTTTGCTTGGCTAATCTGTTTCAGGCACAAAAGATCGCGAGCCACTCAAGCCAACTCAAGATCGGGTCCAAGTGTGTCAAATGTATGATTTTTCTTTTTATTGAGTCAATTGTAATGTAACTGATTCCCTAGCTAAGTAACCTTGCACACACACACTCAGGGAGAGAGATTGAGTGAATTAGAGTTTCTGTTAAAAATTTGTTCAGATCGTCCTGGACGATCCAGTTAAAACAGAAACCCTAATTAGGGCGACTAAGTTAAGGAGGACTGATTGAGCCGATCGTCCTGGACGATCTACGGATCGTACGGGACGATATTCCCAAATCAGAAATTCTCAGCCGCCAGATTAAGTTAGGCAAGTTTTATTTTAAGTATTTTGGTCTGATCGTCCCGGACGATACGTGTATCGTCCTGGACGATTCACTACAATCATACCTAAATTAGTCTGGTAATTAAGGGAAGCAATTAATGTTTAATTGATACGATCACATCGTCCTGAACGATCGCAGGATCGTCCCGGACGATCGTGATCGTCTTGTGCATTTCAGCGGTACGTCCAGAACTATGTACAGGACGATTTGGGGCCTTTTTGAACTAATCATACCGGACGATTACCCTATCGTCCGGGACGATCAAGTCATTTTTTTGGTCGTCCAGCATAGATTTCTCTGGACGACCCGAACTGTCTTCTGGACGATTTCCTTCAATTTGAACTAATCGTCCCGGACGATCGCAGGATCGTACGGGACGATATGAACAACTTTTTCTACTGATCGTCCAGAAGAGCCAGATCGTCCAGGCTGAAACAGCTGAATTTGAACTGATCGTACAAGACGATCTACCGATCGTCCTGGACGATCTTGGCCGATAAGTTGAGATTTAGGGCAAATTTTAAGCCCTCCTTTAAAAGAACTTTTTCCAATTTTTGGAAAAGTCTTTTGCTACCTTCCTTCCCTGAGAAACCCTAGAGAGAAGAGAGAGTTGGGAGAGAGAGAAGAGATCTTGTGAGGGGGAGTTAGTGAGGAATTCACTAAGGTTGCTCCAAGCACGGATCAGAGTCGTCTTCTCCGCTCGTCGTCTGTCGTCTAGTCGGTGTTCTTCGTGGGAGGATCGTTCGCAAGAAGATCCGGGGTTCTCTGCCCGCTTCAGGTGGAAGCAAAAGGAGTTCGAAGGTTCTCTGCCTGCTTCAGGAGGAAGCGAAAGGAGGTCAGGTTCTCTGCCTCACCGTGTGGTGAAAAGGAGGTGTTTTGTACAGGCTTCTCCGCCTTGCTGTGGGAGCAAAAGGAGAGTCACTTTCGTTTAGTGCAATACCCGGAGGGGAGGCTCTGGGAAGTGGACGTAGGTCAAGTTGACCGAACCACTATAAAATCTGGTTTGCTTTTCTGATTCAGTTTTGCACTTTACTTTTCAATATAAACTGCTTGGGTGAATATCATTGGTTGATCTTTTCGTTATTGTTTACTTGTTTCCGCTACTAAGTATCGAAAAGATTTTTGTAGTTATCGTGAAATTTTTAAATAACCAATTCACCCCCCCTCTTGGTTAGCCTCGGGACTAGTTCACTAGGGCTTAACATCCCTTTCGAACTTTCAAGTGGTATCAGAGCGGGATTCAAAATTTCTGTTTAAAAACTTTTGAATTTGATCCAATGGCTAATTGTAACAATCGTAATACTGCTGAAGGTTATTCTATTACTAGACCACCGTTGTTTGACAATATTCCTTTTGATTTTTGGAAAACACGCATGTCTACTTTTCTGCAATCTATTGATTATCGCATGTGGATGTTAGTTAAGGACGGATACGAACCACCTTTTCGAATGATTAACAATGTAAAAACTGAATTGCCGTTTGCTGATTGGATGTTTGATGATCGTGATTTAGCACAGTTGAATGCAAAATGTTTGAACTGTTTCTTTTGTGCTTTGAAATCTGAAGACTATATGCGTGTTTCTACTTGTACAACGGGAAAGGAAATCTGGGATAGGTTATGTATAACATACGAAGGTACAACTGAAGTCAAACAATCTAGGTTAAACATCTTGTTACATGATTACGAACTTTTTCGCATGAAACCTAGTGAGACTATTTCAGAAATGTACACAAGGTTCACTCAGATTGTTACCTCTTTGCATGCTTTAGGTAGAGAACTTACCAACTACGAAAGAGTGAACAAGATTCTTAGATGTTTGCCTGCTTCTTATGATGCTAAGATTACTGCTATTACTGAATCCAAAGATTTAAATACTTACTCTATTGACAGCTTACTTGGATCACTCATTGCTTACGAGCAAGGGGTGAACCAAAGGCAACTTGATGCAGGAGAATGCAAGAAAGAGAAGACCGTGGCACTAAAGGCCAAAGATTCAGATGCTAGCACTTCCGGGTCTGATAGCGATGAAGTTGCCTTAATCACAAGGCAATTCAAAAGCTTTCTAAGGAAGAAACATAAGAACTATCAGAAGTGGAACAAGGATAAGTTCAATAAAAACTTTAAGGGTTCATCTGAATCGGTTTGTTTTGAATGCAGGAAGCCTGGACACATTAAGGCTGATTGTCCAACACTTAAAGCTCACCCAAGCAAGGAGAAGAGTGAGGAGAAACCAAAGTTCAGAAAGGACAAGAAGCGGATTCAGAAGGCTTTCTGGGCAGACTCTGCATCTGACTCTTCTGAGACTGAAGCTGAAGAGGAGGAAACAAACTTGTGTCTGATGGCGGATGATCACCCTGGTTAGTCGGACCAGGAAGAGGCATGTGAGCTTACTTACGATCAGTTATTTGAAGTTTCTGAAAAGATTCATACATCGTATAGGAAGCTTAAGAAAACCCATGCTAGTTTGAAACTAGATTATCTGACTTTGCAAAAAGAGCATGAAGTGTTGATTAAGGATCATTCCACCATTGATAGCAATCACATGTCTTTACTAGATGAGTTTGATGAACTGAATAAAAAGCATTCTGATTTAATTGTTGAGCATAACTTGTTAAAAACATCGCATGGTGAATTAGAACTTGCTTTTAAGAAAGTGAATGATTTGGCATCTGAGCTAGAAAGTATTGAAAGTGCAAAAACGTTTGAAATTGGAAGTTTAAACAAACACATTGAGTTTTTGAAAGTGAAAATCAGTGCATTTGAAAATAACAAAACATCGCCTACTTCTGAACAATTTTATGCACCGCCACCTTTTAAAAATTCTGTTGCAAGTTCATCAAAGAATGTTTCATACACTACTAGGAAGAGGCACTATCACTCACGACGTTTAGTTAATCCTTTTCCTGGTGTTAGATGTTTTTCATGTGGCATGTTAGGACACATATCACACACTTGTACTGATCACCGTAGTACACATTGGGTGTGGAGACCCAAACTGCCTGTTGCACAGCACAGCACGCATGCATCGCATTCTTCTTTTCATAAGAAGGAACCCAAACCTGTTTGGGTTCCTAAGACTGACATTTAATGATTTTATAGGTGTGCTCTCACACAAGACCTCGTGAGAGCATGTGGTACCTGGACAGCGGATGTTCTAGACATATGACTGGAGATGCAAATCAGTTCATTTCGCTGGAGGCCAGAGCTGGAGGCAAGGTTACACTTGGAGATAACACCACCAGGAAGGTGGTAGGCACATGTATAATTGGTAATTCAAAGAACTTTATGATTGATAATATTTTGCTTGTAGATGGACTGAAACACAACCTACTGAGCATCAGTCAACTCTGTGACAAGGGATACAGCATCAAATTCCTGCCCACTGGCTGCATTTTAAGCTTAAATGATGAAGTTGTTTTGTAGGGGCAAAGGATCAACAACGTCTACAAGCTGGATGTAAGTAGCATTAAATCTGATAATTCAATTTGCTTAAAAACTGCTGCTGATGAGTCTTGGTTATGGCATAGGAGATTGTGTCATGCCAGTATAAAAACCCTTAGGAGAGTCACCCAAAAGGACTTAGTTAGAGGTGTGCCCAAGCTTAAGTTCACTAAGGATCACCTGTGTGATGCCTGTCAGTTGGGGAAGCAAGTCCAGTCCTCTTTTCACTCTGTTAAGGACATTAGCACCTCTAGACCTTTAGAAGTTCTTCACATGGACCTCTTTGGACCCATTAGCACTGCGAGCTTAGGGGGGAGAGTTTATGGTTTTGTGATTGTAGATGATTATTCGAGGTTCACTTGGGTTAAGTTTTTGTCACACAAATCTGAGTCATTTGATGAGTTTAGATCTTTCTCTACTTGGATTCAGAAGAAGTTAGGATGTGAGATTATTACCATCCATAGTGATCACGGAGGGGAGTTTAAAAATGAAAGATTTGGAAGTTTTTGTGAGGATCATGGGATTAGTCACAATTTTTCAGCTCCTAGGACCCCTCAGCAGAACGGGGTAGCTGAAAGGAAGAACAGAACCTTAGTAGAAGCCGCTAGAGCCATGCTTGCCGAGTATTCACTTCCTAAATACTTTTGGGCTGAAGCGGTGAACACTGCCTGTTATGTGCTAAATAGGGTGAATGTGAGAGTCAAACTGAACAAGACACCTTATGAGATCATTAAGGGTAGAACACCAAATCTGTCCCACCTCCATGTCTTTGGCTGTAAGGTTTTCATTCTGAACAACGGGAAGTCACCCTTAGGAAAATTTGACCCCAAATCTGATGAAGGAGTGTTCTTAGGATATTCAAGTGTGGGGAAATCCTTTAGGGTGTTTAATAGGAGGACTTTGGTGGTGGAAGAAACAACCCATGTAGTGTTTGATGAATCTGATCCTAAGGAGTCTAGATCTGAAGTAGAAGATGAAGAGATTGTTGAGGTTACCCAAGGAGTTGGAAATACAAATTTGGAGGAAAGGGTAGAACCTCAAACAGAGTTTCCTAGAGATTGGAGATATTCTTTGAGTCATCCTAAAGAACTGATCTTAGGAGACCCTTCTGAAGGTGTTAGGACTAGGCATGGACTTAGGAAGGAAGTAAACCACTCTGCCTTTATCTCAATGACTGAACCCACCAACATCAATCAAGCCCTGTCGGATGAATTTTGGATTTTAGCTATGCAGGAAGAATTGAATCAATTTGTAAGGAATGATGTTTGGGAGTTAGTAGAAAGACCTAGAAACCAAAGTATTGTGGGAACCAAGTGGGTCTTTAAGAATAAGATGAATGATTCTGGTATGGTGGTGAGAAATAAGGCAAGATTGGTGGCTAAGGGGTATAATCAGATAGAAGGGATAGATTTTGAGGAAACTTTTGCCCCTGTAGCTAGATTGGAAGCCATTAGAGTGCTACTAGCCTTTGCCTGTTATAAGGGATTTAAGCTGTTTCAAATGGATGTCAAGAGTGCCTTTTTAAATGGGGTAATTAAAGAAGATGTTTTCGTAGAACAACCCCCAGGTTTTGAGAGTTCCCAATATCCAAATCATGTCTATAAATTAAAAAAGGCCTTATATGGATTGAAACAGGCACCCAGAGCTTGGTATGAGAGGCTTAGCACATTCCTGTTAGAAAGAGAATTTGTTAAGGGGAGCATAGACACCACCCTTTTTCTGAGGAGATTAGGAGATGACTTACTCATTGTCCAGATCTATGTTGATGATATAATTTTTAGATCTTCTGATAAATACTTATGTGAAGAGTTTTCTAAAACAATGAGTAAAGAGTTTGAGATGAGTATGATGGGAGAATTGTCCTACTTTTTGGGGTTTAGCATAAGGCAAACGGATGATGGAACCTTTCTCAATCAATCAAAATACACTAAGGATATTTTGAAGAAATATGAAATGGACAAAGCCAAGCCAATCAATACTCCCATGCCCTCCTCAGTTCAGTTAGATAAGGATTCAAATGGAAAATCTGTTGATCAGAAGAAGTATAGAGGGATAATAGGGTCACTGCTTTACCTGACTGCTAGCCGACCTGATATCATGTTTAGTGTCTGTCTTTGTGCTAGGTTTCAGGCTGATCCTAAAGAGTCCCACCTGACTGCTGTTAAGAGAATTCTTAGATATCTTTTAGGGACCCCAAACCTAGGAATTTGGTACCCTAGGCACAACACCTCTTTTGAGATCATTGGATATTCTGACTCTGACTTTGCGGGGTGTAGGGTGGATAGGAAGAGTACCTCTGGGACTTGTCAATTCATAGGACAGTCGTTAGTCTCCTGGTCCAGTAGAAAACAGAACTCAGTTGCACTTTCCACTGCTGAAGCTGAGTACATTGCCTTAGGGAGTTGTGTGGCCCAAGTTCTTTGGTTGAAGCAGCAAGTCTTGGATTTAGGAGTACCTGTTGGCACAATTTCTGTTCTGTGTGATAATACTAGTGCCATCTGTATCTCTAAGAATCCAATCCAACATTCTAGGACCAAACACATTGACATTAGGCATCACTTCATTAGGGACCATGTTACAAAAGGGGACATTGAGCTACACCATGTAGCAACTGAAAATCAGCTGGCTGACATATTCACTAAACCACTGGCCTTTGACTCATTCAGTATTTTGAGAACCAGATTAGGAGTGATTGATATAAATGCTTGATTCTGATGACTGCTGATTTATGACTGTTATGATTTGTATTCTGATTTCTGTTAGTTAGTTTTTTGTATTCTATTTTCTGATTTCTGTTAGTTAGTTTTTGTATTCTGATTTCTGATTTTTGTTAGTTAGTTTTGGTTTGATTATTTGCTTTCAGTTGATTTTATTTCTTCTGCTGATTTCTGTGTTACCCTTTTTTTGTTAGTTTATTTGAGTATTTACTTTGCTATGATTTTCTACCTATTTTTATTTATTTACGGGTTCATATCTTGCACTTACTATTTTATGCTTTTCAAGATCTGATCACCGCTCACTACTTCTGGTGATCTGAATTTTTGACTGGGAGTTTTCACATTGTTTTGGTTTGGAAGCTGATAAGCAGTGATTGACTTCGCTGAATCTGTTAAAGGGAAGAAACATTGATAATTGTTTCTCTTCCTCTAACTCCTTTACTGGTGTGTAGTTTCTTTTGAATAAAAATCCTTTTCAAAATTAAAATGTTAGTTTTTGAAATAGAGATTATTTTATCTTCCTACAGTAATCTGCCTCATATCAATAGTATTTTTCAAAGTCTTGAGTCATTAGTTTGATTTTCTAAACCAAGTGATTGCATTTATCATATGTTGTATGGATTTTATTTTGTGAATCGTTCTTCCTTACTGCGGAGAGTCATCTCCTATGTCTGGAAGATAATCTCACAGCTGAGACTCTTTAATGATTATGAAAAGGAGAAGGCTTATAAAAGATGCGCAGTGCGCCAGATAATTTGAAAAAGAGGCATAAAATGAGCCCAAAACTGAAAAGATGCAAAATTGCCAAATTGGATACACAAAGTGTATCAAAAATCAAAAGATGCGCAAAGCGCCAACCAATTTGAAAAAGAGGCACAAAATGAGCCCAAAACAAGCTTTCTTTTCTTTCAGACTGTTAAATGTCTTAGAGGAATCTGTGCGCCACTTAATATTTTCAAAAGCTTGAGTTTTGAAAATCATGATTTCTGATTTTTTTTACTTTGTAACACTATTATATCAGATATTTTTCTGGAACGAGGCTTGAAAGGATTTCTTTTCAAATCTAATGTCTTTTATTCTGAATCGGATTTTTGTGTTGGAAGAGGTTTGCATCGATAAGGTGCCCGGGGTCGGAGTTACGAAAGTTGATTATTTCCAACCTTTTTTGGATTTCAGCGCTGTCAATTGTCCAGTCATTGGTTTTTGAATCTAAAATCAAGGAAAAATTCTGATTTTCCTATTTTGTAGTTTGTTCTATTTATGTTTTATTTTATGTTTTATTTCAGTGTTCTGTTTTTCTCTCCTCCTTTTTATGATGTCAAAAGGGGGAGTCAGAGTTGTAGTCGTGTCGTGTCTTTGTTTCTATTTTCTGAGTCTTGTTTCCTGTATTATTTTAGCTGTTAAATGAAAATTTAAAAAATATTTGTTTGTTTGATCTCCTAGTTTACTTTTACTGTCAGACTACTTTACAAATATTTGCCATCATCAAAAAGGGGGAGATTGTTGCAAATCTGGTTTTGATGATGACAAACATGTTTCCAGTGTATTTTGCTTGGCTAATCTGTTTCAGGCATAAAAGACCGCGAGCCACTCAAGCCAACTCAAGATCGGGTCCAAGTGTGTCAAATGTATGATTTTTCTTTTTATTGAGTCAATTGTAATGTAACTGATTCCCTAGCTAAGTAACCTTGCACACACATACTCAGGGAGAGAGATTGAGTGAATTAGAGTTTCTGTTAAAAATTTGTTCAGATCGTCTCGGACGATAGTTTCATCGTCCTGGACGATCCAGTTAAAACAGAAACCCTAATTAGGGCGACTAAGTTAAGGAGGACTAATTGAGCCGATCGTCCTGGACGATCTACGGATCGTACGGGACGATATTCCCAAATCAGAAATTCTCAGCCGCCAGATTAAGTTAGGCAAGTTTTATTTTAAGTATTTTGGTCTGATCATCCCGGACGATACGTGTATCGTCCTGGACGATTCACTACAATCATGCCTAAATTAGTCTGGTAATTAAGGGAAGCAATTAATGTTTAATTGATACGATCACATCGTCCTGGACGATCGCAGGATCGTCCCGGACGATCGTGATCGTCTTGTGCATTTCAGCTGTACGTCCAGAACTATGTACAGGATGATTTGGGGCCTTTTTGAACTAATCGTACCGGACGATTACCCTATCGTCCGGGACGATCAAGTCATTTTTTGGTCGTCCAGCACAGATTTCTCTGGACGACCCGAACTGTCTTCTGGACGATTTCCTTCAATTTGAACTAATCGTCCCGGACGATCACAGGATCGTACGGGACGATATGAACAACTTTTTCTACTGATCGTCCAGAAGAGCCAGATCGTCCAGGCTGAAACAGCTGAATTTGAACTGATCGTACAGGACGATCTACCGATCGTCCTGGACGATCTACCGATCGTCCTGGACGATCTTGGCCGACAAGTTGAGATTTAGGGCAAATTTTAAGCCCTCCTTTAAAAGAACTTTTTCCAATTTTTGGAAAAATCTTTTGCTACCTTCCTTCCCTGAGAAACCTTAGAGAGAAGAGAGAGTTGGGAGAGAGAGAAGAGATCTTGTGAGGGGGAGTTAGTGAGGAATTCACTAAGGTTGCTCCAAGCACGGATCAGAGTCGTCTTCTCCGCTCGTCGTCTGTCGTCTAGTCGGTGTTCTTCGTGGGAGGATCGTTCGCAAGAAGATCCGGGGTTCTCTGCCCGCTTCAGGTGGAAGCAAAAGGAGTTCGAAGGTTCTCTGCCTGCTTCAGGAGGAAGCGAAAGGAGGTCAGGTTCTCTGCCTCACCGTGTGGTGAAAAGGAGGTGTTTTGTACAGGCTTCTCCGCCTTGCTGTGGGAGCAAAAGGAGAGTCACTTTCGTTTAGTGCAATACCCGGAGGGGAGGCTCTGGGGAGTGAACGTAGGTCAAGTTGACCGAACCACTATAAAATCTGGTTTGCTTTTCTGATTCAGTTTTGCACTTTACTTTTCAATATAAACTGCTTGGGTGAATATCATTGGTTGATCTTTTCGTTATTGTTTACTTGTTTCCGCTGCTAAGTATCGAAAAGATTTTTGTAGTTATCGTGAAATTTTTAAATAACCAATTCACCCCCCCTCTTGGTTAGCCTCGGGACTAGTTCACTAGGGCTTAACATCCCTTTGGAACTTTCAGTATCCACCATTCTAAATTTTATTCTGTGATAAAAATCTTAAAAAATTTATTTTTATTTTAGTAGGATAATTCTTGTAATTAGAGTAAATGGTAGTATTTTATTATAAGTATAACACTTCGTTATGGGTTCAACACTCAACTCTATCACTTTTTTACTTAATTCGACACGTATATTTGTATATATTAAGTGGAGTTTTGTTATTCATATATCAAAGAAAACCTAAGCATTATCACATAATTCTTACATCATTCAAAAGTTCACTCTGCATCCTCCATCAAGTTTTTGGCATCTTTGTTAGAGAAGTGATTTTCTTATTGCAATTTTAAAGTTTTAAGCTGCCATCCCCATGAAGAATCAATAAGTTGACATGAAGTGGGTATAGAGAAATAGGCCTATGGGTGAGTTAAAATAATCATTTTAGGACCAGTCATGCCCGACCCTAGTTCATCAAAAGAAGAAGGAACTTAAAAGCATATATGCTATAGTGTATAGGGCTCTCAAGTTTGTGAAATAGAAAGGGCTAATGAAAAGAAATCAAAATTTGCTTGTGATAGGGGTTGAGAAGAGCTTAAAGTTGAAGCTACCATCTATTGTGGTAGCAGATAAAGGATGAATGTAAGCTCCATATATGGTGAGCATCAGAGTGTGACACTTGGACCATGTGTCTAGGAATCTGCTATGAAAGGGTCCTGATGGAGAGAGAAATAATCATCTGTTATGATGGCAAGGAAATGAAGAGAACAAGCATCGTATAGTGAACATTGAGGTATGGCACTTGGTCCTCATATCTAAGAATTCATTGCCATAAGGTCTCGCTAAAAAGGAAAGTAAGTTTGGAGACTTAAGTCTCTAGAAAGAAATTTTGTTGAGAAGAAGAAAGGCATGACATCTGGAGTGTAATCGTAGAGATTTGCCTATGAAAAGAAACATCAATAATAGGTACAAAAGCAATCCCATCATCTTCCAACTCCAACTCCATCTCCTTAGGAAGAGGTCAATTTTGACCTTAGTCCCCCAATCGAAGAACTTTTTGTGCCACACTCAAAACCAAAGATTCAATGGAAGCATCACTCAAAGATTCAAGTACATGAAAAAAATGAAGATGATAAAGTTGCCATGGAAGTCGAGGTGGTCTACTTGGTGGGGCACAATAATGACCTACCTCCATTACATGTCTACTAATGATAATATGAAATAGGGCTTGCTGCTACCAGAGCCTTAAACTCTTAAGAAGAGCAAGATCAATATGATCAATTCAAAAAAGAAATCCCCTCAGATGATGAGCAAGAGGAGAATCAAGAGGAAGAACTACTTGCTACACTATCATGTTAGCATAGGCCCGAAGGAGTATAAAGCATTAGATGAAGGAAGATGATAAAGAGATATCAAAGATAAACACTAAGATGATATAAATGATGGCATAGATGGCTATGATGATGCAATTGATGCAAAAGAGAATTGCTGCTAATCCTGCACCTATTCAGCCAACTAATCATTAGGTATTAAGAAGTGCTCCTGCTAATATGCTAACCAACTCAATACCCCAGGTGTCTAGAGTACAAATTCCACATGAAGGAGGAAATGAGACTGATCATCTTGTTTGTTTGCCCCCAAAATGTTGTAAGCAAATCCGAGCATATGATGACTTCTTTCAAATTATATATCGAGCTACCAAATGAATCGATAAAGACTTTTGATGAAGTCAAAGATATTTTCATAAAGAGATTTTCCAGTGCTACATAAAAGATAACCCTTACTAACCTCGCCTCAGAGAAAACAAAAAGAGATGAGTCAGTGACCAGATATATCACTTGTTGTCAAAACTTAAGCATGAAGTGTGAGCAATAACTAAAAGAGGAGCATGCAATCCAATTATTCATGGGCAACATCGGTGATAAGATGGATCCATATTTTTGTATGGCCTCTATTATGACATTCCAAGATCTACTAGATTGGGTGGCAAAATTTGAAAAGTTGAATCATTCAAAGTTGGAAAGCCACTCTGACAAGTTCAAAAGAAATAAATCTCCAAAACCTAGAAGATGTGAAGTGCATACAGCTTCCTTTAGTGGCAACAAAGAAAAGTGGATAGTAAATAAGAAGGAAAGTAACCCTCTAATGGTGAAAATAAAGGAAAGCATCCTTTCAAAACTAATCCCCAACTATAATTAGTGCTTAGAGGGAATGACAAACCTAGAACCTATGGTGGGGGAGATTTCCCAAGGAAACTAGTGGGTAATGGTGATCCAGATAGTCTGTCTCTCAAGGAGAACTTAAAAAGAATATTCTTTTAAGAGAGAGAGAGAGAGATAGAGAGAGAGAGAGAGAGAGAGAGTGGTAAAGTTATTCCAACATGCGCTGAAAGCACGCCTTCACCTACCAAAATGTAAGAAGACTGAAGAGGCTGATCTTACTAACAGTCCTAATTATTTCCCATACCATAGGATGATTAATCATTTTATTGAAGATTGTTATATATTCAAAGATTGGTTGGAAAAAATATACAAAAATGTCAAGTTCACATTGTCAGATAGTGTTTTAGTTCAACCAAGAAGAGAATCAATAAGAGTGGTCACATCTTCTTCCATACCCCAAAGTAAAGAAAGAGCAAAAGCAAAATCAAATGAAGATGAAAAATGTGAGACTATAGTCTTGAAGAAAATTGTGAAGATGTTGAAGTAACTTAAAGGAGTTCTTGAAATGAAGTGAAAATCTCCAATTGAGTTGGTGCTCAATCTGATTATCAAAATCAAGTGCGTCTACTTTGAGACTATATGCCAGTAGCCAAGCTATCATGTAAAAATATGACAAAATGAAATCAAATCTTTCCAATAGAAAGATCAGGTTAAGAAAACCTAAGGAGAAGAAAACTATAACTCAGAGAGTTATAGATAATCTGGGTGATTATTATCAGCCCATAAGATGACCAGTAAAGCTCATAATAGATCTCCAGATTACTAAGGTAGGAAAGGGGGTGGGGGATGAAGTAGCATATTCCCTTTTACTTGAGACATGTCAAGTCATCTCGGCATTGCCCATTAATTGACAATGAACTTCTTCTCAGAATCCTAATAGGTCTCTGATAAAGTAAATGTGTATTAGAAAGCCCAAACCTTTCTCAATAAGAGAGGGATTACTTGGTAAGGTAACATCTGAGTATTATCTAAGGTGCCACAGACAGATGATATCTCGAATACCTTATGCTTTCCTGATGGAAATGACATAGATTCTATAGTGGTATCACATATGCAACGCATAAAGTTGGGGAGTGATTCTAAGTCTCCCAGTCAATCTTCAAATGATATGGAGGAAGACATTAGCAAAGTTACCTCTTCAAAAGAATTTGATGCAAATGAAGTTATCTAAGTTCAGCTAAGAAGTGGTAGGGTGTTGCCTGCTTCACCTAAGAAAGGGTCTTTAAATAATGACAAAGGGAAAGATATCATCATCAATGAAGAAATCATTCAAAAAGATTCAAAAAAGAAGCCTATTTTAGGCCAAGGAGTAGATTATAATATCTTATCTCATTTGCAAATAAATTCCAATGCAGATTAGAATTTATGAATCCCTTCTAATGTCAAAGGACCTCTATTAAACCTTAATTCAAGCTCTTAAGGATCCGGAGAGATATCAAGCATGCTACTTGACTAAAGTTTTATGAGTTCAAATTGAAGCATTTGTCACCTTCTATGAAGAAGATCTCATATTAGGGACAATAGAGAATAATCGCCCTTTATATGCCACTGCTGAGAGCAATGGTGTCACCATAAGCTATATTTTGGTTAATCTAAGTTCCTCAGTGAATCTCACAAATTTGAAAAAGTTAAGATGGTTATCTTTTGATGTTCAACATCTCGAGTGATATAAAGTAATGGTGCATGGATTAAATGAGCATGGACAGAAGATAGTGGGATCATTCATTCTTCCCCTTTAGTTTAGGAAGCTATACAAGAAAGCTAAGTTCCATGTGATTAATGCAGATACTTCCTTCAAAGTGCTTCTAGGTCAACCATGGTTTCATGAGTATGACATTATTCCGATGACCTTACATCAATGCATGAAATATACAAGAGATGGAGAAGAATTCAGGGTGTTTGGTGATATAAAACCTTTTATGATGCATGAAGTTTAAATCTATCAAGATGGTAAGTACTTTGTTCCAAAGAAGCCCAGGTCCAATGAGTTAACCAATCCTAAAGCATCTACATCAAAGGCTATAGAGCCCCCTAAAGGAAAAGTTATCCAGAAATAAATAGGGAGAAAAAAGGCAACATTAACTCCCCCTAAAATCACTAACCCTCCCTTTAAGCCAAAATGAGTTGTTCCTTATTTGGGAAGTGATAAAAAGGAAAAATAAGATTTCTCTGTCAAATATGAGAAGATACACAACTCTCAAGCTAAAGGAAAGATCGTGAAAGTATGTTTAGATTCAGAGTATGAGTTTGAGTCCTCTTACATATGAAAGAAAATGTATATCTCTCTGAGGAACATGACCGTATGCCAACATCAGTGATCACTTTGGTGGTCACATCGGTTCTTCTCGAACACTATAAAGAGGTGACTTCTCATGTGGCTCATAATATTAAAGAGTTGATAACACTTTATGTGCCTTCTCTATGAGGGAGAAATGGACCATGAAGTTTATTTTATAAATCAGGAGAGCATCAAGAAGAAAATTATGACTAGCTGATCAAACTCATTGATGCTAGAGAGATAATCCCCACAAGGATTCCCAGGTCCCTTCAAGGCTTCAAAAGATTATGCACAAACTAGGAGTTCATGTTGGGATTACCAAATGGCAAACTCAATACTTTGAAAGGATTTGGTACTAGAAGGGCTCATAGTCTTCACGAAGGAATGGAAGCCCTACAACCAAATGCTTGGGATTCATCTCATAGATATGTCATCAAAAAGAAGTTTGTTATATGATAATGGTGGAAAATATGAATCTAAAAGTGATAGTGGAGAAGAACTTAACAAAGTTAACCTCTCAGATGATCAGGATATAGAAGCCAAGCTAGCGCCTAAGGAGCTAAAAGATGGTGGGAAAGCTACTACAATGGATGAACTAAAAGAGATTAATTTGGGGATTAGGGAGGATCCCCATCTAACTTTTGTCAGCACTATTCTGCTAGAAGATAAAATTGAAGAGATGAAATGCTTCTCTATGAATTCAAGGATTGTTTTGCCTAGACATATGCTGAGATGTAAGGTTTATCCCCTGATGTGGCAACTCATAGATTAACCATTAATTCTGATACAATACCCATCAAAAAAGCTCCAAGGTGAATGAGATTGAAGATTGAGAGTAGGTTACTACAAAAATGAAAAAGTTCATTAAAGTGGGCTTTGTTCATAAAGAAAATTATGCTGACTGGATAGCCAACATTGTCCACGTGAAGAAGAAGAATGGTCAGACTTGTATCTGCATTGATTTTAGAGATCTTAATAAGGCATGTCCAAAAGATGACTTTTCACTCATAGTGTTAGAATTATTAGTTAACAAAACATCTAGTTATGACATGTTCTCTTTCATGGATAGAACGTCGGTCTATAATCAGATCAATATGGTTCCTCAGGATGAGAATTATACATCATTTTGGATAGCCATTAGCATATTCTGCTACATAATCATTCCATTCAGCTTGAAAATGTTGTATTTACACAGCAAAGGGCAATGACGTGCATTTTTGATGATTTGATCCACCATAAGGTAGATTACAATATTGATGTTCTCGTTGTTAGAAGTAGAGTTTGTAAAGATCACCTTGATGATCTTAGGGTTATATTTGAAAGAATTAGGAAGTTTAATCTCAAAATGAACCCTCACAAATGTGCTTTTGAAATTTTCTCTAAAAATTTTCTTGGATATGTTGTGCGCTATCGAGGAATTGAGGTCGAACCCTCTAAAATTAAAGTGATCATTGAAATTACACCACCAAGAAGTATTCACCAGCTCCGTTCTTTATAAGGACATCTCAAGTTCAATCGGTGTTTTATTTTAAACTTGTTAGGCAGATGCCAACCATTTATGAAACTAATGAAGAAGGATGTTCGCTTCCAACAAGATGATGAGTGTCAAGAAGCTTTTGATAGCATAAAAAAGTATCTACTGAGCTCACTTATTATCTCTGCATTGATTCTGGGGAAGCCTCTCTAACTATGTACAACAGTACTTAAAGAATCCCTTGGAGCATTTTTAGCACAACATAATGAAGAAGGCAAGGAGACCACTCTCTACTATATCATTAGAAGATTAATCCAAGAAGAGATGTATTCTTCACCTGTTGAGAAGCATTATCTAGCTCTTATCTTTGTAAATTAAAAGATGACCATGATATGCTTTCTCACAAGGTTTCTCTGATCTCAAAGATTGATTCGTTAAAGTTCTTGATGATAAGATTAGCATTGATATAGCCAGATAGGTAGTGATTCTCCTATAGTTTGAAACCATATATGTTCCCCAAAAGTGATGAAAGGGAAAATCCTTATAGATTTTCTTATCGCACATTCAATGCTTACATATTCACCTTCAATGATGATCTACTTAATGAAAAAATTCTCCTTCTTCATGAAAATGAGAGGTTGCAAATTTAGGAGATGTATTTTGACAGTGCATGATCTATCAAACTTGCCCAATCTCTAAATCTTCTAAGGGCGTGAGTTGGCATTGGCCTTTTCTTTATAATACTTGATGGAGGAATAATTGGATACTCATATGGATTAACTGAAATCCAGACTAATAATGAAGTTGAATATAAAGCCTTGGTGACTGGCCTTAAGATTATTATTTTAATAGGGGTCCAAACGATTCACATCTTTAGCAATTGTCAGCTAGTCATAAATTAAGTCTTAGGTGTCTATAAGCTTAGTAAGTCGGGGCTATTTCATTATCACAAATGAGTCCTTGAGTTGATGAAGAAGATCTTGAATGTTACATTGACTCAAATCTCTATAACTCATAATAGTAAGGTAGATGCTCTAGTAAAATTGGCAAAAGAGACGGTGAGCATGAACAATGAGTACATGTTAATTGGAGTCCACACTCGTCGAGTGCTACAAACAGCCTTTTTAGAAATCCCGCAAGAAGAGGGGACATTAAAATCAAGCCAGCGGTATATGAATGCAATCGATCCTCACTCTCTGCCATAAATTATTTTGAAGATTAACAAGAAAAACCTCAAATGATTGTTGGAAGGCACATGTCTAGAATGACCTTAGAATTATGGTGGCATTATTTATAGGTTGAAGAATAAGATGATCGAAGGTAACCTTTTATGGACTATTTCAAAGAAGGAAAATTTCCAACAAATAAATCATTAGCTATGTGATTGGAAAAAGGGCGTTGCGGTATGTGTTTGTCAATAAAACGTTATATCATAGATTATTCGATCAAATATGGCTTGATGGTTGGGAACCAAGGAAGCTGCTAAGGTTATGAACAAAGTTCATGAAGGACTTTATGATACACAGCAGTCATATCCCAAAATTGCCATTAAAATTAAGAGGATTGATTATTATTGGCTAATGATGTTTAATTATTATAGTAAACATACGAAGATATGTCACGAGTGTTAAGTGCATGGAAATACTATGTCAACCACGAAATTTGTTACACCTAAAAGTTGCATTCTGGCCATTTGAGTGTTGGGGAATGGATATGATCGGCTTAATCGGTCCACAATCATCTGCAGGACACCTCTTCATTCTGGCTACAACTAACTACTTCTCTAAGTGGGCCAAAATGGAACCCTTCAAAGAAATTATCGCCAAGTATGTAATCAATTTCTTCACTCACAATATTATCTACAGACTTAGTATACCACACTATTTTATTTCAGATAATCACCCAGCTTTCAAAAGCTCGAAGATAAATAGATTCATCAGATGACATAATTTCGATTGGTGATATTTGTTGATCTATAATCCAAGGGTTAATGGCTTGGTAGAAGCCTTTAATAAGACACTGCTAAAACTATTGAAGAAGTTCTTCACTAAAATTAAAAAGAGAATGGCATATAATGATGGTAGAGGCATTATGAGCTTATCGCACTACCTATAAGACACCAACAAAAGTAACTCCTTATGCATTAGTGTTTGGAGCTGAAGCAATATTGCCATTAGAAGTTAAGTTGCCATCACTTCTAGTAGTTATTCAGTGTGATCTCACCCAAGAACAGAATACTCACTTGAGAATAGAAGAGCTCATTGCGTTGGATAAAATTAGATCAATATCAAAAAAATCTGGAGATTTACTAAGCAAATATGTCCAAATCCTTCAAGCACTTAATACATCCTCAAACATTTTGAGAAGGGGAATTGATCATGGCTCTAAGAAGACCAATCATTCCTCATAGAAGAATTAGTGGTAAATTCAAGCCAAATTAGGAGGGCTCTTATGTCATAGAAAAGGTGTATCAAGGAAGAGCCAACAACTCATCAATATAAGCAATCAAAGACCTATGCTACTGATCAATGGGAGATATTTAAAGAAGTATCATGCTTAATAAAGGAAAATGAAGACATTATAGTTAGAATCTATCTGTTAAACTTAAGATGTATTCTTTATTTTCATATCAATGAATGTACTCAAATCTCCTGAAAATTCACTCATAATATTAGAATGTATTTTCAAAATAAAAATAAAATAAAATAATGTATAACATCTAGTTTTCTTGAAACTCTCTCACCAGTTGTGAATATGTTTCAAGAACATAATGAAAAACTCTACTAGGATCATCTGGAAATTCTCTTATAAAATAAGAATGCATTTCCAGACTGTCATTAAAAGGTGTACTATGTTTTATCCCAAAATTCTCTTACAAATCAAGAATGCATTTAAAGACAAGAATTTTCTTATAAGACAAGTGGCATTTTAAATATTTATTTGGATTGACATCACACTTCTCACCGAGATTCCCAAATAAATCTTTAAAATCACTTATAATATGAGTAATATCATTATATAAATGCAGGGCAAAAGCTGATGCCTTCAAGTGAGTAAGTGTGAATACTATAAAGGAGTGAAGATTTATCTCCCAATTTATTAAGGTTTCAAAGTTCAAATGAGGAGACTTTTAAGTCTAGTAATCTCAACAAATCAAGTTGAAAAAGCATGAGCTATTATAGTATAGGTCTAGTGCTCAAATAGGTGTATAAGTTTTAACTCAATAAGCCCAGATGCGACCAAGTCGCTAATAGCTTTGCCTACTCAATAAGCCATAATAAGAGGTCATAGTAGGAAAGCCCCTATTTTATCTAGCCTGATGAAAAATACTATCAAGTTTGATGTTCATTAGATGTTCATCCAACTAGACAAGTCAGAATAGTTCAGTCATAGAAGATTCTCTTAGTTGGAAAATGGATTGAAGCAGAATTCAGAAAATGAATCTCGTTTAATTCAAGGTAGCAAGCCTAAATCAATTTGTCCATCAAGTTAGAGCTATTATTACCTTTAATAAATATATTAAGTTAAAAACAAAGATTGAAGGAGCTTCTCTTCTTCAACATGTTCGATAAAGCATAAAGCTTAGGACCGAAGAAGTCATCTTGAATTTCATACAAAGCCTGAGACTGAACTCAAGGAAATTTGTCATCAACAGAGTCTGTTATACACAAAGCATCGATCGAATACAAGCCTCGAAGGCTAGGTCACTGACACACATCTTTCATCAAGCTTGTTAAATTTCAATCTATGGAAGAATGTATGGTATACCCCTGAAAAAGTCAAATAAGAAAAATCAGATAAGCCCCTTCATCAAGCCCATCAAAGCTAGTTGTGAGGGCAGAAGGCATATTTAAATCCTGACAAGTTAATTAGGATAATTCAGGCACTTTACAAGTTAGGGAAGACAATTCAGGTAAAACTCCTTCATAAATTCCATCAAAGTATAAAGCTATGATAGAAGGACCTCCTACACTCTATCAAGAATCTGTTATCAATAAGTATATTCGGCATTAAATATCAGACCAATGGCAACCTCTATTGACTGAATAAGCTACCTTCAACTGAGCCAAAAGAGATTCAAGTTTAACTCTCAATCATTGGGGTTATACTCACCTATATTCAGGCTCTCGAAGAATCATGAACTAAAACCCTTAGTATGATGTCCAGAATAAGTATTTGGAGATCCACAGTGTCAACCATGCTACATTAAATATGGTTCCTCTAGGCACATAGCATATTTATTGGGAGGCATTTATTGACCTATATAAATATTCCACAATCAATCGAGTGCATTAAGCAAGGCGACTAAAGAATATGCTGCTTATCACGAGTATCAGGACACCTTGGGATACCTTGATCGCTACCAAAATGGCTCAAAATATAATCTGATTGTGAAATTAATCACACTGCTGCACTCAGTATAATAAATTTGTCAAAGAAAAGTCATTCGCGCGTAACTCAATTGGAAATGATGACGAGCATGATTTGTTGGTGCGACACTAGCAAAAAATATCTAAATGACATCTGATTGTTAATCAGACTGTGCCAATGCTATCGAATCATCAAATTTATCTATGGGGACCCCTCATAATTGAATTGAGTGAGACGATCAAAATCTATAATCTACAAATGCTATATTGTGTGATGTTACCTGAACGACATCCATTCATAAAACTAACTTCACCGTTGCATTTGGAATGTCAAAATACCTAGAAATGGCTATAATATTGCATGGGTCCTTGCATGAGCGAAAACACGAGATTGGCACAAGTTTTAAAATAGTGTCACATAAAATTATGCTACACAACATTATGTGAATGACTCAGATTGCCAAACAGACTGTGCCGATGAGATTAAAGCATGAAAATTACCCAAGGAAGAATCTCTTGTGATCGATTTCAACGAAGGAGGTCGAAATCTACAGACTACAAACCAAAACGCTATTCTACATTCCTAAAAATTATCTGTTCACAAAATAGACTTCGCTGTTGCGTTCATAATATTAAAATCATATAAAAAATACTATAATATCGCTTCGATCACTGTACGAGCGAAAAAGGCAAAATTGACATGAGTTTTGAGATGATGACACATAAATCGAGATGCACGAGAAATGATAAAATTTGTGAGGGTCAATTTACACTGCTCTTATATCATTTCAATTTGATAATGATAAAGAGTAATTAGATTTAAAATCAATATATATTAGTATATATACTTAATATAAAATAAGATAAAAAATATATAGCTTTATCTGATTCTCATCCCTGCTCAAAATCCCTACAAAAGTTTTCCTTCAACCTCCCAATCCTATTCTATGCCATCATTTTGTCAGTTTGTCGACAGTAGCAAAATGACAAAAAAATATACGCCTCAACCCTCTGCAACCTGCTCTCATTCTTCTCTATTCACTCATAGAGCTTCCTCACCCATCGCCCTCTCTCACCTGTCTCCCTCTTACCGCAACTAGCCGCAAGCCTCCTCCCTCCTACTCTACCCTATTCAACACCTCAACTCCACTACTACAAGCCCATCTCCCTTCACGTGAACCTGATAGTTGCTCAACCTCCAACCTCCCAAGTCGCTCCCAGCACTCCCTCTACCCTTTGCTGTCGTGAAGCATCCCATCTCACCAACACTCCGTCTCCACCACCTATCTTCATAACCAATTATAGTCACTCCCCTTTGTTCCTACTCTACTTGCTGTTCTCTTCCTTCTCGACCAATAACAGCCATCTCCCATATAGCCCTCAAACAACCAGCCACGAAAGACACTCCGTCACCTGTAAACTCCCATTTACACAATAGGCAGCAGCTACAGCTTTTTCCATTTCTATTTACCCACTCATGTGAACCCCATGGCCTGTAGCCCTTCTCATCTCCTACAACAATTTCTACTTCTAAAACCCCGTATTCCTCTACTTCCAAACTTGTTACATCAAACCATATCCATTCCTCTTCGACAACCCCTACTTCCAAAACTCATCACTTAGACAAAAAGACTCAAGCTCAAACATTCAAAGCACCTAACAACTACCATTCTCTTCCTATTATTAGTATAAAAAATGAGCAAAATAAGAAAAAAAAAAAGAGAAAGAAATACTAAAAATGAGAGAGTTTGAGTCTGATTTGATCCCTTGTACTGTTCACCTCATCATCATCGCCTCTCTCAAGTTAAGGGATAACGCTCGCTAAACTCTAAAACTCAAATACCATTGTCAAAGTTTACGGTGCAATGTGTAACCCCCTATAAGTGCTTTTGAAGCATGCTAAGAGGAAGTTCAAAGGTGATGTTAGTGATGAAGCAAAGGGCCATGTACGTGTGGAGGGGACACTCGTAAGTACCCGTGCTTATGCTTCTACGCATGTGGGGAAATTTATGAGCTTTCATGCAGGTACCTCGAAGACACATACATGCTTTTCATAGCATTATGGGATTAAATATATCAGCTGCGGTGTCACTCGTCACCTAACATACTTTTTTTAGCATGGTGGGAAGGCCTAGCTCTCAAAAATTCCTCCTATGCGGGGGAGTCGTTGGGAGGCTACCAAAATTTTGTCTAAACTATTATTGGACTAAGAAAATATAAATATCGCCTCCATAGATAAAAATATAATAAAAATAGGGACTTAAATGGACTTATAGGGAACCAGACCTAATTAAACATTTAAGTCAAACTTACAACTAAATAAAATTTATGAAGTTAAAAAAAATAAACTAAGGAGGGGACCTGCAACATGTAGTAACTTGTCCGCTAGCATGAATAAAGAACTTGTAATATGATTGCTTATCTATAGGAGACTATGAGGAACTTTTAGTGAACAAAATGTTTTGACTATAAGAGCTAGATACTTGCGATGAATCTAACACCTCACATACGAGCAGGAAAAGAGGATTGGTAATACAAATATTATAGCCTGTCAAAGGGCTAGGGCAGTGGGCTTTTAATATGTAGTATGTCAACATGTAACAACAAAGGACTTATAATGTATATAGTAACTGAACTAAATGCAATAATAAGAAACTTCTATGTTTACTACTTGCCTACATGCAACATTAATGAAGCTTGTAATGTGCATAATAATCCACCTACGAGTGACAATAAGGAACATGGAGTGAATGTGGCACCTCGCCTATGGGTATAAACAAGGAACTTATAGCGGATAGAATAATTCTCTATAGCCAAGGACAACGAACTTATGGTGAATGTGGTAGCTTGCCTACGAGCATGAACATAGTACTTTTAATGAACACTATAATTCACCTGTGAACAGAAGTAGGAAATTCATAGTGCACATAATAAGTAGCCTACAGGTAAGAACAAAGGGCTCATATTGAATAAACCACTTGCCTACATTTGATTATGAGGGGATTCTAATAGACAAAATAATTTTTCTATGAGGATAAGGCAATAATAATGAAGCTTGTAATGTACAACAATCTACATATAAGAAATAATAAGTGGCATGTAGTAAACACTAAAATTCACCTGTAAACAGGAGCAGGAAATTTGTAGTGCCCACAATAATTAGTCTATAAGCAAGATCAAGGGGCTCGTATCAAGCATATCATCCTACCTACAGGCAATATCAATCAACTTGTAAAGAGTACTAAAAATCACATGTAAGCAAGAATAGAGAATTCATAGTGCACATAACTAGCTTATAGGAAAGAGTAAGGGGCTCATATTAAACAAATTAGCTTGCTTATGGGTGATAATAGGGGATTCATAGCAAATAGTGTAGTTCATATACAACTAAGAGCACGATCTCCTAACGTCAATCAAACAAAAATCCCCTACAAGCTATGTTAAATGATATACTAAATTGAACGAGATAAAAAAGCTAAATAATATCACTCATATGAACTACAAATGAAATTTAATACATTTTTTTTCACGCCACCATATCCGCAACATTCGTATAAGTAGATATAAGGTGTTTCTTGATAATCACTTTTGTAATTGATTATATTTGAATATTTTAAAGTGTTCACTCAATAATTAAATTAAAATTCTCTAAATTTAAATGTGACACATCGAAAAGCATGTTGACACATTTGAGAGTGTACATTAACCTTGGGAAGTAGGAGACAGCCCCGAGAGATATGTGTTTACAAATTTTTATTTGGAATGAGCAAATCAATTATAATTGTGTCTTTGAAAAAATTTTCATATGGACTTTTAGATTTTTAATTTTGAAATTAAACACATTATTATGAATGATATATCACCTCAGGAGCTAATAATACCATTCTCTAATGGGTTTAAATTAAGAAATCATGAACTTCATCCTGACTATCATAGTTAGATTTAAGAAGAATCACATATAACTCTAAAGAATCAAGATGATATTTAACCATACATTTGGCTATGATAGTCAGGGTACTTTATCACCAATTACTATAATCAGATCATCATAGAGGACTACATATGACACTGAGTGGTCAAAATGATTTTCAATTACACATCTAATTACAATAACTTAGATAGAATATCATTAACTTTATATCCAAATGTCTTAATAAGGAATGATATATCATTCCTATGAATGAAAATACCATTTATTATTGAGTACTTTGAATATAATGATAATAATCATCCTAGATTATTATTATTATTATTATTATTATTATTATTATTATTATAATATATTTTTTATTTTGCCAAAAGATTAACCTTTTTCTCATCCTATTTAGGAGCTGAATAGAATGAGGTTTATTTTATCTGGGGTCTTAAATCTCCTACAAAGGTAAGCCTTCATAGTTAATTACATCCTAGGAAGTTTGAGCTTCCTACGAATTCTCTCGATTAGAATAATAGTAAAAAATTTATTTGGATTTTGAAAGACTGATATGAAAGGAGATATGTTGGAATTTCAATGGGGATTAGATCAAATTTAAACACTTATTTTGGAGGCCAAAGGATGAAAGGTAGAGAGCACTTTGGGATTTTAAAAACTATTCAGAAGTGCAGCATCCTATCTTATATTGGGCTTTAAATTTTGAAGGAGATAAAATTTACTTTAAGTTGATATTTTGTTAGAAATTTGTGATTAAATTCTCGATGTTGGGGACTTAAGATTTTAGGTCTGCCTCACAACCAAGATCTAAGTCGGGCACTATATAATAGTAACATGAACCTAACTAATGCATTCTGGACTTATGTCATCCTAGATTGGAAAGCTAGCTAAATAGGCACTTTAAAATCATGACTTTGATCTTATAGAAGATAGGTAAGGCTCATTATTTAAGTTTTTGAGAAATTGGGGATGACATTTAAAGAATTTTCTAAGTGACCACTTAACTTATTTATGGTGTGATTATGCTTGATGCAATTAAATCTTAATTAGAATTTATTTATTTCTAATGTAATGCATCTAAATTAAACTTTATGTAATAATAATATGTTTGAACTTTAAAAATAGGCATAAAATATATTTTCTACTAAAGATGCACAACATCACCTAGATGGGGTTGCACCTTGATAGGTTAGGTGGTCTACAATGACCTGCAGGCCGAGAGGTGCCTACAAAGGAGAGGAGACAGATATGTATGCATGAAAAACCCTCGATGAGCTTGGGATTACTTCTTAGTAGCATTTATCTTTCTATGTGAACCTAATTTTTTTATTTAGTTACTACAAGTATAAGAAATTTTATTAAGCCTAATCATATTCCAGGCTAAAATAAATATCTCAAGCAAATAATAAACCTAAAAAAAATAGGAAGTTTTTAAAGCATGTAATTTAAATAGAATCACAAAGCACCAAACCATATTAATCAAATATGAAAGGCTATGTGGCAAGTGAAACTTAATTATAAACTAGGGTTTATAGAAATTAAAGTGGTTGGGCTCCACTGACAACATTCTAGAAATCTATATTGATGATGAAAGTTTTGAAGTCGAATATTTTATTTATCTTTATCTCTACAACCACCTTAAATCCATCAAGTCCGAACATCCAAATGAAAAGAACTCCTCCTCGAATGGGTGTTTCTCCTCCCTTTGGATCCCAAATTATTCACATTTGAATCTCCAAATGGAAGAAACTCTCCCTCTAGGGATGCTTTCTTCCTCTTTGGATTCCAAATTTGATACTAAATATTCCACTTTAATTAACTTTTACAACTCCTTTTAAGTTTACATTTAGGAAAAATTAAAAGACTATATAATTTGCATGTTATCCAAAGTAGTTTATATGAAATTATAAAAAATCCCAAGCATTTATATATAATCAATTGCTCACTTTTGAGCCAACACATTTAATTGGCCATGCTTTTAATTTTTTTAGGGATCTTAGAATTTAGAACACTTGTAGAAAACTTGTTAATCACATTTTAATTAGCCCCCTTTTAAAGCCCTACATAAGCATGACCATCTACAGAAGATATATTAACATTTAGATCGTTCCTAACCTTGAAAAATCTAGTGCCCATCATATATCATATCATAAACATCATAGTAGAGGCATCACATCATAAGCATCATAAATCACATCAAATTATAGCAACTAGCATGCATATAAATCCACATCACAGAGGAAACATATGAAAGAACAACAGTCTAGCTTAAGACTAGAGTTGGTTTTTCTAACAAGCAATCTATTGTGTGTGTATCAAGGCTGTGTGGCTTGGATATTTCTTAAGTTTATTATTATTTGAAGTTTTTTAATACTTTTCTTTAGTTTTTTTTTAGGCTTAGGGAAGTTTAATTTGACTTTAATTCTTAATGTCTTAGTGTTCATTTTAAAATGAGTTTTAAATATTGTGCTTGATTAATTATTAGTTCTCTAAAATCCTTAATTTTAATTAGGTATTTTAGTCCTTAAGCCTTAAAATCCAATACACTTATGTTCTCCAAATGGAGTCTAACATAAGGTATAAAGGCTCCCATTTATTATTAATTTATTATGAATTATTTAAGTTGTATAATAACACTGCCATTGCCAGGTCCCAAGTTTTGGATGAGAAAAGTGGAGGGTTACGTTAGGTAGTCGACAGCAAACATAAAACTTGTCGAATAATAATGACATGAATCCTTTAAAAAATTGTGTTAATGCTAGGGCGTCCCCTAGAAGCGACGTGCTGTATGGCCTGAATACAGCGACAAGTGTGCAAGGGTCACTGCACCGCCGCCCGGGTGCAGTGTTAAATAGGCAAGGGTTCCCACATCAAGGACGGATGTGGGCAAAGAAGCTAGTCCATGAAACTAAAATTAGGATAGGAACTTGGAATATAGGTTCTCTTACAGGAAAATTAATGGAATTAATAGATATTATGATTCGTAGGAAGATAAATATTCTGTGCATTCAGGAAATTAAATGGGTTGGAGAGAAGGCTAAGGAGATTGATAGTTTAGGATTTAAACATTGGTATTCAAGTAGGAGTCGTACTAGAAATGGTGTAGGCGTGATTTTAGATAAGAGTTTGAAGGATAATGCTATAAATATTAATAAAATTGAAGATAGAATTATAGCTTTAAAGATTGTTGTTGATATTAAGATTGTTAACATTATAAGTGCTTATGCTCCTCAAGTGGGTTTGGATATGGATTCAAAATTAAAATTTTGGAATGACTTAGAAGAATTAATAGAAAAGATACCTCTTGAAGAAAGAGTTTTTATTAGAGGAGATTTAAATGGACATGTTGGTAGAGAGGTAGATGATTTTAAAAGCATTCATGGTGGCCATGGATTTGGAACGACAAATGAAGGTGGTAAGTCCATATTAGATTTTTGTTTAGCTTATGATTTTTTAATTGCTAATACCTTATTTAAGAAAAGGAATGAGCATCTCATTACTTATAAAAATAGATATAGCACAACTCAGATTGATTATTTTCTTATAAGAAAAGTATATCGTTTAGATTGCAAAGATTGTAAAGTAATTCCGAGTGAAAATTTATGTACTCAACATCGCTTATTAGTTTTGGACTTGAAGATAATGTGGCAGAAAATAAAAAATAAAGTAAAACGATATTCTAGGATTAGATGGGGGTATTTAAAGAATATTAATAAAAATATTTTTGAGAGTAAGATTTTAGATCTTAAGATTTTGTCTGTGCATGAGGATGCTAATGTTATGTGGGAAAAAGTGGCTAGTGATATTAAGAATATTGCAAAAGATGTACTTGGAGTTTCAAAGGGAAAAACTCCTAATAGTAAAAATAGTTGGTGGTGGAATCCAAATGTGCAAGAAAAGATTAAAAATAAGAAGATTTGTTATAAAAATTGGTTTAATTATAAAAATTCTGATAATTAAAAAATATATAAAGAGGCACATAAGGAATCTAAGAAAGCAGCATGCGATGCAAAGAGTTTAGCTTTTAGTGATTTATATAATAGATTAGATACTAAGGAGGGAGAAAGATATATGTATAAGTTAGCCAAACAAAGAGATAGGAGTAGTAAGGATTTAGTTCAAGTGAAATGTATTAAGGATGAAGATCAAAAAGTACTTTTTTTAGAAGATGATATTCAAGAAAGGTGGATGAGATATTTTGCTAAACTTTTTAATGAAGAATGTGAAAATAAAATTGACTGTAGTGACCTTAGCACCCTAAATAAAAATAAAAATTTTTATTTTTATCGGCGTATTAGTAAAACTAAAGTTAGAGAGGCTTTAAAGAAAATGAAGGGTGGAAAAGCTGTTGGACCTGATGATATTCCAATAGAGGTGTGGAAATGCTTAGGAGAAGAAGGAATTTCTTGGCTTACTAAACTTTTTAATACTGTTTTGAAGACTAAAAAGATGCCAGATGAGTGGAGAATGAGCGTGTTAACGCCTATTTTTAAGAATAAAGGTGATGTACAAGATTGTGCGAATTATAGAGGAATTAAGTTAATGTGTCATACTTTAAAACTATGGGAACGAGTTATGGAGAATAGGTTGCGGCGTGATACTAATGTTTCTCAAAATCAATTTGGATTCATGCCGGGTAGGTCAACTATGGAAGCCATACATTTATTAAGAGGTTTGATGGAGAAATATAGAGAGAATACGGAGGATTTACATATGATATTTATTGATTTAGAAAAAGCATATGATAAAGTTCCAAGAGAAGTGCTATGGAGAGTTCTTGAAAAGAAAGGAGTTAATAACGCTTATATTCAAATAATTAAAGATATGTATGCAGGAGCTCTTACTTGTGTTCAAACACAAGGTGGTTAGACTAAGTATTACCCTATTTCGGTTGGATTACATCAAGGATCAGCCTTAAGCCCGTATCTTTTTGCTTTAGTTATGGATGTTCTCACTAGACATTTGCAAGAGGATGTACCTTGGTGTATGCTTTTTGCTGATGATATTCTTCTTGTTGATAAGACTAGAGAGGGAGTTGAAGGTAAACTAGAATTGTGCAGGTCAACCTTAGAGTCTAAAGGTTTCTGCTTGAGTAGATCTAAAATAGAATATATGGAGTGTAATTTTAGTAATAATAGACCTAGTGAGGGGATTGTGACTTTGGGCGATCAAGTCATTAATAAGAGTACACATTTTAGATATCTTGGATCTATTATTCAGAGTGATGGTGAAATAGATGGGGATATTATCAGCAAAATCCAAGTTGGATGGTTGAAATGGAGGAATGCATCGAGCTTATTATGTGATAGAAAAGTACCCCTCAAACTTAAGGGAAAATTCTATAAGATGGTGGTGAAACCTGCAATGCTTTATGGTGCAGAATGTTGGCCATTAAAAGAGAAGCATAATTCTAAGTTAAGTGTTGCAGAGATGAGGATGCTCAGGTGGATGAGTGGCTTTACCCTTAGAGATAGGATACGAAATGAGCATATTCACAAAAAGGTTGGAGTAGCTCCAGTGGAAGATAAGATTAGAGAGAGTCGCCTTAGATGGTTTGGTCACATAAAACGGCGGCCTCCCGATGACCCAGTTAGGAAAGTAGAGGTCTTAGATTTGACTTATATTAAGAAAGGTAGAGATAGACCTAAAAAGACTTGGTTAGAAAATATTAGAAATGATCTTTCTTTATTAGATTTAAACGAGAATTTGACTTTTAACAGGACACAATGGAGAAAAAGGATTCATGTAGCCGACCCCACGTAGTGGGATAAAGGCTTGATGTTGTTGTTATTGTTGTATTTAAGTTGTATAATAACTGTCTTTATTTACACTAGGGCTATGAGATTTATTTCTCCCTCCATGGGCCTAATTTAATAACCTCGTAGGCCCAAGTTATCCAACAACTATCTTTGAATTTAAGTTTAATTTAATTTTTTGATTAATTATTATAATTATTTTGTTAAGTAATTTATAGACTAAATATTTAGATTAAATGGAAATTTCCTTTGCTTATACTAGGGCCATGAGGTTTATTTCACCCTCCTTGAGGCTAACTAATTAGCCTCGTAGGCCCGTGTTATCCAACAACTACCCTTTGATATGATTATATTAGTATTTTGATTATTTATTTAAGTTCATTAAGTTTGTGAATTTTTTGAATTTTTAAGATTTAATTGAATTTGTTGAGTTCTTAATTAATGGCCATAAGTAGGTTTGATTATAAGTTGACTTTTTAATTTGTTATAAATTCTAGGAGTTTTATATTTTTTATAAATATTAGGTTTTATTTCTGGTGTAAAGCAATTTAGTTTGTGTAAATTAATTTTTTCTATAATTATTTATGAATTTTAAAAATTTAAGTATTTTAATGAACTAAATTTGACTAAATATTGACTTTTTTTTATTTTCAATGAATTTTGATGGTATGATATTTTTCATAAATACTAGACCCATAGATAAGTCCAATGCATTTGAGTTTGCTCAATTTGGAGTTTTCTATAAATAGTTATGAATTTTGGAATTTTGGTGGTTTTATGGAATTATTTAATTGCTTAAATAGAGATGTTTTCTTATTTTTGTACAAAATCAATTCCAAACCTCTTGAAATCTCTCCTAAATATCAGGAATAACTCTTAGGGATGATTATAAGTGTTTTGAATTTATTTGGTATTTTTAACATTTTTTCATTATTTATTTTAATTGATTAATGATTTCCCCTCATTTTCAAAGTACAATTAATTCTGAAGGTTGGTGACGGGGATTTAAATTTTGTTTGATTGGGCACTTAATTATGAGCAATTTGAACCTTGGTTTACATTTTTTTTATTTGATTTTGGTTTATTAATATATTTTTTAAAATTTTATCCCCAAAATAAGGGCTGATTTTAGTTCTATTTAGTTTAAGCTCAAATGATGTCAAATTAAAGTGAAATAAAAACTTGAGGTGTATAATGTCCCTAAGTTTACTAGTTTAATGTTTTATCCCTATTGCATATTCGTAAAAATTCTTAGTATTTTTCTAAGTTGTCTAGACACATTCCTTAGTTATTTTTCCTAGGTGATTCTAGCGTTCAAATGGGCTTGAAAATCACTCTATCTAACCCGTACAACAACACAAACAAGCCATAGAAAATTGACAGAAAAGTCTATATATACATCACCTTGAAAATTTAATTTACAGAAATCCAGAGCACATTTGGGCTCAAGAAAATTAAGTTGGGTCAATAACACACTCTAATATCTACCATCCAAATTTGAGCTTAGTTTGACAACTGGATCTTGAGAAATTCAAGAAAATAAAAATTTAATTAAGTGTAATTTTCTAAAAACCTAGTGATCAAAATTTGTTGAAATTATTTTTAGAAAATATTAGAGCTCAATACCTTTCCAATGAGCCTAAGAATAATCAATTTGGTGGAGAAATGAATTTTATGTGATTTATTAAAGTTTTAATCATTTAAATGAATATTTAAATCATTCATTTAATCAAAATGAACTTTAAACTTAAAATCAAGATATCTAACTAACATGTTGATGGATTTCTTCAATCTTAGGCTCTATAAATTGCTGGAGAGATCATCTTCAACTTTCTAAAAGTTTCAATAGTTGGTTTTGACTAGATTAAGATATAGGTATGGATTATCCTCTCTTTATTTCCTCTCACAGGAGGGCTTTGGGAGCTAGGGAAGGATAGGAAAGGACTTGGGGATATTTGAAGAGGTGAAGAAAAATGCTAGCAACTCTATAGATGGACTGGTTAGAGAGATAAGGTTGAATGAGAATATCTTATGCTTTTTCTTATTCAAGGCCCTAGGGTTTAATGGGATGGTTGGGATGCATTCAAAGCACTCCCTTGGATGCCTTATACCCATCCTAAGTGGTTAAAAGCTAAAAATGTTGGTTGTAAAGGTGAGAGTGACTTGGGTTTGTCCTTACATAAGGGGGATCACACCCTTTCCACTTTTGGCTAGACCAAGGCTTAGGCTAGTCTTTGGAGCTATTTAGAAACGCTTTAAGTTTGATTTGAATCATCTAAATAGGAGGGTTTGGATGGATATGGAAAGTATGGGGAGGTTGGACCATTAGACTCATTTTTTGGTTTTATTGATAGTTTGACCAGTCAACCATTCAAACTAACTAGGATATATCTTGGGGAGGTCTTGCATGTTGTTGGATAAATTCCAAAGGGCTTTGACATAATGGTTGGATATTTGGATGAAAGGTTGACCTAATGCATGGGTTTGACCACTCTTGATGAGTTGAACAAGTTAAACCAATTGAGTTTTGACTTATGAAGGTATTGGGTATATTTGAAGCATCTAATAAAAGGATTTTGGGAGTTTAATGTATTTTGGGTTGAGTGAAGGCCATGGGTTGACCTTATTTGACCAAATTTGAGTTCAGTTGACCAAGCCAACTAATAACTGGGTCAAGGTGACTAATCATATCCAATTCACTAAAATTTTCACTTAGGAAAGTTTTAGTGAAATTTAGAGCATGGAAATTGAATTGAACTTAGATTTAGGGTTGATTGGCCAAATTAGGCTGACTTGGTCAGCCATGTTTGATCAAGGGTTAGGGTTAAGCCCAACAAGTTTATTTTGATGTTTTGGACCCAATGGAGGTGATCTCATGCAATGAGAGGGCCAATTGGGTCAAAATGCATGTTTGAACCCTTAAGGGGTTATTTGGTCAACTATGGTTAACTTGGTTAAACAAGGTTGACCAAGATTTAGGTTCGATTCAATACATAACAAATAATGTTAGGAATATATTAGATGAGGTTTCAATCCTTAGTTTGAATGAGCCATGTCTAAACTTAGGGGAAAATTGATTTTAGTAGTTTTGGGGTTCAAATGGTCCTATAGTCAACCATGGTCAACAAAGATCCAACAAAAATTCATTTTTCAGGTTAGCATGTAATGAGAATGATAATGAGTATGTTCAAGGGTTTTGGGGAGGGCCCCAAGGTCAATTTCCACAATATATATTGTCTAATGGCATGTGTTATAAATATTTAAAGATTTTATAGTATTTGGAATTGAATAGAGTTTTAGGGGTTAGAGAGCTTGGATTGCTCCCAAATTTTGAGAGTTGACCCTAGGGACATGTCTAATCAATATGCAATTGAAAAATTAAGATTTCAGGGTCATTTGGTTTGGTTTTTAAGTGATTGAAAAATCACTCAAAGTAAGTTACAGGATAAGGGGTTTTGGCCTTGGCTTTGGGTTTGAAATTTTGGATTTGCCATTAGTTTTTTACTAGGTTGATTCAATTTGATTTACTCATATCATTGGCAATCATTTAGTTGATTATTAGTTCTAAAGTAGTAGAGATCAAATGATAGTCATTAGGTGACTAACAATTGAGATGATTTAGGTTTGATTTATATTGAATTTGACTTTGATTTGATTTGGGTTCGGTTTGAATTTGAATTTGGCTTAGTCAATCTCATACAAAAACTGAGGTCAATAATATATGACCATCTCGAGAAGTGATTCACTACCTCGAGAAGCTTGCACATGAATTTAATACCAGCATGTGCTTGACCATTGCTTTGAACTCCTAATTCAACGGTTCGAGAATATTGCGCAGGTAAAATAAGCTCTCGGTTTCAATGTTCACATAATAATCAATAATTGAACCTAATCCTTTATTTATTAGTAGGTGAACAGAGTAGACAAGGTTTAGATAATTAAAGATATTAAATCCTCGATGATGGTCATGTTGAAATATAATCTCAACCAGAGGGGACTCTATACTTTTCAAATACCTCCATACCTTAAAAAAACTATAAATATTTGGAAATGACTTTAATGTCACCCTGATGATGACCGTGTTGAATATAAATCTCAACCTGAGGGGTCAATTCTTGAAGATATGCAAAATTTTGAAGCTCAATATTTATCATAAAATTAATATTTAAAATTAGAATTTAATCACCTAAACTTAAAGAAAAACTCATCCACCCTCCACAATTGATTGATGAGGGTAATAAACTCAAAGATAACTTTAGCTAATGAAGTGCAAATGTCTAGTCAAGAATATCACTCAGATTCATTCTCAAATATTATTCTGCTAGCAAGAACATGGCATTTCTCTTCTAACTAGTGGCTTGGCCAGTACTGCTCCCCTTTAACTAGTAGCTTGGCCAGATGGTCGTATGTGGTATGGTTATGACTAGTCCTCTAATCGGTGGTTTGGCTAGATGGCTCCATAAAGAACCCAGCTTGGCCAGACTAGCTCCACGTGATTAATTATTATGATTGCGACCCTCTAACCTTGTGGCTTGGTCAACAACTCCACTGTATTATAGTCATGGCTAAAAGCCCGCATGTTCCCTAATGGTTATTTACCATTGAGTAATGAATTATAAGGTATAATTGATAGGGCACAAAGCCCTATGTTAGCTAAAGTTGACTTGAATTCATCCCTTAAGAAAACATTCACCCCAAGTCTACAAGGTTACCTTATACGAAGTGACCCATGGCTGTTAACAAGGATTCTTCGATCTAGTTGTGTCAACTACCTCCTCTCACTAAGCAGACTGGGGACCATGATGAACCAAGATGATGAAACCATAGGATCTTGATCGGGTTCATCATCACTCCCCCCACCATCTGCTTTATATGATAGGTGATAAATTTTCCAATTTTAAATTTTAAATCTATTGCTACTATATACAAGATACTACTATCCATTCAATGACTAGCCTTAATTGAAAGTTCTCACTCATTACTAGGAGGGGTAATTTTATAGGGGCTTATGCCTATAAGAAACTATAATTCAGATTTTAAAGTCCTCACTAAGAGGGTGAAATCTATGGCTAGTGTCTTATCTCTATCTAATCTGTCATTCAAAAATTTCCCCTCGAACTTAATCCATTAAAACTCTCCCAGAAAATAACGTGGAGAGGTCGGGGATCTAAAGCTCAAAATTTTGGCGCCAACACATTCAAGTCTTCAATCTTTAATAAAATATAATGTAAATTAAGAAAATAGATTAAGTAAAATTGGAAAGTTTAAACTTATATTAATTTTTTCATGTTTGAAAAAGAGATTAATAATTAACATAATTACAATTTGATGTGATAGGAAGAGGAATATGCATGCCCATAATTCACTAAGATCAAATTTATGTGCAATATTGGAGCATAAATATGTATTTAAAACTCACTAATCTTAACCACAATTTATTGAGTGTCGGAGAATGTGTAAACATATAACCATCTTAATTTAGTATGAAATACATCCTTATATATATATATATATATATATATATATATATATATATATATATATATATATATATATATATATATATATATATATATATATATATGCAATATTGGAGCATAAATATGTATTTAAAACTCACTAATCTTAACCACAATTTATTGAGTGTCGGAGAATGTGTAAACATATAACCATCTTAATTTAGTATGAAATACATCCTTATATATATATATATATATATATATATATATATATATATATATATATATATATATATATATATATATATATATATATAAAGAGAGAGAGAGAGAGAGAGGATAAAATAGACCACCAAATATATCTTCTATGCTCGATATCTATTTTCTAAAACATAAAATAGCAGTGAATATAGCCTGAGTTATGATAAATTTCTTATTCTACCTATTTAACATGAAATAATATTACAAATCATAGATATTATTCTCATCTAGAAACTATGGCTAGTTTCTAGAGCAAAACCATTGTTGAATGATCCTACACCATTATACATGATAATTATACAAAATTGACTAATTTAAGTTAAGAATAGTTGGGCTTCCTCATAGTCATAGTGAAAATAGGGCACATCAAATACAACAGACAATGTCAAAATCACTTAAATGGCTATCATAATGTCATTTGGAGCTCCTCATACCTTAGAAACCGATAATAATAAAAAGCTTGCATCATAAATAGGGGAGAAATCATTAGTGTCATAAAAATGTAAATAAGATCAGGAATAAATAGTAGCAGACACCCAATTAAACCTTATTATCAAGCTTAAAATTAAAGTGATCAAATGATAACACTTCCCAAAGGAGGATTCAATTTTAAAAAATAGCAAGAATGCATACCCCAAGTTCTTTGAACAACAAGATTAATATCTACTCAGAATTTAGCAACATAAGATTAACTTCTCAATGAGGAGATGGTTTGTCAATGTCTAACAAATAGAGGCCAAAAAAGGCATGAGCAGGTAACAATGATGAATAGAATGTGTCGAGCTGTCAGATGGGCCGGTCAGCTACGGGATAGAAGAATAAAACTAGCGGCCGATGGCGGTGTCTGGTCAGGAGCAAGCTGGAGGTCAGTTTGTGGAGGCTATAGCTGTGAGAATGGGATATCGATCCCTTGCAATTGGAAGCTTGAGGTTGATGATACGGGCGACCAACGGCATGGTCAGTTATAAGTGTAAGTTATGTAAAATTTTATATATTTTATTTTAAGTGAAATGTCTTATTTTAGTTATTTTTATATAGAAATAAGTTAAAAATGGTAGAAATTCTAAGGGGTTTACAACGCCGTAACGTCCGACAAAATAATGCCACTGCGCTAACTTCAACATTGTTAAGCTGCCACAAATTGAACATTGCAGTGCCAAGCTCTTTGTTTATAAGCACTACGGTGACAACATAACCAACGCTGTAAGATTACCAGCACCATGACGTCAAAAAATTAGCTTGGCAGCAACGAATTCTCTATTTTTAAATGTACTGGCACAACAATTTCTCACATCTTGGCTCCATTTTTGCCCCTTGGTTACCATAGCGCTCGAATGTTAACAGCATTATAGCATTATAGTTGCAACATACAAGGGCCATATTCTCTCAGTGATGAGATACAACTATTCACTAAGTAATTGATCCACATTAGTAAGCATCACAATGGTACAAAAGTTTTAATGTCAAGGAGTTAGTTCACTTTAAGGGTGCTGCAGTGCCACTTTTTTAAGCACTATAGCACCATATGCCTGTTTGTGTTGTCCTATAAATAGTTGTGATATTATATTTATATTTTTAGAGTACTTCTCTAGTCCCCTCTTAGAGTAAAATCTAATAGAGGCTAGGGAAGTACAATATACAAACATTTGAAGTATTTAGCCTATCTTTTTTGAAGCAACTCTATAAGTTAAGGTAGAAGGAGTGTAGGGAATATACTTTGATTCTTTATTTAGAAATCACTTTCTTTTATTTTCATTCTTCCATGAGTTTAATAAAAATGAGTTTGCTTGTCATTTATTCGATGTCTGGTTAATTTTCTTATTTTAGATTGATGATGTAAAATGTATATTAAGTACTTATAAAGACTCTTGTTCTATAAATGTCAAATAATATTTTTAATATTATCCCATTCTTAATTTAATATATATAGTACATATATATGTAGTTAAAATATAGTGTGATGTGTAGCCTCAATAGAGGAATACAATAATAACCAGAAATATTGAGATAGCATGTTTGCATGCCAAGACATAGGATATAAAATGTTCTAGGTTCTTAATGAGATACTATAACTATAGGAGGTCAGTAGATATCATTTTCATCCCTATAAGCTTGACAGAGATCTATAGATGCATATGCTCTAAATCACGTCAATAATTAAGAGTTTTGTTAGGAAAGATATGAAATTTACACTCATCAATCAAAAACACTTTTATTAAATATTGTATCCAATATTTTTACTATTTTATTCAATGATATAATCTCCATAAATATCATTTTTATTTCAGAAGGATAATTATTATAATTAAAGTAAATGATAGTAGTTTGTTACAAGTAAGAATACTTCCTCATGAGTTCAATACTCTACTCTATCAATTTATTAATTGATTCGGCACATATAATTATATATATTAAGTGCCATTTTATATTTTATATATATATAAAAAATATAAGCATTATTTAGGGGTGATAGAGCCCTAGATTTTTATACAATTCAAAAGTTCACTCCATAACCCCCATCAAGTTTTTGGCACCGTTATCAAGAAAGTATTTTATTTTTTCCTTATAATTTTAACTATATTATTGATAATTGCATAGTTAGACCTACTTAAATCTTTTATTTTATTTATTTAGTTTGTTGATTGCATACTTATGGTTGCATGCTTCATAGACATAGAAAGGAACTTTTATTATTTGACTTTGAAATAGAAAGAACTCTTTCAAAAATTTAAAACCCAAAAAGATTATGAAAATGGTTGAACCTGTACTAGTTCAAGATCATTCTAAACCTCTTGGGATTATGCTAACCCTTTAGTAGATGAAATTCATTAGAGTATTATTAGACATATGATCTAAGCTAATAATTTTGAATTAAAATTTGTCATAATTCAAATGGTTCAAAATTTCAATTTGAAGGAACTCCAATTAAAGATCCTAATTTGCACTTAGCGAGTTTCTTAAAAAATTGTATAATATTTAAGTATAATAATGTTAGTGATGATGCTATTAAACTTAAATTATTCTTATTATCTCTAATAAATAAAGCTAGTTGTGGTTGAATTTTTTTCCCTTGGGCTCTATAAACATTTGGAATGAGCTCGTTCATAAGTTTTTTGCTAAGTATTTCCCACCTTCAAAGACTGCCAAACATAGAAATGATATCACTTCTTTTACCCAGTTTAAAGGAGAATCAATTTATGAGAGATGGTAGAGATTTAAGGAAATGCTTAGAAAATTCCCTCATTATGCTTTACCTATTTGGTTGATTATTCAAATATTTCATAATGGATTAGTTAGATCTCTTAGAGTAATTATAGATGTTATAGCTGGAGGATCATTAATGTCTAAGCCATTGAGAAAGCATATGAATTAATAGAAAAAATGACTATAAATAATTTCCAGTGGCTTACTAATAGGGTTAATCCTAAGAGAGTAACAATAATTTATGAATCTGATGCTTTTCCAATTTTAACTACATAAGTTGTAGCAATTTCTAAGAAATCAGATAAATTGAAAGTTAGAACCAGCACAAATGAGTAAGATAATGCCAATAGAGATCCTAGAAAGATAAGCTCCACAGCACAGCATTATGTAGCGCCACAACATTATTACTCTAATTTTTAACAACTCCATCTTGACAGGAATGAGAAGATATCTTGGAAAATATTATTACACAATTAGGAATTCAATTACACAATCAATCTACTATTGTTTAAAAAATTGAGGATCAAATAAGGCATCTTACTGGTTAATTAATTATAAAAAAATGGAAGAATAATGTCATAATATCCAACTCATAAGTGAGAAATATTTGGGAGACCCTTACAAAGATAGAGATCTACCTCAAAAGAATGATGGTGAAGATAAATAAGTAGAAAATAAATCTTCAGCTAAACAACCTGACCCTATAAAAGAACCTGAAAAATTAATTAGGAATGTTGTAGAGAGACCACCACCACCAGTTCTTAGAAGTGTTTAAAAAATTAACCATTAATATATCCTTTTTTGAAGCTTTAGAACAGATACCCACTTAGGCAAATTTTTTAAGGATATTTTGAATAAGAAAAGGAAGCTAGGGGAATTTGAAATTGTAGCATTAACTGAAAGTGTAGTGCTATAATTCAAAAGAAACTTCTAAAAGTTTAAAGATCTTAAGAGTTTTACCCTTCCTTTAACTTTTAGTGACAAATTATGTGGGAGTGCCTTGTGTGATTTAGGATATAGTATCAACCTCATGTCACTTTCTGTCTTAAAAAGATTAGATATAGAAAAGATTCAACCTACTTCTATTACTCTTCAGTTGACTGATAGATCTTTCACTTACCCAAGAGGGGTAATAGAAGCTGTTTTGATGAAAGTTGATAAATTCATTTTCCTTATTAATTTTATTATTTTAGATATGAAAGAAGATAGGAAAATACCTTTCATTTTAGGGAGACCTTTCTTAGCTACTGTAAAAGCCATGATTGATGTGCAAAAGGGTGAGCTGACTATAAGGGTTCAAGATTAGGAGCTTACAATTAATGTGCTTAAATATATTAAATTCCCTCAAGAAAAGAATAAAGATTATTTTAGGATAGATTTGGAAGATGTTGTAGTAGAGAGTCTGAAGGAAGAATTGTTGGAAGGAGAATTATTGAAAGAGAAATAAGATGAAAGGAATAAAGAGATGTTAAAGAAATCTGCTATAACAAATGAAGGGAATGAAAGTTTGATCAATTGAAATTTTGAATTGTTAGAAGCCTCCTCTTTTGAAAAAAACTTTAAAACCATCCATTGAAGAGGCCCCTAAATTAGAGCTTAAGGCTTTAAGTTGTTATCTCAATATGCTTTTTTGGGTAATAACTCTACTCTTCCTGTAATAATTTTAGCAAATTTGGAGCCATATCAAGAAAGTGAATTGATTCGGATTTTGAGTGATTTTAAAAGAGATTGTGGGTGGATAATTGCTAACATTAAGGGGATTAGTCCATCAATTTGCATGTATAGACTTTTAATGGAAGCTAATTCAACTCCAAAAGATGGCCCTCAAAGAATACTTAACCCTTCCATGAAAGATGTTGTTAAGAAAGATATTCTTAAATGGCTTAATGCTTGAATTATTTCATATTTCTAATAGTTCTTGGGTTAGCCCTACTTATTATTTTCCAAAAAGGAGGATTGACTATCATAACAAATGAACATAATGAACTTATTCCATAAGAACTATCATAGGTTAGAGGATTTGCATAGATTATAAGAAATTAAATAAAGGCACTAGAAAAGATCATTTTCCTTTGCCTTTTCTTAAGATCTTAGATGGGTTGGCAAGGCATCCATTTTATTATTTTCTAGATGAATATTCTAGATATCATCAAATCTTTATTGCACATGAAGATCAAGATAAGACTACCTTCATTAGTCCTTATGGAACTTTTGCTTCTAGGAGAACACCTTTTGGTCTTTGCAATGCTCCTACTACTTTTCAAAAATGTATGATGTTAATCTTTTCAAACTTAATTGAGTAGGGTATTAAAATTTTTATGGATGATTTCTCTGTATTAGGCACTACATTTAATTTTATCTTGAGTATTTAACCTCTATTTTAAAAAGAGTTATAGAAATAAATTTAATATTAAATTGGGAGAAGTATTAATTCATGGTAATTAAAGGCATTATCTTAGGGCATAAGTTTTCTAAGAAAAGATTAAAGGTAGACAATGCTAAAATTCATGTGATAGAAAAACTACCTCCTCCCAATTCTGTTAAAGGCAGTAGAAGTTTTTTTAAGTCATGCAGGATTTTATAGGAAATTTATTAAGGACTTCTTTAAAATTTCTAAATCATTATGTCAATTATTGGAGAAGGATATTCCTTTTCTATTTAATTCTACATGTCTTGAGGCCTTTAATACTTTAAAATATTTAATTACTTATGTAATTGTTATTGCTCCCAATTTGTCTTTACCTTTTATAGTGATGTGTGATGCCAACGATAGTACTGTGGGTGCAGTTTTGAGACAAAAGAGATAATAAATTACATGTCATTTTTTATGCTAGCAAAAACTTTAAATTTTACACAGCAAAATTATACAACTACTGAAAAAGAATTACTATCCTTTATTTTTGTTTTGATAAATTTAGATCATACTTGATTGGAACCAAATTAATTATTTATACTGATCATTCCATTATTAAATATCTTATGACAAAGAAAGACACTAAACCTAGATTGGTTAGGTGGATTCTTCTGTTACATGAATTTGATGTAGAAATTTTTTATAGAAGAGGTACTGAAAATCAAATTATTGATAATCTTTCTAGACATTTTATTGAAAAGTATACATCAAATGAGGTTGAGATTAAAGAAAATTTTCCCGATGAACAATTATTTGCTCTACATTTGAAAAAATTACCTTGGTATGCTAACATTGCTAATTTTATTATTAGTGGTAAACTTTTTTATGATTTATCACCAATTTAGAAGAGGAAGTTTTCACATTATACCAAGTTTTATTTTTGGACTGAACCTTATTTATTTAAATCTTATAATGATCAAATTATAAGAAGATGTGTTCCTAAAGAAGAAATTGAACCAATCATTAGTGAGTGTTTTGATTCTCATTATGGGGGGCATTTTGGAGGTTTTAGAATTGCTTTTAAAATCCTTCAATCTAGATTTTTTGGCCTACTCTATTTAAGGATGTAAATGAATACATTAATAAATGTGATCAATGCCAAATGGTAGGAAATGTTTCAAAAAGAAATGAAATGCCTTTGAACTATATTTTAAAAATAAAAATATTTGATGTTTGGGGATTGGATTTTATGGGTTTGTTTATGTCCTCCCATGGAAATCAATATATTCTTATTACTTTGGATTATTTTTTAAAGTGGATTGAAGGTGTGGAAACCTCTAAAAATGATGCTTAAATTATGATCAAGTTTTTAAAGAGAAATATTTCTCTATATTTGGAATGCTAAGAGTTTAAATTAGTGATGGAGGGAGTTATTTCTGTAATAAAAGAATAGAAACATTCTTAAAGAAATATGGGATTTATGATAGGGTAGTGACTGCTTATTATCACCTAGTGGTTAGGCTGAAATTAGCAATAAGGAGATTAAGCAAATCTTTAAAAAATGGTTAGTTTTAATAGGAAGGATTGGACTATTAAGTTAAATGATGCATTATGGGCCTATAGAACTACTTTTAAGACTCCTATTGGTATGACTCCCTACAAATTAATTTTTGAAAAAGCTTGCCACCTTCTATTGAGCTAGAGCACAAAGCATTCTGGATAATTAAAGAATTGAGTTCTAATTATGAAGAAATAAAAGATAAAAGATTGATGCAGTTTAGTGAATTGAAAGAAATAAAAAATGAAGCTTATGAGAATGCAATGATTTATAAGGATAAAGTTAAAAAATGGCATGATCGTATGCTTTTTAGGAAAGAATTCACTATTGGACATAATATTTTGCTTCTTAATTCTAGACTTAAGTTATTCCCAAAAAAAATTAAAAACCAAATTGAAACCTTATTTAGGTGGTGACATTGATCGATTCCAAGCATAACTGAATTGGTTCATCCTAAAATAAAATAATTGGTATAGCCTAAGTGAAGACTATAAATTTAGTGTTGCATGGGAGGCAGCCCAATTTGTTATTTTTATGTGCTTGAAAGATTAAATTTAGCAATAGTGATCATTTTTGAGTTTTCTTATCATAAAAAAAATTGAGAGAGAAAGAAAGGAGTGTCACAATGCTACTTATAGCATCACTGCGCTTGGCCATGCCGTAGTGGTTTACAATTCAAATTTTGGCTCCACTGTGCCTGTGAAAATTATAGAAAGGGTAAGTTAAAAGTTTAATTTTCTATCCATGATAGTTCTTTTTGAGTGAATTATTGTTGAGTGTCCTCTATTCCTTTCTTGAATCTTAAAACAATGGGTGTAAGGAAATGAAAGCATTCATCCTCAAAAAGAAGTGAAGTGCACTTAAAGAATGAAGATTCCTTCTCTATTCTAAACTTCCAGAGTTCTGCAATAGTTGATAAACTTCATGAATTCAAAAATGAAGTTTATGAAGATACATAAATCTATAATACAAAAATAAAGAAGATGCACAGGTGTGAAGTTCTAGATTTTGAATTTTCTCCTGGTCAAGATAAGTTGCTCCTTGATTATAGGAAGAAATATTACCATGGAAAACTTAAATTTAGATGGAATGGCCTTTTATTTTAGAGTATATCCTAATGGTGCCATAAGGATTCAAGATAAATAGAGTTTTCACATCTTCAAGGTTAATGATTATAAATTAAAACCTTGTGGATGATAAGTATAAGGAATAAGAAATATCTTGAATATGCATATAAGGAGTTTTCATTTTCTATGTAGAGAGAGAGTATGTGTGAATGCTACTCTTATTTTATTACATGTCTTTGCTTTAGGGGAGATTTTATTAATGTGAAGGATTATCATGTTTATAGTGATGTAATGATTGGAGTTATGGCTATGAGAGCCACTATATCATCTGTTTTTCACCTTTCGATAATTCACATGAAAATATGTGTATTTATTAATGTTCATGTATATTTTTATTTTTATTTAATTAAATTTCGCTTATACTTATATTGTTATATTGTCTTCCATTAAAATCTTTGCATTCTAATTTTTAATTTAACCCTAATAAAAAAGATAATTAAAAATTATATAAAATTAGGCTAATAATAAAACCCTATATTATAGTTTAAATGAACATTGCTTTATAATTCATAGATTGAAAAAACTAATAATTAACTAACTTAGATCATTTAAATTATTGACTTAACTTGAATTTGTAAGTTATAAATTTATACATTAACCTTTGAATTGAAGATAAATAATTAAGATTAAAGAATATATATGGATAGATTAAAATTAAAAATCATAGTAACCTGAATTTAGAATTAGTAATCTTATTCAATCTTTACATTAAACTCATTAAAATTGTAAAAAGATTTTAAATAAAATGGATATTCAAAATTATTAAATATATACTCTATAAAAATAAAAAGGAAAAAATGTGATAAGAGTTCTAAAAAAAAAAGAAAAGAAAAGAAGAAAAAAAGAGAGTACATTCAAAAATTGTTATCAAATAAAATCTTAGAGTCTGACTACAATCTTATACATAAATTCACAAAGGATTAAATAGGAGGACTAATAAAAATGGCGGTGAACTAATAAAATGTCAATTTTAACTATAAATACATCTAATCTTTAAGCTATTTTATATAATTCAAAATTTAAAAGTCAATGATTATATTCATAACATGTAAATTTAAATTAAGCAATATTAAGGGTGACTGATTAGAATAATTATTAATAATTTTCCAAACTAAACTTATAACTTTGTTCATTTTTACTACTTCTAGATTATGATATATTATCCTATATTTTAGTCATTTTAAATTATTAATTTTTATTTTGGTTATTTAATTAATTAGAATTACACATTTCTTTATTTTATTGAGGATAAGCAAGAGTTTAAGCTGGGGAGAATTTGATAAGTGTAAATTATGTAATATTTTATATATATTATTTTCAATGAAAATATATTATTTTAGCTATTTTTGTACATGAAAACTTAAAAATGGCAAAAATTCTAAAGAGCTTACAACACTGCAATGTTCGATAAAACATCGTCGTTACACTACCTTTAATACTATCGAGGAACCATAAATTGAACACAACATTGTCGAGTTCTCTATTTGCAAGCACTATGGAAACACAGCCAGCACCGCAGCATTACTATCGTGGCATCAAAAAGTTACCTTAGGATCACCATATTCTCTATTTTCAAATATTATGGTGCCATAATTTCTCACTTCTTAGAGCCATTTTTGCCACTCAGGCTCCACAGCGTTCGACTGTCAAATATGGTGTGACATTGCAGTTATAACATACAAGGGCCACGTTCTCTCAGTAAGGAGATGTAACTATTAATTAAGTAACCAATCCATGTCAGCAAGCACCACGATAGTACAAAAGCTTCAGTGTAGAGGCTTTAGTTCACTTTAAGGGCGTCGTAGTGCCACTTTTACAAGTGCCACGATGCCAGATGCCTTTTTGTGTTGTCTTATAAATAGTTGTGATATTATGTTTGTAAAGAGAGTTCAATCACTTGTGTAAAGTTTAGTATTTTAGAGTACTTCTCTAGTCCCCTCTTAGAGTAAAATCTAAAGAGGCTAAAAAAGCATAAAATACAATCATTTGGAGTGTTTAGCATGTATTTTTTGAAATAACTTGTAAGTTAAGGGAGAAGGAGTGTTGAGAATATACTTTGATCCTTTTTGGTGATATCACTCTCTTATATTTTTATTTTTTATGAGTTTAATGAAAATGAGTTTTCTTGTCGTTTATTCTATGTTTGACTAATTCTCTTATTTTGGATTGATGATGTAAAGTGCATGTTAAGTACTAATGAAAACTCTTGTTCAATAAATATTAAATGATATTTTTAATATTATCTCATTATTAATTTAATACACATAGTTGTCATATGTGTAGTTAAAATATAGTGTGATGTATAGCCTCAATGAAGGAATGTAAAAACAACCAGGAATATTGAGATAGGATGTTTTCATGCCTAGATATAGGATATAAAATATTTTAGATTCTTAAGGAGATAATATAACTGTAGGAGGTTAGCATATATCATTTTCACCCCTACAAGCTTGGCAAAGATCTAGAGATGCATATGCTCTGAATCACGACAATAATTAAGAGTCTCATTAGAAAATAATATAAAATTTACGCTCATCAATCCAAAATACTTTTATCAAATATTATATCTAATATTTTTACTATTTTATTTAGTGATAGAATCTCCATAAATATTATTTTTATTTTAGTAGGATAATTATTGTAATCAGAGTAAACGGTAGTAGTTTGTTGCAAGTAAGCATACTTTCTCATGGGTTTGACACTCTACTCAATTACTTTATTACTTAATTCGGCATGAATACTTGCATATATTAAGTGAGATTTTTTTATTTTTTATATCAAAGAAAACATAAGCATTATTTAGAGGTGATAGAGCCTTATATTTTTATATAATTCAAAAGTTCACTTCACAGCTCCCATTATCAGGCAAGAAGAATCAAGTGGGGGGCTCAGCCCTTGTGTCGCATGATAAATAAAAAAGATAGAGAGGGGGCAGCTAGGTCATGAGTTATAGTTATTTGCATGAGCCTCTCCGAATAAGTGAACTGCTCCCATACTTAATAGAGAGAGGGAGAGTCAATCATCCTCTTATTTTCTTGACCCAATGGCCAAGATTTGATTTTGCTTGGTCCCCTTTAAAACCCTAAATTTAATGGTTCAAATTAGATCTTTGTTGTCTTGGTGCTTTATTTTTTAGCCATTTGATCCTAGTTTGCTTGATTTAGAGAGATGTAAAAAGGTAGAATAAAGTTGGTTTGTATTTAAGCTCAACCTAAAATTAATTTGAATAGGATGTCACATATTTTATTATTATTATTATTATTATTATTATTATTATTATTATTATATATATATATATATATATATATATAGTTTTTTTAACTCTCTCTCCTTAACACGTATCAAATGACACCCATCTCGAGTGTGAATGGGCTCATTTAATCTATCTTGATGAACAGACGTAATGGTGTGATCCATTTTGCAAGAAAAGATCCCAATAAAAATGATGTAGGAGATGAATATACACATGTAAGGTTTAAATGTGTGAACTCACATAAAATACTCATTAAATCGGTGTCAACCAATCACATATATTTTTAAAGCATAGTAAAGGATAATATGTGATCAAAATAAATAAATTCTAAGCCCGATGATAAATCAAGTATAACTTGTAGCTTGACCCTGTATTAGACATAATGGTGCAACGTGTAAAATGATGGACCAACCCACAAGATTTGTAATAAGGCCATGCAAATGATTGATGCCAAAAAGGTGGTCAATAAAGGGTCCATTATTTAAAAAAAATGGGCAAATAAGGCTTAAATAATATTTGACTATAATTCGTAGATTATTTAGATTATTAGAAGATGGCTTAAATATTAAAAGTACCTAGAACTGAGCAAAAAAAAATTGGGCAAAAAAAAATTGGGTTTAGTCAACCCATTTACAAGATGGGCAAGGTTTCGGTTTCATTTTTTGAACCATTTTTAAAATTGGGTTAGGTTTGGGTTGACCAAAAACTGGCACTTGAGAGTCACGCTTGCTCGCAGGCTGTAGTGCTCGATCCCGCACTGCTCTCACAACGACCACCCTTCGCATCTGGACTCCACCCTCCACACTCGTACTATGTCCTTCGCACTACAGTGCTATGCACCAACGAGCCCTCCTATGAACCTGCGCTCGCATCCGGACTCTACCATCCACACTGCTACATCAGTGAGCCCTCCCGAGGACCTGCGCTTGGGTCTGAACTCTGCCCTCCACATTGCAATGCCAACGAGCCCTCCCACGGACCCATGCTCAATCTGGACTTCGCACCTGCTCACTCAGACTCGTGCTCGCATCCATACTTTCTTGGTTGTATTTGGGGTTTACGGGTCGGTCTGGTAAACCTACTAACCTAGAGGGTCCGGTACGGGTCTAAATTTTTGACCCATTTACAAAATTAGGTCAGATTCGGGTTAACCCGTTTATACCTGGGTCAATTCTAGGTTCGACCTGAACCCAACCCAATAATTCACTTTAACACCTCTAATTCCTAGTAGGTAAACAAAAGTCTAATAATGACGGGATTTAGGGTTTAGAGTGGGAAGAATATTTTTAATACTAAATAATAAAGCAAAATAAATTGCTAACCTTCAAAAATAATGAATAGAGAGAAATTATTGGCCTAAAATTTTTGACATGTTCCAAATTGCATGCTATATAATTGTTAGAAATAATAAGGTGACGGGAAGAAGATGGGTTGAGGCTATGTGCATAATTTCTTTATTTCTTCTTCTTTTCTTTCTTTCTATCTTGTATCCCTCTCTCACCATATTTCTTCTCCTTTAATTATTCAAGGATTTTATTACATCAATTTGGTACATTACTTTAGGAATTATCATTAACAATTTGATAAAAATGATGACCAAATGTGCCTTTGGTAGAGTTCTTTTTTATCTTTTTCCTTTTCAATAAAAAATAAGTTATTTGAGTAAACAAAAATTATTTAAGGCAATGGTGCAAAAAAATGAGTAGTTATATTCAATTCTACTCATTTAGTTGATTTGAAGAATCTCTAGGGGTATTGATATGAGACTTAAATGAGTGAAATGTTATATATGCCCACTTTCATATTGACATGCATTACATAGATGATCATTATTGTATATTTTGATTCTAACGATATCTATTTGAGTGATTTTTTAAGTGTATGCATAATAGTATGCCGTAGTTTACTATAATAAAACTGTAACACATTTAACATAATTGTCATTAATAATATTACTAATGTTGATTTACTTTCTTATAGTGTTGTCATCAATAATAACTTTACTTGTTTCCCTAAATTTAAGTGTTTTAAATTTATTTTTTTTCTACAGTCATATACCATAAACACCTATCTAGTTATCACATACCTCTGCCAGTCCTATTGGAATACCTACTGTAATAGTACTTAAACATATTATGACTAGATCTGATAAATCTTGTGTTAAAAATTTTTAGCATTTCATTCTACACATACATGAGAATATTCTGTATGTATGTGAATGTATAAATTCTATTCTAGATATATAGTGCTCCAAGGGTCAGGTGCATGAAATCTGGAATCTAAAATTTTTCTCTTAGGAGCATTGCAACACTTCGGCATTGAGCTCTTTGCCATTTTATGAATTTGAAGAGGGGGATACTACGACGCTAGGTCTAGGCACTACGGTGCAGACAGTAAATATTTTATAAATATCAAAATCTATTAAAATTCCAAAATGCAAACTCATTTTCTCTCCTTAAGCAATAGGTTAGAGAGACTGTTGACCCCTAAAACTCCAACTATGCGCGAAAAGGATGAAAATGACGAATAAAGCAGTGCACGGGTTGGCACGACACACCACTTGAAGGGTCAAATGACCTCCGAATGCAAAATATATAGCGACATTGCGATCAGAACATCGAATTCTGCTAGGTCGAGGTCCCTCGCAGTTCAATCAGATGAGATCAATCAAAAGGGACGACCGACACCTAAAATTAAAGCACAATGCCAGTCAAATGACACCTGATCGTAGAACGGACTACGTCGTTGCGTCTGAAACATTGTCAACCTCTAAAAACTAAATTTTGTTTATTCAATTTGAAGCATCTGGGTTGGTGGCATGGATCCCAATACAATACATGCATTTCGAGAAAAATTAGCCTCGACGTTGCTTAAATGATGTTTGATTGCAAAATTGGTTGCGTCATGGTGTCCAAAACACCGTCACTACTCTAAATACAATACCAATTTATTTAGATATGGTTGTGCACGCAAATTGAGGCAGTTCCAAAGAGATCATAAATTTTGAAGCCTCGGTGTTGCTCAAACGACGTCCGAAATGGACTGCATCGTTGCGACCGAAACATCGACAATACCCAAAATTCATAATTAATTTGTCTAATTTTGATATTTGGCAAATTTGACATGTAAAATAAGGAAGTTGGCATAAAAATCGAGAAGTTACACGTGAATCAAGGCAGTTTGGATTGATTAAAGCATTTGTCATTTTTTATTAATACAGAAATGACGTATCATTAGTATAACTGATAATTTGATAAATTTTAACAAAAATCAAATACCAAAAGGGGAAAGTAAAATTAAAATTCAAATCGCATTAAATGGCTAACCTTGTATCTCTGTTGAATCCGATAATTCCCGGCGATTTACCTCAAATGAGGACTTGATGTCGACGTTAAAATGAGATAGGGCGAATGCTTAAGGTTTCCTTAGCTTTTTTTACCGCACCTCACAAGTCTTCTCTTCTCTGAATTTCAGAAGCCCTTCCGCCTCTTCAAAAACCTTTCTTCTCTCACGCACTGATCTGCCTACAGAGAGCCAACCATCCCTTGCAACAGCCGAATACCTATTCTATACAACAAAACTCAACCTCCACCTCATAATGCCGCACTACATTCCTTCATCATAGCTGTCTCCAGCCAAGGAATTCCACAATCAAGCTTGCTTCCCATCAATCCTTCTCTTCACGTCAAACTCCGACCACTAGTTTTGCTTCTTCTCTGTTGGATTCCCATAACTAAAACACTACCTGTAGCCATTCAAGATGTCTCCTAAACAAGCTTCCAAGCTCTAATAGATTTAGAACAGTAAATACAAGGATGAGTTCCATGGAAGAATAATATGGTTTAAATGCTTATCTTCTTTTCATATCATCCTAAAAAATTCTAATCTGTCTTTGTTCTCCAAGGGCTTTCTCCAGCAGAAGATGAACATACTTTTTTTCTTTACTACATTTACCTTGGTTTGAGATTTGCTTTCTCTAATTATCATAGAAAGAAATGTTTGAGAATGAGAATCTAAACCTCTCGGATAGCCTTCACGATTTCCCCAACCCCCGTTTGACCGTGTGTACATGCTGAATCACTCAGAACTCACCACCACAGTTGAAAATTTCTTTCAAGACTGCAGGTCGTTTAAGCCATTCCTCCTCTATTTAAACACGGCTCCAACCATTAGAGGTCATTCCCCACAATAAGTAGCAGATAAATTTCTTCATTTAATATGTCAGCTTTTGGTTAGATCTCCAAAGAAGACTGTAGGTTCACGTGAAGGTAGGTTAGTGGTTTGCTTGCTGAACTTTGCCTAGCTTTTTCCCATGTGAATCCTATTGGTGTCAGGTTGCACTAGAAACAGCCCTATTCTACCCTCAATTTCCAGCCTCAAAAAGTCCATTTCCTAGGCCCACTTCCACAACCCTTCAACCAGCTCATTCATAACAAAACTGTATCAGAGCATTTTGCCCTCCTCCAAGGACAACTTTGGGCCCAAAAATCCTAGCCCACTCTAGGTCATGAAGACTCATTAGCTTTTGTTAGGAGAAAACGGTACCTAGCTTCATTCATTACCAAAGGCCCACAAACCTGTAGCTAAAAAACAGCCCAATCATCACGTTCCAAACCAAATCCAGCCCACTTGCTACCTTTTTTTATTATTACTCAAAACAACCCGTATCACTACTCCTCAATCCGAACCAAAGACCCTACCCTTTAGTGAGCATTTCCTCTATTTGAAGCCCACTCCAAAACCCTCTAACAGTGAAGCCTTTTAGTTTTTTTTCATCTTAATTTCTTTTCTCATGTTTGTTTTATTTTTGATCTTCATGATAATTATTACTATTATCTAATGCATTTATTATTATTAGTATTTATAGTAGTTAGTGTTATTATATACATGTATTCATGGATATGTACATAGTTACAAAGAAGAGGAAGAATAAAAAAGAAAGAAAAGAAAGTTCAAAAAAAAAAAAGAGAGAGAAAGAAAAGTGAGGCTTCCAAAAAAAAGAAAAAAGTGAAAAAGAAAAAATCTTTTGTGCATTTACTAATCATCGCTATCGTCACTGACCCTAAAGATATAAACTTTCCAAACTCAGATTCTCATTCTCATCATTTGCGACGGATTGGGGAACCACCTATATGCGCTCTTGTAGCACGGTTGGAGGAAACCCAGTACGGTGCCTACGACGAGATGGGTAATCACTTAAAATCCTATTGATAATTAAGAGAGATATAATTAATAGTGATTTGTTGACCTCATTTTTGTATGAGGTCATTAGGACCCACTTGGGTTTCTTTTTAGTGACCTAATAATAAGGAGGTGTCCACCCCTCAGTCATAAAGGTCCTAATAAAGACCCAATTCAATCCCAATCAAACCCAGCTCTACATTTTAATTCAATCTTTAATCCAGCCTTCAATCAACATTCAATCAAATTTAAAATCATATCCAATTAATTTCAATCATTCATTTAATTTCCATTGATATGAATGATTCAAGGTCAATCATTTAAATCTTAAATCCAACCCAAATCCAACATTCCAAATCAAACCTTCAAGGTCAAGGACCTAAGTCCTAAAACCCTTTCTGGGTGAACTTTCTATCACCTAGAAACCCAATCAAGTGACCTCCAAATTATGATCCGTCAATTGTATATTGTCCAAACATGTCTCTAAGACCAATCCTCTAAATTTGAGCTCAATCCAACACTCATAGCCCCTCAAACTGAATCTTTTCCCAAAGGCTGCAAAACCTTCAGTTATTTACAGCCTACGCTACTAGACTTGCCATCCAGAGCAATTTGACCTTGGGACCCTCTCCAAACCCTCCAATCACAGTCATGACTTTTTTTATGATTTGTTGACCAGTAAATTGCACTTTTCCAGACCCAGTTTGACCTAGTGTTGACCATGGGTCAAAATGACCAAAATGCCCTTTATAGGGATTTTTAGTCTTTTCCCCAAAGTTCAACATGACCTTCCCATATCAATATTCAAAACCTATTCCAATGGATCCTAAATATCATTAGGAATACATTGGACCCAAACTCAAGTCTTAGTTTGACCTGGTTGACCAAGTCAACTAAGGTTGACCAAAAATGCCCCTTAAGATTTCAAATATCAATTTCAATCCAAATGACCTTACCAATGCATGGTACAACCTCCATTGATCTCAAATACTCATTTGAACTTGTTTGACCCAAACTCAACCCATGGTTTGACCAGGTTGACCAAGTCAACCATGGTTGACCAAATCAACATTTAACCCACATTAAGGTCAATTTCAATGCTTGAACCCATTTTAAATCAAATCAATCTCTTAAAATCATTCAATTGGACACCCTTGACATGTCTAAAGCTTTCCAAGCCAAGCTTTCCCTTGGGTTGACTTGGTCAACCCATTTGGAGGGGTCAAAACCTTCTCCAAACCCCTTTAAACCCATGAGAAAGAGCTAAATCATGGCCACATCACCATGACACCTTGGAAAACTGTTATCTCAATCCAAAACCTACTCAAACCTACTGGAAAATAGACTATTTCCTCTCTTAAGAAGCCCTAATCCAACACACTAAATCAATCCAAGCATTGGTTTATCCAAATGGGGGAAAAGGTGTGGTCCCTTTTTCCCATGGACCAAGAGAGGTCACACTCACCACTAACCCTATTCCCTAGCTTTGGGTAGCTTAGGAGACACTTGTCATGCATCCAAACTCCCTCCAAAAAAATCAATACCATCCAATCCAAAAGTCAAGGGTTAAGGTGGGAGAAACCTAACCTAAGAGAGAGAATCTTCATTATTCACTCTCCCTCAACTCTCCCCCAACTCTCCAGTAGCCTTCAACCTTCCAAAACCCTTTCCCATCTTCTCCAACCATTTCTAAGGCTTTTCCAAGCCTCTTCCCACCATTTCCAAACCTCAAATCACTATTTTAGTGAGGAGAGAGCATTTTAGAGAAAGAAAGAGGATTTTCAATACAACTTTTTATCCAAAAAGATCTAACTCTTGGAGTCTTCATCAAAGTTGTAGAGGATCACTGTAGCTTTCCAATGAGCCCATGATCTCAAAAATCTGATAGTTTGATTGTAAGTTATGCTCATTTTTAAGTTTAAATTTTAATTTAAAACTACTCAAAAATTTCATTTCTTGGGGTCTCCAAACTCTAGGCAATGAAAGTTCATGTTCCCATGAGCTTATGTTTCAAATTTCGTTAAATTTCGAAGAGTATTTTGAAAGTTATGAGTATTTCAATTTTCTAGTTCATTTTGAACTAAAACGGCCTTGATCGATCTCGACCGTCCGATTTTCTATCTTTCTCGATCGGACGACTCGGGGTTAGTGATGGCGTGGATAGGTGGTTGATAAACAGCACTTTGCATATCAAAATGCCACAAGCCGACGCCGTTTTGGCGCCGGTTATTAATGGACTTAAAAATTCAAAAAAATAATCATAACTTTCAAAATTCATAGTAAATTCATTTCTCCACCAAATTAAGTGTTGTTAGGCTCGTTGGAAAGATAATTTAGCCTAGTATTTATTAAAATTAATTTTGAGTTGATTTGATTACTGGATTATGAGATATTTTTATTTCTTTGAAATCAATTTTTTATAATTTTCTCACAATCCAGTGGTCAATTGAGCCCCAAATTTTGGTGGAAGGTATTTGGGTATCTTAGGCATGTACTATAATTTTCTTAGGTTTAGATACACATTGAATTGCTATGATGTGAATTCTTAAGGTAATGGGTCCATTTTGGACCCAAAACTTTGAAAATTCATAACTCCATTTTTCTATAGAACTAGGCTGTATAACTTTTGTGGTGTGATTGTATATGTATAAGGGTTTTACAAACCAAATTTCAAGCCTATTTGAACAGTAGAGACACCTAGGAAAAATAATTAAGAAAAAGTCTAAAAAACTTAGAAAATTCTTAGGGGATTGTACACACACCCAATAGGGGTGAAACTTGAACATTAAAAACTTAGTGACATCAAGTACCTTAGGTTTAAATTTCATTTAATTTGGAGGTCATTGCGTTAGAAAATTAATTACCTAAATTTTAGCCATTTTAAGGGCCCAGAAAATCAACAAAATGTAATAAATGCATATTAAGTTCAAAAATTACACATAATATCTCAAATTGACCAAAACTTAGCCCTCTACCTAGAAAAAATAAAAGCCCCTTGACTGGACTCCTAATTTAAGTTTAATTTTACTTTTAATGAAAATTAACAATTAATTATATTAATTAATTAAAAATCATTAAAAATCCAAAATAATTTCCAAATACTTAGAAACACTCCCATGGCTCATTCCTGACCTTTGGGATTGATTCCATGTAGTTTGGGATGAGTTTGGATCAAAATGATCAAAACCTTCCTAATTAGGCAATTTTTTAAAAATTTAATAATTGGTGAAACTTTAAAAATTCATAACTAATTACAAAAAATTTCAAATTAAGCAAACTTAGTGTCAATCAACTCCAATTAAGGTCTAGTATTTTCTAAAAATATTAAACCTCCAAAATCTGGTCAAAGTCAAAAAGTTAACTTTTTGGTCAATTGTAGTTCAAATCTAAGCCTAAACTTCAAAAAATCATAACTTTTCATAAAAAAAACTCCAAATTAAGTGTGCTAATAGTCTAACAACTCATCATAAGGTCTAATATTTATTAAAAATCTGAAACTTATAAAATGAGCTTTAAATTGAAAAGTCAACTTTTGGACCCCTTAATTAACATAATTAAATAATTCCAATAATTTGTAAAAATCCAATAATTCATTAAAATTTCAGAAAACTTTGATTTGATTAATAAAACACTCAACCAACACTCAAATGCATAACAAACACTCCAAAGATGATGTTTATTGGATGGACTACTCCGGACTGCGGGGCTAAGTGTCCTAAGGAGGCCTGGTTCCTCGAGCCTGATGGCACAACGTCACGAATGAATTCAATGGAGTGTTAAACATCAAAATTAAGTTATTTTTAATTACTTAACCAAGTTAAATCCCTTAATTCAACTACATCAGCAAGGTTTTTAGGATGGACTACTCCGGGCTGCGGGGCTAAATGTCCTAAGGAGGCCTGGTTCCTCGAGCTTGGTGGCACAACGCCACGAACCTATTGTTGAAAAACATAAAATAATTTAACTTTTAAAATCAGTAATTAATTAAATTAATTAATATTAATTGATCCATAATTTTTAACAAACTAAATCAACTTAACCAACCCCGATTACTACCGGGTAACCCAGGCCTACGAGGCTATTAACTTAGCCCCAAGAAAGGTAAAATAAACTTCATGGCCTCGGTGAGCAACAAAGGTAGCAATCATTTAACTATTAAAATGAGTTTAATTTAAACTTTAATATACTAATATTTGAACTTTAATTAAACCTCTCTTTGTTCCACAAACTCAAATATTAGATAATTTGAATAAATTACCCATCCTAGGATCTACTCCAGCCACACGACCTTCTATACACACTTTAGATGGTTTGTTAGGACAACCGACTCTAGATCTAAGCTAGGCCGGTGTTTACTTTTTTACTATGTGTCTGGTTTTCTAAATTTTTATTGCATGTTGTGATTGAAATTGATTGATGTGTTTGTTTACTTTTACTACACTCTATGGATTGATGTGATGGGCAATTAGATTACCCTTAGGTTAGGAATGATCTGGATGCTCACTGGATTTTTTTCAGGTGGCCACGCTCGTGCAGGGCAATAAAGGGGCTAAATAAATTATAAATATAAATGCTACAGGTGCTTCAGCTGCTTAACCCCCAAATAAAAAAGAGTGTGGCCAAGTGTGTTTATATTTCTATATGTGTGTGTGTATATATATATACAACTGCTTGGGATGTGATTTAATATTTAAATGATTAGGATAACCTTACAGGAGAGTCTAGAATTTTCATTTTCATATTTATGTAATTCATTTGAGTATTGAGTTGTGAAAGTGGCACTTTGAGTTTAGGATACATAGATCCAAAGGTTGGATTCCAAATAGGAAAGGGTACCCCTTTAGGGGATAGTCCTTATCCATTTGGAATTCTAAATTTGGATCATTTTACTACCCAAAGTGGAAAGAGCAACCTTCCTCACAAGGGAAGAGTTCTCTTTTCCATTTGGGTATCTGATCACGAAGAACCCAAGGAGCTCGAGGAGGAGAAGACCGAGGAGTTGAAGATAGAGAGTATCCCACTCAAAGTCACTTGCGTCTGTATTAGGATTAGAATCCGTGTTGTTGTCGGTGGTGCCTGAACACTTTTAATTTATGTAAATCTGAGTTGTAATAAGTAAGGCAATTTGCCTATGAATATTTATTTATTTAGTTTGATTATTTAGTGTGTTTTAATTTGATTTGATTGCGTATAGGGCTGCTTATTTTTCCTAGTTCTTTGGCGCTTGCTTGTCATTTTTGTTTTAGCCTGGACTTCGTTAGGCTCTTTAAGGACCAAAAGTATTTTTACTCATAACTAATATTTAAAATTTTAAGATTTAAATAACATAGAAACTTAACGACCTAGGGAATAACCGGAATCGTCCGGGGTCGCATGCATATTACTGCATCTCTCTCCCTCCTTACTATAAGACACTTCCCCGCCTGTGGGTAGAGTCCAGATAATCCGACTTATGAGGATGAGGTGCTGGATCTGGGGAAGTCTAGTCTTTTCAAAAAAAAATTATTTTATAAGCCCTTTTAAAATTTTATGCATACCTGATTTAGAGATTTTAACCAGCATGCATCACATTAGAAACTAATTAAATTAAAATTTTAACTACATTTTAGTCTAAGCATTCCACCCAACATAAGTCAAGGGGTCAATTAGGGATCTGCTCTAGATGTCGACCCCAACTTCTTAAACCAATCTTAAATAACATCCCTGATCACTCTGCATCAAATAACCTGACTCATGATTTTGAAACGTTTAGGTGGTTTAGCTGGCTCCCCAATTTAGGCCGGGATAAGTCCAAATTGTGCACTGCATTAGTTAGGTTCGGATCACTGTGGTTCAGTGTCCAAATTTAGATCTAGGATCCGGGGTAGGCTTTGAGTTATAAGACCCCAACCTCCAGAAATATAATCCCAAATTTTTAATAAAATGCTCAACTCGAATTAAACATTCCTTCAATTCAAAATTTAAAGCCCAACACTTAGCTTAGGTCGAGGCGCTTCTGAATTATTTCAGAATCCTAAAGTGGCTCCTACCCTTCCTCATTTGATTCCAAAATAAGTGTTCAATCTTGCCCCTATCCCATTTGAAATTCCAATTTCATCTCTTTGATATCATTCCTAGAAAATCTCTAAATAAAATTTTTGCTATTATTTTAATCGAAAGTTTTCGTAGGGGACTCTGGTCTCCCACGATGCAATTAACTACGAGGGCTCGTACTCGTAGGAGATTTAGAACCCACAACCGATCTTTTAAAATGGATTTCTAAAATTCAACATTAGTCTTCTTTGGGAAAATTGAATTAATGACGATCATTATCGTCGCCTTTAAATAATTGATAACAAATGATATCTTCTTCCCTTGGGGTGATATATTATTTGTCGTTATAGTTTTTAATGAGAAAATAATGATCCCTCCCCTAGGCTATTATGATTAGATACTTGATAGAGCATCATGTTAACCCTTCGGGGTTATATGTTGCTCTCTCTTGAATCTGATCGTCATAGATAAGGTAAAATTTTTAATCTCATTATCTGAATTCATTAAGGAATGATATCTTCGCCTCTTAAGATGATATATCATTCGTAATGACATGTTCGATTTTGAGATTAGAATCCTGAGTTAAAATTCCCAAAGAAAACCAAACTTTTCAAAACCCGCTTTCAAACTACAAACATGATTCAATTTGTATTCAAATGAATAAGTATAAGCTTAATTTGGATAATGAACATTTGGAGTCAAATGAAGGAACTTTACAAGACAACAGAGGACTCTTAGATAATAGGGAATGAGACTTGTGATTGCAAGAAAATAAAACTCAAATGATTAACAAAAAAAATGCAAATCATAAGTCAACAAGTTTTCAACCATTCAAATGAAAGCTATCTCATGAACCAGGAATGATAAAGCTGAAATTATTCAAACTACTCAACCAAATTGAGCTTCATGCAAGATTTAAGTGAGTGATACGATAATATGCCTACAACCAATAGCATAAAGTTGCCCACAAGTGTTGAAAGCCTTCATGCTAGATGAGGAATGAATATCAAACAAATGAGGAATGTCAAACTCATTATGCATACTGTGAACCATCTTTGAAGATAAAGAACTTGTATGTTCAACTTGTTTACAAATGATAAGAAGATGGTGGAAAGTACAACAACAATCATGATTGTGGAAGGTAGTGTGATGTTTGTAATGAACATCCTAATGTATTCATGAAGGAAGTATGAAGACTACATGATGAATGTATAATGGATGCGATGAATTCTCCACAAACATCAATAGAAGAACCATGACGCATTTGACTTATCGCCTACAAGAAACAAAATTCCTTGCAAACAATGAAATCTCTTATCAACAAACTCAATGTAGGATATCTCCATGATCAAAAAACTATTTGATGTAGGACAAATATACAAATCCCTTGCAAGTCAAAAGGCAAACAATTGATAATAAATGCAAGTACGATGAACACGCAGTATCGGGTAAGTAAATTGGTCTTCTATTGATAAGAGCAGATGACATACGACAAATGAGAACACCTATAAACTCTTATGAAAGATCTAGTAAATACCTAGATACACCGAATCCTTATAAGTGAGAGGTGGTCGAACTGCATCAAGTGCAAACATTTATAATTGGTTGGAGAATGCCTGCCATACAAGCAACATGCTACTTACAAGCGAATACAATGAGAATTGTAATGAAGGAGCCCATCACATATAAGCAAAGGCATCTACAAATAAGTATTGGAAAGTTCTCTTTCATATAGGAGTCCGGTCAAAGGTGACGACGAACGATATGCAATGAATATGACTATCCACTAGTCAACATACCTGAAGAGGCTGATAATGAATGGCATAACTTAAAAGAACACATTGACTTACATGCAAGTAACGAAAGGAGATACATTGCAAACACAACAAGTCTCCAGTATATATGACATCCATAAGTAATGATAAGGAAACCTTCGTAGGAAGAATAACGTACTCATAGATATATGCAGCAATCTGGGCAAATGCTAGAAGATATGCAAGTGAATGTGACAGTCTACTAATCAAGTACATCAACTTCCTGCAAGTAGAAGGGCTCAATGATGCTATAAGAGAGCCACACCGCAATCAGTATGACAGTTATAATCAGAAGAATTCTACATGCAATGAAAGCAATGATGTGATATATCAGAATGCATTCGAGTGAACGCCAATACACGATGCATCGCACTTACTAGAGTTAATGATCAATATTTAACAAGTATGTTATTAAAGATTGATGCAAAGTTTGGTGGTCTAAACTCAAAATTATAAATAGAAGATACACCTGTTATTTCGATCATCTCAAGGACTGTAATAGTTATTTAGAAATGGATATCTTGCAAGGCTTTCTTGGAGAATCTGATGTATCTTCCATCACTACGGTTTTCAGTTCAAGGTAGTGACCATTAATTTCCATGTGAGTTCTGGGAAGAGAAAGCCAGATCAAATCATTATGGAGCAAGTGAATCTCAGTTCAACTAGGTCCTAAACATGGAGTGGGATAAGACTATTGAGTCTTGCAAGCTTCTCGATGAACACTGATCGTGCATCAAAGATACCTCTTACAAATGAATATCGAAGCACTATGACAAATGTAAACTCCTACGAGCTATCATAGGAGACCCGTCAAATATCCAAAATACCCCCGCATATGCACCATAATTTGTATACACATTGGTACACCAAAAGGGGGGACAAGTACAATCACACCCGCATGGGCCCCAGGTGAATGGTATGGGTACACACGTGACATCTAGGGATACTGTGTGGGTCAATAAATTTAAACCCGATCTTCTTAAGCAGATAAATAGGAGTCGACTAGGTTTAACAGATAATTAGAAAATGCTCCCCAAACACCAATATGGGCCCCGACGAGCGTATTATTGGTACACACGTGATGTCTAGGGATGTTGCACGGGTTAATAAGTGAATTCAAGTTCGAGCCCGGTCCTTCTATGCAGGTAGATAGGAGTCGACAAGGCTCAAACCATTAAATAAATATGCGGTCACGAGGTCGACCGTGATATTTATTTTATACATTTATATTAGGCCTTCAAGGCCTATAATCAAGAGAATTCACTTACAAATGCATAAAGCCTATGAAACCTGATCCTCTATCGACAGCTCGATAGAATCGATAAGATTTAACCCATAAATATAAATGACCCCTTTCTACCCCGATGATGGCCGTGTTGACAGAAAATCTCAATGGGAGGGGTTAATTCCAACCATTTTAAATACCTTCCAAGCACCACCCAAATACCCACAAAAATCCAAAAATCTCAAAAATCATTCTAAAATCCAAGATATTTAAAAAATAAAATTCAATCCATCAAACTGATTAAAGTAAAATCCATCTACCCTCAGTAACTGTTTGTCGAGGTGGACAAATTAAAACTTACTTCAGCTCACATGGAGCTAATGCCTGGTCGAAAATATCACTAAGATCCATTCTCAAATAATCTCCTACAAGTAAGGATATGGTACGTGTCCTCTAACCTGCAGTTTCACTGCCAAATGGCACTGCAGGATAAAAAGTTATGACCCTGGGCCCTCTTAACCGAGTGGTTTTGCCTCGAAATGGCACCACGAGATAGCTGTTATGGCTAGAGCTAATACGTTCCTTAGTGGCATCAAATCCTTGAGATATGAATCAATAAGATATAATCGATAAGACATAAAGCCCTCTATTAGTTAAGGTGGATTCAAATTTGTCCCCTTAGACAAACATCCACCCCAGGTCTATAAGGTACCCTTGGACGAAGCAACCCATGGCTGCCAATAAGGATCCTTTTGTCAGGTTGGGTCGACTACCTCCTCTGACTAAGTAGACCAGGGACCACGATGGCCCGGGACCACGGAACCATGGGATCTTGATCAGGTCCATCATCCATTCCCCCACCATCTACTTTAAGTGTAAGGTGGTGAAATTTCTATTTTAAATATTAACCTTCAAACACATTTTCATATCCATGCTTCTACTATATGCCAGATAACACGTACTCCTACGTATCTGATTGATGACTAGCTTTAATCGAAATTTCTCTCTTGTGATCAGGAGAGGTAATTAACTATAGGGGCTTGCGCCTATAGGAAACCAAAACTTAGATCAGAAAGTCCTCGCAAAGTGAGGGCAAAATCTCTGGGTAGTGACTTATCTACAAACTCATATGCCTTCCAAAATTTACCCTGGAACTTAATCCATTAAAACTCCCCTAAAAAGTAGCTGCTGGAGGCCGGGGTCAAATTTTTGGAGCCCACAGATTTCTGACGACTCTGCTGGGGACTAGTTTTTTTTCCATTTTTGGCTGGTCATCTCAGTATTATCGTAGCAGTCGAATCTATATGGGTTCAAAATTTTAAATTTTCCAAAATGATCATTAATGAATTTAAGTGATTAATATTCTAAAAATGATCATTCAAACAATTCACTGAGATAGCATATTTAGTATAGTTTTTAAATTTGTTATTTTAATTACTTGCTAATATTATCTATTTTATTCTTATGTTTTATACAAGTCTCTGTATTTTAAAAATGTGAGGTGATGTATCAGATGATGATTACTAATCCTTACCTTTTATTTGTGCAAATGAATCTACAGAGCACTACTTTCACTATTCAGCTAGGTGGTGGAGCTAGCATTTAGTTGGCAAATGCTATAATCAATACTAAAAATACCGGAGCTACCATCCAGCTTGGTAGTGTTGACTTTCCAGCAATTACTGTGAGGACTGTCACCATTCCTGTGAATGGCCAGAATGCTGAGAGATTTGTTAGGAGACTCCAACCTATCGAGCCCCTACCCGTCGTGCACGCTGCCAGTGCAGCGATCAACTACTGAAGTTGCTACACGCCGGACGCACCTGCCAGCATCACGGACTACTACTACTATTGCTAAAAATCCTCATAAGAGGATTTCTGTGTTTGAAAGACTATCACAGACCGACGCCCTGATTGCCAAAAGAGTTGTGACTAGTGGGAGGATTTCTGTGGTGACTGCAAACACCACATCTCTACCGACTGGGTTATCTGCACCCCGGGAGAACAATGCTGAAGCCTCCTCATCTGGAGGAAGGCTCACTAGGAGGCAGAGGAGGAAGAAGAATGTTGAGCTTCAAGCTCATCAACAACTCCCGATCCACCTGTCCAACTTGCCGGCTTAAGAGCTAGAAGCTACAGTTCCTACCCAGAACGGGATTGCGAACTTGAAGTGGGTAAAAAGAAATAACTTCTCTGGAGAGCTAAAGAAATCATTCTGGGAGCAATGACGTGAAACCATAGCTCCCCATAAGAAGAAAGAACCTAAAACTCTGTCAGCTCGAGTGTATATGGTACTAAAGACTGTAAAAGAGAAGGGTTTGAAGAAAAAGATATTTTAGAGGCCATTGATGATTGAGGCCAGAAGGACTCCTCCGAGGGAAAGGCTATCGTATGATTTAATAGCCGAAAGAAGAAGAAGATAATAACACATTCCATCTGGTGAGCATTGGAGTGTAACACCTAAACCTTGGGTTTAGGGATCCGTCGCCGAAAGGTTCCGGCAGAAAGGAAAGAAAATTTGAAGGCCAAGGCCTCGTAGAGAAGAGAAGAATAAAAGAAGATTTTACCCGGGTGTGACATCTGATACGGCTTCTCGGAGATCCGCCCTGCCAATAAAACACATAAAAAATGGGTCCCGAAGAAAACCCACGATAACGCCCCTCCCGACGGTCGACACCTTGGAGAATCCTCCAAGGGATCCCATCATTCACTGACCCCTCCAAAAGAAGAATCCAACTTCGACCGTAACCTGCCGATCAAAGAAATCTCCTTATCGAATCAAGAACTAGAGATCCAATGGCACCATCGCTCAGAGATCTGAGTACTAGGGGAGAAAGTGGAAGAAGGTATAGAAGGGGAAGAGAATGTAGAGGAAGAAAAAAAACAAAGAAGAAGAGGAATATATCGAAGGAGAAGAAAATATAGAATACATGGAAGAAGAAATGAAAGAAATAGATGATACCATAAATATAGAATTCATCTATATGGTAAGACATACTTACGCCATCGAGGAAGTCTACCATGACGATGGCGAAGATGGTCACGATCGGCACCATCAACCTAGGCGAACACAACGACCTCAGTATGAGGTTGAGCCTACTATCGACAGAGGTGGTCCCCCTATCGAGAAAAGAGTTGAGGAAGATGAAGAGGTTGAAGAAAATCCTTTCATGGCCAATAACATCGTGCCTACCGATATACTACAGCAAATGGGAGAATAAATAAAAGCTAAAGACAAGGAGATCTCTCATTTGAATGATAAAATGATAGAAATAATGACTCAGATGATAGTAATGATGTAAATGATGTAGAGAACTGCAGCCATCGATGCCATGCCTGATCCCCCTGCCGATCCTCCAAATCTCCAAATATCTCAAGGCTTAGGAATACGAGGTATTCCTGAAAATGGCCAAGAAGTTTGCAATGTAGTTTGCCAGCCCACTCCACAGAATGTTGCCAGTTCCTCTGAGCCCGTGACGGCTGCACAACTCGAAGGACTGATTATGGAGAAGATCAAGGCTATTATAGCTATTGACCAGGCTGAAAAGCTGATGGGCAAGGGTCTCCCCTATCCGGTAGAATAAGACCAAGTGTCATACCCAAAAGGGTATTCGGTCCCAAAGTTTAACACATTTAGTGGCAATAATAACCCTAGGCAGCACTTGGCACAATTCAAAGCCACTTGTGGAAATACAGGGGAAACGATGCACTACTCTTCCGATAATTCGTTAGCAGTTTGACAGCAACTGCTTTTGAATGGTACGCTGAGCTACCAAATGACTCTATGAAGATATACGCAGAGTTAGAATCAATATTTGTGAAGAGATTTGCTAGTGCAACTGAGAAAATCACAATCGCTGACCTCGGCTTAGATAAGTGAAAGAAAGAGGAGTCAGTGTCAAAATATATCACTCGCTGACATAACTTGAGCATGAAATATGAGTAACAGCTCGAAGAAGAATATGTCGTGCAGTTACTAATGGAAAACATTGATGATAGGATGCAACCATTTCTATGCATGACTACAATTACCACATTTCAGGATCTGGTGGATAGGGTGGCTAAGTTTGAGAAGTTAAACTTATCGAGATCAAAAGGCCACTTCGACAAGCTCGAAAAGGCTGAAGCCCTACATGCTAAGAAGGGTGAAACCTATTCTATGTCCTCCCTCAGACCAAATAAGGAGAAGCAGGTGATTTATAATGTAGACAAAGGCAAGTAGTCGATGCAGTTTGAAGAAAAGCTGAAACAAGTCTACAACCCTAACCCTCAGTCGAAGCTGGTACTTGGGGGAAATGATAGGCTGCAAACTTTATAAGGTGGAGGGGATCGCCCAAGGCAAGCAATGGGAGCTGGCGATAGAATATTCCCATCCCTCAAAGATAAGATAAATAATGAATATTCATTTAAAAGGGAGAGTGTCGCCAAATTATTTTGATAAGCACTAAAAGCAGCTCTAGAATTGCCAGAGTGTAAAAGGCCAGAAGAGTCGAAAGAAAGTGGTGACCCAAATTACTACCCATATCACTGAGTGTTTAGCCATCCTATTCAAGATTTATACATCTTTAAGGATTGGCTTGAAAAGAAGTACCGAAAGGGAGAGCTCACATTGTCAGACAATATGTTCTCCCACCCCATAAAGGAATCAGCTTAGGTAGTTACGACTTCCCCCGTACCCTAGGTTGAAGAAAGAAAAAATGAAAAGAAGCCAGCTCAAGAAGAACAATTGAAAAATGTGGTCTCCAAGAAGATTGTAAAAATGCTGAAATAACTGGAGAGAGTTTCAGGTGTGAAGTGGAAATCTCTCACTGAGCCGGTAATAGATCTCAAGATGCTGCCTATAGTGCGGGCTTCTATTTCTAAATAATTCCCCAACCAAGCCAGCACCTCAAAGTCTGGGAGAGTGAAAACCTCCAAGAAGAAGACTAGATTGAAGAAGCCTAAGGAGGAAAAGACAGTAACTTAGAGAGTTATCGACAGTTTGGATGAATACTACCATACTACAAGACACCCTATTAAGCTTGCCAATTTTATGATGGAGCTCAGGGTTGAAGGGGCAGAAAAGGCCGACGAAGAGCCACTCCCCTTAGAAACCTATTGGGTTATTTCGATGACACCAGTGACTCCAGCCAAAAAGAAAAAATAAGCACCCTTTGAATCATGTATGATGGTATCACCAATGGATTACAGTTTGGAGGAGGACCTATATTTTCTGAAGGAAGATGAATCAGGCCCCAGATGGAGCGCGTGAACCTAGGTGGTGATTCTGAATAATAGATCAATCTCTAGATGTGATAATGGCTGACTCTGAAGAAAATGCACCGTCAAGCGAGTCTGAGCAAGAGGAGATCGCTCAAGTGTAGTTGAGAAGCGGTAAAATGCTACCATCTTTGCCAAAGAAAGGGATCCCTAATAATGATAAAGGAAAGGAGATAATTATAAATGAAGATACTATCCCTAAGGACATGAAAAAGAAAGACACTTCAATCAAAGGGATAGATTATAATATCCTATCCCATCTGAGAAAAATCCCAGCACAACTGAGCATATACGATGCTCTGGTAATGTCTAAAGAACTGCGGGAGACTTTAATTCAGGCTTTGAAAGATCCTGAAAGATATGAGACATATTTTGTTGAGCGTAATTTGACAGAAGTCTTACAGGATCGAAATGAGCTAATCATTACTTTTGTTAAGGATGATATGATGCTTGGAATGACACACCATAATCGCCCTCTGTATGTCACCACAGAGAGTGACAGGATGATAATCAGCCGAATTCTGATTGACCCTTGGTCCTTTGTCAACCTTATAAGCTTGAAAGCACTGAGATCGCTCTGTCTTGATGTGCAGCACCTTGGGCAAGATAAGTTAATGGTACACTGCTTTAATGAGAAAGGGTAAAAGACCTTAGGGTCATTCATGCTGTCTCTGGTATTTAGAGAACTCCATACCGAGGAAAACTTCCATGTGATTGATGCGGACACCTTATTTAAGGCACTTCTAGGTCACCTGTGGTTACATAATTACAGCATGGTCCCGTCGACACTACTCCAATGTATAAAATATATTAAGGATGGAGAGGAGTTCAAAATCTCTGGTGATATTCGGCTCTTTGAGGTCCATGAGGTGAAAATCTATGAAGATGCCAGGTACTTCATCCATAAAGAGTCAAAGTCATCGAGTTCTCTTGAGACTAAGGTGGCAAATCTAAAGGATGCAAAGCGGCCCAAACAAGAAGATGAAAAGAAGCAAGTGGAGAGAAAGAAGGCAATGCCAACTCTTCCCAAGGTAGCGATCACTCCTAGATTGAGAAAATACGTGCCTCACCTAGGGAGTGACACAGATGATGATGAGGCCGCCCCTGTTAAACCCCAAGAAATATGTCAATCAACAGGTATGGGGAAGAAGAAGATAAAATATTCAGACGATGACTATGATAATGAGTCTACCTATATGAATAATGTACGTGTACTCTCAAAAAGAATACATAATCTAATAATTTTAGATAATGAATGTGTAGTCACACGTGTTTCCCATAACATTTTAAAGAAATTGTTTCCCAAGAGATGCATAATATTGAGGAACTCGTAACATTTTATGTACCTCCCTTGAGAAAAAGGGATGGACCAGGAACCCTATTTTATAAATCTAGAGAGCATGAGGAGGAAGGAAATCGAGACTGGCTCCACAGGCCCATCGAGCATAGGGAATTAGTACTCACAAGAATGCCCAAATTTAACACTAAAAATATTCGAAGGATGTTGCTAAAATAGGCTAGAATTCACACTCCTATACAGCAACTTCGTATCTATTTAAAGCTCTGGTCTCGAAGAATCCCCATACGATGCAAAGAAAGGATATTCTCGTAAGGAGAGGCCTCGAATTTGTTGTACAAAAGCACCCTCAAAAGGAGACATGTTAGGCTATCACATGCACAGAAATTGAATCCGATGATGGTGGTATTGAAGAGGCCTATGAAGCTCGTGATTATGATGATTACGACGAGCAACCCTAGAAGTAAAGCCTGCACTAGAAGAACTGGAAGATGGTGGACAGGAGGCTACTATGGATGAGTTAAAAGAAGTCAACTTGGGAATCAAGGATGACCCTCACCCAACCTTCATTAGTTCCTTTCTGTCAGAAGAGCAAATGCAAGAAATAAATGAACTTCTTTGTGAATTCAAGGATTACTTTGCCTGGACATATGCTAAAATATCTGGCTTATCCCCTGATGCAGCAGTTTATAGATTGGCCATCAAACTAGATGCAGCACCCTTCAAACAAGCTCCAAGGAGAATGAGATTGGAGATTGAAGAACATGTGATTGTAGATATGAAGAAGCTCATAGAGGAGGGCTTCATCCGAGAAGAAAAATATGCCGATTGGATTGCCAATATTGTCCTCATAAAGAAGAAGAATGGATAGATTCGTGTTTGTATTGATTTCAGGGACCTCAATAAGGCGTATCCAAAAGATGACTTTTCGCTCCCTATATCAGAACTACTAGTGGATAGCACGTCCAACTATGATATGTTCTTATTTATGGATGGATCGTCAGGCTACAATCAGATCAAGATGGCGCCTAAAGATGAAAAGCATACATCATTCAGAACGCCCATCGATATTTTCTGCTACACGGTCATGCCCTTTGGCTTGAAGAACATTGGTGCCACCTACCAGCGGGCAATGACATATATATTTGATGAGTTAATACATCAGAAGGTCAAATGTTATGTACATGACCTGTTCGTTAAGAGCATGGACCATAGAGATCACTTAAGTGACCTGAGGATTATATTTAAAAGAATCAGAAAGTTTGATCTGAAGATGAATCCTCTTAAATATACTTTCGGCGTCTGCTCGGGTAAGTTTTTGGGGTATGTTATTCATCATCTAGGAATCGAGATTGACCCCAATAAGATCAAGGCGATCATTGAGATGTCACCACCCAGAAACCTCCATCAACTCTATTCTTTACAAGGGCAATTGGCTTTCATTCGATGATTCATATCAAATCTATTAGGTAGGTGCCAGCCATTTTCCAAGTTAATAAAGAAAGACGTCCGCTTCAAATGGGATGTAGAATGCCAAGAAGTGTTTGATAGAATCAAAAGATATATATTGAATCCACCCATTTTCATAACAGCAATTCTGGGAAAGCCTCTTATTCTGTATACGGCAGCACTAGAAGAGTCCCTGGAGTATTATTCACCCAACACAATGAAGAAGGAAAAGAAAATGTACTCTACTACATCAATCAGAATTGATCGGAGTAGAAGTGTGGTATTCCACAATCGAGAAGCATTGTCTGGCGTTAATTTTTACAGTCCAGAAACTCCACCACTATATGCTCTCTCACAAAATCACATTGATATCAAAGATCGATCCGCTGAAATTCTTGATGATAAGACCAGTATTGACAGGTCATGTTGCCAAGTGGTCAGTGATATTACTGTAATTTGATATCATATACATGCCATAGAAGGCGGTAAATGGGCAAGCTTTGGATGATCTGCACATCCAATTTTAGCATACTCTCCGTTCAATGATGATTTGGCCGATGAACAAATCATGCAGGTCAAAGAAGATGAGAAAATACAATTTTAGAAGATATATTTTGATGGGGCATCGTCAATCAAATCTCCTTGGCCTCCAAATCTTACAAAGGCCCAAGATGGCATCGGTCTCGTCTTTATAAAACCCGATGGAGGTATCATGAGATTCTCATTCAATCTAACTGAACCTAGGACCAAAAATGAAGCTGAATATGAAGCCCTAATAGCAAGACTAGAGATTACAATCAGTGTGAGGATCACAAATCTCCAAATCTTCAACAATTCTCAACTCGTAATAAATCAAGTCCTTGGTATTTACAAAATTTGCACACTTGAGTTGGCCCACTACCATCGATGAACTCTCAAGTTCCTAAATCAAGTGCCAAATATTAAGATAGCTCGAATCCCTCAAGGACAGAATACAAAGAAGATTGTCTGGCTAAATTGACCAAGGAGCTAACAAATGAAGATAAGGGGTTACACATATTTATTGCGGTTAAAAATCACCGGGTCTTAGAGCCAGCGATCTTACAATTCCTACAAGCAAAGGGAGTACTAGATTCAAGCCAATATGATACAACCCCAGTTGATCCTCAACCCCCCAGTAGATCACTACTGAAAATTAGCAAGAAGAACGCCATGTGGCCAAAAGGCATAGATCCAGCCGATATTTAGAGTCGTGGTTAAATTGCTTAGATGTTAAAGTCGAAGAAGATTGAAGGAAACCATTCATCAACTACTTCAAAGAAAGCAAGCTCCCGACAGATAAATCGTTGGCCATGCAAATTCGAAAAAGAGCATTACGATATGTGTTTGTTAACAATATGTTGTATCGACTAGCTTTTGACCAAATATGGCTAAGATACCTAGGGACCAAGGAAGCTGATAGAGTGGTGGCAGAAATCCATGAAGGACTTTATGGCGCACACCAGTCAGGTCCCAAAATGGCCACTATAATTAAGAGAATGGGCTATTACTGGCCAACATTGGTGAGGGATTATATTGACCATGCTAAGAGGTGTCACAAGTGTCATATTCACAGTGATGTCATTCATCAACTGTCAAATCCACTACACCCAATAGTAGCATCCTGGCTATTTGAGTGCTGGGGCACTGATATAATTAGGCTAATAGATCTGCCGTTATCAGTCGGACACCGCTTTATACTAGCAGCAACATATTACTTCTCCAAGTGGGCAGAAGCAACTCCATTCAAAAAAGTCACATCTGAACATGTGATTAACCTTTTCACCCATAGTATGGTTTACAGATTTGGTGTGCCACGCCACGCGATCTCAGACAATGGTACATCATTTAAGAGTACTAAAATTTACAAGTTCGTCGAACGACACAAGATCGATTGGCGATACTCTTTAATATATAATCCAAGGGCAAATGATTTGGCGGAGGCCTTCAACAAGATGCTGGCGAAACTGTTGAAGAAGATCCTTACCAAAAATAAAAAAGAGTGCCATACCAAGATGGCGGAAGCGTTATGGGCATACCATACCACTTATAAGACATCGACCAATGCACTAGTATTCGGAGTTGAGGCAGTATTGCCACTGGAGATCGAGCTACCTTTGCTTTGGGTGGCCGTCCAATATAATCTCACTCAAGAGCAAAATGCCTCTTGAGAATGGATGAGCTCAACTTCGACAAAATTAGATTACAAGCCCAACAGAACTTAAAAATTTACCGTTCAAGAATGGCAAAATCCTTTGATCATATGGTGCGCCATCGGACATTTCAAGAAGGGGAATAGGTCTTTGTGCTGAGAAGGCCAATCATCCCTCACCAAAAAATTGGTGATAAATTTGTATCCAATTGGGAGGGCACCGTTGTAATCGAGAAGGTGTATCAAGGAGGAGCCTATCAATTGATTGATATGGACGGTCAAAGGCCCATGCTACGGATCAATGGTCGATACTTGAGGAAATATCATGCATAAGGACAAATGTGTATATAAAAAAAATTATTCTGTGATTCACATATATCTACTAGTACATATATGATTTATTTCAAAATTCTCTTGTAATACAAGAATACATTTCGAAAAAAAAAACCTTCTTGTGTGACAGGGAGTTTTTGAATATTTATTTAAGTTAACATTGTGCTATATGTCGAGATCCTAAATAAATATTTAAAATTCCAAAATCTCAAATTTACTATCGCATAACCTCCCTACCAGACAGGGGGCATTTTAAATATTTATCCAGGTCAAACTCACATTGTGTGCCAAAATTCCTGAATAAATAATTAAGTCCAACAGAACTTAGAAATTTACCATGCAAGAATGGCAAAATCCTTTGATCATATGGTACGCCATCAAGTATTTCAAGAAGAGGAATCGATCTTGGTGCTGAGAAGGTCAATCATCCCTTACCGAAAAATTAATGATAAATTTATATCCAATTTGGAAGGCCCCATTATTATCGAGAAGGTGTATCAAGGAGGAGCCTATCAATTGATTGATCTGGACGGTCAAAGGCCCATGCCACCAATCAACGGTCGATACTTGAAGAAATATCATGCATAAGGATAAATGTGTATTTAAAAAAAATTCTATTATGTGACTCACATATATCTACTAACACATATACAATTTATTTCAAATTTCTCATGTAATATAAGAATGCATTTTGAAAAAAAAAACCTTCTTGCATGATAGGGAGTTTTTGAATATTTATTTAGGTTGACATTACGCTATATGTTGAGATCCCTAAATGAATATTTAAAATTTCAAAATCTCAAATTTACTGTCACATAATCTCCCTGCCAGACATGGGGCATTTTAAATATTTATCCAGGTCGATATCACATTGTGTGCCAAAATCTCTGAATAAATAATTAAAATATCAAAAGTCCAAAATTCTTCCCACCTTAAAATCCCCTTGTCAGGCAGAGGGTATTTAAAATATTTATTTGGGTCAACATCATGTCACATACCGAGATCCCTGAATAAATATTTAAAATCTCAAAGTTCTAAATTTACCCCAAACAAAAAACTCTCCTTATACGATAGAGAGCATCTGAGCATTTATTTAGGTAGACATCGTGCTGCATGCCGAGATCCCTAAGTAAATACTTAGAATCTCAAAATTCCAAATTTACTAGCATGAAACTTCCCTGCCGTATATGGAGCATTTTAAATATTTATTTGAGTCGATATCGCGTTGCATGCCAAAATCCCCGAATAAATATTTAAAATATTGAAAGTTTAAATTCTTCCCACCTTAAGAATCCCCCTGCAAGACAGAGGATATTTAAATATTCATTTGGGTTGATATCGTGCTATGTGTCGAGATCCCTAAGAATATCAAAAATTAAAAAAAAAAATCTAAATTTATCCCATTTCAAAACCCCCTGCGAGACGGGGGTTACTCAAGTGTTTATTTGGGTCGACAGTGTCCTACGCGTTGGGATCCCCAAATAAATATTTAATAGGGATATGACAAATTTTGTTCTTAATACCTATACGCATGTGACTTTCCTGAAAGTTTGGGACATCACCCCCTCTAGTGTACCAAGATTTTGAAAGTCAAGAAAGAGACTTTTATAACTACATGCTCTAACAAATCGAGCCAAAAAAGCTTGAAGTTTTCCAATAGCCTGAAGCTTAAGGTTCGAATGGGTGTAAGAGGTCGGATCCAACATGCCCAAATATGGCCGGATCGCTGCCAACTCCGTCTACTCAACACACCAGAAGAAAGGTTATAGTAGCGGAACTCCCACTTCGTCAACCCGTTAGTAGGGACTGTAGGAAGAACAAAGGCTAATTTGACTCGACAAGTTCAAGTAGTCATAGTCTACAAGACTCTCCTAATTGACTGGAGAATAAAAGTTTAAGTGGGAAAGGTAAGTCGCAAGCTCCTACCAAATGTTCGTAGGCTCTAAATCTTCAACCATCGAGGATTACAAATCTACCAACTTCAGTAGATTCAGCATTGGGAAGCATATTCCCCATAGCTCAAGTCTGAAGCCTAAATGAGTGTAAAAGGTCGGATCCAATATGCCAAAATATGGCTGGATCGTTAGCAATTTCGTCTACTCAACACGCTATAAGGAAGTCCGTAGTAGAGGAACTCTCATTTCAGTAACTAGAGGGTGAAGAGCTATCAAATCCTAGCTCACCTAATCTGATGAACTCAAGTGATTCAGATTAAAGGCTCCTCAATTGGTTGAGGATTAGGATACTGCCTACATTTGGTACTATCAACTAAATCCAAAACCTGCAAATTTTTTGTCAAGTCCACTGCACAAAATATTGGACAGGAAAGAGCCAAAACCCCTGAAATTTGAGCTAAAGCTATGACCACAAGCTCCAACTAGTGGATAAAGCAGCACTGCTCACAACTATCCTCAAAGACGGGGGCATTTTAAATATTTATTTGGATCAACATCGCGCTGCGTGCCAAGATCTCCAAATAAATATTTAAAATCCCCTATAATGCCAACAATACAAGCCCAAAACACAGTTTAGAGTATAATAAAAAAGTAGCTTAGAGTACAACACAGAAAAGAATAAAAAATCCTCTATGTATGTATAATCATCATTATGAGGTACAAGTACACTGAGACTCAAGACGCTACAGGAGTACAGACTAAAAAAAAGAGAGACAAAAATATGTTAGAAGAGGCGGGCCTGTAAGCTCTCCAGCCATCCGGTAACCTCGTCCAAGGTCTGGAACTCTAACTGAGCTCTCTGAAACTGCTCAACGGCCTATGCTAGTAGAGAGTCAGAGTCCATCATCTCTTGTACAAGAAGAGAATGAAAATACGTCAAAAAAGTAGTAGTGGTAATCATGTATGCCTAAAAAAAAAGAAAGTTACTGAGGGTCGTCAACTAACATACAATAAATGAGATACGCTCTAGACGTGTACCACATTTATTGGGGGGCATTTGTTGACCCCGAAAACTTAAACTATGCATGAAAAGGATGAAAATGATGAATAAAGCAGTGCACGGGTTGGCGCAATGCACCACTTCAAGGGTCAAATGACCTCCGAATGCAAAATAGACAGCAACATTGCGATCAAAACATTGAATTCTGCTAGGTCAATGTCCCTCGCAGTCCAACCGGATGAGATAGGTCAAAAGGGACGACCGACACCCAAAATTAAAGCGCAATGCCAGTCAAATGACACCTGATCGTAGAACGGACAACAACGTTGCGTCCAGAATGTTATCAACCTCTAAAAACTACATTTTGCTTATTCAATTTGAAGCATCTGGGTTAGTAACATAGATCCCAAGACAAAATATGTATTTTGATAAAAATTAGCCTCGACATTGCTTAAATGATGTTTGATCACAAAATTGGCTGCGTCGTTGTGTCCAGAACACCGTCAAAAATCTAAATGCACTACCAATTTGTTCGGATATGATTGTGCATGTAAATCAAGGTGATTCTAAAGAAATCACAAATTTTGAAGCCTCGGTGTTACTCAAACGATATCCGATCGTGAAATGGACTACATCATTGTGATCAAAACATCAACAATACCCAAAATTCACTATTAATTTATCTAATTTTGATATTCGGTGAATTCAACATGTAAAATGAGGAAGTTGGCACAAAAATTAAGAAGTTGCATGCGAATCGAGGCGGTTTGGACTGATTAAAGTGTTTATGTCGTTTTGTATTAAAGCAGAAATGATGTATCATTAGTATAGCTAATAATTTGAAAAATTTTAACAAAAATCAAATACCAAAAATGGGAAAGTCAAATTAAAATTCAAATCGCATTAAAAGGCTAACCTTAAAAGGCTAACCTCGTATCTCTGTTGAATCCCTTAAATCCCAGCGATTTACCTTAGACGAGGACTTAATCTCGACATTAAAATGAGACAGGGCGAATGCTTAAGGTTTCCTTGGCTTTTTTTACTGCACATCACAAGTCTTCTCTTCTCTGATTTTCAGAAGCCCTTCCGCCTCTTCAAAAACCTTCCTTCTCTCACGCACTGTTCTACCTACAGAGAGCCATCCATCCCTTGCAAGAGCCGAATACATATTCTATACAGCAGAACTCAACCTCCACCTTACAGTGCCGCACTACATTCCTTCATCATAGTTGTCTCCATCCAAGGAATTCCACGATCAAGCTTGCTTCCCCATCAATCCCTTCTCTTCACGTCAAACTCCGGCCACTAGTTTTGCTTCTTCTCTGTTGGATTCCCACAACTAAAACACCATTTATAGTCGTTCAAGACGTCTCCTAAACCAGCTTCCAAGCCCTAATAGATTTAGAACGGTAAATACAGGGATGAGTTCTATGGAAGAATAATATGGTTTAAATGCTTGGCTTCTTTTCATCTCATCCTAAAAATTTTTAATATGTCTTTGTTCTCCAAGGGCTTTCTCCAATAGAAGATGAACGTACTTTTTTTTCTTTACTACATTTACCTTGGTTTGAGATTTGCTTTCTTCGATTATCACAGAAAGAAATGTTTGAGAATGAGAATCTGAACCTCTTGGATAGCCTTCACAATTTCCCCAACCCCTATTTGACCTTGTGTACTTGCTGAATCACTCAAAACTCACCACCACAGTTGAAAATTTCCCTCAAGGCTATAGGTCATTTAAGCCATTCCTCCTCTATTTAAATACAGCTCCAACCATTAGAGTATGTTCCCCACTTAGATAAATTTCTTCATTTAATCTGTCAGCTTTTGATCAGATCTCCAAAGAAGATTGTAGGTTCACGTGAAGGCAACTTAGTGGTTTGCTTGCTAAACTTTGCCCAGCTTTTTCCCATGTGAATCCTGCTGGTGTCAGGTTGCACTAGAAACAGCCCTATACTACCCTCAATTTCCAGCCTTAAAAAGTCCATTTCCTAGGCCCACTTGCACAACCCTTCAACCTACCCATTCATAACAAAACTGTATCAGAGCATTTTGCCCTCCTCCAAGGACAACTTTGGGCCCAAAAATCCTGGTCCACTCTAGGTCACGAAGACTCATTAGCTTTTGTTATGAGAAAATGTTACCTAGCTTCATTCATTACCAAAGGCCCACAAACCTACAGCTAAATAGCAGCCCAATCACCACGTTCCAAACCAAATCCATCCCACTTGCTACCTTTTTTTATTATTACTCAAAACACCCCGTATCACTACTCATCAATCTGAACCAAAGACCCTACCCTTCAGTGAGCATTTCCTCTGTTTGAAGCCCACTCCAAAACCCTCTAACAGTGAAGCCTTTTAGTTTTTTTTTCATCTTAATTTCGTTTCTCTTATTTGCTTTATTTTTTATCTTCATGATAATTATTACTGTTATCTAATGAATTTATTATTATTAGTATTTATAATAGTTAGTGTTATTAGATACATGTATTCATGGATATGTACATACTTACAAAGAAGAGGAAGAATAAAAAAGAAAGAAAAGAAAGTTAAAAAAAAAGAGAGAGAAAGAAAAGAGAGGCTTCCAAAAGAAAAAGAAAGAAGTGAAAAAGAAGAAATCTTTTGTGCATTTACTAATCATCTCTATCGTCGCTGACCTCGAAGGTATAAACTTTCCAAACTCATATTCTCATTCTCATCATTTGCGACGGACCGGGGAACCACCTATACGCACTCTCGTGGCATGGTAGGAGGAAACCCGGTGCGGTGCCTACGACGAGATGGGTAATCACTTAAAATCCCATTTTTGGCATTTGCAATGGACCGGCAAACCTCCTATACGCGCTCTTGTAGCACTGTAGGAGAAAATCTGATGTGGTGCCTATGACAAGATGGGTAATCACTTAAAATCTCATTTTCGGTGTTTGCAGTGGACCGGAGAACCACCTATATGCGCTCTCGTAGCACGGTAGGAGGGAGCCCGGTGCGACGCATATGGCGAGGTGGGTGAGCCCTATACACGCTCTCATAGCCTGGTGGGGAGAGCCACTTGTGTTCTTTATATGGGTACTTTTGAAGACCCTATACACACTCTCGTAGCGCGGTGGGATGAAAAGATGCATGGCCATGGTGTCACACGACACCAACCATACACGCTCTTGTAGCGTGGTGGGGTGGCTCAGTTTCCCAAAATTTCCTCTAAATGGGGGAGATGCTACCAAAATTTTTGGTGAATCAAAAACAAGGACTTGGACATTTGAACTCAAGCAAGGACAAACTTTGGACAACAGGGGACTTACAAATGACAAAGATCTGAACTTCATTTGAACATTAAATCAAATCTAAGTAAACTTGAACATTAAGAGAGAGATAATTAATGGTGATTCAATTTGTATTCAAATGAATAAGTATAAGCTTGATTTGGACAATGAATATTTAGACTCAAATGAAGGAACTTTACAAGGCAGCAGGGGACTCTTAGACAATAGGGAATGAGACTTGTGATTGCAAGAAAATAAAACTCAAATGATTAACAAAAAAATACAAATCATAAGTCAACAAGTTTTCAACTATTCAAATGAAAGTTATCTCATGAACAAGGAATGATAAAACTGAAATGATTCAAACTAGTCAACCAAATTGAGCTTCATACAAGATTTAAGCGAGTGATATGACAATATGCCTACAACCAATAGCATGAAGTTGCCCACAAGTGTTGAAAGCCTTTATGCTAGATGAGGAATGAATATCAAACAAATGAGGAATGTCAAACTCATTATGCATACTATGAACCATCTTTGAAGACAAAGAACTTGCATGTTAAACTTGTTTACAAGTGATAAGAAGATGGTGGAAAGTACAACAATAATCATGATTGTGGAAGGTAGTGTGATGGTTGTAATGAACATCTCGATGTATTCATGAAGGAAGTATGAAGACTACAAGATGAATGTATAATGGATGCGATGAATTCTCCATAGACATCGATAGAAGAACCGTGACACATTTGACTTATCGTCTACAAGAAATAAAATTCCTTGCAAACAATGAAATCTCTTATCAACAAACTCAATGTAGGATATCTCCATGATCAAAAAACTATTTGGTGTAGGGGAAAATACACAAATCCCTTGCAAGTCAAAAGGTAAATAATAGACAACAAATGCAAGTCTAATGAACACGCAGTATCGGGTAAGTAAATTGGTCTTCTATTGATAAGAGCATATGACATACAACAAATGAGAACACCTACAAACTCTTATGAAAGATCTAGCAAATACCTATATACACCAAATCCTTACACGTGAGAGGTGGTCGAACTGCATCAAGTGAAAACATTTATGATTCGTTGGAGAATGCCTGCCATATAAGCAACATGCTACTTACAAGTGAATACAATGAGAATTATAATGAAGGAGGCCCATCACATATAAGCAAAGGCATCTACAAATAAGTATTGGAAAATTCTCTTTCATATAAGAGTTCGGTCAAAGGTGATGATGAATGATATGCAATGAATACGATGATCCACTAGTCAACATGCCGGAAGAGGCTGATAATGAATGGCATAACTTAGAAGAACACATTGACCTACATGCAAGTAACGAAAGGAGATACATTACAAACACAATAAGTCTCCAGTATATACGAACGTCCACAAGCAATGATAAGGAAACCTTCGCAGGAAGAATAATGTACTCATAGATATATGCAGCAATCTTGGCAAATGCTAGAAGATATGCAAGTAAATGCGATAATCTACTAATCAAGTACATCAACTTCCTACAAGTAGAAGGGCTCAATGTTGCTATAAGAGATCCACACCGCAATCAGCATGATAGTTATAATCAGGAGAATTCTACATACAGTGAAAGCAATGATGTGACATATCGAAATGCATTCAAGTGAACGTCAATACACGATGCATCACACTCACTAGAGTTAATGATCAATATTTAACAAGTATGCTGTTAAAAATTGATGCAAAGTTTGGTGGCCTAAACTCAAAATTACAAATAGAAGATACACATGTTATTCAGATCATCTTAAGGACTGCAACGTTTATTTAGAAATGGATATCTTGCAAGGCTTTCTTGGAGAATCTAATGTATCTTCCATCACTATAGTTGTCAGTTAAAGGTAGTGACCATTAATTTCCATACGAGTTCTGGGAAGAGAAAGCCAGATCAAATCATTATGGAGCAAGTGAATCTCAGTTCAACTAGGTCCTAAACATTGAGTGGGATAAGACTATTGAGGCTTACAAGCTTCTCGATGAACAGTGGTCATGCATCAAACAAACCTCTTATGATCGAATATTGAAGCACTATGACAAATGCAAACTCCTACGAGCTGTCATAGGGGACCCATCAAATGTCCAAAATACCCCCACACATGCACAGTAATTTATATACACATAGGTACACCAAAAGGGGGGACAAGTACAATCACACCGGCATGTGCCCCTGGCAAATGTTATGGGTACACACGTGACGTCTAGGGATGATGCGGGGGTCAATAAATATAAACCTGATCCTCCTAAGCAAATAAATAAGAGTCGACAAGGTTTAATAGATAATTATAAAATGCTCCCCAAATACCTGCATGGGCCCTGATAAGCGTGTTATTGGTACACACGTGACATACAGGGATGTTGCACGGGTTAATAACTGAATTCAAGTTCGAGCCAAATCCTTCTATACGGGTAGATAGAAGTTAACACGGCTCAAACCATTAAATAAACATACGATCGTGAGGTCGACCGGGATATTTATTTTATACATTTATATTAGGCCTTCAAGGTCTATAATCAAGAGAATTCACTTACAAAGGCATAAAGCCTATGAAACATGATCCTCTATCGACAGCTCAATGGAGTTAACAAGATTCAACCCATAAATTCAAATGACCCCTTTCTACCTTGATGATGGCCGTGTTGATAGAAAATCTCAACGGGAGGGGTTAATTCCAACCATTTCAAATACCTTCCAAGCACCACCCAAATACCCACAAAATCCAAAAATCCCAAAAATCATTCTAAAATCTAAGATATTTAAAAACTGAAATTCAATCCACAAATTATTTAAAGCAAAATCCATCCATCCACTACAACAGTTTGCTGAGATGGATAAATTAAAACTTACTTCAGCGCACATGGAGCTAATGCCTGGTCGAAAATATCACTAGGATCTATTTTCAAATAATCTCCTGCCAGTAAGGACGTGGTACGTATCCTCTAACCAGCAATTTTGCTGCCAAATGGCATTACAGGATAAATGATTATGACCCGAGGCCCTCTTAACCGAGTGGTTTTGCCACGAAATGGCACCAGGAGATAACGGTTATAGCTAGAGCCAATACGTTCCTTAGTGGTATCAAATCCTTAAGATATGAATCAATAGGATATAATCGATAGGGCACAAAGCCCTTTGTTAGCTAAGGTGGATCCAAATTTATCCCCTTAGACAAACATCCACCCCAGGTCTACAAGGTACCCTTGCACAAAGAAACCCATGGCTACCGACAAAGATCCTTCTATCAGGTTGGGTCAACTACCTCCTCTGTCTAAGTAGACCAGGGACTATGATGGCCCGAGATGACAGAACCATGGGATCTTGATCGGGTCCATCATCCATTCCCCCACCATCCTCTTTAAGTGCAAGGTGGTGAAATTTCTATTTTAAATATCAACCTTCAAACACATTTTTATATCCATGCTGCTACTATATGCCAAATAATACATATTCCTACGTATCTGATTGACGACTAGCCCTTAATCGAAAGTTCTCTCTTGTGATCGGGAGGGGTAATTAACTATAGGGGCTTGCGCCTATAGGAAACCAGAACTTAGATCATAAAGTCCTCGCAAAGTGAGGGCGAAATCTCTGGGTAGTGTCTTATCTACAAACTCATCCGCCTTTCAAAATTTACCTCGGAACTTAATCCGTTAAAACTCCCTCGAAAAGCAACGGGTGGAGGCTGGGGTCGAATTTTCGGAGCCCATAGAGAAAAAGAGAGAGAAAGTCCATTCTGAGCTGCTTCAATCACTTTTCTGCTCTCCGTCCAGCTCAAGAAATTATCTAGGTCGAGATAGATTACATTTTGTCTATCACAATGTTTAATAATTTGAAGTTTTGTGGATTTTTCTAACATGTTAATTAAAATTTTAACACAAAATTGGGCATATCTATTTAACGGATAAAATTTTACCACATGATTTTTAGTATGACATAGTTGGCAATATTCTACATATTTTGATATTTTAATTGTAAATTTTCATGAGATAGTATTGAAAATATGCTATTTTAATGATTGCACCCATAACGTATGTCATAGTATGGTACAAACCTCGAGTTTTAGTTATAAACAATGTGTGGTACTCTGATGAATTTCAAGAAAATGTTAAATTTTATGTGTGACTTAATTTTCCCTGAATTTTTGATAGTCTAACTATAGTAGGATACTCTGTGAAATTCTATGATGACTTTTATAATGAATATTATGATTGAAAATATCTCCATTTTTGTATCCATATTCATGGAATGTGTGCATCTGAATGAATTATGATGATTGGAGGAAGTTCTTGTGTGCTATCTATTTGGATCCTTATGGGCCTAAAATCTCTCAATATTTGTAGTGTGATGCATTTAAGGGTTATAACTTATAAGTGTCTGTTATCTGATATGCTAGCATAAAGAATCATAAGGGTCTAAATTCTGAATTCTAATAACTAACTTGAGATATAAGGGCTTGAGGAAAATTCCGTTTATTCTAAGGTATGAATATGAAGTGCTTATAGTTCTATTTCCATATTGGTCTACTAATTCGATTAGCATTTTAGAAATATTGCTTATTGCTATAGTTGAATCTTAGTACTAGTGAATTTATTTTATTCTGATAATTTTGCTTTATTATCGATGGCAATTATTATTAAAGACTTGGGTAGGTTGAATGTTACTGGTTGAGCTGTGATTTCTCATGCCTTTTTTTCCTTATATTTTAGGTCAGAGTAAAAGGAATGACCAAGCTGAGTAGAGGGAAGGTAACAAGTTCTAAGATATGTGCATGTATAAGTATTATAAATTATTTTGACAGTCATGACTTTTCTATTCTGTGTTGTTTGAGTCGTATACTGTTTGTATATAATTATTTTGATTATAAATATTTTTTAGATGAATGGAAAAGCTTTTATAAGTGATGAGTATTAGTTTGTTTTAATCAAAGTTTTAGTTGCTTTGTAGTTAGTATTTTAATTAAAAATATTGTAATTCTTTTCAATTTGATCTTGGGATATTTGTTCTGCTATCATCTGACATAACATGACTCGTTCTATATATGGGTCATATCAGATCGAGTTGTAATACCTATTGTGGAGAGACACATACACAAAAAAAAAACTAAATTTTAATTTTGGGAACCCAAATAACTTCATAGATGGTATTCCTTAGCATCTTTCCCAAGCAGTGACAATACAGGAAAATGAATGATTCCTGGAGAAATTTTTTTTCCAGAAATTGACAATTTTCCATCGAAAAAATGCATTTTCAGTAGATTTCTAACAAAAAATTTTGCTGGAAATTTTTTAACAAAATTCTTCTCTTCTCTACTGAAAATTTTATTGTTTTCTCTGTATCGATGATTTCCAACAAAAACTCCATCAAAAACTTGTAACAAATTCTAAAAAAAATCCTTCCTTTTTATTTGCATGGAAACCAATTATAATTCACAACAAATTATTTCAACACATTATATCAAACTCATATTACTCTAAACTAATATTGTATGCTAACAATAATAAAGAAAAGTCATTCATTAAAGAATTCTTACGACTAATCATGAAATTATAATTCTCTTAATTTGATTGTCAAATTAAACATAGAGTTCATTACTTAATACATGTACAACATCTAATCATCTTCAATGTCTTCACTCTCCTCAAGCTCTGGCTATTGAACCTTCTTTTTATATTATTTTCTATATGACCATAACTCCTCCAATATCCCAAATTATTACATTATTATATTACTAATTATCTCATCTGCTCTATCTCCTTGATGAGAGCAGCCACCCTTTGGCTTACTATCTCCTCAATTTTGCTATTACTATAAGTTGAGCTTGATGGTTGTGTATCATATGCATATGCCTTGGAGTCTAATCCATACACTCTCCCCTTTTGTCTCTCTCCCACCACCTGTGACCATATATAGTAGTCGAAGAACTGTGTGGATCCTGAAGAGGATCCCTTACTAGTAAAGATTGACTCTCCCAAATTTGCATATAATCGTCCTGCGAGAAATGGAATACATATAAATCCATTTAGATATAAATTGTACACATGAATACTATAGAATTTTTAAAACTCGCATAACTTTTCTTTAATTTTTGATCAACCCATTGGTGATCCTCTTGGTGTTGATCTTTGTATATGTACATCTCCAATGGGGTAGGCTCTCTACTAAGTACCCATTTCTATGAAAAATCTTGTTAAGACAATAAATATAAAATAATTAGATCAGATAATGCATGGTTAACTTATTTGTGTAATAAGAGTAATAATTTTATCTGTCATAATCTATGCTCAGTGTGAGGTACTGAACCACAAGTATGGAGAGAGCTCCCTAAGACCCCACTGTCAGTGGTTATATTATGCTTATTTTGCTTCCTCTTCCTTATGAATTTTGGGTGGCCCAAGCTCTTGTCAATTCATCCCATACACCCTCTCTAAGCTACAAGGGGTAGTCTCTTGACTTTCTAATATCAGTAAACATATCTCTCACTCTCAGACAATTAAAACCTCTCTTTTCAAAATTATTTCTTATTCATATATTATGTTCAGACAACCACCTAAAGTCTTTCTATTTAAGATAGTCAAAATTGAAGATACTGAAATTGATTGGATGTGACCAGCATAGCTCATTGATGCATACAGTCGCTGAAGTCTAAGAATGATGGTAAGAAAAATAACTGAGAATATGACACATACTTCTATTTTCATTATTTCCCTAATTTTGGTTTGTATCGAGGTGTATTGCAAGTATGACATGCAACTTCTGTTAAGTCATTCTTGTAATACAACATATAACCATTGATACAATAATCAATTTTTTTGTATCAATCAGCCTTAACTTTGATATTAATTTCTTAGTCATATACAAATCTGTGAGAATTAAATTTTTCTCAGACTTGGTTTCCTTAAGCAAACCTATGAACTCATTGAAGCACTCTTAAAAAATTGTATTCAATTTTAATACTAAGCATCCTACTGCAACTGATAATTTAGAATGAGTTGTGCACCCATCCCAAATGGGTTGTTGAGCAACACGTAGTAATTCATAGAATTTTTGTGCTTTGATATTAGGCAACTCATTTATACGCTCTTTTAAATCCTACCTACTGCATCAAAAACCAATTCTTCATACATTCTTGTATTATGATCATCCTCTATTATTCTTGAAGTTATGGATGGGCCAAATTTAGATTCTGAATATGGCTCATACTCACTATGTGAGGTCCAAAACTAATACCCTGACACAAATTCTCTATGATATAAATCAAGTTTAATCTCATCAGATTTAAGATAGACTTGATTTTTATGCTTTGAGCAAACACCTAAACATCCTATCTGATAAAAATGAAGGTAGTTGACATGTCATGTGAATAAATATTCAACTCCCTTAATAAATTCATATGTTTGTGACTTTCATCCTGATAACAATCTATTATACATTTAATACCTGAGTTTGGATATCCATATATAACTTGATCTAACAATCCTAAAATTAAAAAAAATGAAATAATTAAGTCTTTACTTCTCTTTCTCTACCATTAGTTCATAACATTAGACATGTATTCTCAAAAAATAGTTCATAGGAGTAGATCTAATGATAGGAACTGACATTCATTAGCAAATACTATGAATAAGCTATAGTGTACATTTTCATCTTATTAATCTTGGAAGTGTACTCATTTGTTTAGTTCACTCTATTGAGATTAAGTGTTGCATTAAACTCACAATAATGTGTTATTTATTATGCATTCAACTTGTATTTGGCTAACTTGATCTAACAATCCTAAAAACAAAAATTATATACTTAAAACTGCCTAACAATCCTAAAAGCAAAAATTATATAGTTAAACTGCTGATTCTCTTCCTCCACCATTAGTTCCTAACAACAGACATGTACTCTCAAAAGATAGTTTTAATGTTTGTGAATGATACATAATGAGTGATTTAAGCTTTATCCAAATCAAAATGAACTTTATCAAATTCTAACCGCTGAAATCTTAAAAAAATTAAACATGATCAAAGAGAAGAAGTTTCAACTTTCAAATCTCGAAGAAACGGAAGAAAATGATCTAGCAATCACCTTGAATGACGACGAGTGACGGAGAAGCCAAGAGTTGCGTTCGGGAGGCGTTTAGGAGAGAAAAAATGGGAAATGGGAGAGGGGAATGGGTTTGAGACGAAATATGGCTCTTTGTGGCGGAAATTAAGTAAATTTTCCAATTAAAATTCTGCCGAAATTTTTTAGGGGTGGCAATCCCCCCCCCCCCCCCCCCCGGGCTGTACTTGGTTCCGCCCCTGTCCATCGGGAGATTTATTTACATTTATAATGAAACAGAAACAGACATCCTCAATACAACTTTTCTGCCAATCAATAAACTTGAAAAGGAGCTTCGGAGAAGTAGTCAATTTAGAAGAAAGTTTCTATCATGAGAGTCAAAAGCTTCCGTAATATCAACCTCACACAGAATAGTTCTAGACTTTTTGTGCGTTGAAATCCTTTAATTAATCCAATGGTCAAATATAACATTCTCATCAAAAATTAACAAATATAAAAAGTGCCTGCACATGAGAAGTAACATTGGGGATAGCGATTGCCACATCCAGTAATCCTGAAACAGAACAGGGAAGATCATCCAAACCCAAGCAATAAACAGCACAATTTTCTTAAAAGAGACCTTTAGAAGATCTTCATATCCAATAATATAAAACGCTACACATGTACAAAAGAATTTTTCATGCAAAGCTCTCTCTCTCTCTCTCTCTCTCTCTCTCTTAATATCTCTTGCATATATCTAACTGCATGAGGAAACCACCTCAACAAGGAGAATCAACACTGGCGTAGATTGAAGACCGACACAATGGACACTTGGGCTGCAGCCGCAGCCACGGATCCACACAATGCACATGAAACAAATGCCCGCACTGTGGCAACATCCGCAACTCATCATCCTCTCCATAATCCACCAGGCATACAGAGCAGCAGCTGTCTTCGGTGGACCGCGCATCCTGATGCTTTGCCTCAGCGTATGTGATCACGGGACAGCTATTCAAGGTTCCCTTCTCCAGCTCAGTTTCCTCATGTTTGGCCGTGTTGTGGCTCACTCGGGGGCCGCGGTTCCTGTTAGTGCGGAAGCAGAAGTAAGAGACGCCGGCCATTAAAACGATGAGGAAGACGATGATTGAGGAGATCCCAATGATGAAGCCGTCGTCATGTCCGTAAACTTTGGCGCCTCCGGTGTCAGAGGTGTCCGGGTTGGGGATGGTTGCGACTTCGCTTGTCATTGGAGCCTTTTGCACGAGGGAGCAGTTAGGGGCCAACCGTTGGGTTTTTTTAAATTGTTGGATATGGAGATTTGGCAAGCTATTTCATTGATAATAGTATTGTTTAGATGATGATGATATTATTTAAAATTGTAATTTTTTTAACATTATGTATTTGATAACAGCTAATTTAATGACTATTTAAATTATCTTAATCTTTATACTAATATGATATAAATATCTTAATGTGAAAGAGGACATCCAATAAAATACTTCTAATCATTGATATTATAAAATTATATCAAAGAATTAACAAAGTCAAACAGCCCAAATCATAAATATCTACTTAATTCTTAAATATCTATAATACAAAAATATGAGACATATTATACATAAAAAGGTTAAACATCTATATATCACACAAGCCTATTAATTAAGTGAAAATCTTGGATAATTTATATGTAAGTTTTTAATAATTACCCACATCAATTTATAATATTAGCATACAAGGGTGAAACTGTGTAGTGCTGAGGGGGGGAATTGCCCCCTAAAATAATTAAAACTTTTAGTTTAGTAAGGGTTATTTATAATCTGCCCCCTCTGAATTTTATTTTTTACCCTCAGCCATCCTTTTTTTCACGCAATTGTTCCTCTAAAAATAGAAAAGCCTCTTAACAGCATGCTATTTTTATCTGATATGTTGAATTTTTCTAACACTAACAAACAAGTATGTGAAAAGAGATTCTGCGCAAAATAAATTATTTTCACAACCTAGAAAAAGGGGCTCCTAAACTTTCTATTAAATATTAGCCAGGCCATCCAACGAAATGTTTCTGTTGCCAGTATGTGTAGGAATGTTATAGTAATTGTGCTACATTTGGGGAATCTGCTTAGTCCTGTAATATACTAATAGCTTGATATTTGTCAAATCAGTGCGGCTGGTCAAAAGCACAGTGATGGTCGGGCTGAGCACCGGTCCACCATGAACAACAACAGCTTTCTCTTGTATTTTCATGGATAGAACTACCAAATATATAGAAGCTCAGTCTTTGGACTTCTGTATCTGCGATAGATGGACAAAGTGTTTAATTTCCATCATTTGAGTTGCTTCGTTTGAGACAGCTTTGTTACTGTTTTTTAAAAGAATTTCTTAGTATAAAAATTTTTAGTTCAAAAAATTTTATACTGAAAAATTATTTTAAAAATAGTAAGAAAATTATCTCATAAGAAGCTTTAATTATTTAAGCTCAATTAATTTGCTCATCATCTTGTAAACAAGAAAATATGAATGTGTAAAATCATAGGAGTGAAAAATTAGCGAAAGACGACAGTACCCACAAAATCTTATAATGTTTTGCATAATGATTGCGTTATAATATGTGTTATTTGTCTATTTCTCTTTGTGTATCCAACTCATTATGACTGTATATGTAGTTGGAAGAATTATTTCTCTTTTATGAGGTAGCTTATAGTAATTTCTTTTATAAGCTAAGAAGTCAAAAGTTGAGACCTGATCAAATTGTTTTCTATTTAAAAGACAGCAATGTCTGTTTATTTGGTAAGCCAACTCAGCACAACCACACTAGCTAGCGATTAATTGAACAGCGATACATAGCTCACCTTGACCTATTAGTTGAGGCTTAGGCTACCAACTAAGAGGTCTTGAATTCGAGTATTGTGTATGCGATGTGTGTGTGAATCTGTTTTAATTGACCTAAATATTCCAAAAAAAAAAATTTAATTGAACAGCAACATTTCAATTGCTTTCTCTCCCCAAAGAGTTCTTTGCACCTTTTTCTGACCTTTTCTTTTGATTCTAGTTATTTGGTCTTATTATATTATTAAGACCAAATTACTACCAAATGGAAGCTCAGTATTTAGACTTTCGTATCTGCTAAACTCTACCTTATATGGTGATAGATAGATAGTGTTTAATTTCCATGGTTTGAGACAGCTTTGTCATTATTTTTTAAAGCAGCTTTTTAGTTAAAAAATTTCTAATTCTAAAAATTTTGTGCAAAAAAATTATTTTAGAAAATTGTCCCAAAGCCTTAATTAATTAAGCTCAATTTGCTCATCATCTTGTAAAGAATAAAAGATGAATGTGTAAAATCATAGGAGTGAAAAATTAGGGAAAGAAGAGAAGTTTAGGAGAAGAAGAAGAAGAAAAGGAAGGGAGCTGAGATTTTTTATCTTATATTTTATAAATTTATAATTAGAAATGCTAATGACACCCACAATCTTATAATGTTTTGCAGCATGATTTGTGTTAAAAAAATGTGTTATTTGTCTATTTTCTCTGTGTATCCAACGCATTAAGAATTATTTCTCTTTTATGAGTTGGCTTATATTAATTTCATGAGAAGACAAAGTTGAGGCCTGCTCAAATTGCTTTCTAATTAAAAGACAGCAGTGTCAGTTTATTTGGTAAGCCGGCTCAACACAACCATGCCAGCGCATAATTGAAGAATATGTTCTCTTTATTTTTTTGAGATATACGTCCAAAGTTTCTTCTGAATCAAAATACAGCTTACTTTTGATTGTTGATGACTTATTTCACTGCATGAAAATAATCCCATGTTACCAGCGGCCAAAATCCGCCGGTAACCACGAAATTCCACCGAAAAATATGAGTTTCTGGCGGATTTCCGGCAGAACCTCATTTGACGATAAAACGTGCGTCAGAAACATTCTTCCGGTGGAAAAAATCAGCAGGAAATATTTCTGGCGGGCTTATCGGCGAAAATAGAAACATGATGTGTCGTTTTTTAGTAATTAGTTCCTACGTATTAACTGCCGGAATTTCCGGTGGAAATTTACCACCGGTATATCCAACGAATTATCCGCCGGAATACGCTGTCAGACACATGCCGGTGTAGGATGCTTGATTCGAACAATGTTGAAATCATTTTATAGCCAAATTTGAAATATTTTGAGACCAACATTGATTCGAACAAAGTTGGAATCATTTTATAGCCAAGTTTTTGGCCCATGTTGGTTTCATGTTGGAAGCTTCTTTGAAATATGTTCAAACCATTGATATTCTAGCAAGATTCAAATATTTATGTGAAAACTATTTATGTTATAATAATAAATATGCTCATAGATCTATATTATTGTGAAATAAATCTATATAAATTTATTCCCAAAGAATTGTATGTAATCAAGTGTAAGTTTTAGAAGAATTTTTTTTTTAAATCAGGTATATAATTTGTTGTATTGCATAGACTCCACAATCACCATCACAAAAAAGATGTAAGAAATAATTATATTATATATGCAAAATTGACTTCAAATTTGCAATTTCAAATGGATTATTTTATTGTGAACCTTGGGATATTATCTGTGGTGGCCTTCCTAGATGTCCATGAAAATTTAAAGGAGAAAAAAAATTTATTTCTTATTAAATGGAGTTACAATCATACACATCATAGAAATTGAGATCTCACATATAATATAATGAACTTTATTCCAGTTCATTAAAAATATATGATTTCTACATTAACCTATGGCTTCAAGAAATTCTCTTCTCTGATTACTTATATGAGTGCTACATCAGACCACTTGGAGGATTAATTTTTCTTGGCCTATGAAAAGTAGTGAATGTTGATATGTAAAATTGATCAAATGATTCATCCAAGACAATGGTAACAAATCCATAATATCTTAGATAGTGCTAAATTTATTCTCTTATTAAGTAACATTAAAAATTATTATGCTATAAAAATAGAAATTAAAGTTAATATAAAGATTATTCAAATATTGTAACTATACTACAAATAAACAAAAATATTTCTAGCCTTGCTATCTAATAATATAGTGAGAGTATTCAATTATTAGAATCACACAACTTTTTAATTGGAGAGATTATTTTGTGTGATATTTGGACGTTTCCAGAGGTCAATTCGGACGTACCACGTAACCCATCGCACAGTATATTGAGTGATATGACACGTCCAAATTGACCTCTGAATACGTCTGGACATCACACATAATAATTTTTCCTTTAATTGGCCACTCATGTGCCCATCTTTTTAGAGTCCAAGACTTCAATGCCCATTGAAATTTTATTTTATTTTATTTTTTGGTCCAATTTGATGTCTTATCCGATTTTTACAGGAGAAATTATTAGGTGCAGAGACCGGACGTAGAGATATGTCTGGACATCCACTTAAAATTTGACACGTGGAGTGCACTTTAGTTGCGTTTTTTTGTGCGATTTATCTATGCTTTACCTGCACTTTAATTACGCTTTGACTGTTCTTTTTGTTGCATTTTTTTACTGCCCTTACCTACATTTTATTTACGATTTTGATATGCTTGACTTAAAATTCGGCCCACACATTAAATATATAAAATAAAAAATAAATCCTATTAAATATTCACCTATTCACTCCACTTGTCAATATGAACCAGATCTCTGCACCTAATAATTTCTCTGATATTTTTATCTAATTTTAATCAACCGCTAAAAATGAGCTTTTTAGCTTCTTCCGGCCCTTGAGAGTGTCGTACTACTTTGTTGACTGTCGGATCGTGCTGCATCGCCTTCGTTCTTACCATGGTCCGACTTCTGAGTCTCGCGATGCCCTAGTGCATTCGGCAACCTTCGTCGGCCAGAGAGGTTAGCTCTAGCGGAGTTGACTGGGGGTGACAAAGCCACTTGTGCGTTTAAACAGCGATCATTTCATTTACCGCCACCCATTCAATCCTAGATCCGTTCATGGTTGAGGAGCCGAGTCTCGGAAAGTTAATGGCTCTCCGCAGGTTTTCTCATAAGAGCTCTACTTGTTGATACCGCTGTACTTGTCATTTCCCCTATCTGTCTTTGCTCAAAATAGGAAATGGCATATGCTTAGGGTTTGACAATTTTTGGAATTTAGCGCTGCCGTTGGGCTTGCGAAAATCTTCCTTTGCACAGCAAATTTATCTCCTCCTTCTCATGGCCTGTGATATCTTAGCTTTAGATTTCATTAAAGGCTTAGCATCCTCCGATTGTTTTGGTGACCTTAATCTACTATAAAGTTGGGTTGCTTATTTATCCTTCTCGGGGCCACACTCTCAGAACTCAGATTTTGAAAAAGAATATATTTGTCTTTCAGGGGCTGATTGGATGCCGGATTTACACAGGATTTAAGCTAAATCTTGCCAATGGTTACAAAAGACCATTTTAAATACTACGGAATATTAAATCCCATTTCTCCTCCGTTTTGGCTCAAGTCTGGAACGTAGTAAATCCTTAAGTTAGGCAAATTTAACTTACATCCGCAAGTCTCACGAACTCTTCTTTTTCAAACGCCCATGCCTCGTGTTGTGGCTTACTTGCTTCTTTGTCTTTGAGGGTTTCAAGAATTTGAGGGATGGGGATTTGGGGGAGAAAGATGAGGGTTTCAGATTTTAAAATTATTAATATTTTGTGTTTATTAATTAAATAAGATATATTAATTAAAATTTTAAATTAATTTATAGAATTATTATTATTAATTAAAAAGATATTAATTTCAATAAAACAATATTATTTATTATCTATTTTGATTAAATAGAATTTATTATGTCTAATTAGTTTTATAAACTACTAATTTCTAAGTAATTAGGATACTAATCTTTGCTAATTATAATTTAATTAAGAAAATTAGATTTACTAAATCCTACTTGCAGCTATGCCCCTTATTGATCCTATGGATTCTTGAAATCGATTTTTGGTAGACTTAGTCCCTTGATTACTCTTTCGCATTGCAAGTATTCATTTAAGTTTGATCAACATGATTATGAAATTTTTAATTCTTTTTTAATTGATCAAGTGACATCCAAATTCAAATTTTGGATGAGGATTTGCAGACAACCACCTTTCCAATTTGTTATGCCACTATATTCCATCCAAAGTGAACTTAAAATTTGTATAATATTCTATTTATTTATTCTATATTTTATTTAATTTATTCTATAATTTTCTTTAATTCTATTTTCCTCTTCATTTGATTTGAATTTTATTATCATTTCATTCCTTTTTTTTAACTTTGGATATTGAACTTGATTCTGCTGATAATTTTTTTTCAAGAAGAGGCACATCTAAATTATTTAATCTGGATAGAGATGAATTTTATATGTTTGCACTTGGAAATTGTATGGGCTTGAATGAAGGTATTCAAGAACAAAACTTTTTTGGAGCTCAATATCATCAAAAATATCTACCTATTGCATTGGGAGAGTTTCAACTTAAATGCATTTTCCCTTTTAATAGTTTTCTATTGAAGCTTGCCCTCGTTTTTCTTATTGATCATAATGATATGAATTGAAGTTTAATGAGTTATAACATGCAAGGCTAAGTAGTTCCCATGTCTTGGTTTGAGAAGTGAATCGTTGGAATTGGATTACAAGTGAAAACACTCTAGATTAGGGTTTAGAGTTTAGAGTTTCTAAACAAGGATTCTCAAAAGAAATTTTCTAACCATAGAAAATTAAACGTCTTTGTTGATACAAAAATCCTATCATTAGCATGAAATATCATAGGATTCCCTCTTGAGGAGGACGTGATTTTGATGCAAACATTAGTAGAAGAGTTTTTAATAGTTAGGCTTTCAAAGATTGACTTTGTTTAACTTGGAACATGACATGATTTTAATGCAAACATATTTTTCCTGTTTGCTGGCATACTAATAGTTTTTTTATTTATTTATTGGGAGCCTATGTAGAATTATGCAGGGACTGCATTATTGATTACTTAAAACTGTCTTCCTAGGTAGCTACAATTGTGGTTTATGGATGTGCTATGCTAGTCTTTATCCTCTTGTGTTTGTTTGGATAAAAAGAAAGCTGCCAGCATCCAAACGTTGAGCAAGTTGTCATGTACTTCGCTGCATGTTTTTAGAAACTATAATTCTGCATATGTGCTACTTGAGGAGGTATACCACCTCATACTTGGTGTTTGAGAATCAAGTCATGCAAGAATCCAGATTTTTTTTTTTTTTTAATTAACTTGTTAGTATCAAGTTATGCATGTTTTTGTTGGATTACAGATGACAGAGAAGATTAAGTTATTATGTTGCTATGATGGAAAGTTGGTTGTTGAAGGGGACGGTGTGGCACCTACATATGTAGGTGGGATACAGAGGCCCATCAAAGTTGATAGATCGAGTACATTAGAAGATGTGAGGAGGAAAATATTTGAAGTCACAAAAATTGATCCACTTGCCTATTCGCTAGTTTTGACTTGCAAGTATCCTATCCATGGGGGTGCTTATCGAGCTGTAGCATTGACGAATGATGAGATAGTTGATTGCATGCTTGATGAATCTTCACTCGGAGGGGCTATTGAGTTATATGTAGAGAAGGATATTATTCTAAGAAAAACTGGGAATGGCATTCATATTGTCTCATCCACTGTTACAATTGATGAATGTGTTGAAACTACCAGAGACATGTTGATTGACAAACCAGTTGCAGACCATGCGACTGGAACAGAGGGGTTATGTCCTAATATTTGACTTTGTGATATTAACAACACCAAGTTCGAGAGCTCTGAATTTATTTATGGTCATGTTAATCTTCTTAGGTTTTACATGGGAGGATGGGATTTCTCCCTTACCCGGTTAGCATCTACTAATACCAACGAATCACTAGGAACACAGCAAGCAACATACCCGTCATTAAACAGGTGATAAATTCGTATATTTTTCATAGTTTGCTTGAGCTATCATGGTGCTGAATTTTGGAATTCTGGCATGCAGAGAGGAATCAGTAACAGAGAAGGCCCCATGTATCCTGGAGGCCGCTACAGGTAACTCAGGAGTGGCTATTGCTTCACCGTTGGTGCAGAATGATCCCTTCTTGTTACGTAAGAACATGAGTAATGTCTCTAAGAAACCATCTGAGCGTGAAGTAAGTGTAGCGGTTTGATGATATTTTCTTTCATGCCTTAAATGCTTTGCAGTTCTCATTTGGGTTCTACGGTGAAACCATCAACTTTGTGCAGGGTGGAATGCCAAGGAAGTGCTACCATATGTTATCTATGCGCGATTGGCCTCTTGCACATCCTATAATGATTGACCAACTCAACCAAGCTGGGTTCCTTGTTGCCAATTCCTTACAGTGGCTGCACCTTGATATGCATCTCCTTTGTGCAGTAATCGAGAGATGGCATCCTGAGACAAACACCTTTCACTTGCATAACATCGAGATCAGCCTGACCTTGCAAGATGTAGCTGTGTTGACTGGCTTGGTGGTGGATGGTTTGCCAGTAATTGCAGCTCGTGATGTTGGGGGGCTTGAATCACGATGGGCTACTTGGACGGAGTGCTGCAATGAGCTTCTTGGGAGGGCACCCACGGATATTATAGACAGTGCAGCAAAATTAAAGCTCGCCTGGCTTCGAGAAAATTTTAAGGATGTACCCGAGAATGCATCTGCAGAAACTGTGGCATACCATACCAGGGCATACATCATGCACATGCTAGGTAGCTGGATTGTTCCCAATCGCTCAGGCAATGCAGTTCCATGCCGCTATCTCCCATTGTTAGAAGATTTTGAGAAGTGCGGTCGGACTGCTTTTGGTGCAGCAAGCCTAGCTTACTTGTATAGGGAGTTGAGCCGTGCATCAAGGGAAAGTGTGAAAAGACTGGCCGGTAACATTCATCTTCTTCAGGTATGAAGCTTGCTGATTTGCGGAAATGTTGCAAAACACAAGGACTATTTAAGGAAAAATATCTTATCCGCATGAATTGTAGTTGTGGGCTTGGGAACATCTAAAGGTAGGTCGCCCAATCATGCAAGAGGGTGACTATGGAGGAGGTCCATACCCTGGACCTTTAGGTATCAGGTTAGTGTTTCCATGCTTTTTTTAAGTTATATCAACTTTTCTGGAATCTAAAGAATTCCCATGCAATCAGGTGGCAAGGGGAGCGTCGACATCGGAGACCTATGGGGCATTTGATGTTTTACAGAAGAGAGCTTAATCTTGCTGATGGTAGATGGGTAATGTGGATGTGTCATATACCATAAGCATTTGATATTATTCTGTTACACTTAGTGTAATCCTTTTGTAGGTTATCTGGGAACCTTATCCTAAAAATCTTCTTGACCGATTACCTGCTATCTGCACTGCTGGAAAAGGGGTGTGGCAGTCTCGAGCTCCTTTAATTCACTTTGACATTGTTGAAATGCATTTCCCTGACCGAGTAATGAGACAATTTGGAATGAAGCAACATTCACCAAAACCTGTTGAGTCTATTGAGCAAATCAATGCTCGTCGTAAGCCTGGCGCTAATTGGCTGGAACAACACTATGCCTATTTAGCAAGATGGGCTCAAAGACACCGTCTGGTTGTGAAGGAGGAGCACCACCCAGAACTGTCAAATAACGATGGGAATGATGACGGTCCTCAAGGCTTTGCATGTGGAGAAAATGAGAAACCTGAGGAAGCTGCTTGCCAGCTTCAAGGGCACATGGGGAAAGACTTGGTAGGCAACATTACGTTTCCTGTATTATATAGGCTAAATATGGCAATATCTTGTTAAAATAATGTTTCACAGATCCATCTAGTCAACCGGTTGCATACACAGCTTAACGAGCATCTCCTCGAGTGTGAAAAGCCATGCTTGCTGTACAAGATGTTAGCTGAGATAGAGCACACCTATGGTGTTCATGGTCTTCACCACATGCTTGGCTCATTGCCTTCCTCACCATTGTCACAGCCTGCACCCCCAGAATCTTCGGCATTATCTGCAATGCAAATGCAAAATGGGCAGCAGCAGGAAGAATTGCAGTTACCGCTATCTTCTGTGTCCAAGGGAAATTCATCTTTTGATAAATCTCTTGGTAAGCCATTGCTAATGTTGTTTGCCCGATCTCCAATGAGACAGGGAAAGACTCGGGGTCGGAAGCGAGGATCAATCAGAGCACCTTAATCCATTCTGGTTCTCCAAGATTAAAATTCTTTGTATAATATGCTTCCCTTCACCAGATATTGTAATTTTCATTTATCCAGCTAGGTTTCTAGATATTCATCACCTGCTTGTAACTTTGTTTCGTTTTCACAAGTGATAAAAAAGAACAGGTTGAGGAAGAAAATGGTGTTAAATTTTTTTTGTTGTCCAAGCCTTGGGAAGCTTTATAGAGCTTCCTATGATTTATTTGTGATATATCATCAAAACATTACCTTGATCGAGCATGAATCCCGTTGCAAAATCAATCCGGAAATTTCAAAAATTAAATCCGGAACTATCTGAACTCCGATTTCAGCAAACTTACAGTCGAACTGAGCGTCTCGGAAATACGAACCCAACGACACCAAATTCGACTCAATCCGAGCCCAAATGAGTCCAAATCAAGGACCCGAAGCACTGTTGGAAACCTCGAACCGCAATTTGAGTTACCAAACGGTCTCCGATTTTAACGAGCTTATAGTCAAATTGAGCGGCTCGACAAGACGAATCCAACGAGCCCAAGATCACCAAATTCCGAAATCATTAAGACCGTTAAATGTCTCAGGAACGGTCCGCGATCAAAGGATTCGATATCGGCTGTTTATCCGGATCACTCCCTATATACCCCCGATCCCTCATCTATTTACAAGCTATGCCACTCTAGAAAAACTATAAATAGCCCCTCATTTCTCTTAAGAGGGGACCTAAGCCAAGAAGAAAGGAAGAGAAGAGAAGTGTAGGAGGGAATAACTCCTCCTCGACCATCGCCGGAACTCCACCGGACCACCGCCGGAGCTCCGTCAGAGCTCCGCCGGAGCTCCGTCAGAGCTCCGCCGGAACATCGCCGGAACACCGATGGGCTCCCGAGGGATGCCGGAGCTCTGCCCGACGCCCAAGTAACGTCGAAATTCTGCCCAACTTCCAAGTGACGCCGGAATTCTGCCGGACACCCGAGTGACGTCGGAACTCTGCTTGGCCTTGTAACTGACTTTTAATACTCATTGTAATCTGATCGTCCTGAATTTGAAGGACGAATCAGCCTCCTGTATTTCAAACAACACTAGTGGAACTCTTTCAACTGGGCGTGGCCCCGTGGTTTTTCCCTTTTTCAGGGCTTTCCATGTAAAAATTCTGGTGTTCTTTCATTCTTTTGTTTGTGTGTTGAATATCCGTACAAAGCTAAGACGAAGAATTATTAAACTCTATCGCCGCGTATATTCTAGCCCGCAACAATTTGGTAAAGCCTTCTTTTTTTTCCTTTCTGAAATATGACAAATCATAAGTCGATTGTTCGAAAAACGTGAATAAATTTTTTGTACAATAATGAGAATTTTCAGCTTCATTTTTTACTACTTTCAAAATAGTTTTTTAGTATAAAATTTTTAATTTAAAATTTTTTTATATTAAAAAGCTATTTTGAAAAGTAAAAAGAAAGCTGTCTCCCAAACAAAGTCTTGGGCATTCTGGGAAACTTTTCTTACTATATTATAAAGTAGTTTTTTTAATAAAAATGTTTAGTTTAAAAAAAATTTTAATTAAAAAACTATTAAGTAGTAAGAAGGTTGTCCCAAACAAAACTTTATTTGTGAACATTTGATAGCCAATAGATGATAATTTAATTTACTTAGTGTCATCATGCTTTGCTTAATAATCCTAAGAACTTGCTTTAGAAATTGATTTTTAAGAATTTAGTTCTGTTCTATTTGGTTTGCTTTTGTTTTAAATGATTCAGAATTTTTTCTTTTAACACAAAAGAGGATACATTAGATAAAATAAAAATAATACACTACAAAACCAAAAAATGGCCACATAGATAAAGAATACGGCCAGACGAAAAACAATAAACTACATGGCCAAGCATTTTGAGCGACATCAAGAAGAATTCTCAAAGTCAAATGGACTCAGATCGCCACCTAGTTGTCATGCAAGGGGACATCAAAAGATGGAAAGAAGGAAAAGCCGAAAAACTAAGAGAAAGCACTATTAGGTTGCCAACCAAGCCATGGCCGTCCAAGGAGCATGCAGGAAACCTGTTTCATCATTGTTCTGACCCGATTTCAACGCAGCAATTCAAACCAATATCAAGAGTAACCATAGAACCCAAAACAAATTACTCCAGTAAGAGAAGTCATTTCTTTTTGGACTTGCGTTTAGAAAGCTTAACATTATTTTTGAAAAGACCAGCATCCGCAATTTGTAGAAAACTATAATCAAAGTTGTCCTGAGCATCCAAATCTAACTCATTAATTTCCTTCCCTCCAGCTGAAGAATTGTAATCCTCTAACCAATCACATTGCCACACAACACTACTCTTAGCAAGGTGGGCAAACAAATTAGCATTGGAGATAACAAAGATAGGTACATCAACAAGAGGTGCCTTAGATTGAATGGGAGAAGAATGCTGCTTAAGACCCACATCAATACCCTGCCCATCCGAAGCTCCAACCCCCTCAGAACCTAGTGAAATAGAATTGTCAGCCAACACCTCCTCACCATCAGCACAAGTAGGACTAGCTATAAGATTAATGCAACAATTATTATCATTCAAAGAATCATCAACACTTTCTACACCATTTATGTTAGAGCAAACCAAAGCTAATGGCCCCACATCCTCCCTAACAAAAACAGGCACATTCCAGTTCAAGCAACCCACAGGAACCGAAACCCCCTCCAGAGCAATCGCTGCGGGGTCCAAACCATCCACAACAGCCGCAAGAGCCATAGGGCCATCACCCAACACCACTGCTTGGGCCTCAACATCTACTGGATCAACCAAAGCCAAAACGAAATCCAGCTTAACATCATTACCCATAGGAACAGCTTCACTCCCCACCTCAGGACCAGGTCGATGCACAATAACATCGGAAACAGGCAGAACAAAAACAATAGGCAAATCGAAAACAATAGGAATTAACACATCAACATTATTAGAAACAGGAAGGTCATTCAAACCCTCCATAATCCACTCTTCATTAACGACCAACAACAAAACAGTAATAGCATTACTTTTAGCATTTGCAACAGGCAAAACATGATTCACGTGAGAATGTGGAATAGACAAAGGGGCAGAAGAATTACTACACTCACCCCGAAAATGACCAAGACGCTTGCACGATTCGCAGAAAGCAAGAAATTCCTCAAACTGAACCCTTTGAACATACCCAGAATTCTCAGGTCCAAGCCAGATTTTATCCAGAAAGTTTTTTGTAATGTCCAGCTCCATTAAGAACCGCACAATAGATGGCCTAGACCCAATAGAAGTTGAGTTATCGACTTTCACGGGTCGACCAAACATAGAACCCATAGCATAGAGGATATGAGGAGAGAATATATGTGGTCTCAGATTGGGAAAGGAAACCCATATCGGAATTACCAGAGATTCAACACCAACATCAAGAAGCGGAGACCATTTAGTGAGTTTCATGAAGCAATTATTCACCAAATAGGATCTATTACAAAAAACTCTATTATAATCAAGGTCATTATAAAGTTTAATCATAACATGTGACTAATCAAGAACAGTCACAGAGAATTTGGCATTCAGCTTCAAATTAAAAAAAATTTGTGAATGACATCCAGAGAAGGACGATGCGTAGGAAAAAAGCCAATCATAGCAAATTGAAACAGGACTGAAAGAGCCAAAATTTCTTCCTCCGATATCCACGAGGAGGGCAAACCATGAAAAGAATATTGCCAGAGGTCAAGAAGATAACCAGAAGGTGAAGAACCAGAAAGGGCATCCACAAAAGAACGTGATTTAAAGGACCCATTCAAAAAATTGGGATCACTAACACATCTAACTGCCATTCCAGCCGCGAACAGCTGGAGGTGGAAGAGACGAGACAAGCAAATCGGTATGAAAGGAAAAGGAGAAGGAAAGAAAACTTCCCTTGGACCTCCAGCAAAAAGCGGCACGAGATTCACTAGCGGAGAACCCTAGTAACACGCCAGCTAGGGCAAATCCCTAGCGGAGCAGGCTAAGCATCGGGGGCTGAGGAAAAAAAATCTTTTAAATGATTCAGAATGGATCTGCCTGTTTTGATTTTATAGGTTAATTTTAAATTAATAAATTATTAAAGCATCTAAATGATTTTATGCTCAATTAGATAAGGGTTATTATGATTTTTAATTATATAATAACAATATTGACAGATTTGATTTGATTTATTTTAGGAGTTTTTTCATATATAACACTTAAAATTATGTTAATTACATATCTAACACATAAATTTTATTATTTATTTATCTACCACTTAAATATCATTTCCTTCTAAAATATCACTCTCCTAACTCTTGTCTTACCTACTAGTTCGACCCTGCCTCGAACGCAATTGAACCCCTCGCCTCTTCTTTGCTCGAGCGGACCTGCTTTTCGTCTTCTCTATTTCTTCGTTACTGTCGCGTGAAGTGCTTCGAAAATACTCGCTTTGAGCTTCTCCGCCTCAAACGACAACATTGTTGTTGTCAGATTGGAAGTCCCGAACGAAGCTCGCCGCTAAGGTAACAATAAATCTCCGCTTTCTCATGCTTCTTTGGCTAAATCCTCCAAATGCTAAGCCAATCTGCATCGTACTCTCAGAGGTAGATGATGATTCTTATGTTATTTGTGCTTTATATATATATATATATATATATATATATATATATATATATATATATAATCATCATACCTGTTGAAATCTCTGCTCAAGTCGTATCTCGCCACTCGCTACAGTTTATCCCATTCCCTGTAAGCGCCGAACTGTCGCATCTCTCCCCTCATTCTCTGCACAAATCCCGCACTCGCTCTGCTCCCCCTCTCGTTAAAACGAGAATGAACAGAGCCTTCGGCTCTTCTTCAACACACGAGCTCCCGATTGCCTCTTTCTCCTCTGCTTCGATCTTGAAGAACAACCGCAACTACCCACATAAGAATAGGAGCACCTCAGTTTTGCATGGACTTTAAACATAAAATTTATTTTCCCAAAATTCAGTCAAACGGTTTTCTAAAATAAGTACAAATACATAAAAATTATATTTATTTAAAGTAAAATCAAAATTTACAGTGATAACTCTTTCGCAGAGAATTCACAGTAACAGCAACTACAACTAGTAGAATTAGTAACAACAACAAAATTTTAATTTGAGAAACTTGGATCTAATTGATACAACATGACTTGGACTAATTGCGACTGCATTTGTACTTCTTAAATGATTCACATTAATCGGTAGATCATTTAGTTCTTCAAACCACCTAAAACAACCCCAATCATCCTCTGATTTGTTCTGAGGACATCTATAAAATTTTCATCCATGATTACTACCTTTGTAGAAGGTGTACATTTTACATAGCAGATTGCAATGACAATATATTTGGTGGTATGAGTTTCTCATTGATATCATTGAACGGCTCAAACTCATTTCACACCAGCTCAAAACCTTGTTGAGGTCTTTGTTGACCTCATTATTTGAGGTCAGTATTTTCAAACCAAATCTCTAGCACCTAGGTCCTCGCAACCTAGTGTAGACATCATCTGTAAGATTTCCCTTAGGTGGACACCTACTAACATAGCATTGACTCGACCAAATCATATCAAAACCATTTGAAGTTAATAAAGATTAAATTCATGAAATTTGACATTAATCAAACCTAATTTGATTAATTTGCCATCAATCAAAACTTTTCGTTATAAATTTATACAATATCAAGTTTATTTGACTCGATTCGAGTTCGATTTAACGTAGATGGCCTAATACCCCTTAAATCCCTCTTAAATCAAGCCCTTTAATCCAAACCTTTGATCCCACTCCGCTCTCTCCCAGTTCGCGAAACCTCCTGGCCCGTCTCCCTCTCTATTCGCACACCCTAACCTCTCCGTCTCTTCCTGATTCGCAAGGGCAAATTATTAGGTCCGGACACCGGACGGAGAGATCCATCCGGTTTTCTCTCTATCTACAGTAAAAGCGCACCTAAAGCGCAGGTGCTACAGTACCTGCGCTTTGACTGCGCTTTTACTGTAGATAGAGAGAGATCCGGACGGATCTCTCCTGTCAGGTGTCCGGACCTAATAATTTTCCATTCGCAAGAGGCTCCCAGAATCGAAACCCCCAACCGTCGCCCCTCTCCGCTTCGTGCGTCGCCAAGGCCGAATCCCTAGCCGTCCCTCTCGCGGTTTCGCTCGACGCCAAGGCCGAACCCCCCAGCCTGTCTCCGACCTCAACATCGCCATCCCCCGCCGTCGCTTGCCCTAGCCGCCGGTCCTTCTTTCTTTGCAAGATGAACTCTCCCCATTCTTCTCCATTCATCCTCCTGATTCCTCTCCATATCTTTTCTCAAATCTTGTTATTCTTCTCAAACAAATTATCCTATTTGGTTCAGATTTCTTGTAAGGATAAGAATGTGGGTTATTTTGCTTTACATTTCGTAATCAGCCATTATCTCTTGAATTTAGAAAAAGGAAACTCTTCTATTTCACTTCCTTTCAAAAAAGAAAAATTCCTGAAAGTTTTAATTTCTTGATTCATGAGGTGATTTGGATTATTTTGCTTTCTATATTTTGTTTCTCTTGGAATAAACATCTCTATACAATAGAGTTTGTTTCTTGATGCAAAAAAGAAAATAAAAATTGTTGGAATCATGGCTGATTTTAAGTTGATTATTTTGCAATAGTGTTAGTATATCATTTTCATAATTATGTGCAAGTGTAAAGTTACTGCATGCGATTTTACGAGTATTGTATATCAATTGTTCGATGAAATGCCACTAGGAGAGATATATTGATGTGCTAAAATTTATTTCTTAAATTCCCTTCTTAGAAATATTGGAGAGCAATCATATGCTTTCTTTTTCACTTGTGGGCATTTATAAAATTTTCATAAAGTATTTTGGAGAATGATAGAAAGCATTCAGGTATTCTCTTTTACATTGGTAAGCATTCACAAGTCTCTTGTAAAGTATTTTGGAGAAGTGAGTTCGAGAGCATTCATAGATTTTATGCGAGGTTGTTTTGTGTTAAAGTTTGAAAAATGAAAGTAGGAGGAAGTGTATGTTGGCAAAATGTATGTATTTAAGGGTGAAATGCTTTGAAAGGTAAAGTATGTGAACTTTGAATATTGAAGTGTGTGAATTTTGGAAAACATGTGCATTTTAAAGAATGTGGTGTTTTGAAAGAGATGAAATAGATGTTTTGGAAATTGTGATGTTTTGAAAGGTAAAGTGTTTTGATAAGTGTATGTTTATTGAAAAACGAATTGTGTATGAGTGAAGTGTAAATAAGTTGAAAAGTAAAAGTAAAGTGTGTGTGTTGAAAAGTGAATTGTATGCATTGAAGTTGGAGTGCGTCAAAGGTGCATTGAAAATTGAAACATGTAAAAATGTATTGAAAGGTGAATTTGTGTATGTGAAAGTAAGCGTATATGTGTATCTTTTGCAAAGTGAAATGATGTGTTTGAAAAGTGAAATGCGTAAAGGTGGAAGAGTAAATTGTATGTGAGTGATTTTGGAAGTGATGTGTATTATTTTGAAAGGTGAAGTGTATATTTGTTAAAGGGTAAAGTGTATGATTGAAGCAATGCATGTGCATGTGAAAGGAAGGTATGTGATTTCGGAAAATGAGATGTGTGCATTTGTGAAAAGTGAATGTTTGTTTTCAAAGGTATGATGTAAGGAGGTTGAAAAGTAAAGTGTTCGGTTTTGAAGGGTAAGGTGATATGTGTAAGTGTCGAAAAGTAAAATGTTTGTTTTTGTATTATGGAAAGTGTGTAGATGTTGAAAAATCAAGGTGTCGGTGAGTGTGAAAGTGTTTGTGTTGAAGGACAAAATGCATGGAAGAGTGAAAAATAAAAGTTAGATTATTAAGAGGTGAAAGGTGTGGGTATAGGAGAGTGAGTTAATTGGGTGATTATTAAAAAATGAAATTGTTGAAAAGCAAAACCTCTCTTTCTCTCTCTCTCTCTACCCATTTCTTTCTTCTTCTACCACTACTTTCCCTTTCTTGTGCCTTTGGATGAATTTTGAAAAAATACACGATATTCTTCCAAAAGTGAAAACAAATTGGTGTGCAAGCCCAAAAAAAGGTACGTTTGGATTTAAATAATAATTTTTAATTATTAAATGTGCTTCTAGCCACGATTTTTCTTCTCTTTATTTGCATGAACTGCGAGGAACGGTACTCAAGTGAACAAGAGGAAGCGGACTAAAGGTGTCAGTCGCCTCTATTCAATCAGGTAGAGGTGCTACGAGCAGAACCACCGGGTCATAGCCCCCGGTGCTGTAAGTTTCTTTAAAACTTAGAAAGCCCCTAGAAGGCCCTTGATGTGGTTTGTGCGAACCTTTCTCATTTAGATCCCTGTAGTAACTTCAATTTTATTAGGATTATTTTTATTTTATTTTAGATCCTTAAATCCCTTTACACGTGCGCAATGTCCTAAGGGTTAGTAATAACAAACTTTTTCATTCTATACAACATTAGTGACATTTAAGGATAAAAATTAAGGACTGAGTTTTAGAAAATTTAGACTTAGGATGCATACACAGAAAACTTAGACTTAGGATGCATGCACACTTTAGGGTGGAAATATAGAACATAGAAAACTTAGTGGCATTCCCCTTAGGATTAGTATATATTATTAATATAACCTTAATTAAAGCTAATCAAAATTAAACAATCAATTGATAAAAATTTCAAATATACTAATGATAATTCAAATAAAAATATACGAAAATTACATAACCTTTAATAACCAAATCATAATTAACACACATAACCACTAAGAGATTAAATTTGAACATGATTTTAAAATTGAATTTAATTAATATTTTAATCATCTCATAATTAAATAATAACTAAATAAAATCCATTAAAAATAAAACTAAAACCCAGAATACAAAATACACAAAAAATAAGAACAAATTTAAATAATAAATATATTCTAAAATAAAAGACCCTTAAGAATCAAACTCTATTTGTTAAAGTCTCCCCATAATCAATTATAAATATAATGTGAAATATCATTAGAGAGAAATCAAATGAAATAAATAGTAACCTAAAAGTCTAATAAATTATTAAAAATTTAATAAAATATTAACACTTTGATAAATTAATTAAAATTAATAAATCATCAAAAATTTAATAAATCATTAAAACTTCAATAAACCATTAAATTAAATAATCTAATGATTAAATGGTTAATTAAAATACTCTAAGTAACCAATCTTATTAATCAACCTTAATAATTGAAATTCAACCTAAAAATGAACTCCAAAAAATGTTAAATCACCCAAATCTTAAATTTGAATATCAAATTCTCCTTGACTTTTCAACAAATTAAATTCAATCAACTAGAAAATCCTAACTAACAATTAACTTAGGATATATCTAAACCATGTAGCCTACTGCACACACTTAAATTTATTTTCTAGGACCACCAACTCTAGTTTTAGGTTATGCCAGTGTTTATTTACTTGCTGCTGTGTGACAGGCTTTCTCGATTTTCACTGCATGCTGGTTGTAATGATTAGTGTGTTTGTTTATTTATTTATTTATGTAATCTGAGAATTGTTGTGATTGGCGATAGATTACCCCTAGGTCAGGAATAATCTGAATGCTCACAAAATTTTCTATAGGTGGCCATGCTCGTGTAGGGCTAAATCAAAGAGGGCAAATTAAATATTTAAATTGATGAAATTTTATGCATGTGCAAAATGCTAAGCCCCCTTAAAATTAAAAAAGTATGGTCAAGTGTGGCTGGTGAATTCAATTTAAATGCAAATATATAACTATTTGGAATGATTTTATTATAAATATTTAGGATAATCCTGCAGGTGGTCTAGATTTTCTTTTTCTTTCTAGGATATAAATGAAATGTAAATGTAATTTGTTAAAGTCAAGCATTGTGAAAGTGATTTAGAAGTGGGATATCATATCTAACCTGAAATCCAAAGAGAAGAGAACAACCCTTAGGGGAGTGTTCCCTTTTATTTGGAAAACTAAGTTAGGATGTTTCTAATATCCAAAGGAAAAAGAAAATACCCATTCGGGAATGAGTTTCTTTTCATTTGGATATCAAAGCCTGGCGGATCCAAGGAACTCGTAGAAGAAGAAAAGATGAAATGAGGAGATGAAAGAAAGAAGACGAAGAAATAAAGATAAGAAAAAAAGTATATCCCATTTCAAAATTACTTGCGTTAGTCTTAGGATTAGAAATTCGGGTTTGTTATTAGTGGTGCCCGACCACTCTACTTTTTAGTAAATTATGGATTGTAAATGAACTTTGGACATTATATTTTGGATAATTTAAATTTGATTGTTTACATTGCTTACACAGTAGAATTGCCTGTTTTTCTAAGTTTTCTTGCATGTCGTGTTTTGTTTTAGCCTGGATACGATCGGAGTTTTGTGAGGGTATGAATAAAATTTTTTATACTTGAAATCTTAATAAAATTTTTAGACTCACATAGAAACTCTAACGATCTAAGAAGTAAGCTCGAGATCGTCGATAGTCAGCATATATGCATATTATTACTTTCTCTTCCTTGTCAGGCACTTCCCCACCTGCGGGTTCTGGCAGACCACCTGGCTTATTATGGTGCAGTTCTGTCAAGAGGATGTTGTGCAATCTCTAGGAAAAAATTTATTTTTTAAGCCTGATTTTAAAATTACTTCATAATCATTTTATGCATTTGAGTCAATTAGCATGCATTGCATTAGATACAAATTAAAAGTGTCTGAAATTTTAATTGTAGTTTACTTTCAAGCATCATTTACCCTACATAAGTTGAGGGGCCAATTAGGATGTGTCTTAGATGTTGGCCCCAAATTCCTTAAAACTTAAACAATGTCCCTATCCATCTTTCATAAAGAAACTGAATACATTGTTTTAAAGCGTCTAGGCAATTAGCTGGCCCCCCAATCGAGGTCGGGGTAAGTCCAGATTTGCACTTCATTAGATAGGTTCGGGTCACTACTTTGTAATACCCAAATTTAGATTTAGGTTCTGAGGAAGATTTTCAAATATTAAATATTTACCCTCCACGAATTTAATCTCAAATTTCTAATAAAATGCCAACTCAAACATAAAAATTCTCTCCTAAAATATAAAGCCCAATAAAGGGTAGACTGGGGTTGCCTCTGGGCTTCTCAGAATCTGGTACCTCCTACTTTTCCTCTTTTGACTCGTTAAGAACTGTTCAATTTTGAGCTTTCTCCTTGGAAAAATCTCTTGCTTATTTCTTTATCTTTTACTTTGTAATTAAAGGGTATAGAAATCGTTGCTTTAATCAAGAGTTTTCTTAGGAGCACACCTCCTAAGATATAATTAACTATAGGGGCTTGCCTCTATAGGGATTTGAGAAGTTCATATTAAAATAAATCTTGTTTTATGTACATAAAATAAGAAAAAAATTTCTGGGAACGCAGATTATCTTTTAAAACTCATTTTTAACTTTGAATATACTTGTATAATGTTATTTTCGTCTCCCAGATGATATAACATTCTTCTTATTATATTCGATTTTAAAAGTGATGTTTTTTATAAAACCCATTCTTATTTTTAGATGTCTTGAAGAATATCACGTTTTGCCTCTAATTAGAAGAGTGGTTGAATTTTTAAAACCTCATTTCTGTTTTTAAACATATTCTATAGAATTTCATATTCATCTTTCGAGATGAGATGTTATTCTTCGAATCGTGTTTGATCATAGAAATATCATTTTTCAAAACCCTATTTTGATATTGAATCCATTATAGAATATTGTGTCAGTCTTCCGAGACTGTACTTTATCCTTAATGTAGTATTCAATTATAAAATAGGAGGAACACTAAATCTGTGTGGCTCATTTTTAACTTTGAATATACTTGTATAATATTATTTTCGTCTCCCAGATGATATAACATTCTTCTTATTATATTCGATTTTAAAAGTGATGAATTTTATAAAACTCATTCTTATTTTTAGATGCCTTGAAGAATATCACGTTTGTCTTTTAAGATGATGTATTCTCCTTGTTGCCTCTAATCAGAAGAGTGGTTGAATTTTCAAAATCTCATTTCAGTTTTTAAACATATTTTATAGAACTTCATATTCATCTTTCGAGATGAGATGTTATTTTTCGAATAATGTTTGATCATAGAAATATTATTTTTCAAAATCCTATTTTGATATTGAATTCATTATAGAATATTGTATCAGTCTTTCGAGACTGCACTTTATTCTTAATGCAGTATTCAATATTACAAAATAGGAGGAACACTAAATCTGCGTGGCGGCATTAATTCCCCCCCCCCCCCCCCCCCCCCCTCGTCTTTACTGCAATATGCAAAGCAATCATCTGTAGGCATACCATAAAACTCCATTATTGAAAAAAAAATACTTTGAGATAAAGCTTTTCCACCAAAGGAAGTTTTGGCTTGAGAAATAGGGATTCATTGCATAATTTGATGCTAACATCACATACCAGTTTCCAAGGAACCGCAAAATTTGCACAATACAAAATGATTTAAGCCTGGTTATAGTTCCAAAGCAGAAAAGTGAATTCAACATACCACAATACATTAGAGTTACAAGGAAACAATGTGCAAGCAGCAAATTCATTCCCATGCCCTTAATTAGATGAATAAAATAACAAAAAAAACTTTTAATCCAGTTCTTCTTAGCATAAACCTGCTATTAAAATGTCATGTCTATTCATACATTATCTACAAACACCTAGGATCCATTGATAAACGTTTGATTTGCTACAAACGAGCTGTTACGAACTTAGATAGATAGCAAAAATGAGGGATTTTGATGACGATGACATGGTTGAAATTGAATATATATATATATATATATATATATATATATATATATATATATATATATATATATATATATATATATATATATATAATAATAATAATAATAATAATATCTGACATTAAATCAATTTGATTTTAGGAATTAAACAAGAATCAAAATAATAACAGAATGCTACGTACCTAGTATGCAAGGTCAAGGGATTGGACTCATAGATAGCAAGCGTTCTATTTGTTGGGAAGATGGGAAGAGAGTTGAGAGACATGATATCCAATTTAATTCCAAAAGTAATAGTGTAATTGAATGTCGTTGAGTTGATTTGGCTTGATTTGAGTTCAATTTAAACTCGACACGTTCGATAGAGGATAAATAACCCATCTCGAACTAATTGAAATTAATTAGATGCTGGATCGAGTCAATCGAAATGACTCCAAACTAAATTCATCAAATCTCACATTAATCATGCCCGTCTCTTCACCTCTCTTGCGTGCATGAAAACCCTCCTATCCATGCCTTTCGCCTCTCTACTCACAAATTCTGCCCAGTCCAACCTCCATCTAGCCGTCGGTTCTCACACTACTGTGCCCGTTTGATCCCGTCGCTTGCCCACAACGTATGTGCCTTCCGTCCCGTCCACTAGGATTCATTCACGTGAAGCCGCCTGCTTAGACCCCCTCCTATCAACGTGAAAATTCCATTCAAGTGAATTCCATTTGGTTAATTCCAACGAATCATCTTCAGCAAAGGAGAAATTATCACGTGTGTTCTCCGAACAGTCCGAAAGTCAATCAAGATGCACCACATCATCTAATATATAACGGTTTATAGTGACGATACACAGTAGTTTGGTGACGTGGTGCATCTTGATTGGTCCGAATGACGTCTGATGACCCCACGTAATAATTTCGCTCAGCATAGAGTACAAAGGTATGGCCAAGCCTTACACCTAATAGCTACACTATTGAAGTTTTTCATTCAACATGTGTACATTTATATGCTTGAATTAATTTCAGTAATTATCATTTCTCTCCCTAACAAACATAACAATACAATATATTGCAAAGTCATTTTATTGCTATCATTTCATATGATGGATCATGTAACTAATTTGCAAGCTTAAGAAAGAATAAATTTTTTTATTCTCTTTCTCATAATAATAAATAAGTTAATTAATATAGAAGAATTGAAATTGTTTCCTCTCAGTATTTAACCGATATTTCTATATATGTGAGATTTGATAACAAATATTTGGTACATGTATTGCTTAAGACCTTTTATTTGAATAGCTATTTATATGTGCAGGCAAAATCCTCTTAACTATATAATCTCATTGAAACTTTATTAACTAATGTACTTCAATGATAATGCATCCAAGAAATTTTATTATATAAAGTAAAGAAATAATATAATAATTCACTAAAAGAAGAACTTGCATAGACATGATATGGATTTAATCATTATAGTTGATAGTAAGTCATCAATATAAGGACTTCATTTGAAGCAACATAATTATACCAATCAAATTCTTATAAATTTATCATATTTTGTTACACTTTCATTCATATCAATTATTGCCTCTATTCAACATGATGCATTATCATTATTATTTTCTTGTCATAGTCTTGGATGAGTCCCAAAATTTATGAATATCTCCTCCAAACATTAAGAATAAAAAAGAAGATCAACCAACCAAAGAAGCCCGGAGAAAGGCAAATATTGATTTCTTTTAAATTGAAATTTTACATTAATTGCTCTCTAAATACCGCTCTCCAACTACCATTTTACCCGTTTATATTGTATGAACTGTGAGGAATGGTGATGATCAAATGAATAGAAGAATATAAGGAGATCAGTCGCCTCTATTGCTAATGGATGGAGGTGCTACGAGCGAATACCACCAAACACTAGCTTTGATATAGTGAGTATTCTTGAACTTAGAAGCACAATGGGTCTTATAAGTCAATGTTTGTGCATTCTTCCAGCCTTAGGTCCATGTAGTAGCATTTGCATTTAATATATATATATATATATATATGTTTTCGGTAAACCTATATATATTTTCGGTAAACCCGAATCCAATTGATTACTTGTTTAGCGGCCGCATTAGTGATTAGGAGCGCTAGAATTTGATTTGGTTACCCTTAATTTTGTCTCCTACTAGATTAGTAGGTTTTAATCATTTTAGAGTTTATTAATTTGAACTTTCAATAATAATAATTCCAACCAACTGTAAAACATACACAAACCAAAATTAAAAATGATAAATAAAATTCACCCATTAAATAAAAATAAAAGAATAAGAATAAATCAACATTCAACAAAATGACATACACGAATTAAATAATAAATTCAAATAAAATTTATTTTCACATAAACAATAATAAACACAATAAGAGTAAAATAAATATTTAATTATGAAAAAAATAATAAATATATAGATAATTAAACAAAATTGGAAAACTGATAAAAATTTTTAACAAATTAAATATATAAATTTCAAATGAAATTATGAAAGAGGTCAAATACTAAGCCAAATTTAATAATAATATTTAAATAATGAAAAAAAATTAATAAATCATTAAAAATTCAATAAATCAAGTCAAATAAACAACCAACATTTTGTTAATAAGGTTTATAGGTTAGACCTTTTGAGCTGCGGGACTACGTGTTCTAAGGAGGTTTTATGCCATGTACATGCTGCTACAATGCCACGAACTAATTGACAAAAATTATATATATTTGAATATTAACAAATCAGTAATTAATGAACCAAATTTATTAAAAAAAAGTATTAATAAAACACTTAAACATATTTTGAAGCTCTCACTTGATTCCTTTTAAGAAGGCAAATGTGTATTAGATTAAGAGCTCTAAGGACAAAAAATGATTAATTAAAACACGATGAACAACCACTCATTAATTAACTTTAATAATTAAAATCCAACATAAAAATGAACTTCAAAAATATCAAAGACACTAAAACTTAAATCTGAACATAAAATCCCTTTTACCTTTTAACAAACCAAATTCAATTAATAGAAAACTTTAATCAATAATAAGCTTAGGATATCCCAAAGTTACACAACCTGTTACACACATATGAATTTGTTTGTTAGGGCACGAACTCTAAATTGGAGTTTCTTTTTGCTTCTGAGTTTATGCATGTGACCTAGTGCTGGTTGATTTCACTGTGATGGATGTTATGATGATTATATTTTGATGTTTTCTCTGAAATATTTAGGTGTTGTTTGGTAGAATCTAGGATTTCATTTAAGTAGGATTTCGTAAATCCTCCAAATCCGGATTTAAGAAATCCTGGGGGGGTTAAATCCTGAAAACTGTTTGGTAACCTTCGTGATAAATCCTATGTGATTGTTTGGCTATTTCATTCAGGATTTAAGGAGGGTGAAAGATTTGAGCTGAGTTTCTTTCTTCCCGCGCCAATAGATAAAATACAAGAAGATAAAGCCGTATTTATAGAAGCCATGTATTCAATGTGGTAGGGTTAATTATAAATCTTGAGACATTTGTGTTGTAAGAACTATATCGTATAATATTACTATTCAACTCAATTCATATTTTGGGACTTTATGTTCCAAACAATCATATCTTTCTCTGCGTTGATAGTAATATATAGAATATAGAAAATCTTATCAGCCTATCCTCAGTTTTTATACTTAGACCAGTCAAGGATCTCTAGAGAAATTTAATTCTCAACTTGACTTTATCTTAGTATAAACTTGAGTGAGTTGGTATGTCTCTGCATTATAATTACTCTTAACCCATTGAATACATAGGGGAACTTACCCCAATATGGCTCTGATACCAAAGAAGAGGGGGATAGAGAGAGATTATAAACTCAAAAATAAATTTTGATCATGTTAATTTAAAGGCTAAATCCCTTATGACTTGACATTTGATATTTTTATTGTAATTTATCCTTTCATGATATAGAAAAGAAATTTCAAATAAATTTATTGTCACATTTTACAGGATTAATGATAAAGTTATAGGTATGACAAAATTCTTAAAAGTAATAAGAGAAATTATTTATTTAATTAGATGAACCTTCAAATAAGGTGATTCATTTATTAACATTATTTATTCTATTATAGCTTTACCGACATCGAGTATATAGTGTTAGAGATTAAAATATCCTTTTAAATTCATCAAAATTTTATCTTTAATGAAATAATTTCTCAAATTCTAAATAAATTATATGTTATTTACCTTATTAATTTTATTTTTTACATTGAAAATACACCTAACCGAACTACCATTAAGTGATTAATCATCTGGGAATAGTTCCTCCTTGACTGATGGTGCTATCCATTGGATCTGTATGTTGGTGACTTCCCAGAGATCACTCTCATCACTCTGCACAAGCACTTGCTTCTGTTTCATCTCTAGTATCATCCTCTTGAGTAGCTTTGGCACGACCTCCTGCATCACCAGCGATGGTAGACCCTCCTCTCCAAGGCTGGCCTTCATACAAGTGTCCATCCTTCGCAGCAATCCAAGCCAAAAGGTTCTAAAGCCTGGTCCAGCTGCCAGCCGAATCATAAAACATAGGTAAACCTCCACCATCTGCTCCAATGCCATCTTCAACGTCCCCTCCATGCTCCGCATCTCCCGTTCCATTCCATCCCGTCTAGAATACTCCACCATCTTTTCATGAAGATCATCCACCATCGCAAAAATCACCAGGTTGAAGCTCGACGCATAGCTCCCCGCCGTCCACTCCAGTTCGTCCGCCACCTCCAAGAAGCACCATCCCAGTGCCTCCACCGCTTGGTTCCTTATCTCCTCTCTCCTCACCAGGCTTGTCTTCCGCAATGCCTCCGCCAGCTTCATGAATAGGTTCGTCGCTGCGAAACTATTTCCCTGAATGCTGGACGCCTTATTTATTCCTTCCTCTGTGGACGAGCTGCTGTTGTGCATGTTGGAGCTCCCTGTCTCATAAAAACTGGACTTTTGCCACTGTATGATCCACTTGACGGAACTAGCCATTAGATTCAGAATTTGGGAGCTCGTCTCGACCGGGCTGATCTTCAGTGCAGCAAACCCAAAGGCAGCCTCAATGCAATAGGCGTAGTTACTCCTAGTGATGTGGTCGCCCTCTGTCATCAGGCCTATCAGGGTCTCTACCCCTCGATCAAAGTTCTCCGGGTGCCGCCCCGTCACTGACAGCAGGTGGAATAGCGTCTTCCACCCAAGTGTCGTCTGCACACTTCTTGCATATTTGCTCAAGAGCTTCACCGTCGCCTCAGTCACACTCTCATTGCACGCATCTAAGATATCCTTGTCCAGCTTCCATGTCAAATTGATTGACTTGAAAACCATATCCTCTGACTGCCGGTCCTGTAATCTTGGCGGCTCCGAAAGTATCAGAATCACCACCCGTAACAGGGTAACCATTGCCTTCTCAGCAAATGGGCATGGCGAGAACTGAGGTACTTGGGACACCAATGCCAGGCAGTCATGAAACTGCATCCAAAATGCGCTAATGCGGTGAAGGTTGGCTGTTATGACGATGAAGATGAGGTCCCAACAGAATCCAACCGTTTCCTCTTCCTCCACTGACGTGCTGAACTTTTGCCCCTTACCAGCCGCAGCAAAGACGAGGGCTCGTATAAGGTGCTGCAATGACTCTTGAGGCAGCCTCGCGCTATCCTTAAATATGTTACTGATTTGGCACTGTTGTATTATCTTGAGGTTATTTTCCATGTCGCTCACAGCATTCAACATCGAGTCGGCACCGGCTTCGAGCGAGAGGAGCTCTGTGAACCTCCCGACCAGCCCAGAAACGTTTCGTCTGCCGCTGCCCAGGTTGGATGATGGGTAGATCACGCCGGACCCAGACTCTGACTTTGAATGACGACCTCCTCCATCGTTGTCTATGTCGGCCTGTATTGCACTACGGCAAGTCTCGAGAAGTGTAGGCGGCAATAGCTTTAACCTGTTAAGCTTTAGGAGACAGTCTACCATGTTTCTCCAAGCTCCCCTGATTGACTCGCCGAACTTGTTAGCGATTGTGAAAATCGCCAGCGTTGCCATCCTCGGCTTCACCTCATTTGAGAAGCTGAAGACGATCTCCTCTGCGGTGGCATATGGATTGAGTAGTGTGGTGTACTTGCACAAAGAAGACAATAGTTCATCAAGGATGTCCTCCAAACCGTATCTAGCAATCCGGGCAATGGAGAATAGCCCTTCGATGCACTCTTGGAGCACATTCTCATCGTCAGTTTGCTCGAAGATGACACAGAGGGTGGCAACCGATAAGCCAGAGATGGTGTTGAAAACCTCCCGACAAAGCTTGTGCTTATAGTCGCACAGTATGAAGGGCTCCACTGTACGCGTCTGTTTCATGAGGTTAGCCCAAAGGTTGGAGTTCATCTCAAAAATAACGGCACTAGATGAATCGAAGAGGGTGATTGCATTTGTGGAAATGGAGAGGAACAACTCCGAGAGATACTCTCGGGGAAGATCCACGCCTCCATTAATAGCTCTGTTGTTCCTTATAAATTCATCCTCTGTCATCTTTTTCTTCACCTGCGGATTATGCTGGTCTGTGTTGAGCATAATGAGTGAGTAACAGAGAATGAAGACGGCATCTTTGCTCACAAAAATCCCAGATGTCTGCTGGTCATAGAACCTCTCTGAGAAGGCCTCGAGAATGCGTTGGATCTTTTGGGATTCACCGGGGAGTCGAAAAGTCTCGAGAAAGGTTCGGAGGGCAATGTCAAGGATCACCCCATCGAATTCAAATGTCTGTGCAAACTCCTTAAGGACCTTAATATTGAAGTCGTTGGGCTCGCCCAAGTAATCGCCAATCTTATTCTTGTCGAGCCTCGGCGTGTAGCGAAAGAAGTAGGCAATGCTTTTAGCATCCGGCGGGCTTGGCACCAGCCGACAAATGTTGAGAAAAGCCATTCCCTTCTTCTCGTTCCTGTTGTAATGATTGGCGGCCATCATGATCTTCTTCTTCTTTAGCTTTCTCATCCTTACAAATTCGACCCAGGAATCTGGATCCTTGTGCATGTCACAGCGCTCGAGCCAGAAGGGCTTAAACTCGGAGTCATCGATCGCGTATGCATCTCGACTAAGGGCATGGTGAATTTTAATACCATCGGCGATGTTGTGAATTATGGTGATTAAGGCTTCAAAGGCCTGGAGCTGCATCGACGATACTGGACTACTCATGGGGTACGTTGTCTTGCAGAGAAGCTTTACAATTTCCTCCAACACATTGTGCCGGATAGGGTCGCAGTCATAGTTCACATATATTTCCATTATGAAATTGGGTTGTCTGCAAAAACTTGTGACACCCTCGACCGCCACTTCTTGGAGCTGAGATCCGTAACTCCCCTTGGCGATCTTTAACAGCACGTAGATGAAGAATGCCTCTAATTGCAACCTCAAAGACCTTCAATATTTAGAAACCCGAACAAAATGAAGAAGGGAAATCCATCGAAATGAATGGAAGATGGCATGAAGATTAAAAAAAAAAAGATAATCATATAATAAAAATATTTATAATTTGAACTCAATAATTTACCTGCGAAGAAAATGATAGAGACTGAAAACAATGTTGCAGGTCATGGAGAGGATGCGTTGGCCAGATCGGGTACCATAATGGATGAGATGGTGGAAAAGATCATCCTGAATTATGTGGAGAAGGCCGGGGTGATGGTTGATGCTGTCGCCGCCGAGCTCTACCACGGTGTTAATGAGTAAGAGGACGAAAAGCTGGAACTCCTCGTCAGAGCTGGCGTCGGCAGTTTCGGGGTCGACGGGCTCTTCAACATTGATGAGAGAGCAGAGGAAATAGAAGATATCAATCATACATTGCGCCGTGTAGCTCACGTGAAGGGCATTTTTCTCCGCCTCAGAGCCGGAGTCTAGGGGCCCACCGTCCGAGTATCGCATATTGCTGAGACGAGAATATATGCCCTCGATAAGGTCGTGCATTGCATGACGAGCGCTGCGCTGTAGGAGATCACTGCGATCGGCGGACTGCTGAACAATCTGAAAGCAGGAGCTGACGATGGTGCAGATTGCGTGATCGGTCAGTAGGATAGAGGCATTGGAGCACATCACGGCGGTGAGCACCTGATGGATATGCATGAGGATGGTGTCCTCTGATGCAGGATCGGTGAGCTCTAGACGACAATTGGTAATGGCGAGGACCACCGCGTGGATTGCCTCGCGGGCACCGGGGGTGATCTCGCTAAAGATGTCGAGGCGGATGATCTTTAGCACTGCGTAAAGGGAGGCGCTAGTGGAGGCCGCCGTGACATCTTCGCTTTGTATAATGTCGAGGAAGGGGGAGAGGTAGACCATCGGGTCGAGGGAGTGCCAGCTGCCACGAAGGGGGTGGAAGATGATGGAGCGTAGAGATAGAAGGGACTGGACCTGATGGGAGTTGTATGAATCAGTTTCAGGAGCTCCAGGAAGGGTGGGGCCGATGGTGGGGTCTGGAAGCTGGCGAATCACGGCAAGCATCATCCCCACCTCCGTATTCAGCGTACAGGAGAGGCCCAGTTCACAAAGCCGCCGGTGCCCGCTGCACGGTGGTGGCAGATGGCCTCCGGTGTCGTCGTCGTTGGTCGCTCCAGCCATTGGATTAGCAGTTCGCTTGGGCCTCATCACGGTGGAGTGACTCGAACATCCATTTTGCTAACAAAATGTTAAGGTTCATCCGGCTGAACTCTAGCTGCTCCACACAATTTTCAATACCTCTTCCTTTAAATAGGGACTTGCCAAATCTATTTACGCTCCTGCTAATCCGGATATATAACTATATATATACAAACGATGATTAGAATGCCAGTTAGTTAGAGATGTAAGGTGGAGATTTGCCATTCTGCTCTCTACAAGAAAAATAGCTAAAAATAGTAAATTGGAGGCTAAAGCAAATAGCGATCACATATGTTTTTTGATCGCTAAATTAGTGACCATTGATTAAAATTGGTCGCTAAATTTTATCATATTAGCGACCATTTTTTTAATGTTTCCTTTGGTTGCTAATTTCATTTATTAACTTTTTGCTATTGCCACCAAAATAAAGCTTGGTCGCTAAACAAGCAACCAACGCATGCACACTTAAAATTGGCATTTAAATATTTCTTGTTAATTCAATAGATAAATTTTGCAATAGAGAAACAACGGTAAATTTATTGCCTTGAGGAAATACAGAAAATTTATAGAATCAAAATCTTTTAACTTCTATACAAATAAATAGAAAAATTTACAAGAGAGGGACTTTTTCCTCCTCATATCATCACAATTAAAGGAAACTGTCCAACACCAAGATGTAAGCATACCATCGTTAGATGTAGTCGAAGGTATATGACCATTAATTATCACGTATAAAAGAGGCAAAAAGATCTCACGCCAGCCACTTCGGCCGATCAGTCGCCGGCAAACGCCGCACCACCCCACGCCGCCATGGCCAGCTACTGTCGCCGCTCAGCTCCTGGCCACCTCGCGCTGCTGGCTGCCATCGTGTTCTTTGGCATTAATTTATTGGGTTAATTAATAAATGATTCTTGTTAATTGATGTTTGATTCTGATTTTTAAGGCTGGAAACGCAGGATAATAGAGTGGCCAGGAGCTGAGCGGCGACAGTAGCTGGCCATGGCGGCGTGGGGAGGAGAGAAGTTTGGAGGATCGGGGAGGAGGGGAGTTCGGGTGCTTTTTAGGAGGTGATAAATTTTTTTATATAATTAGTTTTATTAAATGTAATTACAACTTTTTTTATTTATATTCTTTTGATTTTTCAAAAAAAAAAAAAAAACCTGTAGCCGTGCTGAGACTTTCCCTCTTCAGCTGCTATGCACGTTTTCTGTAATTGGCCGCAGTTTTTAATTTAAATTCTTTATAAAAAAGAATATAAATTATAAAATATTGGTCGCCCAGAATTGTCTGAACCGGATCGGCCGTAACAGGTCGTCAATAACGCCGTCACTCAGCAACGGCCGTTATAACGGAAGGGTTGGCCGTGGAACAAATTTTATAGAAAAATAAATTGTCAGAATTTCCATTAAAAATATTGATACTATTTTGGATTCATGTAATATAACTTATTATTTATTAATATATTATTTTCATCTCAAAATATATTAAAAAATATTAATGTTTATTAGAATTATTTCTTAATTAGATATTATTACATATATATATTTTAAATTTTATATTAAAAATTCTTATAAAATAATTAAAATTTTTATATCCAAATGTCAGGATAAAAAAGTGATCAAAATATAATTCAAAAATTTAAAATCTATTTTAAAATTAATGCAATATTAACTTCCTATATATTAAAGTTATTTTAAAATATATCAAAGTATTTTCAAGATCATGCTTAAAATATTTTGATAATTTTTTTTTCTAAATATTAATAAGAATGAAGCTTAAAGTATTTAAACACAATTTATTGCTAATAATGTGAATTAAATAATTTATTTTGTAAAAGAAAAAAATTTGCACTGAAGATTACTAAGAATGAAGCTTAAAGTACTTAAACACAAAGTTGACACATGATGAAAGTTATAATGCTACTGAAGATTACTAAACTAGTCCTCTATTAGAGTTGGACAATGAAGTAGCTTGGTTTAGACATTTGCTCATATAATCTTACTAAAGATGGAATCCTTTTCATTATTACTATTCCGACTGTTAAAATGAGGTCAGCTTGCCTTGGACTAAATCTTTGCACCAACCCATTACGATCAAAGTCGAATCACGAGCCTATTAATGAAGCAAATTCAAAGAGCGTCCCTACGGTTGAAATTATAAGAAGGAGCACACGTAAATATTACTTTAAATAGGAGGAAATTTGTTAAAGTGGATGGTGCAGCTTTTTTTTCTGAATTAAAGTTATTTTTTATGGGTGTAAATTTTTGATGGCATTGGATTCCTAATAAAATTATTAACCAAAGCATAGGAGCATGTACTTTTTATCTCTTTGTTTAGCAAGGTCATATCACACGAGCTATAAAGCATTGTTTTTCAAATCAAATGATGTTGTGGGGACAAATTTTTAGAACGAGCTTGCGTAATGTAGATTTTAGGGAAAAGACTAGATTTTTTAAAAATTTAAAAACGAGTAGATGCGCCGTTCTATTTGGCGCATTCAAAGAATGCGCCGAATGTTTATGCGCTTTCTTTGAATGTTTCGAAACATTCGGCCCACATTTTGAACAATGCGCCAAACTAGCTGGCGCATTCTATAGAGAATGTGCTAAATTAGGTGGCGCATTCTCTAGACTGCACCAAATAAGATCGCGTATTCTATCTCCTCTGCTGGTTCGCTTGCACAAATTTCCGCAAATTTCTGTTCGTTGCGGGAACAAGATCCGCTTATCCCGTGAGTTAGCGTGGAAATGAGAGCGGCATATAATTGTGGTGGTTGGACGGTAAAGGCTGAAGGAGGGTTATTGCTTAAAAATAGAGTGTTGGTGTGTTGAGGGAAATACAATTCAGACGTCTTCAAGCCCTCCGATTTGAGAAGAACGTGAGTTTTTTTTTTTTTTTTTTGAGAAGTTTGAATTTGTTATGTAAAAATATTTATATGTTAAAGTTAGTGTTTTTGTTATTGGTTTTATCTTGTGTTAGTTATAGAAATATAACTTGTTGAAGTTCTAGAAATTTTGTTATGATAAAATTAGTATTATCTTATTTTGTTCTGTAGAGAAATTTATGTAGAAGTTTTAGAAATTTTGTTTATGTTAAAGTTAAGGAATAGTTCTTGTTTAATAAGCGCATATAGATGAGGATCATACATATTTTGACCAAAGTAGTATTTAGAATCAAATTGAAATATTTTTTGGAGACCAAAAAATTCTCCTCAAGTGAACTTAATTCGTAGTACTCTTCAAGAAAGGTAGACAAATATGAATAAGCTCTTACATATTTCATTGTAGTGTCATATAATGATTGACATTCATGACATTGAACTCGAAATAGATATAAAACCTATATAGGAAATATTTGAGGCTCGAATGCAACTTGGTTTTATAATAAATCTTCCACATTAGCAAGATTAATTTGTATGTTGGATGGCACATCAAGTATATAGTGCCAAGATTTACATTTCTAATAAATTTACAATATCATGGGGCTAGAAATTTCTAGATTTTTGATGAAAATGGTTACATATACACATTATATTGTGTTAACTTATGTATAGCAGAAAGAAGCGCTATTAATTATTATAATATGTTCTTATTGTATTTTTTTTCTTTGTCTTTATCTTTTATTGTCAATATATAGGTTGTACTTAAAAATGCTTATAGACAGAAAATTTAGTATTAAAAATTTATTTATTAATATTTTCATAATATTTAATTTTTTTAAACCCACTACTTATGGATAAATCCTTTTGTTTTTTGTGTTTAAATGATAATGTTTAAATATTAATAAACTTTATATTTATACGAATTAATTTAATGTTTAATGAATCATAAATTTTATAATTTTTTAAATGTTAAAATTTGTAAAAATTAAATTAATTATTATAAATATAAATTAAATTTATAGATTTAAATTTAAATGAAAATGTTTATAAATGCTAAATAAAGTATTATTAATAATTATTAATTAATTAAATTTTTTATATATCATTTAGTCCAGAGATATTTCATTCTAAAATTTATGAATATTTATTTTTTTAATAAAATTTTAATTAAAAAAGGAATAATTAAACTGTTTGGTAAATATTAAATAATATTATAACTGAAATATTTATTAATTTATTTTTTAAGAAATATAAATTGTAAATAATTAAATGTTATCTTATAGTTTAACTTATAAGTTAAATAAGTTAAATAAGATAACATTCAATTAAAGTTAAAAAGGAATATTTTGAATTAAATTAATTATTTATAATATAATTAATTTTAAAATTTTAACTTAAATTTAAATAGTTATAATTAAACTTATAGTTTAGCTACACGGTTATGATAATATACATCCTCTTATAACTATATTTAAGTTAATTTATTTCGAATATAGTAATTAATCTTATAACTATATTTTAGTTATAATTTTAATAGTTTTAATTAAACTATATTTATCTGATAGTTTGACTTATAAGAATAATAGGATTATTTTACTTATAAGTGAAATAATAAAATATAAATTTAAATAATTAAATGTTATCTTACAGTTTTAAGATTAATTCTAATAGTTATGAATATTTATTTGTTTTTAAATAAAATTTTAATTAAATAAGGATTGATTAAATTGTTTGTAAATATTAAATAAAATTATAACTTTAAAATTGAGTTAAGTAAAGTTTTTATTAATATTAATTATAAATAATTAAATGTTATCTTATAGTTTAAAGATAAATATTAATATTAGTAATTGAATTGCCTTAAGTAGTTCAATGTTTATTTGTAAATATCATTTTTATTTTATTGTTTTAAAAATTAGAATCAAATATTAATTATTATTTAATTATATATTTATAAATCTATAAATTTTTAAATGATCTATATTAATTACATATATTTTAAATATTTAAAAATTTAAAATGTTAATCATAGTTAATGAAATATTTAAAAATTTAAAATGTTAATCATAGTATGATGCACTAGCAGTGGGGAAAGCTTTCACATTAACAGAATCAACGCAGTCCACTGAACTTCATGGAGGCTTGATTTTCCATATGAAGGAAGCCTTACAATGTGCAGTTAATGTATGGTTTATCGCCAATAATATTCAGTATATCAAATGTAGCTCTAATAAGAGCAGACTCAGTACCGTCATATGTGCTCATCATGATAACCCACAAAGGCCTTATGGGTGGTGCCTACGTGCAGCACAAAGCAAGCAACTTGGGGGGCTTTAGAGAATATCTGACTGTGGTCCACAGCACACCTGTACACATGCTATATGATGGGCGGTCATCGTAATTGTACATCAAAATTCGTATGCACATACATTATTTCAATTGTGTGTCAGTAGTTAGACATAAAGCCAAGGGAGATAATTGCCCAATTATAGTCAAAATTTGACATAAAGCTTTCATATGTCAAGGCATGGGATGCTCGTTGAAAGGTGATACAGGCCATATTTGGTACATATGAAGAATCTTACTGCTCCCTTTATCGATTTATTGAGGCAGTCCACATTACTATCCCGGGTACTATATATAACATTGAAGTAGTTGGTAACTCTCGATTTAAGAGCATTTTCTAGGCCATCGGTGCATCTATCATCGGATGGAAATACTATTAGATTGTTCTTAGCTTGGATGGAACTTTCTTGCTAGGGAAGTATTGTGGTACCCTTCTAGCTGCTATTGGGTTGGATGGCAATGGTGGTCTGTTCCCACTTGCATTTGCAGTAGTTAAAGCAGAGACTAATGAATCGTGGATTTTGGTTCTTACGAATGCTTCACGATCTTATTCCAATTGTTAGAGAATAACCATTCCTATGCATAATATCGTATAAGCATCTCGGGCTTGTTAGGGGATGTCATGAAGTATTTCCAAATGACATACACAGACATTGCCTTTGGCACCTGCATGAGAACTTCAAGAAGGCTGTACAACGTCTAGGTGTTCATGATAGTGAGGGATTAGCTGTAATGATGTATAATGCTGGAAATACAGATGATACAAATTACTTCAATCACATGATGAATGATATAAGGATGACGAAGAAAGAGGCTTTCGATTGGCTAGTTCAACACGATGTAGAAAGGTGGACTTTACTTTTTGATAGAGGGCATAGATACGGTGTTATGACAATAAATGCCTCAGAATGCTTTAATGGAGTTCTTAAACGTGCCCGTGGTCTCCCAATACAAGGCCTAGTAATAGCCATTTTTTATAATCTTGTTGCACTATTTAACAAGCGATCGGTTGAGGCTTCAAATTTGATAGATCAAGCTGACTCAAACTTTGTCCCATGCATTAAGATTAGCGTTTAACGATTTGAGTGGGAGGCACGTCATTGCCCAGATCCAATAATGATTACTAATTCAGAATTTTAAGTTTTTGACATGTCCAACCATGCATAGAAGGTAGAGGTAACCGGGACAACTACATGCAAATGTACGTACAGTAAGCCACAAATTTATCACATTCCATGTGTCCATGTAATTACAACTTCCAAAATTAGGTGTTGGGATCACACATCGTTTGTGTCACCGTATTACACACTGCAATTATATAGAGATAGCTATGTAGAGGTTTTTCATGTCATTCCAGATAAAGACATTTGGCCTGCATTTAACGTTGATCATGGTATTATCCCTTTGATTGCCCCTGCATTTAGGCATCGTGTTGGCTGATCGCGCTCTAACAAAATAAGGAACACAATGGATGAGCCTTCCAATGCATCAGTAAGGGTTTGTGGCTTTTGTAAGAATCATGGGCACAATCGAGCAACATGCCCAAATAATCCTAGCTCTTCTAGGTTCGGATGACTGCCTTGGTCAAAATATCTTTCATATTTATTTTAATTTTGAGCTTTCATAAATGCCTAATATAAGATCCTTTAATACACTGGAAGATACGGGAGACACAATCTATAGTAGACTGTACCTAGTTATAAGACGTTCAGCTATGTTGTCGAACATAATTGTGTGAAATGTGTTTTTTTGAGCATTTCTTTTGGTTGGCTATACATTAATAGTGGTTGTACTAAAATTTTTTTATTTTGCATCTGATGTTTGAAGTATATGTTATCTTTGGTTGCATAAATTATGTGTCCTACTAATTGTTTTCTAAATTTCAGTATATTAAAACTATGTCGTTTATTTGAAAGATGTTATTCATATTATTTTTGTTATGAGGAGATTCATGAAAATAAAAATACTGTAATATTGAAAAATGATGTGAAATGATTGATAAATTATGGTAGTCTGATAGCTTCTTTTCTAAAGCTCCAATAGTCATGGCAGAAAGAACAGGCAAATCATCACAACATCGTGCACGTGGGGGTAGTGTCCCGCAGGTGCCATCTGAAAACTTCACAGATGTTCAGTTGAGCATTGCATCATTAGGAGCTTCACACAGAGCTTACGATCCAGAACATGCATGCAATCATTATTTTAACAATTTTTCTATATCAATTGTGTTAAGTTTGATGAAAAACCTTTTATATTTTGCAGGCATCTCCATTAGTGGCATCAACGCATTTATGCATGGTTCGTGAATGGCCAGTACATTGCCCACGATTAGTATATGTTCTTAAGGCTGTTGGTTTGGATAGTGTTCAACACTTGCAGTTTATTAGATTGGACCACAATCTTATCACAGCTTTGGTTGAGAGGTGGTGCCCTATGACAAACAGTTTCCACTTTACGATTGGGGAGATAACTATCACACTGCAAGATGTTCAGGTGCTTCTTAGTCTTAGAGTCGCTGGTCCTCATATTATTGGTCCAATAGTTATTGGAGAAGATTTACGTGGCAGAGTTAGCCTGATTATTGTGATGAGCTTCTTGGCACCCACCCTAGTCGTGACATTATTTATCATGATCCTGGAGATGTTGATGTTCAGGCCAGCTTCAGAATGGGTAGTGCGCAAGTAGAGTTCATGGTACCACTTCGATGGTTGAGATGGACTTTTTATAGAGAATCATACGATGACTTGCCACCAGCCATATTCTTGCAGCATGTTCGAGCTTACATATTCATGATTGGATGTTTTCTTATACCAGACACATCACGATCGCACGTATCGTTACAGTGGTTGCCCTTACTTTCAGACCTGAATACATTTGGTGGTATGTCCATTGGCAGTGCAGTTTTGGCACATCTATATAGAGAGTTGTGTCTTGCCACTTGACCTACACGCACATATATTGTCAGATGTGTGGCTCTGCTACAAGTATGGTCATGGGAGCGAGTGTAGGTTGGAAGGAAAACTCTTAGAGTACCTCATCTAGTTGAGTTGGATGGACGACCACTTGAATGTAGGTATGCAGTACAATGCAAATAAATACAGTTGTGCTTACTAATTCGCATATAAACAAAAAGGTTTAATTTTTTTTTTTACAGGTGGGGCGAAGATCGGGTTAGGGAGATTCCATCAGGCAACACAATGACATACCGAGATGAACTTGATGGTTTACGGGTTAGCCATGTATGTTTAAATACATTTAATTTGATACGTATTATTTGCAAGTAATCATGTAGAAAATAATTTTCATATTAACATGTTATAGGTAAAGATGACTCCATACACAGATGTAGTTCTTGCTTCATTACTGGAGCAATGCCATGTGTCTAGGGAGTTATGGACAACACAGTCCCGATGATAAGCTGGAAACATGTAGAGTGGCACCTTCCTGATCGAGTTATAAGGCAATTTGGAGGAGTATAATTCACCAATTTGGAGCCTATGGAGAGAGGGTTCAAGAGGATAGATGGCTGAGGGTGGGCTGACATGGACTAGACAGTTAAGTACAAGACATACATTGAGATGTGAAATAACATATATGTATATCTTGTTCCAGTGATTCCACCGGAAGGTAGTGACAATTAGGAGTTTGGTGCATGCCTACTACGGTACCTGTCCTAGGCATCTATTTACTTATTGTAGCCTCAGACTTTACCTCCAGAAACTTTCTTCCCAAGATCACCTGGAGTGCGATTGGTGGTACGTATCCTTTCTTACTTTCATATATTAATCTCACTAAATTTTTTTTGCATTATTACACTTTCTCTTATGAACAAACACTATAGGCTGACTACTACATACGGAGTTACGACTTGCTAAAATCGCTGTGTGGCGAACACGGTGAAAATGCAAGCTCACTATATTTGGTCATTAATCAAGTTGTAGAGCTAGCAGATAGAGTATAAAGATCAGTCTACATTGATTATAGTACTTTCAATACCAGTACAGATGACCAACCCCGATACAGGGCCCAAGCAGCTCAGGATTCCAGACATTCTACCTCGAATGCACCATCTGCATCCATTGGGGGTATATGAGGGAATCAGAAATGCAAAGGCAGAGTATGGATCCATCTAGACATTCAATGTATGTAGGTACAAGGGATTTTTACATGCCCTCCACATATGATGTAGGATAATCATTGATGCCTACTCAACAATTTAGTACTTATGATGCACAAGTCGGCCATCTTCTAGATCTCAATTATGCCAGTCACTCCCAACAGACACCTTCATATTCATCATTTAACGTGTTGATTCCTCATTGGATGGCACCTTTGGGCCTATCATCATCACCAACAGAGAAAGATTTATTGTTACAACAAGGACATCATTCCCAGGAGTACCAGCATGTCGAGGGGGAGGAAGATGTAAATGTTCTGGCACCCTTGCAAAGGAGAGTATGATGACCTACATCTAGATTTACCCTGGGTAGTGATGTTATTCCCCATAATAGATGGAGGAGATAAATTTGTATTTTATTTCATCGACTTTTATATAGTAATGTACTATGGATATGTATGTTAGTTTATTTCCTCCGTACATGTTCTAGATTGCTGTAATGTGAACTCCTATCAATGATTAATGAAAAATTATAAAAACCTGCATATTTTTTATAAAAATATATAGACGAAGATAACATTAAAAATATATAGACGAAGATAACATATAGACAAAGATAAGATAACGAAATGATGACATAATAAACTAAATTACATAGACACGCTTCATACTAAATAAAAATAATATGGTAAAGATAACATAAAAGAAGCATAAGAAGATAACATGTAGACGATAACATAGATTTGCTAATTCCTAAGTAGCATATGCAGATGTGATTGGAGCTGAGTTTGTGTTGGACAACATTTAAGATGAAACTCAAACTCATATTACATGTCTTTCCAGTCCTCAACATTGAAGAATTATCTAGGCTTTCCATCAGGTAATACCTCCTTCACCAGATCTTTATAAAAATCCATAATGAACTGGTAAAAACTTGAACGCCAACTATGATATAAAATAATATGTTCGATGTCAAGCTCGCTGCAGTCAATATTTGGCGGGGAATGGCCTCCTTCTTTGTGGTGTTTCATCTCATGATATCACATTTATAAGAAATGAGGGCTAACAAGGTGACCATTCTCTTGGCGAAACCTAATTTGAAGAGATTTCCAACCGGCATCATTTAAGAAATCTCTTGTTCTATAAAGTTTAACCCTAATTAACTCAGAATGCATATTCCAGAGGCAATCATCCTCTTCTTCTGACCATTCATGGACGCAACACCTAAAGATCTTATTCACACTCGCTTGTTGCTCCAACGGACTATCACCAGCTCGCACTATACAAACATGTATTCTTTGGCTTGTATCATCGAACCTTTCTTTATTAGGGATGTCGTTAATCCTTTCCATACATGGCCATAACATTTTGAATAACTCTACTAAGATTTGCAAGGAAAATTGAGCTAGCATAACATAAATCTTATGCATCCAAATGCTCAATTTATAGACCAAGATAAACAGATATCTTTACATATTATTATGAGCATACTAAGCTGCCAATATAAAGTGATTTGACCACACATACAAATCTATCAATTTAAAGTGATTTGACAATAGATGAATATATATCAATTTATAGTGATTTGATAACACATACTATTATATCAATATAAAATGATTTGATAACACATATATTATATATCAATATAAAGTGATTTAACAATGGCAAATATATAAAAAGGAGCTCATTTAATAAGCGAATATGTAGAAGGATCATATCAATGAAAAAATTTAAAAAGGAGCAAAATTGGTTACTATAGGAATGAGATGATCAAAATTAATTTGTAAACCCAGTTTTTATATAAATCGGATGATTAAAATCTGGTTTCTATAGAATTATCCAATTTCTATAACCAGGTATATTTTGAGTTGAATTTGTATTATTAACTATTTAAAATGCTTATACATTAATTAATAAATTTATACTTATTATGTATATAATTTATTATATTTTTAAAGGAATTATTAATTTTTTAATACAAATGTGCACTTATTGTGGACATTGTATTCCTCTATATAAAATAAATAATGTCTACTTGCTCAGAATATTAGATTCCTCTGCTCAAAAATATCACTGAAAGGATAGGATTCTTATATCATCTTGTTGACCGTACTTGAACATATCATATAACTGGCAATATCCAATCCCATCATATAGCCTGTAAAGTTATAAGATCCATTAATATCCTATTATATATTTTGGCTGTAAGTGATACTTGGACGTGTTTATCCTATGCTATTTAAAGAGTGCATACATAATATTTGAAGTATATTTTTAAAGATAAATCATCCCGTGCTATCAAATCAGGCTATGTAATCAAATTAACTAGTATTATCAACTTAGCATGTGTTGCCAAGTCACTATATACTGCCAAATCATGTTATATTTGACCAACTCAAACCAACATGTGCTATCAAATCACCATGTTCTATTTATTAATTATTTAGTAACTCATAATTGATCATGAAAACTGTTGTTCATCGCCTATAAATTGATTATGCAACTGGTTCCCTATATTCTCAGCTTCTTCTAAAGATTTCATTATGCTTGTTTTATGTTCTTGTACAATACATCAAAAAGAAAAAATCCCTTTGAAGAGCTTGATTATGGAGGGCAGCACAAGATTAAAGGAATGTTTAGCACATTCCACTGATGATGCGTTAGAGGTGAAGGCATCCAATGAGCTTTATCGTTGCTGTATGCATTCTTGGTCCGACATGGAAGACTGCATATTATGGGACACATATGGCATAGCTTTGATGATTCGCTCTTACAGGGTTGAAGATAATTTGAACGATGAAGGTTGGTAATATGTACAGAGGAGGGTTATGAAAATGACAGGACATCTAGCACCGATGAAGATTCTAAAGGCAAGACAAGCTGAAACAAAAAGGTTTGAAAATGGATCGGTTGAGGTGATTGTGGACACCCCAACGACTGATTTATGTCATTGTATTCTCTACCGAAAATGGCATCCAGCGGCAGATACATTCCTCATTAAAATATATGAATCTGATATATTGGCCAGGTAAAAAGAGGAAGGAGTTTCTCAATGCATTAGATTGGCAATGCATCCAGCATTGATTTTAACAGAAATTTGGTTACTGCCCAACCCAAACACAACTCCAAGCTCGCACATGCATCGTCATAAATAATTGTTGATGTTATTATGCTTTTAGAACTTTCTAACGAGGTCCTAATTATATTTTTAATGAATGTGATGTCAATGTCTTTTGTGTTTGTTATCCTCGAAGTTAGTATGTTTTAAGGATTTGTATGTTCATGTATGTGTTAATTTGGTTCTCAATTTATGGTTCTAGTTATTGTTGGAATGTTGCTTATGAGTTTAGAAATTTAATATAATTTTTTATTATTTAAATTTACTAACATTAGTCAATGAACAATTAAAATTTTTCTTTATAATATGAATAACTTACTATTTATTATTAAATTAAATATATAATAAAATTGATTTTTTAAAATATTTGAGCTAGGGAAAAATCACTTGGTTAATGGGCCATTAGTTAAAAATTGACCTGTTAAGCGGATGATTAGTTAATCTGAGAGCTTATCACATGTTTACCTACTTTAAAATTATTTAATGCGTCCTTAATCATCTAATTACATGGTTAGTGGATATGTGCATAGAATTAGCCAAATAGTTATAGAATTAGCCAGACTATTTGATATATTCAGAATTAGCCAAACAGTTTGGCTAATTCTATAGAACTAGCCAAACCATTTGGCTAATTCTATGGAAAATGCTAAATAGTTTGGTGAATTCAGAATTAGCCAAATAATTTGACTAATTCTATAAAACTAGCCAAACCATTTGGGTAATTCTATAGAAAATGCCAAATGGTTTGGCTTATTTAGAATAAGCCAAACTATTTGGCTTTTTCTATATAATTAGCCAAATGGTTTAGCTAGTTTGCTTCTTCCTAAATTTCTACAAAATTTTGCTCCTTCTCCTAATATAAAATTTTCCCAAGTTCCTTCTTAAAATTTAGCCAAGCTGTATCATCTAAACAATATAAATCAATTATTTATTAAACTCTTAATGTATGCATTTTTGCACATCCTCTATATAAGTGATGCATCTGGTGAGGGAGTTAAATATTAAGCGGAGTTTCTTGTATTAGTTTTTTTTTAGATTACTTAAGTCCTCAATTTTTTTTCAAGTTTACACCAGAAGCATTGGCATATTTTAGAGAAGGTTTGGGGCACCCAACGAAAGACTTGGTTGATGCTAGAAGCGTACAGTCGTATGACTGTGTGACTAGATTTTTTGATACTCCGCTAGAGTTGATGGCAAGGGCAAACAATATTTTTAGGTGTTTCATCAATTAATGGACGGAGGAAATCTACTGTTACTTTTGAACTTGCATGAGAAAGCTATAAAGATAAACTTATATAAATCAGGAAATTTCTTAAATGGTTGAGGTTGGAAATATTTGTAGCATAAGTTCTTTGAGCATGATCATCACATGGTTGGCCTCGACTTTCTGTAGATACGTTACCATGAGTTACGAATCGAAAGAGAAGGTTGACATTCAAGTGACATTCAGAAAGCGTCAATAGACCTTGATCATATTATTATCTATCATCCTTTGATTTTAGACGAGAAAAGTTTTATGTTGGACTTCTATACTAATCAGATGAAGGAGTTATTATCAAGAGGCATGAGAAGTAAGTATTTGAATGGAGCGGAATAGCAAGACCTTCAATTCGAGTTCCAGTTTAACTTCAAGCGTTGTCCAACTCAAAGTCAACTCTAAGCTCGTCTACATACCATAGTGGAGAAGAAGTAGCATTATGTACTCTTCTATATGTTGCTTGTACTTTTTGTTTAGAGTTTGTATAATGCTAATAGGTTATGTATTCTCCTATGTTTTTAATGAAGGTTAATTTATTTATGTTTATAGTAATTTTTTGTCATGAAATTTTATTATTTGTACTCTACTTGTGTGAAATATTTATATATCATAATATAAAGTATATTAAATAGGTAATGAAATAGTATGTTAGTATGAATATATTATTTTATTGATTTCAAAAATTCCAAATACATTAAGTCTGAATTTATTAAAAATAAAAGTTACAAGATTTTACTAGAGCTTATATAACTATAGTATACTGTATACAAACATGCAAACTAGCCTCCTCGTTAGCGTCAAATGGCATCAATGCCAGGGGTATATCAGGTAGGTGGTTGTTAGGTTCTTGACTACATATGTGCCCCATGGTGCCTGAATTCCTCCTCCTCATCCTATGTTTTAGCTACCGCTATATGTCCCTACTGTCAAAGCAAATCATGTTGCATCAAAAATATTGGCAAACCCAGTGGAGACATCCATCCTAGAATATTCATACCCGGTGTAGTGTATGGGTCTTTTTGTTATCCTTGACTAACCTCCCGGTAACATCCTATAGTTGTGAAATGTGTGTCGAATGGGCTAATATAATTTGAAGACTATCCCGTAGCATATGGATCTACTCTCAATGCCATTGAAGGTCCACCCACCTCAAAGGTCGATGACATGGGATGACCCTCAGAGTCCACGTACATGGAATGCCTCAGTTCCTGGAAGCCTTTAACATGTACATTAGTGGCAGTAGTTCTCCCAGAAGCATCTAAAATTGACCTCTTTGACCCCTGAGTATGGGTCCAACTTTTGTGTAACAACCCAAACTCTTTACTATTGAGATATTATTTGCTTTAGTAAAAAAGACTCATGATTTTATTCTATTGGTGTAACTTCTCAAGAGGTCATCCATCCCAAGATTTTTCAGGGATGAGCATATTTAACTAATGAGTTTCTTAAAAAAATTTCAACCATTAGACCAAAATGTACCTCAATGTTTAAGAGTTTAGTTTCTTTTTACTTAGAGGATTTCATAATCTCCCCCACTTAAGTAAGTGACACCCTCATCAATATATTTATCCTAGAATCATCCATCATGTAGATAGGATTTTAGAAGTGGCCCCTACAAGTTCAAGTGGTGACTCCCGCCATGTAGCACTTTATCCCATATAGGATTCGAGAGGTGGCTCCCATGTCATAGCACTTTGTCTTATATGGAACTTAGTTCCCATCTTTCGATTGGTGTATTACTCTGATACCATTTGTAATAGCTCAAACTCTTAACTATCAAGATATTATTGGCTTTGGTCTAAGGGCCTCACAGTTTTAACTTGTTTATATAACTTCCTAAGAGGTCACCCATCCCAGGATTTCTCCGGGATGAGCATATTTAACTGTGAAGTTTTTTAAAGATATTCTAACCATTATATCAAAAGGCACCTCGATGTTTAAGAGTTTAGCTTCTTTTTATTTAAGGGGTTTCACAGTCTGCATAGTCGCTCAATAGGGGAGGACTAATGCTCTTGTGTATCAAATGCACCATAATCAATATACATTGATCATTCAACCATGTATGCTAACTCGACAACATCATATATTACTTGTTGCATCGAGCTTGTATTTTGCCCTTGACCACTTGCCAATGGTTGGAGGATATCCTGACTACATACATAGTAGTTTGCCTATGACAAAGATTATAATTAGTGTGAGGGAAACACAAATTTTATAATTGAAGTATGACTCATAGCAAGTTAACATACCATCAATCTTTACCTGGGTAACCTCAGATAGAAAGTCTCTGGTGCATGCGTTGATAGCCTCAATAAGTAAATTGAGGCCCATGATCTATATCATCTTAAATATCTACTCAGCTCCTGATTCCTACTGCCCACTACTATCTACACGCTCATCGATTATTCCAAATGTCAATGTAGGTATGGTATTGATGTGTCCAATCAACATTTACTTGCCCACATCTAGTTAGTCCAGCTATCCCCCTAAAAATGTGCTTGACGGGTTGAATATTAATAGGCCGCACACCATTGAATTTCCTCATAACCCTGTTAGTTAAATGCTACTTGACCCCCTTCCAACTGATGAGTGAGAAGTGTGCCTTCCATATATCAATTCCAACATGGCATATCACATGCAGACCCACCATAATAGCCTCGGTATATAAGTTCATGATTAGCTGTGTGTTTGTTTGCATGAGCAAGGGATGGATGATTTAACATTATCTTGTATTTAATAAAGGAACTATTACCTTACCTAACACTATTGCAAAGCATCAAACTCATCTCTGTACATCCTCATGTTTCCCACCAGTACCTCGAGGATCCTATCCTCTGCCCACCTGCAACTGCAAATTTATGTTAAATAATGGAGTATATAATTAAAGTTTTCATATAATTACAAATTTATGTACTTGCACCCAAGCATCTTGTTAATAATATCATGGGGGAAAGGGACTCAAAGCATAGGACGTCCAACATGCAGTCTCTCCCACAACCAAACCTGTAAGAGTGGCAAGCATACTATAATGTAATAGCCTAGTAGGTCACTAAAATACTATAACTGAATTCAAAGTATAGTAAAAAAGCAATATACATGTTGTCAGTCAATTCATAATAATAACAATTATATGTTCAAGAATTAGTACATAAATAGTAAAACTCACATTCAATAGCAGTAAAATTTATAAATAGTAAAATAATATAATATGAAAGCTAGTAAAATAGTATAGTGGGAAAACTGGTAAACCAGTACGGGTGTCAAATTGATAAAACAGTCATCATATCAGTACTATCTATCAATAAAGAAATTATATAAAGTGATACAATGAAAGCATCGATAAAAACTATCAGAATCATATCAATGTAATAAAATATTATAATGATATACACAGCTATATAGTTATTAAATATCAATATAAAATCATTATCTTAATCACATACTCGATATATCATGTGCTTAGTATTAGTTCAATAAATCAATAACAGTAATCATTAGTGATATTAGTAATAATTCAATAGTAGTATCGGTGTCTGTATTGGTACTAATAAATTCAGTGGCCATAGCAGTAAAATAATAATATAATAATTATTTTATATAATGACAGTAAATCAATATATATCAGTAAAGTTGTATAGTAATAATGAATATGTAATATACATTTTAGTTGTCACACTAAACAACTAAGAAGTTTTGGCTATCTCGATATTTTTCAATAACTAGTAATCGATAGTCAATAATCATTGGCTTAATAAACAGAGTCGTCACTCTTTGCCCATCACCATAGTAATAACTCCTTATAACTCTCAATCGTTATATCGTTATATTAGTAGAGAATAACATCCAACCATAGTAATTAAAGAAAAGTTCATTAGCCCACCATTATGTACAGGTCAATCAATCTCCAATTAATGGGTCAACCAATTTTTACTTATCTTTTATACACACATATTATTAAATAGTATAACAGTAATAATGACTAATTATTACTCAATCATGTGGAAAAAATTATGTCACCACGCAGATTTTGTGTTCTCCTATTTTGTAATCGAATACTGCATTAAGAATAAAGTACAGTCTCAGGAGACTAACACAATATTCTACAATGGATTCAATATCAAAACAGGGTTTTGAAAAAAATGATATTTCTATAGTCAAACATAATTCTACGAATAACATATCATCTCGAGAGATGAACATGAAATTCTGTAGAATGTGTTTAAAAATAGAAATATAGTTTTAAAAAGTTCATCCATTCCTTTATTTAGGTGTAATAAGGAGAATATTATATTATATCATCTAAAAAGATAAATATAATATTCTTCAAAAACACCTAAAAGAAAGAATGGGTTTTACAAAGTCATCATTTCTAAAGTTGAATATAACAAATAGAATATTATATTACCTAAAAAGATAATAATAATATTCTACAAATATATTTAAAATTAAAAATGAGGTTTTAAAATATGTCTCCATTCCCAAAGATTGTTCTCTTATTTTATAAGAATAAAATAAGGTTTATTTTAATCTGGGGTTCTCAAATCTCTATAGGGGCAAGCCCCTATAGTTAATTACATCCTAGGAGGGGTACTCCTAAGAAGACTCTCGATTAAAGCAGTGATTTCATACCCTTTGATTACAAAGTAGAAGACAAGGAAAGAAGTAGAAATTTTTAAGGAGAAAGCTCAACGTTGAACAGTTATTAATGAGTCAAAGGAAGAAAAGTAGGAGGTGCCGGATTCTGAGAAGCTTAGAGGCAACCTCAATCTACCCTATGTTGGGCTTTACATTTTAAGAGAGAAATTTTTAGGTTTGAGTTGATATTTTATTAGAAATTTGGGATTATATTCTCGGAGGATGAGGACTTAAGATTTAAAAATCTGCCTCAGAACTTAAGTCTAAATTTGGATACTACAAAGTAGTAACCCGAACCTAGCTAATGAAGTGCAAATTTGGACTTACCCCAGCCTGGATTGGGGAGCCAGCTAACCACCTAGGCGCTTTAAAACCATGTGTCTAGTCTCTTTATGAAAGATGGGTAGGGATGTTGTTTAAGTTTTGAGGAATTAGAGGCCGACATCTAAGACACCCTAATTGGCCCCTCAACTTATGTGTGGTAAATGATACCTGAAAATAAAATACAATTAAAATTTTAGACTTGTTTAATTTGTATCTATGCAATGCATGCTGATTGACTCGAATGCATAAAATGATTATGAAGCAATTTTAAAATAGATTTTTTCTTAGAGATTGCACAACATCCCCTTGACAGAACTGCACCCTAATAGGCCAGGTGGTCTGCCAGAACTCACAGACGGGGAGGTGCCTAACAAGGAAGAGAAATTAATTATATGCTTATGCTGACTCTCGGTGATCCCGAGCTTACTTCTTAGATCGTTAGAGTTACTATGTGAGCCTAAAAATTTTATTTTAAATTTTAAGTAGAAAATATTGTATCGTGTCCTTACCAAAAAAAATACTCCGGTCGTATCCAGGCTAAAATAAAATACGACATGCAAGAGTCCTAAAAAAAACTACTGCACAAATAATATAAACAATCAAATTAAATTATCCAAAAATATAATATCCGATGTCCATATAATTACACCCAAAATTTACAGAAAAGTAAAGTGGCCGGGCACCACTAACAACAAACCTGGATTCTACTCCTAGAATTGACGCAAGTGATTTTGAAATGGGATATACTTTCTTGTTATCTTCATTTCTTTATCTTCTTCATCTTCTTCCTTTCATCTCCTCATTCTGTCATTTCTTCTTCTATGAGCTCCTTGAATGAGGAGTCGGGGGACTTTAATAGGTAACTGAACTGGAGTATCTATGATCTGAATCCTAACAGTTCTGCTTATCTTCATCGGCACATATGGTTCATCCAAAGACATGGCCCTCTTGCCCTTAACATCAACTAACTGCAACTCTTTAACAATTTCTTTTGATTTGGCTATCACAGGGGCAAACTTTAAAAGTCTTAAAGGGGGAACTGGAGGTCTACCGCTGAGAGGGAGACTCCTACCAGATCCAGTTAAAACTATCTCTATTTTTGCATTCGGGAGATGAGGCACCCAGTGATATCCATCCACTAAGATTAAGGAAACCGGTTGTTTGACAAACTTTTTGTTTCTCCTCACTAGCTGAGGAGTTAGGTTTCTTGCTTCAGAATTTTCTTCTTTCAACACTTCTTTCTCAAGTTTACGTGAAATCACCCCCTTCAAATGTCTCACATACTGTTCTTTAGTCTGACCTGTTTCAACAGCACAGGTGTGAATAATGTTTCTCAATTTTCTTATTCTTAAAGTATTCTTCTCTTTCGTAGTTCTCTTAACAGTATAGTCAACCAAGCTAGGTGGAGAGCTAGCAATCTGTGTGACTCTCTCCTCCCATGCAGCAGCTGCGAGGGGGTGGAAACGACTCCCTTTCAGGAGTGGAGAAGAGGCAAGGATAGGCAGCTCCTCAACAGCCTCAGGCTCAACTAAACTCAGAGCCTTCTACTTAGCAATCTTTCTAGACTTGGTGATTTTCTTTCTCACCCTTCTCAAATAGTTCTTCCTGGCACTCTTAATGCCAAACAGTGCTCCTGAGCTAGAAGACCTTTCTCAATAGTAGACTTAATCTCAGTTTTCTTGTCCTCACTCTGGACTGAGGATACATAAGGTGTAAGTGTAGCACCTGCTGCCAGCTCTAACATTGGGGGAATGTCACTTGTAGCCCCCACAGCTAACTCAACCACTGGGCCATTCTCGCCATCAGCAGCAAGGTTTATGATTGTCCCTCCATTTACAGACAGCTTTAAAGTCTTGAAACCCATTCCGAACTGAATAGCACTGCTATGGATTAGCTCTTCAACTTGAAGGTCTTGGTCAATTGAGAACAGAAGTTTGCCAGCCATTGCAAAGGATTTGAATGTCTAAAATTTGAAAGAGAAAATTTGAATCAAATTTTTGAATTTGAATTTGGCAAGAAATTTTCTATATTTTATCATATAAATCGAATTATAAGAACTATAATCTGATATGTAATGATAAAGTATAGATATCAATTTTGACTTGAAGAAAATTTAAATTTTTGCTGCATATGTTTAACTACAAGAGAATATTGTAGAAAACATATAACAACAATGATCTGGATTTGATTTGAATGGATTTAACTAGAGGTTTGAAGTTTTGAGAAGTGAATGATTTTTCTTGAGTATTTGAAACCAATAGGTCGAGTTCAATGTCAACTTGATAGTTAACAAATTTCAAAGAAAATCAAGAAATCTCAACTCAACTCTCTTACCCCACTGACTAGGCTAGGGATAAGATGTCAGAGCTTTGATTTGATGAAAACATTAGATCTTTGAACCTAAATTTAGAGGTGATTGAATTTGCACTATACATGTCATACTACAAGAGAATATTGTAGTAATACATGTGACAATGAAGATTGAATTTTGATTTGAAAGGAAATTCAGTGACTCAAAAATCCGGCAGTATTTTCCTTTATTTTTGAAGCTCGAAGTGTTGAATTTGCATTCAACATAATAGTTTACAATTTTTTTGGGGAAGATCCTACAGAAATGAACTAGACTCTTTTACCTTGTCGAAGGTAAAATGTCAGAATTCAAAGATTTGAGAAATATTGAAATTAAACATTGGATTTGAATTGTCAATGTTAATCTACAAGAGGTATTGTAGGATAATATATGACAAGTGACAATTAAAGTTGAAGAAATTAAAAGAGATTTTTTTTGAAAATTTGAGATTCCGGCAGCATCTCCCCTTATTTTTGAAACTCGAGGTGTTGAATTTGTATTCAACTCAATAGTTTACAAATTTCAGGGAAGAGCTAAAGAAAACAATTTGACTCTTTTATCCCGACAAGTGATTCGGAGTAAAATGTCAAAAATTAAATCGACCGAAAAGATTAAAGAGATATTCTATATATTAAACTACAACAATCATCATAGAAGAATATATAGCAATAAAATTTAGACTTGAATTATTTTGAAGGGATATTTGAAAATTTTGACAATCCGGTTGCATCTCCCCTCATTTTTGAAACTCGAAGTGTTGAATCTGTGTTTAACATAACAGTTTATAAAACTCCAAGAGGGAGATTTTAAAAGTTCAACCTGACTCTTTCATCCCGATGAATGGTTTAGAATGAAATGTCAAAGATTGAAACAACCGGAGGGATTAAAAGTGCATTACATATATACAACTATAACAATTGCTATAGAAGGATATACTTGCAATGACTATTAGAATTTGAGATGAACATTGGAAAATTTTAAAATTTCGACACCATCTCCCCTTATTTTTGAAACTCGAAGTGTTGAACGTGTGTTCAACATAACGGTTTATAAAAACTTTAAATGGGCGACACTAAAAAGCTAACCCGACTCTTTCATCCCGACGACTAATTCAGGATTAAAATGTCAAAGATAAACTTTGCCGAATGTATTGGATTTTCAAATTGAATTTGAAAATGATTTATACACTTAATCACATATATTGAATTGCAGAAATTACAATTTTATATATAGTGATATAGTGAATAAACTATTTAGAGTTTGAGATAGATTTGAACCTTCATAAGGACATTGAACATTTTGACTTTGAAATTGAAAGACCTTCTATAAATTATATAACTTAGCATGCTATTGATTAATCCAAACATGCAAGTTTCTAACATTCATAGAAAGTTTAGATAGGATTTGGCTTGACTCTTTTACTCTACCAATTAATTTGGAGGCAAAAATATCAAAGCCCGACATTAAAGGAGGTTTCCTACACTCACCTCTCTTTTCACATGTCTTAATTGAGTTGACCACACTCTCCCAAGGGAGAAGTAGGAGAGGGACCAATGGAAGAAAGGTAATCAAAACTACCGATGTAACAAAATTCGTAGTACTATTAAAGATGGAGAGAGAGATTTTCCCAGTGGAGTCGTCATTTTTTGTTTGATTGACAAAATTAGTTTTTGAAAAAGTTTTAATTTTCTTTGGGAAATATTTAATTTTTAAAATTTTAATATTTGAAATCGAACACTCATTATGAATGATTTATCATCTTGAAAGGTGAACATATCGTTCCTTAATAGGTTTAAATTTCAAAACTTGACATTTATCTTGATTATTGTAATCAAACTCAAGGAGAAACAACGTATAATCCTAAAGGATTAGAATGATGTTTAATCTAATATTTAACTAAAATGATCTAGATATAGATCATTAATTTCATAATCAAAGTTATGATAATAGTACGATATATCTTCTCAAGTGAAGAGGATAGTCTATTATTGATCATTTGAAAATGACGATAATGATTATTGTATTTGATTTTTCCAAAGATAATTAATTAAAGTTTTGAAAAGCTTAATTTTTAAAATCAGGTCTGAGTTTTTAAATCTCCTACGAGCGCAAGCCCTCATAGTTAATTATATCGTAGGAAACCAGAAAATTTCCTATAAATACTCTCAATTAAAATAGCGATACGAATTTTATTTGGAATTCAAAACTTGATATCAAGGAAGGTAGGGACTAGAATTTTTAATCGGGATTGGATCAAATTTGAACAGTTATTTTTAGAGTCAAAGGAAGAAGGGTAGGAGGTGTCTTGAGATTCCGAATTACTTCAGAAACACCTCAACCTATCCTAAGTGTTGGGCTTGAATTTGATGGAAAAAGATTTAATGTTAGATTCCCGAAGGTTGAGGTCTTAGGATTGAAGATCTACCTCAGAACCTAAGTCTAAAATGGGCACTGAAAATCAGTAACCGGGATCCTATCTAATGCAATGCAATCTTGAACTTACCCTGGCCTGGATTGGGGAGCCAGCTAAACCACCTAAATGCTTTAAAATCATGTGTCAGGTCTTTTATGAAAGAGTAGTTAGGGACATTATTTAAAGTTAGTTTAAGAAGAATGAGGCTGACATCTAGAGCAGATTCCTAATTAGCCCCTTAACATATATTGGGTGAAATGATTAAGCTAAGAATGCAATTAAAGATTTAGACTCAATTTTAAATTTATATCTAATGCAATGCATGCTAGTTGACTCGATTAAATGCTTGAAATCAGAATAAAGTAGTTTTAAAATTAGGCTTAAAAATAGATTTTATCCTAGAGATTGCACAACATCCTCGTGGACAAAACTGCACCCTAATAGGTCAGGTGGTCTGCCAAAACCCGCAGGTAGGGAGGTGCCTAACACGGAAGAGAAAAGTTAATATGAATGCATGAAAAATCCCCGGCAAGTCCGAGCTTACTTCTTAAAAGTGTTAGAGTTTCTATCTAAGCTTAAAGTTTTTAATTTTTAATTAAAGTAGAAATAGTTTTGACCATACCCTCACGAGCCTCCGATCGAGTTTCAGGCTAAATCAAAATCCGCATGTAATTATCGCCAAAAAACTACTAAAAGCATGTGGGTCCTTAATCGTAATCAACATCAAATAATCAATATTAATCAAATCAATTAAATTAAAATTTAAATTGAAAGTCTATGTGGCAAGTGCCACTTAATTATACAACTCAGGATCTGCTGGAAAGTAAAGTGGCCGGGTACCACTGACTACAACCTGGATTCTACTCCAAAGACTCAAGTGACTTTGAGAATGGGTCTTCTCATTCTTCACTTCTTCAGCTTCTTGGAACTCCTTGAATCGTCGGGTCCGGATATCCAAATGAAAAGAAACTTCCCCTGAATAGAGATGTTATCTTTCCTCTTTGGATACTTTAAAAGTATCCTAACTTAAGCTTCCAAATGGAGGAGGACTCTCTCCTAAGGGATGTCCTCTCCTCTTTGGAATCTAAGTAGGATATGTAATCTCATCTCAAAGCACTTTAAACAATTTACAACTCAATTCAAATCAAATTATATTTAAATTTAAAAGAAAAATCTAGACTCGATCCTACAAGGTTATCCTAATAATCAACAATTATATATAACATCCCAAGCAATTAATATATTTAAAATTTAAAATGCTCAAACCAGCCACACTTGACCATGTTCTTTTAATTATTAAAGGGGGACTTAAGCAAATTTCTAGAGCACTTGTGTAATTTAATATTTATAATTTTGCCCCCTTTAATTTTAAATGCCATGTATGAGCATGGCCACATGCATAAAACTGAATTAGTATAAATCGTTCATAACCTAGAGGTAGATCTAACGCACAATCAATTACATCACAGAGTGCTGAAATTTAAATAAACAAACACATCAATTCTACTACTAGCAAACAACATGCAGTAAAAGCTCGAAAATCTAGCACACAGCAGAAAAGTAAACACCGGCCTAGCCTAAGACTAGAGTTGGTTGTCCTAGTAAATCACCTAAAGTGTGTGAGATAGGCTATGTGGCTTTGATATATCCTAAATAAGGTATTTGATTAAAGTTGTTTGATGTTCTGGTTGGTTGAAAGACTTAAGGGAGATTTTAATTGAAGTTTAAGTCTTAATGGTTTAAATTTAATTTTTAAAATTAATTTTAATTATTTGTTGGATACCACCTTTGTTGCACACTGAAGCCATGAAGTTTATTTCACCTTTCTTGGGGATAATTTAATAGCCTCATAGGCCTGAGTTACCCAGTGGTACCCGGTATGTTTAATTGATTTGAATTTAATTAAGTTTGAAGATTGATTAAATTTTAATTAAAGTTGGTTGGTTGCTGATTTTAATATCAACTTGATGTTTTTCTAGAATTTTGAATGATTTATTAAATTTTGAAATTTTTTGGATTATTTTAATGATTTAATTCAAGGGTCAACAGTTGACTTTTTGATTTAAAGTATCTTTTTTGAAGAGTTAGTATTTTATTAAAATACTAGACCTTAATACGATCAGTAAGACAATAAGTACGTCAAAATTGGATTTTTTAAGATTTTATTATGAAGGTTTGAAGTTTTGACTTGATTTTAAACTAGATTTGACCAAAAGTTGACTTTTTCAAAATTAATTAATTTCTGGAAACTTAATATTTTTGATAAATATTAGACCTTAAGATTAATTGTATGCCTTTGAGTTTTCTCAATTTGGAATTCATTTGAATTAGTTATGAATTTTCAAAGTTTTGACAATTATTTGAATTATTTAATTCGTTTAATTAGAGACCTTTTGATGATTTGAATCCAAATGACCTCCAAACTTTTGAAATCACTTCCAAAGATCAGGGATGATCTAATGAGTGATTATCAAGTGTTTGAGAAATTTTTGGAATTTTTAATTATTTTTAATTAATTAAATTAATTAAATATTAAATTTCAGTTAAAATTAAATTAAACTTGATTTTAAAGTCTAGTCAAGGGGCTTTTATTTTTCATTGATTAAGGGTTCAATTCTGGTTAGTTTGAAGTATTATGTGTAATTTTTTGGATTTAAATTTAATTTATTACAATTTCATGAAGGTTTTAAGGCTTAATTATGGTTTAATTCTGATTAAATTAATTAAGGGGCTTAATGACTTCAAAATCCAGTGAAAAATTTTCTTAAGACTGAGAGTGTCTCTATGTTTTAGTGTTCAAAGTTTCAAATTAATAGGAGGTGAATCCTAATTATTGGAAATAATCTAAATCCTCTAATCAAGTCCTTAATTATTATCCTTAATGACACTAAGTTTGATAGGTTTGAATCAAAGTTTCTAGACCCTTGACTTAACATATAAATGCATACAAACACATTCAATTCCTAAGTCTAAGAGAGCCTTAGAGCTAGGTGGTGTGTGTATGTCCTTAAACATATATGAATTAATACTTAATTAATTGTAAATAATAATTAGGTTAATGAATGATTAAAGCATAATCATTCACTAACACTTCCACATGATTTCTATTCAAACATGTCAAAACTAAGCTTAGAATTTCAAAATAGATCTCTCAACCTAAAATATTTAAGTATATGCATATTATTTTAAAGTAATTTCAAATAAATGTTTAATATACACATAGAATTATATATAAATATAAAATTTAAATTTAAAATACTTAAACATATAATTAAATTAAATTCAATATCTAAATGAGAGATCTATTGATTCTCAAAGATTATTTGAAAATAAAGTTTTAATTTTCAAAATATTTAATATAATATTTAATTAAATATTAAAGTAATTAAAAATTTAATATTAATTAAAATAAATCACATTTTGATCTCTGAAATTAGTCTAAAGTTAAAGTACTCAATTTTTTAAAAATTTTGATATATTATATTCATTTTTATGATTTAAAATGAATTTATTATGAATTTTTAAATTTTAAATCATTTAAAAGTGCTTTTTAATTAATTTAAAATTAATTAATGATTAAAATAATTTTAAAACCAGTTAATTTAAATCTTTCTGAAATTTTAAAATTATATATATATATATATATATATATATATATATATATATATATATATATATATATATATATATTAATTTTTAAAAGTATTTAAGTTATTTAATATTAACTAAATATTAATTAATAATCAAATATTTGATTGATTAAAATATAGAACATAATTTAAATTAATTTAATTTCAAAATTAGAATAATTTAAAATATTTATTTAATTATTGAATATTAATAAAAAAATTTTAATATTCAATTAATGAATATTAATTAATTATTTAATCATTAAAATATTATAGGACATTTAAGTAATATTAAATAATTTAATTAAATTTTTTTTGAATTATCAAATATTTTTAAAATTAATATTAAATTTAAAAATAATTTAACATTTAATTAATTAAATATTAATTAATTATTTAAATATTTAATTATAATATTAAATAATATTAACTATGTTACATTATCTTTTGATTTTAAAATATTTTAAACTTTATATTAAAATTTAAATAAATATTTCAAATTAAAATTTTTTTTAATAAGAATAAAATAATAATAATAAAATATTTTACTTAAATATTAATTTAAAATTTTAATAATTAATATTTGAAGTGAATTTATAATAATATATATATTTTTTATAATTTAAAATTAATTTTTTAATGATTTTACTAATTAAAAAATGATTTAAAATAAAATTTAAATCATTTTTTAATTAATTCGGCGGCGCCAGTGGTGGGAGAGGCTACGTGGCGGCCCCTGATTAGCCGCTTCAAACTGCAGCCAATCATTGGCAATGATTGCGCCGCTGCGTAATCATTGCCAATGATTGCAGCGGCGGCGGCGGCTGACTTAACCGCGTCAACTTCGCCGCTACACCGTTAGATCGTCCGCGGTTGGGTTTGACGGCTCTGATCAAGCCGGACAGAGCGTGAAACCGTGGATCTCACTACGCGGTTGGATGAAACCGCAGAAGGCCTCGATCTAGACCGTTGATCGCGCAATCAACGGTCCAGAAACGTACAGTTGAGCCCAGCTCAACTGAAACCCTAGAATGGGTTTTTGAGCTCGTTTGTTCGATCCGATTAACCAAAATCAACAAAATTTTAAATATAGACTAAGGTTGTGAACAAAAATCATGTGGGAGCGTTGGTTTGACTTAAAATGAGCTTGATGAAATGCTAATTAAACCTAGGTGTCCTAAGCTAGGTTTAGGGATTTACCTCAATTTAATGGACGGATTAATCCATTTAAGAGCTATCTGAAATTGTCGTTTGTCCATGCTAAAATTTGTAGAAGAAACCACGGCTTGAAACGCACTAGATCAACCTCTACGAGCCTTGGACGGTGTATGGTCTTGGTTCACCGGAATCTGGCCGCCGACGACATTTGATCGGATGGTTTGAACTTGAAAGAGGTAGAGGGATCTGTGGGGAGCTTAAACGAAATGCAAGAGCTGCTGGAGGGGCTTTAGGTAGTGAGAGGGTGCTAGGGATTTAATGACAGCTCTCTTAGACGTTTTACCCTATTGAGATGTCGTGTGATCACATGGATGGTTGAGATCAACTGAGAGGGTGTCTAGGATGTAGCCACATGTCCAGGGGGTAGGTAGGATCATAGAATCAAAGGACATAAAGGACATGCCAAGTGTAAAGTCCTCTTGTCCTTTAAAACCACCTAGGTTTAATTTAAACCTCTTGATTTTGATCAAAAGGTTCATGTGGGGACTGCTGGGGATGAGTTGGCATGGGCATGGAGGTAATTCAAGCTTCTTTGACCAAGTTTGACTCCCCTAATGCCTTCATTTGACCATTTGAACAATCCAAAGCCACTTGGACTGTTGAGGTGGCAATAAGGGAGTAACTTGGATGCTGCTTGAATGAGTTTTGAGGACTTGATTGAAGATATATGGATTTTTGACTAAAGATTTAGGAATTTGACTAAAACTATTATGTTGACTTGGTCAAAATTCCTAGGAATTGATTAGCCAAGCCATAGAGCATATCAAGGCCATGATTTGGAGCTGATTTGAAGTTTGAGTGAGGTTTAAAATATTAAATGGGTTAAAATAATCCATTAAAACATTAACGGGTATTTGGGTCAAACTGGGTTAATTTGGTCAACTAGGTTGACCCAAGACCTGAGTTTAGGTTCAATGGATTTAATTTGATGTTTGAAGTCTGGTAGATGTATTTCTGGAGTTTAAATAGGCTATTTGGATCAAATGACCTATTTAGGTCCTTAATGGGCTTAAAGGGTCAACTATGTTGACTTGGTCAACCAGGTTGACCCAGGGTTAGGGATTGGGTCCAACCAGTTCAGAGTGATATTCTGAGTCTACTGATGGTGGTCTCAAGGTCTGGAGAAGTTGTTTGGTCAAAATGACCTGTTTGGGCCCTTAATGGGCCTTTAGGTCAATCCTGGTTGACTTGGTCAACCAGGTGAGTCCATGGTCTAGAAATGAGCTCAACAGATTTGGTTTGATACTTGGAGACCAATGAAGGTGGTCCCAAGGTCTAAGGAGATCATTTGGTCAAAATGACCTATTTGAACCCTAAATGGCCTTCTTGGTCAACCTAGGTTGACTTAGTCAACCAGGTTGACCCAGGGGCTGGTTCTGGGTCCAACAGGTTTGGTTTGATATTTAAAATTTGTTGGAGGTATTTGTATTTGATTTGGAGCTCACTTGTTTCTAAGTGACTATTCACACCCCTAAAGGGTATTTTAGGCATTTTGAAACCTGATCAACTAGGGGTCAAAGTGAGTCCAACAAAATATAGTTTCTTGCTCAATAGGTCATAATCAAGGGTCTGAAAGTGATTTAGAGCTTTGGAAAAAGCTCCAGGATCAAAATCCACTGGGTGGCAGGTCTAGTGGCATAGACTATAATTATTTGAAGGTTTTACAGCCTTTGGATTTCAATTCAGTTTCTGGGGTTAGAGACCTCAGAATGTGCTCAAATTTGGAGGATTGCCTCTAGAGACATGTCACATCAGTATGGAACTGACAGACCCTGAATCAGGGGTCATTTGATAGGGTTTTGAAATGATCAAAGATTTACTAGAAAAGGCTTTCTGGACTTAGACCTTTAGCCTTGAGATTTGAATTAAAAGTTTGGATTTGAACTAGATTTTAAATTTGAATGATTGGATTTGAGTTATCCATATCATTTATGATCATTTAGAATAATCATAAATAATAGGATAGGATTGAAATTTGATATGAGGTTGAATAGACTAGAGCCTGGGCTAGAGTCTAGTTAGATTTAATGCTTGAATTGATTTGAGGTGTAGACTGATTTGAGGTTTGAATTTATTTAGAATTTGAATTGATCTGGAGTTTAGATAGATCTGGGGTCTAGTTAGATCTAAAGTCTAGGAGGATCCTAAGACCTAGATTGATCTAAAGTCTGGGTAGATCCTAAGGTTAGAAATCTAGAAGAATCCTAAGGTTTAGAAATCCTAGGATCTGGGGTCTGGAATGATCCAGAACCTAGGTAAATCTTAAAGCTTAAAGTCTAGGAGGATTCTAAAATCTAGAAATCCTAAAGTCCAGAGTCTAGGGGTCTCCTAGGGTCTAGAGTAGATCCTAGGGTCTGGAATCTAGAAAGATCCTAGAGTGTAAAACCTAGGATAATTCTAAAGTCTAGAAGCCCTAGAATTTGAGGTTTAAAAGGATCCTAAGATCTAGACAGATCTAAGGGCCTAGATTAAGTTGATCTAAGATCAAAGTTGATCCTAGGGCCTGGATTCATCTAGAGTCTAAATTAATCTGGGGTCAGGATTGACCAGGAGTCTGGGGAGAGTCCTAATGACCTCATACAAAAATGAGGTCAACAGTATCCACCTAGGAGAAGTCCTAGACGAGTGATGTCTACACTAAGCTACGAAAACCTAAGTGCTAGAGTTGATTCTGGGGAAATTGACCTCGAATAATGAGGTCAACAAATGGACCCCTAATAGGCATGATAAACACTCCAAAGTTTATCGTGCGTATTGGTGTTGACCGAAACGATCAACTAGATTCAAGATTAAAGTTGAAGATTTAGGTATATGAATTGAAAGAATTTTTGAGCTTTGATAGGTAATCAGAATGAAACGTTTATAGAAGTTCAAATTAATGAATTGATTTAAAGGTAGATGTTAGTAATGATGGCTTTAGCAAAATGATAACTAATGAAATTAGTATCATTTAGTAAAGTCAAGGTACGAAATAGTTGAGCTGAAGATAATGATTTGAATATAGTTTGAAAGGCATGTAAGAGTAGAGTTGATGTGATTTTGATTTGAATATAATTTTGATAAGACTAGAGTCTTCTTTCTAGTCCAAGAGGATGGATACAATTAAGTGGGTGTGGGTGCTTCTAACAAAATTTGAGAATGGATGCCGTAAGAGCGGACTTGTGCCAGAAGTCAATAGGATGCCGTAAAAGCGGACTTAGACCTAAAGATAGATTTAAGGATGGTTGCCATAAAAGCGGACTTAAGCCAGAAGTTGATAGGATGCCATAAAAGCGGACTTAGACCTATGGATGGATTTAAGATTTAATCAGGTTGGCTGCCGTAAAAGCAGACTTATGCCGAAAGTAAATAGGATGTTGTAAAAGCGGACTTAGACTTAAAGCCAGAAGTCAATAGGATGCCGTAAAAGCAGACTTAGACCTAAAGACGGATTTAATCAGGATGCTTGCCGTAAAAGCAAACTTAAGCTAGAAGTCAATAGGATGTCGTAAAAGCAGACTTAGACCTAAATACGGATTTAAACTGGATGGCTTCCGTAAAAGCGGACTTAAGCTAGAAGTCAATAGGATGCCGTAAAAGCGGACTTAGACCTAAAGACAGATTTAAACTGGATGGCTACTGTAAAAGCGAAATTAAGACAGAAGTCAGTAGGATGCCGTAAAAGTAGGCTTAGACCTAAAGACAGATTTAAACTGGATGGCTACCGTAAAAGTGGACTTAAGCCAGAAGTCAATAGGATGCCGTAAAAGCGGGCTTAGACCTAAAGATAGATTTAAAATTTGTTTTGAATTTTTAATGAATACTTAATTTCTTGTAGGATTTTTTATCTTTTTCCTTCATCACAAATGGCATTAATAATTACTAGACATCAAAAGCTTTTGTATATGCCACTTTCTAGAAGGGAAGAGAAAACATTCGGAAGAATGTTAGTCTTGAAATTCATTGGATTAAAAATTTATTTTCTTCTCCATTTATGCATGATCTTTATAACTTACAAATAATCCACTGGGGATTATGTTCTTATACTGGATCATCATATATGAAGAAGGGAAACTAATAAAAGAGCAATTCTACAGTAGTACTACAGAACATCTCAATCACTTCAGATCTTGAAACCTTTCAATTTTGATTTTCAAAAGCATACAAACAACTTGGACCCAGTACAACGTGTCACATTCACGAATTTGAGAACAACATGTATGCTGAGAAATTTATAATTTTATTACAAATCTTCATAACAATGTCATTACACATAGTATTTCTTAAGATACCGCCCATTGATGGGCAACATAGGACGATCACCCTTACAATCCACTAATTGGTAAGATCCTCCTTGGTAGACTTTCTCCATCATAAAAAGACCTTCCCATGCAGGCTCAAATTTACCCCCCAAACCTTCGATGAGTCAGGATAGGTATACGTAAGACCAACACCAGCTCTCCTACTCAAAAGGTTCTAGGACGGACCATTTTATCATACACTTGAGCCATACGAGATTTGTATAACTCAAGATTATGTTGAGCCTGCAATCGCTTCTCTTCTAAACCTTCGAGTTCTTCTAATCAAAGTCGGGCGTTCTGTTCAGATGTAATATGATTGTTAATTGCAACCCTTAGAGAGGGAAGTTGTATCTCTAAAGGGAGAATAGCCTTAGTCCTGAAGACTAAAGCAAACGATGTAGACTGAGTCGGGGTTCAACATGTGGTTCGGTAAGCCCACAGAGCCTCACCCAACTTTTCATGCCACTGTCGCTTATTGTCCTCTAAAAGTTTCTTTAAAATTCCTACCAACATCTTATTGAAGGCCTCCGCCAATCCATTCGCCTGTGGGTAATAGCTTGTGGAGTATCTCCAATCAATATTATGGCGTTTAGTGAAATTATTCATTTTGTTACTTTTGAAAGAAGGACCATTATCGGATATAATTCGACGAGGAATACTGAATCGATATATAATATGGTCTCGAAAGAATTGGAGCACGTTGTAAGTTTTAACTTCTCGTAGTGGAATATCTTCCGCCCATTTTGAGAAGTAATCCATTGCTGCTAGAATGAATCGGTGACCTTTGGAAGAGGGAGGATAGATAGGGACAATGATGTCCGTGCCCCAGCTTTCAAAAGGCCATGAAGCAATCATTGGATGCAGGACATTAGGAGGTTGGTGTAGGACTACACCATGTACTTGGCACTGGTGACAACGACATGCGATAGACATACAGTCATCAATTATTGAGGGCCAATAATATCCCAGTCTTTTAATTTTCTTCTTCATTTTGGGGCCGGATTGGTGGGAACCACACAATCCGGCATGTACCTCGGTCACGATCTTTTGAGCTTCTTGTTTATTGAGACAACGTAGCCATAATTGATCAAAAGATCGGCGGTACAGAATGCCATTTATCAGTGTATAAGAAAGAGCCCTTCTCTTAATTTGATCTGCGGCAAATTTCTCTCGAGGGAGTTTGCTTTCTTGCAAATAGTCAATGAAAGGTTTCATCCAATCAACCGTATCATCATCAATAGCAAGAAAAATCTCACCCTCAGAAGGGATCTTTTTATTGATATATTCTAAGTCTATAGGAGACAAAATCTTACAACCTTGAACTTCTATAGAAATTGATTCTTCCTCTATACAAGCTAATTCCTTTGCGAGCATTCAAGGGCATCTACCATAGAATTTCTTCCACGGGGTATCCTATATAAAGTTACACTTGGAATCTGCTCGAGAAGTTTCATAGTGTACTGATGGTACGGAAGAAGTTTAGGTTTCAAGACTTTGTAAATACCAGCAACTTGATTGATGATAAGTTGTGAATCTCCAAAGATCTTGATTTCTTTGATTTCCATTGATATTACTAATTCTAATCTAGTTATTAGAGCTTCGTATTTGGCCTCGTTATTAGTGTAAGGCTCTAATAAATAGTAAGAATAACACAACAATCCCTTTTCAGGGGTTATGAAAATCAACTCGATACCGGCTTTCCCTGGGATTACCTCCTGAGGTTCCCCGATCTTTTGTGAAGATGCGGCATCATCAAAATATAATTCCCAAGTATTTCCTTCCTGCTCCTCTAAACTCATAATTTATTTATCAGGGAGATCGTCATTTAGAGGGGACTCAGCAGGGATCGGGTGTGCTACTAAGAAGTCAGCCACGGCTTGACCTTTGATAGCACGTAATGGTATAAACGTGATATCAAATTGGAGTAGAAATATTAACCACTTTGCTAAACGCCCTGACAACGTTGGACGAGTCATCAGGTATTTGAGTGGATTGACTCTAGAGATGAGATTGATTTTATGCGCTAACATGTAATGCCTTAATTTTTGGGCAGTAAAAATCAAAGCTAAATAATGCTTCTCAATAGGAGGATAATTAGCTTCAGTTGGCAGAAGTCGTCTACTCAAGTAGTAGAGTGCGTTCTCTTTTTCTTCCACATTAGTTTGGGATAACAAGGCGCCAAGAGAACTATCTAAGGCTGCGGTGTAAAGTATTAAGGGTTTTCTAGGGATAGGAGCTGCTAGAACTGGTGGCGTTAGCAAATACTACTTTATTCTTTCAAATGCATTTTGTTATTTTTCATCCCAATAAAATCAGGCATCTTTCTTATACAAAGCAGCGAATGGTTGACACCTACCAGACAAGTTGGAAATGAATCTTCGTAGGTATGCCAACCTACCTTGAAGAGATCTTAATTGGGTAAGACTTTTAGGAGTTGACATATCTAAGATGGCTTTTATTTTGAAAGGATCAATTTCTATGCCTCGGTGTCTCACTACGAATTCTAAGAATTTCCCTGAAGTAACTCCGAAAGCATATTTCAAGGGATTCATCTTCAGATCATAAAGGCGCAACCTTTTAAAAATGATTCTCAAATCATGAAGGTGATCTTCCCTTTGACGACTTTTAACTACCAAATCATCGATATAACATTCCACCTGTTCGTGTATTAGATCATCGAAGATTCGGGTCATAGCTCGCTGGTAGGTTGCACTAGCATTTTTAAGTCCAAAGGGCATGACTTTGTAAAAGAAGACCCCTATAGGTGTTCTGAAAGCAGTAAATTTTTCATCTTCAGGGGCCATCTTGATTTGGTTATATCCAGATGAACAATCCATAAAAGAGAAAATTGTATGCTTAGAGGCAATGTCTGCCATGAGTTCCGGTATAGGCAACGCGAACTCATCTTTTGGGCAAGCCTTATTCAGATCCCTATAATCGATGCATACGTGAATTTGACCATTCTTTTTCTTTACTGGGATGATGCTAGCCAACTAAGAGGGATAGTTTTCCTCTCGAATAAAGTCTGCATCGATCAATTTTTTAACTTCAGTCACCACTTGTTGTTCAATTTCTAAGCGTATGCGTCGTGGGGCTTGCTTGACAAGGATTATGTCAGGTTGAATTTCAAGTTTGTGGACGGCTATCTCTGGAGATAATCTAAGCATCTCATCATAGCTCCAAGCGAAGCAATCCTTAAACTCTGAAAGTAACTTGACCAAATTAATTGACTCATCCTCATTCAATAAAGTACTTATGAATGTCGGATGTGGATTTTATTCATTACAAAGGTTGATTTTTTTCAATTCATCAACAGTTGATTGGGTTTCCTCTTCAAGTTCGGGAGGTGCCTCCTTAACTTGAAAGTCATCCGAATGATCTGAAGTTTCTAGACAAAATTCATTTAGAATTTTAATGTCCTTTATAAAGAGACGATCAGATCCTAGATTGTTAGTTATCATCAAGTAGTAATCATCATCATCAAATGGATAAATAGTACTAAAGCCCAATCCTGCCCTTAACTTTGGTTTATAGTATTCAGTATTCCAAAGATTTCCAAAGGACTGAGCATGACATTTAGTCCAAGTAGATGGGGTTAGACCTTGCTCAATTAAATTTTTAACACCATAAGGATACCAATCAAAAGGGAGTTCCACTATTTCATTCATTAAAGGATCATCAATGTGTAAATCAGCTTCAACATTCTTGCTAAAAGAAGGAATAAACTTAGTAGTTTTACAATCATTGCCCAAAGCAGGTGAAACCTTAACTGCCAACCCGGCTATACTTCTTGCGATAGTGGGGTTAGAGCTAAATCTTCACATATCCTTTAAGCTTTTCATAGGTAGATAAACCTGAATCATCCTCTATATTTGCCTGAACTTTATCATCGTCACTGTCGTATTCCAAAGAGATCTCAAATTTTGGCCTCTTGTTACTATTTTCAGCCTTAGATACCATGATTCATCCTCTGAGCCAGATTCTAAATCAATGTGTATCATAGGGGTTTGCTTTTGTATGATTTTATACATTGCACTTTCATAATTTTGCCATCCTCTGCCTCTACCTCGCCCCCATTGGGTAATCCTACCACCTCTTTGTGAGGGAGGAGCAGGATGCCAACGAATGCTATCTTCGAGGCAGGGATATTCTCATCTCTTTTTTTCTTCTTTTTCTTTTTTATTTTTCTTTTCTAATGCAACTTCATTTTTGGCCAATTTGAGATTCTCAGGAACAGTTTGCTTTTTAGGCAAATAACAGGCGGGATCCTCATAAATTCCTACTTCATGAATCGAGAATAGTTGTAAATCTCCCTTAATACAGTGCTCAACGCCATCTCTGATGTATTTAATGCACTGATGTAGGGAGGAAGGAACCATCCTATATTCATGAAGCCAGGGTCTACCTAGAAGAGCATTAAAAGATGTTGGAGAGTCTATAATATGAAACTTTGCCTCAGTTTTGAATTCTTCAATCTCCAACAACAGAGTAACTGAATCCTAAGCCCTCTCGCCATTTTCGTTAAACCCTCATAAGATCATTTTGTCTGAACTGAGCTTACGAACGTCTATTCTCAAATAAGCAAGAGTTCTGAGAGTCATAATATTAACTAATGCACAAAGATCAACCAGGATACATGACAATCTGAAGTTATCTATATTTACTGTTATGTATAGTGGACGGTTGTGATCAGCCGTCCCTAAATATAGATCTTCATCAGAAAAAGAAATTTCAGGAACTTCTTTGGAACAAAGAGCTTCATCAGACTGTGCAGCTGCTAACTGGGCCATACAAATATCCGGATCTAGCAGAGCTTTGATTAACGCTTCCCTCATTTCTTTGGAAATGACTAAAGCATCATAGATGCTCAATTTGGCAGGCAGCTTCCTGAGATGAGCTAGGACATTGTAATCGACCTTAGGTATTCCACTCTCAACTGGACCTTGAAGAGGAACATGCTGAGGTGGAAAAGAAGACTCTGGTTCGTCAACAACCTGCTTCCCTTTATCTTCAAAATAAAAGTCATCTAAGATAAGAGGATTGAGGATAACAGTCTCCCCATCTGTAGAAAATATAACTCTACTAGATACATCACAATCAACACTACTAAAAGTAATAAAATAATCTCTAGTATCCTCCTTCTCCTGAACTATAAGACCCTGGGCTCCCTTAAGCTCTGAAGGTGGAGTCATCTCTACACTATCTTCTGGAACTATCAGATCAACTTGAAGAGGCTTCTGAGCTCCCAAAGACTCCTGAAGAGAAGAAAAATAGAGTTTGTTCAGAAATTTCTTTGAGGAACGGGATAAAGCTATATCCCAAGTTGAGTCAGAATTTAAAGAAGAAGCAGGAACAATAGGCTCACCAGTCACACACTTAGCTGATCCCTACCTCAGATCCACTAAGTATTTCTTGGGAATCACTACAGCTCCTAATTTTATATTCCTGTCAAGCCAATCCTTGAAAGTAATACAGTCTTCAAGCTGATGACCCAACATCTGATGGTAAGGGCAATAATTAAGCTGATCAGACTTACCCACTTCTTCTGGCCTCCTAGGGGCAAGCAATTTAAAGTCTGGCTTTTTTAGATGATTTTTGAATATCCTCTTTAAAGCCTCATTTTTAAAGGGGTAAGTCTTGCCAATCAATGCATTAAATTTCTCCCAATTCTCCCTTCTTTATTTCGAAGTAAGGTAAGGCCGTTGTTGATTAAACTGTGGTTGAGCTCACGGTGGCAGATACTGGGGCCTCTGATACTGCTGACTATAAAATTATGAAGGGGGGTATTTCTGCCTGAATTTTCATTGGTTGCTTTCCCTTATCAACAGCTGACACCGTCCCAGATTTCTTCTCAAAGACCTTCTGGGGTTTCAGCTTTTTAGGATCTGAAGTAGACTGATCAGTAAGGATGGTGAACTGCGAAGCTTCTTCTTGCAGACTGGAGGCCTTATTGAGCAATTTTTTAAATGTTTTAATGGTAAAACCTTTCAAAAGAAAGGCTACCGGTCCATGAATGTTCTTAAGCAGAATCTCAATCGCATGTTGCTCCTGCAATTGAGGTTTGCACTTCATGCTCAAATTCCTCCACCTTAGTATATAATCAACTAGCTTCTTTCCAGGTTTCCACTTCTCTATGACAAGATCCCCAACTATAACGTGGTGCTGACTGCCTGCAAACCTCTTGACAAACATGTTTTCCAACTCTGTAAAACTATGTACTAAACCATTGGGTAAATCTGCATACCAATCAAAAGCCACCCCTGACAGGCTACTAACAAACTGCCTGAAGAGTAAATCATCACTTCCCCCAGCATTGCAACAACTGGCTCGAAAGTACGCTATGTGCTGTCTTAGGTTTTCAGTACCATCAAACTCCTCTAGGTAGGGTCTACCCTTTGGGGTATATGACGCACTCTGTGACTCTGCTAATGCCTCCCTCACTTGTCTTTCCACCATCTGCTTTAACTCTTTTGATTGAGAGGCTTTAATCTCTGAATCTGATTGGTGCTCTTCTATGACCTCAATTATCTATTTCTTTCCTACCACCTGAACAGACTCAGGTTGAGAAGACTCAACCTGTGCTCGTGATGGTAAAGGACCAAGCACTGGAATGATGCCATAGTGGCCATCATTTCCGCTATCTTCTTCTCCATACTTGAGATCTTCTCATCTTTTTGTTTTAGCTGTTGTATATAACGTTGAGTTAAGTCTGATGCAATGCCTTCCTCAACTACGATGTCCTGTATTCCAGCATCTTCAACTTCCTCATCATGAGTTGATCTCCTTGTTTCCACCATAAGGACATCAGTTACTGCATCATCTAACATGTCATCTTGATCTAAGTCAAATTTTAATGCCTCTTCATCCTCCAGATTTTTAATGTTATCTTTCAGTTCACCTAGCATCTCCTCTATAGATCTTCAGGAAATATAGTGGTGATCAACGGGAACATATCTTTCACAGTCCATATGATTTGGGGGGTTAGTCTCAACCCTCTCCTCCTTTTCAGGTTCACTTTCTATAGGCCTCTTAGGTGAAGCTGCTACAGGAGAAACAACTTTTTCCTTGGGTCTCCAAACCTTCTTCTCATCAGATGTTGGAGAGGGTTGATTTGATGATTCCAACCGCCCTACATCCAGATGAGAAGATGAAGAAGGACCCGTAGAGAGGTGCCTATCTATCCGGGGAGAAGAATGGGTATGAGAATAATGTTGAATCTTTCCAGGACCCTATGGCGGTGTAGAAGAAGGGGATAACTGACGACTGGTTTTTTGGGCAACATGCTGAATACTCTTGGATTTTTCTGACACATCAGTCAAAATAATACTATCTATCTTTCTGTGAGATCTTCTTGGTTCCCTAGGGTATCCATTAGTGAGTGTAGAGATTACAACAGGTTTGAATTTTCTTTTACTATCTCTTGCCCTCGACTGACCCACTACCAGGGTTCTAGTACTTTTCTGACTCGAGGTTTCTTCTTCGATCCTTTCATTGATCATTCTTTTCATGTTTCTCAAAAATCCTTCCTTAGTTTGGAAATGGTTATCTGTATATTCTTGGACTATTGCTCTTATCATATTCTGAATATGTACTTCTTTATCCTTAACAGGCTCAGTGGTAGACTTTCCAACAACAGTAAGGGCTGAGCGGGCAATCTTCCTCACATCTTCCTCTCCATCAGCAGCAGAGAGAAGATGGAACCTACTACCACTAAGATGTGGAGAGGTAAGAGGAGCTTGCTCATTCTTACTTGACAATCCTAATTTTTCCATTCTTCTCTTTGTACAATGGTTCTTATTTTTTCTTTGAGTTTTAGTCATGATCGTCGACATGTTAGAAGAGGAACCTATTTCAAACTGACTAGCGGCACTGAAAGGAACAGCACTGTCTGCTACGACAACTGACTTGAGTTTCTGATCCTGATTAGGTTGTTATATTCTAGCAAACACTGAATGCCTAGGGGCTACAAGGGCAATTTGAGACCCACATCCCAAAGTGAATTCCAGAATAGGCTTCTGATTTGTAATCTCAGTGGGTGGGACAACAGTGAACTCAGGTCCACTAACAGACAACTACAAATCCTCAAATTCTTTTCCAAACTTGATTACACTACCGTCAGCAAAAGGGTTATAGGCCAGGTTCATGTTATCCGATAGGGAAAAGATTAGTTTACCCATCATTTTTCATGAAATTTAAAGGAAATTTTGAATTAGTCCTTAAATAAATTATTTTAATTACAAAAGTTTGATTAACCCAACTAAATAATTCAAATCTTATCTCATCGTATACATATCGAGTTATATAAAAATATAACTACAATACATAATGTTAAGATAAGAATGAGTTTTATTTAGTGTTTTAATTTCTACTTTAAGAATTTGGACCCAATGCTAAATCAAATATCAAGCTACAATAAAAATGTAACTGCAACGTTCGAGTTAGCACGTAGGGATTTATTTTCTTATTATTTAAACAAAAAAGTTGTTAAAGGAACTTCCCGTCGATATTTTGACAGGGGTCCAAAATAAGACCTCTGAAAATTTTTTTTAGATACCGGCCAAATTATCCAAGAATGAAATAAAAAAAATAACCGGTGGAAGAATGGTAGTTAAAACCTATGCGATGCACAAGTATACTAGTGATGTAAGGGTATGAATCACTGCTAAAGATGGAGAGAAGATTGATCCCCAGCGGAGTCACCAGAAAAACCTTGGTGGGAAAAATTATGTCGCCACATAGATTTTATATTCTCTTATTTTGTAATTTAATACTGCATAAAGAATAAAGTACAGTCTCAGGAGACTGACACAATATTCTATAGTGGATTCAATATCAAAACAGGATTTTAAAAAAAATGATATTTCTATAGTCAAATATAATTCTACGAATAACATATCATCTCGAGAGATGAACATGAAATTCTGTAGAATGTGTTTAAAAATAGAAATATAATTTTAAAAAGTTCATCCATTCATTTATTTAGGTGTAATAAGGAGAATATTATATTATATCATCTAAAAAGACAAACATAATATTCTTCAAAAACACCCAAAAGAAAGAATGAGTTTTACAAAAGTCATCATTTATAAAATTGAATATAACAAATAGAATATTATATTACCTGAAAAGATAATAATAATATTCTACAAATATATTTAAAATTAGAAATGATGTTTTAAAATATGTCTGTGTTCCCAAAGATTTTTCTTTTGTTTTATAAGAATAAAATAAAGTTTATTTTAATCTGGAGTTCTCAAATCCCTATAAGGGCAAGCCCCTATAGTTAATTACATCCTAGGAGGGGTACTCCTAAGAAGACTCTTGATTAAAGCAGTGGTTTTGTACCCTTTGATTACAAAGTAGAAGACAAGAAAAGAAGAATGAATTTTTAAGGAGAAAGCTCAACGTTGAACAGTTATTAATGAGTCAAAGGAAGAAAAGTAGGAGGTGCCAGATTCTGAGAAGCTCAGAGGCAACCTCAGTCTACCCTATGTTGGGCTTTACATTTTAAGAGAGAAATTTTTAGGTTTGAGTTGGCATTTTATTAGAAATTTGGGATTATATTCCTAGAGGATGAGGACTTAAGATTTAAAAATCTGCCTCAGAACCTAAGTCTAAATTTGGGTACTACAAAGTAGTGACCGAACCTAGCTAATGAAGTGCAAATCTGAACTTACTCCGGCCTGGATTGGGGAGTCAGCTAACCACCTAGGCACTTTAAAACCATGTGTCCAGTCTTTTTATGAAAGATGGGTAGGGACGTTGTTTAAGTTTTGAGGAATTTGAGGCTGACATCTAAGACACCCTAATTGGCCCCTCAACTTATGTGGGGTAAATGATGCCTAAAAATAAAATGCAATTAAAATTTTAGACTTTTTTAATTTATATCTAATGCAATGCATGCTAATTGACTCGAATGCATAAAATGATTATGAAGCAGTTTTAAAATTAGGCTTGAAAAATAGATTTTTCCCTAGAGATTGCACAACATCCTCTTGACAGAACTGCACCCTAATAGGTCAGGTGGTCTGCCAGAACCAACAGGCAGGGAGGTGCCTAACAAGGAAGAGAAAGTAATAATATGCTTATGCTGACTCTCGGCAATCCCGAGCTTACTTCTTAGATCGTTAGAGGTACTATGTGAGCCTAAAAATTTTATTTTAAATTTCAAATAGAAAACATTTTATCGTGTCCTTACCAAAAAAAATACTCCGGTCGTATCCAGGCTAAAACAAAATACGGCATGCAAGAGTCCTTAAAAAAACTACTGCGTAAATAATACAAACAATCAAATTAAATTATCCAAAAATATAATATCTAATGTCCATATAATTACACCCAGAATTTACAAAAAAGTAAATTGGCCGGGCACCACTAACAACAAACCCGGATTCTACTCCTAGAATTGACGCAAGTGATTTCGATATGGGATATACTTTCTTCTTATCTTCATTTCTTTATCTTCTTCATCTTCTTCCTTTCATCTCCTCATTTTGTCTTTTCTTCTTCTACGAGCTCCTTGGATCTACCAGGATTGGATATCCAAATGAAAAGAAACTCATCCCCGAAGGGGTATTTTTTTTCTCTTTGGATATTAGAATCACCCTAACTTGGCTTTCCAAATAGAAGAGAACACTCCCCTAAGGGACATTCTCTTCTCTTTAGCTTCCGAGTTGGGTGTGATTTCCTACTTTTAAATCACTTTCACAATACTTGACTTTAACAGATTACATTTACATTTCATTTATATCCCAGAAAAAAAAAGAAAATCTAGACCACCTACAGGGTTATCCTAAGCATTTATAATAAAATCATTCCCAAGTAGTTATATATTCACATTTAAATTCATCAGCCACACTTGGCCATGCTCTTTTAATTTTAAGGGGGCTTAATATTTTCTGAAGAACCTATAAAAAATTTATGTCAATTTAAATCTTTAATTTGCCCCCCTTTAATTCAGCCCTGCACCAGCATGGCCACCTGCATAAGATTCTGTGAGCATCCAAATCATTCCTAACTTATGGGTAATCTATCACCCATCACATCATATCATAGAGAGCAGTAAAAGTAAATAAACTCTCACATCAATCATACATAGCATGTAATGAAAACTATGAGAAAACCCGTCACACAGCGGCAAGAAAGTAAACACCGGCCTAACCTAGAGCTAGAGTCAGTTGTCCTAGTAAATAAAACTAAGTGGGTGCAGTATGCTGTATGGTTTGGATATATCCTAGATCAGTTATTGATTGAAGTTTTCTAGTTGATTGAATTTAGTTTTTTGAAAGGTCAGAGGAGGCTTTATGTTTAAATTTATATCTTAGTGTCTTTAGTATTTCAGAAGTTAATTTTAAATTAAATTTTAATTATTTAAAGTTGATTAATAGGATTTGTTCTTTAGTCATTTTGATTAATTATTTTCTTTTATATTATTTAATTTAATGACTTACAGAATTTTTGACGATTTATTAGACTTTTAAATTACTATTTATTTTAATCAATTTTCTTTAATGATGTTTTATATTATGCTTATAATTGATTTTTGAAAAGACTTTAATGAATAGAGTTTGATTTTTAAAGGGCTTTTTATTTTAGAAAATATATTTATTTATTTAAATTTGTTCTAGTTTTATGTGTATCTTATATTCTGAGTTTTAATTTTACTTTTAATGGTTATATTTAATTATTATTTGATTATAAGATAATTAAAATATTAATTAGATTCAATTTTAAGTTAGTGTTCAAATTTAATCTCCTAGTAGTCATATATGTTAATTATGATTTGGTTATTGAAAGTTATATGATTTTCATGTATTTTTATCTGAGTTATTATTGGTGTGTTTGAAATTTTTGTTATTTGATTGTTTAAATTTGATTAGCCTAATTAAGATTATATTAATAATAAGCACTAAGCCTAAGGGGGATGTCACTAAGTTTTCTATATTCTATGTCTCTATCCTAAAGTGTGCATGCAACTTAAGTCTAAGTTCTTTAAGACTCAATCCTTAATTTTTGTCCTTAAATGTCACTAAAGTTGTATGGGATGAAAAATTCTGTTATCACTAACCCTTAGGATATTGCGTACATATACAGAGGTTCAAGGATCTAATAATAACAATAAAGTAATCCTAATAAAATTGAAGTTGCTACAGGGACCTAAAAGGGAAGGGTTCGCACAAACCACACCACAGCATCCTAGGGGTTCCGCCCGTAGCACCTCTACCCGGTTAGATAGAGGCGACTGACACCATTGTCCCTTGTCCTCTTATTCATTCGAACGGTACCATTCCTCATAGTTTATGCAAATTAAGAAGAGAAAACAGGGGAGGAATTAGAAGCACATTTAATAATTATTAATGAAATAATTAAAATTTACTAAAAATAAAATATACACCTCGCATCCTCCAAAGATCACACAATCACCTCTCAAAACATGCACATGTCACTTTTCCTTAGCATACACATATTAATTTCCAAGGACATACACTTGAGCTCCACTTTTCAAATCACCCAGAAGCTCTACTTTTCAACCTTTATGAATCTCGATCTTTCAAAGCCCCCACATGCCTATTTCCAATTCAACATTTTCACCAAATGTAAATAAGAGAAGAAGATGGCTTGATGCAACCTTACTTTTCCAAAATTCAAGAAAATATTCCAACCATCATGAAGCAATATCATATTTGGGTCTAATCAAAACTTATATTTAGAGCACATGAAAATTCCCAAACTCTCTAAGGTATTTTATAAGAGACTTATGCATACTCATAAGTGAAAAAGAAGAAAACAATGAATGGTTTCTCCGACATAAAGCCTATGATCTTTCCAATAGCTTTGTAAACTCAATAACATATGCATATAGCTATATTTACATAAAGCCATTTGATCACTTTGAGAGGAGAAAGATAACTATACAATACAAAGAGATCATAATAACTTGCTTCATTTCACTGTCAAGATCTCATTGAAGAGAAAATAAAATAAAATAAAATAAAATAAATAAAACATTTACTAACTGATTAGGAGAACTAACCACTAGTGAAGCTTAAGCAAATGATTCAAGAAATCCTCTCAAATTTTGTGAAAACTAAACAGGTTATGAGCATGATTTCAACATTGCAGTTTCTTTCATTTCTTTGTAGCCAAAAGCAATGTGTCCACTAAAGTAGATACAATAAAATAATGCAACCATCCAACTCATAAACCCAAAATCATTTATGTCGAGAACAAAATTATCTGAATCAAAAGGGAATGATCCAAATAACTCATGAATTTCAAAACTCTTTCTAAGAGATATCTAAACATGATTTTGCTTCTAACCTTAGAATGTCACATTTCTTTCCAAATGATAATAGAAAACTCCATCATTCCTCTCTCGGTAACAAGATTTTTTTTATTTAAGATAATAAAGAAGATATACAATCATTCTATACGAGAAATGAAAACTCCAAAAATAACATCCCTTCAAAGTTCCAAACAATGAAAATCAAATCTCAAGAAATGAGGGCAACAAAATTTCAATTCCTTATTTCTACAAAGAGAAACGGGGATCAACTCATTCTTGATCACTTGATGGCTGATGTGAGAAAAGGGAAGAAGAAGATTGAGAGGATTTACCACTCCTTGTTTCCTTTGGTCAAATGAATTACAGCATAGAGGGGTTTGACCGGGTTTAGGGCCTGCGACGTCAGGCTGGACAGAGGAGGTGGGATCCGGCCCTTGGACTTCGCAAACTGGAAGGAGATAAAGGCAAACTTGGCTGGGATGTTCAGACCTAGGGAGGAGAGCGACGGGCTTCTTACGAACCAGAGAGGGAGACAGAGCCTTGGGTTTTCGCCAATGGGGAGGGAGCCGAGGGCTTCTTACGAATAGGGAGCAGGGTCTTGGGGAGTTCCGTGCGAATGAGAGCCTCCATGGAGAGGGGTTCAATTTTGCGAATAGAGCGGGAGAGGAGGCAGTTTCACAAACTGATAGGAGGTAGAGGGAGATCGTGTGATAGGGGGGGTTGGACCGGTCTAACTCTTATTTCATTTGGCTTGAAATAATGCTAAGTCAAATCATTCCTTTGAACCAATTTTAATTTTAATTTAATATAATCAATTAAATTTTATATCTTAGCAACGTTATTATTATTTTTGTTTGATAGAATTGAAGGGTTAACTTTAATAAAAAGATGAATTAAGTTAATAAACTTTATTTAAATTTAAATTTTATGACAATTTGAATTAGTCAATTTAACTCAATTAATAATGTTGATTTAATCTTAACGAGTTTGAGACAAATTAATTGAAATTAATAGAAACTGTCATTTTTCAAATTAAATTTGCCTCAAGTCACTTTTATTTAAAGAAATGGTGATTTAAATCAATTTAGGAGGATGCGTCAATGGGTATCCACCTAGGAGAAGTCCTAGATGAGTGACGTCTACACTAGGCTACGAAAACCTAGGTGCTAGAGTTGATTCTGGGGAAATTGACCTCGAATAATGAGGTCAACAAATAACATATCCACATTCATTTTTAATGCATTGTAGTAAATAAAATATAATTGGGCTTAATTCAAAAAGTCTTAAAATATCTTGACGGTAGGCAACAAGAAACTCACTAAGCAGAAATTCATATTTTCAGAAATAACCAAATTACTTGAGATCGTATATAACATTCTGAAGCTTTAATTGAACTAAAACACTATTTTTAGATGTCAAAATAAATTTCTTAATTGGTAAAAATTATTGCTTTTTCAAAATCACTAATGAAAAATTTTAAATAAACATTCAAAACATTCATAGTTTCAATTTCTATAACATATAAAAAGTTATACGATGAAAGTTTTACCAATATAAAATTATTATCATTTTTTTGTAAAGGAAATACAAATTTGTTTAGAAAAATATCAAAAATACCAAATTATTGAAATAAAAAATAGGACAATGGTTCCTTATAATAAGACAAGAAATCTCCCAACACGACCAACTGACGAAAATCGCTCTACAGCCTCCAAATCCTAGGTTTCCTTTTTCTCTCCTCTCAAATTCTCTCTTAATTTCTCCATACAAGTCTCTTGCTTAGGAAAAACGAAAAGCAAATGAGGGAAATGTGATTAGAGTTAATGGCTTATGATATTTATAATAAAAAATAATATAATATAATTATAATTATATAATTTAATCAATTTTTAGCATAAAATTTATTTAAATTCTTTTGAGCTTCAAAAATTATAAAAAAATATCTATAAAATAATTTATTTTATTTAAAAAATTTTGGTTAAATTGGTTTGTGATTTCGACTTATAATGACTCTTAAAAGAAATTTATTTGACAGGGTCAAAATACAGGCTATTACAATCTATTCATCTTTAAAAAAAATATCATCCCCAACATTTCTCTTAAGGATATGGGCACAAAATCAGTATAAAATAAGTTCATATAATTAAAACTCAATCCAAATCAAAACTCATTGAAGTCAATCAATTCATATCATTCAAATCATACAGTTTAGTCAATCATATATCATTTACTTATAAAATAAAATGTTAATAATTCAATCATTCAAAATAAATTTCTTACAAGTAGAACTCTTTGGTTATTATCAATTTTTTAAATACTACAAGTTGTACACACGTGGCATCACTGGAGTAGGTGATGTTGGTGTTACTGATTCTAGTGCATATTTTGATTGAAAAATATATAAATAGTTTTGAAAAAGATTTAATTTTCTTTGAGAAATGATTAATTTTTGGAATTTTAATATTTGAAATCGAACGCTTATTATGAATGATATATCACCTCGAAAGATGAACATATCATTCCCTAATAGGTTCAGATTACAAATCTTTGAATTTACTTTGATTATCGTAGTCAAACTCAAGGAGAGACAACATATGATCCTGAAGGATCAAAATGATGTTTAATCCAATGTTCGGCTATAATAATCCAATAAAGAGATCATTAATTTTATAATCAAAGTTACGATAATAGTATGATATATCTTTCCAAGGAAAGATGATATCTTCTATCATCGATCATTTGAAAATGATGATAATGATCGTTGACTTTTGAATTTCCCCAAGAAAGTTAATTGAAGTATTAAAAAGCTTAATTTTGAAATCTTGTCTGGGTTTCTAAATCTCCTACGAGCGCAAGCCCTCATAGTTAATTACATCATAGAAAATCAGAAAATTTTCTAAGAATACTCTTGATTAAAATAGCGATACGAATTTTATTTAAGAATTCAAAGTTTGATGTCAAAGGAGGTAGGGACTGAAAATTTTAAATGGGATTGATTCAAAATTGAACATTTATTCTAGAGTTAAAGGAGGAATGGTAGGAGGTGTCTGAAATTCTGAATAACTTCAGAAATACCCCAACCTATCCTAAGTATTGGGCTTGAATTTGATGGAAATATATTAATGTTTAAATGATCAATTTTATTAGAAAGTGGGAATTAGATTCCCGGAGGTTGAGGTCTTAGGATTAAAAATCTGCCTCAGAACCTAAGTCTAAAATGGGTACTGAAAATCAGTGACCTGGATCATAACTAATGCAGTGCAATCCTGGACTTACCCCGGCCTGGATTGGGGAGCCAGCTAAACCACCTAAACGCTTCAAAACTATGTGTCTGGTCTTTTATGCAAGAGTGGGTAGGGACGTTATTTAAGATTGAGTTTAAGGAGTTGGGGTCAACATCTAGAGCAAATTCCTAATTGATCCCTTAATTTATGTTGGGTGAAATGCTTAAACTAAAATACAATTAAAGATTTAGACACTTTTAAGTTTGTATCTAATGCAATGCATGCAAATTGACTCGATTAAATGTTTAAATCAGGATGAAAATATTTTAAAATCAGGCTTAAAAAATAGTTTTATCCTAGAGATTGCACAACATCCCCTTGGACAGCATTGTACCCTCATAGGCCAGGTGGTCTGCCAAAACCCACAAGCGGGGAGGTGCCAAGCAAAGGAAAAGAAGATGCAACGAATATGCATATGAAAAACCCCCGAGGTCCCGGGCTTACTTCTCAAAACATTAAAATTACTATATGAGCTTAAATATTTTAATTTTGTTTAAGTAGAAAAAGTTTATTCGTACCCTCACGAGCCTCCGATCGGGTTCCAGGCTAAATCAAAATCGGCATGTAATAATCGCCAAAAAAACTACTAAAAATATGCAAGTCCTTAATCGCAATCAATATCAAGTAATCAAATCAATCAGATAATTAAATCAATTAAATGTAATACTCAAACTGAAAGTCCATAGGCAAGTGCCTTTTAATTATACAATCTATGGTCTGCAGAAAAAATAAAGTGGCCGGGCCCAACTGACTACAACCCGGATTCTATTCCTAAGACTCAAGTGACTTTGAGAATAGATCTTCTCTTCATTCTTCACTTCTTCATCTCTTTGGAACTCCTTGGATCGTCGGGTCCGGATATCCAAATGAAAAGAAACTCCCCATGAATATGGGTGTTATCTTTTCTCTTTGGATACTTTGAAATCATCCAAATTTGAATCTCCAAATAGAAAGAGACTCTCCCCTAAGGGATGTCCCTTCCTCTTTGGATTCCAAATTGAATGTTAAAACATCCCATTCTCAAAGCACTGAACATATTACAACTCAATTACATTCAAATTACATCAATTAAAATTAGAAAAATCTAGACTCGATCCTGCAAGGTTATCTTGATAATCAACATTTAATATAACATCCCAAGCAGTTATAATCAATCTCAAGCAGTTATATTAATCAAACTTAAGATGTTCAAATCACAGCCACACTTGGCCATGCTCTTTTAATTTTAAAGGGGGTCTTAAGCATTTTTGAAGCACCTGTAGAAAACATTGTTAATTTTTAAAGCTCAATTATTTATCCCTTTTAATTAATGCCATGTATGAGCATAATCACATGTATAAGATTGGATTAGTATAAATCACTCCTAATCTAAGAGTATATCTAACGCACAATCAATCACAACGCAGAGTGCAGTGAATAAATAAACAATCACATCAATTCTACTACTAGCAAACAGCATGCAGTAAAAGCTCGAAAACCCGGCACAGCAAAAAAGTAAGCACCGACCTAGCCTAAGACTAGAGTTGGTTGTCCTAGCGAACCATCTAAAGAGTGTGAGGTAGGTTGTGTGGGTTTAATATGTCCTAAATATGATCATTAGTTGAAATTGTTAAAGGTTCTAGTTGGTTGAAAAGGTTTCAAGGAGATTTTAATTAAAGTTTAAATCTTAATGATTTAAAATTGATTTTTAATTGCTTGTTGGATACCACCTTTGTTGCACACCGAGACCGTGAAGTTTATTTCACCTTCCTTGGGGCTAAGCTAATAGCCTCGTAGGCCTAGGTTACCTAGTGGTAATCAGTATGCTTAAGTAATTTAATTTGATTCAAAGATTGAAGGTAGATTAATTTTGGTTAAGATTGATTGATTGCTGATTTTAATGTTGAAATGATGTTTTCTGGAATTATTGATGATTTATTGAATTTTGGAATATTCAGGATTATTTTAATCATTTAATTAAGGGGTTAAAAATTGACTTTTTGATTTAAAGTATTTTCTAGAATGTTAATATTTTATTAAAATACTAGACCTTAATATGATCAATTAGACTGTAAGTACGCAGAAATTGGATTTTTTTATATTTTATTATGAATGTTTGAAGTTTTGACTTGATTTTGAACTAGGTTTGACCAAAAGTTGACTTTTTTTAAATTTGATTAATTTCTAGAAATTTGATATTTTTGATAAATATTAGACCTTAATGTAAGTTAAATGCCTTTGAGTTTGCTTAATTTGGAGTCCATTTGAATTAGTTATGAATTTTTGAAGTTTTGAGTATTTGTTGAATTATTTAATTTGTTTAATTAAAGGTCTTTTAATGATTTAAATCCAAATGACCTCCAAACTCCTTGGAATCAACTCCAAAGGTCAGGAATGACCTAAGAAGAGATTCCTAAGTGTTTGAGAGAGTTTTGAAATTTTTAATTATTTTTAATTAATTAAATTAATTAAATTAATTAAATATTCAATTTTAATTAAAATTAAATTAAGATCAAATTTGATGTCTAGTCAAGGGGATTTTATTTTTCATTGATTAAGGGTTTAATTCTGGTCAGTTAGAGATCTTATTTGTAATTTTTTGATTTAAATTTTAGTTATTATATTTTCTGGAAGTTCAAATGCTTAATTAAGAGTTCAATTTTGATTAAATTAATTAAAGGGCTTAATGACTTCAAAATTCAGTGGGAAATTTTCTTAAGGCTGAGCATATCACTAAATTTAAGTGGTTTGAGTTTCAAGTTAAGAGGATGTATATCCTAATGATTATAATTTTTCTACGTTTTGTAGACTTAGGTCCTTAATTATTGTCCTTAATGATACTAGGTTTGAGTAGGTTTAAATCAATATTTTGCTAAATCTTAGACATAGCATGCATGAGTTACACATAAACATAATCAAATCCTAAATCTAGGAGAGCCCTAAGACTAGGTGGTGTGTGCATCCTAAGCATGCAAAAGGTAAGATAACGCTTAATTAATTGAAAGATCAATCAATGAATAATGAACAAATTAATTACCCATTGATTAATCTCTACTCACCATTAATGCTATTCAACCAAGCACAATCAATGTTTAAAATTTTAATGGATCCCTCAAAGTAAAAAAAAAAAAAATTAAGTACATATAATTTTAAAATAGATTTAAAATATATGTATAGATATATAAACCTATATATAAAATATAAATTTTTAAAATTAAATAGTTAAAAATATTATCAGAATGATTTAAGATATTTTTGAGAGATCCCCTTGGTCACTTTAAAAAAAAATTGCAAGTAAATTTTTTTATATTAAAATATTTAATACAATGCTTAATTAAGTATTAGTTAAATATTTAAAACAATTAAATAATTAAAATTATTTGAAATTAATTAAGTTTTTAGATTTGAAAATAATTTTAAATTAAGATTCTCAATTTTCTGAAAATTTGAAAGTATTATACACATTTTGATGAATTAAAATGAATTTATATCAAATTTTTAAAAATTTTAAGCTAATTAAATTATTTAAATTAATTTAAAATTAACCAATACTCAAAATGCTTCTTAAATGAAATTTAATTAAATATTAATTACATCTGTAATTTAAAATTATTCAAAATATTATCTTAAAATTCTTGAAATTATTCAAATTTAAATTTTAATTAATTATTAACTTAATATTTACATATTTTAAAATCATTTAAAACATATAATATATATTGAATTAAAATTAATTTTGAAATCAAATATTCAAAAATAATTTCCCAAATTTTAACATATCATATAATATTTTAATTAAAATATCAAAGAATATTTTACTTAATATTAATTAAACATTAGGATATTTAAATAATATTCAAATTATTCAATGAAAATATTTAAATTAAAACATAATTTTAAAATAAAATATTCCAAATATTTTTATCAGAAATTTGAAAACATTTGAAATAACAAATTAAATTTTAAAAGATATTTTGATTATTTTTAATTAAATATTAATGTAAAATAATTAATAATTTATTGTAAAAAGAAATTCAAAATATATTTAATATTTTAAATTAACAATAATTTTAAATTGAAGAATTAAGTTTTCTGAAAATATTAATATAAAATATTAATTTTATAAATTTTTTTAAATAATTTTAATATTTTTAGAAACTATTTTAAGTTTTAAACTATTTAAAAAAAGAAAATAAATCCTTTTAATATCTGGCGGTGGCTGAAATGCCACGTGGCGCGTTATGGTTGGGTGGACCAAAACGCGGGGCAATCTTTACCGGCGGTGCAATGATTGCGTCGCTAGCAATCATTGCACAATCAACGAACCACAGGCGCGGCTCACTTAAACACGTCAGCCGATCATCTGCGCCGTTGATTCTTCTGCGGTATTGAGTGGACGGCTCTGATCGAGCTGGACGAAACAATGGCGCATTAGATCAAATGATGCGGTTGAAACGGCCGCGAAACAGCGGAATCCGGACCGTTGATCATAAGATCAATGGTCCATCTAACGCTCAGCTCAACGAAAAATTTGAAGTGATTCCTATAATAACAAAAACGAGTCGTTCTCTCCAAATACTCAATTGAATTAATTGAAATTTGAAACACAGATTGTGTTGATGAAGAGCATTTATGGAGATGTAAATTTACAGGTTGAAACGCGCTTTTCAAAAATCTATTTAGCTCTAAGTGTGTAAACTAGCGTTTGAGAATTTGGGAAAACTAACCGATGGATTTCAGATTTTTTTTATTCTCTGAAACTGTAGTTTGTCCACGCTCAAGTTTGCTAGAGAAACTCTGGTCTAAAACACACTGGATTGAGCTCCACAAGCCTTAGACGATCTCTACTCTAGGTTGGCCGGAAGATCGCCGCCGGCAACCTCCAATCATCGGATTTGGACTTGGGGAATCAGGAGGAGGTTTGTGGGAGCCAAAACAAAGTTTTATCTCCCTTGGATTGGCTCTGGGTAAAAAGATAAGGTTAAGGTGAGAATCATAGCTCTAAATGATCTTTTGCCCTATTCAAAAGCTCTACGTCAATGTGGATGGTTCTTATGCATTTAGAGGCTTCTCCTGATGTTGACAAGTGTCCCTAGACAATTGAAGCAGCAGGGAATCAAAGGAGACCAAGGACAAGTGAGGTGGAAAGGCCTCTTGTCCTTTGGAGCACATGTGCATGTGATTAAGAGCTAAATCAGGGGTTAGGAGGGCTTTTAAAAGCCTCTAGAGTCTACTCAAGCTGCTGGAATGATTCAAAAGGGAAAGATTAAGCTTAAGTTAAGTGATTTAAATTTTTAAGCCATTAAAGGAGTTTGTTGACTATGTTGACCGGTCAACAAGTCAAGTGGCATAGGTGGCAGTGAGGAGGCTTGGAGTTGCTAGTGGAATTAATTCAAAGAAGTTTAAAGAAGTGGATTGAATAAAATGAGCAAGTTAGTCAGTATACAAATTGATTTGACCAAATTTTAATAAGTTGACTTGGTCAAATCATCTTGGATTAGACTCACTAATGATTAAGGAATATTTGAGATGTATATTGAAGTTAATTTGAAGGTTTGAAATGAATTTGGGTGGCTTGAATTGAATGTTTAAAGTGGCTTGACCCAAATAGACCACATTGGGCTGAACTTAGGTTCAGTTGACCAAGTCAACTATTGATTGCGTCAAGGGTCCAATCAATGTCAAATCATTCAGGAATGTGTTCAAGAGATTTTGAGAAAATGTTGAATAGATTTGGGGTTTGATTTGAAGTTGGGAGGCTTAAGGGATTGAAGTGGTCAACCAGGTTGACCCAGGGTCTGGGAAAGAGCTCAACAGATTTCAAATGATTTTTGGAGACCAATGGAGGTGGTCCCAAGGTCTGGGGAGGTCATTGGTCAAAATGACCTATTTTGACCCTTAAAGGCCTATTTGGTCAACCTGGGTTGACTTGGTCAACCAGGTTGACCCAGAGTCTGGGTTTGGGTCCAACAGGTTTGTTTTGATGTTTAAAAATTTTTGGAAGTGGTTCCAAGCAATTCGGAGGTCATTTGGTTTGAAATGTGCATTTGGACCCCAAAGGAGTATTTTGATCATTTTGACCCCTGATCAACTGGGGGTCAAACTGAGTCCAACAAAATACATTTTAATGTTCAAGAGGTTAGGATTAAAGGTCTGGATGTGGTTGGAAGCTTTGGAGAAAGCTCCAAGGTCAGAATCCACTAGGGGGCAGGTCCAGTGGCATAGGTCATAAATATTTAAAGGTTTTACAGTCTTTGAATTTCAATTCAATTTCTTGGATTAGAGGCCTCAAAATGAGCTCAAATTTGGAGGGTTGCCTCTGGAGATATGTCACATCAGTATGCAACTAACAGACCCTGAATTAGAGGTCATTATATAGGGTTTTGAAGTGTTCAAAGATTTGTTAGAAAAGGCTTTTAGGACTTAGACCTTTGGCCTTGGATTTGGATTGAATTTCTGGGTTTGAATATCTGGATTTGAATTAAGTCTAGATTAAATTGAAATCTGGATTGATCTAGAGGAATCCTAGGGTTTAGAGTAGATCATATGGTCTAGATCAGCTCAAAGGAATCCTAGGGTCTAGAGTAGATCCTAGGGACTAGATTAGTCCTACTGACCTCATACAAAAATGAGGTCAACAGTGCAATAAACTCCCTCTGACCACCACTAATAACTCTGTTATCAGCCCTATTAGCTGATCTTTCATTATATGCTCTCACTCCTACAATCCTCTATCCTTCTGTGTGCCTAGATTGTGCTGCTCTTAAATCAGTTCTTCCTCTTTGTGGACAATCCACTACCTTGTTCCCTTGTTATCCACATCAAAAAAATTATGAAACCGCTTAAGTAAAAGAAGCTAAACTCTTAAACATCGAGACGCCTATTGGTATAATGATTATAATTTAATTAAAAAAACTCCGCGATTAAACGTGCTCATCCTAGAGAAATCCTGTGATGGGTAACCTACTAGGAAGTTACACTAACAGGAAAAAATCATGAGGCCCTTAGGCCAAAGAGGATAATATCTCGATAGTTAAGAGTTTGGGTTGCTATAAATGATATTAGAGCAATACACTATTAGGAAGATGAGAACTAAGGGCTCATCTGCTTCGGTTTATTTTCTCCGTTTTCATTTTGAATAAGTCAATTTACGCAATTAGTAGTCGTTTGGAACGCCAGCTTAAGCATAATTTATTTTGTCAAAACATCATTTTTTTAGCAGTTAAGCAAGTAAATTTTCAACTGCTTACTCCGTTGCAAAAAGGAGTTCCGAAATCACATTGCCAAAATTACCTCCAACTACCCACGTCCACGCAGCAGGTCTCCTCTTTTCCCCTTTTCCAGCGACTCCAGAGCAAAGCTTCGCAGTTGGACGCTCCCTCAATCTTCCGCCTTTGCCTTTCTCCAATCCTTCGGCTTCGCCTTTGTTATTCCCGACCACGGCAGCCGGCAAGCAGTCTGTTGTCAATCAGTTCCCGAGCACAGTCGGCCTAACCTCATACCTAAATCCGACGTCTCCGCCATCCCTCAGCATCCCAGATCCACCGCCACCTTGAATCTTTTGGCTATTTGAAGTGGTTGTCGTCCCTCAGAAGCCCATATCCACTTCCAGCTTGAATCTTCTGCCTATTTGAAGAGGTTAAACCTAAGTTCTTCCTACCGTGACCTGCTTTTATTGTTTGCGGTACTGTGCCCTAGGTATTTTATGATTCAACTTATTCTACCTCACTGCCATTTTGTTATTTTTTTTATCAAGCTGCTAATGAACATGTAATTCAAAAAAAAAACTCACATTTTCATTTCATTTGGTATGCACTCAGCCTACAAATTTTTACTTTAACGCATGTAAATTTATGCCCTATATTTTTTAAAATTTACACATTTTTATTGTAATATTGAAAGATTAAAATTATGTCATAAGGTTTCAACCTTGGGCTAAGGTGAAAAATCGGCATTAATCTTATCATTGTCACAACACCTATTCTACTCACATGTTTTTTTAAGGCCTATTTTTTTCTTACAAAAAAATTACCTGTTCTAGCTATCATAAGGCACAAATTGGTATAATATCTATTGTCTTATACAAAACAAATGATTTAATTTCATAATAAAAAAATTATTGTTTTAAAGATAGACTGATGATGTTATATCCTCATCGATATTAGATAAGAATATTCTAAATAATTATTTTTACTATTTAAATGCTATAAATGCTTCGTAAATTTTAGGAGTTTTATACATTCTAACATAACCAATATCCTATGATTATCAGTTCTTAATACCACTAACATAACCAGCAAACTAAATATTACTAACATCTTACTATTACTTTTTTTTTAAACCTCTAGATGGGAAACCAAAAAGAAGGATGTGCACCTGCAACGTGGGACATAGATAGTACTTTAATTTATTGTGATATATGTATAAGAGAAATAGAACTGGGAAATAGACCGACTATGCATTTTACTAAAGAAGGCTGGAAAAATATACTTAAACATTTTAACGAACGCACTGGAAGAACTTATGACCGAACCCAGCTTAAAAATAAGTGGGACCAATTAAAGAAGGAATGGAAGATATGGAAAGATTTGTTGCGAGGCGAGACTAGCATTGGTTGGAATCCAATTAAAAAAACAGTTGATGCTTCTAATGATTGGTGGAATGAAAAATTGCAGGTACCACTCAAATTTGAAATCATTCACTTTATATTCTAATTTTGAAACAACTCTTACGTAGTATAACACCTGATTCATAATTGATCATTTCTTGTACTTTAGGTAATGCCAAATGCTAAGAAGTTTCGTTTCAATGGAATACCACCTGAGTTGGAAGAAAAGTTAGATATTATGTTCCGTCGTATTGTTGCAACTGGGGAGAATATTTGGATTCCTAGTTCTGGTGTACTTCCCCCAGAACTAAATGACGATCACACAATCTCATCTGAAGAAGACTACACTCAAGATGAACAAACAAATCTTTCACATGTTCCTACAAATGAGCCTATAGGCAACTACAATTCACAAAGATCACAACAAAGTGCCACATTCTTGCGTAGAAGGAAAAGAGTTAGAACTCCTAAGTCGGGGACTAGAGAACTTTTTCTAAATCATGTTGAGGATGTCGTGGATGCTGCAAAATCTATAAGTTCTGCCATAAGTACATCAAATAATAATCGTAAAACATTTTCTATCCTAGAGGTTTTAGAAGAGATCTCCAAAATTCCTGATATATTTGATGATTTCGAGTTGTATGACTTTGCCACAGAATACTTCAAAGATAAGAATAACAGGGAGATATTCATGGTAATGCCCATTAAAAGAAGACTATGGTGGCTTCGACGGAGATTTGATAGAAATTATTGTTAACAACCCTTCTAAGGAGATGTAATGTTCTTGTAGTAGTCCTTAATGTGTTTAGTTTATGTTATAACTTATTTGTTTACATTGTGTTTGTTTAGGTTGAAGCTTGTTTGTTAACACTGTTCTAGATATAGTTATGTCCAATTGCTTTACTCATTGTTCATGTAGTTTGGTTAGTTTGTAATTTATTTCTTCATATTGTGTTGGTTGGTACAAATGTATGTGTTACATGCTATTGGTGTTTATTAAATTGAGAATTTTGCTCTGTCTCCTTGCTAGCCCAAGAGGCTATGTTCAGTTTACCAAGCTGTAAGCATAGAGCTGCAATTTCCTGTCTAGTTTTCGGCTTCAATTATCTTTCAGAAAATTCTACCTTTTTACCATCTTTCTGGTAATCCTTCTCATTCTCATTCGTGGATGGAATTATATCCACTGCTACTGATCTAATTCGTGCAGATGAGGGGTTTGAAGATAATGGGCCGCGGCTTGGTGTTAAATTTTCAATAGGTGTTGTTGTTCTTGAATGATTGTTAGCCATATGTTTCTACTAAGAAAACTAATTTGAAATATTCACAATAACATTGTTTCCTGGCATGGTATTGCGCCACAATGTTTCACAAAGTTGAAAAATAACAAATTCAAGGTCTTTGCCAATACTATTAAAATCCTAAAATACTAAATGATAGAAAGTCAACTTAAATCTTCTGAACAACTAATAAAACGAAACAGAAATGCAACTTTTATTTAAATTGGAATTATGTAGTGGCTTTCTTTAGTGGGGAATGCTTAAAAATAGCAACAATACCTGTAGTGCCAGAAGGAAAACCCTCAGAGACTGATGATTTTTTATAATTTAAATCCTCTGGGATTTGACCAAAATTGACAAAAACACCACTATCCTGAGAAGGATCTGTCACGCAACTTGCATCATTCAATAAAGCTGAATTAGCATGCAAGCCCTGAGAAACAAAAGAGAAGTTGTCCACCATATTTTGCGAATTAGAATTGGTGGCTGAAGGCTGAAGGCTGAAGGCTGAATTAGAATTGTTGTCAATTTAAAGTATGCTATGACCAATCAGCTTGTTGCTTTATAGGTTCTATATTCTATGAAGTTTCTTCTCTTCTTTCAAGCTTTGATTTTTTTCTTAATTGTTGCATGCTGGAAGCTTCCTTGTATCAATGTGGTGTCTTGGTGGAGGGAGGGACATAATTTTTTATGGATCAATATGCCCTTGAGGTTATGGAGAATTGGATTTTATTGTTTGTGAAGTTGGACCACATCATCTTTGAAATTCTTGCTGAATAAATATACCCTTTTGCATCAAGCTATTTTGGTATTTCAAATTATTAAAGCATGTAGATCATGGCTATGCCATTACCAATAGTTGTGAAAAATCAATGTGCCCTTGGGTTAATGGAGAATTATATTTAGCTTGTACGGCCGAAGATTCTTGCAGGTAGGGATGATTCTTTTTTTTTTTTTTTTTTTTGCTTAACCTGTTTTATTTGGTACCTTTATTATTAGTTCACATTGAATATCTAAATGTTAATGTTATCTAATTTGTTTAAAAAAAATGAACTAAGCTCTAACACAAAAAATATTTTGTTCAAGACTTAATCAAGAGGCCAGCATTTGGATTAAGTTTGAAAATATTCAGATTTATGCTGTAAATTATTGAATCCGATCCACTACCAAAACTTTGTTATTAGTAATATTTAGTACTCCCACATAGCTATAGGTTGTTTGAAACAAATCTTTGCTATAGGATTGAAAACATATTAAAATTTCGAATCTACTTGGCTGTATGCATTTTTTAGTTTAATAAAAACAATTTAAGATATTTTTCGATGGCGCAATTGATTCATGCTGGGACTGTGAAAGTTCTTCTCCTGACTGCTTCTGTCAAAGTACCGCCCTCTCCATAGCCCGCATATCCTGGAGGAGATCCTATTAGCTTGCTCACTGTAAACCGTTCCATGTATTCACTCATATCCAGCCGCAGCATTGCTAACTCCTGCACAATTAATACAATTATATACAAAGATAACTATCATTAATTTAAAGCATGTAAAATTTAGTATCTGGATTCTTCCCTTTCATGTGAATGAAGAACTCATTCACTTGATAAGCCAGTAAAGTAAGGAAAAACATGGCATATATTAGTTTTTGTTTGGCCTGCTTAAAACCAGATTTCATCTCTGCATAAAGAAAATAGAAAGCACGCTAGTGAGATCAACTTCGAGATTATGAAAAATCCCATTTTTCATGTAACTGCATTGGATTATCAAATAGGGAAAATAAAAATTAAGAAGAAAACTCTAAAAAAGGTGGGTTTTTTTTTATCTGCATAACATCTTAGACTGACATATATCTACACAATCTGCTGAGTTCAGAAAATTGGAAAGTTTATCATAGTAGTTTCAGAAGTAGCACGATGCAATTAAGTGAAACCATAGTTTTAGCACACTTATTTAATTTTAATGACCACTTATTTATTATTTCTCTGTTCATATCCCAAAGAAAACATTTAATAGTGCCAAACACATTAGGGATATAGAAAGCCTAGATATGAGGTGGATTTATTACCGATCCAAAATAGGTTGCTGCTAAGGCTTTTGTAAGCTCTATTTTACCAACACCAGGTTATCATGCTTTCCAAGATCCTGTGTTATATTTATATATGTAATCCTCTTTATTAATATGTATCATATTTACTGTTTCAGATAAAACATGTCAGAGGATTCATTGAATTTTGAGGAAGAAGATCTTGATGCTATATCAACATTTCATGAGCATGAAGGAGTGGCAGAATTTTCTAGTATATTACTTACAACGACATGTATAATTCATGATTACTATACATTGTATGTTTGTAAAAGCCCTTGCATGACATCGGGTCAAACTGGGGATAAATGGCTGTGTGAATTATTGCATGGCCATCCAACTAGATTTCATAACATTTTCAGAATGTCACAAGTCATTTTTTTGGACATACTTTCTTTGTTGGAATCATCATATGGGTTACATAAATCTCGTAGAACCACTAGTAGAGAGGTTCTTGCAATAACTTTGTACATATTGGGACATAATGAGAGTATTAGATCAACATGTGAACGTTTTCAGCACTCTACAGAGACGATTAGTAGATTATTTTATAATGGACTACAAGCATTAGTTCGTTTAGGAATGGAGATTATTGCACCTGTAGATAAGTTTTTTCATGATATTCCAGCACAAATTTTGAATGACGCACGATACATGCCATATTTTAAAGATTGCATAGGTGCTATTGACGGCAATGCACGCATCCCTGTTGAAGAACAGATTGCTTATATCGGACGACATCATTCACCTACGCAAAATGTAATGGCTGCATGTGATTTTAACATGTGTTTCACGTTTGTTGCACCTGGTTGGGAGGGATCAGCGCATGATGCACGTATGTTTCAACGGGCTGTGACGGATCCAAAATCTAATTTTCCTAAACCACCTCCAGGTATGCATAATTTATTTAAGCAAGTTATTATAGATCTTGAATATATTTGGATATTGTATATTAATTAACAAATTCGTTAACAGGAAAGTTCTACTTAGTGGATGCTGGTTACCCTCTACAAAGGGATTTTTTGAAGCCGTATTTGGGAACAAGATATCACATACCTAATTTTAGAAGAGGATGTAGACAATTAAGGGGATATAAGGAAGTATTTAATAGTACACATTCGTCACTACGAAGTGTTATTGAACTTTCGTTTGGTGTATGGAAGAAGAAATGGGGAATTTTAAGAGATATGCCTAATTATTCCTTTAATAAGCAACGTCTTATTGTTGTGGGGACAATGACACTACATAATTATATTCGGAGACATGTTTCACAAAATGACCCAGAATTTGAAGAATGTGATGGTGATGAAAATTTTGTTCATCCGGAGGCATATGAATATAGAAGAGGAGAGCAAGTTGAAGAAATTACTACCTTGGAAGCTGAAGTAGACTTTAATGATGTTGAAGGTGTGCAAGAAATGGTTGAACTAAGAGATAGAATTGCATTTGACTTATGCAATTATAACAGGTAATATGAATATGCAAATTTTTTATTTTAAATTACTTTATGTTTCATTTTATACAAGGGCACATTAATCCACAGCAATATTGAGTTTAATGTATGAATTTATTCAGCAAGTATATGATTAATCTTTCCAATTTACAAAGCCTTCATTTTGGTAAAATAATTGAGTATGAAGTTTTGTACAAAGCCTTCATTTTGATTAATCTTTCTTGAAGATGCAGAGTCTGAATATATCTACAGCTGCAAGGATGAAGGGATTAAGCGACTCTTATCTAGTTTGAATCATGTGATTTTCCTTTAATTTTCAAATACTGTGCTAATGAAACTTTTTAGTTGCTGTTATCTAGTTCTATTTTTATTTGGTGTTTGTTATAAAATGTGTTTGATTTATCTGTGTTGTAAAGAGAACCGAAATGAGTGAAATGAAATTACAAATTTAGTATTTTTTTTCAACTATTGTTCTTGTAACAAAAAAGCTTTTGAATCTACTTGAAATTCCGTAATTGTCTAATTTCTTTGATAGGAACCTGAGATGCTTTGAAACTTGCTGATATATCATGTAATTAATTTGTGAAATTTGAAGTTTTTTTAGTTTGGAGTAATTTTTTGCTTGATTTTGTGAACAAGAATCACTTGATTTTGAATTAGTAGACTCGTTCATGCCCTAGTCGGCTATTTGAAGAACTGTTCCACGAGATCGAGATTGTAAATAATTTATCGGGTCAAAAATATTGACCAAAAGGTTTTTTTATGAACCTAGTTATAAACGCACGGAATAATCCCTCTTAAAATTGGGAGAATATCCTATCTAAAATATATTATTTTGATTCCAAAATATCTTCGTATAGTGATTATAGCTGTTGTAAAGTTGAAATGCCATTGACATTTATAAGCAGAATTAACAAATTAATAGCTAATCTAATACTAATAACTGCTGAAATATTTTTTAATGGCAACCTTTAATAGTGCTAATATATATTATTAGCCACATTTATTCAACAACAACAAGAAGCTTTTATGGGATAGGCTAGATGAATTTTTTCTTCATTCGTCTTATTAAGAATCCACCAAATGTTATTCAGTAAAATGGAAATTATAGCGATTTGAATAACTGTCAAAATTACTAATAAAATATCTTTTACCTGGTATTACAGTCAAAATAGTTTATAATTATTTTACAGCAAAAATATTATGAAATATTAAATTTAGATGTGTTTTACAACTCATAAAGAACAGTTTATATACGGAATTATTATTATTATTATTATTATTATTATTATTATTATTTGCAAGACTATAAAATTCTGGTACCTAGTTTTGTCATGAATGTGAAAATCATTGTAATAACTTAAAAAATGTGCGAACCAAATATTACAAATCCAACAAAATAGTTTACATTTTCAATCAAATTTAGCTCACAACATTATGACGTTGGCAAGAATTATTTTTTGCCTGCATAAGACAAAATACAAGTCCTGTGTGTAATTGATTAATTATATATATTTAAATTTTATAAATGGGTAATTTAGTAATTTATAATAAAACCGTTAAAGCCGAAATCCTAAACAAACAATTTAAATCTACTTTTAAATATTGATAAGCACTTATAAAAATAGTACTCAAACAATATATAATTATTGAAACTCCATTTTATTAAACTTCTTTTTTTTAACCTCTTTTTCGAAAACTCCTTTTTTCATAAGCAAAAATCAAATCAAACGAAGCCTAAGTGTCATACAAGACAAAGTGTTACGCTGTGAGAGCCACCTCTTGAATCCTGTATGTGACAAAGTGCTACATGACTAGAGTCACCACTTAAACTTATAGGGGCTACCTTCGACTTATTATATTAAGATTCAAGTTAGATTGAATATATTTTTCAAGTGAGTAAAATGTATGCTTCTTAAAAAATTACATAATATATTCAAACTAGGTATTTAAAAAATGTACATTCTTATATTTGATACTCACGGAAGATTTGGGCTTAATTTGATTTGGAGGAATCAAATGAAAGAAAAGTATTAGAAAAAAAAATTATTTTCATTTATTCGGTTATAAAAAAAATCAAGAAAAATTTTAATTATTTTATTTGATTAGAAGGAGGCATGTGAGTTATGATCATGACTAAATAAATTTTTTTTTATCAAAATTGCAATAAAAATGTTACTATGAAAGATATATTTATTATTATTCAAGATAAATTTAATATTCTATAAATTCTTTTAAAATCAAATAATTAATAAATATTTTTTCCACCTAATTCCTTAAAAAAATTAAAAATTATAATTACAGGAAAAAAAAAAAGATTTCCTAATTCGTGTCCAGCTATCTGGACCGCTGAACCAGAATAAGTTCCCGGTTCAGGTGGAAAGGTGTACAAATAACCGCGGCGTCGTTCTTCTCCCTCCGTCGCTCCATGGAGAAACAGACTAATAAATAAATAAACCACCTGCGTCCTCCCATTTGTGTCCTTAGCTTCCCCCTTTTTGTTCTCACTCACGATTGCGGTTCGCCTCCGTGAGAGGGAAGAAGGCTAGGATTTGTGATTGTCTTTTACGCATTTTGGCTTTGGTTCAAATCTGGATCTGCTTACCCAAGTTGTTTGTATTGAATAGAAGGAGGAAGAGAAGCAAATATCGAATAAGGTTCGTGTTATATTTTTCCGGTAAGTTTCTCTCGGAGTTGATATTTTTTATGCTTATTGTTTCAATTTTACATTTTTATTTGGATGATACTGATGTTTGTCTCGTTTTTTTGAGAATTTAGGTTCTTGTTGTGTGTTCATGCTTGGATTTGTGCCTATTCTGGCTGGCTGTTATGTCAAGCGCATTAATTTCTCATTTCAGTTACTGGATCTAGCTGTTCCTGTGCATAGTTCTCCAATTAGCTAGTTCGAAAATTTCAGCTTTGATTTTATTTATTGTCATGGGATGTTTTGTGAATTAATAACATTTATTTCTTGTAAGTTTTGAGTTTTTATGGTTTTGGGATTTTGGTGTTGGGACTTCTATCATGTTAGCAAAGATATCAACCCTGTTGAATTGAAATCTTTGCATTTCATGCATAATCTGTGTTTGGAAATTGTTAGTGTTTTTGCTTAATGGTGGTTTGGATGTGCACTATGCAGATGAGGAGCATAGAGAAGATGGAACCTCAGCTTAATGGAGAGGACCATGATGAATCACCACTAGGTGTGAGGAAGATGCACACATTCGAGCATATTGGGTCAATGGCTTCTGTTTCTCAGTCATATGGCCCTATGAGAACTCGAAGTAGACTTTTGATGAGCATTTATGTTGTGATATTTAAAGCAAAAATCAACTTGCTTCTTCCTTTTGGACCTTTGGCAATGATTCTCCATTATCTTACCCAAATGCATGTAAGGTTATGATTACCTTTTTTTAATAGCTTTTAATAGCATGCTAAACTTTTTCAATCCAATTCTCCTATTGGTAGATATAAATTAATTTTAAGAACTTAATTGCAATATTTGATTCCTTTGTCTCTAATTTTCTTCTAGTTACTATTACTTTTTGACTAATGTGTCGCATTGTATTATGTTGTGAGTCTGATAGTGATATTAAGGAACCCATTCTTATTAGTATGAATGTTTAATTAGTTATAAGTTTGTATATAAGTCATTCTTGGAATTAGTGTCGATAAGGATGATTAGTTTGTTGGAGTTAACTTTGTATTCTATCAATCCCTACTTTAGCCCAGTACACTACCATCAATGCCCTTATCTCTTCACCTCAAGAAACACTATCAACCTCCTTCAACCTACTCAAAAATTTGCCATCATCCAGGAATCAATAGAGATCACATCGGGTTCTTCAAACTCTATTATACCTACTATTGTTACACTTATATTTTAAGCAATTATAAAATGTTTAACTCTTGTCAATTTACAACAAGCCAAATCTTAGTCAACGACATTTTTGACAACTTTTCAAGCCTTATCTTGCTCCATTGATTCATCTACATTGTAACCGCATAAGATTTCACCATGTAATTATACATGATCTTATCATCTAGCTCCATGAACAACCAATTTGATTTGCCCCTCCAATCCTTATTCTTTCTCCCTTCAAATGCAATAATGGAATCAATAGTGATACCATCTGCATTTGATTGGGGTTGTTGGGCAAGACTCAACAATTAGGATGATCACATAGCGTTTATCTTTATTATCTTGAAAGATATGACCTTGCTAATGACAAATCTGAAAAGCGCCTTGTAACATTTGTAACATCCATATTTTCTACATCCATAGTTTCTCATTAAAAAAAAAAGAAAAATAATAATTGAATAATTTCATTATCATTCAAGCACAAGCGAAACATCAAGTCCTTTTTTTGCAATGTTCAGTGTCAAGTCAAATATCAACTTCGTCATATTAATGAAGCTAGCATTATTTTGGACATCAAAGTGGTTGGCCAATCATTGATGTGATGTGATTTATAGTATTTTTAATGATGAAATGCATGTGCAAGCCTAAACCATTGTCTCACTCAAAACATGAACCAAGTTCTTCAAGTACTCATCAATCATGATTATCTCTTGTGACTTTTGGCCTAGTCTTGAAAGAGTATGGCTGATTGGATGGTTGCTGCCCCAATGAATTTTTAGGTATCAATTTTTAGTTCGACCTGAAGGTCAATGTCGTTGTTGGTGAAATGTTAAAGAACCAATTCTTGTGAGTAATTTTTAATTAGTTAGTATTTGATTAGCATTTAAACCATTTATATAATTAGTTTTGTTGAGTATGGTTAGTTGAAGTAGTTGGGGCTAGCTTTGTATTTTATAAATACCCTCAATTTGGGAGAGTAATGACATGAACGTGAATCAAAATTCCCTTCTTTTAATCAGTTCTTCTCTTCTCCCTCAAATTTCTTGAGTGATGAATGGCTTGAAATGCTCAGATTTGATTTAGGATTTTATCACATTATGAGGCGGGTTGAGGTTGATCTTGCAATGAATGGTTGTTAACTTTCATGATTTTTATGCTTGCCATGCAAAAATGGTACACACAAGAGTACCTGATTAGTTAAATAATAAAGCGATGAGAATAAGATATCATCTCATCAAGATTGGATTATCAATTGAATTAATTGAAGCTTTATTTGAAGGTTCAAAATATGAATGAAAAATCTAAGGATTAGGTTTCACTGGGATATTCTCAATTGGTTAATTTGCAAGTTTGATTAATTGACAAAAATAAATTTATTGTAATGATATCTAATGTTGCTCTATGCCATTCTTTCGAAATTTTAGAGAGACTAATTTATCAAACATAACCTAGCTTTATCTGTAAGATAAATTTAATATTGTAAATTTTGTTAAAAATAAGGATCCAAAAGATTTCAATATGGTATTCACTCTTAAGGTCAATGTTGGAGAAGATAATAGTTTCAACAATCATTTTGTGCATGTCATTAAGTCTACATATGCAAAACTTATAATTGATTGTGATTTTATGAAGGGCATGACTATTTATTCATATACTTAAAGAGCCATCATTTGTTGTGAGAAGGGCATTAACTATGTATGGGGATAAACTCTCTCAGATAAATCCCTTAAGGAATAAGTCATGGACTTGACATTTGAGCTCATCATACTCATTTGGTAGTGAGGCAAGTTGGGGAGCATATATTTGGGGCCAAATCAATGGCATGTTGAGGTGTCCTTGATAAGGGTGGTTTTTTTAGAAGTTCTATAGGATAAGCATCTAGCAATCAGACAAAAGTCCATGCACCTTAGGTGTGAGGGACTCAATTGTGGGTTAACTTGTGGTTTTCAAGAGAATTGGAGCATATCTAATACTTCCATTAATTTCAAGCATGAATTGAAGTTAATTGATGACATGAAAAGGTTCCTTCTCTATAGGGCAGAGAAATCTTGTGGTTGCTATGGGACAACCGCTTAAGGGATTTAAAACAACATACTTGTCTTCATATTTAAAAGCATTCATGTTTAAATGCCCATAATGGATGGCATTCAAATCATATAGACATGGTCTTCCTAAGAGCACATGGGTAACGTCTATGAGGTAAACATCATATCATATTTCTATTAGTGTACTCTCTGAGTTAAATAGGTATAAGACAATACTAGAGACTAAGATAGAGATCTTATACACCCAAGTGGCCTTACATGGCTAAGGATGAGGCTTAGGCAGGGATGGATGTCCTAACCTTATATTTTATCTCTTAAAGGTTGGCCCAATAAATTTTAGCATGACTAATTAGTTTTATGCAAGTGAATCTGACTTGATACTCATCAAATATGGCTACCTAGTTGAGGTATTGATCCATGTTAGTAAGCTAATTATGGAAGACTTATGGGTCAAGTTGACCATCAAAAGTGGGCGTATCAATTTAACCTTTTGGTTTATGTCGTCATTTAGGTATTGACGCCTATGTGATGTAGAACAAGAAGGCCATAATAGAATATGATTTTCATGGCAGAAATTTGATTTTTTAAGGCTGAAATTTGATCTTTAAGATGACAATTTTTTAAGTTATCTTGTAGTGGAGTGATCATCGTATAAAGAATTGATTATCAAAATGCGAACATAGAAAAAAATCTAATGATAATTCATTCATGGAAAGAGTATAATCATTCGACACTTTATGGAAAATTTTCTACTTTGGAAATTGTTACATTGCCATCATCTTTATGGAAGAAGTTAATAATTATCATGATCGTCACTTAAATTTGAAAATAATTGAAGATTGATTTCATTTTGAAAATATGAAAATAAATATTATTTCTTTTAGGGAAAGAATGCCATTCACATCTTCAATTTAGGGTGAAGCAATCAAGGAAGAATTTGATCATCAAGGAAGCAATATTATGAAACCACTCTACTTTATATGGGTTTAACCTTTTTTTTATTTATTTTAGAAGCATGGTGAGATATCCACCCCTCTTTCTCCACCTTTCACTAAGACTTCAATGCAAAGAAAGAAGTTTTCGATACTTTATAATCAAGGATCTCTTCAATTAAGCAATACAACATTTGTTATCTAATCAAATCATGAACATTTTGAACCTTCCCTTTTCCTTTATGAAATTACATAAAAATGTGTATTTAATGCTTATAATGTTTGAGTTGTATTAGAATATCATGTTAGTTTGAAGCCATATATGATGTTACTTGTGTGCAACTAAAGGTGAAGCTTGGTGACTTCCTCCTATTAAATTTCTTTGGCGAGTTCCTTAGAAATATTATTTGTATATCTCTTTATATTAGTTTTCTTCATTGAATAATAATATCCCTTCCTTTTCCATTTTTATGTTGTCATGATTAGGTCACCTGCCATCTATATTGATATGCCATGGGATGGTGCAGCATATGTTGACTCATCATAAGGGTGAGGGAAACTTTCACAAGATGGCTTTGAAATGTAACTATCATTTCTTTTTAAATATCTCCTTACACATCAAGGTGAATGAAATTGTGCCTCATCTATCTTGGGATAATCATAATATTCATCCACAGGAATGGATGATGATGATGTTGACGTCTAGCTAAGGGAGGTGACAGGATAAGATTTGGAGATGGAATTGGAGTAGGAAGGTAGTTCCCATCACCATCCTCAAGAGAGAACTCCTAGTCTAGGGTTGGGCTCTGCTGCGTGGTTCCTACTAGCTATATGTTTAAGGTCATCCAACCTAACTTGGACTTCACGATAGGTTAGTTGGTGTAAGGGGTGAAGGTCATCTAGTTATTCTTGTAAATGAAGGAAGGGATCCTCACGCCTATAAGTGTGGGCCACTATGATCTTCATTAAGGATTAAGTGAATTTTTGAAATTTTTGATGCAAAATTTGTGATAATGCTTTAGTTTTTGCAAATATAGTATCAATTTGTCAGGATTTGTAATAGTGACAATGCTTGAAATCTTGGTGCATATACCTCTGGATGGCGTACCAGTGAATAACACCATATGGTGCCTCCTCATAAGGTTGGGGGCAACATTCACAAGGTTTTCATGGAACATAATCATCATTTCTTTCAAAAGGTCTCATCCATCTTAGGATAGTCATAATATTCATCCATCTAGAATGGATGATGATGATGAGGTCTAATCTGGGGAGGTGGTGGTATACGATTTGGAGGTGGAATTGGATTAGGAGGTGGATTGGATTTAGGAAGTGGTTCATCCTCAAAAGCATCCTCTTGAGCTTGGTTGGGATTGAGTGTAGGGCTCCTACTAGCTCTATTTTCAAGAGCGTCCACCTTGGACTTTATGATAGGTGTGTTGGTGGAAAAGGTAAAGGTCCCTTGATTATTCTTGTAAAAGAAGAAAGGGATCCTCATATACTTTGTTTTGAATGTTGTTGATAGCGACTATGGGTCTTCATTAAGGATGAGTGAAAATTAAAAATTTTCAGTGCAAAGTTGACATCAATTTGCCAAGAATTTGTAGAATCGTTCTAAGTAGAGAAAGTTGAGCTAATGAAAAATGGATCGTTAAACTTAAGATTTGATCATAAAATGATTCAAATATGGTCAGATTACATATAGTAAAAGATGCTGAAAATATATAGAAGTTGAAAAATGTATGTAATTTTTCTTTGGAACCAAATGAGGTTGGATTAACTTGAAAATATTTGGCATGACTTCTCTAAATGTCACACCTATAAAGTTTCAAGCAAAATAATGTTGTTTAATATTTTTAATAATTCAGTGTCACCGAAAAATTTAAAGATGAAATTCACCACGGACGTTTTCCTCTAAAGAACAACTTGTTCTGATATCAAGTATGATGCATAATAAATTAAAATCTACATGCTCTGTAGAAGTATGGTAGAATACACACTTAATTCATTGGATTCTTGCCATTAATCTTTATAGAGCATGAAACCTCTATTGAGTTACAAGTATGAAAATAAGAATGTAACAAGCAAAATAATATTCCAATTCTAGTTAGGTTAGCCGAACAAGATACTTAACCCTAAGAACATGGAAATACAACAAGCTGAAGGAAGATATAGTTTGTGATGAACTTAACACAACTAAAACTAGTGTGAAATGGGGGTAAATGAAATTAAAGTCCATGAATAACCTTTCGTCATGTTGATCTTCTTTCTTCCTTGGAAATACTCTAAAGTCTGTGAACATACACACCTAAAAGTCATTCTCTTGGGGTGAAAAGCATATAGAAAAGAATACTCAAAGAAACAATTTAATTCAACTAGTATCAATCTTCATCGCTTTATATGATAACAATGCATGGTCTATGTAGACTATAGAATCAAGTGAACCAAATGAAACGGAGGGAGAGGTGGTTAGCTAATCATAGGGAATTGGAGAAATGAATGTTTGTGAGTCATCCATATTTCCAAGAGCATCAAAAGAACTGAAAGGACAAGCACTAACTCTTATTTCAATTCCAAGGCCTCTTTCACTTAAATTAAATGCAACAGAGAGGGGCAAAGGAGAGGGACCGACCAAGCCATTTAAAATGGTGAGGTGGCCAGTCAAAAGTGATATGGCAAGTCAAAAAGGTTATGTGGTGTTTAAGATGTATGGTTGTGGTCAAAAGGGGTATAAATGGGTAGGCTAAGGCAAATAAATTGTTGGGCTTGCTCAATGCTCAAGTTAGTACAACCAAACTTGCATATACACATGACTCAATAGATCACATGAGCTGCAACATAAGGCCCAAAAACACAAAAGAAGCCTCACAACACAATGCCTATAATACATCACAAAACAATGACCTGACAATATAAAGGTCCAACAAAATGAAAATATAAAAGTAAAAATATGATTAAAAAGTCATAGGTATAAATGATCTAAATTTTGTGATGACGATGACAATTAAGATTGCTTGCATTAGGCTTAAATAAGGTGATTAGAAATGAAAATCTAGATGAATCTGACACAACTTTTTGGATCTAGGTCCATTATAATGGCAGCTAGGTTAACCTTCTCTTCTTGGAATTAATATAAATTAGGTTGGTTCTAAATTCGACCATGCCAATGACCAAAATTAAATTGATTTAAGATTCCTATATAAAGATATTTGAATGAATATTTATTTTCACATGCATGTATGTTTGGAGAATAATTTTAGTTTTTTCTTTTTAATCCAAGGCTATGTTCCTAAATAATAGTTTTATTCACCTCATTATTGTGCTAAAACTTTAATTTATTAAATGATTTTTTCTGCATAATAGGCTAAAATACTTTGGCTAATAGACAGGCTTTAGATCTAATTAAGATTGCTAAAAAGCTTGTAAATTGCTTTAAATTTGACTCATTTAATTTCAAATCAATTTTTAGCTCCACCCCAAACTCAAAATCAATTTGAAGTTTGTTCAAACTCGTTCGGGATAGTGCGAGCCGAATCAAAATATACTTGAAATTAATTATTATGTAAAATATACATTTATGTATAAACTTGATTAAAAATCAATTTTAAGTCAACATGAAATTGAATCATTTCATCAGATCGGCTCAACTCAGAATGATTGGATTGTGAGGCGAATTATATTTAAGCATTTAGTTTCAATTTCTAGTCAAGTTCAAATGAGGACTCCCTCAAACTCAATTCAATATTACCCTAAATCCAATATTCGCATCCAATCTTGATGTCATTACTAGATATGCGGATACTTGGAAACCAATATATCTCTAGTCTGGATCCTTTGATAAAAAACTTCTGAACCATGTAAATTTGGGCTGGTTCTTGGATTTTGCTGGAGCCAATCTAAACCGATTAGATTTGTCTCCCTAACGCATAATCATTCTCTTAATCAGTTTATTGGAATAATTAACAACTTTTGAGACCAATAACCTAACAAACCAGTCATGTGTATATTTGTTTGTTTTTCTTACAATGCAAAGGTTTAATTATCCCTATTTTCATATGCTTTTTGAGTTATTTTAACGTACATATTTGTACTGCTACCTCCACGAAATTGTTTGCATTCTTGAAAGCCAACACCTATATTTGTATCTTTTAAGTTGAAACTTGAATCTGACATTTGTAACATTAAGTGTTCCCTTTTCAGGGATGGGTTTTCTTTTTTAGCCTTTTGGGCATAGCACCTTTAGCTGAACGTTTGGGTTATACAACTGAGTAAGTATGACCTGGAATCATATTTGAGTTCTGTTGACACTTCCTTTATGCTAATTTTATGCGCTGATAAACTTATTTTTTTAATGATCAGACAGCTTGCATTCTACACTGGCCCCACAGGTATTCTCTACTTTCTGTATAATCTTTGTTAGATTATTCAACTTCATGTTGCATGCAGATATATTGATTTATTTCTCTGAAATCATCTTCGTGCCTACAGTTGGAGGTCTTTTAAATGCTACTTTTGGGAATGCGACAGAAATGATCATATCAATATATGCTTTAAAAAATGGAATGATCCGCGTTGTTCAGCAATCTTTACTTGGATCTATATTATCTAATATGCTCTTAGTTCTTGGATGTGCTTTCTTTTGTGGTGGGATTGTGCATTCTGAGAAAGATCAGATTTTCAATAAGGCATGTGCAAAAAAATATATGTATATATAACTGTGCGCGTGTATGTTTATTTATAACTCAAATTTCTATTTTCAAGAGCATAGGAGTTTTCTTTGCTAAAACAGTATAATTCAATCATAACAGGCAGCTGCTGTGGTAAACTCAGGATTACTCCTGATGGCTGTAATGGGTCTGACATTCCCAGCAGTTCTTCACTTTACACACTCAGAGGTGCAATATGGAAAGTCTGAAGTTTCCCTTTCAAGATTCAGCAGTTGCATCATGCTTGTGGCATACGCTGGCTATCTATTTTTTCAACTCAGGACTCGGCACAACATCTATAGTCCAATTGAAGAGGTCAGTCATCTGATACTGCTCTCATCATGAAGACCTTCATATGTGGTATGCAATTCTTTTATTTTTCTGCTTATTTTACTTGTCTAGTTTCATATGAAACTTTGAATAATTACACTTATTAGAACAGTGGGATTCAATAGCAATTTACAATATATTTCTCTGTAAATTAACATTCATTTAGTGGTTGCGTAAGGTATACCTTAGCAGTGTCATATAGTTCAATAAGATGCTTAATTAAATCATAAGCTTGAGGTGATAAAATTCTGCGGTTTACTATTTTAAGTAGCAGGATTGAAAATATGTATTCAATCACATCCTTTCATTATCATGAGAAGCAGCAGCAGCAGCATTGTTTCAACTATTTTCCATTCATTTTATGAATCATTTTTCCTGATTGAATTCTCAACAGCATATGACAATCAAAAAAGAAGTGTAGTTGATATAATTAGTGTGCATAATTTTGAGCTTCTCTTATCAGTATTTTGAATTATCTTCTCTCGTTAATTTCTAAAATATTATTGGTTTTTTTTATCTTTGATCCCCCTATTTTGGTAAGCAATGAAAAAGAAATGTTTATCATGTTTCAAACGAGAAGCTTTTTATTAGACCGGTCCACTAGACCGGTCCATACGGAACCGGCTTACGGACGAAACAGGCGGAAGTTCCGCCTCCTTGACGCGCCAAACGAGCCGCCGATTCCGGAAAAGCTGTTTAGGAAAGATTTTTGAGAGAGTTTAGAGGGAAATTTGAATGTAGGGACTGTTTAGGGATTTCCTTTTGAATTGTATTCATTAAATAATTTGTTTTTCTAGGGTTAGGGCATCTTGAATTTGGCTGAAATTTGAGATCTCTTAGGTTTAGGTTTTTGGGCTCTAGCGGCGTCTAGAGATTTGGGAGAAATTGATCCTCCTCTCGAATTTAGGATCAACTGTATCTTGCTATTTTCCATTTCTATTTCATCAAATAATCCAAATTATCTACTGTCTTTGTGATTTTATGTGGATTTTTGTGGAGAATTCTCACTGTTTTCCGAAGATTGATAGGAAATACTTGAGATCTACAAGTGTTTCCGATCAAATTGGTATCAGAGCTATTCGATCTGGGCACCCATGGCTGGAAGAAAAGTAAAAGTATTAGAAAATGAGATTGGACAATTGAAATCAGATTGTGTAGAAAAGACTTCAGATTTCAAAAAGCTATTTTCAGCCCTCAATGAGAAGATCGATGAGAAATTTGCTATTATGGAGGAGATGATAGCGAAGCTGCTTAAGGGCCAAACCAAACTGACAACATCGGAGGTGAGAGCATTGTTGATCGGACAAGAAAATGCGAGTAACCCTAATATAGGGATAATGAGGGGGAATCAGGAGGTGGAAATAGTGGGGGAAGAAGAGGGGATGCCACTTTTGGAGCCACTTCCAAGGAGAGGAAATGTTGAAGGAGTGGGACTTTTAGTAGAGCTGCATAATTTGGAAGGAGAAAAAGATGAGGAGAAGATAGAAGTACCAAATATGATTCTACCACCCCTACAATAGTATTGAGAGGTGTTCCAGTAAGTTCAAGGGTTGAATCCTTTGTGGTAACGTGAGTATGTTATCATCTTAAAGGAAGGAGTCCCACCTATTAGTGTTCGTCTATACCATCATCCTCAAATCCAGAACGAAGAGATTGAGAGATTAATCTAGGAGATGCTCGAGGTAAGGATCGTTCGACCTAGTGTCAATCCATTTTTCAATATAGTGATATTAGTCAAGTGCTTCAGCAGCAAATTCGTTCGTTCCACCTTGAGGACAAGGTGGTACTTTGGGAGGGGAGTATTATTAGACCGGTCCACTTGATCAGTCCAGCCGGTCCATACGGGACCGGCTTACGGACGAAACAGGCGGAAGTTCCGCCTCCTTGACGCGCCGAACGAGCCGCCGATTCCAGAAAAGCTGTTTAGGAAAGATTTTTGAGGGAGTTTGGAGGGAAATTTGAATGTAGGGACTGTTTAGAGATTTCCTTTTGAATTGTATTCATTAAATAGTTTGTTTTCCTAGGGTTATGCCATCTTGAATTTGGCTGAAATTTGAGATCTCTTAGGTTTAGATTTTTGGGCTCTAGCGGCGTCTAGAGATTTGGGAGAGATTGATCCTCCTCTCGAATTGAGGATCAACTGTATCTTACTATTTTCCGTTTCTATTTCATCAAATAATCCAAATAATCTACTACTTTGGTGGTTTTGTGTGGATTTTTGTGAAGAATTCTCACTGTTTTCCGAAGATTGATAGGAAATACTTGAGATCTACAAGCGTTTCCTATCACGTTTTTAAAAATCATTGTAAAATTAGATGCATTGTAGTTAATGTATTTCTAGCTAATCCCTTCTCTGATGTTTATTAGGAGTATAATGGATCTGCTATGTTATGACGGTAATCTTTATTAACCTTTATTACTCAGTTTTTCAATTTAGATTAATATTTTTCTTTGTTGCTTGAAATTTAATTTAGGGCATAAGTTGGATGAAATGAACTGAGTGTAGGAAAATTAAAATGCTAAGGTTATTGTTCAATGAAAGTCAAGAGTGTAAAAGTAGGTGCAGAGAAATTTGCCTAGAAGTTTTAAAAATATGTTAAGCTAGTACACAGCCTAGTGCTCTTAGTGGCTATGATGGATAAAGAAGGATTGAAACTCAGGCCAACATTTTATTTGGACATTGTCGTTTATGATGATTGCAAATTAACCTTTCTTACATTTCACTTTTTCTAGGTATTTTTACGAAATCAGAAAGGACTGCTTTCTATCGTTCTACCTTTCTTGCATATAAGTGCTACTCCTTATGCTGGTGTTTAGTTTGGTATTCATGTGATCCTTATCCTTTGATCATTTGCTTTCATTATAGGAAGAAAGGCAGATTGTTGATGTTCCAGATGAGGAGGATGAACCTGAGATAACTCTTTGGGAATCAATATCATGGCTTGCTGTTTTGACTGCTTGGGTTTCTATACTCTCAGGATACCTTGTTGATGCTATTCAGGTGGAAATGCTTCGGCAAATATTTAGTTTTTGTTTTTCCATTTTTGTTTTTTTTTTTTATTAGTTCCAGATTTTTATTTGTTTAATATTTGAACTTTGACTAGAATGTAAAGAAAGAAGATAAACCATGTGCAGAAGTTCATGCATTAGAATGTTAGACATGATCAGCTTTGAAAATCTTAATAAGGAATAAATTTTATACAGTCAGGGAAATGAAAGTTTACAGATAGGAAGAGCTATCTCATTAGTTACTCCAGGTTGCATGGTATAGGTTTAGCAGAAACTCAGACAGCTATTTTTAACCTTTGCTAACTTGATCGCGACAAAAGGCTGATGGTTGTATTTCAATAATTGAACAATGCCAGAGTCTATTAGAACACAGCGTTTCTTTCTGTCTCTTGCTTGCCTTGCTTTGATGAACCGTTTACTATTAAGAGTCGATGTTCTGCTATCCTAAATCAGAAATTTACTACAGTTATTAAGTTATTCAAAAGATCTTTCCTTTGAGTTTGGAATATCAAGAATGTCGTTGGTGCAAATTTTGAAGTCTTTATCTATTGAAAACTCAATATGGATTTATGTGACAATCACGGTGATGGGATGATGGTTACGAACAATGGTGGTGGTTGCTGTGGCCATCGATATTGGCAGTGGCACTCGGCAACGGTGACTAGTGGCAGTGGTAATAGCGATGCTGGCGGTCATTTTCGACAGCCAGTGGTGTCGGTGATTGCGATGGTGGCTGTTTATTGGTGGTTGGATGAGATGGTTTTCATTTTAATAATAATGAAAACATCTAAAAACATCTAAAAATTATTGAATATTTTAAAAATAATTTGATTTATTTAAAAAATAAAAATAGTTAAAAAACAGAACAAACATGTTTTTAGAAAAAAATAAAATATGAAAACATAAATTGATTCCAAAAAGGTCCTTAGTTTCTATTTTTCTAGCTTTTTCTTAATGTAATATGCCCATCATTTTGATGACTATGGGAATGTTAAGTTTTATCTAATTTTTTGATTACCTTGGTGAGTTTGGTTTATTGCTGCCAGTTGTTTCGATTCAGCTATCACAGATTCCGATGTGCTGTTAGCTTCTAATGTCTATTTGCCAATATCTTGGTTCCTTTGTTTTGCTCCCAGGAGTGCGAATGCATGTGTTTTTTGTTTTGCTACAGTGATTTGTCGAGGTTGTTTGTTCATGTGATTATTGTTCCGTCATGGTAGCTGATGGTAGCGCTTTTCGATTCCCTATTTGGCTTGGTGCTTCGTGACTGCATATGTTTTGTCTGCCTCTAGCTTTCCTTATGGGAGCTAGCTCCTTCAACTACCCAATCTTCCTGTTTCATCATGAGCCCGGCTTACAGAGGTGAAGGCACCTTGGGACAGAGCTTCAAGCTTTCGGGGAATGGATGAACCACGAGGAGGTTCGTCTAGACGGACACCACCACCTGAATCACAAGAATTCAGGATACAGGATACACAACACCACCACCTGAGCCCGAAGACTCAGGATATAGGACGCATCTCAAAATAAAGAATTCACATAATGCCAAAGGATCCTCCTCTTTGTTATTACAGCTCTATTTATATATATCGTAAGACAGGTCAAGCTACATAAACCGACATATGAAATGAAATACAAGCTCCGGCGTCATTCTCCCGGGTTTGGAAAAGCTTAGCTTCGAGATCATAATGAGGAGTGAGATCAGCCACATTAAAGGTAGCAGAGACATTGTAGTTGTCAGGAAGATCAATCTGGTAGGCATTGTCGTTGACTTTTTTGATAATTCTGAATGGGCCATCAGCTTTGGGCTGAAGTTTGCTAAAAGCTCCAGGGGCGAACCTCTCCTTAGCCGAATCCAGACCATATCTCCTTTAAACACAACCTTTTTTCGTGATTTGTTGGCTTGTTGCTGATATTTAGTATTTTGTTTTTCAATGGTGTCTTGAACTTTGTTTATGCAAGTGTTTGATCTCAATACATCGTTGTTCACCATCCATCGAGTAGGCGACGGGCTGTAGAGATGGTACTAAGTCGAGCAGAGTGATGGGATTGCACCCATATACAATCTCAAAGGGACTATTATTAGTAGATTGATTGACGGATCGGTTGAAAGCGAACTCGATCTGCGCTAGGATTAAATCCCATTGGCGTATGTTTTTGCCTACAAAACATTGCAACAAGTTTCCTAAGCTACGATTAACAGTATCTGTTTGCCCATCGATTAACCTGTATACACCGTTGTTCATCAGCCGTGTTCCTAGTTTGCCCCAGTGTGTTCTCCAAAAGTGACTAAAAAACTTAGTATCTCTGTCAGAGGTAATTATTTGTGGAATTCCATGGAGCCAGACAACCTCTCGGAAATATAAATCAGCAACGTGGGTGGCATCTAAGGTTTTATTGCACGGCACAAAGTGTGCCATTTTGGAGAACCTGTCAACCACAACCATAATGGAGTCTTTGTTTCTCTGGGTTCGAGGTAGGCCTGCAACAAAATCAAGGTTGATGTCTGTCCATGGAGAATGAGGCACAGGCAAGGGTAAATATAACTCAGCATTCGTGGTTGTGGTCTTTGCTCGGCGGCAGATACAGGAACTTTGAACATATTTTCCCACATCGCGCTTAAGTGATGGCCAGTAGAAACTCTCGGTTAGGTGGGCTAGGGTCTTATCCCTGCCGAAGTGACCAGCTAGCCCACCTTCATGGCATTCGCGAATCAAAGTTAAGTGGGTGGAGCATTGGGGAATGCATAGATGCTTGTTGAAGAAGAGAAATCCTTCTTTAATGTGGAATAGATGAGAAGGTCCTGCTTGGCAGTTGCTCCAGATTGTTTTGAAGTCAGCATCAGCACAGTATAAATCTTTTATTAGTTCAAATCCCACAATCTTAGTTTGTAAGGTTTGTAAAAGCAGGTGTCTTTGACTAAGTGTGTCTGCAATTTGATTGCTTCAACTAGATTTGTGCTTGAGGACAAAGTGGAAGACGGATAAAAACTAAATGGCGTGCCTCACCTTTAATTTCTTTTGATTACTAAGGAAACGAAGAGCTTCGTGGTCGGAGAAGAGGACGAACTCGTTGGCAAGGAGATAATGGTTCCAATGATGGAGAGCTCGAACTATAGCATAAAATTCTTTATCATAAGTGAAATACCTTCGACGAAAATCATTCAATTTTTCGCTAAAGAACGCAATTGGATGACCTTCTTGGCTAAGAACCGCCCCCAATGCCTACATTGGAGGCATCACAATCTACCTCAAAAACTTGATTGAAGTTGGGAAGCACTAGTGTAGGTGCTGTTGATAATTGTTGTTTCAGCGACTCGAAGCTGACTTGGGATGTCTCGTTCCAATGAAACCGATCAGAGCACAGAATTTCTGTCATGGAGGCCGCGATTGTACTAAAATTTCGAATAAATCTTCTTTAGAAGGAAGCAAGGTTGTAGAATCTCCGAATGTCCATAAATGACAGCGGCACTGGCCAACTCTGTATGGCCTCGACTTTGGAGGGGTCTGCTTTCAATCCTGATAACCCAAGAAGGAAATATGGCTGGTGGCAAACTAACATTTTTGTAGATTAGCAAAGAGCTGTTGTTCCCTTAACAAATCAAGGATTTGTCGCAGGTGCTGTTTGTGGGTGGTTAGATTGGGGCTGTAGATAAGAATATCATCAAAGTACGCAACAACAAATTTGTACAAAAAGCTTGAAGAATATGATTCATCAATTTCATAAAAGTGCTTGGGGCGTTAGTGAGTCCGAAGGGCATCATTGCCCACTCATAAAGCCCTTCATGTGTTTTGAACGCAGTCTTCCATTCGTCCCCAGGCCTCATGCGAATTTTGTGATAACCGCTTCTAAGATCGATTTTAGAAAAGATGGTGGCTCCGTGTAATTGATCGAAGATGTTGTCAATTCGAGGAATAGGAAAACAATATTTAATTATGATCTTGTTCACCGCTCGACTGTCATTACCCATTCTATATGTGCCATCCTTTTTTGGAATGAGTAAGGCCGGTACAGCACAGGGACTAGCACTAGGACGCACAAATCCCTTGGACAGAAGCTCTTCAACCTGCTTTTTAATTCTACTTGCTCATCAGGTCTCATTCTATATGCAAGTTTAGCCCCTGGAACGAATTCTACTGCATGTTGAACTGCACGTTCAGGTGGCAAACCTGGTGGAATCTCCTTGGTCAAGACATCAGTGTATTCTTACAATAAGTCATGCACCTTTGAGGATTCATAAGGAGCAGTAGTATTTTCTTCAAATAGGAGTAAGATATAACCTATATTAGATTCACGTAATGCTTGTAAAAACATAGATTGTTTTAACAAGGGACTATCAGGGGCGATCTCCTTCTGGGTATTGGACAATGGAGCTAATAAAATATATTTTCCTTGATGCTTGAAGGAGTATGTATTGACTTTACCGTTATGTGTGGTCTCTCGGTCATATTGCCAAGGGCGGCCAAGGAGGAGGCGGCAAGCATCCATGGGTACCACGTCGCACCAAACTCGATCTTCGAACGTTCCAATGGAAAAATTAACAAGGCATCGTTTAGACACTTGGACTTCACTGTTCTTTTGTATCCACGACAACTGATATGGCTTAGGATGATTTTCAGTGGGAAGTTGTAATTTCTCCATTAAAGTTGAGACCACATTCTCACAGCTGCCACTATCTATAATCAATTGGCACACCTTTTGGTTCACAGTGCGCCTCGTTTTGAAGATATTATGCACTTGACCTTCTTGTTTCTTCTGAACATTCAATAGTCATTGAAGGACCAACATGCTCCCTTTATCAGCAAAAATAATAGTGGTTTCTAAAGGTTTAGAAGGTTCATGCAAGGAAACTTCTTGCTCGAGGAATGCTTCTTGTTCTGGCTCGGGTTCTTCCAACAGAGTAACAATGCGGCGATTGGAACATCCTGATGCTATGTGGCCAAATCCATGACATTTGAAGCATTTGCGGGCTAGCAATCCTGTGGGATTTGTTCCTTTTGGATTCCGGCTAGTACTAGGGAGGAGAGAGTCTTCTTTGTTTTGGGAGGAAGTTGCAAGGAATTGTTTCTTATTGTCACCTTTCCCTTCAAGTGGACGCATCAATAACCAGTCTTGAAATATTTTGCTGGTGCGTTGTTGTTGTTTTTCCACTTTCAATGCAAGATTAGCAACATCTTGTAATGTCCAGTATGGCTGCAGTTATACCACATTAGCGATGGATGCCTTCAATCCGCCCAAGAAGCGTGCGATCATGTTCTCCTCAGGTTCGGCTAAATCGCATTGTAAGGATAATTGCTCGAATTCTGCCATGTATTCTCTACCATGAGATTGTTCTGTTGTAGATGATGGAACTTCAAGAACAAGTCTTGACGGTAATGATCGGGCAAATATTTTCGTTGAAGTTCTTTCTTCATCTTGTCCCACGTAGTGATTTTACTCCTTTCACGGTTTCGATTTCGCTTCACATTTTCCCACCAGAGGGAGACACTTTTCTTGAGTTTGATAACTACTAATTTCACAACTCGCTCGGGTGTCATGTCCTTAAAATTAAGGATCCGTTCCATAGTTTGTAGCCAATTGATGAACTCAGTTGGATCCATTCGCCCATCAAAGTCAGGTAACTCGATCTTGACTCCACAGTCGCTCATGCTGCCTTTTCGTGTACGCATTCACGGCCGGCCATCCTCGATTTCGTCACTTGAGGAATCTTGATGAAAAGGGTTAGTTTCTTCTTCCTGTTCATGTCTTGAAGCTTGTTCGTTATCTTCAAACCGAGCCAAATGCTGTTGTAAGAGTTGGATTTCTCTTTGCAAATCTGCAATTACCAATTTTTGGATAGGTCTTTGCTGATTCCTATGATGCGGCATCTTGTCAGCTCTAATACCACTTGAGCCCGGCTTAAAGGGGCGAAGGCACCTTGGGACATAGCTTCAAGCTTTCGGGGAATAGACGAACCACGGGGAGGTTCGTCTAGATGACACCATAGCCTGAATCACAAGAATTCAAGATACAAGATACACAACACCACCACCTGAGCCCCAAGACTCAAGATACAGGACGCATCTCAAAACAGAGAATTTACATAATGCCAAAGGATCCTCATCTTTGTTATTACAGCTCTATTTATATAGACCGTAAGGCAGGTCATGCTACAAGAACCGACATAAAGCAAAATAGAGGAAATAAGCTATGAGTTATTTTTAAACAATAGAAAGGTAAACAAAAAAGAAATGAACAGTATAGCTCCGGCACACATCATTGCTGGCTCAGTCCAAATTTCCTAATGGGCTACTAGTGTTTTCTACTAGGGTTTTGTTAGCTATGAGGGACATAATTTTGGTTTTGGCTATTGGGGCACCTGTTTTCTATTAGAATCAACTTTTTTTTAGTTAAACCTTGCAATTTTTTATCATGTCTTGAGGGATTATGAGCAATTACTATTTTTAGGTCACAAAGAAGATATATATATATATATATATATATATATATATATATATATTGGTTGTGTTTGTTCCATATTGATTTCCTTTTTATGGTTTGAATTTTAATTATTTTATAATTTTGTATTTGTTCACTGATTTCTTGTGAGATATTAGATTTGGTGACTTCTGTGTTATTGTTTGACTAAATTAAATGTGTTACCTAGTTTTGAATCCAAGGAGTAATCCTTAACTAAAATAAGAGTTGGGAAACTGCAAATTATGGTCATTTGTGTGTTTTTTTTTTTTTGGTTTATCTTTTCTTAGATTTATATTAGTGAAACGCATAATTTAAGGCATCCTACATAGATTTTCTTATAGTCATACCCGAAAACTTTTTATTGCTGAAATGGACCGTCCCTTTCTATGACAAATGGCGTGCAGATGATTCTTTACCAAGTGAGATCTAAGAACTCAATATCTTTCCCAACCATATCAATGCACCAATTCCGAAATCTGGTTCTAGTTATATTGTTTTACTGTCCAGTTTAGAGTAATAACTTTTTTAGTTGTTATTACACTATGAATTATGCCATTTCACAAAGAAGAAAAGCAATCAGCCGCCTATACAAATTCGAACAAATATAACCCATTGCTTTATATAATAATTAAATAAGATGTCTATTCAAATATTTCAACAAATTAATGCTTAAAATTGAATGGTAAATTATTTATTAAATCCATAGTTATGTAGATTGAATTGAAACTATTATACTACTAACATACACTAAAGATAAAATGTCTCTTGTAATGTATTTTGCCTATAGTTTTATTTCTGCCATGTTCCATTATAATCTAGTGTGCTGCTTGCGATGTTACTTCGTCCTTAATTTCATTGAGGTTTTTTTCAGCATTATCAATCCGTAGTAGCTCGCCAAGTTATCTTAATTAGCTTGGTTTTGGAGATATCCATTATATTGTTACACACATTCGATCTAGTTTTTCTATATATATTAGTTTTATGTTCATATGTTGAAACTTGTACCTCCACCCACATCCTTAATGATAAACTGCCCCCATTAAAACTTTTTAATATGAACAAGGACCATTTTAGTGTCCATATACCGTAAGAATTCCATACGGAGAAACTTTCAACCACAATGTCCTTAAATGCATTTAGCGGTTATTTGGTTTGAATTAAAATGAATATAAAATATTTCAAATACAAGAGTTTTAAGAATATTGGTGTTTGAGTTGAAGCAAAACAAATGCAATGTAAAATTTTGGCGTATATGGAATGCTCCATATAGTGTAAATCTAGTGTATTTAGAACTCATCCGATTTGGGCGATTTTCAAATGCACCATAAAGTCATTGTAGATGCCCACCACCTTCGTCGCCGCTGCCGCCACCCACTCCCGCCAGCCCCCTCTGATTGCTACCCGCCACCACAACCATTGGTCTCCGGCTGCTGCAACCCGCTACCCTCCTTCGGCCATCACCTATTGCCACCCATTGCCATCGGTTGCCCACCTCTAGTCACCACTATCATTACAACCACTAGCCGTTGGTTGCCACCAACCACCGCCGCCGTCGTCACTACACACCTTTAGCCGCCACCGCCATTGATTCCACCTTTACCGGCCAACCGTTGCTGACACCCACCACTTGTCTCCAACCACCATTGCCACTGCCAGTCACTAATCATCACTATCTTTTGACTTACACAATATTAATTTTACTTCAAGCCAAATAAAAAAGTAATCATCTGCATTTATTTTACACTGATACAAAGAACTCCAAAGTATTTCAAATACAATGCATTTTGTTTATACAACATTCCTTCTACATTGCATCTCTTTTGAGCTAACCAAACAGCCCCTTAGTAAACTTTGAACTTTGACTTTTTATGCCCAAGTATTCCAAATCCTGAGTGGCTTCAAGATAAGGAGGAATAAATTGTGAGTGGATCAAGGGAACATAGTGAACTATTTACAAAAGGCAAAGAAAAAGAATGAAAAACTAGCTTTCAGAAGATTTAAAAAGCAAGCAATGTAAACATTTACCATAATTGTATGGAAGAATCTTATAATCATTAAAAAGTGTTCTAACAAGAGAGCATTAGTATTAATTATACCCCTCTTCTGTGTCATTTTTTACTCTCCCATGTCCTCCTTCCCTTCCTCTTGAGATGCCACCTACAAAGCACAACCACTTCTAAATGCCTTCCGTGTTCATATTAGTCAGTTGTCAAATTTGGACATGTCTCTGACACATCCCTCCACATGTTTGACACTTTCAAAATCATGTTGGATGTATTTTAGACTAAAATTGGGTTCCGACATGGGCTGGACACGCAAAAAAAATGCAATGGCATGCCTTGATGCATTTTGAATGTCAAAATAATAATGTTACGCATGCCCTAGTGAAATAATCTTTCTCATGTGCTCCTCCTGTGTCTGTCCTGCATGGGTGCATGTTATATCCATATCTCTATGTTGTCTCTTGACATCATAACTCTGCAATGTCTCTCCTTGTATTCTGCCATGAGTGATACAATGTGTCAAAAGGTGTCTTCTCTTCATGTATTCTTCCACAAGTGTGACACCACATCGAAGCACGTTGTCTCTCTACATCTTCTATGAGCAAGCCATAGCAATACAGCATCTGAGGTTGCAAGTAAAACCTTCGATCATCACCTTTTCCTCTATCAATGGAAATTCAAGCATTACAAGTTTCATGCGTGTCTCGTGTCTTCCTAATTAGTTTCTTATCATCATTCTATGTGAGTCGACATTGGCGTGCTCCCCCCTCTTCTTCGTTAGTTACCCAAGTTTGGTCAATACAATATAGCTTGTTGAGCAACTCACTTCAGTGTATTAACTCCGCTTAGTTATACTCATATAGTCATATTTTGTTTGATAGTTGGATGGTTGAATTGGAGGAATGCATCTGGCCTATTGTGTGATAGAAAAGTACCCCTCAAAATTAAGGAAAATTTTTATAAGATGGTGGTGAGACCTGCATAGCTTTATGTAGCATAATATTTACCATTAAAAGGGAAGCATAAAATTAAGTTAAGTGTTACAGAGATGAGGATGCTCAGATGGACGAGTGGCTTTACTTTTAGTGACAGAATGCGAAACGAGTATATACATGAAAAGGTTGGAGTAGCTATAGTAACAAATAAGATTAGAGATAGTTGCCTTAGATGTTTTGGTCACATAAATTGTGAACCTTCCGATGACTCAATTAGGAAAGTAGATGTATTAGATCTGACATATGTTAAGAAAGGTAGAGATAGGCCTAAAAAGATTTGGTTAGAAAATATTAGAAATAATCTTTTCTTGTTAGATTTAAATGAGACTTATAGAACACAATGGAGAAAAAGAATTCATATAGTCGACCCTACGTAATAGGATAAAGACTTGATGATGATGATGTTGTTGTTGTTAGCATTGATATATTTTTTTAGATGTTTTTGACTTCTTTTATACAATATTAATATTGATAAAATATGTAACAGCTAAAAAGGATTAATGAATACTATTGTTACAATGTTGTTAATAAATGGCAATTATCATATGCCATATATCATTTCCTTAATTATTAATAATACTTTTTTCTTATCATTATTAAGTTTATTTTGTGAAATATATGCATACAATATTATTCTTAACCTATTGATGCCTTTAATTTGGTTGAAAATACTATAATTTAAATATTTAATATTTTTAATTATATGATATAACATTATTGTATCTGTTATGATCTCAGCCGTCCCTTGGCCCATAATCCCATGGCCATCATGGGGATCCGTGAGAGGCTCACCTGGATCATACTGTTAAATCTCAGCTGTCCCTTGGCCCTTTATCCCACATCTAGCATGGGGATCCATGGGAGGCTCACCTGGATCACACCGATCTCCTTCTATATTTGGGTGGCTGATTTAGGAAGGATTATATTAAGGCAATTATGTATGATTTTGTAGTTATTTGTTTCTTTATTAAGACATCTTGCATAGATCTATAAACAGAGATAGTTTTGTATAATAATAAAAAAAGTCTTTCCCTCTCCAGTTCTTTGAATTTAACATGGTATCAGAGCAAGGCATTCGGTTCTTCTTAAAAAATGAGAGCATCAAAGAGGGAGAGTTGGTTCTTGCGTTATGTTTTTGCTCGTGTGTGTCTAGGGCAACCGAGCAAGTGAGAGGGCTTCCCCTTTGCAGACTTCTACGTACAGCTCTCCTACATGCCTACCTGAGGCCGAACCGAGTGAAGAAGAGGATTAAGAGAGGGACCGAGCAGGAACTACATGCGTGCGTGCCTGAGAGGGGACAACCAGCCCTTGTGCGTGTGCTCGAGCCGAACCGGGCAAGGAATAACCGGTTGAAGAGTTGTTGTACATGCCATCAAATCCTCCACTCGAAAACCCCTCCTTGCCCCAATTCCCAAACGCTTCTGCATGTTCCCGATCCATTACCCTCAGATTTGGGATGCGTATAAGAAGGTTGAAGCCTTCTTCTAGACAGCGGAAGAAGTCGACCTCTCCCAAGATCTCCGCCACTGGGATCAATCCCTCAAATCGGGCGAACGCCACTTCGTAACCCACATTCTTGCTTCTTCACTACCGTTAACAGAATCATTATTGAGAACTTTGCCAGTCAGATTTGGACTGAAGTTGGTTTGTTGGATTCTAAGCTCGTCGATGGAATGGTCTTGATACGTGGAGTTGCCCGGATGATGTGCGCGGTGAGGAAGAAGATGACTATCTTGGTGGTGAGACAGTTCACTACTACGGTCCAGTGCATACTTATGGGGACCGAAGAGTTGATAAGCACGCAAATGGTGAAGTGCGCTACTTCCCTAAGTAGGGAGTTGATCATGGATATTGAGGGTGAGGCTATAGAGAGATTAGAAGCACTTTATCCTACCTTGAAGGAGTTGGCGCTTGCTGGTTCTCTAGGTTCCCACCACCGGCCTTCATTGCCAGAATTTTGAGGAAAACAGGTTCCCACCACTGGCCTTCATTGCCATAATTCTGAGGAATACAGGTTCCCACCACTATCCTTTATTGCTGGAATTATAAGGAATACATATTTCCACCATCAACATTCATTGCCAAAATCTTGAGGAATACAGGTTCCCACCACCAGCCTTTATTGTTGAATTCTGAGGAATATAGGTTCCCACCACCTGTATTTATTGTCGGAATTACAGGTTCCCACCACCTGTATTTTGGTCCTTCTACTTCCTTCATGCGTCCAAACCAAGAGATCAAGTGGGAGGGCTCCTCTCCCGTGCAACGTCCAGAGTCCACTGAATAGAAGTGAGAGAAGTCGAGTGCATGAACTCCCCTTGCGTGCATATGAAAAGAGCTGAGAGTTCCCTCTCGTAAGGGTCTAGGATCGAGACAAGCAAGAGTGCAAGACCTGCACTCCTTCCTGCGATCAGACCAGAGGGATTAGAGGCCTTGCGTGCACCTGTATGGAGGTCGATCGAACGGGTGTGTTCAAGTGGAGTCGGACGATTGATTTGCATTGGGCTGAAGGCTGGCTCGATCAGATGGGAGGAGATTTGCGTGCCAAGTGCTAAGTCGCTTGAGACGTGTTTTTCTACTGTTGTCCTTGAAGCTTGCCGCATCCCTAAAAATAATTTTTTTCCTACTACCGTGCCTTCATTGCCTGCCTTCTCTTGTTATTGTTATCTTATCTATAACCAATGCAGCCTTCATTGCTACCCTTTACCACCACAATGTCTAAAGCTAAAGCTAATTTCTCCCAAAGTTTTGACCAAATGGAGGACTCTATAGTGCACAAATGGAGGATTCTATAGTGCACCAAGGGACTTGATAACTCAGCTTTTCTGGAACTACTTACCAAGCCTTGAATGACAGATCTGTATTCCGCAGCTTGAGGGAGATTGTTATGATCTTAGTCGTCCCTTGGTCCTTGATCCCACGGCCAATATGGGGATTCATAGGAGGCTCACCTAGATCACGTTGTTAAATCTCAATCGTCTCTTGGCCCTTGATCCCATGGCTAGCATGGGGATCTGTGGGAGGCTCACCTTGATCACCCTGATCTCCTATATTTGGGTGGTTGATTTAGAAAGGATTATATTTAGGCAATTATGCATGATTCTGTAGTTATTTGTTTCTTTATTAAGACATTTTATATAAATTTATAAATAGGAATAATTTTGTATAATTAAAAAAAGTCTCTCCCCAATTCTCTGAATTTAACAGTGTCCATAACATCTCTTGTTCTATTTTTTTACAGTTATGTTGTGTTGTCGTGTTCGTCTCATATTGCGTCCATATATTGTTTTCTTGTTGTGTCACTAGCCCCTTCAATTAATTTTTGGATAATTTACATTCTTGAATTCATACCCCCCTTAACGGGTCGCCCCTTCACAATTTCTTAGCCTTGATTTATTTTTTCTTTTTCTTTTTTGTGTTTACTCACAGTTATTGCACAAGTTTTTTTTTTTCCTTTTTTTTTAAACTATCACATACTGGTTACTCAAATTATATGTACAGAAAATGCTTAAAATGGAGCCCCTCGACTTCCTAGTTGGTGTACACGTGTTTGTGCTTATAGACTATATCAATCATTGTTTTTAAGGTCTGATTGTTTCCTCAATTTCTCTAACAGGGTGCTTCTGAGGCTATGAACATGCCTGTGGCTTTTATCAGCGTCATTTTGCTTCCTATTGTTGGGAATGCTGCTGAACATGCAAGTGCCATTATGTTTGCCATGAAGGATAAGCTTGTTAGTGCTCGAGTGGATTATGTTAGCAATTAAATGCTCTTTTGCTTTTTCGTGACAACTTTAATTTTTTACAGGATATTTCATTAGGTGTTGCCATTGGATCGTCTACACAGATATCAATGTTTTTGGTAATACTTTGAAAATGCTATTATTTCCATTTTCTTAAATGGATCTGCATTGTTCCATTACTTTTTAATGTTTCGTCTGTAGGGGGGTGGTGTGTGGCTATTTTGAGGGGTTGGTTGTGCTCTGAATTTTTTTTTTCTTCTGTATTTGCAAGTATATTTCATTATCATGTAATTATTTTTTTTACTCTACATCATTTTGTTATTTAGTGGTTAACCTGTTTCATAGGCTTACACTTATCACTAAACTGGTATATGTCACGTGAGTTGCAAGTGCTATTAGAAACTTTTTCTCTTTTCATTTTTCGTATCTGTCCGCCTAAAGGAATTTTCTGCGTATGTCTAAAGGGAAGCACTTCTATTACTTTCAAGTATTTGTAACTTTATTTTTGCGGTCTCCATGCATTGTGGTTGTAGTTTTGTGATTTTGATAGAGAGATGGATGGATTTTTTGTTCCATATGTTTGACGGATCACTGTAATTGTAGTTGATGTAGAGGACAATGACGAATGATTTGTATATATGGCAAGTGCTTTGCCTTACTTTTTTTTGGGTCTTTCATGCTTTATTTTTTCCTAAGTACTGTGCTTATCAGATTTTAACCGTTGATTGGTTGAGTCTATTGATTTAAATTGGCTAGATTCAAGAGATGTCTCCCTGAATGCGGAAAGTCTACATCATACTTCTCAGCTCCGTTTTTGTCCCCTTTTATTGCTAATTACTATGTGCCAGTTCTCGTTTTAAATCTCTATTTTAATGAAAGAAGAAAGAAGAAAGAAGGCTGTTTTCAGACTTTTTATTGCTCTAGATGTGACTCGAGAATAGTGAAATGCTTTTTCTAGTCGAAACCACTACTTTAAAAAAAAGGAAAATACTAATGACTTTTTTGTGACTGAGAACCGTAGATTCCATTCTGTGTGGTTATTGGTTGGATGATGGGACAAAGGATGGACTTGAATTTTCAGTTATTTGAGACGGCTACTCTCTTCATCACAGTTCTAGTTGTTGCTTTTATGCTTCAGGTATGCATGCATAAGTAGATAAAAGTTGTTAACCTGCATCGCTTTAGATTTTGTTTAACCTATGTTTTGTATATTATTTTTAAAAATAGCAATGCATTTTTCCCCATCAAGGTGAAATACTTAACCTACAATGTCAAGGCTTTTTGTCCTAAAGGATAAAAGTGCATGCCCTTGTTTCACTTGTGTTTTTTTTGGACTAATTATGTGAGATTAGAATCTATTTTAGGTTTCATTCGGGACAACTTTCTTGCTGCTTTCTAAAGCAACTTTTTAGTATAAAATTTTTTGAATTAAAATTACTAAAAAACTGTTTTAGAAAGCAAGAAAATTGTCCTAAACGAAGTCTTAGTAAATAGAGTAGAATCGTTATGCCTAATGGTTCTCTCTGCAGAGCATAGAATTATCTTAAACGGAGGATATTACATTTGACAAAGTTATGAAGATCTAAAATTACCCATCATTTTTTTTTCAGGAAGGCACTGCTAACTACTTCAAGGGACTAATGCTTATCCTCTGTTATCTCATTGTTGCTGCCAGTTTCTTTGTACATATTGATCCTGCCATCAGTAAGTCATGAAAATATTGTATTGAGGCATAATTTTCAAGTTCAATATTTGAGAAATCTGGAATAATAGCACTGGTCGAATTCCAAGAAAGCTTTGTTGCATGCATTTATACGTTAGTCTAGCTGATGCGGAGCATTTTTAAGCTTAAAGTGTTCCTTAGGATATCTTATCTAGTTTGTTATAAGTTCTTCTAGAATCTTCTATAGCTAGTTTATATAGGTATGTATTGTAGTAGGATTGCTCATTGAATGAAGAATATTACTCTTTGAAGCCTTAGAGCTTTGTGTGTCTCCTTGTTTCCTGGATTGGGATTGAAATCCTTCAAGCATCCTCTTCTTCCAACGATCCAAACCACATCAGTTTGGTATCAGAGCCTGGAGCTTGCGAAGATCGATGTATTGCAGAAGAAGGTCGGCTGTCGACGACGATCGAAGCCGGAGAATAAGAATGGCGGTCGACGACGATCGACGCCGAGAAAGGTGGGCTGGCGACGATGATCGAAGCCATATCGCCTTCTATCAAGCTCAAGTAAAGGCATCACTTGATCAGATAGACAAAAATCTTCGATCCATAAGGAGAATGCGAATGCCATCGGCAACCATACCGGCGCCTTCGTCTTCGCTCCTCACTTCGGCTTCACGGGATCGCAAACGGTTTCGAAATCAACCGGTTGACGACTACCCGCCGCTCGAACTTCCTCTCCGATGGCGCGATCCCCCTCCGTTCCAACATCCTCTGCCTCCCAACTCATACCGACCACACTCGCAACCGCCTCCAGCTGAACCCATCACTCCGCCTTCAGAACCCACGCCTCTACCTTCGCTCCCGCTCTCTCCTCCAGATCTAACATCAAAAGCCGATTCCGCAGCTTGCGTCCAAGCCGGTCTCCCACGGCCCGACTTCGCTGCCGCCTCAGCTACCTCCCGCGATCCGACGCAGCTCCCGTCGTCCACACCATCCGATCTAACTGCAAGTCCTCCACCGCCAGTTCCAATTGCTACTACTTCCAACCCTCCTAATTCTTTGCCGTTGCCACTCGCGACCGGGCCTGACACCGAGCTTGACGCCGCAGAAGAGGGATTAGACCTTCGGCAGAGCATGGGGAACAGTGGTAACCTCGGCAGGAGCAGCATGCCGAGCTACCATTCCACAAGCAGCATCCATGAGATCGATCTCCTCCCCGATGATGCTACTCAGGATCTCCACAGTATCGCCGATCGGATGATCGTCACTGGATACGGTCGCGAGTATTTTCAGGTTTATGGGAGCGTCCATAAGTCTGCGATGGAGCTTTGTTTCCGCAATCTTGGGATTGAGAGGCTCGACATCGGCAATGTTCAGCAGTTGGACTGGGTCGCTCTTGGAAATCAGCCTTTACAGAATCTCATCTTCCGCCTCCAGATACGTCGGCAAAGGTTGAGATACAGGAAAGCCATATTCCTTTAAATCATGAATGCAAGGTCTGCAATGATGCGGAAGAGAACACTGAAGTTTGTTCACCTGTAAAAGAGGCCTATCGTAAGCTGCTCGCCGAGACCCTTCTAAATAACAGAACCAGGAAACTGGCATTCAATAGAAAGCCTCCAGATCTTGTGGACGATTTCTATTTGAATATGCTTGATTGGGGAAGTAGAAATGCCTTGTCCATTGCTCTTGGCGACACTGTGTACTTGTGGAATGCTTCTGAAGGTCCTACTTCTGAGCTTGTGACCGTTGAAGATGATCTTGGTCCGGTCACCAGTGGTAATTGGGCTCCTGATAGTCAGCACCTTGCCATTGGACGGAACAACTCTGAAGTTCAATTGTGGGACTCGAGCTTAGCTCAACTTTTCAAAACATTGAAAGAAATTCATAGATCTCGTGTTGGAACTCTTGCATGGAATAACAATATCCTCACAATAGGTGGTATTGGAGACGTTTCCATTACATGTGTGCAAATGCATGAGGAGAAGTCCATTGACAAAGCTAATCCGATGCCATGCTTACAAGCTGCTCGATGTAATGTCGCTGATGATTTCGGACAGTTGGGTGTTGACGATTTCATTGCTGAGATTGATTTAATATTTCAAGGCAACAACAGGACAACATTGGAGACGTTGGATGGTCATACTCTCAGGAAGGAAATATCTCCCCACAGCAAGGATGCATTGAAGTTCTTCTGCCACATGCAAGCTGTAAGTGTTAGGATTGATCACTATGCATGCTCCGCTGCTCTTCGTTCTTGCTCAGATTTGGCAATCCTTCAGTTGGATCGGCAAGTTCATGGTTTAGTCAAAGAAGGCTCCAAGATCTTAAAATCTATTCAGCCAGCCTATGGGATTCCAGTGCGAATGGAGCACTATGCATGTGGAGTTGATCTATTTGGTAGAGCTGGAAATCTTACAGAAGCTAAAGATCTTATTGAATCAATGTCCTTCAAACCAGATGCTATGGTTTGGATGACTCTCTTAGGTGCATGTAAAATACTTGGAGATATGAATTTGGCTAGCCATATTGCTAAGAGTTTGCTAGAATCAGAGCCAACAGTTCATTCTACTTATGTTATTCTCTCCAGTATGTATGCTGGTTTTGGGTATTGGGATGGTAGGGCTATGATACAAAGGGCAAGGGATGAGGATAATGCTGAAGAGTGGCATTCTTCCTATGAAAAATCTAACAGTATGTTATTTGGGAGGGACAGTTTATTAAAAACAGTTGCAACAAATATTGAGAGCAAAATTTTTGATCCAGGAGGTTTGCTATCTCCCTCCCGACAACGTGCCTCGACGGAGTCGAGCCTTTTTGACGCAATGGGAGAATGATGCGGAGCATTTTTAAGCTTAAAGTGTTCCTTAGGATATCTTATCTAGTTTGTTATAAGTTTTTCTAGAATCTTCTATAGCTAGTTTATATAGGTATGTATTGTAGTAGGATTGCTCATTGAATGAAGAATATTACTCTTTGAAGCCTTAGACCTTTGTGTGTCTCCTTGTTTCCTGGATTGGGATTGAAATCCTTCAAGCTTCCTCTTCTTCCAACGATCCAAACCACATCACTAGCAACACTTAAAAAGCATATTTTCTCTATGCTGCTGCAATTACTGCGCTGATTTTAGTGCTGGGGCTTGGTAGCATTGTTTTCAACTAGGTGCAAGTTAAATCACGTGTTAGACTAACGGAGGGTAGACACAGGTGTTCACAAAGTGTAGTGTGGCAGGAAACCACATTATCATCATTAGCATTATTTACAACTATTTGGGTTCGACAATGCTAGCAAATGATGTGCAAGAAAATAAATTAAAGGAACGATTAAATCTGCTTTCTTCCACCAATGAAGATGAACCTCGTGGAGCGAACAAAAATTATGCATAAAGAATTATACTCAGTGCATGAAGCTCCTACAATATAGTGTTGCTGAAATATTATGAATGACTAGGATTGCGACTGCTGCTAGAAACACAATGCAATTATGCTGGAAAGCTGTCGGAAAATATTTCCAGTGGAAAAAAATCCACCAGTATTTGTTTCCTACATAGTTTATACCGGCGGAAAAAAATCTGCCGGTATATCTAATTTCCACCGGAAAATTACCCATTTCCGCCGGAAAAATCCGTCGGTAATGAACTATTTTCTTGTAGTAAGAAACACCCATTCGGGGAGGAGTTCTTTTCATTTGGATACTTTGACCCGACAAATCCAAGAAGTCCAAAGAAAGGAGATGAAGAACAAGAAGAAAAAGTTCATTCTAATTTGCGGATGGTGACCGGGCCCTTTGAGGTTAAAATTTCTTATTAGGTTCAAAAAATTATGCATGGTGCAGACAGTGTAGTTTCTTGTTTGCAACATTATTATTCTCTTTTATTAAAGATTTTGCCTCTTTAAAACATCTTTCTATGATTGCTTTTCCCACATATTGTTCAAAAAATTTGTTGTGCATGGCTTAACATTTGTTCTTTTCCACAGATGATGATTAGAAACCAATGTACCAACAAAAGCTGATCTCTCAGCACCAATGCCATAATTCATGTGCTGTGGGATATTCAGTATATTTCTGTGGAAAATAGCCATAATGGTGTTGTGTCCCATCCTTGGATAGTTCTGCAATGTATTCGGGATCCCTGGTTGTTTGATGCTTCATTCAAGTTTTTGCCTACTCGTCACATTTATTCATTTCAACTATGCTTTCTTCTCTTCAGCTATGGGCTTCTGCATTTGTTTATCTGATATTAGGATGTTTCATTTTTTGTATTACTGCCAGCGAATCTGTGTACATTGAACAATATAGTGATTACTAAGGTGTCTAAGTGAGGATCACATGATGTATTCTACAGACACTTGATTGTATGGAGCCAACATTTTTTTTTTTCAACAAATCTATTTTAATGTATGCGCAGCTCAGTTTGCATTGATGAAAAACTGTTATTGGAAGCAGATTTTGACAAATCTATCTACATGTTATTGGGCTATACAATGTCTTGAATTTTATCAATTGCAAAGAATTATTTGCATAGACCAGGATTCTAATTCTCCAGTTTGTTTGATGACCTCATATCTATAATTATCGATTATGGCCATCCAATCTATTTTAGGTGATTAAGGCTTCGTTTTTGGGACCGCTTTTTCACTGCTTCTTAAAGTAGCTTTTTAGTACAAATATTAAAATTTGTGAACTAAAAAGCTGCTTTAAGAAGCAATGAGAGCCTAAGGCTTCGTTTAGGACAACTTTTTTGCTGCTTTCTAAAACGGCTTTCTAGTACAAAAATTTTTTGAATTAGAAGTTTTATACTAAAAAGCAGTTTTATAAAGTAATAAAAAAGCTGTCTCAAAATGAAGCCTAAGATTTTATAATTTATTTTATAAAAATCTACCTGTAGACAAACAAATCATTAGAGTAGAAATTTTGCAGAGGGGCCCTATTTTCTTTTAATAATGGTGATGAGCGCTCCTTAAATTTTTCTCTTTTTGGAGAAAAATTTGTAAAATTTTGCGAACCTTATAACTTATTTGATGTTTTGATGATCATAAATATTATTAATTATGTTAAATTTTTACTGTTATATTTGTATGGACAAGCTTTCTATTTATACTATTAATAGCAAGTATATATTAGAAGTCTGACATATGACTGAAGATATAATATGATGGAAATCAAAAGATTAAGAATGTTCACTTAGTTTGTGGTCAAGAGAGAAATGTCTACACACACATGCATGAGAATGTAACTAAGAAAATTATTTAGAATAATAGAACAAGACAATTTGATATTTATCCAGCATATTATACGATGATATAATCATACTATACGAAGTGGATGATATTTTTGATAATTTTGAAAGATTAAGTCATATTGATTAAGAAAAAAATTTTGAATTAATCATTATTCGATGCAAATCTTATGGAATGATCAATAATAAGGAAATTGCACAATCGATATATACTCCTTTTTTTAAAATTAGATCAATTCAAAATTTGAATAAATCTATTATACGATACATATCATACTGTACAATAATATAAGCAATTAATCTGATTATGTACAATAATATAAGCAATTAATCTGATTAAGAGCAACGTAAAAATCAAATTTGAAAATTATCGTATTGTACGACTTACATTGAACAAGCTGATCAAATAGAGATGATTTTTTTAGAAAATCTCTTGAATGAACTAATTATATTGTACGATCTATATCGTATAGTTCGGTCGAATAGAGAAGTTCTTTCTTAAAATCATTCCGATTGAAATTTTGTTTAACAGTAGTTATAGGGTTTCTAATTAAAGTACCTCAGTGTAAATCCTCTTCTATAAATTCAAAAATATAATTTATAGTGGTGAGATGCTATTATTACCTGAGAGATTGGAGAGAGAATTTTCTCTTGCTAAAGAGGTTTGTCTGTGAGATTATACACTTTAGTTCTTTGATGTAATTATATCCTTGATCCTCTTATTTGAGAGTCTAAAGTTCTGATTTGAAAAAAAAATTCTCAAGTAAATGACTTGGGGAGTTGACAGTAAACCGAATTATTATAAATCTGATTTGTATCTCTTTTATGCATTTTATTGATTTTGCTACTTACAATATCTATAAAGATGATTATATCCTCTTGTGATCTAATGAGTATGAAAAATAAATTTTGGTTTTAAAATTATTAATCTCATCTAAGTGTTTTAAGCTAAAATAAGTGTTTTATAAATATTAAAGAGGAGAACATTTTGTTTCTTGATTTCAATCATGTTTTTAGGTAGTTATTTTTATCTTTAAGATTAAATCATATTGTTGTTGATAATAATAATAATAATAATAATAATAATAGTTGATTAAAATATTTATTATTTTAATAATAATAATTGATGTCATCAAAAATCGCTTTGGTCCAGAACGAATCTCGAGGTATATCCAAGCTGAAAATTTCCAAAATTAAGTTTGAGACCATCTGAACTCTAATTTTAGTAATCATATAGTCAAATTGAACGTCTCGAAGAGACAAACCCAACGACGCCAAAATCAGTCCAATCTGAGCCCAAACAAGTCAAATTAAAGGTTTGAAGCACATTTAGAAGGTTCAAAACATAAACTGGATGATCAAATGATATCCAAATATAGCATGCTTATAGTCGAATCGAGCGGCTCAACGAGACAGATCCAATGAGCCCAAGATTGCCTAATTCTGACATCATTTGTGCACATAAATGCTTGATAAATGTTCTATGATCGAGAAGATTAATATGAGTTGTCTGATGGAGCACTCCGAATTTACCTCAGATCTTCTTCATATTTACGGGGTATGCCACTCTCAAAATTTATAAATAGACCCCCACTTCTCACATGAAGGTGAGCTTGAACCTTTGCAAACTTGGACCTTTTGGATGGAGATTGGAGAGAGCTCTAAGGTTTCAAGGACTCTAAAGTTCTACTCAAGCACCACCGCTGGTGAATTTCTGTCGACCACCATTGGACCACTGCCTGACTGTCGCTCATCACTGGACCACCGCCCTGCCACCAATCATTATAGGATTGTCACCCGTCTGCTGACCACCTTCAGAACTCCACCCGGTCCCCACTGCTACTGGATCTCCACCTGACTGCCTTGGACACACCACTTTGATCTTCATCGCCCACTGACTATGGTCCCTCCGACCACTATTGCCTGCCGACTACGTTCCCTTCGACCATCGTCGCCTACCGACTATGATCCCTTCGAACTCCGTCGCCCGACTACGATCCTACCAAAGAAATGCATATGCTAACACTCTCTTGAAAATAACTCTCATATCAGTAGATTCTTTCAACTCCCACCATGTAATATACTATCTATTTTCTACATCGAGCCAACACCTCCACTGAGAAAGAACATCATTTGTAATCAACAACAAACACTAATGGATTCATTTTAATTGTGTCAGATCCCGTGATTTTTTTTCTTTTTCAAAAATTTTCACGTAAAAATTATGGTGTCTCTTATCACTCGTACACCCCCTCTCTTTTTATCTATATATCTGTTGGATTTTCGTACAAAACTAGAATGATAAATGTTGCGGACTCAAATATACGCGGCGATAGATTTTAATTTTCCGTCTCAGCGTTGTACGTATATCCAGCACACAAACAGAATCGAAATAGTAACACCAGGATTTTTACGTGGAAAACCCTGGAAAGGGAAAAAACCACGGGGCCACGCCCAGTTGAAAGAGTTCCACTAGTGTTGTTTGAAGTACACGAGGCTGATTCGTCCTTTAAATTCAGGACGATCAGATTACAATGAGTATCAGTTACAAGGACAAGCAGAGTTCCGACGTCACTTGAGTGTCCGGCAGAATTCTGGCGTCACTTGGAAAGAAGTCCGGCGTCACTCAGGCGTCGGGTAGAATTCCAGCGTCGGGCAGAATTCCGACGTTGCTCCCATGTCGGGCAGAGCTCCGGCGTCCCTCGGGCGCCTGGTGGTGCTTCGGTGGTGTTCCGGCGGTGGTCGAGGAGGAGTTATTCCCTCCTGGGCTTCTCTTCTTCTCTTCTTGGCTTGGGTCCCCTCTTAAGAGAAATGAGGGGCTAGTTATAGTTTTTCTGGAGTGGCATAGCCCGTAAATATGTGAGGGATCAAGGGCAAATAAGGAGTGATCCGGATGAACGGTCGATATTGAATCCCTTGATCGTGAACCGTTTATCAAGTATTTGAAGGTCTTAATGATATCAGAATTCTGCGATCTTGGGCTCGTTGGATTCGTCTCGTCGAGCCGCTCGATTCGACTATAAGCTCGTCAAAATCGGAGACCGTTTGGTAACTCAAATTGCTGTTTGATGCTTCCAACAGCACTTCGGGTACTTGATTTGGACTCGTTTGGGCTCGGATTGAGTCGAATTTGGTGTTGTTGGATTGGTATTTCCGAGACGCTCAGTTCGACTGTAAGCTTGCTGAAATCGGAGTTTAAATAGTCTCCGAATTAATTTTTGAAGTTTCCAACTTGAGTTTTTCCTCGAGATTCGTGCCCGATCAAGATAATTTTCCGATGACGTATCAGTTGCCCCCCTATTTTTGGACGTCAAAGCTCCAGGAGTCCAAAAATATATGTGTCGGCTTTTCACTTTGGCAAAATCGCAAAAATTTGCGTTCCAAAAATTAAATGTTTGCTCGAACTTGATCATAGAGGCCCCGTTGAGCTTCGAAAGTGTCAAAATTGAGTCCGGAACGTCGAAAAACGTGTCCGGGGACCCCAAAAACATCGAATTTGGACCGTCCGGGCCCAAAATCGGAGCCCGGTAACGCGTAGGCGGCCGAACCGGCCGGCCGGCCGGCCGACAGCCGCCGCCGGCGGCGCCCGCGCGGGAGCGCGCGCAACAGGCGCGCCGCGGCAGTTGCCCCCCATTTTTCATTTTTTTTTTTTGAGGGGGCGGCTAGCAGCAGCCGCCCCTCACAAATTTTTTTTTTTTTTTCGTGGTGGGGCCCGTTTTCCCTCCAAAAAAAAATTTTTTTTTTAATTCCGAAAATGTCACATTTGGACTCCAAATTTTCTAGAATAAATCTAGAAAATGTTTCTAGAATAATTTTTAAACTTTTGGAGGGGAAATTCCCTCCAAATTTTAAATTTTTTCCCCCCTTTTCACCCTTTTCTCTTCCTATAAAAACCCCCCTTGGGGTAGGAGGAAAATTGCACCTTCTCTACTCCTCTCCCTCTCCTTCTAGCTTTTGGCATTTTGAGGCCTTCCGCTGTTTTTGAGTGGATGATTTTCCCCACTCGACTCGGCACCCCTCTCTTTGCGCAGAAGTTAGCGGCTTTCTCTCTTCTCCCCTCTAGCTTCTTGCATTTTGAGGCTTTCCGCTGTTTTTGAGTAGGTGACTTTCCCCACTCGACTCGGCGCCCCTCTCTTTGCGCAGAAGTTAGCGGCTTTCTCCCTTCTCCCCTCTAGCTTCTGACATTTTGAGGCCTTCCGCTGTTTTTGAGTAGGTGACTTTCCCCACTCAACTTGGCGCCCCTCTCTTTGCGCAGAAGTTAGCGGCTTTCTCTCTTCTCCCCTCTAGCTTCTGGCATTTTGAGGCCTTCCGCTGTTTTTGAGTAGGTGACTTTCCCCACTCGACTCGGCGCCCCTCTCTTTGCGCAGAAGTTAGAGTATTCCTCTCTTCTCCCCTCTAGTTTCTGGCATTTTGAGGCCTTCCGCCGTTTTTAAGTAGGTGACTTTCCCTACTTGACTCGGCGCCCCTCCCTTTGCGCAGAAGTTAGAGTATTCCTCTCTTCTCCCCTCTAGTTTCTGGCATTTTGAGGCCTTCCGCCGTTTTTAAGTAGGTGACTTTCCCTACTTGATTCGGTGCCCCTCCTTTTGCACAGAAGTTAGCGGTTTTCCCTCTTTTTTCTCTCATTCTGGCTTTCTGACCGTTGAGGCATTCCGTTGTTATTCAGTAGGTGATTTTCCCTACTTGAGACAACGCCCCTCCTCTTGTACAGGATTTAGAAATTTCTTTTCTTTTTCATTCCTTCATGTGGAGGTGAGATGTTAGTCGGAGGGAGTCTGAAGATGGTCGGAAGTCAGGCGTCGGGAAGAAGTACGGCGTCGGGTAGAACTCCGACGAAAATCCGTCGGCGGGAAGAAGTCCTATGACGGGTAGAAATTCGGTGTCGGGTAGAAGCCCAACAAACATCCGGCAACAGGTAGAAGTCCGACGTCGGGAAGAAGTACAGCGTCAAGTTGAAGTCCGACGAGGGTCCGACGACGGGCATAAGTCCGGCGTCGGGTAGAAGTTCGACGAAAGTCACGCGACTGACAGAAGTCTTTCAACGGGAGGAAGTTCGGTGTCAGACAGAAGTCTGACGAAAGTCCCGCGATTGGCATAAGTCCTGCGTCGAGTGGAAGTACGGTGTCGGGCAGAAGTCCGACGAAAATATTGGGCAAAATTCCAACGATAGTCCGGCGACGGGCAGAGACCCAGCAACGGGAAGAAGCTCGTCGTCGGGCAGAAGTCCGATGAAAGTCCCTCGACGGGCATAAGTACAACGTCGGGTAGATATCCGAGGCAAGTCACGCAACTGGCAGAAATACAACATTGGGTAGAAATTCGACGAGGGTCTGGCGACGGGCAGATGATGGCCGGCGTCCAGTAACATTGTGTTAAGGCAATATTCATCCATACTGAAGTGTGCCAACATCAGATATTACTGAATCAAGAGGCCGAAGTAGTGTGACATGCCAATATTCTGGCAATACACTAATACTGTCAACTGAGTGGAGGTCTGATGATGATCCAGTTATGTCCTTTCTTTAAAGGAGCAGTTGTAGGAGATACTTTCGTGCAGTAAGGGAGAAGTCACTTAAATCCACCAAGGATATCTGACTGTGTTAAAGTTACTTGTTGCTGGATGATACTAACTTGTATGAGTGTCACCAGTGTACCTTTTGATTTCAACTTCTGGTGAGAAGAAATGTATATTTGAATCTGAATTTATGTAACTCCAATGATATTGTATATGAAATGAGGATTTGTCCCCTAGAGGGACCTGAATTGTTATTACATCTGTAAGACATGCTTTGTGCTTTTGATGTATTATTAGTCTGAACGAATGTGAGAGACATCCTTTTAGGATGTTTGACATATCTGAGACTGTAAGTCAAAGCCCTTGCTTGATGACGTTAAGGGAAGATGTTAGATTAAATCTCCCCAAGAATGATCTTCCAATGATTGGGATACAAGACATCATCCAATGACATTTGACCTATATGAGGTTGTATATCAGAGCCTTGCTCAATGACGTTAACCTGTATAGGAGTGGTCGAGGGAATCCACCAAGGATGTGAGACCTATCCGAGGTTGTATGTCAGAGCCCTGCTCAACGACGTTAACCTTTATGGAAGAGGTCGAGAGAATCCACCAAGGATGTGAGACCTATCCGAGGTTGTATGTCGGAGCCTTTGCTCAACGACGTTAACCTGTATGGAAGAGGTCGAGAGAATCCACCAAGGATGTGAGACCTATCCGAGGTTGTATGTCGGAGCCTTTGCTCGACAATGTTAACCTGTATGGAAGAGGTCGAGAGAATCCACCAAGGATGTGAGACCTATCCGAGGTTGTATGTCGGAGCCTTTGCTCGACGACGTTAACCTGTATGGAAGAGGTCGAGAGAATCCACCAAGGATGTGAGACCTATCCGAGGTTGTATGTCAGAGCCTTTGCTCGACGACGTTAACCTGTATGGAAGAGGTCGAGAGAATCCACCAAGGATGTGAGACCTATCCGAGGTTGTATGTCGGAGCCTTTGCTCGACGACGTTAACCTGTGTGGAAGAGGTCAAATCGAATCCCCCTGAGATTGATCATCCAGTGATTGAGACACAATAAAGATTGTGTATTTCTCGAATCAAGGATAAAGAGACTATATTTGTCAGTAGTTTTTCATTGTCATTTATATTCTTTTTAAAGAAAGAGACAATATCAAAACTGGACGAACAACACATTATATTACTGTAAGACAATACAATAATTCCCTTGTACAACAAAAGAGATACATATAGGGACAACCACATCATTTGACTTGGTAGAAATACTAAGGACATTAGAGTGACATCCTACTTATCATAGAAGAGATACACGATGACACATGACAAGTAGTATTACTAATACAACTACACAAAGTGCGTGGTCATTCAATCTCGCCAACCATTTGAATATTATTCAACTGTTGTCTTTGTTGTTGTTGATTTTGCCCCCCAATGGGGCGAGCTTCTTCTCGGGTAGGTGGGTTCCCAATAAACTGTCGAAGATAGCCCTGGCGGATAAGTCTTTCAATCTCATCCTTAAGTTGCCAACATGCTTCAGTAGTGTGGCCACGACTACGATGAAAGTGATAGTACTGATCTTGATTTCCTGTATTTGGCTTCAAAGGATGCGGCCATTTCATTTTGTCCTGATCTTGAATCGCCATTAACACATTTGCTCGAGATGTGTTGAGCGGAGTGTACTCTTTCTCCTGCCGAGGTTCTCGTTGTGGTAATGGGGGCCTAGAAGGTAGATTGCTATTCCCTTGCTTTTTCCATTGTGATGAGGGAATTTCCACCTCAGGTACTCCCTTGCGCTTCCCAGTGGTTTGCTCGAACTGTTTTCTATGAGCATTTATTACCTCATCTGCAGATATCTGCGCCTCCACAAGATGGATCAGATCGGCATATGAATGAACAGTGCCACGCATAAGTGCCGAATAGAAAGGACCAGGACGAAGGCCTCCAAGGAAGACCCCTCGGAGCAATTCTAGGTTTAGTCCTGGAATCTGTCGTGCCTCGGTGGAAAATTGCTGAAAGTACTCTTTTAACGATTCTCCCTCGTTTTGACGAATCCCGGAGAGGTGGGAAGAATCTTTAGCAATTCTTCGATTGGCTACAAACTGTTCAACGAAGGCTTTGGCCAATTTGACGAATGAAGGGATCGTTCCAGATGGAAGAGAATAGAACCATGTTCGCGCCTGTCCTTTGAGTGTAGCAGGAAAAACCTGACATAGGAGGGCATCCGAAGCTCGCTGGATATGCATGATGGTTCTGTAATGATCGATGTGCTCGTACGGGTCGGATGTCCCGTCGTAGGAATCGATGCTTGGTAGTTTAACTCCTGCCGGAATAGCGTGTTGAAGAATAGCTTCTGTCAAGGGTGACGACTCCTGCAAGTCCCACTGACGAAGGGGTTGCCTTATGCCTCCTGTAGGGAACTCTTCTCGGACCAATCGTCGCAGTTCGTGGCGAAGGGCATTGCGAGGGAGCTCAGTAATGTGTGGTCGGGCTAACTCTTCGGGGAGGTCCAAAGGAATACGAGGTTGCCGACCTGTGTGCGAAGGATGGGTAGAACTTGCTGTATCAGCCAGTTCATTATCTTGATGCGACTGCGAACGCCTCCTGAGTGGAGGAAGAGGAATCTCGTCTTGAAGATGTTCGATTTGAATAGCTTCGACACGTGGTGGATCTCGAGGGAGAAGAACCTCCTCCTGAGGTGCTAGGGTCGGTTGTCGAGTCTCTCGCAAGAGTTGTAGGATCTCGTTTTGAGATTCTTCCATCTTTTGAATTCTCTCTTCTAGGGAGGGTCCCGAGGTCCCTTCTCCAGGTGCGTTTTGCCCCCCGGGCTATAAAGAGGCAGATATCGGGCGTCTATGATTCATAGACTGATTCCTGGATTGATGAGAGTGAGAGCGGGAGGCTCCTATGAGGCGACTGCTACGCCTGTTGATCATCGTAGCAATACTTGAAGTTGTGGGATAAGATTCCCACAGACGGCGCCAAACTGTTGCGGACTCAAATATACGCGGCGATAGATTTTAATTTTCCGTCTCAGCGTTGTACGTATATCCAGCACACAAACAGAATCGAAATAGTAACACCAGGATTTTTACGTGGAAAACCCTGGAAAGGGAAAAAACCACTGGGCCACGCCCAGTTGAAAGAGTTCCACTAGTGTTGTTTGAAGTACACGAGGCTGATTCGTCCTTTAAATTCAGGACGATCAGATTACAATGAGTATCAGTTACAAGGACAAGCAGAGTTCCGACGTCACTTGAGTGTCCGGCAGAATTCTGGCGTCACTTGGAAAGAAGTCCGGCGTCACTCAGGCGTCGGGTAGAATTCCAGCGTCGGGCAGAATTCCGATGTTGCTCCCGTGTCGGGCAGAGCTCCGGCGTCCCTCGGGCGCCTGGTGGTGCTTCGGTGGTGTTCCGGCGGTGTTCCGGCGGAGTTCCGGTGGTGTTCCGGCGGTGGTCGAGGAGGAGTTATTCCCTCCTGGGCTTCTCTTCTTCTCTTCTTGGCTTGGGTCCCCTCTTAAGAGAAATGAGGGGCTATTTATAGTTTTTCTGGAGTGGCATAGCCCGTAAATATGTGAGGGATCAAGGGCAAATAAGGAGTGATCCGGATGAACGGTCGATATTGAATCCCTTGATCGTGAACCGTTTATCAAGTATTTGAAGGTCTTAATGATATCAGAATTCTGCGATCTTGGGCTCGTTGGATTCGTCTCGTCGAGCCGCTCGATTCGACTATAAGCTCGTCAAAATCAGAGACCGTTTGGTAACTCAAATTGCTGTTTGATGCTTCCAACAGCACTTCGGGTACTTGATTTGGACTCGTTTGGGCTCGGATTGAGTCGAATTTGGTGTTGTTGGATTGGTATTTCCGAGACGCTCAGTTCGACTGTAAGCTTGCTGAAATCGGAGTTTAAATAGTCTCCGAATTAATTTTTGAAGTTTCCAACTTGAGTTTTTCCTCGAGATTCGTGCCCGATCAAGATAATTTTCCGATAACGTATCAATAAACTCTATATCTTTCTACTATCATGAATATTTTAAGAGGTAATAATAATGATAATAATCTCTCTCTTAAAAAAAAATTAAGATATCTAAATTTAAAAGTCAAAATTTTTTGGTTGATTGTCAAAGTTCCAAACGAACATATCAATGTGAGTTGTCATGCCCCCCATAATCATCACACATGAAGCTGGGAATTGGGTGACATTTCTCAATTCCTCTTTACTCCAGCAGTGCACAAAAAGAATTTGAGTTTTCTTACCACCTTTTGACATCTGGAATCTGCAGCCCATTTCCCTTTCCAATCAAAGAAACCTCATTGAAAGTTTATCCCATTCTTCCACCTCCTACCCAAAAAGCAGCCTCTTTTTCATCTTCGTCTCCATGGGTTTTCTCTCAACGAATCCAATTCCTTATCCTCCCTCCCCACCAATGCCATCCCTTCCCGCCTCAAACACCTTCCCCCAATTTTTAACCCACCCTAATCCACCATTTCTTCTAATTAACCCACAGAAATGGCAAAAAGACGAGGTACTACCGCCTGCGCGCTGCTGCTCCTGCTGCTTTCCTCTGTCGCGTTTCAATCGAGGGAGGGAGAGGCTTTGGGCAGCAATTGGGGGACGCGGTCGACTCATCCTCTTCCCACCGACATCGTGGTGCGACTGCTTAAAGACAACGGATTCGATAAGGTGAAGCTCTTTGAAGCTGATCCCTTTGCGCTTCAGGCCCTCGGCCGCTCTAATATCCAGGTCATGGTCGGGATCCCTAACGAGATGCTCGCGCCGCTCGCCGCGAGCGTTCGCGCGGCGGAGCAATGGGTGCAGCGTAATGTGTCGACTTATATCTCCAAAAATGGCGTCGATATCAGGTGCCATGCAATTTTACAGTTTACCGCTCAAATTCGTCGATTTTGCAGATGTTAAATAGTTTTAAAATAAATAAAATATAAAAAGTACTCATCATTATAAACATTTGAATATAATATCTATCTTAATATGGTATTATACTATTATTTAAAAAAATATTATATTAATGGGGAAATTTTGCGAAAAGAACCCTTTAGAAGCAATTATTTAAAGTTGGAACCCTATTCAGGTACGTGGCGGTAGGCAACGAGCCGTTCCTGAAGACCTACATGGGCATGTTCCAGCAAACCACCTTCCCCGCCTTGCAGAACATCCAGGCCGCTCTAATCAAAGCCGGCCTCGGCCGCCAAGTCAAGGTCACAATCCCACTCAACGCAGACGTCTACCAATCCTCCAACGGTCTCCCCTCCAGCGGCGACTTCCGCCCCGACATTCACGACCTAATGCTCTCCATCGTCGGTTTCCTCCGCGACAACGGCTCCCCTCTCACAATCAACATCTACCCCTTCCTCAGCCTCTACGCCGATCCCCACTTCCCCGTCGACTACGCCTTCTTCAACGGCGCCGCTAACCCCCTCGTCGACGGCCCCATCACTTATACCAACGTCTTCGATGCTAATTACGATACGCTGATTTGGGCGTTGGAGCGAAATGGCTTCTCTGACATTTCCGTCATAGTAGGGGAAATTGGGTGGCCTACTGATGGCGATCCTAATGCTAATGTCGACAACGCGAAGCGATTCAACCAGGGGCTCTTCGACCGCATCGCGAAGCGCATGGGAACGCCGAAGCGGCCCACGCCGCCGGATATCTATGTATTCGCGCTTATTGATGAGGACGCCAAGAGCGTGCAGCCGGGGAACTTTGAGAGGCATTGGGGGGTGTTTTACTATGACGGTTCCGTGAAGTACCCGCTCGTGTTGGCTGATGGGAGAAGCCTCGTTCCCGCTAAGGGTGTCAGGTGCTCTTATTTCTATACTATACAAACAAAGCATTATATAATCCTCTATTGTAATAGATGAATGAGCTAAATGAAGAAGTATTGTGAAAGGTACATGGAGCCGCAGTGGTGCGTGATGGCGCCGGAGGCGAGCTTGACGGATCCGCAGCTGGGAGGAAGCGTGGAGTACGCGTGCGAGTACGCGGACTGCACGAGCCTCGGAAGAGGATCTTCTTGCGGGGACCTTGACGCTCGGGGCAACGTCTCGTATGCCTTCAACCAGTTTTATCAGACGGCGGATCAACAGAAGGGGGCCTGTGCATTTGGAAACCTTTCTGTGATCACGCGCTCAGATCCATCACAGGCGGCGTGCAGATTCGAGATCATGATCGACATTGGCCGACACGACGAGTCCGTCAATTCCAGCGCCGGTGCTTCGGCCGTGGGAGTTCGGGGTGTGGCTGCAGGGGTTGCGGCGGCAGCGGCTGTGACCCTTGTGATGTGGAGTAGTTCGTAAATAATGGATTTTAAGCTGCTCTGTTCCTCCTGTACAGGACGGTTGGTTACTTGTTTGTTATTTTTTTGGGGTCCAAAAGAGCGAGAAATTATTCTGTGTGGAGATCAAGATCAATCAGAATATATCACGTCAGCGGTATCGAATACAGAGATAACATGGTGCATTATGGTTAGTCTCCGGACTGTATCTGTACCGAATAATTTTCCTTACGGAGGAGGGAAAGATGATTGGGATGGAGACAATTTGGATAGGATTCGTCCGTGTAAACTTGCACTAAAAACTTTCACACATGATTGAATTTATTTATTTATTTATTTTAGCATTTACCTATATATATAAACTAATATATTAATATTTACATATTAAGTCTTATAATTTTGTTATTTATATAGCTCCTAAAATTAAAGCTGCGGGTACATTTTCATTGAAGTCCGGATATCATACGGACTCCGTTTCCCATCTCACACAGGGAGCTAGTAGGTGAGAGCATGAATGAGTCTAGAATTTATGAGAAGGTATTGATAGGCCCAGCAATGACGAGATTGGCAATGTTCGTAAGCTAGAGTATCGATGGGCCAATGCAGAGTGTCCAACGAGCTCGAAGGCAGGGGAATCAATAGGCAAGTGGTGGTCAGGGAGCTAGTAAGCAAGGGCATCAACGGGTCTAGGCAATGTGAAGAACAAGATTGCAAGCAAGGGCATCAATGAGTTAGTTGGTGTGTTTAGAGAGATCTGCTAATGGAGTCAATGAAATGCTTGATGGTATAAATAATTATTTTCGTATGTTAAATATATAAACCCTAATAAAAACTAGAGATTGTAACGTTAATCTTTATTTTCAAAAAGTGTTAAGTTTTGTAAGTTTTTAAACTAAATATTAATTAATACAATCTTATGCTGAATTTCCAAAACATAACTTCTATCCTCAAGAAATAAAAAGACTCATACTAAAATATTATTTGTGACTCAGCCCAATGAATCCATGCGTTCTACAAGCTATGCATGGATTGGCTCGATTATAACTTTTTTTATCATCGTTTATTTGATTAATTGAATAAGTTTGAACACTTTTATAATTGAACAAGCTTAAACCATCAGTGTTAGATTCGTTTATAAATAATAATATTTAAAACTCATAATTAACTCATTAAGACGATTGATTATAGCTCAATGATATGCTTATTTAAAATTCAATTACAAATTTTGTTAATATATGATTATGTGAGAGTTTAAATTTGTAAGCATCTTCTATTTGATATTTTCAAGAAAAAAATAATATATATAGAAATATACAAACAATTCAAAACAAGCCATCTAAAAAATCTTGTTTAGGGTTTGGATTTTGATCTAATCTGTGATTTAGATTTTAAGGTGCCATGTAAATGCATTTACATTATAACACTCAACATAAGGAAAAAAAAAAGCTTTTAAATATAAAATGTTACACACTTCAAGTTAACGTTTCACTGGGCCATGTAGCTTGAAAGGTTTGGGAAATGAAGCTTTAATCTTGTGTAGCGATATCTGAAGCTTTAGTCTTCTCTGATAAGATTTGTGCTTAATATCTTAACTTTTGATAAAAATTTAAAATACACACATAAAAACATAAAAGATAAAAAACCTTTTAAGTGAAAATTTCAAGAAGGGGAAAATCATTGGGTTCGGCCCAGTTGTAAAATTCACTATAGAATAAGAGATACAAGAATCATCCCTTCTTCACTGTTGAATAAAATATGATTATTTATAATTGAAAATAATCGTCTAATTTTCCTTATAGGATTTACAAAAGTTAGGCATCTATAGGCGGACAATTAAAACCCTATGCAGTGTTAAATGTTGATAGCAGTATGACAGTGGTGGTGATAGTTTCTAGTGGTGTTTGTTGATGATGATAGACGAGAAACACAAGAGAGTTCTTTAGTTATCTCGGCGCTTGAACCTCCCATTATGTATAGAATAGAGTCTTATTTATAAGCTTTTTGATATAAACTTTCTGGTAAATTTGGCAATAATCCAAAGTAGTCCATTGTAAAATTCGTATTGATCCTGTTGGCCATAGATTATTTATCAAATATTTGAACATCTTAACAATGTTAGAATTAAGAGACCTTGGACTCATTAGATTCAACTCACCAAGTCACTCGATGACTATAAGCACATCGAAATTGGTGAACATTTGGTCCCTCAATAATATTTATAAATTTTAAATTATATTTCAGGTGCTTGATTTAAGCTTTTTAGGAGCCAAATTGGATTACTTATGGTGTCAATTCGTTCATCTCGTTAAGTTCAATTTGACTATAAATTTGTTAAAATTTGAGCTCAAATGATCTTGCATTTAATTACGAAAGCTTTCAATTCGAATAGTAAGTTGCGTTTCATGTCAATCACTTGAATTCTTTAGAGAAGTATCAAATATTATGATTAATTCATAATATTTATAATTATTTTAAATAATATATTAAATTTGAAGATATTACACATAAATTTTAAATTTCAATATAAAATACTAAATAAAAAAATAAAGGCACTAATAATATTTTAAACATAAAAATAAATTTATAAATATTAATATGAAATAAGAGATTTGAGGACACCTAACAATTTAAAAACAATCATGATAAAAAATTACCAAAATATGTCTTAATTTCTCCTATTATAAATAAATATTTTAAGATGATAATTTTCTTTGAAAAAAATAATCATCTAATCAATTTAATTTTATCATAATGAGCTATTATTTTAATAATTCTAATTTTTCATCAAAACAATTATGAGTGCCCCCTTCTCCATCTTTAATATTTTATATATAAATTAAAAATGGCCACATATAATATTTTTAAAATATGATGCAAATACTGGCATAAATTTCTAGTGGCAGTCAAAGAGCAGGATGCTGCCACGTCAGACATGGGCGTGTTTCAACCAGTTATTTATGAGTGGGACCCAGCGATGCTGTGCTTGCGCAGTATTTGCCAAGCACCAGCTCTGATGCTCTTAGCTTGTTTCCATTTCTGTGGCATCATGAGCAACTTGGACTTGTCCTTTTACTATTTAACTTGTTATGGTCTCATTAATAATTAGTGCTATATTTGTGAAAGAAATTTAATTTTAATTTTAATTAAATTGCAAATGGTAACATTAATCCTATGCTTAGTAGTTCTAATTTTATTTATAAGCTTGTTTGTCTTTTTAATTTTGAGAAATTTCTCAACCTAATTTTAGGCTTTTTTAATCCTAAAAAATTTTAAGAAAAATTACTCACAAAAAAAAAAATCTATGAAACAAACTGTCAAAACTTTAGGGCTCGTTTGGGACAGCTATCTTAATAATTTTCTTGAATTAGAATTTTTTGTACTAAAAAGCTGTTTTAAAAAGCAATGAAAAAGCTGCCCCAAACGAAGTCTTAGTTTCAAAAAAAAAATATTCAATTTCTCTACTTAATTTTAGGCATTTTTCATTATATAGATATGCTTTACTCATAGCCATTAACTATGCCCAAGAGATTTTTATTAAAGATAAATATATCTCTAAAAAAAAGCTATTCTTGCTACTTATATGCTTAGTGGTTTCATAATTCCTTCTTTGAGAGGCCTTTTTGTTTGTAAGAGAACTTACATAAGGCCTTTGATAATGTCAATAGTAACTCTCTCGATAAAGATTTATTTAGAAATGTATTGTTTTATAGTTTCAATGTGAGTTTTTTTATTAAGCCTCTTCCTTCTACATGGAGCTACAAACACTTTATATGTTAAAAAGGAGATGTATAAGTGTTAACGTTGGGGAAGGTGATTTATCTTTCTCTCATTTTACCCTCAAGTAAAAGGACAATGATGGTTTGAGAAATTATATATGCTATTTTTTCAATCTTTTTTTCTCATGTATTATGCTAAAAACTAAGATGTCAATCTAAGATGTCGTCTATAATTGTAGCTAGTTTTTAATCATCTCCTCTGGACAGCTCTCCACCACTTTTAACATCATTAGCAAAATTTGGCTTTATATAGGATAACGACATCTTCTACTAGAAATGTGATGGCTGCTAATTCTCGTTTGTTGTTAGGAAAGAAGCTACATATTTTAGGTTTGCCATTAAAAGTACTATCTAAGATACTCTATTATTATATAGATGGCTTGTATTAACGGGTTCAAAATAATTAAGAATTTTCTTAAAAGGGGCCTCTTCTTTGATGTAACACATTTCTTACATGATTTTAAGGATGAAACCAACTTTCATCTTTTTTTTTTTAATCATCATTATCCAATTTGCTTGGTTAAATGTAGCATATCAGGGGAAACTATTTTGTTCTCGAGATAAATATTTTATAAGTTATGAATTATTTTTATAATACCCTATATCATTCCTCTTATAAACATATTTTTCTTCTTACTATTGGCATTTTTGTTCCTAATAATCGAAAAGAATGTAATATAAGATTACATAATATGTCCCACTCCACACAAGCTGTTTTTCTTCCTACTATTGGCATTTTTATTCCTAATAATAGGAAATAATGTAATAGGCATCCCTATAACTTTAATTTTTACCCCTATGTAAGGTGATCATTCCTAGTGAGAGCAAACAAATTGAGCCGAGCCGAGTATGCATTTGTTCATGCTAGAGTTTGTTTGTTAAGAGCTTGTTCAAGCTCGATTCGAGCTCGATTTAAGCTTTTTAGTTTGTTTTTAAGTTTGTTTCATTCAAAATGATATATGTTCAGGATTGGTTTGTATTTGATTCATTTTGTGCTTATCGAGCTCTAAACGAATGATTCATTTATAAATTAATAAACGAGCCTTATCGAGTAATTAATGAACGAGCCATATCAGGCTAATAATGAACAAGCCTTATCGAGCTACTAATGAATAAGGATTACCAAGCTATTAACAAAAGAGCCTTAAACAAGTAGCTTATCAAGCTCTCTCTTATATTTAAATGAATAGCATATCGAGCTCACAAATGATAATATTAATGAACGAGTTTCTTAATGAACTTTGGAAACAAACATAAACAAGCATACTTTGATTGGAAACAAACTTAAATGTGTGAATACCACAAGGGAATAAAAAGAAATAATATTTTATTTCATTTAAAGTGAAACCAATATGGAATTGAATCTTAGCACCCATATTTTCACAATAAAATGACAAAGAGAGATGAGATTATTCATCACTTTCATAGTGAGATTAATTGATCTTTATATAAAACATTAATCGAGTTTTACAACAAGCATATTAACAAGTCTTTTATCAAGCTCCATATCAAATATGAATCGAGCTTCATAACAATAAAAAAATATTCAAACTTGCTTGACTACTTAATCAAATAATCGCCGACAACAACAACAACAACAACAACAACAAAAACAACATCAAGCCTTTATCCCACTACGTGGGGTCGGCTACATGAATCCTTTTTCTCCATTGTGTCATGTTAAAAGTCAAATTCTCGTTTAAATCTAATAAAGAAAGATCATTTCTAATATTTTCTAACCAAGTCTTTTTAGGTCTACATCTACCTTTCTTAACATAAGTCAAATCTAAGATCTCTACTTTCCTAACCGGGTCATCGGGAGGCCGCCGTTTTATGTGACCAAATCATCTAAGGCGACTCTCTCTAATCTTATCTTCCACTGGAGCTACTCCAACCTTTTCATGAATATGCTCATTTTGTATCCTATCTCTAAGGGTAAAGCCACTCATCCACCTGAGCATCCTCATCTCTGCAACACTTAACTTAGAATTATGCTTCTCTTAAGTTTGAGGGGTACTTTTCTATCACACAATAAGCCCGATGCATTCCTCTACTTCAACCATCCAACTTGGATTCTGTTGATAATATCCCCATCTATTTCACCATCACTCTGAACAATAGATCCAAGATATCTAAAACGTGTACTCTTATTAATAACTTGATCGCTCAAAGTCACAATCCCTTCACTAGGTCTATTATTACTAAAATTACACTCTATATATTCTGTTTTAGATCAACTCAAGCAAAAACCTTTAGACTCTAAGGTTGACCTCCACAATTCTAGTTTACCTTCAACTCCCTCTCTAGTCTTATCAACAAGAAGAATATCATCAGCAAAAAGCATACACCAAGGTACATCCTCTTGCAAATGTCTAGTGAGAACATCCATGACAAAAGCAAAAAGATATGAGCTTAAGGCTAATCCTTGATGTAATCCAACCGAAATAGGGAAATACTTAGTCAAACCACCTTGTGTTTGAACACAAGTAATAGTTCCAACATACATATCTTTAATGATTTGAATATAAGCATTATTAACTCCCTTTTTTTCAAGAACTATCCATAGCACTTCTCTTGGAACTATTTCATATGCTTTTTCTAAATCAATAAATATCATATGTAAATCGTCCTTATTCTCTCTATATTTCTCCATCAAACCTCTCAATAAATGTATGGCTTTCATAGTAGACCTAATCAAACAATCACCAACGAGCTATAATCGAGCCGAAAGACGAATAACTTATTGAACGTTCAGCTCGTTTGCAGCCCTCCCGACATAGAACCATAAACTTTTTCTCCATCCAAATAACACTTTTCTATTAGAATTTGATCAAATACTTCGCAACTATTCTATTGAGAATTTAAAAGTATCTAGCCAAGAATTATCTAATTGTGAAATGATTCAAGACCCAATAAGTAAAGAGGTGGTTGTTAAGTTCATACATTTAAGCCAATCATTTAATCATACACCCTAAACCTCATTCAAATAAAAAAATAAAAAAATAAACTATTTGATTCATCCATGCAAACCATTATCTGAACCATCTCCACTAAGGTTAGATCACTCATCACAGAACAATTAAATCTAATGAATAGCATAAAATAATAATGATAAATTGTCGATTTTACTTTGTTTTTATGAAGCAAACCTTTAATATTATATTTTGTGAGTATAAATAAACCTCTAATATTATTCCAAATAGTGTGACAACTGACCAGCCATGACGCAGAGGAGGACCCACCACATCCCATCAAAGCAGGACACAGTGGAAAAGATCATAAGGACAACAGCCCTATTCTTGTTAAATGAGAAAGTACATCATATTATGCAAAAATAAATATTACTAAGTCAATCTACAATCTACATGCATGAAATCAACAAAGTTCATTCCATTCCATCAATCCAAGAACACGCAGATGCGATCCTCTTCTCCTCTAAATCGACAACCCCACAACTTAAACCCAATAAAAATGGAAAATTTTGCTCAACAACTCAGATTTATGATCTCTTCACGAGGAGAATAGTAAGTTTCTTCTTCGAGAAAGGAGTAGAATTTGAAAAATAACATCCGCTTTAACTCCTTTCCTTCTTCTCCCATTAATGGCGGAGTCGATCGGTCAATGGGATAAACTTGAACTTTACTCTCTCTGTGATGGGCTGCGCCAGAAGCCATTGCCGAAGAAGTGGGGCCACATCTCCTTCTCCAGCTCTGAGAACTCCGCCGCAGGCGACTTCGCGGGCAATAGAATCCCCTTCGATGGCAATGGAATCCCATGTACCACCACCGCTGCTGGCGAGGCGGAGGTGATGTCAGCGCAGGAGGCTTCGGATTCCGCCTTCTTTTTCCTAGCGGCGCGGCGCTTCTTCCTCTTCCTCAACGCACGGCGGCAAAGACATGCCGGAAGCTTCACGATGGTGAGAACCAGGAGGTTCACGAGGCCACACGGACAGCAACAGACCACCGCCGCGCACTCCGCCGCCGTGCCGCCGGCGACCTCCGCTACACGTTTACTTGGCCTCGCCGGCTCCTTTAAGATCAAATGCTGCCTTCTCGCCAGATTCGTAACTGGTGCTGCAGTGCGCGACATCGGAAAGGGAAATCATACCGTCATTTTTTGAGAAAATAGCCACCTTTCCATATCTTTCTGGTCTCCCTCAGCCAGCGAATGTAGTTTGATCTCCTCCCGGCTAAAGAGCGACTCTGGCGGCGCGCTGGGCTTTCATTCGCGAATAAAGGAAGAAGATAACTCCAAGACCTTATGAAAGGGTTCCTGCATCCTACTGTGCTTGGCTCTGGCTCAACATCATCCGCCCACGTGGCGTCAGAATCGTCCGACGGTGCAGCTTAGCTTGCACCGCGGTACAGCGGATCTCGAATAGCTACGTGGAGGCCAGCGTAATTGCTACCACTTGCCAGGAAGACTAGCAAGCAGAGAGGATTGGGCTACATGAACGGCTACAGCTGGAATGAGTGGCATGTGGTTTGTTGGAAAGAATTTGGTGTGAGAGGGGTCTCACGTCAGGAATTGGTAACGGGCGACGGACTCGCGCCGCGGATCCCGTGCTGTCGCTCTCGAGTGGAACGGCGCAGGAGAGAAATTGGCTAGTTGGGTTGGTTTCTAGCCGGGTGCGTGGTGTCCAAAGAGCACAAACGTGGCGGCAAGTTCACTTTGTGAGGTAGGAATGGGTGGAATTTTAGCTTTGATAATGAAAGATTTTAGAGAAATTAAATGATCTTTTTATTTCAATTGAATTTAAATTGAGACAAATGCATTTAATATGTGTTAAATTTTTGTTTAGATTTTGAGTCAATTTTAATTTAGATATGATACACCCCTAATATGCAGTATATGTGACTCACAGGATTTATTTGAGCTTGCCTCTTGAGGATTGCACCAAAAAAAAATAGGACTCGCCTAGGCCAAGGCAACTCGCCACTTTCGGAGGGCCCCTCACAAAAACTATAAGAAAAATGCAGCTGTTAAACTCACAATAGTAATCACACCAGTCATGCCAATCCTTGCCTAAAAAAACGCTCTTTGGGCACTTGACGAGTACTCACCCAATGCACTCATTGGAGTTACTTGCCAAAAGCAACAAGAGCAATTTTGTAGATAATTGTCAATGTGTTGTCATATAGGCCTATTCATATGTTTGCAATAGAAAAATAATGTACTGTTTATTATATTTCTAAGTGTAGCCTCTCCTAAAATGAATTTATTTGAAAATATGAAAATTTTGAGCTGCAACATTACGGTGTTGTGCTGGCTAGCGCAGTGATGCTTTGTTCTCTGTTCTACAGTAACCCTGATTCCAACATGCAGCGTTGTCGTCAGTAGCGTCGCAGCGCTAGTCACTAAATGATGTGCTTATATATATATATATATATATATATATATATCCCTTACCATTCAACCGTCACCCCCGAGAGGGGAGAGAGAGAGAGAGATAAGTTGTTTCATGATTTTTTCATCTGCTGCTTTTGTTATAAAAATTATTATGATTGGTGTAAGTAACCTCTGCTCTATATCTATTTTTTATGCTTTTGATTTCTATGCTTTTATCTTTCATGAATGCACTAAAAATACATTATTTTTTATTTATTAAATTTTTGTCGTGTAACTTTTCTAAGTTTTGACTAACAAGATTGAATAATCGATACGATCAATTTACTCATTGAATGATATAAGAAACATGACTAATATGCAGCAAGACTGGTATTGTACTAATATGAATACATAATGTATGACTGGAGGCGCATGATATATGACACACATGATGAATTGGTTTGCTTGATATAGAAATGACAATCATTTATACGATAGATTACTGTTTATATGAATTCGATTTCTTGCATATTATTTCTATTTTGTACATTGATTTCAATTGTAGATTTTAGTGACTTGCTTAGCTTTTTTGTGCTCATTAGGTAAATTTTCTCATATTTTTAGGTAATGATTAAAAACTAGTAGAGTGAGCTTGATCTGGGCAACAAGTTTAGATTTTCTTTCTGTTTTTGTTAGTTCTTTATTTTGTGTTCATAATGTATTTTAGTGATGTATCATTTTGGTTGAATATCATGAATTGTATATGTTATTTTTGGATATGGATCAATGTGTAGATTTTTTATGAATAATAACATATTTATGTTTTTCGATGGCTTATTTTCTCTGGATGATAATAGTAGCTCGATTGATATTGCTAGAAGATGAATGAGACAATTCTTCTAAATTAGATCTTGGGGCATCACAAATATAGCCCTTCTAGGTTAAAAGATATTTTTGGACTCTTTGTCATTTACACTGTTCACATAAATCAGTAAATTCTAGAGTTCTTCTCTTGCCTTGTCTCCTATATATACTCGTTAATAAGATCAAGACATCATCCATGGACAAAATTAGATCTTATATATATATATATATATATATATATATATATATATATATATATATATATATATATATGAAAATTTAGTTATATATACATATAATGTGTCTATTTGGATAAATATGTCTCTTATATTTCTAAAGAAAAGAGGCTAAAGGAGGATGAGGATGGCTTCATATTGACTAATTTCAATAAAATTAAACAACATCAAGAACCTTTTGTGCTTGCTTCTCAAGTTCAACAAGTTTTTTATGTGGAAGATCTTATTGATCCTACATGGTATACTATTGTTACAACATCACCAAGAAATAATATTGATAACATTCACATAGACACTGATGTTGATGACTACTTGTAATGTGAGACTTCTACTAAGAAGTATGTTATTGATGATGAAGTTCACTGGACTTGGATAGTTTTGATGGCATTCTACTAGAGTAATTGATTTGTGTACTGTTTCTTTTATAATGTAAAATTTTTTTTTATACTTATATCATTAGATCATTATATCAATCTATTTACTATGTAACATTTTGTGATTTTATTTGTTTCTTATGTGTGTTTATCTAAAGATTGCATTTAGTTCTGATGTAGTAAACCTTATAATTTTTATGAATATATTATACATTTTATTTTCCTCCATAAATTATGTGAGTAACATGGGTGACAAACTATATTGTTTATCTTCTATTATACTCTATTCACGTATATGTTTTATAATAATTTTTAATACATACCACCACACACTATAACACATGTTTGAAATACAGAATGCAGCCAACAAACTGAAGTTGAAATAGATGCTCCAATAAATACCATTGAAAATTATGTTGTAGGTTTGCCTTTCATTTAAGATATTATCAAAACTTTCTATGCTTATTTTACATTTGCATTTATCTTACTTACAGGATTTTAATTTTAAGATATTTTCTCTTAGCAAGTGAAGCAATGAGGAGCAAAATCGAAAAAGAGGTCCAACCTATATGTGTTGTATTTGGGGATACCATGCTATCCAACATGATGGAGAACGAGTTGTTGTTAATTTTAACAAGTAAGGTCAACCTATTGGACAAAATAAATTATTTTTTGTCAAGTTTTTAAGAACTATTGCTCAGAATGGGAAACATGCACCTATTGATATCAGAAGTTGGGATAAAATGCCAAAGTCCTTAAAAAAATGTTAGAAGTTATTCAGGTATTTATCTTCATAATATGCTTACTTATTTTATTTTATATTAGTTGCATACATAAAATAGTAAAATTCTTTGGATAAAATAATAAATATTTTATTTTCTTCAGGAGAAATTTGAGATTCCCCATGGAAGTGATGTATGGGTTCTTCAATTAATTGGGAAGAAATAGAGGAATTGGAAAACAGACATTAAATCTAAATATTATGGTCCAAATATGTCTATAGAACAATAACTATGTAATGTGCCAAAAAGGGTACTCAAAGATCAATGAAAAAATCTTTTATCCTATTGAAATTCAAAAGAATCAAAGTTATATTATCATAGCTTTTAAATTTTATCATATTTGCATGTTATATTTTTAGCAATTTATATTGTTGTTCAGTATATAAGTGAACGAAATAAAAAGAGTAGGTCAAAAAAGAATTTGATGCACATAACTGAAAAAAAGAGTTTTGGTCAAGTACGTGAAGCTCAAGTCAATTTTATATGTATATACACATGTGTGTCAGTGTGTGTGTTATAGTTAAATTTTAAAGTCAATTATTTTTATTTTAATTAATTTTTATATTATTTATTTAATTTTAGAAGAAAAGCATAGGTCACTCACCTACGAGAGTTGAAATATTTGAAAAGTGTTACACAAAAGAAGTGATTTCTAATAGAATTAAGTTTTTTGAAGCTTTGGTAAGTATTGATAATAACTATTTTATAAATTAATTATAAATTATATAAAAAATTATATAAAAGAGTTAATCTTCATCATATTTGGGAAAAAAATGAAGGAAATAAGAAGTCAAGCATCTCAAACAAAAGATGTTGGAAGGGATGATATTTTCTCAAAGATTCTTGGAAATGTCAAGGTCAGAAGAGTTCGCATGTATGGATTTGGTGTAACTCCTTATGTTGCATGGGGAGAAATCCCAAATCGAAGTCATGCTTATCGACTAATAGAAGGTTACAACTTACAAGGAAGCTTTCGAAAAAATGGATAAACAAGTTCACGAACAAGGTGATGTAATTGCTAAAATCAAGTTGGATATGCAAAGTACAAAACAAACTACTCATAGCACGCCATTAAGAGCAACTCAATATTCTCAAAATGGGGATGTATACTCTTTCAATAACGGTTCTCTTTATTCAAGTAAGCAAACTATTTACTTATAAAGTTGTAGAGCCATATTTTGATCTTTCATATATTATTACAAATATTTGTTAGACCTTATAAACTTCATGTATATAGATTGGAATTAAAGTTCCAGTCAAAAGTGTTCTTGATTCTACTAAAACTGTGGCAATTGGATATATTCAAAGTAGAGATCCTACACATAGGGTTGGTAACTATCCATTAGGTCTAAATTAGTGTTCAGTGCATATAAACATTCCTGTGGATTGGGAAAAACACTTGATTAGACCGTACAGTACATTAACATCTATTGGATAGTAAATTGGAACTTATGTTGCATAGCCTCAAACTTTAGTAAGTATTTTTTTTTTTAAAATATTATGTTATGTCGATTAAATTTTTTATTCAATAATCAAATGACTTATATTTGTGTAATTAATTTAATTCAGGTTGATTGTCTAGAAGATTGATATACAATAAGAATTATAAATTCTAAAGAGTCTGCTTGGATTTGAACATTCTTACATATACGATAATTTTTTTATATGTTGATAGAATTATGTGGTTACTTTTTCTTCATTATCTTTCATCTTTATTTTTTTTATCTTATATAGTATTATAATATGAAACAAGAACCCTTATGAAAAGATGTTGGCAAAAAAGTTGAACAATGTGGGTTTTGTTATGGAGCTAGAATGAAACGAATTGTTACTTTGCTTGGTGATGAGATGCAATGCTCTGCAGCTTTTATACTACTTTTAATTGGTGTTATTGAGAATGCTGCTCGACATGCTATTGGGTGTGAAGCATTCTTGGGCTGGTGGCCTAGAAATGATTATAATGTGCCAGCTAGTAAAAGTGAATGTTACTGCAATTTGTTGAAATTGCTTCTTAGGAAGCAGAGAAATGATGTTGCTCATCTTGCCTCGTATGTTCTGCATCGATTGCGCATCTATGAATTAGCCTGAAGATATGATGTTTGTGTTTGCTGATAAAATATTGTAATTGTTGCGTCCTGGAGTATTCGCGGCGGTAGAGAAATATAAAGCTAAACGTCTTAGCATTGTATGAAGATCCGGCACGCAATCAGATAAGAGAGAGTGTGTGTTGCATTCATATGAGACACCAGTTTTTTTACGTGAAAACCCCTAAAAAGGGGGAAAAACCACGGGGCCTAGCCCAGTTTGAATGAATCCACTAGTATTTGTAGTTGATTACAAATAAGGCCCTCCGTTTAGGGGAAGGACTTGGCTTGATATAGCCAATATACATCATATTGAGTGAATTACATAGTGGGAGTCAATATATACATGTTGGTTGAGTCGGCTGACCATAGTTGGCAAGCAACAACGGTCGGAAGGACTGTAGTCGGTAGGCGACGAGGTCGGGAGGATCGTAGTCGACAGGCGATGGAGGTCAGAAAAATTATAGTTAGCTGGTGTTGGAGGTCGGAAGGCCCATAGTCAGCAGGCGATAAAGGTCGGGAGGACCATAGATGTAAGGCGGTGGTCTAACAGAAGTTTGAGCCTCAGATGGTGGTTCGACAAAAGTCCAGGCCTTAGGTGGTGGTCCGGCAGGAGTGAGGGCCTCAGGTGGTGGTCCAGCAGGAGTACGGGCCTTAGGTGGTGGTCCAACAAGAGTGCTGGCCTCTGGTGGTGGTCCGGTAGGAGTACGTGCCTCTGGTGATCCGGCGGTGGTGCGGCAGAACCCCGACGGAGGTCGAAGAGGAGCTAGGCGGCTGAAGCTTTCTTCCTTCTCTTCCTTCTTCTCCCTTGGCTTCCCCCCCCCCCCCCCCCCCTTTCAAGAGGAAATGTGGTTCTATTTATAGAATTCTCGAGTGGCATGGCTTGTAAATAGGTCGAAGATCAAGGGTAAATTGGGAGTGGTTCGTATAGATGATCGATCTTGATTCCTGCAATCATACACCATTCAATGGACCTTTGACTATCTTAATAATAGTAGAATTTGATGATCTTAGGCTCGTTGGATTCGTTTGGTCGAGCCGCTCGATTCGACTATAAGCATGTTATGATTCGAGACTGTTTGGTAACCCAAATTGTGATTTGATCCTTCTAAAAGTGCTTCGAGTCTTTGATTTGGGCCCATTTGGGTTCGGATTGGGTCGATTTTGGTGTCGTCGGGTTCGTATTTCCGAGACGCTCAGTTTGATTGTATGTTTGCAGAATTTAGAGTTCATATGATCACTGAATTAATTTTTGAATTTTCCAACTTGATTTTGCTTCAAGATTCGTGCCTGACCAAGATAATTTTTTGATGATATATCAGTTGCCCTCCTATTTTTGGACGTCCAATCTTAAAAAGTCCAAAAATATATAATATAGCCTCTGAGAAATTTTTTGTGCGATCCGAATTAAGAAAATAATCCACTTAATGATGCCCTTTTGAATTCTAAAAATTAATAAATTTTTATTAATTTTAAGTGGCTCTTCATCTCTCCCTCATCATTATTCCACTTGATGATGCTCTTTTAAATTATAAAAATTAATAAATTTTTATTAATTCAAAGTGGCTATTCATCTCTCCCTCATCATTATTTCACTTAATGATGTCCTTTTGAATTCTAAAAATTAATGAATTTTTATTAATTTGAAGTGGCTCTTCATTTCTTCTCATCATTATTTCACTTAATGATGCCCTTTTGAATTTTAAACATTAATAAATTTTTATTAATTTGAAGTGGCTCTTCATTTTTTCTCATCATTATTTCACTTAATGATGCCGTTTTAAATTATAAAAATTAATGAATTTTCATTGAAGTGGCCCTGCATCTATTTTCATCATTATTCCACTTAATGATGCCCTTTTGAATTCTAAAAATTAATGAATTTTCATTAATTTGAAGTGGCTATTCATCTCTCCCTCACATAACTATAAATATCCCCCTTTGGGTATGCAAATTTGCACCTCCCATTCTCTTCTTTTCTTTCTCAAGCTGAGGCTTTCCCCTAACTCTGTTCAGATGGGTATCCCATGTTCAGTCATAGGACCCCTCACTGAGTAAAAGGAAGGTGTGAGGCTGGAGGCCGGGCGGAAGACTAGTATCACTTGAAAGCCGGGCAGAAGGTCGATGTCACTTGGATGTCGGGCGGAAAGCTGATGTCGCCTATAAGTCGGGCAAAAGAGCAGTGTTTCTTGGAGGCTGGGCAGTAGGCCGATGTCACTCGGAAGTCGGGTGCAAGGCCGACGTCACATGGAGGCCGGGCAGAAGGTCGACATCACTTGGAGGTCGGGCAGGAGACCGACGTCACTTGGAGGCCAGGCAGAAGATCGACGTCACTCGGAAGTCGGGTGCAAGACCGACGTCACATGGAGGCTGGGCAGAAGACCGACATTACTTGGAGGTCGGGCAGAAAACTGATGAAAGTCTCGTGAAGGGCAAAAGGCCGACATCACTCGAAAGTCGAGTGTAAGACCGGTGTAACATGGAGGCCGGGTAGAAGGCCGACATCACTTGGAGGTCGGGCAGAAGACTCTCGTCACTTGGAGGCCGGGCAGAAAACCGACATCACTCAAAAGTCGGGTGCAAGACCGACGTCACTTGGAGGCCGGGCAGAAGACCGACGTCACTCAAAAGTCGGGTGCAAGACCGACGTCACATGGAGGCCGGGCAGAAGGTCGACATCACTTGGAGGTCGGGCATGAGACCGACGTCACTTGGAGGCCAGGTTGAAGATCAACGTCACTCGGAAGTCGGGTGCAAGACCGATGTCACATGGAGGCCGGGCAGCAGATCGACATTACTTAGAGGTCGGGTAGAAGACTAATGAAAGTCCCGTGACGGGCAGAAGGCCGACGTCACTCGGAAGTCGGGTGTAAGACCGACGTCACATGGAGGCAGGGTAGAAGGCCGACATCACTTGGAGGTCGGGCAAAAGATTGACATCACTTGGAGGCCAGGCAGAAGACCGACGTCACTCGGAAGTCGGGTGCAAGACCGACGTCACATGGAGGCCGAGTAGAAGGCCGACGTCACTTGGAGGTCGGGCAGAAGACCAACGTCACTCAGAAGTCGGGTGCAAGACCGGCGTCACATGGTGGCCGGGTAGATGGCCGACATCACTTGGAGGTTGGGCAGAAGACCGACGTCACTTGGAGGTTGGGCAGAAGACCGACGTCACTTGGAGGTTGGGCAGAAGACCGACGTCACTTGGAGGTTGTGCAGAAGACCGACGTCACTTGAAGGTCGAGCAGAAGACTGACATCACTTTGAAGTCAGGTGCAAGATCGGCATCACATGGAGGCCAGGTAGAAGGACGACGTCACTTGGAGGCCGGGAAGAAGACCGACGTCACTCGAAAGTCAGGTACAAGACCGACGTCACATGGAGGCCGGGCAGAAGACCGACGTCACTCAAAAGTCGGACAGAAGACTGGCATCACTTGGAGGCTGGGAAGATGACTGACGTCACTCGGAAGTCAGGTGCAAGACCGACGTCACATGGAGGCCGGGCAGAAGACCAACATCACTCGAAAGTTGGGTGCAAGACCGGCGTCAAATGGAGGCCGGGCAGAAGGCTGACGTCACTCGGAAGTCGGGTGCAAGACCAGTGTCACATGGAGGTCGGGTAGAAGGCCGACGTCACTTGGAGGTCTTGTAGAAGACTGACATCACTTAGAGGATGGGAAGAAGACTGACGTCACTCGAAAGTCAAGTGCAAGACCGACGTCACATAGAGGCTGGGCAAAAGGCCGACATCACTTGGAGGTCGGGCAGAAGACTGGCGTTACTTGGAGGCCGGGCTGAAGACCGACGTCACTCAAAAGTCAGGTGCAAGACCGACGTCACATGGAGGCCGGGCAGAAGACTAGCGTCACTTGGAGGCCGGGAAGATGACTGACGTCACTCGAAAGTCAGGTGCAAGACCGATGTCACATGGAGGCCGGGCAGAAGACCAACGTCACACGAAAGTCGGGCAGAAGACTGGCGTCACTTGGAGGATGGGAAGAAGACCGACGTCACTTGAAAGTCAGGTGCAAGACCGATGTCACATGGAGGCTGGGCAGAAGGCCGAAATCACTTGGAGGTCGGGCAGAAGACCGAAATCACTCGGAGGTTGGGTGCAAGACCGGCGTCAAATGGAGGCCGGGCAGAAGGCTGACGTCACTCGGAAGTCAGGTACAAGTCCAGCGTCACATAGAGGCCGGGCAGAAGGCTGACGTCACTTGGAGGTCGGGCAGAAGACTGGCATCACTTGGAGGATGGGAAGAAGACCGACGTCACTCGTAAGTCAGGTGCAAGACTGACGTCACATGGAGGCTGGGCAGAAGGCCGACATCACTTGGAGGTCGAGAAGAAGACCGACGTCACTCAGAAGTTGGGTGTAAGACCGGCGTCAAATGGAGGCCGGACAGAAGGCTGACGTCACTTGGAAGTCAGGTGCAAGACCAGCGTCACATGGAGACCAGGCAGAAGGCCGACGTCACTTGGAGGTCAGGCAGAAGACTGGCATCACTTGGAGGATGGGAAGAAGATCGACGTCACTCGAAAGTCAGGTGCAAGACCGGGCAGAAGGCCGACGTCACTTGGAGGTCGGGTAGAAGACCGACGTCACTCGGAAGTTGGGTGTATGATCGGCGTCAAATGGAGGCCGGACAGAAGGCTGGCGTCACTTGGAAGTCAGGTGCAAGACCAGCGTCACATGGAGACCAGGCAGAAGACCGACGTCACTTGGAGGTCAGGCAGAAGACTGGCATCACTTGGAGGATGGGAAGAAGATCGACGTCACTCGAAAGTCAGGTACAAGACCGACGTCACATGGAGGTTGGGCAGAAGGCCGACATCACTTGGAGGTCGGGCAGAAGACCGACGTCACTCGAAAGTTGGGTGCAAGACCGGTGTCAAATGGAGGCCGGGCAGAAGGCTGACGTCACTCGGAAGTCAGGTGCAAGACCAGCGTCACATGGAGGCCAGGCAGAAGGCCGACGTCACTTGGAGGTCGGGCAGAAGACCGACGAAAGTAACGCGACGGACATAAGTCCTTCAACGGGAGGAATCTCGGCGTCAGACAGAAGTCCGACAAAAGTCCCACGACGGGCAGAAGTCCTTCAACGGGATGAAGCTCGGCGTCGGGCAGAGTCTGATAAATGTCCCGCGACGGGTAGAAGTCCAACAACGGGAGGAAGCTCAGCGTCGGGCAGAAGTTCGACGAAAGTCCCATGACAGACATAAGTCCAGCGATGATAAAAAGTTTATTGTCGGGGGCTTCTTGATGGCGTGATCCTGTATGTAAGAGGTTGAGAGAATCCACCAATGACATATTCGAGGTTGTATGTCAGAGCATTGCTCGATGATGTTAATCTATATAAAAGAGGTCGAGAGAATCTGCCAATGATGTATGACCTATCCGAGGTTGTATGTCAGAGACCTGCTCGATGACGTTAACCTATATGAAAGATATCGAGAGAATCCACCAAGAATGTAAGACCTATCCGAGGTTGTATGTCAGAGCCTTTGCTCGATGACATTAACCTGTGTGGAAGAGGTCGGGAGTATCCACCAAGGACGTAAGACCTATCCGAGGTTATATGTTTGAGCCTTTGCTCGGTGACATTAACCTGTGTGAAGAGGTCGAGAGTATCCACCAAGGATGTAAGACCTATCTGAGGTTGTATGTCAAAGCCTTTGCTCGATGACGTTAACTTGTGTGGAAGAGGTCGAGAGTATCCACAAAGGATGTAAGACTTATCCGAGGTTGTATGTCAGATCCTTTGCTCAATGACATTAACCTGTGTGGAAGAGGTCAAGAGTATCCACCAAGGATGTAAGACCTGTCCGAGGTTATATGTCAGAGCCTTTGCTCAATGACATTAACTTGTGTGGAAGAAGTCGAGAGTATCCACCAAGGATGTAAGACCTATCCAAGGTTGTATGTCAGAACCTTTGCTCGATGACGTTAACCTGTGTGGAAGAGGTCGAGTCGAATCCCCATGGGATTGATTTTACCTTGATTGGGAGGGGTGAACGTCGCGTGTATCCCGAATCAAGGGTGAAGAATGATCTATATTTAGACCTTTATTGTCTTTTTGAGGTTGAGCTTAAGACCTTGCCCAAGGAGTAGAAGTCCAGTAAGGGACTGTATAATGCTTAAAATTTATTGGAAGCATCTTTGTATTTGCTCAAAAATTCTTGAAATATCATATTGATATTGAAAATATTAGAGGAATCTTCTTGGAGTCAAGTTTGCCCCCCCCAGTCCACATCTGATTCCCATGAAATAGATACAGCAATAGCTGATGTAAAGAAGTTGGCATGAATGACCTTTTGAGGTTAGAGCAAAAATTCTCCCCAGTTGGGAACTACGTTCCCACATACGACGCCAAACTGTTGCGTCTTGGAGTATTCACGGTGGTAGAGAAATATAAAGCTAAACGTCTTACCATTGTACGAAGATCTGGCACGCAATCAGATAAGAGAGAGTGTGTGTTGCATTCATATGAGACACCATATTTTTTACGTGGAAACCCCTAAAAAGGGGAAAAAACCATGGGGCCTGGCCCAGTTTGAATGAATCCACTAGTATTTGTAGTTGATTACAAATAAGGCCCTCCGTTTAGGGGAAGAACTTGGCTTGATATAGCCAATATACATCATATTGAGTGAATTACATGGTGGGAGTCAATATATACATGTTGGTTGGGTCGGCTGACCATAGTTGGCAAGCAACGACGGTCGGAAGGACTGTAGTCGGTAGGCGACGAGGTCGGGAGGATCGTAGTCGACAGGCGATGGAGGTCAGAAAAATCATAGTTGGCCGGTGTTGGAGGTCAGAAGGCCCGTAGTCAGCAGGCGACAAAGGTCGGGAGGACCATAGATGTAAGGCGGTGGTCCAACAGAAGTTTGAGCCTCAGATGGTGGTCCGGCAGAAGTCCAGGCCTTAAGTGGTGGTCCAGCAGGAGTGAGGGCCTCAGGTGGTGGTCCAGTAGGAGTACGGGCCTCAGGTGGTGGTCCAACAGGAGTGCAGGCCTCTGATGGTGGTCCGGCTGGAGTACGTGCCTCTGGTGGTCCGGCAGTGGTGCGGCAGAATCCCGACGGTGGTCGAAGAGGAGCCAGGCGGCTGAAGCTTTCTTCCTTCTCTTCCTTCTTCTCCCTTGGATTCCCCCCCTTTCAAGAGGAAATGTGGTTCTATTTATAGAATTCTCGAGTGGCATGGCTTGTAAATAGGTCGAAGATCAAGGGTAAATTGGGAGTGGTTCGTATGGATGACCGGTCTTGATTCCTGCGATCATACACCATTCAATGGGCCTTTGACTATCTTAATGATATCAGAATTTGATGATCTTAGGCTCGTTGGATTTGTCTGGTCGAGCCACTCGATTCGACTATAAGCATGTTATGATTGGAGACTGTTTGATAACCCAAATTGTGGTTTGATCCTTCTAAAAGTGCTTCGAGTCTTTGATTTGGGCCCATTTGGGCTCGGATTGGGTCAATTTTGGTGTCGTCGGGTTCTTATTTCCGAGACGCTCAATTTGAATGTATGTTTGTAGAATTTAGAGTTCATATGGTCACTGAATTAATTTTTGAATTTTCCAAATTGATTTTGCTTCGAGATTCGTGCCTGACCAAGATAATTTTTTGATAATATATCATTAATATTTGCTGGAAAGGAATAATATGAAATTTGGGGATAAGATTAATTGCATCACTACTATCTGCCTTTACATAAAAAAAGCTATTCTATCTTAAATCTCTTCTTGGCAGAATTATGATGAAATTAGACATCTTGTTACTAATTCTTGAGGTTGTTGGGCATTCTGTTTTGGTTGTTTTAATCTATGGATCTCCTTTCTTATCTGGCTTCGAACTTGGATTGGCATGCCTTCCTCTCAAAGGCTATCTAGATTAATTACACCTCATTTAAGTGTTGTGTACTTCTCCGGGTGTAGTTTCTCTTACTTTTTTTTGCTTAGTCATCCATCTTTGTTAGCTATGGGGATGATGATGAATGGTTTGCATATTCTGCTACCCCTTGGATGGTAATTCGACAACCAGCTCTTGCTTTTGGATGGATGACTTTGGTAACTAGGGGAGCTTATCTTCACCCAGAAGTTTTTTTGCTATTTTAGATGCCTGTTTATTATTTTTGTCTATACTGACTCCTCTTGTTAGCAGTATTTTGGAGTTTCCTTATTCATTTTGGCAAGTTTTGGTTATGCTTATTATTGAAATAGGTTTTACTTGAGCTTTTTTACTCGGTGTTTTGTTCAATATTTGTCATATTTATTCACAAGTTTCATAAAAAAAAGGTGTTAGAAAAGAGTGTCTATTAGGACATATTATGGATGTCATTTAGAGACTATTCCATCAAAATCATATGCCACGAGAGTTTAGTTTTTAGGACACATAAAGATGCCCTTAACCCTATGCCAACGGCCACCTAAGTGACACAATTGTTTGATGTCATAATATGACATGTGCCCAACAGATACTTATTAAGACACTTTAAGGTGTTTGTATAACCATTATCTTTTGTAGTGTCATTATCACATTTATGTATAGCCATGTTAACTTTATCATTCATAATCTCGATGAATATTTTTTGAAGTATAATAGATATACCAAATGTCTTTCTCTATTTTCTTAACCTTGAGTTAAAAGTTTTTTATTCATTATATATAGATACAACTTTTTTTTCAAATCATCTTAGTATACAAAATTTCTTAAATTCTCTATACATTAAAGAAAAACTCAAATATGAGATTATTATAGCATTAACTATTCACTTAGAAGTATTACTGAGCACTAAGCTCTATATGAAAGGTGTTACCTATATATTTTTCATATCATTAATTGTTGGTTTTAGCCTAAAGGCATATTAAAAATAAGAAAACTTTACTCTATACAAAATTTAGCTTTATCACACAATGGAGTTTTAATTTATATTTGGTTCTTTAATAATGAAGTATCAATGGAGCCATCATCATCTAAGGCTTCATTTGGGATAGCATTCTTACATCTTTCTAAAATATCTTTTGAGTACAAAAAATTTTTTAACTAAAAATATTTGTACTTAAAAATTGTTTTAGAAAGAAAATAAAGCCTTAGTCTTGAAGGACAACAACTTCACTTTCATCAACTCTCAAATCATTATATGATAAATCATTAGGGGGTGTTAGACTATCTGTCTCTATATAATAATCATTTTCTTCAATATGCTCTATGTTTGTAGGATTAATTTTATTGAGGCTTTTATAATTGAAATATTTTGGGTGAATGAGATAGAAAATAAAGAAGAATTGGATAGAATATTTTTTTGCATATGATATCCTATTATTTAAACTGATAATATGAAGTCAACAAAATAAACTAAAATGCTACGCATTAAGATTTATTGCAGTAAAAAAATTATAAAATCTTGCAAAATGAAACATTATGAACTAATTTCTTAACATATTATTCTAGTTTGAATAATAAATAGAATAATATATAATTATCACATTTTCTAAGAAAATTAAAATGAGAAAATTTTAAAAGACATTGATTTAGATAATTAATTTATATATAATTTTTATTCAAAAATTAACAAATCGGGTCCATAGCTCAGTGGTAGAGCAATTGACTGCAGATCAATAGGTCACCGGTTCGAACCCGGTTGGGCCCTCGAACTTTATTTCTTCTTCTCGTTTTTAACGACGAGATTTACGGCTACAAAACTGCCGCTAAAATATCACGATATAATGTTTTATGACGAGATTTTCAGCTGCAGAAACTGCCGCTAAGAAAATATCGCGATATAATGCTCACTCAGCTTGACAGCTTGTTGTGTAAGTTCATATTTTAAAAGATAAAAGAGGCAACTGGTGCTTTGGCCATGAGACAATATCAAATTTTTCATTAATTTTGCAGGTAAAAATAAGGCTTTATTTGAAATAAATTTTTTATTATTTTTAAAATAGCTTTTTGTATCATTTTTTAAAATTATATTAAAAAGCTCTTTTATAAAATAATATAAAAGCTCTTTTATAAAATAATATGAGATATTTCTTACTGTTTTCTAAAATAACTTTTTAGTATTTCAAGCTTATCATTTTTTCTCTCCACAAATTATATATGATGTGTGACGCTGGATAGGATAGGTCGACAACTCCTCATCGATGATTCGGCAACCGCGTCCTAACCAACTCCATGAACTTCTTAGAGGAAGGATCCACCTCCTAAGAATCACTCTTAGGATACAGGAAAACAAACGAATAAAAACTCTAATTTTATTAATCTCCCAATTTATCCTTATTACAAGCATTGGCTACCTATTTATAGCCAAAAGGAAGTAACATATTAGGCTATACGCCAAAGACGATAGCACTAATCCTATACAGCCAGATAAGCTACATTACAGAATTAAACTAGCCTAAAGTTAATACAATTAATGGCTCAGCTCCGGCGTCATACCTCTTATTAACCGTTGTCTTGAAAGGAAGCAAGGAAGGGTAACATCCCCTTAACCTAGCTTAATTATTCCATAGGCATCCATTTAATGCCTTTGGAGATTGGTCACAACAAATTATAAATGAGACTTTTTACTCAAAATGTACACACCATGTCACCCTCTAGGGGCCAATCCACACCTAGCCCACCCTCAAAATTAAAATAATAATTTGGATTACTTAAGTAATTTTGACCCAAAATAATTTTTTTTCCCAGGATTATAGAACAAAACTGCTCCCAACCTTAGATTCACATTCATGCCCATTTCTCCCTCTCTCACATTCTACTCTCATGCCACACTCCCCGCCGAGCTACCCTAGCATTCAAAGAAATCGGAAGTCAGAGAAGCAAACTGAAGGAGGCGCAAAAAAATATTTTCGAGTTGGGCGATTATAAATGAGGTAATTATGGTATGCTTATGTATTTTTAGTTATAATTTGCATTGCATGTTTTATTATCATTATTATTTTCTAAAGTAGTAGCATAATAATTTATTGTGTCAAGATTTATGCACAATTATGACACATAAGTAGTAACATAATAATTTCCTTAATAAATTGGTTATTTTAGTAATTTTGCTCTTCTTCCCATTCTTGCTAATAGATCAACATCCTAAGGATATCATCTTAGACATTCAATTCTCTTTTGTCCATCTATGTAGCATCTATTCGATAACTTAGTACATATAGGATAGCCAACATGTTATTAGTGAAAGTAATGGCACAATCAAGAGAGGTGAATTAGTTATTTTATATAATTATTTGAATTAATAATATCTTGATTCCTATTAGATCAAAGTATGAACATAATTTTCTTTACTCTACCACAAGTATTGCGCAGGTATAAGTAAATTTAGAAGTTTTATTTCTATCAAATTATAATAGGTCAATGGCTTTTGAGAAGAGATCACAATTTTTTATTCTTAAATAAATTCTTTAAATCATTTACCACAAGCAACAAACTTTCAATATATAAGCAAGTTATTTCCATAGGTAATTGCAGTAAGGGGCTATTTGGTTGGAATATTTTAGGGTGTAAAGTATTTCAAATTCAGTAGTTTTGACAATTTGGTGTTTAGTGGGATGAAAAAGAAATCTGAAGTAAAATAAAATAAATATAGTTTAAATCATTCTAATTCATTTTTGAGATAAGTCAAACTAGCCCGATTTTGAGAGAGAACGATTTATACCACAATGAAGCTTACTTGATCGCAGTCGCCCGCGCCCGCCGCCTCCACTGGCCACCACGGACCCCTATCGCCATCCTCCGTAGACCACCAACCCGCCAGTCGCCACCCCTGCCGGCCACCGCCAGAGCCCGGTTATCACCACCACCTCCCCCGCCAGCTAACACCAATTTTTGACTTTACACTACATTCATTACTTCGAAAAAAAATCATTCACTTGCATTTACTTTTACATTTATCCAAATAACTCAAAGTATTCTTTTTACACTTACATTCTTTTTTAGCCAATCAAACAACTCCTAAATAAAAAAGTAAAATTAACGGTTGTTCAAAAAGGAAAAAAAGAAGTAGTTTCAATACCATTCTAGTATTGAAAATTGCTTTCTCTCACTTGCAATACCTTTCTAGTATTTTCAAGTAGTAGAAACTATCTTCTAGTCGTTGGCCACATTTAAAACTCAAGAATCACAATAGACACCTCCATTATTCAATGGCCAATACTTGTTAACTTATTGGAAAATAAGTTATTAGTTAATCGTACTATACGATCAATATCATACAATATAATTTATTCAATTTTAATCACACTAACTATTAAATAAAATCATGTGATTGACTAATTTAAATTAGAAAATTAATTTTATAGTATGTTATAGATCGTATGATACAATTAATTCAATATTTTAAAATGATAATAAATGAAAATGAACTCTAAAAATTTAATTTTAAATAATTATAATCAAATGTGAATTGACCATGTGACTTCATTCAAAAGTAACACAAACAATACAAAATAATATAGATTGTACACTACAATTCTAAGATTAATTTTCATTACTTGTATAATAACTTAACTAATTAAGCTTATTTAATTTGTTCAAATTGAAATCAAATTTGATTGTACATCGTGATCCAACATTGAACAGTATAATTACCTTCTATCAGCCATCTGTCACCACCATTTCTGACCTTTACACTGTCTTTATTTCATTTCAAATCAAATAAAAAAATTAATCACTTATATTTATTTTACACTCATCCAAAAAGCTTTGAAGATTTTAAATATATTATATTTCTTTTACACTGTATTCTATTTTACGCTAAATTCTTCTTGCAGGTGCATGGCAAGGCATGCAAGGACGAACAAATTCGTTTGCTTAAGGAAGCAAACTTTGGGCAGTGATGATGATGATGTGAACACCGAATAGCTTTTTAATGAGAACAATAACCTTGTGGGATTTATGCTTCATTTGGGACGGCTTTCTTATTGCTTCTTAAAACAGCTTTTTAGTACAAAAAAATTAATTTTTGCCACGTGGATTAAAGTTTGTTTCATCTAGGAGTTATTGGTGAGTGTTATTTAGAACTATTATTAACCTAATGCATAGTTTTTAATATATTTTTTATGTAATTTCACTGAGTGTTTCAAGAAGATGAACGGGACTTTTATTGGTGGGAGCAGTGATATAATTGTTTTTCATTATCTAATTCTAAGAACTTCATATAAGTTAATATTCCTTATGTGTGTGTGTGAAGAAACTTGGTAGGAAAAATATTGAGGGTAATTTTAAGCTAAGTTAAGGGCGATCAAATGGAGATTATAAATTTTGGATTAATGAGATGGCTAGACATTTGCAAAAGGATGTACCTTGGTGTATGCTTTTTTTGCTAATTATATTCTTCTTATTGATAGGATTAGAGAGGGAGTTAATGAAAAACTTGAACTATGGAGACAAACTTTAGAGTCTAAAGGTTTTCTTTTGAGTAGGTCTAAAATCAAAAATATTGAGGGTAATTTTAATAGTAATAGATTTAGTGGGGGTATTATAACTTTGAGTGATCTAACCATTAAAAAGAAGTGCATGTTTTAGATATCTTAGATCTATCGTTCAAAGCGACGGTGAAATAGATGGGGATATTAGTAAAATTCAAGTGGGATGGTTGAAGCGGAGGAATGCAATGAGTCTATTGTGTGATAGAAAAGTTCCCTTCAAACTTAAGAAAAAAATTTATAAGATGACAGTGAGATCTACAATGTTTTATAGTGCAAAATGTTAACCAATAAAAAAGCAACATGAAATTTAGTATTATAGAGATGAGGATGCTCACGTGGATGAGTGGCTTGACACTCAAGAGACAATGTGAAATGTGTATATACATGAAAAGGTTAGAGTAGCTAGATTAGAGAGTCGTCTAAGATCATTTAGTCACACAAAGCATCAGCCTTCCTACGACCAGGTTAGGAGAGTAGATGTATTAGAGTCAGCCTATATTAACAAAGAGATAAATCTAAAAAGATTTGATTAGAAAATATTAAAAATGATATTTTTCATTAAATTTAAATGAGAATTTGACTCTTATTAAGATATAATGAAAAAAAATATTCATGTAGTCAACCCCGCAGTGGAATAAAAATTTGCTGTTGACGTGGCTACTTATTTTGAGAACGAGATTAGTTTTTTTTATCAATTTTGGCATGTTTTTTTTTTCTCAATATCTTTTTCTTCCATGCTGCAACTTGATGGTTTACCTGCTACTGTATACTGTGATGCTTCTCCAATTACTTCTGAATCATTTGTTTGGCAGATTGTTGCTCATTTTGGTGGTCCTTGGAGACAAGGATGAATAAATTTAACAAAAATTGATCTTTAGATTTGGACAAGGAAAAATTATTTTGTGTGGAGTCCGGACGCCATCCGGACTCCAATGAAAATGCACTGTGTCAGGTACCGAGCTCGGTATTGACCGGTACCGAGCCGCGGTCGGTACCCTCGATACCACTAGAATACCGAGCATACCGGACGGAAATGTCGTCCGATGTCCACACAGAATAATCTCTTTTGTGCAAGAGGCTCTTTTGTTGCTTCTTGCACTGATAATGCACTTATTCAAGCTCTGAATCATCTATATTCTCTTTTACAAAATTTGATACGATTGTTATAGTTTTTACCCTTTATTATAGGTTCTTCGATTCTAAGGCTTCATTTATGACGATTTTTTTATTGTTTTGTAAATCTATTTTTTAGTTAAAAAATTTCTTTAAAAAAGCTTTCCCAAACAAAGCCCAAATCTGTTATTTCACTGGTCAAGCCTTTGAGGCCTGAGCTACTAATGTCCAATTGTAACTTGTCCGTGTAACTCAGTTTTTAGATCGGCCTTGTAATTATATATTTTATCGCTCTTAATACAATTGAACCTCGACTCTCATCATTCCTACAAAAACAGGAATATAACGAGTGATCAAACAAACAAAGCCAGGCTGCGATAGCTAATGAAACCCACCCAGAAAGAGGAAGAAGATTAAAATATAGAGAGAGAAACGTAGAAAATTAAGAGGAGCGAGAGCGAAAGAGAGAGAGAGAGAGAGAGAGACAGTGAAAGTGAGGACAGGAGAGAAGATCAGGAAATAATGTTACCATTCAATAAAGTTATTTTGCAACACAAACTATGTCCCCTTATAGCTCACAGCTACCTAAAATACGATAACTAATACAAAAGGAAATAAAGTGTCCTTATTGCATATCATGAAGCAATTAACGTATTAAAATTAAATGTACACATACCTATAAGCTAATAAAGAAAAGAATCCAGAATGCCATAACTATTCTGTATCAACACATCTTACTGTTATTTGAGTAAGATGTGTGCAAAGAAGAACCATATAACCATCCAGAAGTCTTATTTAGGCAAATGTCTAGAAATACTAGTTTTAAGGTGTTGGTTTTCAACCATAGGAACTTCCTAACTATTCAGGATAGTATTATGATACTTAAATTCATCATTAATTTCTTTTGATTGTTATATGAGATATTATTAATGCTAGGGCGTTTCCTGGAAGCGACGCACTGTATGGCCTGAATACAGTGAAAAGTGTGCAAGGGCCGCTGCATCGGCGCCCGGGTGCAGTGTTAAATAGGCAAGGGTTCCCACATCAAGGACGGATGTGGGCAAAGAAGCTAGTCCATGATACTAATATTAGGATAGGAACTTGGAATATAGGTTCCCTTACAGGAAGATTAATGGAATTAATAGATATTATGATTCATAGGAAGATAAATATTTTGTGCATTCAGGAAACTAAATGGGTTGGAGAGAAGGCTAAGGAGATTGATAGTTTAGGATTTAAAGTTTGGTATTCAGGTAAGAGTCGTACTAGAAATGGTGTAGGCGTGATTATAGATAAGAGTTTGAAGGATAATGTTATAAATATTAATAGAATTGGAGATAGAATTATGGCTTTAAAGATTGTTGTTGATGCTAAGATTATTAATATTATAAGTGCTTATGCTCCTCAAGTAGGTTTGGATATGTGTTCAAAATTAAAATTTTGGGAAGATTTAGAAGAATTAATTCAAAAGATACCTCTCGAAGAAAAAATTTTTATTGGAGGAGATTTAAATGGACATGTTGGTAGAGAGGTAAATGATTTTAAAAGCATTCATGGTGGATATGGGTTTGGAATGACTAATGAAGGTGGTAAGACCATACTAGATTTTTCTTAAGCTTATGATTTTTTTAATTGCTAATACCTTATTTAAGAAAAGAGATGAGCATCTCATCACTTATAAGAATGGTTATAGTAAAACTCAGATTGATTATTTTCTTATAAGAAAAGTAGATCGTTTAGATTGCAAAGATTGTAAAGTTATTCCGAGTGAAAGTTTATGTACCCAACATCGCTTATTAGTTTTAGACTTTAAGATGAAAGGACAGAAAATAAAAAATAAAGTAAAGCGATTTTCTAGGATTAGATGGGGGCATTTAAAGAATAGTAATAAAAATATTTTTGAGAGTAAGATTTTAGATTCTAAGATTTTATTTGTGCATGAGGATGCTAATGTTATGTGGAAAAAAGTGGCTAGTGATATTAAAAATATTGCTAAAGATGTGTTTGGAGTATCAAAGGGAAAAGCCCCTAATAGTAAAAATAGCTGGTGGTGGAATCCAATTGTGCAAGAAAAGATAAAAAATAAGAAGATTTGTTATAAAAATTGATTTAGATGTAAAAATTTTGATAATTGGGAAAGATATAAAGAGGCATGTAGGGATTCTAAGAAAGCAATATGTGATGCAAAGATCTTAGCTTTTAATGATTTATATAATAGATTAGATACTAAGGAGGGAGAAAGATATATGTATAAGCTAGCCAAACAAAGAGATAGGAGTAGTAAGGATTTAATTCAAGTGAAGTGTATTAAGGATGAAGATCAAAAAGTACTTTTCTTAGAAGATGATATTCAACAAAGGTGGATGAGATATTTTGATAAACTTTTTAATGAAAATTGTAGGAATACAATTGACTTTAGTGACCTTAGCATCCTAAATGAAAATAAAGATTTCTGTTTTTATCGGCGTATTAGTAAAACCGAAGTTAGAGAGGCTTTAAAGAAAATGAAGTGTGGAAAAGCTGTTGGACCTGATGATATCCCAATAGAGATGTGGAAATGCTTAGGAGATGAAGGAATTTCTTGGTTAACTAAACTTTTTAATAATATTTTGAAGACTAAAAAGATGCCAGATGCGTGGAGAATGAGTGTATTGATTCCTATTTATAAGAATAAAGGTGATGCACAAGATTGTGCGAATTATAGAGGAATTAAGTTAATGTGTCACACTTTAAAACTATGGGAGCGAGTTATGGAGCGTAGGTTGCGGCGTGATACTAATGTTTCTCAAAATCAATTTGGATTCATGCCTGGTAGGTCTACTATGGAAGCCATACATTTATTGAGAGGTTTGATGGAGAAATATAGGGAGAATAAGGAGGATCTACATATGATATTTATTGATTTAGAGAAAGCATATGATAAAGTTCCAAGAGAAGTGCTATGGAGAGTTCTTGAAAAGAAAGGAGTTAATAATGCTTATATTCAAATCATTAAAGATATGTATGAAGGAGCTACTACTTGTGTTCAAACACAAGGTGGTTTGACCAATTATTTCCCTATTTCGGTTGGATTACATCAAGGATCAGCTTTAAGCCCATATCTTTTCGCGTTAGTCATGGATGTTCTCACTAGACATTTACAAGAGGATGTACCCTGGTGTATGCTTTTTGCTGATGATATTCTTCTTGTTGACAAGACTAAAGAGGGAGTTGAAGGTAAACTTGAAGTCTGGAGATCAACCTTAGAGTCTAAAGGTTTTCGCTTGAGTAGATCTAAAACTGAATATATGGAGTGTAATTTTAGCAGTAATAGACCTAGTGAGGGGATTGTGACTTTGGGCGATCAAGTCATTAATAAGAGTACACGTTTTAGATATCTTGGATCTATTGTTCAGAGTGATGGTGAAATAGATGGGGATGTTATCAGTAGAATTCAAGTTGGATGGTTGAAGTGGAGGAATGCATCGGGCTTGTTGTGTGATAGAAAAGTCCCCCTTAAACTTAAGGGAAAATTCTATAAGATGGTGGTGAGACCTGCAATGCTTTATGGTGCAGAATGTTGGCCATTAAAAGAGAAGCATAATACTAAGTTATGTGTTGCGGAGATGAGGATGCTTAGGTGGATGAGTGGATTTACTCTTAGAGACAGGATACGAAATGAGCATATACGTGAAAAGGTTGGAGTAGCTCCAGTGGAGGATAAGATTAGAGAGAGTCGCCTTAGATGGTTTGGTCACATAAAACGGCGGCCTTCCGATGACCCAGTTAGGAAAGTAGAGGTATTAGATTTGACTTATGTTAAGAAAGGTAGAGGTAGACCTAAAAAGACTTGGTTAGAAAATATTAGAAATGATCTTTCTCTATTAGATTTAAACGAGAATTTGACTTTGAACCGGACACAATGGAGAAAAAGGATTCATGTTGCCGACCCCACGTAGTGGGACAAAGGCTTGTTATTGTTGTTGTTGTTGTTATATGAGATATTAAATCTATTTTGTGTTTGATTTGTGGATATAAAAGGACTTGATTTGTTAATTCACAAACTAGTTGGAACACTAATAGCTTCTATAAACTATGGCCAGGTTTTAGAGAAAACAACATAGTTTTTGTTGGGAGTAACATAAGAAAGGTGAGATGGCTGAGTTTGACTTGGTTCTATGATGTAATCAGCAGCAGTGATACAAATAAACAAAGGAAGCTCGTAAAAAAGATGAGAGGAGGCTGTTGACCAAACCGAGCATGGAGCAATATGTCTATCATAATAGCAAGCTTATACCGCTTCCAGTGGTCGATGAAACTGTAAGGCTTCTAATTAAAAAGGTCAGGTCCATGAAGAAAATATGGAGGGCATGCTTGGCGTTCATGAGTAGCTGATATTGACACAAGCTACAAAGGAGTTCTGCAAATTCTTCCGCTCAATAGTGATCAAAATTCAAGTAATAGATCTAAACTACTGCTCAAGTTTTTAACCCATGTGACTAGTTATTTCCCATCATTGAAACAGCCACGGTGAATTTACATTCTATAACACCAGAAAGAGTAACAATAATGGAGTGTCAGAATGGACGGAATATTTAGAGGAACCAACATGAGCTACAAACAGGGTCACAAAGGAAAATGAATTCAATGATAATCCTCTTCAAATCTTCATAATTTTTCAAAAGAAAACAAACCAGAAAATGCAATTCCAGCTTCTGAGACATGTAACAGTAATTCTGCTTCAATTAAGGAGGTATCAGAGGAAGTTTATCAAACTTTACATTGAAAGAAAAAAAAATAACAGAAAACAATAAGGCCAAGGAAATTTGTACAATATAAAAAAAGGTATTACCTCCCGTAGGATATTGAGCCAGATAGTGTCAAAGGAGATTCCAAGCATTCAAGTAGATAAATACAATCTAATTCGTCTGCAGTTTAATGAAAACAAGCATATGATCCAGTACAGTTCCATTAGTTGAGCTAATGATTGTTGTCACCTCTGCACTCTAGTAAGACATCTTGCCTGCCTCCTGCACTGAGATTTCTCTAAAAGGATCATTAAGCCAACGGTGAGAATAGATAACCCAAACGTGCACCTGAAATTAAAAAGGAACAACAACTAATTGGCGTACTGCTAGACATAGAAAAATAAAAAATAAGACAAGCAAAAGGAAAGCTCTCACAAATGAAACCATATTACTTGATTCTTGACGACTTCTTCTTCCAACAGAAAAAGGATGCCAGCCACTGTATAAAACACTAATCATTGATAATTATGTAATTGACAAAAATGTGAAAACATTCTACTTGTCCAACAACATAAATTATAAGGTGGAGAATGTAAGCGGCTGTGATTCGAGATGCAGTAATGAGTATATTAATGTAAGAAAATCACACAATGTGCCACTAATGTACATGAATTCCCTATGAAAATAGTTTTAACTTTTTAAGGTGGCTGCCACTAGTAAGAAACAATCCAAGTGAACCTGTAGCTGACATTAAAATTAGTGAAAGCAGATTTCTTACCCGTACAAACCCATCTGAGTCAAGTTCGCATAGATGGCTGTCATGATAGGATGCTCCCATGCGCACACAAGAATGCACAACACAGTTTATGGAGAATAGGATGCGGTCGTAACAACTCACAATGTGTTCCATGCAGAAAAATTAAATTGAAGCAACAGCAGCAGCACGAAATCAGTATCTACACAGTATCTACAAGCAGGCATGCACACAATCATGCAAGCAGACATAAATTATGCAAGCATACTTCATGCTTATACTCAGAGAAGAGCTTTCACCATAAATGTAACAGCCAACTTTTTGCAATGTATATAAAATTATGCACAGTGGCAAGAACCAAGATCTAATATGAAAACAACTCTGAAATCATCACTGTTTCATTAGCTTTATCCCAACATTTTGGGGTCTACATTATGAGTCCAATTGGAAAGCATTTATTTGAAAATTTTAAACGGGATTTAGATTGTCATTCAACATAGCAATTCAAATATACACTCACTGCAGGCTCAACTTTAAATTGAGGGAAAGATTAAAGCAGAGGAGATCTAAACAACTTATTTCCAGTCATTAATGACCCATTGCACAACCATCACCTGGTTTCTGGCTTCTTAGCTGTTTCCTCAACCTCTTTTCGCCCTTAGGTTGTATTCCTAACTATGTTCACTTACTTTTCCTTTTGTAAATCTCTTTTTTATCTAGCATTACGCGACAAGGTTGTAGACAGCTATATGTTTGGTGCAGCAACTAAGATCCGCTAATATATCTGGTGTTGGAAGTCTGAAACAGTTCTCTACAGCCTGCACAGCACTGACCTTGTACAATACATACATGCATCTTAAGAGCACAGCAGTTTATGTATCCATTTTTAAGGCTATTATATGGGGCACATAAAAATAAAAAATAAAATATAAAAAATAAAAGAAACTTTAATTGCAGGTCGATGGATTTTGAAGAACGAACTTGATGGTAATATGAACGCATGAAGTCATGTCAGTGTATAGAAGGAACAAAGTAAAGTTCTTTTCCAGAGCAATCAATTTAAGGTAATTCATTTATCTCGTTAAATATGAGGCACAAAGAGCAACATATTGTACATCAATAAATGTCAAATTACCAAACTTATGGCAACATGAAGATATGTCAGTGCAAACTATGGTTCGTGCATTCAAATATTAAATTCCAAGATTCCTTCAAAGCTACTTGACAAAAAAAAAAAAACTGATGTAAAACGTAAAATGTATTAACGCAAGGAAATCCAAGGAAGACATTCATGAAATCATCACAAAAAATTACCTGAATGGCAGAAATGAGTGGAAAGCTACCTACAAAAGGAGGTTTCTTCACGACCCTTCTCTCTGGCATCACCTCCTTGCAAAGCTGCTGAGCAATATCCTTAAGCAGCACCACCTGCGCCTTACCCATCCCCATCGATAAGATAGCTTGCCTCATCGACTCCCTGTCGGCTTCCAGCGCCTGCAGCCTCGCATACAAGCTCCTCATCTCAGCTTCATCAGTGTCTTCAAAAATCCCATCCCTCTTGCTCACAAGCTCCCTTGGCATGCTTCTACGATCATCTTCCACCCCATCCACGCCATTCAAGGCATCGATTGTATATACCCGATCACTAATGTCATCCTTGCTGCCACCGCAGGTATCAGAGGCATATTCAACGCCAGCTGAGAGCTCGTTCTTGCAGAGCTCCATTCGGAAAGAAGGAGAGCCAAAAGCGTACTTGTTCTCCGGTTCCGCGTTTGGGAAGGCAGTGACATTTTCACGGAAATCACTAAATTCACAGCTAATAGAAAGGGGGCTGAGCTCGGAGAGGTAGGGGTTGATGCCAAAGGAGAGGAGGCGGTGGCGGTAAGCCTGGATTTCATAGGAGAAGGATTCGATAGCCTGATTCCGCTTGAAGAGGAGGTCCTCGAGAAGAGCGATCTCCTGCTGGTCGTGCGCCATCTTCTCCTCAGCGAAGCCCTTGAATTGTCGGGCATCCATCTGGGCGTCAGCCTTCTCGCGCTGGAGGCGGAGAATCATCGACATGGCCTCAGATGCGGCGGTGGCTGCCGCAGAGCGCTCCTCCTCGAGCTCGGAGCAGAGCACTTGGATCGACTGCTGATGGCTGCCCATGGCCTCGCGGAGGGCGGCCACCTCTTTCTCAATCTCCACGTGAGCCAAGCCCACGATTTGCCCGCACCGCGCCTCCTCTGTCACCTGTTCGATCTTCCGCTTCAATGATCTGCCCCTCCTAGAGGAGGCCAGCGAACCAGAGCCGCAAAAGCGGCAGGAGCAGTCGCAAGTCATCCGGCCGCTGCAGCCACCATTGGAATCCAAATCCATGGATCAAGCTGCAAAAGCACTCAAACGATACCCAGCGCCTGCTCCGTTCCTTCTACACTGACCCCGCGACGAAGAACGTTACCTCCCTGCCCGACAGCCACCCTCGAACTCTCGGGGTGGACGAGATCGGAGGGGGTAATGACAGCTATATCAGCTGCGCTGGATGGAAAGAAGAAGAGGGTTTGAAACCCTACAAGCCGTTTTGTTTTCGTTTGGTTACTTTCCTGCGAGGCTTCCTCAATCAGTCAATCGTGTGCTATGGCTGCTGAACCGCTACGTTCCGTTTAGACGTTACATTTTCGTAAACAAACAACGAAGATAAATAAATAATTGGTTGTCGGGCGCGAAGAAAAATAAGTACCGTAGAAAGGAGAATTTTTTTTTTTTTTTGGGAAAAAAAGGGAGAAATTTTTAAAGAGGATGCACGGAAAGGGGGTTAGAATGATCCCATTATGAGCATATTTAATACAGGTTTTTTTTTAGAGATTTTTCAGCTAATTAAGATTTTATTTAAATGATTTCTCTTACTACTTAAAATAATTTTTTAGTACTAAAATTAAAATTTTTATACTAAAAATTACTTTAAAAAATTATAAGAAAGTTGTTCCAAATGAAGTCTAAGTTAAATTCAGACACACATCACATACACGAGTTTCGAACCCAAAAACTATTCATTGATAGCCAAAGCTTTTACCTGACAGATCAAAATGTACCGCCCAACTCAAAATCAAAATGAATTATATGAGAATTGAGATCATAATTCAAATTGATTTAAGCTATGTTTGGAAGAGCTTTTTTGTTGTTTTTTTAAAGTAGCGTTTCAGTACAAAAATTAAAATATATGTACTAAAAAGCTGCTTTAAGCAGCAGCAAGAAACCCGTCCCAAACAAAGCCTTATTTTGATTTGAACTAGGACTATTTTAATAGAGCTTAAATGTAGATCGAGCTGACTTGAAATTATTTCTTTTTATATATTTTTTAATTTTTTTATATTAATACTTTTTTCATTTTATAATTGAATTAAATTTGCTGAGATTTATTCAAGATGTTTTTCTATTTTTAATAATTAAAATATCAATTATTTTAATTATCTAAATATGAAAAATATATTGAATATCCATGAGAAATTAGGAGATATTTTAAGCATGACATGTTTCATATTAAGAGCAATCATGTACCCCTCTAAAGCCATCAAAGTTAAAATTAAATTGATTTTTTTTGTATATTAAAAAATAGGCAATTGAATGGAAAATTAATGATCATGCATTTTTGCTCTAACCCTAAATCCTAAGATCTATAAAAAAAGTGCTAAATCAACTAAATAATTTCTAGTCTTATGCATAAGAGAATGCACAAAACAAAAAAGATGGTCACCAAAGGCATCAAAATAATTGGATCCTTCTTTAACTATGTATCGAAGAACACATATAAAAGGAAGAAATAGCTTTCAAGGAGTCAAACATTTGGATACTTCACATTTAAGAGTATACATAACATCAAGAAGTTCAACTTATCAGTAGAGATAGAGAAATTGTAAGATATCTTAGGCTTCGTTTGGGATGATTTTCTTTCTGATTTCAAAAACAGCTTTCTAATACTAAAATTCAATGAAAGCAGCGAATAACAATGACCAAAAGCTGTCCCAAACAAAATCTTAGTCTTATATTCTAGAGCATACACAGAACCAAGAACATGATCTTATTGAGGGGCAAGAAGTCAAACATAGAGGCATCAACTCAGGTGCGAAGTGATACAACCTCTCACCATAAGTATTGCCATAAAAATAAGATAAAAATCGAATTAAAACTGATATTAGTAAGTTTTCGTAATTCTAACGCATTCTTGAGACTAAATCGAATGCTTGAACTAGATTGTTATAAAATTTTTGTATTGAAATCAAACTCGGTCTATATCATCAAAGGTGGTTGAGGGAATTTGATCCGAAGGCAAGCACAATACCCATTGGGGATATTTACTATTATAGTGAAATTTATTCTACTAAAATGATGGAATTAGCTTCTCAAAGATTTCTTAGAAAGAAATTATATATTAATCAAAAGTATTCCACCAAAAGAATAAGTTCTTCTAAGAGTAGATCCATATTTCGAAGGATTCCACCAAGAGAGCATATGAAATTAACTTCTTAATGATCTCTTGAGCAGGAAATCGTTTCAAAAACTTCAAAAGGTATGACAAGAAAAAAATGAATTTAAATACAACTGCACATTAGATAAGACTATCTCCATTAGAGATGATGGAGTTTAGCCTTTGAAAAGATATACCATGGAGTAGATCTATATCAAGAAGAAAATCGTCATGATAGCAAAAAAATTAGCATTTTAAGGATATCCTAAGGATGAAATCACTTTAAAAGCTTGAAAGATTTTATTCGACCTTCAAAGGTGATTGAACCTATTTTAATTAAAGTATGAATGATTCAAACCCAAACCTGTAGGTTAAACCTTCACTTAATATGTTAACATAGCTTCTTTCAAAGATATATTGAAAGCAAATATTTATAAAACAAACTTTGATGCTTAATTAAAACTAGGAATCTTATAACTACATGATATATCAAGTAAATACTATTGCATATAGCATTATAACTCAAAACTCAAATATTGGATACTTATTAAGTTAAAAATATTATAAATATATAGAAATGATACATCAAGAAGCATAGTGCTAAGTTACAATGTAACTCAAAGAAGAAAATGTTGCAAGCATACAATTATGGCACATTAAATATAATTATACCAAGGTTTACTCCAACTCATCGGATTGAAGATATCAAACTCATAATGAAGTTCTAAAAGATATGTTCAGGATATGCTTCTTAAGATAATGCCTATTGATAGGGTGCATCAAGTGAGTACTATCCTTATCTTCCAATAGGTAAGATTCACCATCATAGGTGATCTTTATTATAGAGGAACCCTCCCAAATAGGCTCAAATTTGCTATCTCATCAATAGTGAGTAATAATAATCCATAACAACACTAGCACTAGCTTGTTATCAATATGTATTATTGGTTTGGCAAGCTTATTATATGTTCACGTCATACAAGCTCTAAACTCTGCTGAGCCTATAGTATAACCTCATCAAAGTTGTTAAGTTTTTCAAAGAGAAGAAGGATGTTTTGGTTGTCATTAAAGAATGTACTCCTTGCTATACATAAAGAAGGTAATTTCACTTCCCAAGGAAGGACTACTTTTGACCCAAAGTTCAAAGTTTATGAAATAGACAAATTAGGAGTTTTATAGGCAGTTTTGTGTGACTACAAAACTTCTATTATTTTATCCTTTCATTCTGTCTTATCAGTGAACAAAATTTTATACAAAAATTTGACAAGTGTTTTGTTAAATAATTCGGTTAATCCATTACCCCCATGATAATAAATTATTAAGCATCACTAGTTAATATTATGATTTCGAGCAAATCTGTTAAGATTAGTGCTTTTGAAAGTCGTACCACTGTCAAAAATAATTTAATGAGGTACGTCAAAACTATAGACAATATGATCTCTTAAGAACGATAACATGTTATCTACTTTTACTTCTTTCAAGCAGATCAATTTCACCCATTGAGAAATAGTTTATTATGAACAATATTAATCTATGAGAAATAGTTTGAAGAAGAAACTAGTATACCTACAACATTCATAACCCAATATTTAAAATTCTAAGAGGCTATTATTTGGAGTAAGAAATTTAAAGAAATATGTGGAATAGGACTATGGACTTAGTAACAATGACATCAATTTGCTTAATCAACAGATCCTAGGTAAGGGTCATTTACTAATAGCCAAGCCTTTTGATTTTCAATTCACTTTAAGGCTTGATTAGTGAGCCGCACGTATGCCTTCATGATCTTCACTCATGATCTTATGGGCCTCATTTTTTAATATGATGGAGCCACATCTGATCCAATTAGTAATGGTAAAATATATCCTTAATCAAGGTGTATGGCAACGTTGTCTATTGAATTTGAATAGCCAAAGAACAATCTAAAGGAAGTCTTATTTGTCTAAGGTAATCAATAAATACTTGACATTAATCATCGTTCTTCATTAATAAAGACATTGGATTCTAATCTTCAGAATTTCAAGACTTAGAGGTATTAAGATAGACTACAAATAAGAATTTTTCTATGTTGGATTTATACGTGGATGAGATTTTTAATTAGTTTTGGAAGCTTCTTAGATAATTTGGCCAAAGCACCCACTTTACTATGGCAACACCTAAGTACTCTAAAAAGTGTAACATTTTGCGTGTTCTTAAGTAATAATATAAGATGAAGGTATTAAGTATAAAGGTTAGATTTGAGGACCTTGTACACTCCAACCACCTAACTAATAATCAATTGAGAAGTCCCATAAACTTTAATTATCTTAATACCCATTTGAATGGCAAACTCAAGGCCAACAATTAGAGTCTCATATTATGACTCATTATTTGTATGAGGATCTATCAAAGCATAGGAAGTATCAGATAATACCTCATTCAGAGGATATAAATAACAATTTCATTCCTACTCTAGCTCTAGAAATTATATTCAATATATTGATTTTAATAAAGAATGCGCCATCAAAGTATGACTTCTAATCTTGATTCTCTATATACGAGACATTCTTATTAGGAAAGCTATTATTTAAATGAGAATCGGTTGGTATAAGATATGTCTTTTGAAAATCAGCCAAATCCTATCCCTTAATAACTCATTGAGGCACATATGTGATGCTAAATTGGAGTAATATCATGCCCACCTAGCTAGATGATTTGATAAACTTGGCCTAGTAAACAAGTACAATAAGGGATTGATTTGAGAAATAAATAGATGTTATGTTACAGCATATAATATCTTACCTTTTACTTAGTAAAGATTAGAGCTAGGCAATATTTCTTGATTGAAGGATATCTCATTTAAATATGTATGAACAGGCATCTGATAGTATTTAACTTGATGTACTAAAGCCCCTACAGACTTGTTAAGAGCTAAAATGTATATGATAAAGAGCTTCACCAAGTATGAAGATGTCAATATATGGGGATTTAATATATATCTTTTAATATCATCAGATAACATCTTAGCAAGATTTATCTTTGTAGAATTTGATACTTTTCTTTGCTAGTGAGTTAAATGGCTGACATCTACCAAAAAGGTCAAAGATGAAATGCCTCAAGAAGCCAAGTCTCCCTTATCTCAACCGTGTCAAGCTTTCATACAATTTCATACATAAAATGGCCTTAATTTTTCACATGATCAATTTTGATTTCTCCATGACAATGAGCCATAGGAAATTTCTTGAGAAAATTTTAAAAGAATATTTTAAAAGATTCATTTTCAATATATACTTCAAAATGTAGTGGAATATGGTCCTCAAATTGGTTGCAGAATCATCAATAAATTTACTTTTAACAATGATGCCATCAATTTAACACTCAACCTTATAATATAAGAGATCATCAACATCCAAGTCATAAAATGTTGATATTTGCACTAGCATTTTTTAATAAAAAAATATTACTCTATAATGATATATGTCTATTGGGTTCTAAAATAATAAATCATTCATCTTCAGGGGCTATCTTAATTTGATTGCATCTAAATAAACCATCCTTGAAAGATAATATTGAATTCATAGAAATTATGTCAACCATAAACTTAGGGATGGGTAGAGGAAACTCACCCTTTAGATATGCCTTACTAAATTTGATACAAACTACAAATCTTTTCGTTTTTATTGTGAATAGGAATAATATTAGTAAGCCAACTTGATTACAACTTAGTACAGCCCACTCAGACCGAACGACCGCACGCCTCCAATACACCCAAGCTGCTCATCTGATTCTCGCAAACAGCAAGTCTGGCAAACAAGAACACCACATATGAACCCTTCCATGTGAAACCACGCTCGTCTCGCGCTTCTTCTGCACACAATAGCCAAACCGATAGGCAACAAGCTCCATCGCCAGGCTCTGTCTGGCCACGACCTGCCGGCTTATCCCTATTCGCAACTTCACGCAAAGCCAGTGTCTGTTATCTTCCTCACACCCGCCTCCCACTCAAAAAATTATTTGGTGGGGTCTCCAAACATAGCTCTACGTTCGTACTACAATACCATGCCACCACGTGGCAACCCGATAATCTGATCCAATGAAATTATAATATTTTTTACATCTTTTCCAACTTACCGTGTGACCCGACAACCCGATCCAGTCCAAAGGCAAAAAGTGACTTTTTACTAAGAGAATCGAGGCATTTCAGTGGAAAATTTAAAAATGAGGCATTTTCAGTTTCTCTTATTTCAGGTGCTCTTCATCTTCCGATGCTCCTTTTTTTGCTCGAGATTTCTATTGCAAAAGTAATGGCTAAGGTTAATTTTATCTTCCCAAGAAAGAAGAAGTACTTTATCACCAGATATGTTGGTTCTATTTGTTATGTAAATGTCGTGTAATAATTTTTCTTATATAATAGAGTTGTTAGGATTTATGTTTAGGGTTTAGAACATTTGCATGTTGCTGTAAAACATTTTCTCACAAGGTTTAGAAATAGGTTTTGTATATTGTGTACTACTGTGTATTGTTATGTACCATTGTATACTACTGTATACTGTTGTGTACTCTTCGAATGATCAAGTTAATAGAACTTTTTCAATGATGTTTTTGTTCATTTTGTAAATTTGTTAATGGTCTACCTTTATCATGTACTGTTGTGGACCGGTGTGCAATATTTTCTATTCTCATGATGAAGTTAATAAAACATTTTCAGTATTTTTTTGTTCATTTTCATACTTGTTATTACTATCTACCTTTACTATGTACCATTGTGTACCATTATATACCATTTTTTATTCGCATGATGAAGTTAATAGAACATTTTTAGTGATATTTTTGTTCATTTTTTATACTTGTTATTACTGTGTACTGTTGCTATGTACTGCTATGTACTATTCTCTATTCTCATGATGAAGTTATTAGAACATTTTCAGTCATATTTTTTTTTCATTCTCTATGCTTGTTAGTGCTGTGTACTGTTGTTGTATACTGCTATGATTTGTTATCCATTCGCATGTTCAAGTTCATAGAATATTTTTAGTGAAGTTTATGTTTATTTTTTGCACTTTACTTCTGTGTACTGCTATGTTAGTGTCTAGTTCTTAACCACTACACCTAATTTTGCAGGGATGTTCCAAATATAACTTTTCGTTGCAGCACCAACTACACATAAATCGCTTTTTATTGATGTCTCCCTTCCGTCAGAATGTTCCCATGGTATACATGTTGTTGTCACTATGGGATATCCAGAAGCAATCTTTTGTCATCAAGGGGCATAAGTGACCATTCACTGTAGATGAAGTTGCTCTGATTATAGGGCTGCCCAATAAAGTAACTGAATTCGAGTTGGGAAGTGTGAGAATCACTAAGAAATCTTTAACTGATATCAAATATAAGATGCTTAATCTCGACGAATCAACTCCACTTCCCTAACTTGTGAAGAAATTTATCATTTTCTTGTTGTCCAACCTATTCTTTCCACTACATAACTACCAAACCCTAGCTAGGATCTTTACTATATCACGTAATATAGATCAATTTATATCTTACAACTGGCCATCATCCATTAGGAATTCCTTAGTGGCTGAGTTTGATGTGATTGCTAAGAAGTTTACCAAAGGCAAACCACTAGGATATATGATTAACTTTGTATATATTGATTTTATGAGTGCATCTAACTTTTTAGAACTTGTGCATTGTAGGAATTTATTATATTGGCTAACAACCTCCGTTGATTAAATACAGATTTGATTTCTAGAGCATACATTAATCCACGCACCAGTGGATAATAACTCCATATCTCATTTTCTTCATTGGGGTAGTGAGATTATGTACAAAGACGTAGAGGTCTCTGAATTATTTGCTGACCTTCAGGATGTATAGGTACTCATGCTTATTTCCACTTCATGTTGATGTAGGGAGAACTTGATTTTTCTATGATGTCATTATGACAAATATTATTGTGTATATATTTCATACTTTCCAAGGAGTCATCAGAGAGGAAAGAACATTATTGGTGAATTCCGCCCCTCATTCCTATGAGAAAACATCACCTCCTCCTCACATTCCTCCAACTGGTACTTCCAGACCACCCCACGCCCATAATCATTTCTTCACCTTCCATCTCCCCTAAGTATTATTATACTGGTTCTCCTGGTGTACACTGTTCTATTATAGTGGTCTGGTCTGCATATCTCTTTTTTTAACATTTTCTCTTCTCCTAATGACTCTTCAATCTTGTATTAGAAATGCCTTTAGGATTGCACTTTAGTGGGACTTTCAATATTTTAAACCCACCTTATGTGTTGCCTATAAACTTGGGGTTATTTCTCTTGCCATCCAGGATCAAGTCTATATTTTTAACTATGTCAGTCATTGCAGCTAATATATACTGCTCTGCCTCCTCATTCTCCTATGTACATATGTTAATTTAATATGCAAATCTGCTAACATGATTTCTGAATATCATACCACTACATCCCTCCTGAGATGGGATGTCTTGCTTCCCCATACCCATGAACTGCTAGTCAGTATAAACATCTTTCTAAGCTCTGGCTGACCATCTCAACAGTACGTACTTGGAAGGAATATTAACTATATCTAATTGCCTTACAACTCTCATACAGTGAGAATATAATCGACCCATTATATCGAACTTCCCACAACTATATTGAATGATACCCTCTTTTGCGTTAAAATGAACAGTCCAATAGATCGACTGATCAATCTTTTCGACACTTTTGAAGAAAAATGTTGATGAGTTACTTGAGGCATAATCTACACAAATTCCACCCACACCCCATAAAAATTCTTCTTCAAAAAATGAATATAATTTTTTTGAATAAAATATGGCAGCTTGCTTTAGTATTGGGTTATTTTTTATTGAAGATACTATTTTTGACTGACTACATCTGAAATCTTTATCCTGTTCATTCTGATGCCAAGTTATTATCACCTTTTCTAAGCCTAGAAAATAATCAATTATAGAACTTATTGGCGTTGAAATGCCATGGCAGACATTATTAGTGGACTCGCTACGCTGTGTTGAAAGAATGCCAATGCTAAAATAATTTTTATTGAATGCTATTGACCACTTATTCTTGAACCTGTAAAGCTCCTTCAACCAATCATAGCTGTGGAGGTCCCCTTCAGTGATCAGTTCAACCCAGGTTCTCTCAAACTTCTCCTCAGAACCATACTTGCTTAAACACCTATAAAAAAGATCTCTAACTTTATTATTGCTATTGAAGCGCCACATCATGGACGGAGCCTTCTTGGTGATGTGCAATTGGCATTGCCTATGACATATTTGAGGTAATGTAATTTCTATTACCTTTGCCATTGCCTGATCCTGATCAGTAAATATTAGTATGGGATGATTATCACTCATTATTCTTATAAGTGTTATAAATAATTAGATAAATGATTCAATTTGCTCCTCCGATAGAAAGGTCACCCCTAACAGAATATTCTGCCAATGATTATTAACTCCAACAAATGGTGCACAAGCTAAATTATATTTGTAATTAAATCTATAGCTAGTATAAAAAATTATCATATCTCTAAAGCAGTCATAATCTATTCTCTCCAACCCATCAACCCAAAAAAAATTGAACAATCTATCATCTTCATCAGTTTAGACATCTCATGCAAACATGTTGTCATCAACTAGTCGATCTTTAAATAGTTGAATTAGGGAATTGGTGTCCTCATACTCAATCTTCATTATTTTCTCTTTTTGAATGTGGTTATATGCATCTCTATTAGAGAATCCAACATTTTCTAAACCTCCAACTTCATCGGCTAGATAGGTAAATGCATAAACAGTTCTTATCTTGACTTTTGTCATTGATTTAAGAGCTGATGCTTTCTCATCACTAATATTCATATATGATCTAAGCAGATGTTGATCTTCCAGCCTAGCTAATTTGTGGTTGTGGCTCTCTATACATTTTTGTACTGTCCAAACTCCATCTTCATCAACTGAAAATCTAATCATAGCGTGACATCCCGTTCTGGTATTTGACTTTCGATATTTGGATTGGGAGTTTAAATCAATATCCTTCTTAAATCCAGCTTTTGAATAGACAAAATCTTTGGTTCTTATTTTTCTCGAATTAGGCCAGTAACTGTGATGTTCTTTGTGAACACTAAAACCAACACTATGAGCATAATGTCAATATATATTGTATGCTTCCTTCTCACAATTATAAACACCATGTGCACAAGAGAAACTTATTGAATCATACAGATATAAATATGAAAGTACACAGAAGTAATAACAGTACACAGCGATACACAGACGCTGTACACAACAGTATACAGCAGCGCTACACAGTAATAGACAGACGTAGTACATAGTAATAATATACAACAAAAGTACACACTAATAACACACAGCAACAATACACAGAAAATTATATTTTTATCTGAACTTGTACACTGAATCCAAACTTGAATCTAAACTTGTGCAGAGAAAGAGAACTTCGGAGGAGCAAAAAAGATTTGAACGATACACTCTAAACCATTAAAAACTATAATTTGTCAAATGAAAAAATAGTAAAATCTCTTCAGAGTTTAAAATTTACTGATAATATCCCCGACTTATCTCCGCTTATTCGCTGCAGTATGTCTTCCTGGATGTTTTGCGTGATGCCTTCCATCTCCTCGGAGAATTTGATATCCTCCAAATCGATTTCCATCTTCATAGCATCTTTTTCTCTTTTCGTTCTCAGCTTTTCAAGAAATCTTCCAAACCTCTTCGGAGAAATTCTGCCTCAACTGGCAAAAATAGTCCTAAACCCTAGGTATTGGAGTTCGGACATAGAGCTATATCCGAAGAGGAAACCAAATAATTTCTCCTCAATCAAAACAGTAACTCCTCTATTCGCCTGCTTGCCTATAATCCAAACACGCAATCTCAACTTATCCCACTCAAGTCCTGTTTCTGATATTGAATACTTTAGCGTATAAATGTAATAGAATGGTATTAAAATGTATGTGTATACTAATATGTATACTAAAAAAGGGTATATATGATAATAAACAGGTATTTAAAGAAAAAACTGCACCATCGATCTTAAATCCGATCGGGATGATTTCAAATCGAAGACCTCGTGCCGTCGATCTTAGATCCTGTTAGGAAGAAATCAACGTCAAGTACCGTCTCGTCCTCCTCTTGCGGGGAGGGGATGCTGGGAGGCTACCAAAATCGTTCTAGGAGACTACCAATTTTCTAAAAAATAAAAAGGGAAGTTTATTTAAAAATTGGAGAGCGATGATTAATCAATTAACTAATAAAAAGATTGGTTAATAAATTAAATTGGAATTAAACATTAATTAATTGGTTAATTTAATTAATTGATTAATAGGAATTTCAAATATAAATTAAAAATTAATTAATTGGTTAATTAAATCTAAAATCAAATCAATTAATTTAAAACTATAATAGAAATTGAAATTTCTTTTAATTAATTAAACAATTAATCAATTAATTCAAATTAAATATGAAATCTCATTTAATAATTAATTTATCCATTTTAAAATAAATTTAAAGCATAATTAATTGAGCAATTAATCAATCGATCAATTAAAAATTTAATTAATTAAAATTTTAATGGATTAATTAATTAAATTGTATTGGAGCACAACAAAAAAAAGAGAGAATAAAGAGGGGAGAGCCACTCTGGTGAAACTATACATTTTGACTAAAAAGATGAATAAAAAGAATAATGTTTGCACTAAACAAAACTAAGTACAAAATCACACCAAGTAAGCCCAAACTCCTAAAACTAAAACACCAACCAAACTAATAGGCCACTTCTAAATACAGAAGTAATAAGACCTACTTATACAATACCTCAGGCCACTTCTAAATGCAAAAGCAATGCAACCCACTTTTTAAACAAATTCCGAGCAACTTTTAATGGAAGTCGTAAGCCTCGAACCAATTCAAATAATTGGGCAACTTCTAACAGAAGCCGTAATCCCCATCCTAAAATAAACTAATGGGCAACTTCCAATGGAAGTCGTAAGCCCCGAACTAATTCAAAATAACAGGGCAACTTCTAAACAAAGTCGTAGGCCTCAAACTAAATTCATTAACTCGGTATTCTAACAAATGTAAATCTCAAACCACAATAAATTTGCAACATATATCTAATCACTTTAGTATACTTAGGATTCTTGAGAGGAGACAATCCATTATTGCTAATCAGATTTCCTGGACACTATAATCAATGATTGTTAGTGTTGATATACTAAAACCTATGGTATTCCTGGGATGACAGAACCATGAGATTTTGATAGGGTCTACCTCCATCCACCAACAAATAAGACTAAAACACCTAAAACTATTCATTCTTAATTGAGAGTTCTCTCTTACGTAGTAAGAGAGGTAATTAATTATGAGGACTTGCGCTCATAAGAAGTAAGAATCAAGATCTAATTAAACCATAATCCAATCCTCAGAGGAATTTTGATTAACTACAATCTGCCCAAACTAGAATGGAATCCTAAATCTGCAAAGTGGAATTCATGTTGAAACACCATTTTTCTTGAGCAAACAAAATACTCTCAATAATTCTTTAAGACTTGAATTAGTTGTTGAGATAAATCCTCTAGATGCAATTGGCTTATGAAGGTGGGTTGAGGGTTATCTTCTATGCTCAAGTTTATCTTAATCAATTCAAAAATAGCATGTGGAACACCATCAACTAATTTTAGGGGTGTATTAATGACCTTGAGAGTAGTGTCATCAAAATCATCAATGACTTTTAAAGTGATTCCTTAAAAGATAGAAGTAGAAATCATCTTGCAATCACCAAGCAATCTCTCTGATTTTTTTTATTATCTTTTAGGCTTCTTAAAGAAGCCTAAATCTCGCCTTTTATGAAGGGTTCTAATACAACATAGAATCTTGTAGATCTTAGCATGGTATTTGAACCATCTTAAAGGCAAGATTTTTTAAGTATTTGGCAATCAAAAGAGGGAAGAAGAAAACATCAAGAATATCTTCTATTTCATCACTTAAGTCATATCATCAGTAAGTTGCACAAGAACATTATAAATAAAATGGCATTTTCTTGATAATATCTCCTAAGTGGCATGTAAATGGCCTTTAAAGTAAATATAAATGATGCACTGCTAATTGTAAGACCATATATCAAATACTAGGGTATGGGATTCATATTCAAAATCTCATCTAATAGGTCAAGTGTGTCAAAGGTGCTTGAAAAACTAGTTGAGCGTCAAAATTACGAAGCACCTTATCATCTGAATCTCCTCCTAAATGCACACTCAAAAGTGGGGAAACTTTTTAAGAGAGTTCATCCTCATTATCAACTTGACAAGTCTTCTCATCACCATAACTTTGTTGTAAAACAATCTTGCTAGAATGGAGCATAGGAAAATTGTCCTCATTTACATTTGTTTTTGAGGATGTGGTATCTCAACCTATTCTTGTATTAACTATCTTTCCTCTTTTTTAGAAGAGAATACGAGTGAAGGTGGAGGAGTTTATTTATAGTCAAGGTTTAGAGAAAGAGTAGTCGAGTGAATTTGCTTCTTCTTAGGCATAAAATACTTAACATCATTGTTTATGCCTATTTCATTAATTATGAATGATGAAGATCACCTAAGATGAAAAACTCTTCACCTCCATGGTGTATATGATACACTAATATAAAGTGGAATATGTCATATTGTACTTATGTAGCCAGAAAAGTCCAAGTAAAATGTGCAAGTACACGTAGGCATCAATAATATGATATTTAGCTTTTAACTTATACTTGCCAAACTGTGGTGGTAATGTAATAGAACCAAGAGTCTTTTTGCCGTTTTTATTATATTCATGTAATATCAACTTATCTGAATATAACTTCTTATGTTCAAAGATAAAAGTTCAAGAGTGTAACCTATTACCACATTAACTGAAGGTCCATATTCTACCAAGATATAACTCAATGTATAACTGTATATCAAGGCATTAATATACAAGATTCAATTATAATTTGCCATTTTTAGCAACAAATCCTCATTAGTGAAAATCAATAAAAGAAGGACCTTTATGGGAAGATCCCCCTTCAACTTTTCTTCAGCAAAATAAATGTAATAACTCAAACTTAACTATCAAGATAGTGTCTGCTTTGGGCTATAACCTAACGATTTTTTTCCAGCTTGTGTACTTCCCAAGAGATCACTCATCTCAAAATTGCTCCCGCACGAGCACGCTTAACATTAAATTTTTTAATGAAATTTCAATCATTACACCAAAAGACATCTCATATTTAAGAGTTTAATTTCTTTCTACTTAAGGGGTTTTATAATCTCCCTTACTTTTTAGTAACTAACATCCTTGTCAGTATCCTTATCCTAGAATCATTCACAAGGTAAATAGATTGTAGAAGTAGCCCCTGCAAGTTTAAGTAGTGGCTCTCACTATGTAACTCTTTGTCCCATATAAAGTTCAAGAGATGGCTCCAATGACATAGCACTTTATCATGTATGATACTTAATTCCCATCTTTTCGGCTTGTGTATTGCTCTAATACCACTATATAATAGTCAAAACTCTTAACTATCAAAATATTATCTGCTTTAGCCTAATAACTTCACGACTTTATCCAATTGGTATACATCACAAAAGGTCACTCATCCTAAAATTGCTCCAGCACGAGTACACTTAACTTTAAAATTTCTTAATGAAATTTCAATCATTACACCAAACAACATCTTGATGTTTAAGAATTTATCATCTTTCTACTTAGAATAATAAGTTTGAAAAACCTTAGGCTAAAAAAACACTTCAACAAGAGTTTCATGAGGCTCTAGAGCTAACCTAAGTGCATCATAAATATTTAATAACATTGGGAGATTTTTCAAATAAACGAGCACATTAGTGTCTGTCCTAACATATATGGTAGACTTTCTCTTGACTAGCCTAAATAGGTGTTTCACCAAGATCTTAAGTGATAATATTTTTACCCTTCTCCCTTGTTGTAGGCTTAGGAGGTCTAGGTTGAAAGTGTTTTTCACTTCTAAATTAAACTTATTGAATCAACTCTGATGAACTATCATTTTAATACTATATGATAATCTTGAATATTAGAATCAGATACATCATTTTTTGTGCTTCTTTTGAACTAAAAGAAGTATTATTTTCATAAACATTTGATTTTAGAGGCAACTTGACATCAAAGGGCTTGCATGTTGGGGATGAGGAGTAAACACCACAATGACGAAACAAGCAAGAAAGTAAAATCAGCGGAGAGTAAAGAACACTAAAATTTAATATAGAAAAACCCAAAATAGAGAAAAAAATTACAGAGCCACACCACACCAAAAAATGTACTATGAAAATTGAAAGAAATAAGTACATATCTCTTTTCTCTCTCACTCTCTCCTTGCTTCTCTTCTCACATGCACCCGAACCCAAGCAAGAGGTAAACCCCCTGCACCCCCCAACGAACACGACAAGCATTAAGATTCGAGACAATAGAACAACCAAATTGATCAATACAATCAAATTCCACACATAAGATCACATGCATTCAAGTGAGGATGATGAGCACCATCTGTAAGAGTCAAGCTATATTCTTCTTTTTTACCATCCTTATCAATATTAGTAGTAGATATCACATGAATAGAAGCAAAGAGAAGTGCTCAAACAGAGCTTGATCCATTTCGCTAACATCAAAATGTCACCTACTTTTGACCCAACATTTGCAAACCAAAAAGGTGAAGTAGGAACATAGAATAAAACCCTCTATGAATAATAAACTGAACACCTCGTGCTTACACTAACACAACTGAGGTATGTAAACTTGATGAGTGAAAGAGCATTTGGTGTAGCTGCTAAAAAAAACTAAATGTATTGTACAATAGATAAAAAGATTTGGTACAGGAAACACTCCCATTGGAACATCTGGTGTGTAAACTAGAAATCTGACAATATCACATGTTGCAGACCTAAAATTGGGATGTAGAGGTTGTCTTAGCCAATTCAATTGAGTGAACATCAAATATGCCAACTCGATTTGCTCGTATGAACAAAAGAAACTATATTGAGGATGACTGTCTTGAAGACTTCTCAAAGTAAGTACTCTGGGATATTCATCTTGGAAGCCATATATAATCATTCAAATCAATTCTTGAACACAATATAGTCCTTAAGAATATGCCTCAATAATCTGCAACGTGAACTTCTTCAGTTGTTCCATCTATAGCTTAGGCTATGAATTTCGTATTACTGAAACTCGGCCCGAGGTTGCCACACCAAAGTACATGCAAAAGAAGCAAGTAGAAAAAGAAACTCACACACAAATGAAAAAAGTGTACATTCATACAACATATATTTTGGTATAGTGGAGGTCTATTGCAGAGAGAGTGATGATAGGCTCGAGAAACAATCTTCAAACTTGAAAATCAAGGGAAGCTAGTTCTTTCCCATGCCTCAGTATAATCAACAAATAATTGACAACAATCACATCATTCAACTCTCTTTTGGCTCCAAAAACTCAAAAAAAGTAGTGAGAAAAATGGGCAAGAATTAACAAGAGCATCACTTCCCTGATCAAACTAATGTCCATATATACATCTATTAAACATAGACGACCTTATGTGCTTAAATACAGTGGAATGGAAAACCCTTATCCTGCTGGTAAAACCAATGAAGTGACAAATCACACACAAAAAAAAAAAGTGACAAATCACAGAATTATTGTTTTTGAAAGGCAGTTCAGGGGAACAAAAACAACCCACCCCACCCGCCAATAAAACAAATTGGCTCTCCCAAGGCTTTTGAAACCTCAGCTGTAGCGGCCTCGTAAAAACTCTGAACCTGGACAAGCTAATCTGAGTGCAGCTCTTGTTCCTTCAATGATCTATCTATACATGTCGCTCCCGTGGATTGCATTTGACAAATATCCTAGCAAAATGGAAAATGACCCGGAAGCAAAATCTCACTATAACCTAGTTGTAGATCTTCACAGGCTTGTCAAATGTATGATGACGGTTCTGCAGAGAAACACAGTTGATGTCACATAAACGCAAATGCAGGACAACTGTTCTATCGAAGAAATAGATAAACCATGAATAAGAAGCAGCATTTCTTATATAGAACAAGGAAACACAATACTTTCCTCAGTTCCTTCCCAAAATTATCGTTATAGAAAATGAAAATTAAGATTGAAATTGAACTAAAGCATTCAATGAACAACTTCAGCTCGACTTAATTAATACTCGTTCAAGTTCAAGTTAGTAATTAAATAAATTTGAACTCTTTTTAAAAACTCAAAAGCTAAATGAATCAAATATAAATACAATCAATTATTTATGTTCATAAACAAACTTGTTTGTCATTCAACAATAACTTATAAAATATTTGCTATTAAGCACGACGATAACTTCTATATTATTTAATTAAAATTGGGTTAGATATAATTGGTTTAATTACTTATTTAATAGCAATTACATTATATATTTGTTTATTATCCTGAATACTTTCCTATTTCCCATTTCTTAGCTTCGTAATTTCACCTCTCATTCCACACTTTTGAGTTTTGTCGTTTTAAGTCTCCCACTCACCCAAGGTTGCTTGTCTAAGCGTGCGTACACAGAGGTTGAGACGTTAAGTGTACTTGCTGAATACGAGCACATCTTCTATTCTTCTAATTCTCAGCCCTCCTGTGGCTGACGCATCAGAGAGCAATCTATCAACACGCCATCTTAGCCCAAGAGGTCAAGAGGCCTGAAGGAGGTTGGTACTAATAAGGGCTTTGAATCCTACAACCAAGGAGTTGGTGTGAACTTATTTCCCATGAAATGATTCTCATCCAGGTGAATATTTATGTTTCTTTTTCAACTTTCTAGTTTTTACAAATTAATTAATAATATTATTAGTGAATATGCATAGTAATTTGATACAATCACGTCTTACTAATCTATTTAAATGAACAAGTTTGTTAGTATTTGTTTATATTGCATGATTATAAGAAAGTTGATTAGCGATTTATTTATTATCTAATTTAATTGATATCAAATAGTTACATACTAAATCCAAATTTTTTTAATTGCCTTTTTATTTAGACTTATAAAATTATATAATAAACCAAATAGAAGTTCATTTTTTGAGCTTACTTATTTGCTCGTTAAAGTACTCGTATAACTAATTTATACCAAGTCGACTACAAGCTCTATCATTTTAAAAAAAAATCTAAACAAGCCAAACACAACCATACATTTGAAAGCTTGTCCTGAACTCGAGACTTGCATAACAACTTTTAGCATAACTAAGCTAAGTTCAATCCATGATGAGCATAACTCAATTCTACTTAAATTCCATCTCTACTGAAAAAAGAATTTTACTCGGGATAGTTTCCCAAACATGAAAGCTAAAGAAACGGTCCATTACCTGATTTACTTGATAAGCCCTTTTTGGAGCAGTGTCTGAATGTTCCAATCCAAGATACTGCTCCCAAGCTCCGTAAACATCTCTTCTCTAAATAGAAAATGCCAAGAAAGTTACAGAGTTATTAAAAAACCAACTGAAAACACAAAAGAAAATAAAAGGTCTACAAGAAGAATGTGGACCTGAAAACGAGTCGAGACTATGTCAGAATCTTGAAGATACTCAGGCCGGCCAAGTGACATAAACGCAAATTTCCACTGATGAAAAAATGATGGTTAGTTCAAGTACACAAAACAGCACCTATATAACAGATAAGAGTAAAACAAAACATTACAAGAACAAGTAATAAAATGGTTGACGATTTCCATTCAGGAAACCCTTTCTTGCAGTACAAGGTGAAAGAGAATAGAAAAGCTTTGTTCTTGGTGTTTTTAGCCTCAATGCAAGCAGTGAAATCTCAACAATATGGTAAAATGTGTGGTATGTAGGCAACGAGAAAGAGGAAATGGGAAAAAGGGTGTTAGTCGAGGAAGAAGAGCACAGGAAAAATATGATGGGATTCAAGGTCCGTAGAGGAGAGTTAGGAAGCTGAAGAAAGCAGAAGATAAAAGGCAGAGAAGAGATTACCAAAAAAAAATAGAATTTTTCGAATTGGTTTCAAAATACAAGTGTATCTTCCCTATCCACGTATGTCTGTGTTATGTTAAAGTATTACACCTTCATTGTGCCTACGAAAACATTCTGATAGAATGCAAAATTACGAATAATCGGATATACAAATTGACTACTTTGTGACTTAAAGCATTCATTGAAGTGGTTCACCTTTGAAAACTCGTCATCAGGAACTTGTAGTTTTCTTTGAATGCGTGCCTTTACTTCAGCCAGAGTTTCGCCATCATGAATGACCAAGAAGAAAGGTTCACCAAAATTCTGGACTTGCTGTTACAAGAAATTAGCCATGAACTGGTTTCTAATATGAACCAAAAAAACGAAACTGGCCCCAAATAGTTTGATAAAGCAAATGATGATGATTAGTAAAATATGATTCAACTTAATAAGAACTAACAAATCGAAAAACAGGAAACCAAGCTCCTAGCAGCCTGGTTATCAAGAAATTGCTTACCAAAATACGATTTAACTTATGTAAGTACTAACAATGGGACAAAAAGGAAACCAAGCCTCTGGAAGCCTAGTTGTCAATAGGAGCGGAGCCAGGATTTTTTCATATGGGGGCACAATTTATTGAAATAATGACACTGTGATAATCTGACAATATAATTTTCAAACATTAACAGAAAGTAGAAATTGTTTAATATAAATCCTGAAATAGTGTAAAAATTATATTAACAAGCTATTTTTAACACAAAAAAATAAAAAACTAAAAACTGCTCACGTTTTCTAAGAACTGTTAGAACCTATTCACATAATCTTTATAATAATTTGTTACTTTATATATAACTAATGAAAGAAAAAATTAACTAATAAACAATACAATACTATTGTGCACTTAGCAGTCTAACTCGTCTCAGGCTCTCGACCCCTCGACCACCTCCCACATTTTTTATTATCAGATATGACTTCCGAGCCTGAGGTGGGGACGTGGGATCATAGAGAGAGAGAGAGAGAGAGAGAGAGCTGCCTGAATGAAGCGTACAGGAGATGCAGCGCATCGCGCAGGAGATGGGCCGAGAGAGAGAGAGAGAGAGAGAGACCTAAATGAAGCACCGAGTGCAAGGTTCTCCACGCGACCGCGTGCATGAAACGATGAAAGCCGGAGTGCTGAGCACAGATTTGAGGAGAACTGAATGAAGCACGGTAAAACAAAATAGACGAGGCACCGATTTACCATAACTAGAATTAATTAAGTATTAATTAAGCGCTCAGTGGGGGCTCATGCCCCCAGGGCCCACAGCCTAAATCCACTCCTAATTGTCACAAACTTGCTTACCAAACATATCTAGGGCCTAAAACCATGTTCCATCATGATGGAAATAACCATACTTTCCATTTTCAAAAGAAATGGGCATCTCCACGCAGCCGCGTGCATGAAACGATGGAAGACGGAGTGTTGAGCACAGATTTCAGAACTGAATGAAGCGCGGTAAAATAAAATAGACAAGGTGCCGGTTTACCATAACTAGAATTAATTAAGCAATAATTAAGCAGTCAGTTGGGGCCCATGCCCTCAGGGCCCCAGCCTAAATCTGCCCCTAATTGTCAAGAACTTGCTTACCAAACATATCTAGGGCCGAAAATCATGTTCCATCATGATGGAAATAACCATACTTTCCATTTTCAAAAGAAATGGGCATGAGAACAAATTATGTTTAACCAAAAAGAGAGTCTAAGCAAGAGCTAGTAAATATTTTGCTAAGCATGACGCGCATGTTGGTGCATGCACATGTTACCTACCCACACCCTCAACTTGGGTATACAGGTCAACAGACATCTCACTGCCTAACATTAGGACAGTAAGAACAAAAGGTAATAAAAAAATGAGGTCCATCGCTTATCTAGCTATATATATATATATATATATAACAAGGAGTTACAGTTGGTGTATAGAATTTCATTTTTCTTGTTATTTTCACAAAAAAATATACAACTAAAAATAAAAGGTAAAAGAAAGGCAAATGGACATTAAGAACTTCTATCATATTTTTCATTAAATAGAAAGTTGAAATGTGTACCATACATTAAACACATTTCTAATTGTTATTTACCGTTGGATTTTGATTTGGATCTTTCATAAAGTGGTAGACATGAATCAAACGATCATGTGGACTACAATTTTTCTCCTCCTCCGGTATCTACACAGAAAATAATATATCTTATTAAATGGCCATGTTAATGTAGAATATATATATGCATATCAATTGCATGTATGATAATAAATGAAAACAAAATGAAGATACCAGGAAGGCTGGCAATGATGCTTGTAGTTACATATAGTGCAGGTTACCAAAAAACTAGGAGAAAGCAGACTCTAAAAACTAGAATAAATTAACCTCTTCTGCACGCAGAGTCCAGTACTGATCGTTAATATTTTCTATCTTTTCACTTAGTGGAAATATCTGCAGCAAAGAAAAGAGGACGGAAATAAAAGAAACGTTCAAGAAAAAGGGTTAATTGTTTTATACAAACACAAGGTCTACTTAAGTTATAGACAACCCGAACATAGCCCAAACTACAAATTAATAATAAATAGCATTATTCATATACATCCAACTTAAATAATATAGCATAAAGTATCAGTGTTAATAAAATAAGTTAGGCATGATCACAGTAATTCTTTGATGGGAAATTTGTTGTGTTATACCATACACTACATATGATCGATAAAATAAAAAATTGTGAATTTTGTTATTAGGTCCATAGTAAAATAATATTTGTCTTTCAGGATAATATATTATTTTCTATGTCGTGCTCGATCACAAAATATTTCAATCCATTAATGATGCCAAAATCTCCAACACATATTCATGCCAAAAATGAACATCAGGATACCACAGATTCATGAAAAATAAATTAGGATCTCATGGATTCATTCCATAGAAGGTAATTAGGATTCCACGGATTCATGCCAGAAGGAAATTTATAACCTATTTATTTACGGTTGTATGAATTTCCTTATTTCATTCCCAAACCAGTTTATGTATTTCTTGTATCAAATTCTTTGTAAAATAAGTAAAATTAATTTCTTGACCTGATGTTATTCAGCAAAAAACTCTAAAACTCCATCAAATCATACTTTATCCTCAACAATAGGTGCAATACCAAGTTGTGTTTAAGAGCAGCATGTTAGAATGGTCTAGAAGGGACTAGACCGGTCCAGCCGGTTCAGAAGAGAGCGGCCTATGTCTATGCCGGGTGGAAACCAGTCCGCCCAGCAACCTCCCGTTCCCCTTTGGGATGGGGCCCATTGCTTGATGAAGAGAGAGGAGGGGACGGTTTAGGAGGGAAATTCAATTAGAGGTCTATTTTGGGTATTTTGCTAGTTATTGTATGCTTTAAGTATTTTTGTAAAACCTAGGATTAGGTTATGTTTTTGCTAAATTCAGTTTCAGCCAGTCCAAAAGGGAGCGGCCTATGTCTATGCCGGGTGGAAACCTGGTCCGCCCAGCAACCTCCCATTCCCCTTTGGGATGGGGCCCATTGCTTGATGAAGAGAGAGGAGGGGGTGGTTTAGGAGGGAAATTCAATTAGAGGTCTATTTTGGGTATTTTGCTAGTTATTGTATGCTTTAAGTAATTTTGTAAAACCTAGGATTAAGTTATGCTTTTGCTAAATTCAGTTTTCCAAGGGATAGAGAGGGGACTCTAGTGGGCGGCTAGGGTTTGAGAGAGTCGAATCTTCATCTCCGATCGAAGATCCATTGTATCTTGTTTGTTTTCTTCTTTCTATCATCAATTAAAAAGTTTCTCTTGTGTTATTCCGCATAGATCTTTCTTGTTTACTGTTTTGGGCTTTGCAGAAGTTCAATTTTAGCCAAGATTTTCTTCTTTTTCTTGAAGCATTTCCTATCAAATTGGTATCAAAGCGAATCGATCCGAGCACCTATGGCTGGGAGAAAAGTGAAAGTATTGGAAGGGGAGATCAGCCAATTGAAATCAAATTTTGTCGAGAAGATTTCAGATTTTGTAAATCAATTTTCATCCGTCCATGAGAAAATGGATGGAAAGTTTGCAATCATGGAAGAAATACTGAGGAAGTTGCTCGAGGCCCAACCAAAAACGGCATCGTCAGAGGCGAGGGGAGCCACCGGCGACTAAGGAAGTGGGGGAAACCCTAATCCGATAAAAATAGGAGAAAATCAAGAGGTGGAGATTTTGAAGGGAGAAAACGAAATGCCTCCCATGGAGCCTGTTCCTAGGAAGGAGATGGGCAGTAGGTATGAGAGAAAAGGTGTTGATTTTGCAAGGAGAGGAGTTGATTATGAGCGAAGGGGTGCTGATTTTGAAAGACGATGGGGGGAGTTTGAAGAAGGGCTTGGGTACGAGCGTAGGAGGGAGGATCAACACATTTGGGGGGGGGGGGGGGGGTACATCCTTGGGAAATGGAAAATTTGAAGATGAGGAAACTGAAGATGCCTATTTTTGAGGGAGATGACACGTATTGGTGGATCTAAAAGGTGGAGAGGTATTTCACCGTCAATGGATTGATGGAGGAGAGACTGAGGGCAGTTGGCTTGTGTTTAGAGGGGAAGGCACTGGCATAGTACCACTGGAGAGACATGAGATGACCCATACGGAGCTAGAGGAAGTTCAAGGACTACTTATTGGAATGTTTCCAAATCAGTAGAGGAGGGGACTTGTATGAGCAGTTCTTCGCTCTGACGTAGGAAAGCTCAATGGTAGAGTACCGTGACAAGTTTGAGTTGCTTGCTAGCCGACTGGACCGGCTTTTTGAGACTATACTGGAGGGAAACTTCATGAAGGGGCTCAAACTAGAGATCCGGGCGGCAGTTAGAGTGACGATGCCTCATGATTTGGGAAGGCTATAGAGCTAGCCTAGTTAGTGGAAGATCAGAAGCACCTGGAGAGGAGGGCCTGACACAACAGTTTAGGAGGCTCGTACAAGATGACGACCATCTTTTTAACACCCAAGGGACCGACACCGAGTAGCCTTCGATAGACCCCAAAGGAGAAGCCTATAGGAAGGGGAATCGGGGGAAACTTCAAGAAGCTCACTGAGGAGCTGTAGTAGAAGAGGGTGAAAGGATTGTGCTTCAAATGTAATGAGAGGTATACATCGGGACATAGGTGTAAGGACCGAACTCTTCAGGTTCTCACCGTCTAAGATGACGAGGAAGCTGGGAGGGAGATGGGCGTGAGGCATTGGTAGAGGAGGAGGAAAAGCTCCATCTAGACATGACGGAGGTCTCCTTGATTTCAGTAGTGGGATTCACTCTAAATTACACCATGAAAGTGAAAGGAGAAATAGCAGACAAGGGGTGTTGATAGATAGAAAGGCGACCCACAATTTCATCTCCAACTAGGTCATAGACCAATTGGGGGTGAAACTAGTGGACACAGGGTGCTATGGAGTGATGATGGGCGCATGGAAGGTGGAGACGGGTAGAGGAGTGTGTAGTGGAGTGGCTCTGACCATACATGGGGTCCAAATGATGGAGGATTTTCTTCCATTGGAATTAAGAAACACTGATGTCATCCTGGGGATGAAATGACTACAGACCTTGGAGGATACCAAGGTTAATTGGGAAGCACAAACGATGGAGCTGGTGGCGGAGGGAAGACAGGTAATGATCAGGGGTGATGCAGGGTTATCTAAAGCCATGGTTTTTCTCAAAAATGGAGGGGGGGAGATATTCCTCCTTCAGTACAACCAATTATACAGCAGTTCAGTGAGATTTTTAAGCCACCTCAAGGATTTTCACCACTGAGGGAGCAGGAGCATGCCATCACATTGAGGGAGGGGGTATCGCCGATAAGATCAGACCTTACCGATACCCCCAGATTCAGAAGGCTGAGAGTAGTCACCCTAACTATTCCCTAAAGCGGGAGAGACTGCTGTACCAGGGGAGGTTTGTGTTATAATGGACCTTGGTCCACATTCCACACATGTAGCGGGAATTTCATGGGAGGGCAGTTAGAGATCATTCTGATGTGCAAAAGACATACAGGAGATTGGCAGCAGAGTTGTATTGGAAGGGGATGCACAAGAATATAGAAGAAATGGTGGCTAGATGTGAGATATGACAATGGAACAAATACATGACAATGGCTCCAGGGGTTACTTCAACCCCTAGCTCTACCAGACAGGGTGTGGGAGGAGGTCATCATGGATTTTATAGATGGGTTACCCCAATCTAAGAAGTTTATAGTAATTTTGGTGGTAATTGATAGATTGAGCAAGTATGTTCATTTCATTCCCTTACAACATCCTTACATGATAGTGACAGTGGCAACGATATTCATCAGAGAGGTGGTCAGACTACATGGGATACTAGAATCTATAGGGTCCGACCGAGATAAGGTGTTCCTCAGTCACTTTTAGAGGGAGTTGTTTAGACTATAGGGGGCAATACTAAAGAGGAGCAACCGCTTATCACCCTTAGATAGATGGGCAGACGGAGGTGATAAACATGAGCCTGGAGACTTGCGATATTTCGCTTCAGAGACATCTCAGTCGTGGGCCAAGTGGCTATATGGGTAGATACTGGTACAACACTTCGTATCATTCAGCTTCCAAGATGACTCATTTTAAAGTATTGTACGGAAGGAACTCAGCTCATTTGGTGCATTTTGGATAGCGTAGCACACCAGTTTCTTCAGTAGAGCAGTACTTGGAGGAGAGGGATAGGGTGTTAGATGAATTGAAAATGCACTTGTTGAGGGCTCAATAGTTAATGAATAAGCAGGCGGATGGGCGCAAGGACATTCAGTTTGAGATATGGGATATGGTATACTTGAAGCTTCATCCCTACATACAAAGGACGGTAGCTAACAAGAGGAACAATAAGCTGGCTTTGAGATACTTTGGCCCTTATGAGATATTGGAGAGGATCGGAGCAATGGCTTATCGATTGAGGTTATCCCCGACCACTACCATACACCCAGTGTTTCACGTATCATAGTTGAGGAGAGCTATTGGGGATCATGCATCTTGTCCAAAATTACCCATGACACTGACAGGGGATTTAGAGGTGGTGTTGGAACCATTGGAGCTGAAAGGGGTGAGACAGGGAGGAGGGATCAAGAAAGTATTGATTAAATGGAAGAATCAATTTGACTATGATGCCACATGAGAGCCGCACAAGAGAGTGAAGCATCAGTTCTCATCCTTTCAACATACGGACAAGGTGGGTCTTTAAGAGGGGGGTATTATTAGACCGGTACAGCTGGTCAAGAAGGGACTAGCCTATGTTTATGCCAGGCGAACACCTGGTCTGCCCAACAACCTCTCGTTCCCCTTTGGGATGGGCCCACTGCTTAACGAAGAGAGAGGAGGGGGCGGTTTAGAAGGAAAATTCAATTAAAGGGTTGTTTTGGGTATTTTGCTAGTTATTATATGCTTTAAGTAATTTTGTAAAACCTAGGGTTAGGTTATGTTTTTGCTGAATTCAGTTTTCCTAAGGATAGAGATGGACTCTAGTGGGCGGCTAGGATTTGGAGAGCCGGATCTTCCTCTCCAATCGAAGATCCATTGTATCTTGTTTGTTTTCTTCTTTCTAACTTCAATTAAAGTTTCTCTTGTGTTATTCCACATAGATCTTTCTCGTTTACTATTTTGGGCTTTTTGCTGAAATTCAATCTCAGCCAAGATTTTCTTCTTTTTTTCGAAGCGTTTCCTATCTCATCACTTCGGGAAACATCTGAGCTACTAAACTAAATGCGCAAGCATACAAACTAAGAATAACAAGGCAAACTTTACCTGTAAGAAAAAAATGAGATTACCTTGTATATCTTGTGATAAAATACCTCCAATAGCCGGAGCTCAGCATTTGCGTTGGACAATTCAACCTAACCATGATTGGGAAAGGAAAAAAATAAAATAAAAGGGAACACAATTGTAAGCGTGAATAGAGTTGGCCAAAGAATTTTGTAAAATAGCACAGCAAACAAGAAAAAGTTTCCCAATTCCGTTTTTTACGTCATATATCAAAAAATCAAATATAATAGGTTCATATTCCACTTAAAAAATATAAATTTTTTCTTTTCTTTTCTTTTCTTTTTTTTTTACAGAAAGATGGAACATTCACCTTTATTTTGAGATCATTGATAACATCACCTACGATGCTATTTTTGGGCAGCCTAATGGTATGAATTACAATCTGAAAAAAGAAGCATAAATATCATAATAATTAACATAAACCTATCAAAAAGGCTAAGTAAAGTTCCAACAACGCACTTCATCTTTAGTGGCATGATGGAATGCAACTTTGAGAGTTTTCAGCCCCTGTAACTCAGGCAGAGGGATGTCCAAAACTTCATAATAGAGAATATCAGAAATCTACAAGGAAAAATAATACAATCCATCAAACCTTACCAAAAATTAAAAATATATTACCCACATAGAAAATATGCACAACCTGATTATAATGGACCAACATGTCCGATAGATGCTCTACGCCACGATATTTGATGGGTTGGGGTTTTGGTTGTTGAGAATAGCAGTTATGGGACGTAAGTCTAATTTTGGAAGGATCGTGCAAACCAAGATGATGAGCTACCCTTTCAACCACATCATCGTAGGAATGAAGCTTTGAACTGTAAAACAGAAAACCAGAAAGCAAATAAATGAATTCAAAGACATAGAAAATAACTTGATAACAATTGACAAAATTTTCTAATTTAGTAAATGATCAAAATGGTCCCTATATTTTTTAAGTGTGCGTATTTTAGTCTCAAACTTCTTCAGGAATTCAATTTAATCTCAGAACTCACTAAATCTGAACCAATTTAGTCATTTTTTTAGGACAATAATTGGTGTAGGTTATCTTTTCATAAGACATTTTGATTTTTTTAGGGTCAATCTCATTAGTTTGAGCTAATATTAAATAGGGAAATAAAATCTAAAAAGATAAAAATGCCCTCATGAAAAGCTTTCCTACGCTAGTTTCCATTAAAAAACTAAAAAAATTGACAATAGACCAAATTGATTTGGGATTTGTCAGTTGAGGGCCTAAATTGAACACATTAAAAATCAAAGACAAAATAGACACGCCTAAAAAATTTAAGAACCATTTTAAGTCACTCATTTATATTTAAATGCTTACAGTTCTAAGAAAAAATCATCCTCCTTTGGCTTCTCCAGGGACCGGAAGTGAACAACCTAAAACATCAATTAAAAGAGAGCGACATATGATCCCCTGAGATGAACAAGAAAAACATATTCATGATGTAAAGGACAATTTAGTTGACAATTTGTTTCTAATGATCAACAAATATGTTATGAAATTCAAATCCGAATGGGTTCCATTTAAGTAACATGAGAAAAACAGTGATGAATCAAGATTAAATGTTCCTGTGAAAATAGATAGCACATTAAATGACAGAAAGCCAAAAGGACAATAGGTGGAAACTTCAATCTTGACCTACTAAATTCTACTACCAATCATTTGTATGTAGATACAAACAACATTACGTAGCATTAGTCCCCACTTCCGATAATCAACATATTGCTAAAGGTGACCTATTCTACAATGCATGCCTTTTTTGGCAATTTCCACCTTGTAGTACTTCTTGATTTTACACCATGTGGCGGCCATGTTAGAATATAGGGAAGATATGATAGTGGTTGAAACAGCTTTAGATGCACAGAGCTAAGAGAAAATGGCCTACTAAGTGAAGCTATAAAGCTGAAGTTAGGAATGTTCATAATGGCTAAAACGTCACTAACTTATTTGCATCAAGCAAAATCAAACAAAAAGAAGAAAATTATTAAATTAAACACAGAGAATGCCCGAGTAAATGATTGCATAGCCACAAGAGAGCTATCCAAAGATTCAAGCTAAACCAACAAGGAAGTCATGATTCAAGAAAAAAGTTCAATAAAGCAACTCTAAACTGCTCAGATAAGGCATTTAAGACTAGGTTATCTGTATAAGGCCACAATGATCATAATTAGGATGGAAACTCATTCTATCCTAAACGAGACACGTTATTGCTCACCTCCGAGATCAGACTTAATAACTTCATAAAATCATAAACACAGTCAGCAAACTAAACGAGCATTTTCTTAAACTCGTATGTTTTTTATGTTTATTTTTATTTTTAAATTAAACTCGTATGATTATGTCTGGTAGCTCTCTGTATAAACATCATGTAAAGAAATATATCTTCCGCTATCTTTCAATCATTTTATGAAAAATTAGTACCGTATGTTTTGTATTCTGAGTTTAGCAGGTCACCTCAATAACAGAATATATCAAACGATATCTTTGACATATTAGGACTGTACTTCAAGAAAAATATCCATGAAAAAAATTCGAAGAGTACCTCTATACCAAACATTCAAACATAGCTAATTTATATAGCACGAACCAATCTCCAAAATTATTTACTTATATTACAACTACCAAAGCTTTTTAACATACTAAAATGGTTTAAAAAACAAATTGTCAAGTATTACTGTAACTTTAAGGTCAACCGGTTTCCTTCCATTATTTTAACTACCAAATTCTCTCCTCATCGAGCACACCATTGAGTTGCCCATGGATGCACAGATCCGGCCCAAGGACTAGCAAAGTAATCTTGCTATTATGCAGCATAAAAGCAATCTCAATGCTACCGGAAAAGCCACTAGAGATAAGATGAATGTTAGTGTTCTCGGCTGGATAAAATCAGAGATGGTTGGGGCATTGGGGATATACTGTAACTTTAGAAAGAAGGAACGATGAGGTATGTCAATAACATTAAAATGTTGCATGCATCCAATTTTTGTCTTTATAACCACAAACTAAAAGAATGAACCAAGAGCAGCGATTAGATTGCCTCAATTGTGACATGGAGGTTATGATTGAATAATTAAAATAATCTTTATGTAATGCATGTGTAAGGTTGCATGCATCAACCCTTCTAAAGACCCTCAAGTACTGCAACGGTGGGAGTTATATGCATTGGATATGTTCTTTCTCAAGCACACTTACCAGTTTACGAAGGTTTGTTTTGCACCTTTTTTTCAGCAAAGAACACCAACTTGCAATTATTTATTGCAATATATCAAATTACTTTAAATTTTGTATGGAGCCAAATACCAACATAATCTAGATTCCACAAGATGCTATTTTTCTTGATATTTTAGCAGTTGTAGCGATCAAACATAACATAATGACAAGGTTTATTCTAAGTTATTAATAAACCATCTCATGGTTATAAATAGAATGAAAACTTCGCCGACATATTCCAATGTATAGTATAGAAGCTTGTCCCCACCTTATGTTTGGAATATTCTAGATTTCTATCATCTTGATGTTGTAAATGATAATGATCATCAAAATTTATCCTAAGTTCAATTCTACCTTGTAAAGATTGACGATGTACCCGACGATCTCAGTGACAATATTGAATTATAAGAGCTTCATCATATGTCCCTTCATCTAGATTATTGGGAATATTAAAACAAATGAGAGAGCTCCCTATGATGGCGAGTGGTGGCAGTAGCGGCCAAAGGCTGGTAGTGATAGTGAAGGCCAGAGCGATGGGTGGTTGTGGCAGCCAACAGTGATAGTTGTGGCCAGCGGCAATGGGTGGTTGTGGCCAGCAATGGGTGGCTGTGGCGACCAGCGGAGATGGTTGCGTCTGGATGCGATGGAGATGAAATTATAGTTTATTTGGAAATTGCTCAAATCGGACGAATTCCAAATGCACCACATTTCCATTAGATTGTGCATTCCAATTGCACTAAAATTTACACTACATATATTTAACTTCAAACAAAACACCAATATTCTCAAAGCCCCCACATTTGAAATACTTTATATCCTTTTTACTTCAAACCAAATAGCCCTTTAGTCACATCTATTTGCAATAAAGGATAGGCTTGATTGATGACAAAAATCAAAAGAATTGAAGTTTGATAACTAGGAAGAATTTGTCAGTGTAGCTGATCCCATAGACTTAGTAAAACCTTTAATAACTAGGCCTGTCTTGTATCTATTAATAGACCCATCATGAAGAAATTTGATATTGTAAACCCAAATAAGTAAAACCAACAATAACAACAACGTCAAGCCTTCATCCCACTACGTGCGGTCAGCCATATGAATCATTTTTCTCCATTGTGTCCTGTTAAGAGTCAAATAGGTCAAGTCTAATACATCTACTCTCTTAATTGGGTCATTGGAAGGCCGACATTTTATGTGCCCAAACCATCTAAGGCAACTCTATATAATCTTATTTGCCACTGGAGCTACTCCAACCTTTTCACGTATATATTCGTTTCGTATTCTATCTTTAAAAGTGAAGACACTCATCCCCTTGAGCATTCTCATTTCTGAAACAATTAATTTTATGTTTCTCTTTTAATGGTCAACATTGTGCGCCATAAAGCATTGTAGGTCTCACCACTATCTTATTGAATTTTCCCCTAAGTTTGAGGGGTACTTTTCTGTCACACAATAGGCCCGATGCATTCACTACTTCAACCATTCAACTTAAATTCTACTAATAATATCCCCATATATTTCACCGTCACTTTGAACAATAGACCCGAGACATCTAAAACGTGTACTTTTATTAATGACTTGATCGCCCAACATCAAAATTCCCCCATTAGATCTATTACTACTAAAAATTACACTCCCTGTATTAGGTTTTAGATCTACTCAAATGAAAACCTTTAGACTCTAAGGTTGACCTTCATAATTCAAGTTTTCCTTCGACACCCTCTCTAGTCTTATGAGCAAGAAGAATATTATCAAAGAAAAGCATGCACCAAGGTACATCCTCTTGCAATGTTTAGTAAGAACATCCATGACTAAAGCAAAAAAGATATGGGCTTAAAGCTGATCCTTGATGTAACCCAACTAAAATAAGAAAATACTTGGTCAAACCACTTTGTGTCTAAACACAAGTAATAGCTCATATATACATATCCTTAATGCCTTGAATATAAGCATTATTAACTCTTTTCTTTTCTAGTACTCTCTAGAGCACTTCTCTTGGAATTTTATCATATGCTTTCTTTAAAACAATAAATACCATATGTAGATCCTCCTTATTCTCTAAACCTCTAAATAAATGCATAGCTTCCACAGTATACCTACCCGGCATGAATCCAAATTGATTTTTAAAAACATTAGTATCATGACCTAACATATGCTCAATAACTCTCTCATAGTTTTAATATGTGATACATTAACTGAATTCCTCTACAATTCGCACTCTTGTGCATTACTTTTTGTTCTTAAAAATAAAAAATCAAAACACTCCTCCACTCATCTGGCATCTTTTTTATCTTCAAAATAATATTGAAAGAAAATGATAAGCCAAGAAATTCCTGCATCTCCTAAGCATTTCCACACCTTTATTAGAATATCTTCAGGTCCAACAGCTTTTTCACACTTCATTTGCTTTAAAGCCTTTTTAACCTCAATTTTACTAATACGATGATAAAATAAAAATCTTTATTTTCATTAAGGCTAAAGCCAATCGTATTCTCACAATCTTCATTAAAAAGCTTATCGAAATATGTCATCCACCTTTGTTAAGTATCCTATTCTAATACAAGCACTTTTTGATCTTCATCCTTAATGCACTTCACTTGAATTACATATTTACTTCTCCTATCTCTTTGCATGACTAACTTATACACATAACTTTCTACCTCCTTAGTATCTAATCTATTATATAAATCATCAAAAACTAAATCATTTGCATCGCACATTACTTTCTTAGACTCCTTACGAACCCATTTATATCTTTTCTAATTTTTTGAGCTTCATATCTAAGCCAATTTTTATAACAAAACTTCCTATATTTTATCTTTTCTTGAAAAGTTTGATTTAACCACCAACTATTATTACTATTAGAAGATTTTCTTTTTGATACTCCAAGCACATCCTTTATAACATTCCTAATATCACTAGTTATTTTTTTCACATAACATTACTTCCTCAAGCATAGTCAATATCTTAAGGTCTTGAATCTTGCTCAAAAAATATTTTTGTTAGTGCTCTTTAAATGCCCTAATTTATTCTTAGGATAATATTTTACTTTATTTTTCATATTCCACCCTTTCATTTTAAAGTCTAAATTTAATCAACAATGTTGGATACATAAAAATTTACTCGGAATAATTTTACAATCTTTGCAATCTAAACGATCTATTTTTCTTATAAGAAATAAGCAATCTGAGTTTTCTTATACCCATTCTTATAAGTGATGAGATACAATCTCTCTTTTTCTTAAATAAGCTATTAGCAATTATAAAATCATAAGCTAGAGCAAAATCTAGTATGGTCCTACCATCTTCCAAATTCATAGTCACTATGAATGCTTTTAAAATCTTATATGAAATTCCTAAATACTAGGTGAATAAGAATAAGACTTACGCACCAAACTACAAAATGGACTAAGTTAAATAAGACGTTATTAGGACTCAACATAGAAGATAGAAAAAACACCTAATAATATTTACCTCGCTCATATTGTTTAAAATTTGCAATAAGAAGAACCTTAATGCAATTTTGAAAAAAAGATTCATGAGGGAAAAACCTCATTAGGCCTATTGAAGCTTACGCATTAGTAGGGTTGAGGCACAATTTGTAAGATGTGCACGCCGCAAAATTTAGGGTTTAAGTAATTTAAAATTTTTAATACATAAATTCAATATATAAAAATTAAATCATATTTTGTTATTTCTCAAACACCTAAATTGTTGAACTACAATAAAGCACTAGAACCAAACAAAGATTCCAGAGGAAATTTAGATAAGGACAAATTGTAAATAATGAATTAAATGAAATTAATGAAAGTATAGTTATGAAATTTCAGTGTGAATATATATATGTGTGTGTGTGTGTGTGTGTGAAAGTGCATATATCGATTAAAAGACATACAAAGGAAAATGAAGTGAATAAAATAATTCATAACATGCAAATGAAAGTATTAAAAGAAGAAAAGGTGCATGCATGCAAATACAAGAGTTCACCCCCTTATGGTATTGGTTGGGGATGCAATATACCCATTCACGTTAAATAGAAATGGTTGTACCTTCATTAGTACAAAATTTTGACAGTGCTCCTGTAATAAATGAAAAAGGAAAAAAATGAAATGAAAAAAGGAATAAAGATAATTGAAAGGGAATATAAATAGGAACCTACATTTATATTAAATATTTATATATATGTTGAGGGAAAAAGATCGACAAAGAAACACGATTGCTTTTATGTATGTTTAGTTGTTATATTATAAGCTATAAAAACCCACTGAGTTTATTATGAAAACTTAAAATATTAAATTGAAATGTCAGGTAAATCTCCGGTGAATTAAATGGCTGAGAAAAAGTGTTTGTTTATAGAAGAAGAGGATCAAATGATAACAAGTAAATTAGTTTATTATATGTTCAAATAGAAAAAAATTGTTTTAGTGGCTTTTCAGTTATATGTTAGATATTAGTTTGTTAAGTATTTTATGTTATTGAAAGTCTGTATTAATCGTCCGACTGTCTGTTTCTGCCTCGTTAATTCGAATCTCTGAGCCGGGTCGTACAGCTTGCACACATAGTCGCATGCCATTACTATTGCGCCACCAATGATGGAAAAGAAGACAATTGATATTGAAGATGAGAAATACTAGATGATGTGGACAAAACTGAGGATGAGAGAGAAGAGAAAGCAATTCACTAAAATGATAATTCTAATGATGAACTACTAAGTGTTAAGAGTGTGGGGTCTTTGAATTCATAAAAAAATATTGGTGACATAAACTACCTATTTATGATGAATAAAAAGTAGAAAATATTTATTGTTATGATACTACTTCAACTTGTTAGTATCTTACTTTGATGTTAATACGTAATTTATTATTTCATATCTTTTATTAATTTAATTATTCAATTCGGAGGATTATGCCTTGCGTCATGAATAGAAAACTCTTCAATACTCAATAGCACAATTTCAAATCATGGGTATTAACTTCCAAAATCAAGATATTGCACTTTGTAGTAACTAGTAAGCATTGGCAAATAAACAAAAGTTCATTAACCACAAGAGATAGTTGATACCATTTCATTTGATTATTGCACCAATGGTGGAGAAGGATTTCAAATCATTTAGAAGAGAATAAGTAGCCATGACACCATTGAAGAGGGGTCGATAATTAAAGAATTGAATCAAATCATTGAAAATAGGAGAAGCAAGAAAGGTAGCATCCTACATAATAGGTGGGTGGCAACAATTGCAATGTAGATGGTAGTAGGATGCAATAGGCACATGCAATGATGATTGAGGATCGAGTGCATGGAGATTGCGAGCAAATACTGGAATGCATACACCAGAGTGAGTGGACTAGAATGCAAGCAAAAGCTAGATCATAAGGGGTGATGGATCATGAGAGGCATTAGAATACGATGGGGCACTAGAATTTAAGCGGGCACTAGAATGCATTTGTTCGATCACAAGTAGGCTACATGTGTGAGAAACGAATCACATGCAAGCAAGCAAGGATGCAAACCAATAGAGCGGGTGTTGGAGAATGAGTGCAAGAAGCAAAGGCAAGGATTGGGAATGAGAGCGAAAGTAGCAATGAAGGCAAGCATTTAGCGACTGAGGTTAAGATTAATCATGCTCTTATACCATGTAAGAGGGGGAATTAATATATCTTATTCATAGAAGGCCTATCCATACATAATAAAAGAGATTAATACATTAAGCAAAGGTATAACAAAATAAAGATACTCCACAAATTAGATTTAAAATAATTTCCTAAAATAATATTTCCTATGAGCTTACTTTGCCTTATCATGTTGAGAAGAAAGATTGGTGAAAATCAATGTGTTTCACTTAAGCAAATCCTTGAAAGCTTCAATTGGGTAATCTCTCTTCATTATTGTGTATTCTATTTCAGCTTGTATTTTGTGCAATCAAGTGTAGATATCGTGTAAAATTAATTTTCCTAGTAATTGCTTTAACTCACCTCCACAGTCTTAAAGGCCTTGGGAAGGTACAAAACTTTGTAATAGGAATTATCTTTGGAAAAGCATGTTGATAATATTGTCAGATAAAGAAGTGGGTGTTTATTAGTTTAAAGGAAGAAGGTGCAACAATTTCTTGAACAATCAAGGGAATGAAGTAGAAAGTTAGCCGAATCTTAAGCGAGAAATGCTTAGGAATGGATAAGTCAATTACTGCCAAATCATATAAATATTATGAAGTCCTTTACTCTATGGTTAGATTGTCATTATTGTTCAATTACTTGCTTATTTTATTGATTTGCATGTTATGCTGTTGATCTATGCTTGAAGATGCCTATATTCTTGTTCTGAGTATACTATATATCACCTGTGCTCAGATCTTAGTACTCCAACATACGGTATTGCCTTTATAATTGTTTTATGTACACTTGCACATTTGTGTCTCTAGGTGTTTGATGATTTAAGTAACTTACAAGCTTGTGTGGTTGAGTAGATTAATGATATTTGAGCTTAATAGTGTCCGCAGTCTTTTCACCTTATATAAATAGCGTAGGACACTTGTAGATTGTTTTATTTGATTGCAAGAATGGATGCTACTATCAAGTGTGACATTGTGCTATCCATTTGAACCCCCCGTTGTGCCTTTAAGCTAACATCTATAAGATCGATTACACTCAACAGATCAAAAATTGGGAAAAAAAAAAGGGATGAACTTTGAGACAAGCATCTGGTGCTTAAAATTGCTTCCAACTAGACCTGCCGATTGTGAACGTATTCCAAAAATGAAGGAATATCAGGGTGGCGAAACTGATCATTACTGTCAGGAGCAGGACTTTTCTGATAACAAATGATATCTCCATCTTCAAGCTGTTAAAAAGGCATAGCAAACAAATTAGTCAGCAGTTTACTGAAATAAATATCTGAACGGAAAGCATTTTCAAATATTTAACCTGGCTGGATCTAAAAGTGAGCCTCTTGTCAATGTTTTCACACATAACGTTTGGTTCAAACTTGATTTCCTGAACAAATTGAGCCACAATTAAATGTAAACAAATGTATATTAAAAGGTAAGCACACACGATAGATGTACTCAATTAAATGATAGGCTAACCTCATATAGTACAATTTCCTCATTAGGTAAAAAACCAGCCATTTCATTAAGTTTTGTTAGTATATCTATAGGCTTCCCAAGTGCCTTAACAAATAGCCTTCCGACATACCTTCATAAATGAGCAACGGTGAATCGGTAAAACATATATAAATTTTATCGCAACATCAGATGCAAAAACAAATACACAAGCACCTTAGCTCTTCCTTAAAAGGATCATAAAGCTTAAAAAAAAGCAGTATGTCTTCCTTAGTTTTGTCAACTGGAGGGATAGGACTGGAATCCTAAATAAGAAAAACCAAAACAAAGGAAAAACTGAGGATCAAAATACATAGACAAGCGCAACTGCATGCGCGCACAAGCATGCGCATATGCATACATACACACAAGACTCATGCACGCACTCCCACAGACTCACACATGAATTTCATATGGAAGCAGGAGAATGTTAAAATATGCAGAGTATTATGCTATAACTTGGTGCTATATGATGGAATGTTTACTTACTGTAAGCTCTACTTCCAAGAATAGCTTTAGCTCAGCATTATTAGTTTTATTTGACACCTCTCTAAGTTGTCCAACCTACATGAAGATGTGAGTCATTAGACAAAATGTCACTTCTAGCTGAAAACCAAAAAAAAAAAAGTTTCATGTTAGCTCAGCATATATCAATCAAGAAAGAACATTAGCTTAGCAGAACTTTAATCAAATAGTAGACATAATTATGAATAAATAACAGATTACACATGACCAACAACCTTCTGATATCATCATTATATTCATTAACCTTATCCTAATTCTTTGGGATAGACCAAAAAAACTGGAGACAAAAGATAGGAACACATTATCTGCATTCTGCAATTGGCAGGAGAGAATTCTAATATTTGAAGTACTATATAAAGGTCAATTTCTTCCATTGTCTATGAAAAACTATAATGGAGCACTGGAGCATGATTCGAACAATTTATCTTCCGCTTAGATTCGTCTTTATTTTTTTGAGGAGAGTTGTGATTTGGCATCAAACGTACATGAGTGAATTGATGTGCACAGGTAATTGCTCCTCATTGTAAAATTTGGCTTAAACAAATAAAGTAGAATTATGTAAAAATTGCTTACAGGCTGTGCTTCCTCTATGGGACTTAATGGCCTATTAGGGCGGTATGTATGGTTTTGCCTCTTGGCCCACAGCCAAAATCGCTGAAATTGAACTGGAATACCCAATTCTTTGGCAATCTCCTCCTGCATGTTAATAAAATATTATAGGATGACATTGTAAACAATTATAAGGATAAATCTATTCCCGATGGCTGAAATAGAATACATCACAAAGGGTCATACGGCAAACAGTGATTTAAGTCGTGTATTTCTAGATGTACCAGTTCATTAGTGCTAGAAGAATGTACTAAAGAAAAAAAAAAGATTAAAAGTTCTAAATACAAGCACTAAGGCATCAATGCTATTTGTGTTGAGGCGTATGGAATACAATCGCCCCTATGTTTAATTAAGATGGACAACTGTTCCTCAAGTGCATTTGCTATAATTATGAGGTCCTGGATAGGGTAGATATTTTCATTGTGCTTTTCCTCACACATCAAAATAGTCAAGTAAATGCAGGAATTTTGAGTGTAAAGTGCACGCAGGAATTTTGAGTGTAAAGTGCATGCAGGAATTTCGAAAATTCGGGCATTTGGATGGCTGCATTTCAAATGCAAAGCATTTTAGGACTGTAATTGAAATTTACTCTCTCTTTCATTTAAGTGTATTTTGAATTTGATCGTTTTGAGTGAATCCCAAATACATGGCATGGGTACAAATGATGTTGGCCACCCATCGCCATTGTCGACGACCTCCAGCTACCATTGCTAGTTGACCTCCACCGACAGACACCACCAGACGTAGTCACGCCAACTACGGCCATCATCGAAGCCACCGTCAACCACCTTCGGCCACTAGCCTCATTGTGCCACCTCTATCAACTATTTTTCTAAATGAACTGCTATTTTACTTTACAATTCTTCACTTCAAACCAAACCAAAAAAAATAAACTCCTACATTTATAGTGTACTCAACCAAACAACTCAAAAGTATTTTCAATATACTACTTTTAGTTTACATTGTATTTTTTTCATCAAACGAAACAACCCCTAAGAAATTAAGTTTGAATGCATTACCAAATGAAGTCTAAGCTTTACATTAGGGGAATTGAGTAAAACCCTAAATCCAAAAAAATGCAAGAGGCATTTATCTGCTTTTTTCCCTGTTTTCCTTGTTTTAACAGACAAAGAAACATATATTTCAACCATTAGAAAAATACCAATTGATAACTGCTATAGCCATTCAAAGGACAGGTCGACGGTTAGTGATCCCGTAAAAATAAAAATAAACAAGACATTTTACTTCCCTGTTCTTCATTATTTTAATGATCAAAAGAGTATTCCAACTTCAAATAAAGTGACAAAGGAAACTCTTTTTAACACCCAAAGGAGAAGCCAGGGGTTCAAATACCCTGCAAGAGTATTCCATAAAGAAAGAGAAATCAATCTAGCAATTTTCTTATCGATTAGATTAATAAAATGCTTAGCATTATTATTTCTAATTCAGACAAAGAAGGATAAGAAAAAGTGTAAAATCAAGGAGAGGGGTTATTAACTTTTAAAAGTTTCAACGCAGAGACAAGTAGTACCACAGTGCATGCTAAGTTCAATTACAAGTCTCTTTAGCCCCATGGATAGACAAGTACGATTATATGATTGCAAAAAATTTCATTAACTGACAAAAGCCACCACTATTTTTTCCATAATTGTTAAGAAAAAGAGAAACTAACCATCCTCATCTGAATCAACAAGTTTCTTATCTACCGCCTATTTGCATTAGGTATTTACATTTGCATATCAAAAGGAAGTTAAGTATTTGTTGTTGGAGAAATTTTGTCATCCTCAACGGATTGAGATATTTTATGATCGAGCACGGCATAGAAAATAATATATTATCCCGAAGGATAAAAATATTATTTCGCTATGGACTCAATAACAAAACTCACTATTTTAATTTTAACAAAGATTTTTCCCTATTCAATATTTGGTTGAATAGGGTTTATTTTATTATTTTATTATGGGATACAGATGCCCTAAAAGAGCAACTCCTATGATTAATTACATCTCAAGCATTTGTTACTTGAGAACACTTTTGATTAAACTAGTGATTTCTTTTTTAGTCATCAAAATATTAGCGAATATCATTTTGAAATTTGTGAAATTTTTTTTCAAAAATTTGGCCGCTGAAAATTTCAAGGGAGATATGATCAACTTAAAATCCGAATTTTGGAATGGAAGCCAAAGGAATGAAATATAAAAGTACTTGATTATGACTTATGAGGAAACTCAAAGGCACTCAAACTATTTTATGTTAGGCTTTACATCTGCACTCAAACTATTTTATGTTAGGCTTTACATTTTAAAATTAGATTTTTTTTGTTCAAGTTGATCAATTTGATTTAGAATGTTGAGGCTTACATTCCAACAACACATGTTGAAGAAAATACCTGGAAAGTGAGAGCTTATGAAGTGACTAAAGTCAACAACGGCCTCGAATCCTAGAACTAAGGTGAGGACAACTGAGGACTACTGAGAGGTAATGCCTCGAACATAAGTTTAACAAGGTGCAAGGGACTTACAAACTATACCTCACATGAGGCATAGTCAGTCGGGCATCTGAATTTAAATCCCAGTCTGGAAAGGGCTACCAGGTAAACCCACCTAACCGCTTTTAAAACTATGTAGTCCAATCTCAATATATATGAAGAGTATGGAATATTATTTTAATTTAGAAGATAGAACTTACAACTTGGCTTTTAGGACAAGATGTCTGACCATATGGGCATACATATGCTGACTCACTAAAATGTAGATTTTTGTTATATGATCCTTAAGTGACGGCTTTCTCATTGTGACACACTGGACATGATAATCATTTTAACTTTGAAAACTTAGCTCCTTAGGAGCGATGCAAATTTTTCTTTTATTTAAAAAATGGTGATTCATATGGTTGATTTTAAATTGCTTAAATTTTAATGGGTAAAAAAATTAGCTTTATCCTAAGAGCCTACCGCATAACAAAAGTCCAGGCCACCCCCAAACAAAAACAAATGAAGAAACATAAGAAAAAGCAAGCATTTCTAATGCGCACTCAGTAAACAATCAAAACATGCTTATATATATATATATAATCAAAAAACAAAAATGTAAGTTGTAAAGGCCAAATTATTACAATCATTGTTGGCAGTTGAATTGTCTGACATTACACAACCCAGTCAAATTATTACATATTCCGCTTATGGGGTTTTTAAGCTTTGGCTTTTAGGTGGGTCTTGGGCTTCACCTATGGTAGGCTCATCCTTCTGATCCACCTCTCCTATATTTGTATCCCATAGGCTTAAATACATATCCTAAGTCTAACAAATATATTTTTAAAATGCAAAAAGACTCGAGTCTGCAAAATAGGAAAATGATTAGGAGCAGTTTATATGGCAAAACAATCATCACAGAATTGCCCAGCACTTAAAGCGTCAAGCCATATTTTTATCATATCGGTCATGCCTCCTTTGGAGATTTTAAGCAGCGCCTGCAAGCAAACATTATTAGAATAATCATAACTTACTGCACCCTTTTTGGACATGGCCACCTGCAGAAGAAACAAATATGTCTCTATCCTATCCACTTAAGGGCAAGTGCTCACAATGCAGACAATCCAATAACATCACACCATAGCATCAACCACATGCAGAAAAAGAAAAATCTCAATCCTAGTAAGCCTAAGGTTGTGCAGCTAAGTGTGTGTCGGCTATGTGGTATGTCACACTACAAGTGGTGTCTTATTTTATTAAGAAATATAATATGTTTAATCTTAATTCAGGGGTGGTTTCACTTTAAGTTGTTTATGACTTAAAGATTTTATTTAATTTTTATTTGTTTCATATTTAGGAGAGTTATGAAAAACCCATAAAGCAGCCACTACTTGCTTTGAGGTAAGCATGCTACTTATGGAATCTTAAGATTTAATGATGTAGGAATCTGACCTATCGAGTAGGATGATTTATCATTGAATCAAAGAGACCTAGGTGATTTTTTTTAATAATTTTGAGGTTCTCTTAATATTTGGATACGAGAGGAGTGTCTACCTAATAGAGTAAGGTAGACATGCCTAAGGGTTTATGTTAAAGCTTTGTGAAATTTACCAAATAAGAAAAGGTGAACTTCAATAGATAGAGACTCCTAAATGACATCTAAAGGTTATGTTTTAAATGTCATAAGAGGAGGAGATCACTTGTTTTGTTAAGTGAAGGGCTACTTAGAGTGTAGGGTCTAAGTAGAAGTTTTACCTACTTGATTAGAGGTCAAATAGGTGAGGGTGGATAACTCAAAGTTTTAAAGCTAAGAGTTGGAAGTCTTCTAAGGCTTTTGGGGCCGATAAAAGTGAGAAAGAGTTGCAGTTTTGGGACAACAAGTCAAGGCGTTATCATTAAATTTTGTGTTAAATGATATAAGCTTAGTTTGCTAAAAAAATAGGTAGAGAAAACATAGGAGGATGATATGTAAGTGTGGTTACAAATCATGCAGAGTTCCTTTGAACTTTTGGGTATTCAAAGGAGAGAGTTTACTCTCTTAATGTCGATTAGGAGAATGAATATGAGGCATGATTGAAGTTCCTATGCTTAGCTACAACTCCCATAAATTCCTTGAAAGTCATTTGGAAACTTTCATGTAGGTTTAGAGAAGAAACAAGCAAGGAGATGGGATGATTTCCTATGGCTCTTAGGCTAAGGAATGTTAGAGGTTCCCTACAATTTTTGGCTTGTAGGAAAGAGAGGAGAAAATACAACTTAGGGGTTGCAAATTCATGAATGTTCTTTGACCATTTGGTATTCAAAGAAAGATGTACACTCTCCTAATTTGTGTTAGAAGAATAAGAGGAAGCTAAGGCTTGAATTCTTATGCTTAAATGAAATTATTTGTTGATTTTGGTTCAACAAATGAATTGGATGGGTGTAAACTTCCACAACTTTGAGGTTGGGGGAGAGAACGAGGGAGCCCATAGGTTTTGAGCTAAGGAAGTCAAAGATCTACAATTTTTTTGGCTTTGTAGAAGAGGGAGAAGAAAATACAACTTAGGGGTTGCAAATTCATGAATGAATCATTGAATTTTGTCTTCAATGAGGTGTAATTATCTATCTAAGTTGGGTTAGGTAGATGTGAGAGGGTGATATATAAATTTGGATTACAAATCACAAGGGGTTTCTTTGATCTTTTGGATGTTCAAAGAAAGATGTTCATTCACCTAACTTGGGTTAAATGAATGAGAGGATTTCCTACAACCTTTGAGTTGTAGAAAGAGAGAAACAATGTGCAACTTATGGGTTGCAAATTGGAAGATGGATCATTGAATTTTGTCATCAATGAAGCATGATTATCTATCCTAAACCATAAACCCTAAACCCTAGGAGTATGCATGCGGTGATTCATCATTTTTAGGAGTTCTATCATATGCTTAAGTTACCTATCATTGCCCTTAACCAATCAACTTGCAAGTTGCATCAAACATGTTTAATAAATTCCAATGTGTGATGGGGTGTAATATATGAGCTCTTGAAAGCCATAGAACACTCCACCTTTGTTTTACAACCATTTACAAATTTAGTGAACATGCTTGTGATTTTGCAAATTTTGGACATGCAACAATCATAGCAAGTGACTCACAACATACATGTGTTTTGATTCATGTTAAAATAGGAGACGTACATCTAAAGCTTTAAGAAGATTTCCAATCAATTTTGGCATGATTGGGTTTGTTAAAAGCATGAAGATGAGTTTCCAATTTAAGGAATTTTGTAAATTAGACAAATTGATTAACCTCTTTTTCGCCACGGGGTACATTTTAGAGATGAATTCAATTAATTACTTAGCCATGGGCCTTATAATGTAGACCTTTGAGGGTCTATGCAAGATCCATGACAAGACAAGCTCTCCAAATAAGTGAATTCTCTCTAGCATTTGCCAAAAGAAAGACAAAGGCTCATAAATGCAAATCCCCAAGCAAATGCAAACTCCCACACTTGAAACACACACATTGACATTTGACTTGGAAGCAAATAACAATGCGAGCCTATGGTTTGATTATAGGCGACAGCTAGGTAGATAACAGAATGCATTGTATGCAAGATAGGGGCGTTGGACACGAGTCCAACAACCCGGCGCCTCGCCGCCATCCTCTTTTTGGCTCTCACATGAGAGCAAATTGTAGGAAATCATCGGATTTTAACAATTTTACTAGGACAGCGGACATTTGGGTTTTCTTGGGATTTTAGAAAACAAAGTGCCTGGTTTCTAGGAAAATAAGGGTTTGGAAACGTCAATCACACAACCAATGGCTACGAGACCTAGGGATTTCCTAAGTTTTGAAGAGTTTTATCTCGCCAGGTCAAACCACAATGCAAACAAGTATCCTCTCGCCTTCAAAAGAGGGAGGAGGAAGAATGTGTTTGCTGTCCAAGCTGCTCCAAATGTTGTCTCAGCTGTCACGAACATGCCAGAGCTAGTTTGAGAGAAAGGAGGAGTTTCCTACAATGGGTAGTCGGCCTCCAAACGCCTCAACAGCTACACCACTTCACGTCCTTCCACTTGACGGGGAGAAAAACAATAATACAAAGAACTTTTGCTTCTCGGGTGAGGGAACAGAAAGATAATAACAAGAGAAATCCTCCTTCTCAGCCTAGGGAAGAAGAAAACAGCAAAAATCTTTCCCTTTGTTCTTCAAGATCGCTCGGATGAGATGTCCAGATGCTAGATTCAGTTGAGATGAAAGCATTAATAGGAAGAGCAAGCCCTACGGTCACTCGATCATCCCAAACGCACGCAAGAAACCACAGAGAAGTCGAGACACTCTTCGTTGTGTTCGACATGGCCTTAGATGCGCACAGAGGGGTTAGGTTCAACACGCAGGCACGGACAAAGAGCCGGCACGCAGGTCCGGCTTTAGCCCAGACGCATGCACACAGGTCGCACGCCTCTCATCTTGGCTCGATTCCCTCCCAAACGCATGAAGAGCTGCTCGGCTCCTGGTCTCTCGCTCCTTGCTCGGACGGCTAGGGACGCACGAATCACCTGAAGCACACGCAACGAAGAAGCCTCTCACTGCTCTCTCTGGCTTCTCTCGACCGAACGGGAATCACACCAACCGAAGGAGCCCTCCCTCACTCGAATATGCCCTCCAGGTGCGAATACGTAGGAAGCCGTTGAATAGGCCCTCTCCCACTCTCTCTATACACGGAAACGAGAGTTTGTCATTGAATCCCGCTAAAAGAAGCCCAAATCTGCTTCGAAATGGGGAAGTCAAGCGACTAAGGAACAGAAGAACGACAGACTTTGAATTTCAACGAAATCAGAGCCGTTGGACGGATTTCCTGATTTGGGGAAAGATTTGAAATGATCAGAAAGTCAATTGGACTTTAATTGAACCAATTGGACTAAAATTGAGAACTCAAATCAGACTCGATTTGGGTAGAATCGAGTCCAATTTGGCTCGATCGAGTCAATTTGATGAAATTAACCTCGAATTGGCGCTGATTTGAGTCGAATTGGGGTTCAACAAGGCTTGACGGGCTGATTTGTATTGATCGGGTTTGATCGAACCTGATCAGGTCCGATTTGATTCGATTTGGGTCGAGTCGACACGAAAATTGCATCAACATTTGCATTTCAAAAAGAAGCTATTTGCATTTCAAAGAACAATGTTGCACCAGGAATGCCAAGTGGTCCTCATGCAAGCATTCCACAGAATCGCAAGTAGCTTCTTATCCACCAAACATTGGTGTTGGTACCAGCTTCATTCAACACCATAGCATAATGAGAAAAAAGTTAACGTACAAATGCATTAAAAGGAGTATCAATAAGCACAAATAAGGCATACTGGATAACCATCATCTAACCTATTTGAAGCTATTCAAAAAAAGTATTAAGTGTCTCTTGAAATGCAGTCTTTAAAGGAATGACACAAAAGAAAACACTTTATTAGTAATTTTCTAGGGTACACTAACCATGAGATCGAGAACAGAATATAAATCAATCAACAATATTTACCAAACCGTCATGTAGCGCAACTTTTGTAATACCAAAAATTTTAAAAAGTTCAGATGAAAATTTCTCAAAAAAAAGTTATACCTAAATTTTCACATCTCCCAAAAATTTATGAAACTATTTTTATAAAATTCTACATTTTATTCTTATTATTTTGAAATGTAGAGGTATATATAAAAAATAAATTAATTAGCATTTATAAATTAATTGTCTAATTAAATAAAATTTCTTAAGATATTTAATGTTACTAAAGAGCTTATAGGATAGTTTAATTATATAACTGATCAATTAGTGTACAAATAACCTTATCCTAAACTTTATCTGTTCCAACCCTATATCCCAAACTACAACAACTGGAGGCATGCGAGCTGGAGCCGTGAGCTGGAACAAAATATTATGAGAGCTCGAGTAAGAAGAAAACAGAGAAAAAATGAGAAGGAAAGGAAAGCAAAAGAAGAAAGGATGAAAGAGAGAAGAAGAAGAAGAAGAAGAAGAAGAAAAGAGAGGAGAAGGGAGGGACTCTAGGTGTAGGAAAATAGAAAAGTAGAGGAGGCTAGCACAACAAACCGGAGGCAGAAAAGAAAAAAAGAAAAAAAAAAGAAGGAAAAATAAATAAAAATGAGGAAAGAAGGAAAGGAGAAGAAAAAGGAAAGAAGAGGAAGAAAAGGAAAAAAAGTGGGAAGAGGCGAATTCAACAATTTCAGTTAGAATCCTATTTTCATATTTTCTTCCACAAATTAAATTTTGGAATTGAATTTATAGGATTAAAGGTCTAAATGTGGATAAATTAATTTGAGGAAAATATTTTATTTAAAATTAATTGATTTAGTTTCAATGTAAAAGTAAGAATTTATAAATTGAGAAAATTATGGTAATCAGATTGCTTACGAAAGGACAAGACGTCGAGGTGATAGAAATAAAAAAAAAATCTCAAAGATCTTATAATTCAGTTGAATTACTCAATCCCTATTATAGGGAGCAAATTATTCTTAGGTACACTATAATTAATCTATATAAATCCATTGAATGCATGCAAGTAGATATTCTTCATATTGATCATTACATATTCACATCAACAAGTCTAATACATTTTATGAAATCACCTTTTAAAATGAATTCAAGGTATTTTTATTTAGCTCAATTCATAAGATTATGTGATAGAATATAATATTTATTTAAACATATAGAGGTTGACTGTTACATATCATGTTTACCTTGACACATATAAAACATATTAATTGAAAACAGGTGAGCATTAATGCAAAGAAATTCAAAATATCAATGATAATGAGATTAAGTTAGAAGAAATCAATGAAAATTCACGTATGCGATAGGTTGGTATACTATAATGGCCTGAGCAAGAAGAGGCCAAAGCTCTGACGAGAACCTCATTAGAGATATAAAAAGAAATTCCTGATTATTGATATTGGAAAATTGGATCAAGGGGCTATGATGCACAGACACGGATACGATACGACACGGACATGGGACACATCAATTATTGAAAATATAGGATACGGACACGGGTTGAACACGATATTATACTTTTTATATTTTAAAAATAGTGTATAAAAAGTAAATAAATATAATTTTAAAAATACTAAATCATTTAACTAGAATTTATGCTTAAAATGATTAATATTAGGATGTTGAGAGTCGGTCATCGATGTCGTTTATTAGTCATCGAGAGAGGAGATGAAAATACCTTCACTGCCAAAGAGAAATTAAAATGAGAACATTCGAAGAATAGGGTATTAAGTGTGGGCGATTAATTTAGTGTTGTAGATAGGAAATAATAAATTTAATTTTTATATTTTAAATAAGTAAAAATTTTAAATGCAAGAAATTATATTTAAAAAAATTCATAAAATATTTAAGATACGCATGTCCAATTTGTATTTAATATATTTTTTTAATCGAACATGTTTTCAGCGTGTCCGACACATGTTGGAGGAGTGTCGAATGCGTGTCATGTCGGATACGTGTCGGACACTGCACGCCTCTTTGAGGAGAAGTGTCGGTGCATCATAGTCGAGAGGATGTTGACCCTGACTTTTGATACTAGAAAGTTGGAATAGCCCAACCTATATCGAGGGGTTGTGGATGAATTCAATGCAAGCTTCTATCAATAGTTATTATGGCTAATGAGCTAGGTGACGACCTAAAGATATGAAGGGACCAAAGCCAATATAAGCATTATATGACATGTCAAAGAAATCGATGATTAATAATGAAAATAAAACATGGAAGTAGCAAGAAACTTCATACCAAAAATTGATAAATAGGGTGCACCTCATGATTGAACCCTTGATAAATTTACTTCATGTTCCTATAGATGTTCATGCTCCTTGTTTAAAAGGTTGCTTTTATTTATTTAAAAAACAAAGCAAGTTTTCTTTAAAGTTTATTAATACACTAAACTAGTTATATCTATAACCAAAAATGTTCATATTAATTCAAAAGGCCATCATATATATTACTACTTCTTTCTTGTATATTTGAATCTTATATTAGAATTATTTACCTCGCTAAGCATTTAGTTCATCAGATATTACGATAGCTTTTTCATGAAAAGGAAAAGAGTAGGTGGGACCCCATAAGCAGGTGACTCAACTTATCTTGTACCATAATATTATGGATGATGTACAGTTTTGGAATGTAAAATAGAAAAGGATGTATATAATATAAATTAAAGACTTCTTACATGTATAAATTTTCTATTAAATTATTAGAAGTTTTGTAGTCTACTTTGATGATTTATTTTATACATACTTTCATAACAATGAGTATGACGAATTTACTAAAAGATGAGAGACATTTTATGATGATCTAGCTAAATTATTTTTCACTCATTCAATCCCGATTAGTAACGTCAGTATAGGTGTTAGTGGGACAGTCTAAATTGATCGTTTCTATTATACCTCATGGTTGACTGGAGGTTTGAAATGAGGCGTGATAAATTTCCATATCATGTACAAGAGAATATCAAAGGTAAGGACAGGTGCTAGAGAAAATAGATTGATAGACAGTAGAGCACTGGAGTTTTGCCCAAAACCAACACATATGCATGAAGCTTTAATCACAAGAGATTGGAGGTTTATAAACCCCTCATACACAGCTCTTTCACATTAAAATGTGGTCAAAATAATTTAACATAACATGACTAGTATTCTTTTCTCAATAAGCAATGTCAGCACTATCCATTGCAAATAAAGGAAATTTTTTCTAGTAAACCAACAAAAGTAAATTTACAGTACCGCATTTTAGCTGGAAGGAGAAAAGAATGAAACAAATGTAGGCAATTATGAAAATATGTTAAGATTCAAATTCATACTCAAACACACCAATCAGCAATAATTATGAATGCATTTAATTAACCAGATGGATTGGTGCAACTCTTTTTAACTTCCCAGTGATGATTACCAGAAAAGACGCATTACCTTGAAAGCCTTAAAAGGTGTTTGTTTTTGAATTCGGAAGCTGCAAACCTTTTCATGATCCACCAAATCAAAATAAATATCCCTTCCTATGTGTTGAGTTAAATCTTCATCTCGAGCAACCTAGATGCACAATGAGATGAAAAACAAGAGTTAAGGGCAATTGTAATCTTGACGTAAAGGCTGACAGATCAGCATCAGCAATTGTTGCTTAAACATATAAAGACCTTTATGATAGTATAAAGGTGAGCCTCTGATTTTTCCTTCTTCTTGTGCTCCTTCACTTCTTTCTCTTTCTTTAATCTAATCTGAAAAAAATGATATCAAAGTTATATTCGTTTCTTCTGCAAGAAAGCAAAAAAATAACTAACAAATTTTGCAATTAGCCTACCCTAAGGTGTTCTGCAATGTCTTTTTCATCCACACCGCAAATTATTTTGTCCTTATCACTCTCACGAATGTAGACAAGCATGTACGCGTTAGAATACTTTGTAAACTTAAATGGTGCGTTGTTGAAACCTGGATTCAGCTGCGGCAACTATTGACGGAGAGAAAAAAAATGAGGATGAAAGGAAAGAGTAACACATGAGGTAACAATCTAGACAGGAAAAATAAGTCACCTCTTCTTCACCGCCATACTGTTCCTCCAGGGCTCTCTTCATCTCTTCTTTTGTCACACGCTCATCATCAAACTTGAACCTGCATAAAACTAAATTATGTTCCGACTCAATTTTAACAGCCATTCCACAGCCCAAGGAACACGTAGGATTAATGGCAAGTATCATTTTAACCCCAAGGCATGTTAAAGTGGTTTGACAAATTAAGAAAATAAAGGCTAGTCAATTGCAAAAGCAATGGTAGAAACATTTATCAGTTGTTAGCTAAGCCTACCAAAAACATTCATTCATAAATAATTGCATGAATAGAACATTCTTATTTTGCTGAACTATTGCATTACATAATATAGAGGAACATGCAAAAAAAACGATAGCTGCTTTCAGGCCAACAAGAATTGAATTCAAACAATGGAGTATATTTACACTTGATAGAAGCTATAATAAATATAGTGATAGAAAACATTTGTCAATCTCCAAATTATATTGGCTGAATTTGAATTTCAGCAAAGCGCGAAACCAGAAAGTGGAAGAATTTGATGAAAACACAAGTGGAAAAACAAGTAAATTGATAATAGTAGGTAAAAAGCACACAGGATACAATGGATCTTCAATCGGAGAGGAAGATCCGCCTCTCCCAACTCTCTAGACGCCGCTAGAGCCCAAAACAACGAAGAATAATCATAATTCAACAAGATACTCCATACCCTAACCCTAGGAAAACATACAATCCAAAAGGAAATCTCTAAACAGCCTCTACTTTAAATTTTTCCTCCTAAACCCCCTCTAATTTCTTCCTAATGGGAGCTGCTGGGCCCCACGGTTTGGGTGGCAACAAGGGAGGGTGGAACTCTGTTCCTCCTCTTGTAGATATGAACGGGTCCAATGTGGACCGGCTGAACCGGTCCAATGACCGGTTTAACAATACCCGCCTCCCAAAGACCCACCTTGCATGTCCTCAAGGTGAAAAGATGAAAAATGATGCTTCACTCTCTCATATGGTTCCCATGTGGCATCATAGTCTGGTAGGTTCTTCTATTCAATCAGCACTTCCTTGATCCCTCCTTTGCCCTGTCATACCCCTTTCAACTCCAGTGATTCTAATACTACCTCCAGATCCTCCGTCAATGTCGCCAGTAACTCCAAACTATCTGTATAATCCCCAATAGCTCTCCTCAACTAGGAGACGCGGAACACTGGGTGTATGATAGCGAACGGGGGTAGCCTCAATCGGTAAGCCACAGCTCCGACTCTCTCCACTATCTCATAAGGGCCAAAGTACTTTGGTGCCAGCTTTTCATTTCTCCTGTTCTCTACTGTCCTCTTTATGTAAGGATGAAGCTTCAAATATTCCCTCTCTCCTATCTCAAACTGGATGTCCTTCCTATACCCATCTGCCTGCTTTTTCATGATCAGTTGAGCCCCAAGCAGATTCCTTTTTAATTCCTCCAACAGCCTATCCCGCTCTTCCAAGTATTGTTCCACAGAAGAAACTAGAGTGCTACTCTACCCAAAATGCATCAGGTGAGATGATCCCTCCCATATAACACCTTAAAGGGAGTCAAATGTGAAGCAGAAATAATATGAAGTATATTGTACCAGTACTTCGCTCATGGTAGCCACTTGGCCCAAAGTCGAGGGGTCTCTGAAACAAAGCATCGTAGGTAAGTCTCCAAACTCCTGTTAACCTCCTCTATCTGCCCATCTGTCTAAGAGTGGTAAGAGGTGCTGCTCTTAATTATTGTTTCCTGCAGCCAGAACAAATTCCTCTAAAACTGACTGAGGAACACTTTATCTTGGTTGAACATTATAGACTCCAGTATCCCGTGCAATTTGACCACATCTCTGATAAATGTTGTTGCCACTACACTGATGTGTAGGAAAATCATAGGGGGATGAAATGAGCATACTTTCTCAACCTGTCAACTACCACCAAAATTATTGTAAACCCCTAAGATCGAGGTAACCCATCTATAAAGTCCATGGTGACTTCCTCCCATACCCTGTCTAGTAGAGCTAGGGGTTGGAGTAACTCTCTCGGAGCCATATCCATGTACTTATTCTATTAGCATGCCTCACATCTAGCTGTCATCTCTTCAACATCCTTGTGCATCCCTTTCCAACATAACTCTGCGGTCAATCTCATGTATGTCTTCTGCACACCAGAATGACCCCCCGCTTCCATAGAACTTCTATAACATGTGTGGAATATGAACCAAAGTCCGAGGCAACAAAAATCTCCCCTAGTACAGTAGTCTTTCCCCCTTAAGGGAATAGTCAGGATGGTTATTCTTATCCTTCAACAGATCTGCTCTAATCCTTCTCAACTCCTCATCCTACACACTCTTGTCTTTAATAGCCTCCCAATCCATCATCAGTGTCATCGATATGGCTAACTCCTGGAGCTCTCCCATGCATCTGGATAAGGCATCAGCCGCCTCGTTCTCTAACCTGAGCCCATACTAGATCTCAAAGTCATAGCACAACAACTTTAACAGTCACATCTAATGCTCCTCGGTCATCATTCTTTGATTTAACAGATACTTCAAGTTCCTCTGGTATGTTCTGACAATGAAATGTCGACCCAATAAGTAGAGCCGCCATTTCTGAATAGCCAACATGATCACCATCAACTCCCTTTCGGAGACTAACTTTAGTCTAGCTCTGGCTGTCAAAACCTGACTTAAGTAAGCTATGGGCCTGTGATTCTGTATGAGCACCGCCCCCAACCCATATCTTGAAGTGTCAATCTCTACCACAAATATCAAGCTAAAATCTAATAGGGCAAACACAGGTACCGTGGTCATGGCTTTTTTTCAATCTCTCAAAGGCCTGGGTAGTTGCCTCTTCCCACAAAAAACAATCCTTCTTCAGTTATTCTGCCAAATGCCAGGCTATGGAGTTGTATCCCCTTACAAATCTCCTGTAGTACCCGGTCAATCCTAGGAAACCCCTCAACTCTCTTAGATTCCTAGGTAGAGGCCATTTCAGCATTGTCTCAATCTTGGCCTGATCAGCAACCACTCCCTCCTGGGATATCACGTGCCCCAAGTACTCCACACTGGCCTGTGCAAAACAATACTTCTTCAGGTTGGCCCTCAACTGTTGCTCCTGTAAGACTCCTAAGTCCACCCTCAAGTGCTCCAAATGCTCCTCCTTAGACCTGCTGTACACTAGGATGTCGTCAAAGAAGACCAGTACAAACTTTTAAAGGTATGGTCGGAATACTCTGTTCATTAGTGATTGGAAAGTAGAAGGGGCGTTTGTGAGGCCGAACGACATCACTAAGAACTCGTAATGCCCCTCATGCATCCTGAAAGCAATCTTAGGGACATCTTCCTCCCTCATCCTGATCTGATGGTATCTTGACTTTAGATCCATCTTGGTGAACACCACTGCTCTACACAGCTCATCCAATAGCTCATTGATCACCGGTATGGAAAACTTGTCTAGTACATTCTCCTTATTTAGGGCCCGATAATCAATGCGGAACCTCCAGCTCCAATCCTTCTTCTTGACCAGCAATATTAGGCTAGAAAAAGGACTCACAATCAGCCTGATGATCCCCGCCTCCAACATCTCCTAAATCAGCTTCTCAATCTCGTCCTTCTGAATTTGAGAGTAGCAGTACGGTTGAACACTAATTGGTGGCATCCCCTCTCCTTAAGATGATGGCATGCTCCTGCTTTATCGGCGGTGGTAAGCCTTATGGTGGCTAAAAGACCCTATTAAACTGTTGTATGAGTGGTTATACTGAAAAAGGAATGTCCCCCTCCTCCAGTCTGATCCCTTTTAAGCACTGCAATTCCGCTAGAAATTCTCCTCCCACCTCCTGTATGGTCATCACCATGATTTTGAGAGACACAATGGCTTTGAACAACCCTGCATCTCGTCGGATCACCACTCTTCTTCCTTCCACCACTAGTTCCATCGTCAGTGCTCCCCAATTGACCTTGGTATCGTCCAAGGACTGCAGCCACTTCATCCCCAGGATGACATCAGTGCTTCCTAACTCCAATAGGAGAAAATCCTCCCTTACCTAAACCCCCTCCTGTATCCAACTCTCCTACACACTCCTTTACCCATCTCCATCTTCCCAGTGCCCATCATCACCCCATAGCCCCCGGTGTCCACTAATTTCTCCCCCAATTGATCAATAACCTGATTGGAGATAAAATTATGGGTAGCCCCACTATCGATCAGCACCAACAACTCTCTGTCAGCTATTTCTACTTTCACTTTCATGGTGTGATTCAGGGTGAACCCCACCACTGGGTTTAAGGAGACTTCGGCCATGTCAAGATGCAACTCTTTCTCCTCTTCTACCGCTACCTCACTCTCACCTCCCTCCCCAGCTTCCTCATCATCACAGACAGTGAGAACCTGAAAAGTTTGGTCCTTATACATGTGCCCCGGCGTGTACCTCTCATCACATCTAAAGCACAATCCCTTTGCATGTTTCTCCTGCAGCTCCTTAGTGAGCTTCTTGAAATTTCCCCCAAATCTCCCTCTGCAGGCTTCTCCTTTGAGGCCTCACGAAGGCTTCCCAGTGTTGGCCCATTAGGAGCTAAGAACGTGGTGGTTATCCTGTATAAGCCACCTGAATTGCTGCCTCTGGCCCCTCTTTCTAGGTGCTTCTAGTCCTCCACTAACTATGCTAGCTCCATAGCCTCTCCCAAGTCACAAGGTCTCATCATTCTAACCGCTGCTCGGATCTCTGATTTGAGTCCTTCATGAAGTTCCCCTCTAACACCGTCTCAAAAAGGTGATCTAGTCAGCTAGCAAGGTACTTGAACCTCTCCCGGTACTCTACCACCGAGACATCATGTGTCATGGTGAAAAACTGCTCATAGAAGTCTTCTCCCCTGCCGATTTAGAAACGTTCCAACAAATAGTCTTTGCACTCCCTCCAGCTCCGTATGGGTCATCGCATATCCCTCCACTGGTACCAAGCCAAGGCCTTCCCTTCCAAACATAGGTCAGCTGCCATCAGCCTCTCCTTCTCCGTCAACCCATTGACGGTGAAATACCTCTCCACTTTGTAGATCCACCCATGTGCATTATCTCCCTCAAAAATGGGCATCTTCATCTTCCTCACCCTCAAATTCCCCTCGTTCCCCCTAATTCCTTCATAATTTTCCCTTCCCCACGTGGGTGGTTCTCCCCAAATATCCCGATCCTCCCTTCCACGTTCGTACCCAAACCCACCTTCAATTTCCCCCCTCCTTTCAAAATCAGCCCCCCTTCGCTCATACCCCACATACTCACATCTTTCTTCATAACTTCTACCCATCTCCTCCCTTTGAATAGGCTTGATAGTAGGTCTTCTTTCTTCTCCCTTCAAGATCTCCACATCATGGTCATCCCTCCTACTATCGAAATTGATATTCCCCCCTATCGGTACTTCTTCCTCCGATGCCGCCGTTTGGTTGTGAAGATCCAAAACATTTTTCACCATCTCTTCTAGGTTGGAGAACTTATCCTCCATGAAGGAGATTATGTCCACCACCGTTGCTTTGATTTGACTCATCTCTCCTTCAAGGTGCTCTTCCTAAGCATCCACCTTCTTGGCTACCATAGGTACTCGGATCTTGGACAGCGATAAAAAACAGGAACTATGCCCTTCAATCAGCAGAAATCAGCAATTTGGAGGGAAGAAAAATGCAGAAATCAGCAAAGGAAAGGCCCAATTTCAACCCCAAACACCGCTCTGATACCAATTTGATAGAAAATGCTTGTCAACCGCCAAATTACCTTGGCTGAATTTGAATTTCAGCAAGGCGCGAAACCAGAAAGTGGAAGAATTTAATGAAAACATAAGTGGGAAAATGAGTAATTTGATAATAGTAGGTAAAAAGCACACAAGATACAATGGATCATCAATTAAAGAGGAAGATTCATCTCTCCCAACTTTCTAGACGTCACTAGAGCCCAAAACAGCGAAGAACAATCATAATGAGCCGGTCCAATGTGGACTGGCTGGACCGGTCCAATCACCGGTCTAATAGATAGTGATCAACAAATTAATTTCACCAAAATCATGGTTTAGAACACCTTTTTGGAAAACGAGAAAGTAACATTCAAGGCAAGATTTAGCTGTATTGACCGAGAATTTGCCAAGAGAAAATATATATATTTGCAGAGATACAAACCTTAGTCATCACTTGATTTATGCCTGTGAAAGAATGTTTCAAACTAGGCGTAAGGTTTGCAAGAACTAGGGTTAAACTGACAGCACTTAGAAAGAATGAATGGAGGGGAGGATTAATAATAAATAGTAACAACAAGGCTGATGTTGTCATGAATATTTCAGAGTTATCAGGATTGTATTGTAATTGATCTGGTCAATTAGGGCATTTAGTTTGTAGCCCCGTGGAGGCTTCATCACAACGTAATGCACATTAACAATATAGTAGAAAATCAAAAGTTTTGATATTTGAAAGTAGTCAAATATTTGTATGTTAATGCATCATGTTCAAGCCACCAGGTTAAAGTGGTGTTCTTGTTTAAAGACCTAATGCAAAAAATAATTGAAAAGTATGCATACACCAAATCAAGCTGGCATAACAATTCTAGGAATTATTTGGAAGCAAGGATCTCGAAAAACATTTGAAAAAAAAGGATCTCGAAAAACATTGAAAACGCTTAATGAGATTTTTCTCAAGATCGTTCTTAAGAAAAACAAGCAATGAAAGCATGCACCATTACGGAGAATTATAGAGAAATCTCTAAGTTCAAATGACAGGACTGTTTGCAGCTTAGAAAAGAAAACATAACAATACAGCTATTATCTGCCTACCAGTGATCAGAAATAATTGGTCTGATAAAAGCATAGTAATGTCCACCATGTACACCACCACTGTGAACAAGAACGCTGCAGCATAAGCAAATAAAAAAAAAAGAGTGAGCAGGCTTCTCGGATTTGTACAGGGAAAAAAGTGTGCACAAAAAACCACATATGCCAAAACATGGAATTTAAGTTACTCCGTAGAGTCACTAACTTTGGTCAATAAAATTAAATCGTAGTGTACCACACATTCTAGCACATCAAATGTAAATCTGAATTATAGAGGGAACAGTAAAGCACCCTATAGACCCATCACACAAAAAAAATTAAGTTATTAAACAATATCTCTCAAGCAATCAGAAGGGCAAAAACAAGTGCATCTATAAGTCACTTTTTACAATAATGAGAAGCACCATTAAAAGATTGCTTTCATGGAGAGTTCCAGCCTTCCGGATGCGCTTAATAAACCATACAAAAAAATACTATTGCACATTCCATGCCAGTTTAAAAATGTTAACACCAAGGTTTAAAATTGCGTAATTGGGTATTGAGGCGTTTTTCTTTCGTGAGGCGAGGTGTAAGCCTCAATGCGTTTTGAGCCGTAAGCCTCAAAATTCAAAAATTGTGTCAAGTGAAAATAAAGGTTAAAAGTGATTTTTTTATATAATACTCAAATAATATGTTAAAGAATAACATATTAACTTTCTATTGAACTATGAAGTAACAAATTGATATACATATGAAACAAAAATTGCACAAAACGTAAAGTGACAAGTGATAAATTACATGAAATAGAATTGAAATATAAATATTACAAGAACAAAACAACATAAAATATAGGAATCACATAAAAGTATCATATAGCATTAAGTTCAGCTCCAAATTTCTTCTATCTTAGTTCCCTACTCATCCATATTCAATTCCTAAAAAAAGCTGATATAATTGGCAACAACTCAGAAATCATCTGCACTGTCATCAATGAGGGGTTTTTATTTAAGTCATTGTCATAACAAATTGATTGGCTAACTAAACTTCTTGGCTAACTAACTTAATATTTTGAAGACTAAAAAGATGCCAGATGCGTGGAGAATGAGTGTATTGATTCCTATTTATAAGAATAAAGGTGATGCACAAGATTGTGTGAATTATAGAGGAATTAAGTTAATGTGTCACACTTTAAAACTATGGTAGCGAGTTATGGAGCGTAGGCTGCGGCGTGATACTAATGTTTCTCAAAATCAATTTGGATTCATGCCTGGTAGGTCTACTATGGAAGCCATACATTTATTGAGAGGTTTGATGGAGAAATATAGGGAGAATAAGGAGGATCTACATATGATATTTATTGATTTAGAGAAAGCATATGATAAAGTTCCAAGAGAAGTGCTATGGAGAGTTCTTGAAAAGAAAGGAGTTAATAATGCTTATATTCAAATCATTAAAGATATGTATGAAGGAGCTACTACTTGTGTTCAAACACAAGGTGGTTTGACCAAGTATTTCCCTATTTCGGTTGGATTACATCAAGGATCAGCTTTAAGCCCATATCTTTTCGCGTTAGTCATGGATGTTCTCACTAGACATTTACAAGAGGATGTACCCTGGTGTATGCTTTTTGCTGATGATATTCTTCTTGTTGACAAGACTAAAGAGGGAGTTGAAGGTAAACTTGAAGTCTGGAGATCAACCTTAGAGTCTAAAGGTTTTCGCTTGAGTAGATCTAAAACTGAATATATTGAGTGTAATTTTAGCAGTAATAGACCTAGTGAGGGGATTGTGACTTTGGGCGATCAAGTCATTAATAAGAGTACACGTTTTAGATATCTTGGATCTATTGTTCAGAGTGATGGTGAAATAGATGGGGATGTTATCAGTAGAATTCAAGTTGGATGGTTGAAGTGGAGGAATGCATCGGGCTTGTTGTGTGATAGAAAAGTCCCCCTTAAACTTAAGGGAAAATTCTATAAGATGGTGGTGAGACCTGCAATGCTTTATGGTGCAGAATGTTGGCCATTAAAAGAGAAGCATAATACTAAGTTATGTGTTGCGGAGATGAGGATGCTTAGGTGGATGAGTGGATTTACTCTTAGAGACAGGATACGAAATGAGCATATACGTGAAAAGGTTGGAGTAGCTCCAGTGGAGGATAAGATTAGAGAGAGTCGCCTTAGATGGTTTGGTCACATAAAACGGCGGCCTTCGATGACCCAGTTAGGAAAGTAGAGGTATTAGATTTGACTTATGTTAAGAAAGGTAGAGGTAGACCTAAAAAGACTTGGTTAGAAAATATTAGAAATGATCTTTCTCTATTAGATTTAAACGAGAATTTGACTTTGAACCGGACACAATGGAGAAAAAGGATTCATGTTGCCGACCCCACGTAGTGGGACAAAGGCTTGTTATTGTTGTTGTTGTTGTCATAACAAATTGATATCTCCCCTGTCTCATCCTATGGAGTTCAATACCTCTAAATTTGTTTCTTCTTCATTTATTTCAATCATCTTTTTCTTTCATAAATATTTGTCATCAACATAAAGATGAGAATAATACTCCAAAATTTTTAGAGGTGGAGGTGGTGGTGGTGTGCGGCTTTCAAGTGATTCCCGACGGTGGCTACGACAAAGGCGGTGGGCAAGAGGTCGAGGTTGTTGAGAGGAAGTTGTTGCGGTTTGGGGGTGCATGAAGGTGTGATTTGTTAGTGGCTTTAGTTTAGGGTTTAGGAAAGTTTATAAAAATATATATATCGTTTGAGGCGTATACCTCACGCTAGTAAGGCGAGGCGGGTCTCAGCCAAGCCAAGGCGTAAGCCTAAAAAAAAAACTCGATGAGCTTTTCACAGGAATTGCGTTGAGGCGAGCCTCATATTGCACAATTTTAAACAATGCTACAATAGATGCTGCAACTACAAATACTTCGGTCCTTTGGTATGGGAAACACCAATTTTTCATCTCCTAAGGATTTTGTTAAATCTTGTAAGTTACAAATTTTCTGATCAATAAGCAAATTACCGCATGGCCAATAAATCAGGCTCGCTTTTTCATATTTTCACCTCCCACGCCACCAATTTGGAAAGATGGATGTCGTCAAAGTATCTATCATTATTGCAAGCCATAAACTCAAATTCTTGGATAAAGGAACTATCACAAAGTTTGCCTTTCTTTCATGCCAAAATTAGAGCCATGACAGATTTTCAGATCAGATCACAGAGAAGTGCTTACCACCAAGCCTCCTTTATGTTTTACCACCGCCAGTTTTTATTTGCCATGTAATTTCTATGGCTTGCTTCAAGAATCACAGCAAGCTGGATAAGCAGCTTGGTTCTGTTACAATCAAGGGATGTATGGCCTTTCAACAAGATTTAGGTGCTTCCTCCGCATGCAGGACATGCAACTTATCACAACTAGCAGCTTTCTTGCAAGCAGGTGCAAGAATTGCAACCATTCTAGTAAGCAAATGTCTAGCCAGCTTTCCAGTGCTGTTATAATCCAACATTATAACAGCTAACTCCATGCTATTAGGATTTTTTCGGGTAGACATATTATGCAAGTTTAAGGGATTTTTTGCTTGATAAATAGGGAAATTCATTAGAGATTTATATTTATAAATAGGAATTTTAGAGGTTGTAGTGTTGTACAAAACTTACTAAACTTAGTTTAAAATACAGTTATAGTTGGATATGTTATTTCTTTTATTGATAGGAGTCAACTCCGTCACTAAATTGGAGATTTGAACATTTCATAGAAATTATCTCCTTGAACCAGTGACGCTTGATTCTTTTAACTTCTTTCATTCATTTTTAATTATTGTTGTAACTGTTGTTACGGATGTCATGTGAATGATTTTTCTCAAATCCACTATAGTCTATTTTCAACGAGTGCACTGTTTTCAACTCAGAAGCACGACTTTATTGGTTCTTGTGTGGTATTTCTAAGAGTAATACTGCATTCAGAAGGAATATCCACACAATATAGTCTAGTTTTAAGCGAGTGTGCAGATTTCAACTTACAGCTCTAGTTTACTCTGTTGTATTTCAAATCCAATACAGTCTAGTTTTTAATGACTGCATATTCCAACTCGGAGCATGGCTTTCTTAGTTCTTATGAGTTATTTCAAATAGTATTGTTATACTCCCAAAGCACCAAAAATATATTAGTGTAAGAAAACATCATGTTAGGGAAGTCATCCATATTTAGTAGGAGGTTGCAGGCTCTAGAAACCCCATCAAGCACTATTGATTCTTGAGAGATTCTGGTTTGATATTTTGAAAGGCTGATTGGATTTATATAAAACACTACTCATATATTTTGCTCTTATAAAAGGCTACATAATCTAGTCTGGGGTTACGCATAAGAGCAATCCCTTAAGCTCTATAATGCTTTGCTTTAAATTTTGGATTACAAGAACGAAGGACAAATTACTATTGGCCCGCAAAGGATGCTAAGAGAGAAATGATGACAAACACAATCAAGATCTCATGATTCCATCATTTCCCAATTATCATGGATATTAGTCAATGTAGCCCGCGAAGACAGTCAATTTAACCTGATTGAAAAATACTTGTCATCAACCATGTGCTGTTTCATCCATGAGTGTGGGCTCCGAAAATTCGGCCCCGACCTCCCCGTTTGTTTTTCGAGGGAGTTTTAAAGGATTATGTTCCGGGGTAAATTTTGGGAAGGTAGATGGGTTTGTAGATAAGACACTACCCAGAGATTTCGCCCTCATTTTGCGAGGACTTTATGATATGAGTTCTGGTTTTCTATAGGCGCAAAGCCCCTATAGTTAATTACCCCTCCCGATAACGAGAGAGAACTTTCGATTAAGGCTAGTCGTTGATCAGATACGTAAAGATACGTCCTATCTGGCATATAGTAGCAACATGGGCTTAGAATTTGGAGAATTGATATTTAAAATTGAAAATGTCACCATCTTGTATTTAAAGCGGATGGTGGGGGAATGGATGATGGACCCAATCAAGATCCCATGGTTCTATCGTCCCGGGCCATCGTGGTCCCTAGTCTACTTAATCAGAGGAGGTAGTCAACCAGACGTGACAGAAAGAACCTTGTCGGCAGTCATGGGTTGCTTCATCTAAGGGTACCTTGTAGACCTGGGGTGAATGTTGGTCAAAGGGGGCAAATTTGAATTCACCTTGGCTAACAGAGGGCTTTGTACCCTATCAATTATATCCTATTGATTTATATCTCAAGGATTTGATGCCACTAAGGAACGTATTAACTCTGGCCATAATCATAATTTAATGGTGCCATTTGGAAGCAAAATCACTCAGTTCAAAGAGCCTCGGTCATAACCGTTTATCCTACGGTGCCATTTGACGGCAAAACCGCCGGTCAGAGGACACGTACCACGTTCTTACTGGCAGGGGATTATCTGAGAATGGATCCTAATAATATTTTCGACTAGGCATTAGCTCTTTGTTAGCTGAAGTGATATTTAAATTTGTCCACCTCAGCAAACTGTTGCGGAGGATGAATGGTTTTTGGCTTTAAGTGATTAATGGTTGAGTTTCATTTTTAAATATTTCAGATTTTGATGATTTTTGGATTTTTTGGGATTTTGAGTTTTTGGGTTTTAATGGGCATTTGAGCGAAACTTTGGAAATATTGGAATTAACCCCTCCTGTTGAGATTTTCTGTCAACACGGTCATCATCGGAGTTGAACCTTATCGAACATATCAACTTGCCGACAGAGGATTGGGTTTCGTGGGCTTTATGCCTTTATTAGTGAATTCTCTTGACTATAGGCCTTAAAGGCCTAATATGAATGTATTAAAACAAATATCTCGATCGATGTCATGATCATATATTTGTTTGATAGTTCGAGCCGTGTCGACTCTTATATATCTATGTAGAAGGATCGGGCTCGAACTTGAATTCACTTATTAACCCGCACAGCATCCCTAGATGTCATGTGTATACCAATAACACGCTCACCGAGGCCCATACGGGTGTATTGTACGCCCCCTTCTGCGTACCTATGTGCATACATATTACAGTGCATGTGTGGGTGCATTTTTGGAGATATTTAACACTGATCAGTTATTCGGGTAACTGTCATTTGAATACAGTGTTCTATTTGAAAGCTCGTATACGCCTTCTGTCCGCTTGTATACATGTTACAAATCCAGTGGCATGGCGTAGCAGTTTGTGGATTGAGCTGTTTGCTTCTTTGTACAGGTAGACTGTCGTGCACTACTTGTTGCTTCCTGTAGGTAGATTGTAATGCACTAACGAATCTCCTGCTTTGGCTCATATGATCTTGTGTTTGTTGAAAGCCTTATGTATTTGCTTGTGGATGGCACTTTGCATACATGAGAGGCTTCCTACGACGGTTTGTAGGCATTTGAATTTGCTGCATATCATCTACTCTTGCTTGCAGTTTTAGAAAACGGGGTTTCAAAGTTTTAGAATTTTATACCAGTACGGAGGGGATGACGGCGAAGTTGGCACAAGGATCAAGGCAGTATTTCCCTTATTCTTCTTCTTCTTTCTAATTAATTATAATTAAAATAATTAATTATAATTGGATTTAATTAATTATAATTAGTGTATACTAAATTAGTAATTAATTATAATTAAAAATAATTAATCATAATTGAACTTAGTTAATTATGATTAATTTATTAATAATAATTAATTAATTCTAATTAAAAATAACTAATTATAATTAAATTAAATTAATTATAACTAATTTATAATTAACAATAATTAATCAGAATTAAAAATAATTAATTATAATTAAACTTAATTAATTATAATTTATTTAAGTAAGATTTCTATTAAATCCTATAAAACAAAATTTGTACAGGATTTATGTTTAATCCTTAAGAAGATTTAGGAAACAGTAGTTAAATCCTCGATTTCTCTCTTTGCCGTCGAAAACAAATGCAAGATTTGAGCAGGATTTAAACTAAATCCTGTTTAAACAGAAGTTATGCAGGTTTTAAACAGGATTTGAGTAGGATTTAGGCTAAATCAACAAGTTAACTTCTCCATCTTCCTCTGTTTGCCTAAATCCAGGGTTTATTAAATCCTTCGGCTCGACGGTTTTATGGGATTTGGCCGAAGAAGCAAACCGATTCCGTTCGAGAAAGTTACCTTCACAACGAGCTCCCGTCGCTACTTCTAATCGGACAAGAAGGGAAAGTCGTCGAAGGAGGTAGGGATGTCGAGGTTAGAGCAGCCGGTGGGAGCTTGCGGTTCGGCTGCTAGGGCGTGGGAATGGAGGAGTTTAGGTGTTGGTTGGCTTTGGTTCAATGGGAGGAAGCGGCCGACAGGTCGGCTTGGAGTTGCGGCCACATAAGGGTGAGGAGTTTCGGCTTGAGGTGGAGAAGAGGTCGGTCGGGTAGCTTACGACACAGTGAATAGGCATGGAAGAGGTCAGGGTTTACGGCTGGGATCCAACGAGAAGGAGGCGGCTGGGTCTTGCGAAGGGAAGATGATGGGGTTGAAGCCGAGAGAAGAAGCGGAGTTCGGGACTTTGGAGTCGGAGAGCTTGCAAACTGTTTGAGAAGAAGTTATGGATGTCGTGAGGCTTGCGGGAGTTTGAATAATCGAAGCCTTTGGCTTCGTTTTGCTTGTGTTTTAAAGACAGGAAGAGTGGATCTCACGACTGCGGGAGACAAGACATAACACGGGCAGCTCTGAAACGGTGCCATTTTGAACAGGAGATGATTCTGTAGCTGCAGCCGGATTTCTGGCAAAGATATGGGATGGGCTTCAGCAGGCTTTGAGGTAAGGTAATGATTTAAAAATTTCTTTTATGTTTTCTTTTGGCATTATTATAGAGGTCAACAACGAGAAATCATAAAGATAGAAAAAAGATTGTCAAATGAATTTTGACATCTGCCTTAGCCAATAGAGAGCTCCACGCTCCATCGCATGCATCTTATATTAACAAAATATAATTAACCATAGGCTTAGCCATTATGAATCATATGGGCTTAGGCAGAACCATAATATGATAGAAATATGACACTACAACCAGGCTAATTATCCAATCAAGGGGTAGATGCACTTTCTAACAAGCGCGAGATTTTTTAAGTATGATTATATGGATGCACTTGATATGACATGAACACTTTATGAGCTTTGATCAGGGTTAAATTAACAAAATTCATGGGGGTTGCTAGATTTTTTGGGGAAGTCTTGCTACTACAACAAAAACACATTAGTCATAAAAATACACTAGAAGAATAATATTTGTTAATTATTGATAATAGAGATCAACTTCATGATTAATTTAAGAATTTTAAAAAGATGATTAAATTGTGCTTGAATATTTGATTAGGTTTAAAGTCTTAAATAAAAATTATTTGTAAAAAGATTATTATATTATCAATATATTTTTCATTAAAATCCCTCTGCAAGATATTAAAAAAGTGTTAAGCTGCAATTCAATAAAGATAATAGATAAGGATGTACATAGAACTTTTAAAGTTCGATAAATATTAAAAGTGCCCTCATGTTAGATCAATTGCAAGTTGATTAATATTTTTTAAGAAAATGCTAATATTTCATCTAAAATCTATTAAACAAACACCATATGAGAATTGTGTACTGCAAAAATTTGATGCAGAATAAATTATAGCTTCTGAACATCCTTTAAATAATGAATTAGATGCAATAAAAATTTACAATTAGAATCGATTCTACATCTGATTTTGTTAAAAATAGATCTTCATCAAAATTTATTCTAGAATAATTTAATGAACTTGAACTTATACTTAAGCAAGGGTAAACTTGAATTTGAAGCTGAACATGAGGTCATATATAAAATAAAACTTGAATTAAAGTCTAAATATACCCTTGATTTTAAATATGAACAATTCATACATGCTGAAATAGTTAAATAAACTGAAGTATATGATATTGCAACTAATGAAAATATCTTTATATCTACAAATCAAATTGATATGATTTTATTTTTAGTTCTTAATTTATTGATCTACAAATTCATTAAAAAAACTTATGTAGAAAGTAAAATTATTTGACATTAAGGCTGACAATTTAAGTCAAAACTCAAAACTTGTTCAAGGTTTGAGTTAATTTGAAATTGAATCAATAAATTTCGAGTGAAGTTATGAGTCAGTATCTTAAGACAAGCCTTGATGCAAGACTAAGCGACATAAGTCATGTAATTAGAGATTTATACTAAGAAAACATCAAAGACACCAAAATAAATATCATAAAACACTAAGAACAATAAGAAAATTTGAACTATTAGATCATGTGATAGCAAGAAACTATCAAGTAAAGGCTAAACATTAAAAATAGTTTAATCAATTTAGACTAGCTAACATGGGTTGGCACAAGCCCAACATTTAATTAAGGGACTAGTCACTAGAGTTTCTGATTACTCAAATTTAAGTAGGGTTTAGCGGATTAATCAACGCATATGAGATGATGCTACTATAGATGAAATGAGAAAATCAATATTTAATTAGATGAAGAACAAGTGGAGGGTTTGATACTTAACTCATGAATGGGATGAATGGAGTCCTTGATGAAATGTCGGCAAGTTCCTCCTTGGCTTGCCCTTGAAACCCTTGCTTTTTGTTGAATCGATGTCCTTGTTGCTTTAGAAGAAGCTAGGTTTCCTTGGAAAGGTAGAATAGTGAGCGGAAAAAAAAGTTTCAGCTATATGAGGATATGGAAGTGGAGAAGTCAGCTTGGGAGGTGAAGAGGTAGGGTTGGTTGCTTGCGAAAGAGAGAGGGCTGATGTGGCTTGCTTGGGAAGGGAAGTAGTTGGCTTGGGAAAGAGAAAAGTTAGCTTGGGAAAGGGAGAGGGCTGATGTGGCTTGCTTGGGAAGGGGAGTAGTTGTCTTGGGAAAGGGAAAAGTCAAAGTAGTTGCTTTGGGAAGAGAGAGAATTTAATGTAGCTTGCTTGGGAAGGAAAATAGTTGGCTTGGGAAAAGGAAAAGTTAAAGTGGTTGCTTTGGGAAGAGAAAAATTTAAAGCTGTTGTGGGTTCCCAAAGGTCATAATTAACTGAGATAAATGCTCAATTAATCTGAATTAATTACAAGATTGGGAAGCCTAAGAGTTTAGGGTGTTAGGGAGAAGGTGGAGGCGGGTAGAGTGGAAGGGAGGGAAGTGGTGGTGGGTTGAGGGCAGCAGGTTGCTACAGCGGTGGGGGTTGTTTGGGCGGCTAGGGAAGGAGAAGAAGAGATAGAGAGGGAGATGATATCAACCAAGAGCTCACACGCTGTTGGGTATTTCTTTGCCTTTCTCCAAAGGACTTCACACACAAACTCAACTCATCAAGAGAAGAGGAAACATATAACGAGAAATTTTATATCAAATATTCATCATCCATATAAGAGAAGAATGGGCCATATATATAGGCACCAAAACATGAAATGAACAAAAGACTAGAAGGCACTTGGCCAAACAACACAAAAGCTCCCTCAAGTGAGGGCAAAAACTAAAATAAAATAAATAACATTACATAAGTCTCCTACAACACATGAAAACTAAAATTATAAAGACTCAATCAAGGTCGTAGATCTCCGGCCTCTACGGTGATAAATCCTCTAAGCTATGATGTCCCCATCAAGCCTTTTTTTAGTTGATTTTTAGTTGACCATGGCACAATCTAACTTCGATTCAAGATGACTCTCTCTCTCTCTCTCTCTCTCTCTCTCTATATATATATATATATATGAGAACATATTTTTGCTTTCTATCAGCTACTCATGTTTAACTTTTAATTTTATTATGCATGGTATTGGTTCAAAACTCTCATCCAATGATCGCAAGCTTTTTCGTTTTAATTTTTGTTGAAAATTTGGTTCTTTGTGTCAATTGTTGGATCAAAGGCATCCTTGATCCAATGTTTCAGGTTTTGAGGTGCTGAAATCAAAGGAAAAGTTAGAGTTTCAAACTTTTTTCCTTCCCCTATTCACAATGTCCTTCTTCATTAGTATGCACTTCTTTGCCTCCGCCCGCATCACTTCAATTTTATGTCGCTTTGTATTCTCTGTCTCTACTCTCAAAAAGGCAATGCATAATAGGAGTTGATTTTGAAAGCCAAGTTCAATCCTCGTTTTGCCAGCCTTCACAATTTTTTTCTCCTTTCCACTCTCCGTTTATGTGTCACATTTCATTTACTCTCTTCTTGCTACCAAGCTTTGCAACCTCTACTCTTTAAGAAGCAAAGACAAGTTAAATGTCAAAGGGATGTATTGGTATTGACTCTTATTTACATGATGGAAAGATTTACATACATAGCACTCAAAAAATTATTATATATTTAACGTCTAAACTTTATTATTTGCATCATCCAGCACTCAGTTAGCCAAGTTAACAAAACATTGGATACTTGTATGAATCTCATCAAATGCTCATAGGGCATAAGGAAGTGGCAGATTTTATCCAACCTCACCATCTTCACAGAATCTCCAACTAAGAAACGGCCTTTGTTGACCAAGCTCCTCTAAGCTGCTAGCTAGTATACCCCGCATCCCTGCTCAAGTCACCTTGCATCCTCGCACCATGGAGAGTGGGAAAAAGATCAAGTGAGGATTAGTAATGGTGGTTCACCCGATCTGGCAAAAGCCGTAAGTTGTAAATGTGAAATCCAGCAAATAGAGCTGACGCCAGGGGCTTGGAAAAGCACCTCCAACATCGACGTGAGGGTGACGCAAGCGACAGCAATCGATAGCATATGTAGGGCAACAGAACAAGCCGCAACCAGTGTTTTTGAAGGGCAGCGAGATTGATGGCAAAGGGTGATGGAACTAACAACACAGTGACAAGATGATGGAATTGAAACAGGAGGTATTATTTTAATTTTATTTTGATGTTGAATGCTATGTATGAAAATAGTGAGATTTAGGTGTTAAATATGTAAATTCTAATATTTTGTGTGTTGTATATGTAAATCCCCCTTGAGTAATTTCATGGAATAACATATTTTTTCAATATCTTCTATGTGAGTGATACTCTCCTTCGGTTCTTTTAAATCTTTTATCCTTACTAATTATAGCATTAAATCTCTCCCTCCAGTTATGTTCTTCTTTGTTCGGTCTTTCTATATGTCCATTTATTTCTTGCCTTTTTTTAGGTTATTGATGCTTCTAGAAAAGTCAAATGAAGATCGAATGGTCATAATTAGATCAAATATTGATCACTTGATTTGATGAGATTCCTAATTGGCATGGAACCAATAGCAAAAATAAACAAACGGAAAATGAAAATTCTATGGTGGAAGTGAGGAAATTAGGTTAACATCATTTGTTTCTTGATCACGGATATCGATTTTATGTCATTTGCTTCTACAAATGCAATGGATCACAAAATAATGATACACAAAAATGAAATCAACAATTGAATAATGATGTTGATCATAATTACAAAAAACTTAAAATTACTTTTACCAAAGGTAAATAGCTTATCCATCTCATGTCACTATCAGATTTGATGATCCTTCCAAATAATAAAAACCATTTACAAGATGAGCAACATTCTGATGAGCCTGGCATATTTTGTTTTGTCTATTCATGTGTATTTTAGGCTATACATTTTATGAAATAAAAACTATTCCGTGCTTAAAAATTTGTGCAAGTAAAGTTGGTATTTTATATATTAGCTTTGGGCAAAAATTCAGCACGCACAGATAAAATTATAAGACCATAAATTTTTTATGTGGCAAACCCAAAAAGGAAAAAAAAATTTAGGCCTAGCCTAGTTTAAAAATCCACTATATAACAAGGGATACAGGAACTCTCTCTTCCACGCAATGAAGAAGATAAGAACTACTGGAGTACAAATATCTGACTTCCCCTATAAGGATTACAGAAAGTAGGTGTCTACAGATGGACAGTTAATACTCAACAATAGAGTTAGATCTTTATAAGAATCTGGAGATGGTAATAGCGATTGTTGGTGGTGGTCGTCAGTGAAAGCTGATGGTCTTTGTCGACATAGAGCACTGGTGGTGGTCGTCAGTGAAAGCTGATGGTCTTTGTCGACGGCGACAGCTAAAGAATGCAAGAGAGCTTTCTTCTTCTCTCAACTCTTGAACATCCCCTATGTAGAGAATGAGGCGCTATAGGCTTTTTGAGATGAACATTTTAATAATTTCAACCAGAATCCAAAACACTCCGTTGTACAGTTCATATCGATTCTTTTAAACATGAAGTTTAGTTCAACATTTAAGCACCTTAATGCTGTCAGAATTGAGTGATCTTGGGCTCATTGGATTCGTCTCGCCGAGCTGCTCGATGCAACTATAAACATGACAAATTTAGAGATCATATATCATCTAATTAATGTCTGAAGTTTCAAATTGTGCTTCAAGTGTTTGGTTTGATCTCATTTAGACTCGGATTAGCCCACCTTCGGTATCTTTGGTTCATATTATCAAAATATCAATTCCACTATAAATTTACTGAAATCGGAGTTCAAATGATCATGATTTTAATTCTAAAATCTTTTAAATTAAATTTTTGCCTTAAGATTCATGCTAATCATGCCAATTTTTTCTAGATATATTAAAAATAAATCAAAACATAATCAAGTTTGTTAAATGCATTCATGTCTAATCTAATTGATAAATTTGATAAAACTTAAACTCATTTTAAGTGGATTTGGAATCAAAACTTTTTGTGCCAAGCAAATCAACTCAAAAAACCTTTTGATTTTGAGTCGAGTTTGAGTTGATATGGTTTTATATCGAGTTTGACTCTAATTCAACTGATGTCAGTCCCAATAGATATATTAAAGAATTTATTAACAACAATTGTGTTCAAGAAAAATTGAAAAATAAACTTTTCATCTATCTAGTTGAATTCAATGCATAACTCATCACGATTAATATTTAAAATATTTGAATTACGTTCTTTAAAGAAGTTCTCTATCCATATAATAACATAATAAACACATATAATTTAAATCAATTATAATTTTCTATTCTACTAGTTCTCATTAAAAAATTACTTAATAAATATAATTTTCAAGTTTCTTTCACCATCTCCTCTTGAATTTAGTTATAATATATCCCATTAGAAAGCATGCAAGCATTTAGTATTGCTATTACATGCATCATATCTTGTTACATTATCAATTAGTCATACACATAATTTTCATGAGAATATTCATAGAAAAGTTATTGTTAATAATGAAAAGTATACATCTACTATAGATTTAAATAGGGGATAAGTCAAATTCAGATTAAATGACAAGATAATAATTCATCTAAACCCTCAAATAGTTTTTTTAAATGAACCCTTAAGAAATTAATTGCCAGAAAAAAAATGAGATTATGTAAAGACATGCAATGAATTGGGACAAATATGACATTAAAATTCTAGGAATTTTTTATTTAATATAATATTTATATATGTGAATTTGACTTTATATCATGAATCACAAAATTTCACATCCAATACACTATCTAAATATTGATCAAACTATCATACAAACCTTGCTATCAAAAGTTCAAAACAATAATTGGGTATGAAATTGTGCCCACTATTGATAGTTTATATTAGAGATACCTTGTGTAGTCGAGAGACAGATTTATAGATGGTTTTGATGTTTCTCAACATGAATACAATAATTATGCCCAAATTTACTTGAAATATCATGAAACAATGGTATTTTTTAAGTCAGATAGAAATGATGTAAAGCCCTCCTACAACCTCCTAATATAACCTCCTAATATCAGTGACTTATTTCTTCTCTCTATGATTCTTATTTTCAAACAAGAGGATTAGGTTGCATCTGACTTCTTATCAGCCTGCCTATCAAACTACCACTTGAAATTTATTTTTCTTATAGGATTCTACGACTATAAATCCTGCACTAGGCTTCAAGAATCATGGGTGGCTTCTATTACGATAGTGAGATGTGCATCCTTCCAAGAAGATTTGCAAGCTTCCTCTGCCATTTCAGTTGTGCACCTTCCCATCATGATTAATTACTTTTTTGCTTATCACGGCTTTCCAATGAGTTAATGTCAAACCTAAAGCCTTTCTTATGAGCAGATGTGGGACTTGCCGATTGTTTGATCAACCAATCAGCAACTAATATGTTATAAGGATTTTCCTAATAGTCCAGTTATGTAATTTTGAAGGGTTTTGTGGGTAAATAGGGAAGTCTCTATAATAGTTCAGTTACTAAAAATAGGATTCTTATGGCCTGTACAAAACTCAAATGAATTTGGTTTAAAAAAAGTTATAATTGTATATGCAGTTACTTCTACATCCGAAAGTTAACTAACCAATCTGAGTACGAGATTTGAAGATTCTAAGAAAGGTTATTTCCTCGGTAAACAGAAGACTTGATTCTTCTGAAAATACTGCATTCTTTCCTTTTGTTTTAATTCCTTGGATCCATGCTCGAAATTTTGTTATTCAATTTGATTGTGTGATTGATTTTAATAAAATCTGACATACTCTAATTTTCAATACGTTGGATTTTAATTTATTGCGCCACTTTCTTGGCCCTAAATTTCTACGAGAGATGTCAAAATGGGTTTTCTGGTCGAGTCTAGGTCCAACCCAAAATTGACCCGCCTTCAATTGATCCAATACAAACCCGACCCGATTAGACAAATGGGTCTGAAATGCAAACCCGAACCAGACCAGCCCCTAACCCGGGTTGACCCGACCCAACCCGACCCGACCCGCTGACCCGGTTGAGGACAACTACGTTGGCAAGTGCAGTCATGCGCAAGCGAGCGGGCGCGCAATTGGCAAGCAGGCGTGTGCAAGGGAGCGGGCGAGGGGGCGTGCCGCGTCATGTGCAGTGCAGTGTGGGCGAGCGAGCAACAGGGCAAGCGCAACAGCACGAGGACAACTACTTGTGACGGACCACGAACGGACGAGTGGATGCAAGCTTTATTGCGTGGGTCAGTTCAAAGTTGATTTCGAGTTGCCAGGTTGACCCAAACTCGACCCGAATTTGCAATCGAGTCAAGATTTGAAACTCAAACCCAACCCGTTCTCCAAACGAGTTGACCTGAACTCGTAATTTTCGGATCGGGTTTTTAGGTCGTGTCAAATATTGACACCCCTAATTTCTTTGTGAAGACTATTTAAACTGTTTTCAAAATTCATTTATTTTATATTTTCAGTTTGCATTGAAAACACTGAAGAGTTGTTCAAATTTAAGAATTTGTGATCTGCAAATTTTTTAATGTATTTTGCATGCTTTTTTACATCTCATAATAGTAGAACTTAAGACATCCTGCATCTCTATCTCTGCAAACAATTAAGGGGAAGAGTATTGATATTTTAAAGCACCAAGGGTGGGAAGTCATTCATTTTAGATGCAGTTCACGGTTCCTTCATAACATAGTTAAGATCTTTCAAGAGCCTACCATCAGTCAAGTTTTTGGTGATTCCCTGAAATACATTTTATTTATGATGAATTCTTTCATTAATCAACGTTATAGACTACAATGAATAAAATCACTTCAGGCAGATTTTCCATATCTAGATGAAAGCACAATTGATTCAGACAATTTTCTGCATAACGAGATTGCATAGGCATACAGTACAAAGAATAATCATGGGAAATGTATTACAAAATAAAAACTAATATAAAAACATATATGGGTACAAATCAGGAATTCAGATCTGGGAGAAATAGAATTGTATGACACAACTCATACCTGTGCAGAGTGTAAAGGTTGCGAACACTTCTGTCAGCATCAGGAGATAGATATTTTCCATTATCCCTATCAAGGTCCAGCTGTAATGGGAACTCATACCGATCATTTATCTGCACAACGAGAATATATTTTCTATTGACAAAGAGTCCAGAAATAGATCACATACACTGCACCAACAAGTGTGCGTATAATGACATTGCAAACACTAAGAAAAACATTTCAATCCATCGTAACATGCCTTCATATTCAATTTACAAGTTAGATTGCTGAGAGTCCATAATGAAGTAATAACTTCAAAAAATATTAGGATCTTTTAACCAAGTTCAGAATACATTCACACCTATACTTGCAAGAAAAATAGCCTCAACCATTGTCAAAATCTTCCTTATTCAGCAAACTAACCGCTGGTATTAATAGCTTGCAACTGCATTTATTCGCTCTGAAAATTTCGTGCATGAGTAAAAATCATGTATCCATACAGATGCATGCCTGCTACATATATGGATGTACATGTGTAGATGCTTAAACACAAGGCACAAAAAAATGCAACTACAAACTGGGTAAATAAGGGTTCTGGAAAAGAAGGGCATGTATCAAATTGTGATGAAAGAAGATTCAAGAAAAGATTGAGGCAAAACAATAACAAACAAAGATTTTATGAAAGCTGGACAAAATGTTTAGCTCCTGATTAACCATGATGCATTCTTTACTGATCCAAGTGGTATAACAGAGCCAACTGGAACACACAAAAAATAATAATAAAGTATTCTCAATTTAAAAGGTGCACTGATCAAAGGCAAGTCCGTTTTTAAGTTAATAGAGCACACCTTAACCATGTTATCCCTCATAAAATCATATTCAAAACGTTTTAGCTGGAGCTGCAAAACTGGAGGGAAATCAATGAAGAGCACTCCTTTCTTGGCATCCTGGAATTAATATGAACCACAGATAGTAGATTAAATCATCAAAATAAATAAATATTATCTAACAAATATAACAGGTCCCCCCAAAAGAAAATAATATCTAATAAGTATGTCAAACACCTATTATGTCCAAATATGGATTACAGCTAACAAACTAAATCATCAAAATTAATGTCAACCTTATGCAAAAAGAAATTTGAGAACAATAAAATGTTAAAATTTAAAAGTAATATGTGCATCAAAAGTGAAAATTATCTAATAATTATATTTTAAACACTATCTATTCCAAGAAAAACTAACAAATATATGCTCATAACCTCATCTTTTCATATCTAGCCTAACTGCAAAATTGGCACACTTCATCAATTATAAACAAGAAAGAGCAAATATCCCCACGCAAATGCATAGGAAAAGTTGTTACTTCAAAGAATTTATAGAGCCTATAGTTGAGAATCATATTGAGAACCAAGATGATTGATGAACTTTAACGTGTGCATTCTTTAGTGCACTGCCAACAAAGAATTAACAAAATAAATGAATATTATTTAAGTAGTTACAAGGAAAACAAGCTTCAGATAGTGACAATCCAGAAGAGAAAAACGAACCAATTCTATTTTAGTGATGATAATGCACAAACTGATTATTAGAATTAGGAGACATCAAAGAGTTAAGCATGCATGGACATAACCTGTTAATGCAAAAAATTAAATATTAACCAGCTAAATTAAGTAACGTAAAATTAATTTTGGAAAGAAGGCATAGACCTTGTCAGCATGGTAATTGTAAGCAAAATTGACATGTAAAACCGTTATGAAGATTAGGAATTATGGATATGACTTTGACCCCTCAATATAAAAGTATAAGTTAAACCACCCCAACCTTTCTTTTTCTTCCTTTTTTTTCACTTTAGTCCTCTTTCCTTCTCACGGTCCTGTGGTACTTGATATCCCAAATGGTCTCGTTCTCATATATGTTACTTTTGATCCTTTGTTAGATCTCAAATACTTTTATCCCTAGTCATCATCATGTGAGCTCCAAAAATTTGAGCTTTAGGGCCCCGGCCTCTCCACGTATATATTTGGTGAGAGTTTTAACAGATGAAGTTTTGGGGGAAATTTTCAGAAGGCAGATTAGATAAAGATAAGATACTACCCAGAGATTTCACTCTCTTAGCGAGGACTTTAAAATCTGCATTATGGTTTCCTATAGGCGCAAGCCACTGTAGTTAATTAACGCTTTCGATAATGAGTGAGTACTTTCAATTAAGGCTAATCGTTAAATAAATACTTAGTATCCAGCATATAGTAGCAACAATTTTATATGTAAAATTTAATATTTAAATTTAGAAATTCACTACCTTGCACTTAAAGAGGATGGTGGGAGAGAAATGATGATGAAACCGATCAAGATCCTATGGTTTCGTCATCACGGATCATCATAGTCCCTAGTCCACTTAGTCAGAGGAGGTAGTCGACCCAACCTGATTGAAGGATCCTTGTCGGCAGCCATGGATTGCTTCGTACAAGGGGACCTTGTAGATTTGGGGTTAATGTTTGCCTAAGGGACAAATTCAAGTCAACAATAACTAATAGAGGGCTTTGTGCTCTATCGATTATACCCTATAATTCATTACTCAATGGTAATAGCCATTAGGGAACATACAGGCATTTAGTCATGACCGTAGGATAGTGGCGTCGTTCGACCAAGCCACTGGATCAAAGGGTTGTGGTCATAATCATTTACCATGTGAAGTCATCCAGGCCAAGCCGCGAGTTCTTTGTGGAGCCGTCTGGCCAAACCACTGATTAGAGGACCAATCATAACTGTTTACCGCATAGAGTCGTCTGGCCAAGCTGCGAATTTTGTGGAGCCATCCGGCCAAGCCACCTATTAGAGGGAAAATGCCACATCTTTACTGACAGAGTAATATTTGAGAATGAATCTGAGTGACATTCTCAATTCAGATATTCCCTCTTAGTAAGTTAGAGTTATTCTTGAGTTTATCACCCTCATCAAACAGTTGCGGAGGGATGAGTTTTACTTTAAGTTTCGATGATTAAATTTTAATCTTAAATAGTAATATTTTGATAGACTTTGAGCTTTGAAGCTTGGCAGATCTTTGAGAATTTACCCCTCGGGTTGAGATTTACATTCAACATGACTATCATCGGGGTAACGTTGTAGTCATTTGAAAATGTTTATATTTATAGGAATTTGGAGGCATTTAAAAGGTAGAGTCTCATCCAGTCGAGATTAACTTTCAACACGGCCGTCATTGAGGAGAATTATCCTTCTCGCTACAAGCTCCCCTATTCTCCCCCTAGGCGGGCTGATTTGTTTGACACGAGCTTCTTGTCCTCGCCTGTAGGCGAGTTATTATGTGCACCACGAATTTCCTGCTTCTACTCATAGGTGAATTATAGCGTTCGTCAAAGGCCTTTTGTTGCTGCCCGTAGGTTTTTTTTTACCTGAGGAGATGATGATAAATTATTTGTAGAAGCCTCCATATTCTTTTCAAAATTTCCTTCAGCAAGCCTAGTCAAAAGAGAAGGAAAGAAATTGCCTAGCTACTAAAATCCTTGATGAACCTAATATTAGTGAAAGCAATCAGACAATTAATGCAATCTGTGAAAGTAGCATTCTCAGTTTCAGTTATGTAAGGGAGGTAATCCTTTATAATCCTCTTGAGAATCTCAAAGGCTAAAAGAACTATGTTTTTGTGCTCGTCATAGGAGGCTGTAGTGAAGACCATAAATTTGCTTCTCCGTCTTGACTTTACTCTCTTGACCCGAGAAAATACCAACTGGAAGTTACATCTGATAATTAATTTCATGATTTCAACTAATCTACTCTTACGCATAACAATGATAAAAGGCTTCATAAATTCTTTCTGGAAATTGCAATTAGCTAATTCTTCATGATCCAAGAATTTCATTGCTAACTGACGCAATGAATCAATTGCAAAAAATTGAAATTCAGAAATTATCTGAGCAACCAATGGTGACAAAGAAGTCAGACAACACATTTCAAATGCTAGACCACACAAGCCTGATCCACCTCATGTTGCAATGCACAATTTCAACTATTTTTGTAAGGCTAACACACATGGATCACACATAGAGCGCAACACCTACAATGATACCTTGCAAAGAGCTTTAACAAAGTCAATTATTGCCTCACTGTTATGCTTTTGACTTTGTGAAAATATATGGCTCATCTCAGACATTCCAACTTATTCCAATAAATTCACGTTGGAAACTAAGTGCTCATTTGGTCAGATGTGACCATCCAGCAGCCATTTAGAGAAAGAATTCAGGGTTTGGTTAGGAGGGAAAATTCAAAGAGGAGGGCTTTTTGGGATTTAGATGATTATTATATGCTTTATGATCTAGTCAAGAATTTATGTTCTATGTATTTTTTCATGTTATTGGACGCTATGTATTTTATTTTTGTATTGCTCTATGATGGAAAATAACCAATGATCATGTTGGGTTCGTGATGCGACCTAAGTTTCTAAAAATTTTATGGAGAACACTTAGGAAAGCAAATAGGGAATTCTTCCTTTCAATAACTCATAAACATCCACAAAATAAAACATAAAGAAGAAACAAGTCTATTTAGAAAACTGCTACGAAATCCGAAGGAAAAAAACAAATAAGAAAAAAGTAGATAAAGTTGCCCTTAGAACAACCAACAAGTGGTCACCTCACCTGCAAAGTTTTTTTTTTAAATTTAGGATAGGTGCTCAAAGAAAGATCTAACCCGGAATCCACCACTGAATCGATCTTGCACAAGTCCACCCTCCACCAACAAATACCAACCAAAACGTGGCAGCAAACACCTCAAAGCTCACAAGAGAAGAAGGATACAGATGGACGGTTGCCGTGGAGATAGAAGAAGAAAAAGAAGACCAAGACGGAGTATAAGAGGAGAAGGGGAAAGGAGACTAGCTCCCAAGCTAAAAACCCTCATGTTTGTATGTGAACACTTCACCAAAACTGCTCTCCACAGCAGCAAAACAGCCCCAATAGGGGAAAAAAGAGTCCAATAGCCCCATAAATGTGCCGCCCCTAAGCAACCAATAAGAACCAACATTTCATAGGAAATAACAAAGGGAGGGGAACGGACAGCATGGGGAACCAAACAGCCACCAAACCATGATCTGCCTAGGAAATCAGCAGAAAACCAACAGCCACTAAACTGAGAAAAGGAAGGGAAAAAGGCAGTAGGATTGGGGAAACCGAAGCAACACACAGCAGCCAAGGAGCACCGAAACCCAAGGGACAGCAGGGGGAATTCGAAGCATCCTTCGGCAACCAAAGAGAAGGGGGAAAATCTGAAACTTTGCCTACATCAATTCTCCCTTGATGGAGAAATCTCATCTCCTGATGAGATAGATTTCGAACCACCAAGATGCCCCAAAGGCGTCACATTCATTTCCTGAATCAAAGCAGCGTACTTCTTTTCGATCATCTCCTTTTCTCGGTTAAACCCGGCTACAAGACGCTTCTTGCACATAAACACATTTTTTCTTGAATTTTGTATAGCTCATTCTGGATTGTATCTATAGAATTTCCTTGGGACGGAACCCATCTACATGTTGGAATTTGGACCACATGATAAGTTGGCTGATTTTCGTCAACAACATATTCTATTACATCATGATTGTCCTTTTTTTTATTTTTTTTTTTGAAGAAAAGGAAAGGAAGACACACAAAAACCTAAAGCTCTGATATCAAATTGATGCAACCAAAATTATACTAAGATTGCCACAAAAATGTCTTCCTTAAATATAAACATGACAAACATAAACCATAAAACTTATATATATTTTTGAGAAAAAGGATACAAGTGAGGCGGGAACCATGGATAGAGAAGAAGAGGTTAGAAGACCAAGACGAATTTTAATAGGAGAAGGGGAAAAGAGACTAGCTCGCAAGCTAGAAAAGCCGCAGTTTCTTACATTCCAAACATTTTCACACACAACTCTCTCCAAAACAGCAACAAACAGCCCCTTTCTATAGGAAAAAAAAAAAGAACAACAGCCCCATAAATGAGCCTCCCCAAAGCAACCAATAAGAGCCAACATATCATAGAACATAGCAAGTGGAGAGGAACAGACAGCATGCGGAACCAAGCAGCCACCAAACCGTGATCTGCCTAGGAAATCAGCAAAAAACCAATAGCCACTAAACTGAGAAAAGGAAGGGAAAAAGACAGCAGGATTGGGGAAACCGAAGCAACACACAGCAGCCAAGGAGCACCAAAACCCAAGGGACAGCAGGGGGAATTCGAAGCATCATTCGGCAACCAAAGAGAAGGGGAAAAATCTAAAACTTTGCCTACATCAGTTCGGTGCTTGCGGGTTAGCTCATACCATTGTCCTTTCATTTGAGTTTGATATTGCTTCCTTGCTCCTTGTTGGCTGGATGGGTATTTAGTTGTGGGTTGTTTTTCCCTTATTGGGCTTGGCCCATTTCCCCCTTTTGGCTGTTCAGATTTCCTCTTAGCTAATTTGCCTGCTTGGGATTCGTCCCTCTCCCTCTTTGGCTGTTCGATTTTCCCCTTTGTTGATTCATGTGCTTGATGCTTCGGCTTCTCCTTTGAGAGCTGATTTGGATTGCTTTTATTGGTTGAAATGATGTCTCATTTAATTGAATAATTAAATGCTCTTTTCCCCTCCTTTATTGAATAATTAAATGCTCTTTTCCCCTCCTTCCCCTATATAAAGTGGCTGAAACTCTATTGTAAAAAATAGTTTGGGTAAAAAAAATTCAACCTGAGGATTCCTTCGTAGCTTGCAAGCTAGTCTTTCCCCTATCCCCTATTACTTCCTCTCGATCTTCTTTCTTCTTCTTCTCTCCACAGTTTCCCTTCCACATGTATATTTCTTCTCTAAACATTGTGAGTTATGAGGCAGTGTTGTTACCCTATTCTGTTGGTATTTACCTTAAGAGTGCAGACTTGTGCTAGATCAAATTTCATTGGTGAATTATCGGTTAGATCTTTCCTTTGAGCACCTTTCCCTAATTTGTATATTGCATGTGAGGTGATCATTCGTGGTTATTCAGAGAGTTATTATTGTTTATGTGCTTTGTATCTTTCTTTCCTACGTAATTTCCTAAATAGTTTCTAACATTTGTTTTCTACCAAGTCACTCTCTATTTGTGTTTGTTTATGTTTTATTGAAAGAAAGTTTCTTAGTTGCGTGCCTAAGTGTTCTTCTAAAAGGTGTAGGAAGATAGGTTGCATCAATTTGGTATTAGAGCCTTAAGTTGTAGGGCAAGTCTTCCTTTCACTTAAAAAAATGGATAATCAAAATAATCAACAAGCAGATTGGCAATATATCATTATGCAACAAATGACTAACTTACAATAATAAATGGAAGTAATGGTAGCCAATACCCTAACTGCATTAAATCTAAACAATGTTAATACCCAAAACAACGAAAATGAAGAAGCACCACAAATTCAAAATAGAAACAATAGACCGTGGGATCACGAGATTAAAATCGACGTCAATAAATTTGAAGGCAAGTTAAAACCTGAACAATTTATTGAATGGGTAGAGGAAGTGGATCTTTTTTTTTTAATGAAAAGAAATCCCCGAAAATAAGAAAGTTAAGTTTGCTAGTTTAAAGCTGACTGGTCATGCATTAACTTGGTGGAAAAATCTTCAGAACAACGGAGTAAGGAAAGACAACAACAACAAAGAAAGGCAGAGGTCTTAGATTTGACTTATGTTAAGAAAGGTAGAGGTAGACCTAAAAAGAATTGGTTAGAAAATATTAGAAATGATCTTTTTTTATTAGATTTAAATGAGAATTTGACTTTTAATAGGACACAATGGAGAAAAGGATTCATGTAGCCGACCCCAACCCCACGTAGTAGGATAAAGGCTTGATGTTGTTGATGTTGTTGGAGTAAGGAAAGTCAAAGAGAAAATTCAAACCTGAGATAGAATAAAAGAAAAAATGCGGGAAAAATTTTTACCTTCTAACCATGTCCGAACCTTATTCCAAGAATACAATAATCTTCGCCAAGTAACCCGACACATAGAAGAGTACACTAAAGAATTTTATAAACTGCAGTCCCGAAACGATTTAAATGAAACTGAAGAATGGACAATAAATCATTATATCAATAGACTAAAGTGGTCAATCTAAGATCAACTAAACATTCATCGTGTAATCAAACTCGATGAGACCTATCGCATGGGTTTGAAAATTGAAAAACAACAACGACAAAGCAACAATCAAAAATTTGATTCAATCAAACCTAAGCAATCTCTAGGAAGTAAAGCTCAAAATTCACAATGAGTCATAGGGTCAACCTCATCAAATACAAATTCACTAACAAATTCTATGAAACCCAATTTACTGAAAAAGGAAAAGCATTAATGGGAGCAAAACCAATTGGACCCTGCTATAAGTGTGGCTTGTATGGTCACCCATCAACAGCCTGTAGAAAAAATAAACCCCCTAGAACCAACTACATTGAATAAGAGAATAACCTTGAAAATTCGAAAGAGGATGAGTCTGAACAAGAAAATGAGAAAGAGTCAGAACCAATTAATGTTGAAGGTGACCAAGGGGATCATTACTTAGTTATCTGTTGGGTCTTGACCACCAAAACTGATATCGAAAATAAATGGCTTAGACGAAATATTTTTCGAACCACTTGTATTGTAGGAGTAAAATTATGCACCCTCATGATTGATAGAGGTAACTCCAGAAATTCTGTCGCAACTCGTGGTGGATAAGCCTAAAATAAAATCAAAACCACTTGCCAAGCCTTATAGGATATCATGATTTAAAGGAGGAGAGGTCTCAATCACACCGCAATGCCTTGTCAACCTCACAATCGGAAGATTTTACAAAGACCAAGTGTGACATCCTGCCACGAGAGATATGTCATATTTTACAAGGTCGACCTTGGCAATTTGATCATAAGACCATTCACAATGGGGAGAAAAACACTTACACCTTGACCCAAGGCAACAAATATTTCACCCTATATCCCCAAAAGAATATTTCCGATCCTCCCACTAAGACTGTCCAAGCAACCTCAAACTCACCCACTTCTAAATTGTTTCTCAATACAAATGAACTCAAAAACTCTAAAGTAATATATCTCTTGGTAAGTAAAGAGGCTAACATAAACCAAAAAATCATTATAGCAATACAACCTCTTATCAACGAATATGCAGACATAACTCCTAAAGATTTACCTGATTCCTTGCCTCCAATGAGAGATATCCAACACCATATTGACCTTGTACCTGGAGCAAACTTACCCCACCTACCTCACTATACCTCACTATCGTATGAGTCCTACTGAACATGAAGAACTGTGCAAACAAGTAACTGAACTCTTAACTAAGAGACTAATTAAAGAAAGCATGAGTTCATATGCCATCCCAGCCCTACTTAACACCCAAAAAAGATGAAACTTGGAGAATGTGTGTTGATAATCGAGCCATACATAAGATAACCATCAAGTATATATTTCCTATCCTAAAACTTGACGATATGCTCGACATGCTTGGCGGTGCCAAAATTTTCTCTAAGATTGACTTACGAAGTAGATATCATCAAATCCGAATACGACCCGGTGATGAGTGAAAAACAGCCTTTAAAACAAAGGAAGGTCTCTACAAATGGTTTAGCCATGTCCTTTGGTCTGTCAAACGCATCTAATACGTTTATGCGAACCATGAATCATATATTGCGTTCCTTCATTGAAAATTTTGTTATGGTTTATTTTGATGACATCCTGATTTATAGTACTTACCCAACGACTATCTTGAACATGTGAAACAAGTCCTCCAAACCTTAAGAAAACAAAGTTTGTACATCAACTTAAAATAAGTACTCTTTCATGACTCATAGTTTGACCTTCCTGGGATAAATTGTCTCTGCATATGGTATTAAAGTAGACCCCATTTAAATAGAAGCGATCTGAAGTTGGCCGACTCCAAAAAATCTTAGTGAAGTTAAAAGATTTCATGGATTAACCTCTTTCTACAGTAGAATTATGAATAACTTCAGTACCTTGATATCACCCGTCACTGATTGTCTTAAAAAGGGAATTTTTAAGTGGACCTCTAAAGCAGAAAAAATATTTCAACTGATTAAAACAAATGAGCAAAACACCTATTCGTAGGTTGCCAGATTTTAACAAAATTTTTGAAGTAGACTGTGACACGTCCCATGTTGGCATAGGAGCTGTCTTTTAATCAAGAAGGTCGACCAAGCACTTTTTTTAGTGAAAAACTCAATGATACCCGATCTCAATATTCAACTTATGATGTTGAGTTCTATGCGATTATCCAAGCTCTAAAATTTAGGAGATATTATCTTATTCAAAGAAAATTTGTGTTAAACTCCAATCACAAAGCACTATGATATTTAGGGTCTCAAAAAAATTTAAATCGAATGCACGCTAAGTTGACATCTTTCCTACAAGAATACACATTTCATCTTAAACACAAAGCCGGAGTTGTGAATAAACTTGTTGATGACTTAAGCAGATGAGCCCACTTATTGATAACTCTTCACCAAACTATGGTCTCCCTAAATTCTTTGAAAAAAAACTATGCCGCAGACCCAAACTTTAAAACCATTTGGGAATCATGTTGTTCTTCCAAAATTGACCCCTCTACTCAATTTATAATTCAACCAGGAATTCTGTTTAACGGATCTAAACTCTGTATCACCCAAAACTCTCTACGCGAAAAACTCATCCAAGAACTTCACGGAGGATTAGGTCATTTTCGTCAAGAAAAACTATAGCTTAGTAGAAGAACGATATTACTAGCCCCACATGTGAAAACATATATCCAAGTTTGTACAAGAATGTAAAATCTATCAATTGTTCAAAGGAACAATTCAAAATACTGGCCTATATACTCCTCTCCAGATTTGAAAGAAACCCTGGGAAGTTATTACCATGAACTTCAATTTAGGATTACCTATAACAGCCAAAAAATTTGATTTTGTGTTCGTTGTCGTTGTCTGATTTAGTAAAATGACTCATTTCATTCCTCATAAGAAAACCTCTGATGCATCTCATATTACTGAATTGTTTTTAAAAGTAATTGTGCGACTGCATAGCATACCTCGAACTTTTACCTCAAATAGGGATACTAGATTTTAAGTCATTTTTGAGAACACTTTGGTCGAAATTAGAAATTACTCTCCAATTCAATAGTGCATATCATCCACAAATAGATGGACAAACTGAGGTAGTAAATAAAAGTTTGGGAAATTTGCTTAGGTGTCTTGCAGGAGGAAAACCTTCCTAATGAGATTTGATTTTACCCCAAACCAAATTTGCTTATAATAATTTCATTAACCGATCCACTGGAAAAATCTCATTTGAAACTATTTATGATCAACCCATTCCCCACATCTTGGATCGAACTTTATTACTAATACCTGGTTGAATCAGTGCTGAAGCTATTGATATTATTGAACACATTCAATCGGTCCAACAACAAGTCTTAGAAAAATTTTGTATGGCAAATGCCAAATACAAGACAGCGGCCAACAAGCACCGGAGAGAATGTTATTTTCAAGAAGATCTAGTAATGGCTTACTTTCGACGACAGTGCTTCCCAGTTGGCACATTTGGCAAATTAAGCCGGAAGAAATTTGATCCTTTCCGAATCCTTCGAAGGTTGGGGACAAATGATTATCTATTGGACCTCCTATCTTCTGTAGGAACTTCTCATGTGCTTAATGTTGCCGATCTTACTACATATGATGGAGAGCCGACTGATTATGTGGAAATAGAGACTTTGCCCCTTATTGTTCCAGTTCAAACCAGTGATGACCTTATAGATAATGTTGTGCATATTCGTACTACCCAGACAAGACATGGGGTGCACCGGCAATTCTTGGTTAGATAGAGTGGATGTCCTCTGACTGACTGTTCTTGGATTGAAGCCAAGGAGTTGCAGCTTCATCTTCCTGATATCTATCAGCGTATTACTAAGCATTCTTATCATAAGATGAGATTCTTCCACAAGGGAAGAATTAATGTATTCAAGAATTTATGTTTTATGTATTTTTATTTTTTTTGTGTTATTGGACGCTATGTATTTTATATTTGTATTTCCCTATGATGGAAAACAACCAATAATCATGCTGGGTTCGATACTCTCAGGTTGGTTCATACCATTGTCCTTTCATTTGAGTTTGATCTTGCTTCCATGCTCCTTGTTGGCTGGTCGGATATTTAGTTGTGGGCTGTTTTTTTCCCTTATTGGGCTTTAGCCCATTTCCCTCTTTTGGCTGTTCGGATTTCCCATTGCCGATTTGGCTGCTTGGGATTCTTCCACTATCCCTTTTTGGTTGTTCTGTTTTCCCCTTTGTTGATTCATATGCTTGATGCTTCGGCTTCTCCTTTGAGAGTTGATTTGGATTGCTTTAATTGGTTGAAATGATGACTCATTTAATTGAACAATCAAATGCTTTTTTTCCCTCCTTCCCCTATATAAAGTGGACGAAACTCTACTGTAAAAAACAGTTTGGGTAAAAAAAATTCAACCTGAGGGTTCCTTCGTAGCTTGCGAGCTAGTCTTTCCTCTATCCCCTATTACTTCCCCTCGACCTTCTTTCTTCTTCTTATCCACAATTTCCCTTCCATCTATATCTTTCTTCTCTAAACATTGTGATTTGTGAGACTATGTTGTTACCCTGTTCTGTTGATATTTGCCTGAGTACAGATTTGTGCCAGATCAAATTTTAGTGGTGGATTACTGGTTAGATCATTCCTTTGAGCACTTTTCCCTAATTTATGTATTGCATGTGAGGTGATCATTCATGGTTGGTCTAAGAGTTATTATTGTTTATGTGCTTTATATCTTTCTTTCCTACATGATCTCCTAAACAATTTCTAACGTTTGTTTTCTATCAAGTCACTCTCTGTTTGTGTTTATTTATGTGTTATTGAAAGTAAGTTTCTTAGTTGCATGCCTAAGTGTTCTCCTAAAAGGTGTAAGAACTTAGATTGCCTCACTTTAAAAAGGGGATTTTCCTAGGGTTAGGGTTATGTCAGGGTTTGCTTAATTTAGTTTTTCTAAAGGTAGAAGGGACTCTAGTGGGCAGCTAGGGTTTGGGAGAGATGAATCTTCCTCTCCAATTAAAGATCCATTGTATCTTGTTCATTTTCTTCCATCTATCAATTAAAAAGGTTCTCTTGTGTTCTTCCACATCTTCTCGTTTACTGGTTCAGGCTTTGTTGAAATTCAATTTCAACCCAAGGTTTCATCTATTTCTCAAAGCACTTTCTATCATATTGGTATCAGAGCAAATCGATTCGGGCACATATGGCTGGAAGAAAAGTAGAAGTACGTGCGAGGAAAATCAGAAGGTGGAGATTTTGGATGGAGAAAACGGAATGTCTACCCTGGAAAAAATTATTACGTGTGGTGTCCGGACTAGTCCGAAGGCCAATCCGGATGTGCCATGTCATCCAATGCACAGTGCATTAGATGATGTGACGCATCTGAATTGGCCTCCGGACGCGTTCGTACACCGTATAGAATAATCTCTCCTCCTCTGGAACCTATTCCTAGAGAGGAGATAGGTAGTCAGTATGAGCGAAGGGGTGTGGATTTTGTAAGGAGAGGAGTTGGTTATGAGCAAAGGGGTGCTAATTTTGAAAGGAGAAGGTGGGGTGAAGAAGGATTTGGTTACGAGCGTATAAGAGAGGAACGGGACACTTGGTGGGGGGGGGGGGGGGGGCACCCCTTTGGGGAATGGGAAATTATGGAGGAAACAGGGGAAACGGAGGAGATCATAGAGTGAGGAAGTTGAAAATCCCTATTTTTGAGGGAGAAGATGCACATTGGTAGATCTACAATGTGGAGAGATATTTCGCTGTGAATAGATTGATGGAAGAGAGATTGACAGCAGCTGGCTTGAGTTTGGAGGGGAAGGCATTGGCAAGGTACCAATAGAGAGACATGAGACGGTTCATACAGAGCTGGAGGGAGTTCAAGGATTGCTTGTTTGAGCGTTTTCGAACCAGCAGGGGAGGGGACTTCTATGAGCAGTTATTTGCTCTGACGCAGAAAAGCTCACTAGTAGAGTACCGTGAGAGGTTTGAGTATCTTGCTAGCTAACTAAACGGGCTTGTACTAGAGGGGAACTTCATGATGGAACTCAAACCATAGATTCGGGCGATAGTTAGAGTGATGAGGTCTCGTGATTTGGGAGAGACTATGGAGCTAGCCCAACTAATGGAAGATCAGAAGCACCTGGAGAGGGGGGCCAGAGGCAGCAGTTCAGAGGCTCGTACAAGATAACCACCACCTTTTTAATACCCATAGGGCCGACACCGTGTAGCCCTCGAGAGACCCTAAAGGAGAAGCCTGTATAAGGGGGAATCCGAGGAAACTTCAAGAAGCTCACTAAGAAGGGGCTCCAGGAGAAGAGGGTGAAGAGATTGTGCTTCAAATGTGATGAGAAGTATACACCAGGACACCGGTGTAAGGACCGAAATATTCAGATTCTCACTGTTTGTGATGAAGAGGAAGCTGAGGAGGCAGGTGGAAGTGAGCCATTAGTAGAGGATGAGAAAGAGCTGCATCTAGACATGGTGAAGGTCTCCTTAAACTCAGTGATGGGATTCACTTCAAATCACATCATGAAAGTGAAAGGAGAAATAGCAAACATGGAGGTGGTGGTATTGATAGACAGTGGGGCGACCCATAATTTCATCTCCAACTAGATTGTAGACCAATTGGGGGTGAAACTGGTAGACACAAGGTGCTATGAAGTGATGTTGTGAACTGGGAAGGTGGAGACAGGTAGAGGAGTGTGCAGGAGAGTTGTTCTAACCATATAGAGGGTCCAGGTGAGGGAGGACTTCCTTCCATTAAAGCTGGGAGCAAGGATGTCATCCTGAGGATGAAATGGCTACAAACCTTGGGAGATACCAAGGTTAATTGGAGAACACTGACGATGGAGCTAGTGGTGGAGGGAAGAAGGGTGGTGATCAAGGGATATGTAGGGTTATCCAAAGCCATGGTGAAGACCCTACAGGAGATGAGAGGAGGATTTCTGGTGGAGCTGCAGAGCTTAGAGGGGGTTAGATTATAGGAAGGGGAAGACATCCCTCCTTCAGAACAGCCGCTTATCCAACAGTTCAACGAGATTTTTAGCCACCACAGAGGCAGCAAGAGCATGTTATCATTTTGAAGGAGAGGGTGTCACCAATAAGCGTCAGGGCTTACCACGACCCTTAGATCCAGAAGGATAAGATTGAGAAGCTGATCCGGGAGATATTGGAGGCAGGAATAATCAGGCCGAGATCTAGCCCAGTCTTATTGGTAAAGAAGGATGGAAGCTAGAGATTTTGCATGGATTACCAGGCCCTAAATAAGGAGACTATGTTAGACAAGCTTTCTATTCTGGTGATCGATGAGTTGTTGGACAAGCTTTATGGAGCGGTAGTGTTCACAAAGATGGATCTGAATTTTGGGTAATATCAAATCAGGATAAGAAAGAAGGATGTTCTGAAGATAACATTCAAGACACATGAGGGACACTACGAATTCTTGGTAATGTCATTTGGCCTCACCAACGCCTCTGCTACATTCCAATCCCTCATGAACAGGGAATTACAACTATACTCAAAAAATTTGTATTGATTTTGTTTGATGACATACAGTGTACATCAGGTCGGGTGAGGAGCATTTGGAGCACTTGAGGGTGGTATTAGAGGTGCCACAAGAGCATCAGTTGAGGGCCAACCTGAAGAAATGTTATTTTGCACATGTCAATGTGGAGTACTTGAGGCATGTGGTATCTCAGAAGAGGGTAGTTGCTAATCAGGCCAAGATTGAGGCAATGCTGAAATGGCCTCTACCTAGGAATTTGAGAAAGTTGAGGGGTATCCTAAGGTTGACAGGGTACTACAAGAGATTTGTGAGAGGATACAACACCATAGTCTGGCTACTTACAGAGCAGCTAAAAAAGAATAGCTTCTTGTGGGGAGAGGCAATTACCCAGGCCTTTTGCGAGATTGAATTAGGCCATGACCACAGTACCAATCCTGGCCCTACTAGATTTCAGCCAGATTTTCATGGTAGAAATTGATGCAACTGGATATGGATTCGGGGGCAATGCTCATGCAAAATCACAAACCCATAGCTTAATTCAGCCAGGTGTTGACAACAAGAGTTAGGCTAAAATCAGTCTATGAGAGGGAGTTGATGGTCATCGTGTTAGCTATTCATAAGTGGCGACCTTACTTGTTGGGTTGACACTTCACCATCAGGACAGACCAGAGGAGCTTAAAGTACCTATTAGAGCAAACGATGTTGACCAAGGAGCATCGGAGGTGATTTTCAAAGCTGTTGGGTTATGACTTTGAGATCCAGTATATGCCAGGATTAAAGAACAAGATGGCGGATGCCTTATCTAGATGTGTAGGGGAGCTCTAGGAGTTAGCCATTTTGATACCACTAATGATGGATTGGGGGGCTATTAAAGAGGAGAGTGTACAGGACGAGGAGCTAAGGAGGATTAGGACGGATCTACTGAGGGGTGAGAGTAGCTACCATGGCTATTACCTAGAGGGGGGAGGGAGACTGTTGTACCATGGAGGTTTATGTTGCCACAAACCTCAGATGAGTAAGTTGTAAGTGTGCAAAAGCCTATAGTCAATACATGACTTACCTGAAGTATCAAAAAATAAATAAAACCAAAAATATGTGAAAAGTTGAAGAAAATGTACACAGTGTTCCATTGTATGCATTAATTCTTTATAAAACTTATGATTGTTTATTAGTAAGTCAAATATCATTTACAGTTGAAAGGAGATTATTATTTCTTATTTCTTATACTAAAATTATGTATTTCATTTAGTTTTTAGCTCACTAGCAGTGGCTGTACTGTAGGAAAAGGGAAAGAGTCTGTGAGGCTCTAGGTAGAAGGGTGGCTGCATTTTATATACATAAGTTTTATATGTATATAGAAGTCAGAGCAATAAGTTGTACAGTAAGATTTTTGGATATATGACATTATTTAAAAGTTTAGTAAAACTCTATATTTTATTTGATGTGTCTTGAATAAGACTAGAGAGGGAGTTGAAGGTAAACTAGAATTGTGGAGGTCAACCTTAGAGTCTAAAGGTTTTCGCTTGAGTAGATCTAAAACGGAATATATGGAGTGTAATTTTAGTAATAATAGACCTAGTGAGGGCATTGTGACTTTGGCCGATCAAGTCATTAATAAGAGTACACGTTTTAGATATCTTGGATCTATTGTTCAGAGTGATGGTGATATAGATGGGGATATTATCAGCAGAATCCAAGTTGGATGGTTGAAGTGGAGGAATGCATCGGGCTTATTGTGTGATAGAAAAGTACCCCTCAAACTTAAGGGAAAATTCTATAAGATGGTGGTGAGACCTGCAATGCTTTATGGTGCTGAATGTTGGCCATTAAAAGAGAAGCATAATTCTAAGTTAAGTGTTGCAGAGATGAGGATGCTCAGGTGGATGAGTGGCTTTACCCTTAGAGATAGGATACGAAATGAGCATATTCGTGAAAAGGTTGGAGTAGCTCCAGTGGAAGATAAGATTAGAGAGAGTCGCCTTAGATGGTTTGGTCACGTAAAACGGCGGCCTCCCGATGACCCGGTTAGGAAAGTAGAGGTCTTAGATTTGACTTATGTTAAGAAAGGTAGAGGTAGACCTAAAAAGACTTGGTTAGAAAATATTAGAAATGATCTTTCTTTATTAGATTTAAACGAGAATTTGACTTTTAATAGGACACAATGGAGAAAAAGGATTCATGTAGCCGACCCCACGTAGTGGGATAAAGGCTTGATGTTGTTGTTGTTGTTGTTGTCTTGAATATGCTCCCAAGTATGAAATATTGAGATAAAATCTAAGGACTTGAAAAACTTGTTGTGTTAAGATCGTCTATGATACAACCTAAGTTCTTAAACCAAATAGTAGAACACTAGAAATACAAATTATGACACTTTCTTTCAATATCACATAAACAAATACAAAAGATGGAAACTAAGTAGGAAATAAAGCTTAGAAAATAGTTAGGAAAACACACATGAAACCAAACAACTAAATTAAAATATCCTCAGAACAACCATGCATGTCACCTCACATGCAAATCACAAAATCGAAAAAGGTGCTCAAATGAAAGGACAAACTAGAGATCCACCACATGAATTATGATCCAGCTCCTCTGGCAAATACTAATAAAACAGGGCACAACACACCTTACAGCTCACAATATGAGAAGAAAGATACAGGTGAAAGGGAAACCGTTGAGAGAAGTAGAAAGAAGATGAGAAGAAAAAATAGAATTAGGAAGAAGATAGCTCTCAAGCTAAGAAGAAACCCTCAGGTCTGAATTTGTTTTCACCAACAACCCTCCCAACAGCAATTCATCCACTATATATAGAAGAAAGAAGGAAAATAATATTTAATATATCACATAAATGTGCCACCAAAACAGCCAATAGAAAACATTCAAGACAGCCCTCATAATGAGAAGTCAAAATACTTAACATAGGAATCAGCAAAGGGGAAATTGAACAGCCAGCAGCAGGGAAAGCGAGAGCCAGCAGAAAGGAAACCGAGAGCCATCAGGGAAACCGAGAGCAAGTAGGCAGGGAAACCGAGAGCCAACAGGCAGGGAAACCGAGAGCCAGCAAGGAAAACAATGAGCCACGAGAGAGAGAGAGAGAGAACTAAATACAAGTGGAAAGCCAATGGAGTAAACCTACCTAAGAGCACCAAACTCAAGCATGATCATGGGTTATTTTCCATCATAGAACAATACAAAAATAAAAAATAGAGTCCAAAATTACATAGTGTCCAAAACATAAGAAAATAAAAAAAACATAAAATGATAATTTTCTGACTGCATCAATTCTCTCATGGTGGAAGAATCTCATATCCTGATGAGAATGCCTCAGTAACAAGTTGATAGATACCAGGATGACGAATCTGTAACTCCTCAGCTTCAATCCAAGAACAGTCAATCAAGGGATGTCCAATCCATTTAACCAAGAATCGTCGATGCACACCATGTCTTTTCTGAGTAGCACGAATATCCAAAACATAATCAATAAGATCATTACTAGTCTGAACTGGAACAGTAAGGGGCAAGGTCTCTATGTCTACATAATTAGTCGGTTCTCCCTCATATGTAGTAAGATCGGCAACATTAAACACAGAAGTTCCAACATCAGTTGAAAAATCCAATAGATAAGCATTTATTCCAAATCTTCGTAGTATCCAAAAAGGATCAAATTTCTTTCGGCTTAATTTGCCGAATGTATTAATGGGAAAGCGTTATCGTCGAAAGTAAACCATAACTAAATCTCCTTGAAAATAACACTCTCTCCGGTGTTTGTCAGCCGCTGTTTTGTATTTAGTATTTGTCATACGGAGTTTTTCTAAGACCTAATGTTGGACCGATTGAATATGATAAATAATGTTTATAGCTTCAGCACTGATTCTACTAGGCATGGGTAATGAAGTTCGGTCTAAGATGTGGGGAATAGGTTGGCCATAAATAATTTCAAATGGGGTTTTTCAAGTGGATCAGTTAAGGGAATTGTTATAAGCAAATTTGGCTTGGGGTAAAATTAAATCCCACTGAAAAAGTCTTTCTCCAACAAGACCCCTAAGCAAATTTCCCAAACTTCTGTTTACTACTTCAATTTGTCCATCAATTTGTGAATGATATGCACTACTGAATTGGAGAGTAGTTCCTCATTTTGACCAAAGTATTCTCCAAACATGACTTAAGAACCTAGTATCTCTATCAGAGATAAAAGCTCGAGGTATGCCATGCAGTCTAACAATTACTTTAAAAAATAAATCAGCAACACAAGTTGCATCAGAGATTTTCTTATAAGGGATGAAATATGTCATTTTGTTAAATCGGTTAATGACAACAAACATAGAATCAAACTTTCGAGCTGTTACAGGTAATCCTAAAATGAAGTCCATTGTGATATCTTCCCAAGGTTTGTTTGGAATTGGAAGTGGATTGTATAGACCTGTATTTTGAGTTGTTCCTTTGAATGATTGATAGGTTTTACAATGTTTTACAAACTTTGTTATATGTTTTCGCATGTGGGGCCAGTAATATCATTCTTCAACTAAGGTTGTAGTCTTTCTTTGACCAAAATATTCTCCTAATCCTCCACCACGAAATTCTTGGATGAGTTTTTCACGTAAAAAGCTTTAGGTGATACAGAGTCTAGTTCCCTTAAACAGAAATCATTGTTCAATGATAAATTGAGCAGTGGGGTCAATTTCAGAAGTACAACATGATTCTCAAATGGTTTTAAAGTCTGGGTTAGTGGCATAGCTATCTTTCAAAGAATCAAGGGAAATACAGTTGGATGAAGAGTTATCAATAAGTGGGCTCATCTGTTTAAGGCATCAGCGACTTTATTCACAACTCCAGCTTTGTGTTTAAGATGAAATGTGTATTCTTGAAAGAAAGATGTCCACTTAGCACGTCTTCAATTCAATTTTTTTTGAGATCCTAAATATCGTTGTGCTTCGTGATCAGAGTTTAGCACAAATTCCCTTTGAATAAGATAATGTCTCCAGAATTTTAGGGCCTGGACAGTCGCATAGAACTCAACATCGTAAGTCAAATATCCGAATTAGGTATCATTGAGTTTTTCGCTAAAGAAAGCAACAAGCCGACCCTCTTAACCAAGGACAACTCCTATGCCTACATGGGATACATCACAATCTACTTCAAAAATTTTATCAAAATCAGGTAACCTAAGAATAGGTGTTTGGCTCATTATTTTTTTAACCAGATGAAAGGCTTTTTCAGCTTTAGGGGTCCACCTAAAAGTTCTATTTTTAAGACAATCAATAATGGGTGAAATCAAAATGCTGAAATTTTTAATAGATCTTCGATAAAAAGAGGTTAATCCATGAAATACTCTAACTTTACTAATATGTTTCGAAATCGGCCAACTTTAGATTGCTTCAATTTTAATGGGGTCCACTTTAATACCATCAGCAGAGACAATGTATCTAAGGAAAGTCAAGCTACGAGTCATGAAAGAGCACTTTTTTATGTTGATGTATAAGCTTTATTCTCTTAAAATTTGGAAGATTTGTTTCACATGTTCAAGATGATCATTGAGACAAGTGCTATAAATTAGGATGTCATCAAAGTAAACCACAACAAATTTTCCAATCAAGGGAGGTAAGATATGATTCATGGTTCGCATAAACGTGTTAGGAGCATTTAATAGACCAAAAGGCATGACTAGCCATTCGTAGAGTCCTTCCTTGGTTTTAAAGGTTGTTTTTCACTCATCACCAGGTCGTATTTGAATTTGATGATATCTACTTCGCAAATCAATCTTAGAAAAAATTTTGGACCACTAAACATGTCAAGCATGTCGTCAAGTTTTGGGATAGGAAACCTATATTTAATAGTTATCTTATTTATAGCCCGACTATCAACCCAAATCTTCCAAGTTATATCTTTTTTGGGTGTTAGCAGGGCTGGGACGGCATATGGACTCATGCTTTCTCTAATTAACCCATAGTTAAGAGTTCAGTTACTTATTTGCAGAGTTCTTCATGTTCAGTATGACTCATACGATAGTGAGGCAAGAGGGGTAAATTGGCTCCAAGTACAAAATCAATATGACGTTGAATATATCTTAGAGGAGGCAAGGAATCAAGTAAATCTTCAAGAGTCATGTCTTCATATTTGTTAATCAAAGGTTGAATTTCTTCAGGAATTTTTTTATTTACTTCAGTCTCTTTTCCTATCACAAGATAGATCACTTTAGAGTTTTTGAGTTCATTTGTATTAAGAAGTGGTTCAGGAGTGGATGGCTTTGAGGTTGTTTGGACAGCTTTTGTTGGAGGATCAAAAAAATTCTTTTGAGGATATAGGATGAACTTTTTGTTGTCTTAGGTCAAGGTGTAAGTGTTTTTCTCTCCATTTGCCAAGGTCGGCCTAGTAGAATATGACATACTTCGAGTGGCATGATCTCACATAATATTTGATCTTTGTAAAATTTTCCAATTAAAAGATTGACAAGGCATTGCTAGGTGATTGGTATCTCTTCTCCTTCCTTAAACCATGATATCTTGTAAGGCTTGGCAAGAAGTCTTGGTTTTAATTTCAGTTTATCCACCATGAGTTATGACACAAAATTTCTTGAACTTTCACTAACAATCATGAGGTACATAGTTTTTCTCCTACAGTACAAGTGGTTCAAAAGATATTACGTCTAAGCCATTTATCTCCAGCATCTGATTTGGTGGTCAAGGCCCTACGGATAACTAAATAATGATCTACTTGGTCACCTTCAACATCAATTGATTCCATCTCTTCCTCGTTTTCTTCTTTAGACTCATCTTTCTCCGAAATTTCATGATTTTCCTCTTGTTCAATGTAGTTGGTTCAAGGCAGGTTGTTTTTTCTACAGGCTACTGAGAGATGACCATACAAGCCATATTTATAACAAGGTTCAATTGGTTTTTCTCCAATCATTGCTTTTCCCTTTTCATTAACTTGACTTTCATTAGGTTTCGTTCATGGATTTAGATTTGAGGTCGTCGATCCCATGACTACTTGTAAATTTTGAGCTTTTCTTCCAAGAGATTGCTTAGTTAGAAGGAATCAAATTTTTTATTGTAGTTTTTTTGTTGTTGTTTTTCATTTTTTTTTTAAAGATAAAGGAAGATGGATCAATAACCTAATTCTCTGATGCCAAATTGATGCAACCTAAGTTTTTAAACCAAGTAGGAGAATACTAGGAATGCAAATTATGACACTTCCTTTCAATATCACATAAACAAACACAAATGATGAAAACTAAGTAGGAAACAAAACTTAGACAATAGTTAAGAAGACACACAAGAAACCAAACAACTAAATTAAAATACCCTCAAAACAACTATGTATGGTCACCTCACATGCAAATCACAAAATCAGAAAAGGTGCTCAAAGGAAAAGACAAACTAGAGATCTATTGTAGGAATTATGATCAAGCACAGGCCAATGCTCCTCCGGCAAATAATAATATAATAAAGCACAACACACCATACAGCTCACAATATTTAGAGAAGAAAGATACGGGTGGAAGGGAAATCGTGGAGAGAAGAAGTAGAAAGAAAACCAAGAAGAAAAATAGAATTAGGAAAAAGATAGCTCTCAAGCTAGGAAGAAACCCTCAGGTTTGTATTTGTTTTCACCAACAACAACCCTCCCAATAGCAATTCAGCCACTATATATAGGAGAAAGAAAGGAAATAATATTTAATAGATCACATAAATGTGCTACCAAAATAGCCAATAGAAAACATTCAAGACAGGCCTCATAATGAGAAGTCAAAACACTTAGCATAGGAATCAGCATAGGGGAAATTGAACAGCCAACAGGCACGAAAGCCAAGAGCTAGCAGGCATGGAAACCGAGAGCCAGCACAGAAAATGAATAGCCACAGGAGAGAGAGAGAGAGAACTAAAACACAAGTGGAAAGCCAATGGAGTGAACCTACCAAAAAGCACCAAACCCAAGCATAGTCACAGGTTGTTTTCCATCATAGGGCAATACAAAAATAAAAAACATAGAGTCCAAAATTATAGTGTCTAAAACATAGGAAAATAAAAAATATAAAATGATAATTTTTTTAACTACATCAGTCTGGATAGGCTATTTCCTACTCACTCAATCCTAATAGAAATAGGTCAGAATGTGTTATAAGAAGTATATCTATTACACTCCAGGTTAACTAAGGGAGGGTCAAAATGGGGTGTGACAGTCTGCCCCTCCTTCCTTTCCCCTCTTCCCTCTTGTTTTAAGTTTGAATTAAGAGGTGTGTCTCCATAAAATTTCAGATGTATAAGAACTCCTTCAGATTGGAATGAAATAGTTTTTACTGTGCTTACGCATTTTTTGAGAGAATTCCAAAGGGCTAGCAAGCTTGATGGCCTGCCATATCCAAGGAGGCTGGGTGATCTCCTTAAACCCCAACATTGATGAGTATATTTTAATTTTATACAATTTCTTTTTACTGAAAGCTTCTGCCATTGTGTTCTAGTGTCGGTAATCCATCATTAAAAAATACAAAACCTAATTTTTTCCATCTACTCCTAAATCTAATCCTACTTACTAGAGTTGGCCAAGAAGTATGCCTTTACTGGGCTTGTTTTGTTCCACTTGTTATTTGACAAACCAAACCTTCAAAATATTCCACTAGAATATTCAGATCATTGGACCACATCCCATACTTCAATAACCTTAAATTAATTAGGATTGTTTTGGTCAAATTTTTTGAGAACAAATCAACCCTAGTTCTCAATTTTGTTTGTTGTTCTAATCATGTACTTATTTTCAGTCACATATAAAATCTAGGAAAAAAATTTAAAACACCACAAAAAAATCCCAAAACTTACATATCACATCTAGAAAGTTTCTTTGATCATCCAATTGAAATTACTGAATTTCACCAATCCTATAGAGAATCACAATCAAATCTCTAACATTGGTCGGTTTATGATAGAACAGACCTACACCTCTTCCATAGCATATTTGAACCACTTAAAAATCTCCAATCCTCACCAAAAGTTTTAGAAATAAACTAGACAACATCATCTTCAAATCAAGCCCACTTTCATCCACCTTCAAAGTAACTCCTCTATAAAAATTTAATCTTAACTATTTTAATTACATAAGAAGTCCCTCATCCATCAACTGATCACATCAATAATCAAAGGCCCCACCATCCAACCCTCAACATCATTGGCTATCAAAAAACATTATGCTTTCTTTCAAGAAATTTTTTATCTGAAGATCAATTTCTCTAAATCTTTTTTGGCTTATCTCAATGGTTGTCAAGATAAAAGTCTTTCAATTCCTAAAGCTTTGGGTTATTATCTTAAAAGACTTCCTTTGAAATACTTAGATCTACCTCTTGGTTCAATAGTATTGCAAAATGAACATTAAATTTGCATCCTATAAAGTAAACCAGGCATGAAGATGGTGAAAGATGCAGATGCGGTGAAATTTTTTTCAACTAGTGGGGGGACAGTTTTGATAAATTATGTTTTAACTTATATTCCTCTTTATTTTTTTCCTTCTTTTGAAAGTGCGAAATAGGATCATAAATAAAATTGGTAACAAATGAGGAAGATTTTTGTAAAAAGCTAATGGAGAAGGCAAAGTTTTATGCTCAGTCAGATGGAAAAAATATTTGCAAGAAAAAAAATTTTGAAGGGCCTGGTATTAAATAATTTGTGAAACTATATTACTTTTCTTCTTTTAAATGAATATGAAAATCTACTCATGTGAACCCAAAGTCCTTAGCAAGTAAAATCATAAACAAATACTTGAGTAACACTTCACCACTTCACTTTTGATTAGGCAAAAGTACTCATATAAAAGAGGTTAGAAAAGTGCTTCACCTTTCTTAACTTTTCTTTCATTGTTAGAAAAGTGTCTTCTCATTTCTTCCATCTAATCTCTTGGAATTAGAGGTGTAAACAAGTCGAACTAAACTTGAGCCACCCCTGACTTGAGCTTGAGCTTGATTAATTAATCAAGTTTAAACTCAAGATCAAGCTTAATTCTACGAGTTCAAGTCAGCTCAGAAGCCAGCTAATTTACTATGAAAGAGATAAAATGTTTATGATTCAAGCAATTATTGTAATAAAATTATAAAAATAATGAGAATTAGAAGAGAAATAAAGAATTACTTAATATAAATTTACATAATTTTTTAATATTTTTAATAACATTATACTTAAAACTCCTAAATACTAATATAATTTAAGTGTATTTTCTATTAATGTTTTTAAAAAAAAAGTCAACTCACGAGCTATTAAGTCAAGTCGATGCTGGCTCAAAATTAATTTGTTGGCACATCAAACCCAACTCACAAGTCATTTATCAAGCCAAGTCCCAATTAGCTCACTAGTTGGCCTTACTCTCTTACACCCCTACTTGGAACACTCATAAGGGTGAAAAAAAAAACATTTTTAAAAAGATCTGTGGATTTATGTCTCCCTCTAGCCAAGCTTTATCCTTATCTTTTCAAGTTGGCTTGGAAATCGAACTTCTTGATGAAATATCAATACTCTTCTTTAAAAAAATCAGTACTATGATAGGCAATACTTGAGTTCGCAAGTAACCCTAAGGTAATACTTGAGTTCGCAAGCAAACCTACCCAAGATCGGAGAGCAAACAGCAGCAGATTTTGCTGTTTGCTGCAGGAAATCAGCAAGAACAGCAAAAATCTGTAGGGAAACTGAGACAAAACAGAGAAACGCAAGGGAAATCTGTAGCAAAACCAAACAAGCACTTGTATTCCACTAGAAGAATAATAAAAACAGCAAACGATACAAGGATCTTCAATTCGAGAGGAAGATTAACTCTCCAAAATCTCTAGCCAAGAAGACTAGAGCCCAAACCTCCAAGAAGATCTCAAATTCTAGTTCAAATTCAAGATACCCTAATTCCCTCCCAATCCCCCCTAATTAACAATAAAGGATTTCTCCAAAATTCCTAAACAGCCCTTACATTCAAATTTTCCCTCTCAAAAATTGCATTAAGCCCCCCCATGGGGCCCACCTATGTTCCGCCCCCCTCCCTGCTTTGTCCGCCTGGAGTAGGTTTGGACCGGTCCAGGCTGGACCGGTCCAGCCGGCCCCTCCTGGGCCGGCACATGCTGCATAACATTACTCCCTTCCCAAAAACTCACCTTGTCCTCAAGGTGGAAAAAGGGAAATTGCTCTTTCACTCTTTCAAACGGCTCCCAAGTAACATCAAAATCAGGAAGACCTTTCCATCCAATCAGCACTTCTTTGTCTCCCTTTTCATCTGACCTGACACCTCGAAGCTCCAGTGGTTCCAATATCACCTGCAAATCCTCAGTCAGTGTCTCTGGTAGCTCTGTACTAACTGTATGCTCCCCTATAGCTCTCCTCAACTGAGACACGTGGAAAACAGGGTGTATGATAGCTGATGGGGGAAGCTTCAGTCGATACGCCACTGCTCCGATTTTGTCCAACACTTCATAGGGGCCGAAGTACCTTGGAGCTAATTTCTCGTTCCTCCTTCTCGCCATTGTCCTCTGCCTGTAAGGGTGTAATTTTAGGAAAACCTTTTCCCCCACTTCAAATTGCATGTCCCTCCTATGTGAGTCCACCTGTTTCTTCATGATTTGTTGTGCTCTCAGTAAATGTTTCTTTAAATCTTCTAGTACCCGATCTCTCTCCCCCAAGTACTCCTCCACTGAAGAAACTGGAGTACTACTATTCCCAAAATGCACTAAGTGAGGAGGGTCCCTTCCATACAGTACTTTGAATGGTGTCATCTGTGAAGCTGAGTGGAAAGAGGTGTTGTACCAGTATTCTGCCCAAGATAGCCATTTGGCCCACAGCTTAGGTGTCTCCGACACAAAGCATCTCAAGTAGGTTTCCAAGCTCCTGTTAACCACCTCTGTTTGGCCATCTGTCTGTGGGTGATAAGCGGTGCTCCTTTTTAAAACTGTTCCTTGTAACCTGAACAACTCCCTCCAAAAGTGACTGAGGAACACCTTGTCTCTATCTGATACTATTGCATCTGGCACCCCATGCAATCTGACCACCTCTCTAATGAAAGCTGAAGCCACTGTTATTGCGGTGTAAGGATGTCGAAGGGGGATAAAATAAGCATACTTGCTCAATCTATCCTCTACCACCAGAATCACTGTGAAACCTTCTGAACGGGGCAGCCCATCTATGAAATCCATGGATATCTCCTCCCATACTCGTCCTGGTAACGCCAACGGTTGTAGTAGCCCCCCTGGTGACATAGCCATGTATTTGTTCCTCTGACAAGTCTCACACCTGGCCACCATCTCCTCTACATCTCGGTGCATTCCCTTCCAGTAAAGCTCCGCAGCAATCCTCCTGTAGGTCTTCTGCACCCCAGAATGACCCCCGACCGCGCTCCCATGAAATTCCTGGAGTATGTTTGGGATGTGGATTGAAGTCCTGGGCATCACGAACCTCCCTTGATACAGCAATCTGTCCCCCTCTACTGAGTACCCTGGGTGGCTATCATCTTCCCTTAATAAATCAGCCCTAATCTTTCCCAACTCCTCATCCTTCGAGCTCTCCGCCTTAATGGCCTCCCAATCTAACACCATCGGAACAGACACAACCACTGCCTGTAGCTCTCCCAAACATCTGGACAAGGCATCAGCCGCCTTATTTTCCCCTCCCGGTTTGTACTGAATTTCAAAATCATACCCCAGCAATTTTGACAGCCATCGCTGATGCTCTTCAGTCACCATCCGCTGCTCCAACAAGTATTTCAAACTTCTCTGATCTGTTCTGACAATGAAATGCCTACCTAACAGGTAGGGTCGCCACTTCTGGATGGCTAAGACAATAGCCATCAACTCCCTCTCATAGACTGACTTCAGCCTGGCCCTGGCTGCCAAAACTTGGCTGAAGTAGGCAATGGGTCGCCGGTTCTGCATGAGCACTGCCCCCAATCCATATCCTGAAGCATCAGTCTCTACTATGAAGGTCTGAGTGAAGTCCGGTAGAGCTAAGACTGGTACCATGGTCATCGCCTTCTTTAGTTTCTCAAATGCTGTTGTGGCTGCCTCTCCCCATAGGAATCCATCTTTCTTCAGCTGCTCTGTTAGTGGCCATGCTATAGTGCTGTATCCCTTAACGAATCTCCTATAGTATCCCGTCAGCCCTAAGAATCCTCTCAATTCCTTCAGATTCTTAGGTAAAGGCCATCTCAGCATCGCCTCCACCTTTGACTGGTTCGCTGCCACCCCTTCCTTGGATACGACGTGACCCAAGTACTCCACCCTGGTCTGGCCAAAGCAACACTTCTTTAGGTTAGCTCTCAACTGATGCTCCTATAGAACTCCCAATACCAGCTTCAAGTGCTTCAGATGCTCCTCCTCTGTCCTGCTATACACCAAGATGTCATTGAAAAATACCAGCACAAACTTCCGGAGATACTGTCTGAACACTCTATTCATCAGTGACTGGAACGTAGCAGGGGCGTTGGTAAGTCCAAAAGGCATAACCAAAAACTCATAATGCCCTTCATGTGTCCGGAAAGCTGTTTTAGAGATGTCTTCCTCTCTCATTCGGATCTGATGGTATCCTGACTTCAAATCCAGTTTGGAAAATATCACTGCCCCATATAATTCATCCAAAAGCTCGTCAATCATCGGAATAGGAAATTTATCCGGTACAGTCTCCTTATTCAATGCCCTATAGTCCACACAAAACCTCCAGCTACCATCCTTCTTTTTGACCAGTAATACGGGGCTAGAGAAAGGACTCACACTCGGTCTGATGATTTTCGCCTCTAACATCTCCCTAATCAGCCTCTCAATTTCATCTTTCTGAATCTGGGGGTAACGGTAGGGTCGTACACTAACCGGTGACACCCCCTCCTTTAGCAGAATTGCGTGCTGCTGTTCTCTGGAAGGTGGTAACCCTTGAGGTGGCTGGAACACCTCCTTGAACTGTTGTATGACCGGTTGCACTTCAAGGGGAACGTCTCCCTCTTCCCCCACACTGACTCTCTCCAATCGTTGCGGCTCCACCAAATATCCACCTCCAACCTCCTGGAGGGTTCGGATCATGGACTTGAGAGACACCCCCGTCCTAGACAGGCCGACATCTCCCTGTATCACCATTCTCCTCTCCCCCACTACCAGTTCCATCTGCAGTTCTCCCCAGTTCACCTTGGTCTCCCACAAAGTTTGCAGCCACTTCATCCCCAAGATCACATCTGTACTCCCTAATTCTAAGGGAAGAAAATCCTCCCTCACCTGTATCCCCTGAATGGTCATCACTACTCCCCTACAAACTCCTCTACCCATCTCTACCTTCCCTGTACCCATCATCACCCCATAGCCTCCCGTATCCACTAATTTCATTCCAAGCAACTCAACAATCTGGGTGGAAATGAAATTGTGGGTTGCCCCACTATCTATCAAAACCACCACCTCGTGGTCAGCTATCACCCATTTCACTTTCATAGTGACTCGAAGTGAATCCCACTACGGAGTTCAGAGAGACTTCTGCCACATCCAGATGCAACTTCTCCTCCTCCTCCACTTCGGACCGACTCCCACCTCCCTCTTCGTCTTCCTCGTCTTCGCAAACAAGGAGAACCTGAAGAGTCCGGTCCTTGCACCTATGACCCGGCATGTACTTCTCATCACACCTAAAGCACAATCCCTTTGCCCTCTTCTCCTGCATCTCCTTATCAGTAAGTTTTTTAAAATTTCCCCCAGGCCCTCCTCCTCCAGACCTCTCCCTTGGTACCTCTCGTGTACCCCCCGGTGCAGCTCCCTTGGGAGCTAGAAAAGTGGTCGTCATCCAGTAGGATCCCCCGGAGCTGCTGCCTCGAGCCCCTCTCTCCAGATGCTTCTAGTCCTCAACCAGCTGTGCCAACTCCATGACCTCCCCCAGGTCGTGTGGTCTCATCACTCTAACGGCTGCCCTGATTTCTGGTTTGAGCCCCTTCATGAAGTTCCCCTCAAGCACAGTCTCAGAAAGACGATCCAACCTGCTAGCTAGGTACTCAAACCGATCACGAAACTCTGCCACTGTCCCCTCCTGCGTCAAAGCAAAGAACTGCTCGTAGAAGTCTCCTCCCCGACTGGTTCGGAATCGCTCTAACAAACAGTCTTTGAACTCCCTCCAGCTCCGAATGGGTCGCCTCATGTCCCGCCACTGGTACCACGCCAATGCCTTCCCCTCCAAGCACAGTCCCGCTGCTGTCAGTTTCTCCTCCTCCTTCAATCCGTTGACGGCAAAATATCGCTCCACCTTGTAGATCCAGCCATGGCCATCCTCGCCCTCAAAGATGGGCATCTTCAGTTTCCTCACCTTCGGATCTCCTCCGTATCCCCCGTATCCTCCGTAACCTCCCGCTCCTCGAATAGGGGGAGCTCCCCAAGTGTCCCGATCGTCCCTCCGACGATTGTACCCAAACCCTTCCTCGTATTCCCCTCTTCTCCCTTCAAAATCAGCACCCCTGCGATGCATTTCTTCCCTCCTCCCTAAAAAATCAACACCTTCGTTCATACCCCTGGCTCATCTCCTCCCTAGAAAGCGGTTCTAGAGGCGGCATGTCGTCCTCCCCCTCAAGGACCTCCACCTCCGGATGTTTCCTCCCCCGAGGCGGGTTCGGATTTCCTCCTATGCCATGGCCGTCGGTGGTCTCTCTTACTTCCGATGTTGCCGGGTTTGTCTTCATCTCCATTAATTTCTTCAGCATCTCCTCCACAATGGTGAACTTTCCCTCCAACCTTTCATTGTTGGATGTAATCTGATTTTGAAAATCAAAGAATTTCCCTTCCAAATCGGACTTCAATTGTCCGATTTCACCTTCCAAAACTTCCACCTTTTTCCCGGCCATCCTTCCTTCACGAATCACAAGGATCTCTCTTCCGGATGCCCAAAAGTTTGCTGAAATTTCTGGATTTCAGCCGCCGCTGGTCCAAAAAACGATGCTCTGATACCAATTTGATAGGCAATACTCGAGTTCGCAAGTAACCCTAAGGTAATACTTGAGTTCGCAAGCAAACCTACCCAAGATCGGAGAGCAAACAGCAGCAGATTTTGCTGTTTGCTGCAGGAAATCAGCAAGAACAGCAAAAATCTGTAGGGAAACTGAGACAAAACAGAGAAACGCAAGGGAAATCTGTAGCAAAACCAAACAAGCACTTGTATTCCACTAGAAGAATAATAAAAACAGCAAACGATACAAGGATCTTCAATTCGAGAGGAAGATTAACTCTCCAAAATCTCTAGCCAAGAAGACTAGAGCCCAAACCTCCAAGAAGATCTCAAATTCTAGTTCAAATTCAAGATACCCTAATTCCCTCCCAATCCCCCCTAATTAACAATAAAGGATTTCTCCAAAATTCCTAAACAGCCCTTACATTCAAATTTTCCCTCTCAAAAATTGCATTAAGCCCCCCCATGGGGCCCACCTATGTTCCGCCCCCCTCCCTGCTTTGTCCGCCTGGAGTAGGTTTGGACCGGTCCAGCCGGCACATGCTGCATAACATACTACTCTATTAGTCAGCATTTCATTGGAGAGGAATTACTCTTTTTCATCTATATTATTCTATTTCTATTATTTACTAAAATATGCATCAGATAAACATGAATTTGAATATTGACTCCTGTAAGTGGATGCTCCCTTCAAATGTACTTATTTGATCAGCATTTTCTATTCTTTCCATATATATGGAGATATCCTTGCATCCTATGAATGTATTTGGGAGGTTTTGGTTCCTTTAAAAAAATCATTCCTTTTTATGGACCATTTTTCTTAGAAAGATTCCAATTTCAAGCTTTATCCATTTCTGCAATGTGCAATTTTCTTTTAGAGAATGATACCCATCAATTTCTCAATTGTAGCTTCTCTTCAAATAGTTGGAGAAGCTACCTTACCTCTTGACTCCAAACTTTCCTCCCAGAGAGATCATTATATCAAGGATATTACAAAAGACATTTAGGAAATTTTTCTACTCTCTGCTTTTGGAATATTTGGCAAGAAAGGAACAACAAATACTTTTCAAGTTCTTCCAACAATGACAAATAAATCGGGTTCAACATCTTATCTCAATCTTAGTGTTGAATGGACTTTATTCATGGAAATTAGATACAACAAATTGCAAAGAGAACATATTTAAAGATTTACCATTAGATCCTCTTAGAAATTCAATTGGACCTTATATTTTCAAAATTATTGTAGTCCTTTGTTTTTTATTAATTGCAACTATGTAATTATATTTTTTTCCCTTTCTTTTCTTAATGAGAAGTTGATGTAGAACTACGTGCTTAAACTGAATGAAAATAGATTATTGCACGACTTCTTGTTTAGAGCATTAAAGATACAATCATTAGCTATTAGAACGATAAAATAAAACTAGAGACGGATGCCGACGTTTAGGCCAAATCACTAGCTAAGCACTTGGACAAGCAAAATAAACTAGAAATTCAACAACGTGCGTAATGATAGGAGCTCGTTCAAAATCCCTACTCTAACAATGAGATTAGAAACATAGAAAATCAATAACTCATATCCTACGTTTACTACGCTTTGGCAAGATTTAAGTGGAGCGATCCCTTGTGTTTCTGTCAATACCTACAAGGTTAGGAAAACGAAGAGGGAATTGAAAAGGGAAGGAAAGTCAACCCTTACTTAGAGAGGAACCGTCGCCGAAGGAACTCTTTTGAATTGTCAATGGTACCGGTGATGATTTGTAGAAGACGATTGAAGTAGCTCTTGAAGGGAAACGGTGAAATAGCTGGAGGGATGGCGGGTGTGAATCGACCGATGGTAGTCCACTGTCCTTTGAACCTTTGATCGTCGAGAGTATCAACCAAGGAAACGTGGATCCGCTCTAAGTACTCTTCGACGGTAGTTTCGTAGCCAAATCCCACGTCGAAGAAGGGGGAGCGGAGTACGTCGATATTGTCTTGATCATCAAGCACCAAACCCGAATCCCATGGGTGGACTTCCATTCATGCTTCTTAGGAAGGAGAGGAGGTGACGTTGATGTAGCTTTGCTGTCCTTGAAGGTTCCTTCCAAGGGATTAGAGATTTCCCTTTGAAAATCAAGTAGAAAGGGCTAGGGGAAGTGGGCGGCCAAGGTAGGGCTAGGGAGGGAAAATTGTTTGTAGAGCTAGGGTTAGGGTTAGGAGAGTTTAAAATTTCCAAACTTGAAATTATTTTCAGAGTTTGAAATTAGGTGGGAGTTAGAAAAGGAAATAGGATTTATTGATGGGAGAAAGATTGGAAAGAGAGGAGGGGAGAGAGGGGGCGGCGGCAAGGCATGGGGCCAGCGGCATTAGGGAGAGATGGAGGGAATTGGGGAATTAATTTGGGTTGCCTAATTTGGGATATTAGTTTAGGAAAGGAATTGATTTAATCCTATTTGAATTTAAATTCAAATTGGATTAAATTAGAAAAGTTTCCTAAAATAAGTTTAATAAATTAGGAAGGTTTCTAGATTTAAATTCAAATTGATTTTGAATTCAAATCCTTCCAAAATAGGGACCACGCTAATTTAGGAAACCAAAGGGAGGGGAAGGGAGGGGGGCGGCCGGCGGCTGGCTTGGGGTTGGGAGGGTTCCGTCGGCTTGAGAGGAAAGGAGGGAGAAGGGGGAGGGTTAGGTGGCCGACGGGTAGGGCTTGGGGGAAAGCCTACCCGACGGCAAAGGGAGCAAGGGGGAGAGGGATAGGGTGTTAGAGAGAACCACGAACCCGGCCGTCTCCAAGGTTGGTGGGTGATCCGTCGTCCCTTCCTAGGGAAATCTTCAAGACTCTCAACCTCTCAAACTCTCACACAAAGAGTGCAGGAATTTTCTGTAATAATCATTCATTCCCCTTAAAAGATACATAGAAGGGCTTTAAATAGCCTCACACAAAGACACAACATAAAGACGACGATGCCCTCCGGGCTTACAAACAATCCACCCTTGTATAAGGGGTAAAATAGGGAAATAAAACATAGAAAATAAAACATAGAACTAATGAAAGAAACAAAGACACAACTAGACTCAAAAATATAAGGACTCGATCGTGGCCGTAGATCGACGGCCACGTCTTCGATAAACTTTCCATGTAGAGATGTCCTCATCAGAAGTTTTCCTAGTTTTTTCAATAAAAAAAGAAATAATTTAGTTGTTGATTAATAAAATTTACCTTAAGTCCCTAATTATACTCAAATCACACAATACTACTAAAAGAGTTTTCTATTTTAACTATTCAACCTTAACTCTAGAAATTATACCTTCATTCATAGCTTCATTCTTTTTATAATAGATCCAAAATACTTAAACACATCACAAATAGGCATCACATTGTCTTCTATTAATATTGATTGATATTGTTATGAGCAATTATGTGAGTAAAACCCAAATCTTGTATGGTTACGAAACTAACACACAACTAACTTCAGTTTCAATACTATCACCAATCTCAATAAGCACAACAAAACATCTAAAAATATTTTTTGCTTTTGTCAACTTCCCAATATTTTGATCACAGAATGTGTCAATAGGTATGTGCGCGTAGTCTTATTTGTTTGGTTTGCAAATCAACTAAACCAATTGGTATCAATTAAAAATTTTAGAAAACCAAATTAACCAAACTTTTTTTCAAACCAAACTAAACCATACCAAACTTTAGTTCAATCAATTTGATATGGTTTTGGAAAAACTAAAATGTAATTAACTTTAACAATGAATATAATTACATATAGCTTGAATGACAAGTATTAATAAGAATACTAATTAATATTTGCTAAAATTTATAATTTTGATATATGCAATAAATTAAAGTCACATTGATAGTTTTTCTTATTTATAATTCAAAGGTTTTGTATATTTAATTTTTGAATAAATTATTATAATTTAATCTTTGGTTTTATCAATTTTACAATATAAAAATTAAACCAATAACAAAAAGTCAAACCAATAACCGAGTTGATGATTCAATGATGTGAAACAAACAAGATGCAAAGGAAATTGCTATTAGGAAATTAAGAACATAGAAGAACTTTGCGTTGTCAAAGATAAACTCATTACATGCTCAAGTTGGATTTAAGAATTTTAGCAAAGAAATTAAATAATAGCAAGTAGTAATATTTAGAGATTACAAGTCTTGTAAATTACCATCCAAAATTAAAGTAAATGTAATGGCGTCTTTAACAAAGCCCAATGTTTAAAATTTAGAACTTCACCTAGAGATCCCTTACTCAAATCATGATGGTCGGATTTAGCGGAAGAATGTTGCAAACAAACTTAGAGATGCCACTAGGAGACACGTGCCGCGTAAGATACTAGTCGTTGGAGAAGTAACCGGAGTAGGAGGAGTGGGTTGATGGTTGATGATGTACCAACGGCCCGGGAGGATGTGTTCTTCCTTGATCGTCTTCAACGAATCCGTGAACAACGTCCGGATCGGCCATTCATGCTTGTCTAGATGTGGGAGAGAAGGTAAGTGTAAGGAGGGAGAGGAGAGGTAGGGAAATTTCAGTAAATCTGAAATTAGCTCAAATTTTGGGGTAATTTGGAGGGAAGAGGAATTAATTTTGACTTGCCAAATTAATTCCAAAGGGGAGGGGGAAGGGGCGGCTATGGGAGGTGATTGGGGCTGATTTGGAGGGCTTAGGGTTTAATTTGGGAGAGGAAAAACAAAGGGGAGGGGGGGCCGGCCATGTAGGAGGTGGAGAGAGGGGATTTGGTTTTAAGTAGGTGGGCCCCAAGGAGTAATTAGAGATTAAAATCAAATCTGATTTTAATCTCAAATTTAAGTAAATAGGGATATTTCCTAATTTAAGTTTTAGGATTAGGAAAGTATTTGAAATTAGAATTTGAATTCAAAATTCTAATTAAATACCTTTCCTAATTGATGGAACTTATTTTAGGAAAGTGAGTAAAGGCCCTAAATAATTGATTTCAGATTTTGGCCATGGATCATGGGGGCCGGCGGGTTGGCTAGGGAGAGGCGGCGGCTTGGGGGAGGGCCGGTGGTGGAGCCGGCGGCTGGGGGTGGAGCGGGTGGGCGGCGGTAGGGAGGGGCGGCGGTAGGGAGGGGCGGCGGCTTGTTGTTGTGGGAGGGATGAGGAGGAGGTGGCCGGCGGTTTGGAGCTCAAAGGTGCCGCCGGTTTTGGATAAAGAGGGGAGAACTTGGCCTCAATGTAATCTCACAAAGAGCTCTTGAACAAGGATTTTAGAACTCACAAAGAGATCTCTCTCCTCTCATGAACTCACTAAGAGATCAAATCTAGTGGAGCAAATTTTCATTCAATCAATCAATAATAATACAATGCATGGAGACCTTAATATATAGGTCTCAAAACTAGAAAATAAAATAAACGACAACTATGCCCTCGGGGCTACAATAGAGACTCAATACTCTAAGGGTAGAACTGGAAAACTGAAAATACATAAATAAGCAACATGCAAAATACATCAAAAATAAAGACTACAAATCGTGGCCGTCGATCTACGTCTCCGTCGATGGTACACGTGGCGAAATCTTGGATTGATGTCCTCATCATTCAACAATTAAACCAAATCAACCAAATAAGATCAGTAAAACCAATAACCAAGTTGATGCTTCAACATTTGATTGATCAATTGCACTTCAATGGAATTATGGCACAGGTTATATTATTTGACTGAAAAAAAAAAGGAGCATCCACTTCCTTCATTTGAGAAACTCAGCTAAGAAGGATTTCCTCAACTTAAACTCACCTTAGTCCAAAGGGTCAGCAAAGACAGATAACACTTAAAGTAGCTAAAGTAAATAAACGTACGAATACACAACTAACCTGTAAACCATATTTTTCTGCATGGTACTTGTTGTCTCCTTCAAGAGACTCAACTTCAACATATTTATCAAAGGAAGCATAAACATCACGACACCCTTTGACATCAAGTTGAAGGTCTAAACAAGATTCAGATAAACAATTAGTGAAAACAATATCCCAAATCATTATTTTGTCAAATCTGAAATAGGTAATGTTACATGACCAAAAAAATAAGTTTTTTTTTATATGATAACAATGATTATTTACCATAGAATGACTCCTTCCGGCTAGATTTGTAATCAACATTAATGCAATCAATATAGTTCATGTGGTGACCTTCAAATAATTGTTGTATTGTGCCCTCAACAGCAGTTCCCTGAGATGCTATATTAGTTTACAAATCACAAGAATCAAGAAAAGCTAAGCATTATTGACCGCAAACCTTCATCTTATCTTCCAGCTTCTCACAAAGAACCCTATTAAGTTCTTGAACATCATGTTGCATGAATGAATCATATGTGTCCCAACCAAATGATTTAGTCAGCTCTTTTGTAGCAACACTAGTATCACAATACTGCAACTTATAAAACAGACTCTGCAGAGCCAAGGGGATGCTTCCTGAGGGAATGTCATTCTCAGTTGTGGGCATATGGTACACAGCCTGAAAGGCATGCTCTAAGAGTGATTTTTCTTCCTTAAAAGAGGTACTCATATGCAAAAAATTTCAATGCAAAATACGGAAACATACCTTTCTAAAATAGGGAATATGGTACAATGTCTGTAGAAGGGAGTTCATATAACATGTGGCACCTTGATTCTTAAGGCCAACATATCCTGTTTCTTTTTTTGAGTCATAGGTCCAATAATCAACCAACTTACGAACAACTACCTCAGCTTCAACTACCACAGTATCATTTACAAGAAATCCTTTATTTGGGTCATAAAGATCACTAAGAGGCATAAATGATGTAAATCCCCAATCACTTTCCCGTATGTTAAATTGATGTTGGGCTTCTGCCATATGAAAAAAAATTTACAAATTCAATGACCGTCCATATAAATAAAAAATAGATGAGTTAATGAACAATGAGTTAGGCTAAGAAGCATGCTTTTCTGGGAGAATTTTCAATTTATACCAAACATAAATACTCGTGAATTTTTAATTTATACCAAACCTAAATACTCGAGAACTAAAATTTCAAAAATATGATTATCGACTCTATGAAATGTGTGCAGTTTGCTACTCTTCAAAAAATAAAATCAATGCAACAGCAAACTCATTTGAAACTAAAGACGACAATTAAGCATGTACATGGGCATAAAAGTATGAAAATTTAACAATAATATAATATTACAATAATTGAAGAAACTATGCCCAACGAATAATCACACTACCAGGACAAGATCCTCAACCAATTTTTTCCATCAACAAAATTGGTATACAGGCTTACGTATTATGCATATCAGTTAAGTACTTTGCCGAAGGAGTTGCACATTCAACATTTCATTAACCAGAAAATCTAGCTGCTAATCCACCAAAAAAAACAACTTTATTCAGCTTGTTGAGCTTATACTTGAAATAATGCAAAAGTAAAGCTCATATTTGTGGAACCGTGGCTGTTGTACTTTAACCCATGGCAACCAACCAAATGCATAAACTAACAGCATACCTTTTCTTATAGTGTACTTTCCGTGCATGTGATTGATTACAGCAAGACCAAATTGTGCACATCTACTCCACCCATACGGCAAGCTTGCAGAATCGGCAACATCTAGGTACATAGACAAGTGTTCTACATTGTTCCCCTTTGGGAAAATCAAAACCCTCCTGCATCATAACCACCGGAAAAAAAAAAAGCTAGAACTTCCTTGCACCTTGTCAATGAACAAGTTTAGACAACAAGACAATTGATCAAAATGAAAAGTGAAAAAGATACCATTTATAGCCTCCAACAATGAAAATGTCGGAGTAATGCTTCTTAAAGTTCAACCTTGAAAAATTCTCGATCGTCCAAATAAATCTGGATGATGGGGGGTCCTCCACCTGCTGAATATCAGTCGTGGTGGCAACCTCCGGAGGTGCAACTAATATAGGAGAAATTATTATAGGGAGCAGAGCAGTAAAAAAAGAGCAAAAACAAAAACAAAAAGGAGCACGCCGCGCATAAAGCAGAATAACTATTGCCAGAACACCATACTGTGCACCATTACAGAGCAAAAGAAGAAATCATCAACTTCGATGATTTAGATCAAACAAGAACACAAATACAATTTACAAGACTTCGGGCTCACCTTCCATGGGCTGAGGCCCTTCAGGAAACTCCGAGTTCGGCACGAGAATTTCATTATCTTCCCGCTGCAAGAAACCATGAAAGAACCACCACTTAGATCCCGCAAAACAGAGTCCCCATAATAAAATCTACCCCCTAGGTATCAAACTTTGCCAAAATGGATAACGATAAATCGTATTCAAGCGGCTAGCGCCAGGACCCAAACCCTAGACACCAGTTCCCAGACGAACGCTATTTGCGAGAGATTAAAAGTGGCCAGCTAATAAATCGCGAGAACAGAAGAGTGCCACGGCGATGCTAGAATTAAGGAGCTAAGAAGCCGAAGGAAACTAGTAGATGACGGCGGGAGGAATTCAAGACATACGTCGATTAGGGGCGGAGGGGTCATCATGGTCATGGATAGGGTGAGGGGAGAGCTGCAACAAAGAAGCCGATCCTGCCACAACGGACGATGAAGAGGAATTCAACACGGCCGTGTAGGTGGCGCCAAGAGGGAAGCGATGGAAGAGACGCCGGCCGGCGGAGGAGAAGAGGCGGCGAGGTTTTTGAGAAGCCAGGACGCCGGTCACGATCGAAAAGAAACTTTGCTCGGGAAAAGTCCAGGTTTTTATATCGAGAAGGGGTAGTTATGAAACTTCCTGCAGTGAAAAACGGAGGTCGTGCGGTGGCAAGCATTTGCATTTAATTATTTATTATGTAAATACAAAATATTTAAGGTACCTGTTTGTAAATCTCCAAACTAAAAGGGAGATTTTGGGTCCGTTTGGTAACTTTGGTTAACTTTTTTATGTTAAGAAAATTAATTTAAAAATAATTTAAAGAAAATAGGGTTTAAAAGTTATTGCAGATAAAAGCTGATGCAACTATGTGAGAAACTCAAAAATAATATTTATTTATTTTGTTAAGGGGCTTTTGGTTGGCTAAAAAAAGAATGTAAGGATTGTTTGGTTGCCCAAAAAAAAAATACAGTGTCAAATAAATATAGTGCATTTAGAATATTTTGGCGCTCTTTGATTGTCTGCAAAATAAATACAAGGGAATTATTTTTTTTTGTTTGTTAAGATATATGCAGAGTAAAATAAAAACAATGTATTTTGTAACTTTTACTATGAAATTAGAAAAAAAAATATGAATTTGAAGACAAATATATAAAAAAATTAAATTTTCTATAAAACTGAAACCTAACAATCTCGTCATAATGGGATAAGAACATAAAACAAATCACCCATTTTCCCAATCAATTTTTCGAAAAAGAGTAGAAAGGGCTCCGGCAAGCTATTGTGCACTTTTATGATGAGGTTATCGTTTGTGACCGAGAACACATTTAGGCTCGAAAACTACCCATTGATTAGCATTCCATGCAAGAATCCCACATAAGGAACCGAGGAAGAGGAGCACATCAAGATCTTAAGAGAAGAATTTGGGCAATAATCGAACGAAAGAGAGAGAAAAAATAAAGCAAAAAAGATAAGAGAACCTGCTGCTTAATCCCGAGAGGGTAAATAACACCGTAGGTGGCTTTCTAGTCAAAGAAGCGGTAGGGGTGTCCTAGTCCCGCATGTACGGGGCTATTGCATGAACGCTACCATTTCTTATCGAATAGGAAAGGAAAGTAGTCGAAGGAAGTTGCTGCGAAGTCAAACAGTAATGATGGAGCTGAAGAATCGACTCCTCACTCCAAGCGACTCCTCACTCCAAGCAACGAAGTCGAACGTCAATGGAGAAATAGAGAAGATGAAAATCAAACCCTGTATGCCTCTTTGAAGGAGTGATGTCGAGTAGGAACGAAGGAGCCGAAGAAGCTACTGCCTCGTGAATTCCTTTCTCGCTCGATTTTGAGCGAGTTTACTTTATGCCAAAAATGAACTAAAGCGGGAGTTCCAAATACATTGTGAATTTACTTTACTCATGTGGCCAATCAAACACCAAAAAGTAAAAAAGAAAACATTTATTATGCATTGCATTTACTTTTCCTCCACTCAAATAGCCTCGTAGTGTAAAAAGAATACATTGTAAAAGAAATAGTTTGGATTTTGTTTAGATGAATGTAAATAAATGCAAGTTAATGATTTTCTGTTTCAATAATAAATGTGGTGTACCGTTCAAAAATAGTAGTCAACCGGCGGGGGAGGTGGTGGTGGTGGCCAGCAGCTGGCAATGGTGGTATCCGACGATGGCGGTGACTGTGGTACCCGGCGACGGTGGCAGTGGTGGCCGATGGAGGGTGTTGGTGGTGGTGGGCTACAGCAGATGGCGGTCGGCGACTAGGGTGGCCGGCAGTGGTGTTGGCTAGCGGTGGGAGGTGGCAGCGGTGGTGGGCGGCGACAGTGGTTACTGCCAGAAGCGGCGGTGGCTGCTGTTGGAGGCTGGAGTTATGAACGAGGTTAGCTTGCGATGGCCAGCAGCAGGTGGTGGGGAAGTCGGCGATGGTGGTGGCCTGCTGTAGGTGGTGGCTGGTTGTAGCTGGTGGTGGGCAACAGTAGGTGGTGGCTAGCTATAGCTGGTGGTGGGTGGCAATAGGTGGTGGCTGACAATAAATGGTGGCAGGCCATGGTGGTGGTCAGCGGTGGGGGCAGCCGATGATGGTGGTGGCCAGCAGTGGTTGTCAGCAGTGGGTGGTGGCGGGGTTTGATGGTGGCCAGCGGTCAAGCGAGCTTACTTGTAGTGTAAATGGTCCTCGCTCAAAATTGGACAAGTTTAATTAACTTAAAAAATGAACAAAAATGATTTACACTACATTTATATTAATTTGCTCCACTTTGTTTTCCAACCAAACATCAAAAATTGCAAAACCCCTACATTTTGAATATTTTACACCACTTTGTATTCCAACCAAATAGCCCCTAAAGATCATACAGTTGCTTTTAAAACATAAAATGTATAAGGGTCTGGTTGGGATAGTTGAAAATTTTTTCTATTAATATGATTATGAAGCTTTAGGAGGGAAAATAGTTTTTTATAGTTATTGTTGATATTATATATATAATCAAATTGCTACTTTCTTAAAGCTAATATAAATTAACAACTTTTGTTATAAAACCAGCTTTTCACAAATTTTTGAAAATAGCGAAAAAACTGAGAAAAAGCATTAGTCAAACTTGCATTTGCGGTCTGAAAAGCAAAGCAGTGAAAAATTGTTGCAAACAGACCCTAATATACCAATAAATTATAAAAATTAATGAACATAATTTATATTTATATTATTTGAAACTTTTATATCAACAAATTTTAAAAATTTTGATGTGAAATTAAGGTTCAGTTTGGAACGGCTCTAGCTTTTTGTAATGATGTTATAAAATTATTATGAGGAAAATAACTTCTTCAAAAGTTGTTGTAAAAAGTAACTCCCTACCACAAAAAAAATTTCTAAATGTAATAAAGAATCAGTGGTCAAACAGAATTATGACTTAAAATTTTTTATCTAAACTGCAAAATAATAAGAAAGTTGTACCAAATGACACTAAATAAAAAAAATTTAAGTCTTTACTAGTAATATAATATCTAATTATGATATAGATCTCCAAAACTGAAGCAGTGACTTGAACTTTAAATAACATTATCACATTTTATGAAAGAAAATGAACAAGAAAAAATGCAATTCAACGAGAAATTATTCTGTGCGGAGTCTGGACTTAGCTCTACGTCCAAACTCCAATTAAATATTGACACGTGGAGTGGACATGTGGATATTCAATTGGATTTTATTTTTTATTTGTGTCTTGTCAGGTAGACCGACCCGACCCGACCTACAGTTTTTAAATTTTTGGAAGTGGAGTTTAAGGTTGGCGCTCCATTTTAAGAAAACCCTACGAAAGCTCCATAATCCAAATATTTAGAACTTTTGAGGAGAATATTACATTATTTGCAGAGATGGCATGCTCACAGGATGCGAAGGCTGAAAGGAGGTATGCAAATGTTCAGGAATCGAAAGTTAATTTGGTTGGAGCTGTTGCACGTTACATTATTTGCAGAGATGGCATGCTCACGGGATGCAAATGCGCTTTCACTATGCTTTCAATGCACTTTCACTGTGCTTTTTCTAACAGGTTGTGTATAAAGATGAGAAAGAAGCATATGATACTTACTACAATTATGTCTATAATGCTGGTTTTATTGTGCGCAATGATCATCACAGTTACTGGCAAAATTCCAAAGAGATAAAATCCAAGGACTTATGTCCTCAAATCTGGTTTCAAGAAGAGATTTGATTTGAATTCCCAAACAAAATATCAAAAATTAGAGACCAGAACGGGTTGTCTATCTTTGGTTAGGTTTGTAGTTGATGAAGCTGGAAAGTGGAATGTGAAAAATTTTATTGAACCTACCTTTTTAAATTAAAGACCTTGGTACAGCATTGATACCTGTGAATTTACAGTAAGAACGCATCAAAAGTGCAGCAAATTTTTGCACCTATTTGCACAGGGAAATGAACTTTTGCACCGTCTAGAATGCCGAAGGATGGCACCTATTTGCAGTGAAGCATTTAGAATACTGAATGAGAGAGGAAGTGAACAGTGAAATGCCAGGATGAAAAGTAAATGAGAAAATAAGATGACCTAACTCCGAGCTTTTGAACTCCTGCGAATTCAAATTTTTCATCTCTAAGTTAGGTCGGGTCGGTCGGGCTGACAAGACATTAAAAAAAATAAAATCCAATTGAATATCCACGTGTCCACGCCACATGTCAAGATTTAATTGGAGTCTGGACGTAGAGCTACATCCGGACTCTACACAGAATAATTTCTCTAATTCAAAAGGGAAAATTGGTTTTTGTATTTTGTTAGAAATATTATGAGAAAGGACTAAATTAACAATAAAATAAATGAATGCATAAGCAAGTTTTTTATAGTTAATTGTTGTTAATAATCACATTATATTAATTTCATTAATATAATAGTTTTGAAAATACTATTCATTAAATAAAAAAAACTTGCAACTAAAACTAAAATTCACATATATTTTAAAAGTCAATAAATACAATATAAATTAAGTATAAAAGAAGATATTAATCAACAAAACATGACTTTAGAAAAGTTGATAATACAAATTACAACACAACTATCATGTTTGTATTTGCGTGTAGTAATATTTGTTGGAAATCGTATTGGTAAACCTCTAAACCTTAAATTCAACAAAAATAAAAAATAAAATAAAATATGTGAGCTATATTGTGCACTTCATGAATTGTCTTCACAGCCATCATAATTTTCTATCATTAGGCTCACCAATGAAAGTCTACATTTGATTGTTACCCTGCATAAAATATATGACAAAATCATAGAATTCAATATCTTCAAATATCTATGGGATGCTTGAGAGCTCTAATAATGCATGCATCTAGTACTGTAAAAGTTTTACGAGTAGCAACTGATGAAATTATTACAGCAATATTATATCGTGTAGCATCCACGAGATTCTCAAAGTTATTCATAATGAGTTGCATACAATCTGGCCTAAATCATTTATCTCTTTTCTTCTAGTAGGTGAAGGGCCAGCTCCAGGATATCTTGTGTCACATCAACACTAACGTACTCACATATCAACCAACTCATCATCTTGGTTTTCTTTTTCATTAGATGATACTCTTTGTCTTTATATTAGTTCGTGTGTCATAACTTCATAGTTTTGAATCCAAACATCAATGTTAGTTGCCACTATACAACTAAACATCCTATCAAGTTTTTCTTCTAACTCAAGCATTATTCCATTATATCGAAACTTCTTAATAGCTAGAATTGCCTACGAAAATTAACAATTTCAATGCAAAATTTATTAAATTCTACACTAGTGTTAGTAGAACTTAAAATATGAAGAGATAAACATATAATTTCTCATTCCACCACTCATTTAAAACATTCATAATTTTCTTTAATGGATTTTATCCAATACCAGTTTGGTCAAGCATCAACTATTTACACAATTTACACTTCTTTAATTGGTTTCATTTATTCTTTAATAGCGTACGATAATATGTCCTCATTCTCTTGTTAAAATTTGTCCTTAGTTACCTCAATATTTTCTTAATAAAATGAATTTTCTCATCTGCTTGTTACAAAACACGAATCTTAACAATTAAACAATTTAAAGTACTTATCTTTAACTACTATACATAGCCTTATTAATGGCTAAGTATTTGCTTCCTATAATGCAAATACATAAAGAAGCCTTGATATGAAGTATGATTACTAACCCTACTTGTTTTGCTCTTAATATCATGATGTATGTAAATGACATTAATTTTGAATCTTAATGCGCATACCTGATATAACTTAATAGATGGAACAATAACTAGATGCTTTTGGGTAAAAAATAAAAAAAAAACAATCAAATATGTCTAATTGTTGATGAAATTGTTGATGGAAAATTGTTGATGAAATTCTACAAAAATAACTTGAGCACTTCAATGAAAATAGTGAAAGTTATGTAGAAAGATTTTGATTTTGATCACAAGATAATGTTAGCTTATGTTACTATCAAATACAATATTTTCACATGCATGTTTTTTTAACTCTTTTTGAGGAATTTATTTGTTTTCAACTTTGGAATATATGGTTTAATTTAGGGGCTTTTTGGACATAGAATTTAAGCAGGGTTTGAGCATTATTTTAGATAAATCTTGTCAACAACAACAACAACAACATCAAGCCTTTATCCCACTACGTGGGGTCGGCTACATAAATCCTTTTTCTCCATTGTGTCATGTTAAAAGTCAAATTCTCATTTAAATCTTGTCAAATGTTGAAAATTATCTGCTCAAATCTCACGATAAGTTAAATCTTAATTTCACATTTTTCACGTTGATGTCCACCGTTTTGCCCTAAATCGTGGATTTAGTAAACCCGATAGTTCGATGGATTTATGGGATTTAGCTGAAGAAGCATGCAAAAGAGGTAAAAGAACGTTTCAGGATTTAACACTCTCAAGATTTAGATTTTGTTTGAGACAACATTCTTATTGATTTCTAAAGCAGATTTCTAGTAAAAATTTGCTTTAGAAAGCAGTAAGGAAGATGTGCCAAATAAAGCCTTAATAAACATGAATTTAGAGGATTTACTAAATCTTGCTTGAATCCAAATAGCCTCTTAGTAATGTAACTTTTACTGCAGCATGCTCCAATCTTAAGATGAAGAGTTGTTTAGGAGATATATGCCTATGTTCTGACAGACTTTTATGTTGGAAAGCTTCATTTTGGAGTGATTTTTGTACTAAGAACACGATTTCTTGAACTTTAATGGAGAGGCCAATTGCCTTAAAAATAACAATAATCATTTTTGCAGCCTATACACTAAGCAAAATAAAATAGCAGAGCAAGAAAATCAGGTCAATAATCTTTAGACGTGCAATCAAATAATTGGCAAAATAAAATTTTAACATTTCTCAAAATGAAAAGCAATAAAAAAACTATTCTAAAAGAGGCTTTACATATATATCCTATACACATTTATATTTATGTATCTAACATCTAAAATTAGTGATGTTATGTGCTAGAATAGTTGTGGCTATATAGATAATTTTGCGTCTTAGGCTTCACTTGGAACAGTTTTTTTTTACTGCTTTTTAAATGAGTATTTTAGTACAAAAGATTTATAGTTCAAATAAAATTTGTACTAAAACATTGCTTTAGAAAATAGTAAAAAAGTTGTCACAAACGAATTCTTAATTTTATACGAAGATCATGAACATATACAAATAAATGTTATTTAGAAGAAGCTCCAAAGTTTTACATGAAAATCTTAAAAATGAAAAAAATCACAGCGTCTAATCTAGTTGAGATAGTCTATTATGTAAGTGAGATTATATGAGTTCGCTCTTTCCATTAATAACATAAGACGGGATTAGAAACTATGGATTTTAAGATGTTTTCATTACAATGTTTAAATGTTTATAAAAAATATTTTTGATTCTCAGAAAAGAAAAGAATAAAACTTTTTAAAGAATAAATGTAATTTAATGTATTAAATAGCAAAAATTATTAAAATTTTAAGAAAATTATAAAACAAATCCAAGTCCTTTTTTTTATCCCACCTATAAATACCTTATATAGATAAAGGGAAAACTCCCAAAAAGATTCACAATCTCTAGTCATCTTCTAAAAGGCGACTAATTGCTATTTGGAAGGATTTAATTTCAATTCCTTTTCAGAGTTCTGACTTTCCTTTAAAAAATAAATTAATTATCACATTCATGGATCCAATTTTCTATATGGAGGACCTAATTGTTCTCAAAATTTTAGTTTAATCCATGCAAGAGATAATGATTGATACAACGACATCTCATTCGGACAGTGAAACATAGATGATGATGAAATCAGTCCCCACAAAAGTATCAAAAACTTTGTTTGGTGCCTTCATTAATTAATTTATTTATTTATTCATTTTTATGCATGCTTTTGCTCTTCATCATAGAATTTTAGTTTCACTTTTTGCATCAAAGGCATGTGTATATTTCTCCCAAAATAGTTTACCATAAAATTATGTCATTTTGATTTTAAGAGAATTTCAACTTTCAAATGGCATGATGTTGAAATTATGTTACTTATAACTTCAATTAATTTATATGATCAAATTAGTTGTAATACATTCACTCAGAATTGTTTGTTAAGGTAAATAACATGTTGGATCACATTCATGAAAAAGAAGTTTGATTCTTAGCTTAATATTAATATCTTGTGTTAACACAAGTGATATTGAGCATCGGCATTGGTTTTAATGTCATTGGAATCATTTAAGATGAGCTGCAATTGAGACAAAATTATATCAATGGAGAATACCTTTAGATCCAAGATTATCAAATATTACTATGAAATTGATTTAAAATCAAAGAATACACATAAATTCTAGAATAGTTTCACCAACCATCTAAGATGTCATTTCATGATGATGCCATCATCAAATTGCACGCGATCAATTAAGGTAATGAACAAACATTCATATTTTATGTTCTTCAAGATGTAAACATTTTGAAAAGTGGAATTATATTGATCTTGTATGACTCATCTTATGATAAATTGACCCATGGTGGTATCAAAATTTGAAACACTTCAATTGCTACTTAATGTTTGGGTTTAATTAGGGGTCTTTTTGGGACAATCACATTTCATAAAGTTAGCAGTGAAGTTATTGTAGGGAAAATAATTTAGCTACTCTGAATGTAAAGAGCAGCTTTCCGCCACAAAAAGAATTTCAAAAACAGTAATCAAATAAAATTGTAGTTGTTGTCTAAAAAACAAAACAATGAGAAAGTTGTCCCAAAAATACCCTTAGTCAAGTTGTTTTCAATTCGAGACTGAGTTAGCCATGACCAATCTTGGCCTTATGCACTTGACTAAGGATGGTATCTCTTATTTAACTATCTAACTCACAATAATGATGGTGCAAGCAAACTTTATATTTAATTCTTAGGGTGATTGATCAAATCAAAGCCAATCATCAAATCCATTTATGAGTTCAATTCTAATCCTTGACTCAATCTTAAGTTGACGCCTTAGCTTGGCTTAGTTAGAACATTAACCTAACCTATAGAATGAGCTGACTATGACAGCCATGAGACATCTTTTGAACCTATTAAAGCATAAATAATGACCATAGAATTTTCAAATCTTCATCTCAATCCTCCCTCTTAATTTTGCTTGATCAGAACTAGCTATAGGTTAGGGTATAACGGGCCTAGTTGATGGTCTAAACATTCAATCATCTTTTCTTAGTGGTTCAACTATAATGGATTTAATTATAATTGATCATTAGACCATCTAATTTGGATTGTGATCCTAGGTTTGAGCTATAAACAACCTTGACCTGCAATCCATTAAACCCCAATTAAATGCTTTGGCTATAAGAATCCATCCCAATAGGTCCTAATATGATAAAAATGATTTATTTGAGCCTAGTATGCTTTGGATTAGCTTTGTTGGACCTTTGACCCTAAGTTAGCCCAAATAGATCTATTTGGCCTAATAGTACCTAAACCATCAAATTGATCAAAATGATTGAACATAGGGCCTAAACTAGTGACACTATGTCAACCATAGAAAAAAAAAGCTCAATTAGCATTTGACTAGACCAATTGGCTCATTTGACTCAAATTGACATGCTTGAACCCCTTAAGATATTTTGATAAATTTGTCTCAAATTTAGTCAAGTCAACCTTGGAGCACAAGAAATTGCTTGATCAATTTTGACTTATCTAGAGTTTTAAGAAAATATTTGTTTATTAAGCTTGTTAAATTGGTGCATAAGAATTGAAAAAGTTTATCTTATGTCTCATAATACACACAATTGGACAAATATTCATGTTATTTCATTATTTAGAGAAATGCACCTAAAGTTTATTTTGAACGAAATTACCCTCTACTACACAAAAATGAGTTATAACCCTCAGTAATGAATCACATGAACCTCTAAACAAGAGAGTTGCGTGAACTTTCTTCTTCTAAGGACCTTCTTCATCTCCGCAATCTCATAGCTCACGTGATCGGTCAGTGACGAAGCTTCGCAATGATATTCTTGACTTTTCCACCAACATCTATTTAAAGTTAATGATGCTATATTTTTTTATTATTTTATATTTTAATACTTTTATCGTTGATAGTTATAGGTTAAAATTTAAACAAGGAACATATTAAAGAAGATTTCAAATATTGTTCATATTCTAAACCCATAATTCATTATATATCATATTATATGTTACAACCATGCTAGAACCTATTTTCAAAGCATGGTCAAAATTAGCTTTGAATTATACTTGAATCATGTTCACATCATGCTCGAAATTAGCTTTGAACGTAGCTCGAAAATTGTTTTAACTTTGAAAATGGTTCAAATAAGGTTTAAGGATCAATCAAGGCTTAAGCATGGCTTGAATAAGGTGCAAGCATGGTTCAAGCATAGCTCAAGAATGGTTTGAACATGGTTCAATCAAGTTTCAAGTATGGTTCAAGCATAGTTTGAATGCTATTATTTTGTCCTCATTATCTTATATTAATTTGATTCATTTGAGATTCTTTGTTAGGAATGCAAATGAGGACTCTAATTATATATGTAGAGGGTCATTAGATTGCTCAAGCTATATACATAGTTGGATGTGTAATGGATAAAATTGTTAGGTAGTTTGAGGCATTTGATCTTATAGGAGTGGCTGAGAAATCTCCCTTATATCTAGCATTTTAAAGCTCCTTAATTGTAGTTCTAATTTATTATTTATTGTGAAGGATTATCAATAATGAGAAGAATAAACAAAAGATAGAAGAACATAATATTTAGAGTTATAAAATTTTTACTAATCATTGGGCTTGAATTTTGATAGCTTCCACCTAAGGAGAAATTCAAGCATATGAATAAAAGTAACAGGCTTATTAATAACTACTCGGATGGATATAAAAACTTTAAGAATGTAGACCAGGAGAAAGTATTTATGTTGTACAGTGAGAGTGATGATACTTACCCTAAACTTTAAGTTTGTCTCATTTAAAAGACAATATTTTTTAAAAATAATTGAGAAACTTCTGACATACAAAGTTGATGAAGATGTCTTATATAAATCCATTATACATGACCCTTCTTTCTCCTGATTAGGGTTATGAAGAAGAATGTGATCAATAAATATTTTCAAAGAAAGTGTGATGGTCACACTAAGAAAAAGCAAGATATGGTGCTAAAGGGCAACTAGCATCTAGTTAGTCCATGCCCTTCTTCGGTAAGTTATAGCAAGTTTTTGTGATTGTTAAGGAGTTGAAGATTTTAGTGAGCCAAAATAAAGTTCATTTGATAATTTGTGAGATCCCTTTGCCTACAAAGACCATGACATTATATCATAGAAGCAATAATGGATTCATTTTTGTAAGTGCTTGCTTGCATTACTTGAGGTATTAGGGTTAACAAATCTCCTTGAAATGGACTAACACTGATGAAGTTTTTAAGGTTGCCATAAGATTGGTTATTTAAATCTTAACAATTATTATTGTAGTAACAACTTACACAAATAGGCTGATGAGTAATATACATCTTGTTTGCATTGGAGAATGTGAAGTATAGATGATATGCCACATATTCTACTTGACTTTAAGGAAATGACTTCTGAAAGTTACAAATGATGGAATAATATATCATAGAAAATGACTGTGTAAATTTATTTTATAACAATCAAGATCTATAAGTTCATAAAAAATGACAAGAAAATATTAAATTATTTAATTAGGTCCATAGTTAATAAAGTATGGTTGATTCTCTTTTACTATTAATTTAGTTATATAAATAATGAAAATTTAAATCTTTATTTCTATTCACTCAAATATGTCAATTATTCACACTTATTTCTAATGTGTTACTGCAATATGATTGTGCTATGTTATTCATAGTTGTTGTAATTCTAATATAATGTATTAAAGATGTAGTCTAATGTATTATAGCTTATTCAAATAATGTTCTAACTTTGTTAGAACCATATTTTAATCTTTTTTGAATAGGTTTAATCTCATAAGATTTTTTTTTAATGTTAAAATCTTAAAATTGTTTGAAATTTATAGAAGTTACTAATTTAGTTTGATCAATGTTCTAATAAATTTCATTCTTTGTGAACTTTAATAAGTAGTTTGCGAATATAAAAAAGATAATTTCATTTGAAATAAACTTTTGAACATATTTCTTCTAATAATAAAATTATGAAGATATTTGAGGAATAACAACTATTATGATACATATAAAATCAAGTCTTCGTAATATTTATGTATATGATTATTTGAAAAAAAATTAAGTCAATAACCATTTGACTTGACAAATTTTACAACAACAACGTTAAGCCTTTATCCCACTATGTGGGGTCGACTACATGAATCCTTTTCTCCATTGTGCCCTATTAAAAATTAAATTCTCATTTAAATCTAATAAAAAAATGTCATTTCTAATATTTTATAACCAAGTCTTTTTAGGTCTACATCTACCTTTCTTAACATAAGTCAAATCTAATACATCTACTTTCCTAACTGGGTCATCGAAAGGCTATTATTTTATGTGACTGTTGACCTCATTTTTGTATGAGGTCATTAGGACCCAGTCCAGATTCAGGATTAATCCAGACCCCAGGATCAATCTAATCTTGGATCAGATCCAGACCGTAGGAATTGTCTAGATCCTAGGATTATTTTAAATTCTTCTAGTCCTTAGGATCTACTCTAGACCCTAGGATTCTTTCAAATTAATCTAGACCCTAGGATCTATTCTAGACCCTAAGTCTCCTCTAGATCAATCTAGGTCTTAGGATCTTCCTAGACCTTAAGATCTATTTTAGACCCTTATATCTATCTAAATCTTAGGATCCTTTTAAATCTCAGAAATTAGGACTTCTAAACTTTAGAATTCTCCTAGGTTTTAGACTCTAGGATCCACCATAGACTCTAGACTTTAGGACTTCTAGATTTTAGAATCTTCCTAGGCTTTAAGTTTTAAGATCTACCCAGACTCTAGATCAATCTAGGTCTTTGAATTCTCCTAGACCTTACATCTATCCAGACCTCAAATCTATTCAAACTTTAGATCAACCCAGACTTTAAATCAACCTATTCAAGACTCAAATCAATCTAGAGTTTAACTCAATTCAAACCCCTAATTAATCCTAATCTTTAAACAACTCAGATCTAGTTGTCATAGCTTCTGACCTGACCTTAATCCTATCTAATCACCTACAATCACCTAAATGATTGTAAATAATTTAGGTAGTTCAAACCCTATCATTCAAGTTCAAAATCTAGCTTAAACCCAGATTTCCAGATTCAAATCTAAGGCCAAAGGTCTAAGTCCTGAAAGCCTTTTCCAGCAAATCTTTAAACACTTCAAAACCCAGTTAAATGACTTCTGATTCAGAGTCTGTCAGTTTCATACTGATGTGACATATCTCTAGAGGCAACCCTCCAAATCTGAGCCCATTCTGAGGTCTCTAACCCCAGAAACTGAATTGAAATCCAAAAGCTGTAAAACCTTCAAATATTTACGGCCTATGCCACTGGACCTGCCACCCAGTGGATTTTGACCTTGGGGCTTTCTCCAAAGCCTCCAATCACTTTGAGACCCTTAATCCTGACTCATTGAACAATAAACTGCATTTTTTAGGACTTAATTTGACCCCCAGTTGACCAGGGTTCAAAATGACTAACCCTTTAAGGATGTGAATAGTCACTTTGAACTAAATGAGCTCCAAATCAAATGCAATCACTTCCAACATGTTTCAAATATCAAACCAAATCTGTTAGACCCAAAACCAGCTCCTAGGTCAATCTGGTTGACCAAGTCAACTAGGTTGACCAAACAGGCCCTTTAGAGCCCAAACAGGTCATTTTGACCAGATGACCTCCCCAAATCTTGAGACTACCACCAGTAGATTCAAAATATTATTTTAAACTGGTTGGACCCAATCCCTGGCCCTAGGTCAATCTGGTTAACCAAGTCAACTTAGTTGACCCATTAGACCCTTTTGTTGCAAATCTGGTTTTGATGATGACAAACATGTTTTCAGTGTGTTTTGCTTGGCTAATCTGTTTCAAGCACAAAAGACCGCGGGCCACTCAAGCCAACTCAAGATCGGGTCCAAGTGTGTCAAATGTATGATTTTTCCTTTTATTGAGTCAATTGTAATGTAACTGATTCCCTAACTAAGTAACCTTGCACACACACACTCAGAAAGAGAGATTGAGTGAATTAGAGTTTCTGTTAAAATTTTGTTCAGATCGTCTTGGACGATTTTCACATCGTCCTAGACGATTTTCACATCGTCCTGGACGATCCAGTTAAAACAGAAACCCTAATTAGGGCAACCAAGTTAAAAGGGTCTGATTAAGCCGATCGTCCTGGACGATCTTTGGATCGTACGGGACGATATGCTCAAATCAGAAATTCTCAGCCGCCAGATTAAGTTAGGCAAGTTTTATTTTAAGTATTTTGGTCTGATCGTCCCGGATGATACGTGTATCATCCTGGACGATTTACTACAATCATGCCTAAATTAGTCTGGTAATTAAGGAAAACAATTAATGTTTAATTGATACGATCACCTCGTCCTGGACGATCGCAGGATCGTCCCGGACGATCGTGATCGTCTTGTGCATTTCAGCTGTACGACCCGAACTGTGTTCAGGACGATTTTGGGCCTTTTTGAACTAATCGTACAGGACGATGTCCCAATCGTCCTGGACGATCAAGTCATTTTTTGGTCGTCCAGCACAGATTTCTCTGGACGACCCGAACTGTCTTCTGGACGATTTTCCTCAATTTGCACTAATCGTCCCAGACGATCGCAGTATCGTACGGGACGATAGGAACAACTTTTTCTACTGATCGTCTAGAAGAGCCTAATCGTCCAGACTGAATCAGCTGAATTTGAACTGATCGTACAGGACGATCTACCGATCGTCCTGGACGATCTTGGCCGACCAGTTGAGATTTAGGGCAAATTTTAAGCCCTCCTTTAAAAGAACTTTTTCTAATTTTTGGAAAAATCTTTTGCTACCTTCCTTCCCTGAGAAGCCCTAGAGAGAAGAGAGAGTTGGGAGAGAGAGAAGAGATCTTGTGAGGGGGAGTTAGTGAGGGATTCACTAAGGTTGCTCCAAGCACGGATCAGAGTCGTCTTCTCCGCTCGTTGTCTGTCGTCTAGTCGGTGTTCTTCGTGGGAGGATCGTTCGCAAGAAGATCCGGGGTTCTCTGCCCGCTTCATGTGGAAGCAAAAGGAGTTCGAAGGTTCTCTGCCTGCTTCAGAAGGAAGCGAAAGGAGGTCAGGTTCTCTGCCTCACCGTGTGGTGAAAAGGAGGTGTTTTGTACAGGCTTCTCCGCCTTGCTGTGGGAGCAAAAGGAGAGTCACTTTTGTTTAGTGCAATACCCGGAGGGGAGGCTCCGGGGAGTGGACGTAGGTCAAGTTGACCGAACCACTATAAAATCTGGTTTGCTTTTCTGATTCAGTTTTGCACTTTACTTTTCAATATAAACTGCTTGGGTGAATATCTTTGGTTGATCTTTTTGTTCTTGTTTACTTGTTTCCGCTACTAAGTATCGAAAAGATTTTTTTTGTTATCGTGAAATTTTTAAATAACCAATTCACCCCCCCTCTTGGTTAGCCTCGGGACTAGTTCACTAGGGCTTAACATCCCTTTCGAACTTTCACCTTTAAGGACCTAAATAGGTCATTTGATCTAGATGACTATTCTAGACCTTGAAACCACTTCTATCAGACCCCAAACATCATATCAAATCATTCCAGTCCAGACCCTGGCCCTAGGTCAACCTGGTTGACTAGGTCAACTCAAGTTGACCACTTTAAACCCTTAAGTCCATTTAAACCCAATCAAGTTCTAGATCAATTTCAAACTTATTCAAACTTCTCTAGTCACTCCCCCTAGGGGTTTAAGCTTGACTAGACCTCTACCCACTCACTAGTTGATTTAGTCAACTGGACCTGGACCTGATCAAATCTAACCTATTTAGGTTAATCCAAGGTTTACATTCAAAATTAATTCAATCAAATCTTTTAAATCTCAAAAATCTCTTCTATCATTTGTTTTGAACCTTTCTAAATTCAACATGATTCATGCATTGGCCATTTTGACCAAGTCAATCCCTTTTGACTTGGTCAAAATTATTCAAACTCCCATAAATGCATTCAAGCTTCAATTCCTAAGCCTTAACTCTTTTTCAAGTCATTCTAAACAGCCATTAGATGACACTCTTGTTGCCACCTTAGCAGCCTATGTGTTGGTTGACTAGTCAATATAGTCAACAATCATTTCTATGAGTTTAAGACTAGTCAAACTCTTTAATTCAAGCCATCAAGCCTTGCCCAGTTGGATTCAAGTCTATCTAGCTTATGGAGTTAATTCCAGAAGCCTCCTAAGCCTCAACCCGACCCAACCCAGTGCCTAGCATGCTCCCTAGCTCAACCCAATGGCTCAATGAGCTCTACCCGATCAAATCGAGCCACCCGACTTACCCAACTCAAACCAGACCCATCTAGCTCACCTAACCTGACTTAAACATCTCTAGAAACTTCCCTAGAGCCAGCCCAACCCAACCAGGCCATTCAAGCTAACCTATATGGTCCCCTCCACGTGAGAAGGACAGGTGGGAATGTTCGTTTGGCCAGATCGTTCCCTGGCATTCTAACGGCCAGGGACACATGTCTTCAATCCCAGCAATCATCCTAAGACATCTAAGCCATCCATAGTGGCTCCAACAGCTAAATAGGGACAATATGCATGGGAATCATGGATAAAGATATATCTCCTATTCCAGTCGAGCCCCAACTTGTCTGGGTTTTTTGTTTTGATTCACTAAAGCCTTCTACACTCCTCCCTGACCATTCCTTGCTGTTTCGAGGCTGCCGGCGGCGAAGTTGACGTGAGACCGAGCCATACTCCATTCAAGTTGATCGAGCTTACCATCCTTTCCTTCTCAGAGCTTGAATTCTTTTGAAGAATTTTACGCAGACAATCCACAAGCTCAACCTTTTAAATCAATCGAATCCATCAACCCTATTGCAGTATATCTCTAACCCTAGGTTTTACCTAAGTTCTTAAATAGGCATCCACAGAGGGTGCACTAGAGCATGTAAATTAATCCCCACTACTACTCTACCCATCTTTCATATGAATCTTAGTGATTAAGCCATTTAGTTCACTGTAAATGGAGTTTAAGTTTGGTGTTAAGTCTAGGGTTTTCGGTTTGCTAAGCTTAGAGACGAAATCACGACCGTTAATCCGGTCTATTTAATTTTAACGGCCATGATTTCATCTCCTGTTCATTCGATCCGGTCAGATCCAACTGCTAAATGGACAGAATTCTCATCCAGCTTGATCTAATCTGCCCATTGCAAACCGCGGGATTCATCTTCTACCGTCTGATCCCACTCATCCGGATTACAACGGGATTCAATCCTGGCCGCCGGATGAGAGCCGCAGGATCAGAGGACTGATAATCTCTGCTGACTCACTTAAGTGAGCCGCGTCAGCTGACCGCCGCAATCCCGCATGGTCCAATAGTTCACTGCCGCGTGTGTAAATCCCGAATTAACATTTATTTTAATTAGATTTAATACCAAAACTATGAATAATCACAGAAAATAAAATACTTTACCAAAATTTTTGTATAAATACTCATTTTCCTCAAAATAAAATCTACTATTTTCTAAAAATAAAATCAAAGTCTAATTTCATTTTACTATTATTATTATTTTGATTGTTATTACTATTATTATTATTATTTTAAATCCTAGGTATTTTCAAATCTTCTTAATTATAATTTAATTAAATATCTATTCAAGTCTAATTTTAAGTGGCATAATGAAAAGATTTATATGAACATTGAGTGCATTATATGTAATTATTGGAATTTCATTTAATATATGTTTTTGAATTTTCTTTCAAAAGCATTAGATTATTATTTAATCTAGGATGTTTGAATGAAGTTCATTATTAATCAAATGATATTACAATGATTACATATACAGATTCTTAGAAATCAGTAAACAATTATATCTAAAAACACTCATTTTCTTTTGAGTATTTAGAGAATGATCATTCCAATCATTAATTTCCCAATTCTTTTTGATTGCTCTCTAAATTCTCAAGGAATTTATTCTAAGTGGATTTGAATGCATTATATTTCATCAACCATCTAGTATACTGCCTTTGAATCAAATCAAACATATGATTGTTTATCAGATGAGCCTTCAAGTATTTGGAAGATGCTTTAAGGACAATATTTTAAAATTCATGAATCCATCTTTCTTCATGTAGATCTAGTATACTTGGGTCAAGATTGATTGTTATGGTGTGGTTATAATTAGTGTCCAAGGGTCTAGAAACTTTGATTCAAACCTATTAAACCTAATGACATCATTAAAGACAATAATTAAGAACTTTGGTCTAGAGAACTTAGAAAAATTCTAGAAATTAGGATAGATGTCCTTTTAACTTAAAACTCTGAACATTCAAACTTAGTGACATGACCAGCTCTAGGAAAATTTTTTACTGAATTTTGAAATCATTAAGCCCCTTAATTGATTTAATCAAGATTAAACTTTAATTAAGCCTTAAACCTTCCAGAAATTGTAACAAATTAAATTTAAATCCAAAAATTACATATAATACTTCAAACTGATCAAAATTAAACCCTTAATCAATAAAAAATAAAAGCCCCTTGACTGGACTTCAAAATTAAGTTTAATTTAAGTTTAATTGAAATTCAATATTTAATTAAATTAATTAATTAAAAATAATTAAACATTCCAAAAAATTTTCAAACACTTGGAGATCACTCCTTAGGTCATTCCTGACCTTTGGAGTTGATTTCAAAGAGTTTGGAGGTCATTTGGATTCAAATCACAAAAAGGCCTTTAATTAAACAATTTTTGAAAATTCAATAAATACTCAAAACTTTGAAAATTCATAACTAATTCAAATAAACTCCAAATCAGTCAAACTCAAAGACATTCAACTCATAATAAGGTCTAATATTTATAAAAAATGTTAAGTTCTAGAAATCAAATAAATTTGAAAAAGTTAACTTTTGGTCAAACCTAATTCAAAATCAAGTCAAAACTTCAAACCTTCATAATAAAATATAAAAAAAATCAAATTTTAGTGTACTTATAGTTTAACTGATCGTATTAAGGTCTAGTATTTTAATAAAATATTAACTTTCTAGAAAATATTTTAAATTAAAAAGTCAATTTTTGACCCCTTAATTAATTGATTAAAATAATCCAAAAAATTTCAAAATTTGATAAATCATTCAAAATTCTAGAAAATCTTAAATCAATATTAAAACCAGAAAGTAACCAACCTTAATTAAAATTCAATCAATCTTCAAACCTTAATCAAACTCAAAATACTTAATTGTACCGGGTACCACTAGGTAACCCAGGCCTACAAGACTATTAAATTAGCCCCAAGAAAGGTGAAATAAAATTCACGGCCTCGGTGTGCAACAAAGGTGATATCCAACAAACAATCAAAATCAATTTAAAATCAAATTTAAATCATTAAGATTTAAACTTTAATTAAATTCTCCCATAAGCCTTCAACCAACCAGAACATCAAGCAACTTCAATCAAGTGCCTATTTAGGACATATCAAAACCATACAACCTCCTACACACACTTTAGATGTTTTGCTAGGATAAATAACTCTAGTCTTAGGCTAGGCCGATGTTTGCTTTTCTGCTACTTGCATGTGTCGGGTTTTTCGTAGTTTTTATTGCATGCTGGTTGTTAGATATAAGTAATTGATATGATTGTTTATTTACTTATTCCATTCTGTGTTGATTTGATTGTACGTTAGATCTACCCCTAGGATATGGACGATTTGTACTAATTCAATCTTATGCAGGTGGCCATGCTCATACAGGATATTAATTAAAGGGGGCAATCAAATAATTAAGCTTTAAATTAATGCTGTTTCTATAGGCGCTCCAAAATGCTTAAGTCCCCCTTTAATATTTAAAGAGCATGGCCAAGCGTGACTATGATTGAGCTTTCTTTATATTTTAAATATTAACTGCTTGAGATTGATTATAACTGCTTGGGATGTCATATATAATTGTTGATTGTTAGGATAACCTTGCAGGATCGAGTCTAGATTTTTCTTTTAAATTTAAATGTAATTTGATTTGAGAATTGTGTTATATTTAAAGTACTTTGAGATGAGATATAAATCCAATCTGAAATTCAAAGAGAAGGGTGACATCTATCAGAGGAGAGTCCCTCTTCATTTGAAGATTCAGATTCGGATGTTTTTTTAAATATCCAAAGAAAAAGAATAACACCCTTATTCAGAGGGAGTTTATTTTCATTTGGACACCCGGACCCGACAATCCAATGAGTTCCAAGAAGATGAAGAAGTGACGAATGAGAAGACCCATTCTCAAAGTCACTTGAGTCTTTTAGGAGTAGAATCCAGGTTGTAGTTAGTGGTTCCCGACCACTTTACTTTTCCTGTAGACCCTCGATTGTATAATTAAGTGGCACTTGCCACATGAACTTTTAATTTGAATTTTAATTTAATTGATTTGATTAATATTGATTGTTTGATGTTGATTGCGATTAAGGACCCACATGCTTTTAGTAGTTTTTTGGCGATAATTGCATGCCGATTTTGATTTAGCCTGGAACACGATCGGAGGCTCGTGAGGGTACGGTCAAAACTATTTCTACTTTAATTAAAATTTTAAATATTTAGGCTCAGATAGAAACTCTAACGCTTTTAAGAAGTAAGCCCGGACTCGCCGGGGGTTTTTCATGCATTCATATTGACTTTTCTCTTCCGTGTTAGGCACCTCCCCGCCTGCGAGTTTTGGCAGACCACTTGACTTATTAGGGTGCAGTTCTGCCCAAGGGGATGTTATGCAATCTCTAGGATAAAATTTGTTTTTAAGCCTGATTTTAAAATTGCTTCATTTTGATTTTAAAACATTCGAGTCAACTAGCATGCATTGCATTAGATACAAATTAAAAATTGAGTCTAACTCTTAATTGCATCTTTAGCTTAAGTATTTCACCCAATATATGTTAAGGGGCCAATTTAGAATCTGCTCTAGATGTCTGCCCCGCTTTCCCTAAATATATCTTAAACAACGTCCCTAACCACTCTTTCATAAAAAGATCGGACACATGGTTTTGAAGCGTTTAGGTGGTTTAGCTGGCTCCCCAATCCAGGCCAGGGTAAGTCCAGGACTATATTACATTAGCCAGGATTCGGGTCACTGATTTTCAGTACCCATTTTAGACTTAGAATCTGAGGCAGATTTTCAATCTTAAGACCTCAACTTTCGGGAATCTAATTCCCACTTTCTAATAAAATTGATCACTCAAACATTAAATCTCTTTCAATCTAATTCAAGCCCAACACTTAGGATAGTTTGAGGTGTTTCTGAAGTAATTCAGAATCTTAAGACACCTCCTACTCTTCTTCCTTTGACTCCAGAAATAAGTGTTCAACCTCGAACCAATCCCTGTTGAAATTCCAGTCCCTACCTCTTTTCATATCAAGCTTTGAATTCTTAAATAAAATTCGTATCGCTATTTTAATCGAGAGTATTCGTAGGAAGATTTCTGGTTTTCCTACGATGTAATTAACTACGAGGGCTTGCGCTCGTAGGAGATTTAGAAACCCAGACCAGATTTTTAAAATTAATTTTTTAAAATTTTAATTAATTATTTTTGAGAAATTCAAGAGTTGACGATCATTATCATCATTTTCAAATGATCGATAACAAACAATATCCTCTTTCTTTGGAAAGATATATCGTACTATTATCGTAATCTTGATTATGAAATTAATGATCTCTTTACTAAATTATTGTAGTTAAACATTGGATTTAACATCATTCTGATTCTTCGGGATCATATGTTGTTTCTCCTTGAGTTTGATTACGATAATCAGGATAAATTAAGATTTATAATCTGAACCTATTAGGGAACGATATATTCACCTTTCGAGGTGATATATTATTCATAATAAGCATTCGATCTCAAATATTAAAAATTCTAGAAATTAAGTATTTCCCAAAGAAATTAAACATTTTTTTAAAAAACTATATTTTTTAATCAAAACAGTGACAAATGTTAAATCATGTTAAATCTTGATGAACTATTTGACTGCTTATTTTAAAATTTAAATATGTTAGCCTTTGACTCATTTAACTCGTGCCTTTCACTCATTACTTGTGATCATAATTAGTGTAAATAATATTCTCATTAATTTTCAACTAATTTAATACGAGATCATTAGACAACGAACAATATCCTTTTAAATTAATTTTTTTATATTAATCAAGATCATCTCAATAACCCATAATTAGTAATTTATTAAATTAGTTAAATAATAATTTCTATTTAGCCAAATTAAAAAATAATAATAATATCAATTTTCTTTGTTTAATATCTTTTTAGTTTACAATATTGATTATTAAAAATGATTAAAAGTTTTTAATCAATATATTCATATCTAATTTATTTGATTGCATATTAATAAAGTTTTTATCACATCTAATTACAAAAATTGCATCATAATAGTATAAAATGATGTATCAATTAATCATTAATTAATAGTTTATATAAATATTAGATAGAATAATTTTTATCTAATCTTAAATTAATTAATACTTCTTATTTAAATTTACCTAAATTATAAACTTATAACAATATATCTAATTCCCAAAATTCATCTCTTTCCCCTGCTTCTCTCCAACCCAAAATTTTAAATCCTTTGACGGCGAAGCAATGAGGAAGCTACGACAAGTTAAACCATTATCTTTCTCCCTCGATTCTCGTACTTGAAGCTGCTGACGAAAATGAAATGAGGAAGGCGCAATGGAAGTTTGCAAGTGAAGGTAATCTCGTATTTATTCCCCCTCTAATTAGAATAATTATTCTGTTCGGACACCGGTACTGAGCAGTACCGAGCGTTACCGCTGTCGGTACCGAGCGCCTAATGATGTGGCACATTTTTATTGATCTCTAAACACGTTCGGTATCCGGACACAATAATCACTCATCTAATCATACATGATTTTAGCCCTAAATCCCGTAAACACGACAAATTTCAAGATTTAATAAATCCAGAATCTACCACCTTCAAATTTGAAGTTGGCAAACATATCATTTGGTAGGATTTACACCTAAATCAGATATAAATCAAGCATCAAATAACCCTTAAATTTATTTTAAAATAAATATATTACAAATTTAGAATAAAATTTCACATATTAAATTAATTTTAAAAAAATCGAATGGTACGCAAAACTATTCTAACATAATAATAATCATTTTTTTTTCTTTTTTAGAACATCACCCGATCCTTTCAGACGAGAGAGCATCTAGGGTTTCCTTAGCAGCGCTTCGGTTGATATCGGACATTGGGCGGGGTCGGTCATCGATTCCTCTCACAAATTTTGAGATGGGTCGGTGGTGGAGATCCAGAGGGCAAGAGAGCGAGACGGGGGTTGAGGACGGCTCTGGCGAGGCGGTGATCTTGTTGAGTAGCGACGATGATGAGGCGAACGAAGACCTTAGTTTGGAGGTTGTCGCTAAAGCTCAGCTACGCGAGGCCAAGCGGAAGAGGGCCAATGATAAAGAGAAAGGTCGGGCCTTTTTCATAGATCTTTCTACGTCATCGGCCGATGAAATTAAGGCTACTCCTAATGGGAAAACCCGCCGAGGAAGGGAGGGGTTTGTGGCGGGGGCGGAAGAAGAAGTGAAGAAGAAGCGGAAAAGCAGGCCGAAGAAGAAGAAGAAGAAGGAAGTTGAAGAACTGATTGTAACGGTAGGTTCTTGCTTCACTCGCCAAAAAAAGGTTTTTTTTTCTGTATAATATGCTTAGTGCAAGTTTTAATCTATGATTTGGGTCATTGGTACCAGAAACAGGAATAGCCTTTCCTAATGAATTGGGTATTAATTATGGTGTCCATCTTAAATTTGTGTATTCTGGAATGTGTGAAGAGCGGGGCATTTGATTGTAGGAACAGCCTGACGCTCCAGCTGAGGAAGAGAAACCAGCTGGATCTTCTAATTCTGTGATGCAAGTTGGCAATGAAGAATCTAACAACCTAGTTTTGAGAAAACTTCTGGTGAGAGTTTCTCTCTTGTTTTAAATTGAATGTTCTGTGAAGTACTTTCCTTTACTACAAGATATTTGTTCTGTCCACTACAATTTGTCTTCTATGTCTTAGCGTGGCCCAAGATACTTTGATCCGGGCGATGGCAATTGGGAGACTTGCTACAACTGCGGCGAGGAAGGTCATATAGCTGCAAACTGCAAGGCGGAGAGGCGTCAGAAGCCATGTTTTGTATGTGGGATGTTCGGGCACAATTCTAAGGAGTGCATGCAGGTAATAGTGTAATTAGTTTATTAACTGTTAGGGAACAGATTTAAGGTTCTCTTTAGCTTGTTGTTTGGCTCTGAAGTTTAGTCTGGTCAATTTGAGGTTGGGCTTAGTTATCATTACGTAGTAGCTTAGCGCCAACCCTGTTAATCTCTTAGTTTCTAATGAGATTAGGTTCACAGTATATTGTTTTTCTCTAATTTTCATACTTTTTATTTTAGCCAGAGATTGATGAGAATTGAATTATTCGTTGTTTATTTACCAGCCTTTTTCACGACTTTTGATTGTGCTCAACTGTCTTATAATTATTTTGTGAGTTTATTTCTGTAATAGATGAATAGAGGTCTAAATAATAGGGAGGGTGGGTGGATCGGGCTTTTGTTTAAGGTATAGAATTATTTTTTTTTTCTTTTCATCTTCTTTTACAATATATATATAGGTTTGTCAGCTTCTAAAATGAAAATCATGAGAGTCAATGAATATAATAATAGAGATATAATCAATAAATAGGGAGGGAGGGGCTTTTCCCTATGCTACATAAGCATTTTTTCGATTTATCTTCATTCACTATGTTCTTGAGTTTTTAAGCTTCTAAAATAAAAATCATGAGCCTTTTATTTTCTTCATTGAGTTGAAATGAACAAAGAGCTAAATTTATTGAAATCCGTAGCTACAGTTACAGTTTTTGAAATGATGATCAAGATAATGTGGTACAACAATCTTAATTTCATGCATTTTATATTGAAATCAAATGTTTATTTTCCCTTATCAAACTCTAGAATAAGACTACGGGCTCGTTTGGTTCGGCGTAATTCCACAATTTTCCGGTTTGAAATGGCAAACTCAGTTGACGGAATCTGTTTGGAAGCATCGCGATTATAAAATTATTTTTCCCAAAACTTCATTTTTTTATTAGCTGTAAAAGCCTTTATCTATCTGCTTCTCCGTTTAGAAATCCCCGTTTTGAAATGAAATAGTCAAAATTACCCCAACACGTACCTTACTGAGACGGAGAAGACGCTCATCACGAACTATTCATCTGGAAGCACGTCGGTGTTGGTGTTGGCAGAGATTTTGCAAATCACTTCACTTCACCGCCCTTACCATGGTGTTTGCGGATAGCAGGCATTGATATGGAGGAATAGGCCCAAAACCCTCTTTCTACGTTCTGCGGCTACCCTGATCTCATGCTCCACTGCCTCGACAATAACACCATCCTCTCACTACCCGACGCTGGCAACTACACCGTCAACGCCTTAAACATCTCCTTGCAAACCCTTTCTCTTCTCAATACTGCCGCCATTGCCGATGAAAGCTGCCCCCAACTAAAGCATTATTACTTTTATCTTCTATTTTAAAATAACCGATGGTGTGCAGACTTTTATGTTAATGAAATAAAATTGTTTTTTACTCTGTTTTAAGATTGTAATTAATGGTTGAGGATTAGGCGTGACAACTAAAATGGCTATGTATAAATTTCTTAAAATATTTTTACACTTCAAAAAATTTTATGATAAAATAAATTTATACTTTATAATTTTAAATGAATCATAAATTTATGATTCTTAATATCCAGATTTGATATTTTAAATGAGAGTGACATCTACCTCACATCAATCGCTTCTTCTTCTTTTGATCTTATTTTTTTTTACATATACTTAAAAGATGGAGATGGGAAATTTAGTCTTTTATTACAAAATCGTTAAAGTTGAACACCTAAATAAACAATTAATATCTGATTTCAAGTTTCAATAAGCACTTAAAAAATATTACTCAAACAACATCCCATTATTGAAACTCCGTTTTATTAAACTTCTTTTTCTCAATATCTTTTTCTAAAACTCTATTTTACATAAGCAACAATACAACCAAATGAAGCCTACTTTTCAATTATCGTAAAACACTTCACCAGTAAGGTTTCTCATGCCCATTGCTATGTTCATTTTCTTATATTTTTGACTAATGCTATATGTAAAGTTATGTTAATTTTGCTCGTTTTCCATCCTTAATATTACTAAATTTGTGACATATGCTTGTAGTACCACAATCTTTTTTAATGGTTTTGTTTCTAGTTTAGGATCCTTGATATGTCCTCTAATGTCTCATAGTTTTATGTTTATATTTGCATGAACTTATGTTGAAAATTTATGCACACATAATCACTCATTCAAGTCACACCAGTCTTTTCATAAAGAAGACGGCTCTTCCTTTTTTTGTAGAGATTTATGCTTGCTTCTTACTTCACCTAGGGTATATGAGAGTTTTGCAGCTGCTTATTGAAGAGCTATGTAATTTTCCTAGCTTTCTTTGTTGCAATTATATCAAATTTATTTTTATCATAGAGCTCCTCTTTATCAAATGTCAATTATAACATACCCAAGACATGAACATCCGAATGTATACTTTAATCTATCTTTGATATTAGTTTTGCTGCGGTGCATTGGCCATAATTAGACAGAACACGTGTTGAACAAAAACGTAGCCTGAGAGATGCTTTATTCTTCTAGGCTGCTCACAACATGAGCTTTCTTGAATTTCAGATTGTATACAGTGTAGAAGTTATGCATATATTTAGGTCTCTTCATACTGTTGTTTAAAAGAAAGATTGAAAACTGAGTAAATAATACTTTGTTTCTATTTACTTATAGTAGTACTATGGAATTCCTATTATGGAGCAATATGCATCCTTTTTCTCACTTCCGGTAGACATTGGTTTAGCATAAATGAACCTTATTTATTTCTGCTTTATTTTTTGTTTGCCATATATCTTTGGTGAAACACTTGTGTTGCCTGGTCCCAATCTTTGGATGAGAAAAATGAAAGGTTGTGTTAGGTAGTCGCCATCATACAACTTGTTGAACGATTATGACATGAATCATTTAATACATTATGTTAATATTAGACTAGTGTAAAACTTGTCCAACAATTATGATATCAATCATTTAATACATTATGTTAATGTTAGGGCATTCCCTAGAAGCGATGCGTTGTGTGGCCTGAATATAGTGAAAAGTGTTTAACAGTTGCTACATCAATGCTCGGTACAATTTTAAATAAGCAAGGGTTCCCACATCATGGACGGATGTGGGTAGAGAAGCTAGTCCATGTAATTAGAATTAGGATACAAACTTGGAATATATGTACTCTAATAGACGAATTAATAAAATTAATATATATTATAGTTGTTAAGAGGATAAACATTCTTTGTATTTAGGAAACTAAATGGATTGGGGGAAAATGATAAGGAGATTGATAGTTTAGGATTTAAACTTTGATATTCATATATGAATCAAACTAGAAATGGTATATGCATGATTATATAGAAGAGTTTGAAGGATAATGTTGTAAAAATCAATAAGAATTGAAGATAAAATTGTAGATTTAAAGATTATTATTGATGCTAAGATTATTAATGTTATGAAAGCTTATGCTCCTCAAGTAGGCTTGTATATGTGTTCAAAAATAAAATTTTGAAATAATTTAAAAGAATTAATACAACGAATACCTCTTAAAGAAAAAGATTTTATTGGAAGATATTTAAATGAACTTGTTGGTAGAGTGGTAGAAAATTTTAAAAATATTTATGGCGGCTATGAGTTTAGAGCGACTAATGTAGGTGGTAGGATACTAGGATCATATTAGATTTGTTGTAGCTTATGATTTTGTAATTATCAAAACTTTATTTATGAAAAAAAAGGAGAGCATCTAATCATTTATAAGAATGGACTTAGTAAATTCGGATGGATTATTAGATTTTGCTCTAGCTTATGATTTTATAATTATTAATACTTTATTTATGAAAAGAGAGGAACTTCTTATCATTTATAAGAATGAGAAAGTTAATGTTATGCGAGTAAAGTGAGCTAGTTATATTAAAAGTATTGCAAAGTGTGTACTTGAAGAATCACAATGAAAAGCTCTTAATAGTAAAAATAGTTGGTGGTATAATAAAAATATGCAAGAAAAAATCAAAATAAGGAATTTTGTTATAAAAATTGATTTATATGTAAAAACTAAAAAAGTTAGAAAATATATATAGGGGCTGGTAGGATTCTAAGAAAGTAATATGTGATGCAAAGAGTTTAGTTTTTAGTGATTTATATGATTGATTATATACTAAGGAGGGCTAAAGATGTATGTATAAGTTAGCCACAAAAAGATAGGAGAAGTAAATATTTAGTTCAAGTGAAGTGTATTAAGGATGTAGATCAAAATGTTGCTTTTCTTAAAAGAGGATGTTCAACCTAAGTGGATGAGATTTTTTGATAAATTTTTTAGTAAAGATTGTGAGAATATGATTGACCTATGTGACTTTGGACCCTAATGATAATAGAGATTTTTATTTTTATGATCATATTAGTAAAATCAAAATTGCAGATGCTTTAAAAAATGAAATATGAAAAAGTAGTAGGACTTGATAATATTCTAATCGAAGTATAGAAATGGTTAGGAGATTAATGAATTTTTTGGCTTATTAATATTATTTTGAAGATAAAAGATGTCAGCTAAGTGGAGGAGCATGTTGTAGTAAAGATGATGCACAAGTGTGTGCAAATTATAGAAGAATTAAGTTTATGTGTCATACATTAAAATTATGGTTGAGAGTAATTGAGCATAGGCTACGATGTGATATTAATATTTTTCAAAATCAATTTAAATTCATGCTGGGTAGGTTTACTATGGAAGTTATATATTTGTTGAGAAGTTTGTTGGAAAAGTATAGAGAGAGTAAAGAGGATCTACATGTGACATTTATTGATTTAGAGAAAGCATATGATAAAATTTTGAGAGAAGTGCTCTGAAGTGTTCTAGAAAAGGAAAGCAGCTAATAATGCTTATATTCAAGTCATTAAGGATATTTATGCAAGTCCCGTTACTTCTATTCAAACACAAGGTGGTTTGATCAAGTATTTTCCTATTTCATTTGGATTATGTCCAGGATCAACTTTAAGCCTATATCTTTTTGGTTTAATCATGAATGTTTTTATTAGACAATTGCAAGACGATGTACCTTGGTGTATGTTTTTTGCTGATGATATTCTTCTTATTGATAATATTAAATAGGGAATTGATGAAAAACTTGAATTACGGAGGTCAACCTTAAGAGTGTAAAGGTTTTTATATGAGTATATCTAAAATTGAATACATGGACTGTAATTTTAGTAGTAATAGATTTAATGATGGAATTGTGATATTGGGTGATTGAGTCATTAAAAAGAGTGCACATTTTAGATCTCTTGGGTCTATTATTCAAAGCGATAGTCAAATAGATGGGGATATTATTAGTAGAATTTAAGTTGGTGGTTGAAGTGGAGGAATACATTGGGTCTATTGTGTGATAGAAAAATACCCCTCAAACTTAAGGGAAAATTTTATAAGATGGTGGGTTAGGTTTTGCAAAGATGGGAATGCTCAAGTGGATGATTATTTTTACACTTAGAGACAATGTGCGAAATTAGTATATACGTGAAAGGTTTGGAGTAGTTTAAGTGGCAGATAAGATTTGAGAGAGTCTTGCCTTAGATGAACCTGTTAGGAGAGCAAATGTATTAGATTCGACACATGCTAAGAAAGTGGAGGTAGACCTAAAAAGTCTTGGTTAGAAAGTATTAAAATGATATTTTTTTATTAGATTTAAATGAGAATTTGATTCTTAATTAGACACATTGAAGAAAAAAGATTCATGTAGTGCGACCCCACATAGTGGGATAAAGGTTTGTTGTTGTTGTTACTGCATATCTCTTTGGCAAAAGTTGTTTGTGAGTGTGCTGGAATTGATACGTTATTTGATCTTTTTGCAGGGACAAGACTGCTTTGCATGCAAAAGAAGAGGCCATCATGCAAAGGACTGTCCAGATAAGCGCAAAAACAATTCTGAAGAATCTATAATATGCTTACGCTGTGGAGATCTAGGACATGATATGGCATCCTGTAGAAAAAATTATGCATCTAGTGATATGAAGGTTAATGTTGTCTTAAGAACCCTTTTGACACTTCATTTCATTTCTTCATGTTTGGGTCAAGCACAAATGGCTACATCAAGAATGCTGAAATCTGCATCACATGCTTTTTAAAAGTGTAATGTTAATGATTGGAGCTTTAGAGGTGAAATTTGTCCATAATATATTTGTCTACTTTGAATTCGCAGGAAATACAATGTTACATTTGCAAGAAATATGGCCATCTGTGCTGTGTGGATTACAATGACAATGGTCCAATCGAAATATCTTGTTACAATTGTGCCGAGTTTGGTCATAGTGGCCAAGTAAGCTGACTGGCTACTTTATTTTGTTTATCAATTGTGCCGTCTCTGATTTCTCAAAAACGTTTATTATTAAGCCTTTCGTTAAACAAAATCCTTCAGGGCTGTGCAAAGCAACGGGGTGAAAGTACTGCTGCTACACCACCTACTCTTTGCTACAGATGTGGTCAAGAAGGGCATTTTGCAAGGGGTTGCACTATAGACCTCAAGGTGATTTTGATATACTTCAGGCCTTCTCTGTTTGTAGCTTTCAGTGCAGTTTATGGATGCTTCTTAAGTTTTATGACTCATGCAAATATTTGTTTGTTAGTCCGTAAAGCGCCTCGGGGAATCACCAACCCTTGTTAGTCGATTGAAGGTTAAAAATGATGCCAAAGTCTCAAAGTCCCTGCCTCGAGATTTTGGGAGAGATCATAGAAAGAGAAGTTCTTATTTTGATAAGAGCACGAGACCTGTGAAGTCTAAGATAAAGGGTGGCTGGATTGTTGATGATACAGGTTACCTGCCAAAAAGGAAACATAAAACAATGGATTGGGCATCTCCCACCACCCCATCAGTAAGGACTGACAACTATAACTCGGCATCTTCTGGACGCCGCTATTCTGGCTATTCCAACCATTCGAGCCCGCGTACACCACATCAGATGTATAATTATCACTATCAGGGAGGAACTCCATTCTCGCGTGGTTCTACAGGCAGCTACCATCATGGTTTTTCTGCAAGATTTGGCTACTCATAACGGTTTCTGTGATTGAATTCCGCACAGCTTTAAGGTCCTTTGAATACAGCTTTCTTTTGGATGTGAGATGGGGCTTTTGAGCCAGTTTGGTAGTTTGATCCTCCACCAATTCATTGAACCTCCAGGAACACGTAAGTATCAGCAGTACCTTGCTTCTTAGAATTCGTGTGGTGGCCTCCAATCATTTATGGATTCTGCATTAAGCAGTTGCGGTTTAAGAAGGCCTAGCCAGCACATGAGATTTCTGAACCATGTGGAGTTTAGGAAATAAGTTGGAAGTATGCAGTCTTACTCATTTGTTTTGGTATTTATTTTTGTGATGTAAACGCAATTTAAAATGAAGGCAACATAATTAATTATGGTGTCAAGCCTACACTGTATTCTTAGTGATTCTAATAATATATATAATTCTTATTTGTTCTTGGTCAGCTTTGTTATGTTTTGACTCAATATTGTTCTGTGATGAGCGACTGCTAATGAAGCTATCTAGAGATGTGATTTAAATATTTTAGCTATTCAAATCTATCTCAAGGATGATATTAAGGCTTCATTTGGGACGGGTACTCTTTTTAAAGCTATTTTTTAGTAAAAATATTTTTGAACTAGAATTTTTTATATTAAATGTTGTTTTAGAAAATAATAAAAAAAATAATTCCAAGCAAAGTCTAAGGTTTTGTTTGGGACAGCTGTTTTTGTTGCTTTCTTAATTCAAAAAATTTTTGTACTAGAAAGCTGTTTTAAAAAGCAGTATGAAAATTATTTCAAACGAAACTTAGATCTTAGTGTTTTTTTTTGTTGCTTTAATCTCTTTTGCTTAGTGCTTAATCATATTTACTTTTGGTTAGCTCTTCCACTTAAAATTTAGGTGTTTGTCCTAACAAGTCTTCTATGGGATTTTCTGTCAGCGCAATGTGGTATGTCTGGCTTGTTGGAGTCTCATTCTAATATTTAGTTGATCACTAGCGAACTGAAGTACTATTTATGCTATAAAATATTCAGCATGCGGACACTTAGAAATTCTCTTGTGTGTAAAGAGTTGTTCACTATTTTTTTCTTGCAGGAGAAAGGAGAAACGTTGTTGCTGGCTATCAACTAATAGCATTATGAGTCTGTAATTTCTGGATTAGTGGAAATGATTATCTGAGTTTGCAGTTATATTATTCATTTATTTAATATAATTTTATGCATTCTTTTGCCCTTTGCTACAGTCATTTGCATTTGCAAGTTCCTTATAAACATGCCCGTTATGAATTTTCGTTGATGACTGTTTAAATTTCAACTAGATTTTGATGTCATTCATCTCTATACAGGAACTCATAGAATATGAAGCAAACAACTTATATTATTTTGATTATATTTAAGGGAGATATTGATTGAGTTTGAGATAGTAAAAATTTATTTGAGTCAGTTTTGTTAATGACTAATGAATTTTAGGCTTTGTTTGAGATAGCTTTTTTATTTTTTCTAAAGCAACTTTTTAGTAAAAAATTGAAAATTTTATACTATAAAACTACTTTAGAAAGCCGTCCCAAATGAAGTCTTAAATTGATTTTCAAATTAATAGGCCATAAATTTATTAATTGAAAAAATAAAATAAAATTGAAGTTTAATATATATATATAATATATGCAGAGTATGTTCTAATTTATCATTTATGCAGCTCATATTAATCAATTGATTAAAAATTTTAGCTATAAATTAAAATATTTTGGATTCGAAGCTTGCATATATGATGTGTATGTGAGTTTATCATAATGGATCAAATATTAAAAAAGAAAATCTAATTTGTTTGTAAATATAATTGTAATAAGAATATTAAACGTAAATAAATGTATTTATATATCAATGATTTTCCTAATGTTTGTGCATATTTATATATATATATATATATATATATATATACAGTTGAAAGTAATTATTGTTGTGAGAGTCGTGCGTAATTATCAAGTTAGGGTAACCACCCCAAGCCAACAAGTTATCTTGCCTTTGTTAAGAAAACAAAAAAAAAAAAAAGGAATGTTGAGACATACACAAAGAAATAAATATTCGATTGCTGCAGAGGAAATCTTACAAAATTCTCTCTACTATGAGAATAAAATCACAAAGGTTGCCAAAGACCCAGGAGTTGGCTATTAGAAAATAATCTATGAGTATGGAGATACTGTCACAGCTCATATCAATATGTTGGTTGGGAGTTTAGGTTATCAATCAAGAGATCTTGAGTTAAGTCTTGCGTATAAGATGTGTGCGAGAGTTTACCGTAATTGGCCTACATGTAAAAGAGAGAGAGAGAGAGATACTGCTAGAGATGTGACTAATATTGATCACCTGAACTCATAAGTTCCTTAGTTGCTCCCAACCACCTAGTCTCTGTCCCGGATCATAATTTGTGAAGAGTCTGAACTCATTTCCCAGCTTATTGGTGTGCTGAGGCCGGAAACCACAAGGATACACCTTCAAGAGCTTGGCCGCAACTTCCTTTTGCACCTCTCCTGCAAAAATGCAGAGAATTGTGCATCATGTATTTAAGCAGATGTCAGTCCAAGGTGGTTTGTTAGCAATGGGGCAACCAAGCAAGGTATTCTGAGAAATCATTTGTCTATCGTATTGTAATAAAAAAAAAAAAAAAAACAAGAGCTTTTGAAATATTGAAATTTAGGCTTTGTTTAGGATGACCTTCTTACTGCTTCTTAAAGCAGCTTTTTAGTTAAAAAATTTATATTTTTATACTAGAAAGTTTCTTTAAAAAACAATAAGAAAACTGTCCCAAACGAAATCTTAGTTAATGATTACAGAACAGTGATATGAAAAGTAAAAATTTGGGTTGATGGGACATACATTTAAGTTGACTGTTGGCGTTGACCAACTAAACAGGAAGGGTGATGGTAATTCTTTTTCACCCCACAAATTTTGTGAAAATAAATTTTATTAGTAAGTGTTGTTATATATGTTCAACAGTTCTGCCACATCGGGTGAGGGAGAAGACCATTTTGCTATCTTCATTAATATTACCTTACTCAGACTTTAGGATGCTCCTACATAGCTTATGTTTGGTTTTATCTTTAGTCTACACATGATCTCTTGTTTATTCTATATGTTTGCATCTTTATCTCTTTAATGTACATAACCAAATCACAAATATTTTTTTACTACTCTTCAGTATATATGTTATTCTCACAATCTTTCAGTAATTTTAAAGATTTATGATACCCCCTTCTTAATTTCTCATTTTTTTCTACATCAACATCTAATGTTGCCTAGATCGAGTTAATTATGTCTCCCTCATTATTTTTAAATTGAGTTCAAAACAAGTTGGCTAATTAAAGAGAGACAATTTGCCACAAAATAACTGTAGCCTGAAGAAAATGATGATCTCGCCAATGAGTTTCATTAATCAAAGTTATCTGGCACATTCCTTCAATACTTGACAAAACTTTCACTAAATGTCAAGATCACTATAAGTCGTCATGGCTACTTGGTATTTGATACGAAGATCATTTAAAGTCATAATGGTACTAACCAAATGAATTCAGAAAGCAACCAAAGCTTCATGTAAACTTAAAATGAAGTAGGCACATCGCTTGAGCTCCTCCTTTATTTGGAATTCATTATAAGTTCTCTATATATTTTGATAGCTAAAAGCTAATCAGATTTGTTCATTTTTACAACTACTTGTTAAATCTCGCTATATAAGTTTACTTGTATTAATCAAATGTAGCATTACACCTCGACCCTAGCTATAAATAAAGGGTCAAAGGACGGTCTAGGGTACAAATCCCCACATTTGTAATTTTTGAAGGCAACATTAAAAGCCCATAGTTTCTCTCTCTAAGCTCTCTTTTTCTCTCCTCCTTTCTCTCTCATTCTCTATCCAGTCTCATTAGTAACATTCTAGTGCCACCCAGACTTGGATTAGGATCCAACATCTTTTAGGTGAGGTGTGTGTGGACGATGTCTGACATGCTAAGTGAAGCAATGGATCACTTTAGATCAAAAGAAAAGTTCAATACAAAATGATCAACAAATCTATCACTTATGAACAACCTAATAAATACTTATTGAAAAAAATATCCAAAGAATCTCATAGCACTTTAAACAAAATATCTTTCCTATTCACACTCTCAATGAGCAAAATTTCATCAACTCAGCACGTCATCATCAACTTTATCTTCCCTCATTAAGCCCCATTAAAGTACCTTCATCAAGATAAAATGACGAAGAAATTTGTCATCCCCACCAATCCAAGAAATACTCCATCAAGCCAACCAATGCATGCTCTCTTCATATTGCAGAAGCTCAACCTTCACCAAAGTTAAAAAACGCATGTTCTTGAAGCTTACAAAAGAAAATTAGATCCAACCGATCATATTGCTTGATTTGAGTCTGACGATCTCTCCTCACTATAAGTGATGTTGTCAAATGTTAACTACTCTTTGAGAAGTTAAAAGAGGCACCATTTACATGATTCTCAAAACTTCATCCCGGAACATCACAAGTTTTAGCTTGGAATTCAAGTGACTTCTTGTCACAAAATCATCAATGCACTAAAGATTTTGAAACAATCCATGACATCATTAACTTGCATTCTAATGTTGTACCTAAATTAATCCAAATGAAGAGAACATTCCCTGCCTACTCAATTTCTTCTCACACTTCTTGCAATATGGCACCAGAAGTAGCCGGGCACCTTCCTTGCATTTGCAAGAGTTTTTTGCTCTTGCGGGTAGACATCCCAGCACGACCATTTGGACTCAATCACATCCTCACGATAGTCTCCTGCTCTCGCTTCTGGCACAATTTGCTTGTGAAATCTTCCCTCTTGTGCGCCTTCAAGTATCTCTCACGCTTCCATTTCCTCTTGTGGCTGCAATTTGTGGGTGCGGCTTAGGTTCGGGCTTGTTTTTTGTTGTGGGTGCTTGTTGTAGAGCTTGTTGTTGGGTGCTTAGGTTGTCTTTGACATCGCTGCTTCTTCATGGCATTGACAAGAAGCATGGCATTGACATCTTGCCGGCTTTCGGCCCATCCAACTCCTAGGGCATCTTCATGGTGCCGTCTTCTTGCCAGTGGTGAGTTTTTGCTCTTTCTTTCATGCTCATTCTCTTCCATTGGTCGCTAATGGGAGATCTTCTAAAATCCTTATTTTATTAGAGTCACTTTGGATCCCCTCTCCTCCTATATTGTTATCTCCCAAGACTTTAGTGGACCCCACAGTGAGTTTGCCGCTTCCTTCCCAGGCGGCCCCAACTCTCTTCGAGGCCCCTCCTCTTGTATCCTCTTTGGTGGTTACATCTTCTCCTCCACAACCATCGCGCTATTTTGCAAATGTTGTTCGTGGTTTGAATTTTGCAAAAGTTCACCACTCTTTCCAACAAACCTACACTTTCCTTTAAACAAATTCAATAACTTTACAACATAAACAATCTTTCTCTTTTCAAGGCAAGCCTACTCTCCTCTTAATTGATGAGATTTTTATGTTTAATAGACCTCTCGCACTCTCACTTATTGGCAAATTCTCTTGGGTTATCCAAACATGAAGGCAATTCACAAATTCTTGTTTGATTTATAGTTGAAGAGTGATTACTGTGTTGGGGTCCTCTCACGGTGAAGCTTTACATACAAAAAATTTAGGTAAAGACATATGAGAATATAATGAAACAATTTGATTGATAGGTGATGAGGATATCGGAGATCAACGACTACGATCTAGAGCTTATTTTATTTTTATTGTGTTTTATGTACGAGTTTATTTTATTTTTCTGTTTTTCCCATTGTACTCCTATGAAGGGAGTTTAGTGTGTTGTAGCCCGAAGGGCATTTTAGTCTTTGTTTCTTTTCTTTTCATGAGGCCTATTTATAGGCTAGTTCTCTTGTATTATGAATGATGAATGATTATTATTAAAATTTCAGCTTTTTTGTTCTTAATCTCTTTGTGAGTTCTTAAGAGGAGAAACCCTAGGAGAGGGCCACGCATCACCTGTCAGCTGCCGGTGGATTTCGGGACTTGCGATTAGTATTGTAGTATCTTCTTATTGTTCTTTCTTCCCCTTCCCTTCCTCTCCCTCCACCTTTCGACCCAACCCTCCCCCTCCAACAGCCCACCCGCCGACCAACCCTCCCTCTCAAGCCCACCCCACCACCGGCCTTCCTACTCTCCATCTTCAAACCGCCGCATCCAAAATCCTAACCCTAGCTAGCCGCCGGCCTTCCCCTCCAATGGATCAAAAATCGATGGTTTGATTCTTTCCAAAAATAGAGCATGAAGATTAGGAGGGAAATCCAATTCAAAATATGATCTCAAATTTAGAGTTTGAATTCTTTTCTAAATTGACATAGTCTATATTAGGAAAGTGCTCAAATCTTGGACCTAAACACCAATCCCAATATCTTAAATCTGAAATCAAATCAGATTTAATCTCTTGCCTAAAATAAGTTGTTATCAATTTGGAAGGTTAGGAATTACAAATTCATATGAATTCAAAATTCAAATCTCTTTCCTAAACAAAAGAGACTTATTTTAGGAAATCCCAATATCTTAAAATCTGAAATCAAATCAGATTTAATCTCTTGCCTAAAATAAGTTGTTGTCAATTTGGAAGATTGTGACCCTCAAATTCAATTGAATTCAAAATTCAGATCTCTTTCCTAAAACAATAAAACTTATTTTAGGAAATCCCAATCTTTTAAAATCTGAAATCAAATTAGATTTAATCTAAATCTTATATCCAATAATTGGGGACATTAATTACTCCACACTTGCATAGCCGGCCCACACCTCTCTCCTATCTAGTTAATTCCCTCATTAACTTCCCAAATTAATTCCCCTTCCAATTCTCAGCCCTAGCCGCCGCCTCCCAAAACTCTTCTCACGTTTCCTCCCTTCCCAGAGATTCCTGCTGGCTGTCCCCGTATTCCAACTATATTGGTTTGCTGTTCTGCACTCCTGAAGGCCGGAGATGGCTGTCCAAAGGCTCCCAACACCCTATGGAAGCTGCCCAAAATTCTTCCGAACATAGGGAGCTGCTGTCCCGATTTTCTGGGTGCTATTTGAAGGCTGTCCAGACTATTCCTGCTTGACTCCTTGCTGTCCAGCAGAATTCCGGAGCCTGAGACCCTTGATGTCCAGCTGACCAAAGTTCTCTGCTTGCTGCCCAAAGAATCAGCCCAGATTATCTTGTTGTCTACCATCCAGAGACCACCAAACTTCTGTACTAAGGCATCTAGGAGATTGTTGTCCAACAACATCATGAAGGCTTGTGGACTTCTGTTCCAACATTCAAACGACCTTACCGGAGTTCTTATCTCTCTTGTCTTTGGGTAAACTCGACACCCGACTCTTTATCTTCATAGTTATATTCTCGATTGTGGTTTTATTATATTCATGAAGATAGTGTTAATGCTCTTCCGCTAAAACTTAGTACTATTAGAGAGTTGAGTGAGGGATATCACTTAGTGACTAATCTTATTGTTAGCATTGGGATTTATTGTTGAAACCATTCATGTATGCAATGTTAGATTAATTGATTGTTTATGGTCTTAACTCCTATGCATGTGATTTAGCCTAAGCTTGTTTTACCGCTCTTTGGGTTATATTTCATCGCTCAAAATCACCATAAAGATATACTTATTTTGTTCTCTAAATATAAAACGTGCAAATTCCCTAATCTAATCATTCTTGCATGTACATTCTACATCATCTTGATATCAGAGCATGATTGCTCTTGCATGTGTTAAGTTTCTATTAGAGTTTCAACTTGTCATTGGTAGGCCTAGCTAGTTGTTCTAACATTGCGATTATATCATTTATTACATCTCATGTTTGCTGTCTTTTACATTTTAGCATCATTTAGTGAACATCAGGTGTATTGGATCATAATATTTAGTGTTGTCCTCACTCTAACAACATCCCTAAACACCTAGGCTACTTAAACTATTGTGGTAGTTTGCTGTCCCAGCATTTTGTGCATCATTTAGAGATGTTCTAGTGAGTCTACCATCACAATTAGGTGCTGTCCTTGCAACCGACGACCCCTACATCCATTACCAACCCACCAATTTCATGTGTGAGCCGAAGTCTAGCAAGATATCCCACTATGAGCTTGCTGTCCATAATTTCCTGCACCATATAGCGAGTCATAAGCGCGTTTTCTCCTTGATAGAGTGTTGTCCTTTACACCCAATCCTCATTAGGTATCACTTAGAGCTTCCCAATGGACCCGATGGGACTTCAAAAGAAGTTAGATGACCTAGTTAGTCTAGTGGGCTCTACGACTCAAATCATGAAGGAGAAACGTGTTGACCCTCCCCACTCTAGGAATGTGCCCCATTCAGTCAATCATGATTGTCGGAAGATATCCCACTATGTTTATCAACCTAGAGCTGAGCCTAAACCACAACAGCCTCACTTAGGGTCACATTACCGTCTACCCACCTTTGATGGTTCCTCAGACCCTTACTACTTTAGGGAATGGGTTAGACAATTAGAGGACTATTTTGAATCACGTGATATCTCTGAGTCCCACCGGTTTCGTATCGCTAAGTCTCACCTAAAAGGTCGGGCTCTTCAATTTTGGATGAGGTTGGAAGATCATCAAGAGTCTCGCGGTGAGTACCCTACTTCTAATTGGAAAGACATGAGACGAGAACTTAGTTTAAAATACCTGCCCTCTACCAGCAACCAACCATCTGGTTTTGAGTTTAGATCACCCCATGTTCATCAAACCTTTGGGAGTTGCACTTTCAAGAGCCCTACACGTGAAAATCAGTCCTACCCACCTATTACACCCCCATCTGATATCATGACTCGTAGTCCTCACCACACATCAGTTACCCATTTTCCTACCTCTGTGGTTACCCTTAAACCTATCCGACATACCACTCCTACCCACATAACTAATCAGAGAGTGACCCTACACCTAGTGACATTTATCTGGAACACCACCCTATCTCTTTTGTTGGGACAAACCGTGGACATTACTGTGGTCGAGACCACCCATCCATTAGTAATATCAGGGTTGCTGCCCCACCCTGTAGGTCTTCACCTAGCCTGGATGGCCGACCCTCTAGTGGGTCTTCTGTTGAATCGATCCTATATGACTCCCCACTTGGGCCGACTCCTAGCCATCCCAATCAACCTTGTTTGAGCACGCGTCCTCTCTGCGTGGTGACTCCCGACTTACCTCACCTCGTGGATGACTTGACCACCATTCAATTCAAGGTGAATTTTGAGGCTCCCCAGTCTTTGGCCTCCCCAGTCTTTGAAAGATGCATGGCAAAGAAAAAGTCCCCTGAATCTGAAACTGAGTGCGTCCATTTTGTGGATACTAATGATATCACCGATAATGAGGACTTCTTTGAGGATGAGGTTGAAGTGATTGAATTAGACTCCCTGCATGACTTAAACCCTGATTTAGGAGATCTAGAACCTTTAAGCATTGATACCTTGGCCCATCCTGATCCTATTGAGAATATTAATATGAGTTCGGAAGACAGTAATTTGAATTTGAAAAATTCTGAGCCTAATTTGAACAATGAGCCTTCTCATGTTTTATTAAAGTCTATCTTACGAGTTGTTCCTTTAGATTTACGTGTGAAAAAGAGTGTCTTTCTTGATTGGACTTATCTTACTATTCCTCGTACCGACTTTACTGTTAGAGAGTGTATTAGCCCATACTCGTGTGTCATATCTCTAATTGTTATGCCCACTTCTGTTATGGATACTCTACCCCATCTTTTGAGTCCCATACCTGCTAGTGACTCATTGGGCTATCCCATTATGGTTGTGAGTCAGGACCCATCGTCTTATCATATTCCTGATTCCTCCATCATGCCCTCTATATTCTTGTCCTTCACTGTTAAGGACCATCCCTCTCCTAGTTGGATGACCTTACTAGATTACCTTACTGCCCCTAGGAGACTATCTATGACCCTAGTTGAAACTCTATATGGAAATGACCTTTTAGCTAAGGATGTCTTCATTGCTCCTCCTACACCAGTTCCCTTAAACATGAAAACTTTATGTCCTCTCATTTTGTGACTGGTCCATCTTTTTTACTATCTATATGTGCTTGTGAGTTAGTGTGTTTGTGTGTGTTTTTTGTAGTCTGTTGTCTTCCTAAATTTTCCTCTGTTTAAATTTTGTGTGTAAGTCCACAATTCATTTCATTCATCAGGCATATCAAGTCGCTTGCACCACATTTTTCCCGTATCATATATCTTGTTGAGTCTTGAATTTTGGACATATAGTTTCACATAAAACATGCCGCATTTGCATCTCATTCCCTAAAATTGCACGCCTAATTAAACAGAACAATAATAATTATAAACTTCATGATGAACCTAAACGACGATTTAAAACTTTTGAGGTTGGTAATCGGATTCGTCCGGTTCGGTTCCCACAAGAAACTGTAAAGGAATTACATGCTAGAAGTGTGAGATTATTTAAAATAGTCAATAAAATCAATGACGATGCCTACATGGTGGATCTGCCTGTAGAGTTCAACACTCTTTCCTTTTCTAACATAGAAGAGTTAGTAGCCTATGAGGGTTCAGAGTTTAAACCCCAAATCCACTTCAAATTAAGCCTTGTGTGACCCCACCTTGTGAAAACCCCAAGCCTGCTTCCACTCCCAAATATTCCTAAAATACCTATAGCGGAGAAGGTTGACATGATTCTGAGCGATGACATTATTTCCACAAAAGAGGGTGGACGAAGAAGATATCTGATAAGGCGGAGAGGTATACCAGAGTCAAATGATACATGGTCAAAGCGCGAGGAGCTACGACAGATCGACCCAGGTGCATGAGAGTTCTTGAGACACCCACTCGACGGAGTCGAGTTTTCTCCCACCCGGGGAGAATGATGAGGACATTGGAGATCAACGACTACGATCTAGAGCTTATTTTGTTTTTATTGTGTTTTATGTACGAGTTTATTTTATTTTATGTTTTTCCCATTGTACCTCTATGAGAGGAGTTTAGTGTGTTGTAGCCCGAATGGCATTTTAGTCTTTGTTTCTTTTCTTTTCATGAGGCCTATTTATAGGCTAGTTCTCTTGTATTATGGATGATGAATGATTATTATTAAAATTTCAGCTTTCTTGTTCTTAATCTCTTTGTGAGTTCTTGAGAGGAGAAATCATAGAAGAGGGCCACGCATCACCCGTCAGCTGCCGGTGGATTCCGGGACTCGCGGTTAGTATTGTAGTATCTTCTTATTGTTCTTTCTTCCCCTCCCCATCCCCTCCCTCCACCTTTCGACCCAACCCTCCCCCTCCAACAGCCCACATGTCGGCCAACCCTCCCTCTCAAGCCCACCCCACCATCGGCCTTCCTACTCTCCATCTTCAAACTGCCGCATCCAAAATCCTAACCCTAGCTAGCCGCCGGCCTTCCCCTCCAATGGATCAAAAATCGATGGTTTGATTCTTTCCAAAAGTAGAGCATGAAGATTAGGAGGGAAATCCAATTCAAAATATGATCTCAAATTTAGAGTTTGAATTCTTTCCTAAATTGACATAATCTATATTAGGAAAGTGCTCAAATTTTGGACCTAACCACCAATCCCAATATCTTAAATCTGAAATCAAATCAGATTTAATCTCTTGCCTAAAATAAGTTGTTGTCAATTTGGAAGGTTAGGAATTACAAATTCAAATGAATTCAAAATTCAAATCTCTTTCCTAAACAAAAGAGACTTATTTTAGGAAATCCCAATATCTTAAATCTGAAATCAAATCAGATTTAATCTCTTGCCTAAAATAAGTTGTTGTCAATTTGGAAGGTTGTGACCCTCAAATCCAATTGAATTCAAAATTCAGATCTCTTTCCTAAAACAATAAGACTTATTTTAGGAAATCCCAATCTTTTAAAATCTGAAATCAAATCAGATTTAATCTAAATCTTATATCCAATAATTGGGGACATTAATTACTCCACACTTGCATAACTGGCCCACACCTCTCTCCTATCTAGTTAATTCCCTCATTAACTTCCCAAATTAATTCCCCTTCCAATTCTCAGCCCTAGCCACCGCCTCCCAAAACTCTTCTCACGTTTCCTCCCTTCCCAGAGATTCCTGCTGGCTGTCCCCATATTCCAACTATATTGGTTTGCTGTTCTGCACTCCTGAAGGCCGGAGATGGCTGTCCAAAGGCTCCCAACACCCTATGGAAGCTGCCCAAAATTCTTCCGAACATAGGGAGCTGCTGTCCCGATTTTCTGGGTGCTGTTTGAAGACTGTCCAGACTATTCCTGCTTGACTCCTTGCTGTCCAGCAGAATTCCGGAGTCTGAGAACCTTGATGTCCAGCTGACCAAAGATCTCTGCTTGCTGCCCAAAGAATCAGCCCAGATTATCTTGTTATCTACCATCCAGAGACCACCAAACTGCTGTACTAAGGCATCTAGGAGATTGTTGTCCAACAACATCATGAAGGCTTGTGGACTTCTGTTCCAGCATTCAAACGACCTTACCGGAGTTCTTATCTCTCTTGTCTTTGGGTAAACTCGACACCCGACTCTTTATCTTCATAGTTATATTCTCGATTGTAGTTTTATTATATTCATGAAGATAGTGTGAATGCTCCTCTGCTAAAACTTAGTACTATTAGAGAGTTGAGTAAGGGATATCTCTTAGTGACTAATCTTATTGTTAGCATTGGGATTTATTGTTGAAACCATTCATGTATGCAATGTTAGATTAATTGATTATTTATGATCTTTAACTCCTATGCATGTGATTTAGCCTAAGCTTGTTTTACCGCTCTTTGAGTTATATTTCGTCGCTCAAAATCACCATAAAGATATAATTATTTTGTTCTTTAAATATAACGCGTGCAAATTTCCTAATCTAATCATTCTTGCATGTATGTTCTACATCAATAGGGCAAGAGAAAAGTCAAGAAAATTGATATAGGGGAGCCAGTATGGAATAATGAACCCCCTTTCAGAAAAGATTGGAACCATAGACCATGACCACAAGCCTCACCCACTCGGTTCCTTCTTGTCATAACCGGGAAAATTAACCCACTTTCAAAAGAAGACGAGAGCCTTGAAGGAGGAAATGATGAATATCATCATCTGCTCAAAATTTCACTGATCAAAGAAAAACTTGAACTTGGTAAGCAAAATTATGATCTCCTAAAGAAAGATTATGTAATGGAGAAAGAAAACAAAAAGAATTTTTTTTTCTTCTATTTTTTAGAGTTTATAAAAATTTTCTAGCTATTTTTATTTTGAATTTTTTATTCTAACAAATTTGTTAACTCCTATTTTAAGGGACTTTTTAAGTTAAAAAAATGATATAAATTGATAAGGACACAGAGGAAAGAAAAAAGTGTATATATCAATAATAAAATATTATTATAATCAAAATTTGAATTTAATGTTGAATTGCCCCCTATAATCATTTTTAGCTGTTTGGGGCCTTCTTGAAGCCCTTCCTGATGTTTTTGAGGTGTCTAGAATCATTTTTCAATATTTCGGATATGATTTAGGCATTATTTAAACCCAAATAGAGCTTTTGGGGATAATTTTGATGAGTTTTGAAGAATTCAAACCAAAATTTTGAAGAATTTTTACACCAAGAAACATACAAATGACATCGAAGCTAAGTAAAACATTTTTTTGGGCATATAATATTTTTTAAAATTGTAGAGATCATAGTTAGAAAATAGAGGGCAAATGATATGAATCATAAAATCAATCAAATCTAGCACAAGTTTCTATACTTTTTTTTAATCCAAAAATTAATCAAAATTAAATTTGAAAACTTTGAAAATTATTTCAAAAGTTATTGAGACTGAATTTAGCAAATTTATGATCAAACAAACAAATCCAACAAAGCCAAAATTATCAAAATACGAGCTAACCGACCTTAAAATGTTAGCCTAAAAGTATAATAAAAAACTTTCAAACATCATTTAAAGGGTCAAATAAATTCCGCATTGAGTACTTATCTTCAACAAGATCGTCTTATCGAAACAATTCAAAAAATTCCATGATCGTATGAATTCAAGTTCATTTGGGCAATAAAATTATAAAAAAAAAGGAAAATTTGTCAAGCAGGCCACATATCTCCATCTCCTTTCATTATGCCATGACTTGCAATGTGACACGCTCATGCGGTGTCTTGGTGGTCGTCATCATTGCTTGCTATTTCGACCAACTGGCTGGCCAAGACCATCTACGAAAAGAATTAATCCAATGGAGTCATTCAATGCTCAAGATTGGTCTCGATAATGAGAACATTTCCCCATAAAATTGGTGGAGTCTCATGATTGTTTTTCATTGGCTTTAAATTTAATCCCTACACTAGAATTATCGTTACTATGGGGAACCATCAACAATTTTGTTTTGCTCTCATCAAGACGAACAAATCTATATCAAAGTTAACTATGTTGAACTATCGTTGTCTTGTGAATGTAAATATGGCCTATGCTCCAAGGTCTATTCTGGACAATCCAATCATCGATTTTTTTTATCCATGAATTCAAATGCACTCATGGGATTGAGAAATTCAAGATGATACCTTTTGTTCATCAATTGAAGACTTAGTCACCATCAACCACTGCTACACCACCATCATCAAACACCAATTGTTCGCCAAACCAAGCCAAGGTTCTGAAGGGTCAATTGGGCCACATAACGAGCGGGGGATCATCTCATTTTGTAGTAGTGAAGATGAGATATGATGCATATGTTGTTAATGAGAACCAAAAATTTTATGGAATAATTTTTGATAAGGATTGGATTACCCCCTCAAAATCTAAATAATAAGCCTTAGTTCTCATTAGTTTACACATTCTGAATTTGGAAGCACTCAAGTGTTATAGAGAATTATAGAATTCTTAACTTCTTCTATAGCAACTTGACATACTAAGGTGCTCCCAAATCCACCAGACATCCCTCGCTCTATGTCGCACGATGTGTGCAGTCAATCCAAATCCTATAACCCAATGCTGGCTTCAATCTACATCAACACCTACTATCATAATCCACCCTAAGTTGGCCCTTGGTTGACATTTATGCTAGTCATCGATCAACATTGACGTCAGCCATCTCCTACCCCTCGATGTTGGGCATCAACTGACATTGACATCCAAGTCTTAATATTCATCGATGTCTAAATTTAGACATTCGTCAATATTCATTGTCCATAAACAATAGATGCCGAGCGTCTGCCAACTGCCAACAATTAATGTATTCTTACCATGTAGCCCTATCTCCTTTATAGTAAAGAAAATAATCAAGCTAACTGCTCCTCGATGCCCACTATCATCTTTCACGGATATTGGATGGTTGCTAAACAATGCCAACAATAGATTTACGTCAACTGTAAATCAATGTAACATTCCCTGCCAATCATCGCATAATACACACTAATAATAAGCATTCAATGTTCATCTGCTAGGTCGCCTAAACCCCCATAAGGAGAACGACCGAGCTTACTGCCTCATAATGCCTATAGTCTCCCTTCACCAACATCAGATGTTCATCAACCAACACCACCCAATGTCCATCAATGTTCACAGCTCAACGTTTGTTGATGTCTAAATTCGAACTCTTGTCATAACCCTTTGAACATCGATGTCCATCATCCCTCATCAACCTCGTCGACCCACAACACTAAACACCCACCAAACAATGTTGCAAGATGTCAACATTCAAATGATGTCCATCTCCTGACGTCCGCTACCATTTAATCAATAGTTGCCAACACTCAAAATCCCACAATATTAGATGTCCACCAACCAACACTGTTCAACATATGTAGTCAATAAATGCCTGCAGTTAAGGTTGCCTAACTCCCCAAACTGCTTGTTAATGTCCCACAACTGCCTCCATTCATCAACATCTTCGACCAATGATCAACTGTCCTTCATCGACATAATGGTTTTCTATTGCTACCTCAAGAGACAATCTCAAAATGAATTTTTGCATTATATCCTCACCATCTTTAATTGTGGTGAAGAGGCTGATGGACAAACCATTGTAATCTCAATTCTAGCCTACTAATTCTTCTAGGATTAGGCAAGGCCTTATAATTTTTTCATCTTTGAAATTTTCATGTAAAAATCAGTCATTTGGATATGTATAACTTTGTATCTCTTTATCTGCATGTACAAGATCTTCATGCAAGCTAAAACATAATTCACAATCTTTATTGTCGTAAATTTTCCAACACAATAATTATAGAAAATAATGATTATATAAATGGGAATATAAATTTTAAAAAGTTATAGCTAAATGATTAAAATAATGAAGCTACTCAGTACTATTATATAATAAGAGAATATCATAGATACTTGAAGGTAAATTTTATTAAACTTCAAATAGGTCAACTATGTTGTATTGATATGAGTGTTGGACAACAAGAAGCATTGATAGATAAGTTGAACAAGAAAAAATGAGAATGTCAAGATGGCTATGGTTAAATTAATAATGATAGATTAAGAAACTATTATATTGGAGGTGATGATAAGAGTAATATCTATTAAAGATATGATGGTAAAAAATAAACTAAGATGATTTGGACATACATGATAAATTGGTAGAAAATGCACCAATAAGATGAGCAAATAAAATTCAATGTTAAATGATTAAAAAAATGTTAAAAATTGTAGATAACTTGAATATGAGTTTCGAAAAAAAAAACGTGCAAAAACAAGTTTGAACACATCATGAAACAATCACAGGGAAGAATGGAGAATGAAGATTTGTAAAACTATTGGGATAAAGCTAATGAACATGATGACAAAAACATTGTGATATACATTATTTTAGGCAAATGTACATACTTGGTTAAACTATTCAGATATTGCAAATAATAGTTTTGCAGTTGTGCCACAAGGGGACAAATAATGTGCAATGGAGTATAGAAAAGTAGTGAACTGCAACCCAAATAGAAATTGAAAAATAAATTTAAATAAAGCAAAAGAAGGCGGCTTAAAAAGATTGTCAAATTAATACATTTTAAATTTTGATTTTTGAGAGGAGTTCATTTCCCACCTCAGTTATATAAAGATCTGGCATGATTGATATGGAAGACAATCTTAAATGCCTTTAAGGTTTCACTTCAAACAAGATTAATGAAACTTCCTATTACAATATGTTCTTCATATAAGCGAACATTACAGGAACATCCCGGGGGGGGGGGAATTGAGTGCATATTTGTGAGCAGAGTTTGGACAACAATAGTAATCCCCAACTTTGCAAAGAGAAGTCACATGGAACTAACTAACCTATGAAGTTGCTAGTGTTTTTTATCTGTGAAAATCAAGATGACATAATTTAGCTACCTAACAATGAAGTTGAGTTTAGGAGTAAGCTTCCCGTGACCAAAATTAAAGTGTATATTTTATGGAAAAGATAAGTCTTAAAATCTAATGACAAAAAGATGTATGATGGGGACATCGACCCGAGATTCCGACATGTGTACCGTCGGAAGAATCGTAGATCGATGGCCACGATTCAGAGTTTATATTTTTGATGTATTTTCTATTCATGTATTTTGTTTTGAGTTTTCCTATTATACCCCTACTAGGAGTTGAGTCTATATTGTAGCCCGAGGGCACTTTAGTCTTTTTTTTCTTTCTTTTGGCCTATTTATATGAGGCCCCTTGCATTGTATGAGATGATGAATGTTTAATGAAAATTTCCTTTGTCTTCTTCTTCTTCATCTTGTGTGAGCACTAGAGAGGGGAGAAAGATAGCTCGAGGCGAGAGTAAGCGAAATACCCATCAGTCGTTGGAAGAGTCCTCGGCTCGTCTTCTTTTTTTATTTCCTTTCTCCTTTCCCCACCACCACCCGCCACCTCCCCTTTAGCCCCTCCACCGCCGGCTCTTCCCCCTCCTAAACCACCCACAACCTCACCGCCTCAAGCCCACCCGCCAACTTCACCCCAGGCCACAACCACCAAGCCGCCCCTTCCCCATTGCCGCCGGCCCTCCCCACCCCTCCACCCATCCTCCCTAATTCCTACCCCAGCCGCCGGCCCCCCTCTTGCCCAAGTTTGAAATTCAAATTCCATTCGGGTCATTACCTACCTTCCTAAAATAAGTGCTAGTTAATTAGGAAAGTTTCCCAATTGATTTCAATTAAAATTTGGAGTTCAAATACTTTCCTAATGCTAAAACTTATATTTGGAAACCTTCCTTTTAAAATAAATCTGAGATTAAATTCAGATTTGCTTTAAAATCCTTAGTTAAGTGCTTAGGGCCCACACCCCTCCCTAAATAAATCCCCAAATCCACTCTAAGGGGCTGGCCACCCCTCTCTCTCTCCAATTACTCCCCCTCACCAATTAAAGCCCCATTAATCCTTCCCCAACCGCCCCTTCCTACCTTAGTGGGATAATTTGAAATTCAAATTATCTCCCTCTCTTTCCCTAAGGAGAAATTCTAAAATTAATTTCAAATTTCTCCTAAACCCTCCCCTCCCCTAACCCTAGTCGCCCACTCTACCCTCTCCCTCAGCAAGCCGCCGCCCACCCTCCTCCTCTCTACCCGGAGATTCTTCCACTACATCTCCTCTACGAATTCCCGATGTTCCCGTATGGCGGATCCCGACCATGACCATGGTTTTGTCGTGGATGAACAAGGTAGGGTGATCATCCTTGAGTCACCTTTCTTTGAGCTGCACTTTGGAAATGAAGACAACGTTGAAGACTACGTTAATCGCATCATCTACCAATTGGCGTTATCACTTGAAGCATACATCCGTCCGGACCCTTGGACGATCGTCGGTCATCCACCATCACCTCCACCGCCGGCTAATTTTCCATTGGCAAAGATCTTCGGTACTGTCTTCCTCGTGGTGATCTCAATTCTAGTGTGAAACATCTTCTCCCAACCAAGCTTAGTCTAGCCGAGTGATTAGTTCCTCAAGATGAAAACTCTCATTATTAAATTTTGGATTGTTGATTAAGAGCAATTAGCATTACTTTTACCTTTGTGTTATCTACAAGATTTGGTCATTCTACGTGTACTCCTTCGCCTAAGCAAGTGAAAAACTAAGATTCTTTAATCACTTTGAACGTTATCATAATAAACTCATAATTTGGAATACTTTATCAATTACAAATTTAATTCTTTATGAGCTCCTTGTATGGTTTTACATCATCTTGGTATCAGAGCATGACTAGCATGCAATACATGTGCTAGATGCATCCTAGGAGTCTAAGCTAACTTGTCCTAATCTGTTTGCATGCATAATATCATCTAGATAGTTTTATTTTCAGTTTTCCGTTTGCTGTCCAGAAAATTCTGCACTGGTTTCTTCATTTTACATAAGCATGCCCCATTGTTTAAGTGCTGCCATCCTCACTTTAACATCCCTAATAGTCTAGGCCACCTAGACAATTGGTTTAACTCGCTGTCCACTTTTTTTCTGCACCTAGTAGAAGCCTTTGGGTGAGTTTTAGGTAGTGTTCACTTGCTGCCCACACTCTAGAACCCATCCAAAATGCTTAGACAACTTAGTTTACTGCTGTAGCTTGCTGTCCTAATCATTTCCGCATCATTTAGAGGTGTTAGGAGCATAGTAATCTAGTGTCTAGGTGCTGCCCTCTTCCCCATTACGTGCCCTAGTGTCCCTAACCTTTACCCATGGATCCGGAACACATTCAAGCAACTCTAGACCTCATCGTGGGCCAACTTGGAACGATTACACAACAAATTAGGAACACCCAAAACGACTTAGCTGATTTTAGATGCCAAACGGGTGAGAGACTTGACAACATGGAGTGAATAGGACAGCCTGGCAATCTACACCCCATCTAGACCCCAATCTCCCTATGGGGATGACGCCAGAACTGATTATGGTCCTCCTAGAGACAACTACCGTCCCAATCACCGACCCAATTAGGAACCTTTAGGACGTGACATACATTGGAGAGATAACGATACCCAACTGCTTAAGAACATACGCATAGATGCTCCCTCTTTCGATGGCACGTTACAACCCCAAGTCTTCCTAGACTGGATCAAGGGAATGGATAGTTATTTTAAGTGGTATAATATTTCGGAAGAAAGAAAAGTTCGATTTCCTGAAATGAAATTGACTGGAAGAGCTAACCAATACTGGAATAACTTAGAACATATGGGGGAGACCCGAGGAGAGTACCCAATTACCAACTGGAGGACTATGAAGCAAGAGCTGAAACAGAAATACCTCCCACCCTCCTACTACCCGAGACTTCTGGACAGATGGAATAGATTAACTCAGGGTAGTAAACCTGTGAAAGATTACATCGCCACTTTTGATGATTTCATGATCTGTTACAATGGCGAAGAAACTACTACCCCTGCCCAACTTCTCTCTATGTTTAGAGCCGGATTAAGAGAAGATCTTCGGAATGAGCTTTTTGCTAGAGGAGTGAGCACTTTAGAAGCTGCCTGTAGTCTTGTGCTAGATTTAGAAGAATCTAGGAACCACACCCACTCCAAGAGCCAAGACCCCCGTCCCAACCCCTTCAAATCCTCCACTGGTCAATCTTTCAATAGACTCATTAGACCTACGACGACTCGACCCACCCCTGGTCAAACCTAACTTCACCCTGACTATAAAGGTAAGACACTGGAACGGGAACCACCCAAAACCCTTGCGGGCACAAAGTGTTTTCGATGTCATGGGTATGGACACATTACATCCCAATGTTCCAGCCCGTTCAAAGTCACCATTATTGAGGAAGTCACTGAAGAAGAGGATGAACCGGACACTGAACTAGTTCATCACATTGATGATGACGATGAGTTTTTCTGCGAAGAAGATACTGCCGTAATCCACTGCCTCCAAAAGTTGGATCACTTAGACCTACAAGTCGTTAGGTGTGCCTTTTCCCAACCTAAGTTAAGCGATGACCGGCGGAGAACTTCAATCTTCTATACTTTCACCAGGATAGGAGACAAGAACTGCAAAGTCATAATTGATAGTGGAAGTTGTATTAATGTTGTGTCTTCGGCTATGATTTCTAAACTCCACTTGAAGACCACACCACACCCAAACCCCTATAAGGTCGCCTGGATCAACTCAACGACTTTAGAAGTGAAAGATAGGAGTCTCGTTCCTATTGAATTTGTGGGCTATAAATAGAAGATATGGTGTGATGTGTTGACTATGGACGTTGGCCAAATCATCCTCGGCCGCCCCTGGTTGTTTGATAACGATGTACACATTTTTGGGCGATCAAACACCTGCGTGTTTGAGCACAAAAGTAAAAAGATTAAACTGCTACCCACCCAGCCTAAGTTTACCAAGGAAGATGTTAAACCCAATTCCCTTAAACCCAGCACAGGTTTAAACCTTTTGACTGCTAAAGATTTGGATACTGAATTAGAGTCTGGATCTACCCTTTACGCCTTGGTAGCTCGGGAAGTGAGCTCAAACCAGGAAGAGCCTATCCCTGACGAAGTGAAACCCCTTCTTGAATCTTTTAGAGATGTTTTCCCGGAAGACTTTCCCCATCAATTACCACCTATAAGAGACATTCAACACATTATTGACTTAGTACCCGGAGCTTCCTTACCCAACTTACCCCACTACCGTATGAACCCTACTGAGCACGCTGAACTCAAGAAACAAGTCGATGATTTGTTACAACATGGTTTTATTAAGGAGAGTCTCAGCCCGTGTGCTGTCCCCGCCCTTTTTACCCCTAAGAAGGATGGGTCATAGAGAATGTGCGTTGATAGTCGAGCCATCAACAAAATCACAGTCATGTATCGTTTCCCCATCCCTCGATTAGATGACATGCTCGACATGATGACGGGAGCCACCCTTTTTTCCAAAATTGACCTGAAGAGTGGATACCACCAAATCAGAATTCGTCCAGGGGACGAATGGAAAACCGCTTTTAAGACAAGAGATGGGTTATTCGAGTGGACTGTTATGCCTTTTAGCCTTAGCAACGCACCCAGTACGTTCATGAGAGTGATGACCCAAGTCCTCAAACCTTTTCTAGGAAAATTTGTTGTGGTCTACTTTGATGATATCCTGATCTATAGCAACTCTGTGGAGCAACATTTAAGTCATCTAGGACAAGTTTGTGAAATCTTGAGGAAGGAACAATTATATGCTAATCCTAAGAAATGTGTGTTCCTCACTGATCATGTCACCTTTCTTAGATTTATTATTTCTTCCCGAGGCACATCCACTGACCCTGAAAAGGTGCGAGCAATCAATGAGTGGCCTGAACCTAAGAACATCATAGATGTTAGAAGTTTTCACGGATTGGCCACATTTTATCGAAGATTTATTAGGAATTTTAGTACTATAGTGGGCCCAATAACTGATTGTTTAAAGAAATGGGAGTTTCATTGGACGACGTCTGCTTCTAAAGCTTTTGATGAGATAAAACAAAAGATGATTGAAGCACCAGTCATGCGCCTACCCGATTTTTCCAAAGTCTTTGAAGTGACTTGTGACGCATCTGGTATCGGTATTGGAGGAGTCTTATCTCAAGAGGGGCATCCCGTTGCCTACTTTAGCGAAAAGTTGAACGATATTAGGCAACGATACTCTACCTACGATAAGGAATTTTATACTATCATACAATCCCTCAGGTATTGGAGACACTACCTACTCCCTCAAGAGTTTGTCATCTTTTCTAACCACGAGTCCTTACGATACATAAATTCACAGAAGAAATTGAATGCCCGACACGGAAGATGGGTTGAATTCCTCCAAGAGTACACTTATCACTATTCGACATAAAGCCGGATCTGAGAACAAAGCAGCAGGATGCTTTGAGCCGTCGAGTGGTGATTATTCATGAAATGATAACTGAAGTTATTGGATTTGAACGCATCAAAGAGAATTATAAAGACTGTTGCGATTTTAAAGAAACATATTCCCTACTCACTACGGGAGAAGAGCGAACCATTGATGATTTTCTCTTGGTAGACGGATACCTATTTAAATCTAACAAACTCTGTATTCCCATCACATCTCTCCGTGAATACCTTGTTTGGGAATTACATGCGGGCGATCTTGCAGGACATTTCGGCCAAACCAAGACGATCGCCGCAATCGAAAACCGATTTTTTTGGCCAAGCTTTAAGCGTGATGTGAACAAATTAGTAAAGAGGTGCCACATCTGTCAATTAGCCAAACAGAGAAAGCAAAACACAGGACTCTATACTCCACTTCCTGTACCTAATTCTCCCTGGCAAGATGTGAGCATGGATTTCGTTCTTGGACTACCCAAGACCATTAGAAAGCACGATTCTGTCTATGTGGTAGTTGACCGTTTCTCCAAGATGGCACACTTCATTCCTTGCTCTAAGACCTTCGACGCGTCCCACGTTGCAAAACTTTACTTCAATGAGGTAGTTAGACATCATGGCCTCCCCAAAACCATCGTGTCGGACAGAGATGTTAAGTTCACTAGCTATTTTTGGAAGACTCTTTGGCACTATATGGGCACCAAACTCCAATTCTCCACAGCCTTCCATCTACAAACTGACGGACAAACTGAAGTAGTGAATAGGAGTTTAGGCAACCTACTAAGGACTTTGGTAGTCGAAAACATTCGAGATTGGGATTCCAAGCTACCTATAGCCGAGTTCGCCTATAATAACTCTGTGAACAGAACCACGGGTCTGAGTCCAGCTGAAATTGTGTTTGGATACCAACCTAGACAACCCATTGATCTAATACCCATGAGTCTAATAGGTAGGACGTCCGAGTCTGCATATGCATTTGCATCTCATCTCTAGGAGCTTCATAAAGAAATTAAAAAAAGAATTGAACAAAGTAATTCCAATTATAAGCTTATTACTGATCACAAGAAAAGATTTAAAGAATTCGAGATTGGAGACTTTGTGATGGTACGGATCCGTCCGAAGCATTTTCCTCCGGGCTCCGTGAAGAAGTTGCATGCTAAGAGTGTCGGACCTTTTAAGATAATTTCAAAGATAAATAGTAATGCTTATGTGCTGGACCTTCCTAAAGGTTTTAACATCAATCCTACATTTAATATAGAAGATTTAGTAACCTTTGAGGGACCAGAATTGAACCCTAACAATCCACTTCAAAATGAGCCTTGTGTGACCCCACCTGGTGAGAACCCTAGCCTACCTCCACTACCCAAATTACCTTATTTACCCAATACGGAGAAGATTGAAGCAATACTAGATGATGAGATCATTTCCACAAAAGAAGGAGGTCGCCGAAGATACTTAGTTCACTGGAAAGGGACACCGGAGAAAGAGGACACGTGGGTTGATCGAGAGGAGTTACAGAGCTTAGACCCAGATCTCCTAGAGATGTACGAGAGCGCCAAAGACACTTACTCGACGGGATCGAGTTTCCTCCCACCTGGGGAGAATGATGGGGGCATCGACCCGAGATTCTGACATGTGTACCGTCGGAAGAATCGTAGATCGATGGCCACGATTCAGAGTTTATATTTTTGATGTATTTTATATTCATGTATTTTGTTTTGAGTTTTCCTATTGTACCCCTACTAGGAGTTGAGTCTATGTTGTAGCCCGAGGGCACTTTAGTATTTTGTTTTCTTTCTTTTGGCCTATTTATATGAGACCCCTTGCATTGTATGAGATGATGAATGTTTAATGAAAATTTCCTTTGTCTTCTTCTTCTTCATCTTGTGTGAGCACTAGAGAGGGGAGAAAGAGAGCTCGAGGCGAGAGCAAGCGAAATACCCATCAGTAGTTGGAAGAGTCCTCGGCTCGTCTTCTTTTTTTTATTTCCTTTCTCCTTTCCCCACCACCACCCGCCACCTCCCCTTTAGCCCCTCCACCGCCGGCTCTTCCCCCTCCTAAACCACCCACAACCTCACCGCCTCAAGCCCACCCGCCAACTTCATCCTGGCCACCACCACCAAGCCGCCCCTTCCCCATTGCCACCGGCCCTCCCCTCCCCTCCACCCATCCTCCCTAATTCCTACCCCAGCCGCCGGCCCCCCTCTTGCCTAAGTTTGAAATTCAAATTCCATTGGGTCATTACCTACCTTCCTAAAATAAGTGCTAGTTAATTAGGAAAGTTTCCCAATTGGATTTCAATTAAAATTTGGAGTTCAAATACTTTCCTAATGCTAAAACTTATATTTGGAAACCTTCCTTTTAAAATAAATCTGAGATTAAATTCAGATTTGCTTTAAAATCCTTAGTTAAGTGCTTAGGGCCCACACCCCGCCCTAAATAAATCCCCAAATCCCCTCTAAGGGGCCGCCCACCCCTCTCTCTCTCCAATTACTCCCCCTCACCAATTAAAGCCCCATTAATCCTTCCCCAACCGCCCCTTCCTACCTTAGTGGGATAATTTGAAATTCAAATTATCTCCCTCTCTTTCCCTAAGGAGAAATTCTGAAATTAATTTCAAATTTCTCCTAAACCCCTCCCCTCCCCTAACCCTAGCCGCCCACTCTACCCTCTCCCTCAGCAAGCCGCCGCCCACCCTCCTCCACCTCTCTACCCGGAGATTCTTCCACTACATCTCCTCTATGAATTCCCGATGTTCCCGCATGGCGGATCCCGACCATGACCATGGTTTGTCGTGGATGAACAAGGTAGGGTGATCATCCTTGAGTCACCTTTCTTTGAGCTGCACTTTGGAAACGAAGACAACGTTGAAGACTACGTTAATCGCATCATCTACCAATTGGCGTTATCACTTGAAGCATACATCCGTCCGGACCCTTGGACGATCGTCGGTCATCCACCATCACCTCCACCGCCAGCTAATTTTCCGTTGGCAAAGATCTTCGGTACCGTCTTCCTCGTGGTGATCTCAATTCTAGTGTGGAACATCTTCTCCCAACCAAGCTTAGTCTAGCCGAGTGATTAGTTCCTCAAGGTGAAAACTCTCATTATTAAATTTTGGATTGTTGATTAAGAGCAATTAGCATTACTTTTACCTTTGTATTATCTACAAGATTTGGTCATTCTACGTGTACTCCTTCGCCTAAGCAAGTGGAAAACTAAGATTCTTTAATCACTTTGAACGTTATCATAATAAACTCATAATTTGGAATACTTTATCAATTACAAATTTAATTCTTTATAAGCTCCTTGCATGATTTTACATCAATGTATCTGTGAAATTATTTAGAACTATACAGAAACCACAAAAAGTACATGCGCCAAGAAGGATGCAAAGCAAATTTACCTGTTAGAAGCAACAAATAATGCTCTTCTCTCTGAGACAAATAGGAAATTGTTTGCGCTACTTTCTCCAAGCACTCCTTGCTCTACGCAACAAAAGAATCGAGGAATTACACATTAAATTTCTGCTTGATTGTCATTAAAAATGTCATAAGATAATCTGTTGTTTCAAATGTCCTTTGTACTTGGGTCCCAGTACAGCTTTGTGAAAGTTAAAACTTTGGACCAACACAAATCCTCAAGAACTCTGAGAAAGCAAGCATTTATGCCTTGAAGCATCACTAAACCAGACCCAAAAACAATTTCAACAATTTTGTCCAAACATGGTTAGCCAATTGATACGATTCAGGTGGTGAATTCTAATGGTAGATGTAACTCAGTTAAGCTAGTGATATTTTCGATTTACAATCAATATACATACCAAGTAAGGAGGGTCTGCAACAATAATTTTGTAGGCCTGTTTAGATTCTGGCGGCAATTCTTCTGGAAGGTTGTAGTCGTAGAATATATAATCACTACCATATTGTTCGAAGCGCTTGTCATACTCTAGTAATTGTACTGGAATACCAGGATCAATTTTCTGTATTTTTGAAAGTTTGCAACCATCAGTAGCAAGTTTACCGAAACAGCGTGGAAAACTGTAATAACACAAAGTTTATAGGCACCAAGTTTCTTCCAAATATTGTAGGTATATCCTCGATATGTTAAAGTCATTAAATTTAACCAAAAATACACACACAGAATCTGCATTAAAATTAAGGCTACAAGTTTAACAGAAATCACTTTGACCAGAAGCAGCTAATAACCACATCTTCTAGCACAATAGCAATCTTCCAACGAGCTTAGCCTATCCTATGAAGGGAACAGGTAATGTTGTTGTTTTATGTAAAAAGAACATGAAAATAACTTACGACCAGTAAAAGTAGAATATGGGATGCCAAGGTAGCATCACGTTTTAAGAGTAAATATGTGCCGGTTTTCTTAAAAAATGGCAAGGGCGAGATATGCGACCTGATTTTAGATCAAACTAACACTTCAACGTAAGGTACCAAGAGACATGAAGGAAAAAAATAAAATATGATACAAACTTGCAAAGAATATAGAGTTGGGAGGACAATAAAGAAAGTATGGCTATGTCAATTTACTCTCCAATAAAAAAAAATACGCATTACAGTTCTGAAAAACTGTATGATGAAATAGTCATAACATGGAAAGAATATATGGAAGTGATAATGGGGAGCAGTTAACAATATATTAATTAGGAGTAGTTAATGGTGCTCTCTCGACGAAAACATCGTAGTTAGGAACTCAATCTTAAAAGAGCAAATTGGGCTTGCTCAAGCTCCCAAAAGAGAAAAAAAAAGAAATTAGATGCTAGAAAGGGAAATTCTTTCATTATTCTTCATATCATTCTCCTCCTCAAATGGGATATTTATATAATACAATGCCTTGAACTAATAAATACTCCTGATTACTCAATTATTAGCTACTAAACTAATTACAAATGGATCCACATCAGAAGAGAATAGAAGAGAGGGTGAATTCTCTTATGGGGGAGTAGTGGGAAGCAAGGAATCTTTTCACTTGTCAAGCCTTCTATGAGTGGCATTGTCAATATAGGACAACTATTTGCTTGCATATCCATTGTCTAATGTGCTTTTGACATTGCATGTAAATTTGATAAATGCTAGCAAAACATTAGTAAAGACCTAGCACTGTAAGTAAGGGGTGTAAATGAGCTTAGCTAGCTCGAACTCGACTCGCTAATGAGCTTATCGAGCCACAAACTCGAGCTTGAGGTCGAATATTAAATGAGCTTGCATTCAAATTTAATTAAACTCGGCTCATCAGCTCGCGAGCCAATTTAAATAAATTAAATATTAATTTTTTAAGGTGCAATAAATATTTAAAAATATTTTTAAAAATTATATATATATATATTTAATACTAGCATTTAAAAGTTCTATACAACACAACTTTTTAAAAGAAAAAACTCTATCAAATTAACTATACTGTACTTTGTCAGCTTTTTCAAAAAAAAAAAAAGGTTGTACACAGCTTCCTTCTTCTTCCCTGATATGCAGTCTTTCGGCAAAGCATGCTCTAGCTGCGATCTCCACAGCTCCATTGCGGCTCGTGAGTTCATTCAATGAAGCAGAAATTCGACCACGACTGTATATCGAGTTGAGCTCTCGAGCATGAGTACGAATGCTTGAGCCGAGTTTGAGTTCATTTCCTACTCTCGACTTGAGCTCAAGTTTGAGTTCGAGCTGTTAATTTTAGTGATGAGTCGAGCTTGAGCTTGCCATAACTTGAGCTCGACTCGACTCATTTACACCCCTACTACAAATCACCTCCTAGAACACTAATAAGGTCTAAAGAGCATTGGCAGTGAGTCGTGCGTAGGGGTGTAATTGAGCTGAGCTGGCTCGTGAGCCGGCTAACACTCGACTTGCTAATGAGGTCGCGAGTCGAGCTTATCGAGCCTCGAGCTTGAGCTCGTATATTAAATGAACTCGAGTTCGAGTTTGATAAGAGAGGGAGCGGGTAGAGAGTGGGGCCGGCGGCATTAATGGGGTGGGAGGGGATTGGAGAGAGAGAGAGAGAGAGAGAGAGAGAGAGATTTGTGTTTCTTATTTTAGATTTGGGGATTATGAAAGAATTAATTAGATCCAATCTAATTAGAAATTCAATTAGGGTCTAATTTTGGAAACTTTCCTTGAATAGATTCAAGGGATTTAGAAAAGATTTGAAATTCAAATTAGGTGGATTTGAATTCAAAATCTATCCTAAATATTTCAATCTAAATTAAGAAATAGGAATTGGGAGGAGAGATGAGGCTAGGGCCGGCGGCTAGCTTGGGCTCGGGTAAGGGGGTCCGGCGGTTAGGGCTTAGGTTAGGTGGAGTTTTGTGGTTGGGTGAGGTGAGGGTAGGGAAGGTGGTGAGTGTGGGGTTGTTTGGTGGCCGGCGGTTTAAGGGGAGGGTGAAGCTTGGGCCGTGGGATGGGGAGGGGAAGGTGGAGCCGACGGTGGGGGAGGGGATAGGGAAAGAGATAGAAAGTAAAACCACGAACCCGACTCTTCAAGGTTGGTGGGTGATGCACAATCTCCCTCTCTTAGGGATTGCTCTCTCAAATGCTCTTTCGATATCACAAAAAAATCAAAGGGGAAGAAAATTCAACATTCATTCATTCATTAACTTTAACATAAAAACGGGGGGCTTTATAAATAGCCTCATACAATGCAGAAAGAAAAACGACACAAATGCCCCTAGGGCTTACACATGACACGAGCCCTTAAATAAGGGTAAAACTGGAAAACAAATAATAATAAAATAAATAACATTTTTCAAAAATAGATTGGCTCGATCGTAGCCGTAGATCGTCTTCCACATCGCTGATAAACCTTCCATGATCTGATGTCCCCATCATTCTCCCGGGGTGGGAGAATGCTCGACTCCGTTGAGTAAGCGTCTCGGGTGCTCTCATAGAACTCCAATGCATCTGGATCAATCTGCTGTAATTCCTCGCGATCTATCTAAGTGTCCTCAGACTTAGGTTTGCCTCTCCACCTAATCAAGTACCTCCGTCGTCCACCTTCTATTGTGGAGATGATATCATCGCTTAGAATCGTGTCAACATTCTCTGCCATGAGTGATTTGGGCATATTTGGGAGTGGAGGTAGGTTGGGGGTCACACAATGCTATCGTATAAGTGGATTTGGGGGATTGAAATCAGGACCTTCATATGCCACTAGATCTTCTATGTTAAAAGAGGGAGTGATACCGAATTTTGCAGGCAGATCTACTACATAGGCATTATCATTGATTTTCTTGATTATCTTGAACGGACCAGCACTCTTAGCATGCAACTTCCGAACTGTTCCTTGTGGGAACCATTCCGGACGAATCCGCACCATCACGGAGTCACCAACCTCAAAAATTTTAAATTTTCGTTTAAGATCAGCGTACAGTTTATAATTATTATTGCTCTTTTCAATTTGCCGTGCAATTTCTTGATGAAGCTCATGCATATGTGATGCAAATGACGATGCAGACTCAGAAATCCTAAACCTAGAACACATGGGAATGAGATCTAACGGCTGTCTAGGCTTGAACCCATAAACAATCTCAGAAGGACTTAGGCCAGTGGTTCGATTCACAAAATTATTATAAGCAAACTCAGCTGTGGGGAGTATAGAGTCCCAATTCTTAATGTGCTCGCCTACCAGGGATCATAACAGATTGTCTAAACTTCTATTGACTACCTCGATCTGACCATCAGTTTGTGGATGAAAGGCTATGGAGAACTACAATTTGGTACCCATCTTCATCCAAAGGGTCTTCCAGAAATAACTGGTGAATTTGACATCCATATCCGATTATAATGATTTTGGGTAAACCATGTAAACGGACGACCTCGTTAAAGTAGAGTTTTGCAATGTGGGAGGCGTTGGATGTTTTGGAACAAGGTAGGAAATGGGCCATTTTGGAAAATCGATCCACTACAACACAAACAGCGTCATTCCTACGGATAGTCTTGGGCAGGCTTAAGATAAAATCCATGCTAACGTCCTGCCAAGGACAACTGGGTATAGGCAAAAGAGTGTACAGACCAGTGTTTTGCTTGCGTTGTTTGGCCAGCTGGCAAGTGTAATACCTGCTGACCATCCGACCGACATCTCTCTTCAGACTGGGTCAAAAGAAACGATACTCCACGACTTCTATCATTTTATCTTGTCTGAAGTGCCCAGCAAGGCCTTCGGTGTGGAGTTCCCAGACAAGAAATTCCCTAAGGGAGGCGCTAGGGACGCAAAGCTTTTGAGCTTTAAAAAGATAACCATCCTCTAGAAGGAAATCGTCCACAAGGCGCGTGCTGCTTGTGGACAAGAGAGAGTAGGTCCCCTTGAAGTCGGGGCCTTCCAAATAGTCCCTCTTTATTTGGTCAAAACCCACGACTTCAGCTCTCATCTCAGTGGTAGTCATCATACGACGATTGAGAGCATCAGCAACTTTATTCTCAACTCTCGTCTTATGTCTAAGGGTATAAGTGTACTCCTGAAGGAACTCTACCCATCGACCGTGGCGTGCATTCAACTTCTTTTGGGAGTTGATATAACGCAGAGTCTCGTGATCGGAGAAGATGACGAACTCTTGCGGGAGCAAGTAGTATCGCCAGTAGCGAAGGGATTGGATCACGGCGTAAAACTCTTTGTCATACGTGGAATATCGCTGCCGAATGTCATTCAATTTCTCACTGAAATAAGCTACTGGGTGACCTTCCTGGGATAGGACTCCTCCAATTCAGACCCCCGAAGCATCGCAGGTTACTTCGAAGACTTTGGAGAAATCAGGAAGTCGCATCACTGGGGCTTCCACCATTCTTTTCTTAATCTCATCAAAAGCTCTGGTGGCGGCCGGGGTCCAGTGGAAATCACCCTTCTTAAGACAGATACAATAGTGCTGAAATTATGGATAAATCTCCTATAGAAGGTGGCTAGTCCGTGGAAACTGCGGACTTCCCGGATGTTCTGGGGGACTGGCCATTCTACAATAGCCCTCACCTTCTCGGGATCTACAGAGACCCCTTGGGCTGAAACGATAAAGCCCAGAAAGATAACTCGATCGATAAGGAATGTACATTTCTTGGGATTTGTATAAAGTTGTTCCTTCCTTAAGACCTTGCAAACTTGCCTCAAGTGGTCCAAGTGCTGACTTACAAACTGGCTATAAATGAGAATGTCGTCAAAGTAGACGATGACAAACTTTCCCATAAAAGGACATAGCACTTGAGTCATGATCCTCATGAAAGTGCTCGGGCGTTACTCAACCCGAAAGGCATGACTAACCACTCATAGAGACCATCCTTGGTCTTAAAGACAGTTTTCCACTCATCACCGGGTCGGATCTGGATCTGGTGGTATCCACCCTTGAGATCAATCTTGGAGAATAGAGTGGCTCCCGTCATCATATCCAGCATATCGTCCAACCTCGGAATAGGGAAATAATATTTGACGGTGATTTTGTTGATAGTATGGCTATCAACACACATTCTCCAAGATCCGTCTTTCTTAGAAGTAAGAAGGGCGGGCACTGCGCAGAGACTAAGACACTTCTTAATGAAACCTCGCTGTAGTAACTCATCTACTTGCTTCTTAAGTTCAGCATATTCCGTGGGGTTCATGCGATAGTGTGGAAGGTTAAGAAGGGAGGCTCCAGGGTAACTGATTTGGGAGATCATAGGGGAAGACATCAGCAAACTGTCCCAGAATAGGCTGAACCTCCTGAGGAATGGGCTCGTCAGACTCAGTGGAAGTCTCACGACCAACTAAAGCGTACAGGGGTGCACCTTGGGCGATTTCAGAATCTAGAACCTTGGCGGTGACCAGGTTCAGCCCTTTCTTGAACTTAGCAGGGTTGGACTTCGAGTCATCCTTAAGCCGAGGCTGCAATGGCAAAAGCTTAATTTTTTTGCCCGCATGTTCGTGTTCGAACGCCCATAGATGTGAGCATCGTTATCAAAAATCCAGGGACGCCCCAACAGGATTTGTCCAACATCCATCAACCGAATATCACACAACATTCTCTTTATAGTCAGCGAAGGAGATAGGTATGAAACTTCGCTCCTTCACCTCCAAGGCAGTGGAGTTGAACCATGCTACCTTATGGGGGTTGAGGTGAGGAACGGCAGACAGACCCAACTTGGACACCATGTTGGAAGAGACAGCATTGATGCAGCTGTCATTATCCACGATGACCTTACAGTTTTTATCCTTAATTTTAATGTAGGTGTTGAAGATCGCAGTCCTACGCCAGTCATCGGTGGGGGTAGGGTGTGACAGCGCACATCTCACCACGCAGATGAGAGAAGTGTCAAGTTTCTGAAGGCAATGGAGGACAGTAGTGTCATCATCCTCCTTGAAGAATTCACCTTCATCTTTCACTTGGTGGACCTGATCAACCCGGGCTCAAGATCCTCCTCAGTAATCTCCTCAATAATTGAGACTTTATAGGGACTGGAGCACTGAGAAGTGATATGCCCATACCCCTGGCATCGAAAGCACTTGGTCCCGGGACTGGACCGATGGGTATCCAGAGTGGGAGGTTTGTTTCTAAAATCAGGTCAGGGTGTAGGAGGACCCGTGGGTGGTCAGGTAGTGCTACCTGGGGTAGGTCGGGTAGTGGGGGGTGTGGAGTGGAGCTACCGGAAGGTTTGTAAGGGGGGCCTAGAGTCGTGATGTTGACTCGAGTGCTGGGACCGACTCTCCTCAAGGTCTAACACTAAACTACAGGCATTTTCAAGGGTAGTGAAGTTCCGGGAAAAAAGTTTGTTGCGAAGATCCTCTCGCAACCCGGTACGAAACATAGACAAGATCTGCGCAGGGGTGGTAGAGGTCTCCCCTTTGCAGTGAATTAGGTAGTCATCGAAGGACGCGATGTACTCTTTAACTGATTTGTTGCCCTGAGTCAGCCTGTTCCACCTATCTAACAATCTAGGTAAGTACGAGGGAGGCAAGTACTTTGCTTAAATTCACGCTTCATGGATGGCCAATCAGTGATGGGATATTCATTGCGGGCCTCCCTAAGACTCTAAGTTGTACCAGAACTGACTCGCCCTACCAGTGAGTTTCATCTCGGCAAAATTAACCTTCCTAGCCTCGGAGATATTATACAACTTAAAGAAACTGTCCATACCTTTGACCCAGTCCAGGAAGAGCTGAGGATTGAGGGTTCCATCAAAGGTAGGAGCATCGACTTTGATGTTTTTCATAAGTGGCATTTCAGGATCGTGGTGAGTGTTGTGTCCATACTGGGGAGCGCGATAAGGGGCACGAAGAGGGCCCTCATCTTGGTAAGTATCATCCCCGTACAAGGAAGGTGGTCTAGACGAAGTGTAAGGAGTCCGGTGGGTCCTACTCCACTCTAAGGTATCAAATCGATCAGTGGTGGTCCTACAAAGCTTAGCTAGATCGGCTTGATTTTCTTTGAGTTGCTGACTAATAGTGTTCATTTGACCTACCAGGAGATCTAAGGTTCTTCCAAGTTGTTCCGGGTCCATAACTAGACACTAGAGGACACTTAGGGATGAAAGAGAGGACAGCACTTAGAGGCGATGAAAGATTCTCTAGAATGACACTAAATGATGCAGAAATTACTTGGTCAGCAAACCTCAACAAAGAGTTAAATAACCTAGGCAACTAGGGTGGTTGTTATGTTAGGGATAGCACCTTAGATACTTAGGAAACTCACTAAATGAGTGCAGAAATTTACTGGACAACAAACACAACAGTAATTTAAAATGATTTAAAAGATGAAATGCATGCAAAATTATATAAGCATGATTAAGCAATAGCCTAGGATGATTTCTAGCATGAATATCCTAAGCTAACCATGCTCTGATACCAGATGATGTAGAACTAGGTACGCATACAATGGATGCAACAAGAGCTTGCACGAATTTTAGATCAGAACAACAATAATTAAAACAATTAGCCTTCAAAACGAAAATAGAAAACAAATGAAGGGTTGCTACGCTTAGGCCAAATCACATGCTAGAAACTGAAATATCCAAAATAATTTAGAATTCTAATAGCATGCCAAATAAGTAGTTATTCAAGTAGAATCCCTAGATTAACATTATGATTAGAAACAGAGAGAGTCAAAACACTCAAATCCTACATTTACTAAGCAATCCTACGTTTACTAAGCATTGGCGGAAGGCTTTGCACGATCTCTTGCAACTGGATCATCACCTACAGGATTAGTGAACTTTGGAGACAAATGAGAGGTGAAGAAGTTCACCCTTATTGGGGACCAAGGGCAATGTGCCACTGAACGTTGCCCAACTGTTCTTCAATGACTTCAACAAGAGCGTCCAGGATGCGCTCTACGTATTCTTCAACGGTGTTGTCGATCTTCGGGTTGACGTCAAAGAAGGTTGAATAGAGGATGTGGATGAAATTCAATTAGGGTCTAATTTTGGAAACTTTCCTTAAATAGATTCAAGGGATTTAGAAAAGATTTGAAATTCAAATTAGGTGGATTTGAATTCAAAATCTATCCTAAATATTTCAATCTAAATTAAGAAATAGGAATTGGGAGGAGAGATGAGGCTAGGGCTAGAGGCTAGCTTGGGTTCGGGTAAGGGGGTCTGGCGGTTAGGGCTTAGGTTAGGTGGAGTTTTGTGGTTGGGTGAGGTGAGGGTAGGGAAGGTGGTGAGTGTGGGGTTGTTTGGTGGCCGGCGGTTTAAGGGGAGGGTGGAGCTTGGGCCGTGGGATGGGGGGGGGGGGGAAGGTGGAGCCGACGGTGGGGGAGGGGATAGGGAAAGAGATAGAAAGTAAAACTATGAACCCGACTCTTCAATGTTGGTGGGTGATGCACGATCTCCCTCTCCTAGGGATTGCTCTCTCAAATGCTCTTTCGATATCACAAAGAAATCAAAGGGGAAGAAAATTCAACATTCATTCATTAACTTTAACATAACAATGGGAGGCTTTATAAATAGCCTCATACAATGCAGAAAGAAAAACGACACAAATGCCCCTAGGGCTTACACATGACACAAGCCCTTAAATAAGGGTAAAACTGGAAAACAAATAATAATAAAATAAATAACATTTTTCAAAAATAGATCAGCTCGATCGTAGCCATAGATCGTCTTTCACGTCGCTAATAAACCTTCCATGATCTGATGTCCCCATCAGTTAGCTTACAAGAGAGGAAGGTTATATCATTTTCAAGCATAATTTTTTTGCCAGTTTTGAATTTCCCTATTGCATTTAAAACTAAAACTGCTTTTTGATTTTTTTTTTTTTTTGAAAGAACAGTGCTGAAGTGTGCTTATAAGAGCAGTTTCCTACTCTTAACTTTTTATTAAAAATATATCTATCTCTCCTATTGAACTTACCTTCCCCTTCTTCTCTCCTTGTTTGCAATGACTATTATATCTCTATAATTGTAAGAGCTTGAGGAAGAAAATTTAACATTTGAAGTAGCCTTCCAATCGGTTGAGGTAACTCATGTTTTCTAAAGGAAAATTAATATGACGATGATAGCTTTTAGTTCAACTCATTTATTCTCTATATATATCATCTTCACTTTCATTTTGTTATCACATTAGTTTATGCAAGTTATACTTAAACCAATGAGAGAGAATAATAATCACTATTCTTGTAATAGTTAAATTGCTTGATATTTGAAGAGTTATTGACAATCTTCTGGCTGACATTGGGCATTGATCTTCAATTTGGAGCAATGATGTTAATTAAATGGATAAAAGTTGAACAATATATTTGGTAAAGGGATCAGATAAGCTAAGAAGTTATGATTCCCCCGAACAATAATAATAATTTTGCATAAAAGTTTAATCTTTAAACAGGATTGCCCTTGGCCACGGAAAAAATGTGAAAAAAAAATCATCTTTAAGCAGGATTGTTAATCTTCTAAAATAAAAGGTAAGTAAAAAAGGATGATTTGTATTCCCTAGTTTATATACCTATTATCTCGAAATTAACTTTACTAATTGCTACTGCTATAACTGAGACGATTATCAAGCATCGGTTGCGTAGAAAATGGGTGATAAGTGGTTTAATGGATGCCTAATATCTTGCATTCAGAAAGGAGTATTTGACTTGGTTCCCAATGAAGTTGTCATGCAATATAATCAACAAATGCAAAATAGATTGATAATCTTATAATCATTGTTCAAATCATCAATCATAATGACATGTAAGGCTTTATTTTGAGCTATGTATTATCCATTTTATTCTTCTTTTAATATTAATTCATTTATGTAATATATTTGTTCACACTCGAAAAGGAAATTAGTTCCACCATTGTGCACAAATAGGTGTCAATGGGGCCGTACACTAATAGACAAATCGCTATACCATAAAGTCTTTCACTTGACACTAAAATTGATTCTAGAATCCTTGAGGAGTTATTTGATGATTCAGATTGGTCTACACAATCCACCTATCATGCGCAAACCAGGAGACCTATCCTGACTTATCCTTTGCATCTATATACCACTTCCCTCAAGAATTTTTCATCTAAAATTCAAAAGCCAAGAACGGTAACAATATGTTTGGGTTGAAGGAATTGGTGGAATGCTTCACAACTACATATTGGGAGTAATGTTCCAATGAAATCAGTAGAAAATTGTAGTTACCAAAAAATTGTGAACAAATATATTTTTCCATCGACAATTCCCTATCCAACCCTAATGAAAAACATGTGAAAATTTTATCAGATGCGTTATGTGACCAGCAAGGCCCTCCATAAAAGAAACAAAAATTCAATTTCTCATTAAAAAAAAAATCTTTCACTAAACTTCTCCTCAACCAAACAAGTGAAGTGAAATAAGTTTCAATTAAATTTCTTTATTATTTCCTTTCTTGTTTCATTTCTTATAATTCCATCAAACCGAACCGAGCCTAAATGACGAGAAAACTAACTCACCTTGAGATATGCGTAAAGGGTAGGGCAGGCAACGCAGGCTACCGGAGAACGAGTGGAAGCAAAAAGGTTTCTTATCTCCTCGGCAATCGTCTCCGCTGTGTCTCGATCGTACCAGAACTGGCTTAGCCTCCAGTCCTCCGCCACCAGCCTCACGTCCTCCAAGCTTTCACCGGTCGCCGAGCTCTGCTCGCTTAGGAACTCTTTCAGAGCTTGAAGGGTATGCTCGCTGAGCGTTGGGTAGTCATCCTCTTCATCCATGACCTCCAACGATAGATTATGCCTTTCTTCCTGCTCGACCGACATTGTTTTGTAAATCGTAGGTGACCCGAAGTTTGATCGCCGTGAAAGGCCTCTTTTGTATGGAGAATTATTAGGTTCGGACACTAGACGCAGAGATTATATATATATATATATTATATATATATATATATATATATATATATATATATATTAATCTGTGAATATATTGGGACTCTAACTAAATATTAATAGGTGGAGTGGACATATGAATTTATTTTTTTATTTTATATATTTAATGTGTCTCCAAAATTTTAAGTCAAAGAGCATCAAAAGCATAGTCAAAGCGCAGTCAAAAAGTGCAATAAAAGCACAGTCCATGTGTCAAATTTTCAATGGACGTCTGGACGTATCTCTATGTCCGATGTCCAGACCTAATAATTTCCCCCTTTGTATAGCTCCAGCGAATACTCCGACTAAGTTATATATATATATATATATGCCTCTATTAACCTGTAGATAATTTAATGTTTTTAAATATTTCTGAAATAAAGAAACTTTATTTCAGACCAAAACATTCATCTTTTTGTATAAATAGATTACTTATTAAAGTTCGTTACAAATAAATTTAATTACAACTGACTTAAATTTGAACATTATTAGAATTATACTTTGAACAATGTTTGAACATAATTAAAATTTCATTTAAACATTTCCAAACATGCATCAATCCTGTGATGACTTTCCCTACTGAGCATGTTTCACATTGCTTGCTCTAGATCACTTTCACCATGAGTTTTCTCTTCTCCTAACTTGTCATCGGTTAAGTGATTGCCTTCCCCAACAAGCTCTCGTCGCCAAATCTTCTTCTCCTCACATGCCATTAGTCCCGACGACAAGGCCTCTCATCACAAAATTGTTTCTCCTCACACATCACAGGTTCTATATGTGATGCTCTAGAATCTAATGGAAGGATTGAATGCCTAAACCTATCACATAACTCACCACTACATGATAAACTAGAGCTACTATAAAATTCAAAATAAGAATAACAACACAAACATCATATAATTTTTATTACTCAAAATACATTTACAATAATCCAGTACATGTTGAATCTAAACATCAAAATAATTCATATTGGATTACAAAGGAATACCTTAACTATTCATATTCAAAGGATTCAAACTCTGTCTCCCTCTACTTCATTGGGCCTTTTACTTTTTCTAAAATGTCAGAAAGCATCACCGAGTTAGCATAACCAACTGTAGATTGCTATTGCTAACCCATCATAAATATCAATATCCAGTTAAAATACTGATAACAAAATATTCAATAAATCATTAAAATATAAATAAAGTGCTAGTGGAATATGATTCATTATAATTATTAAAGTATTCTTGATTTTAGAGCCATCAACGATACTTTTACTATTCATTGTCATAGAAATAACAAAGGTGTTAGAAAAAACTAGTCACCAGAGTTCACTTGCAATTAATTTTCTCATTTCATCAGGATTCATGCTGAAGTTTAAGGTTTATGAGAATTAACTCAAAATACCATTGATATTCAATTTATTAGATTAACAGATTATGTGATGCATGAGTGGAATGCACATGTCCCAATGTCTATTTATAATTCTACTTCAACTTATAACTCTCAACCTCCCACACCCTTGTATAATAAGTGGGGTCATAATATAACATAATAGAGTATAATAACCACCTATACCCGCTTTCAGCAAGTGGAGTTAGAATTCCTCTCATATCCACACAAGGAAGATGTTAACAAAACATAATATATATGACACTTGTATCATTATAGCGAGCTCACTTTTTATATTTCAAAATTCAAAGCTTCTCTAATGCCATGCCATGAACTATGTATGCAATTTGAATGCAACGGTAAGTAGTTATAACTTTAACATCTAATTATGATGATGCATGAAATACCAGAGTTGCTTACAGTCATTCACATTTGCAGTATAAAAGCTTACATACTAAACATTTTTCTTTTCAATTAAAATTTTAGAGGAACATCCAGAACAATATTTTATGACTTTTATATAAATGTTACAAAAGCCAGAAATACCTCATTTGTTTAGCACACATAGATATCAACACGGGAAAAACAAATCGATAAAAATCCAACTTCTTTACAGTCAACATGTTCATGATGAAGCATACAACAATATAATGAAAGTTACATGGTGAAAGCGTCATAAAATCAATGGAAAACACATTTTCATTCATACCTTTTATAAATTTACTAAAATTCAAATCGAATTTTAGAGTTCATAAGTCTACCTCGTGCTCTATGAAATTCCTAACTGGCTTGACGGGTGTTGGTGTTTGAAAGCGGGTTTTGAAAAATTTAGTCTTCTTTGGGAATTTTTGAATTAACATTAAAATTTAATTCTAAAATCAAACATCCCATCAAAAATATTATACCACCTCGGGAGGTGGAAATAAAATTTCAGGATGGGGTTCAGATTTAGAATTAAGAATTCTATCTTAAATATCGTAGCCAAATTCAAAAGAGAACTTCATATGACCCCTGAAGGGTCAAAATAAGGTTCAGTCAAATATCGGGCTACAATAATCAAGAGGAGCGATCGTTAATTTTATATTCGAATTCATTTTAACAAAAGATATATCACCTTGAAGGGAGAAGATATCATTTGTTAATAATCGTTCGAACATAACGATAACGATCATTAGTGATTTGATTTTTTTTCCAAAGATAACTAATCGAGTTTTAAAAATTAGTTTTGAAAAATTAGATGTGTGTTCTAAATCTCCTACGAGCGCAAGCCCTCGTAGTTAATTACATCGTGGGAGACCGGAGTCCCCTACGAAAACTTTCGATTAGAATAATGGCAGAAATTTTGTTTAGAGATTTCTAGGAGTGATGCCAAAGAGGTGAATTTGGATTTTGAAAAGGGATTGGAGCAAGATTGAACATTTATTTTGGAATCAAATGAGGAAGGGTAGGGGATACTTTAGGATTCTGAAACAATTCAGAAGTGCCCCGATCTAAGCTAAGTGTTGGGCTTTAAATTTTGGATTGAAAGAATATTTAATTTGAGTTGAGCATTTTATTAGAAATTTGGGATTGTATTCCCGGAGGTTGGGGTCTTATGACTCGAAAGAAATCAGCCCCGGATCCTAACTCTAAATTTGGACACTGGAACACAGTAGTCCGAACCTAGCTAATGCAGTGCAAAACCTGGACTTACCCCGGCCTGGATTGGGGAGCCAGCTAAACCACCTAAACGCTTCAAAATCATGAGTCCAGTCTCTTGATGCAGAGTGATCAGGGACGTTATTTAAGATAGGTTTAAGAAGTTGGGGTCGACATCTAGAGCAGATTCCTAATTGACCCCTTGACTTATGTCGGGTGGAATGCTTAGACTAAAATGTAATTAAAATTTTAATTTAATTAGTTTCTAATGCGATGCATACTGGTTAAAGTATCCAAATCAAGTATGCATGAGATCTTAAAAAGGCTTATAAAATAATTTTTTTTTGAAAAGACTAGACTTCCCCAGATCCAGCACCTCATCCTCATAGGTCGGATTATCTGGACTCTACCCACGGGCGGGGAAGTGTCTTATAGCAAGGAGAGAGAAGTGCAGTAATATGCATGCGACCCCGGACGATTCCGGCTATTCCCTAGGTCGTTAAGTTTCTATGTTATTTAAATCTTAAAATTTTAAGCATTAATTATAAGTAGAAATAGTTTTCGTCCTTAAAGAGCCTAACGAAGTCCAGGCTAAAACAAAAATGACATGCAAGCGCCAAAGAACTAGGAAAAACAGGCAATCCTATACGCAATCAAATTAAATCACAACATATTAAATAATCAAATTAATTAAGTAAATGTCCATAGGCAAATTGCCTTGCTTATTACAACCCAGATTTACATAAATTAAAAGTGGCCGGGCACCACTGACAACAACCCGGATTCTAATCCTAATACAGACGCAAGTGACTTTGAGCGGGATACTCTATGTCTTCAACTTCTCGATCTTCTCTTCCTCGAGCTCCTTGGATTCTTCGTGGCTGGATACCCAAATGGAAAAGAGAACTCTTCCCTTGAGGGGGAGGTTACTCTTTCCACTTTGGGTAGTGAAGTGATCCAAATTTGGAGTTCCAAATGGATTAGGACTATCCCCCGAAGGGGTATCCTTTCCTCTTTGGAATCCAACCTTTGGATCTATGTATCCCAGACTCAAAATGCCACTTTCACAACTCAATACTCAAATGAATTACATAAATGTAAAAATAAAAATTCTAGACTCGATCCTGCAAGGTTATCCTAAACATTTAAATATTAAAATACATCCCAAGCAGTTATATATGTATATGTGCAGAAAAGTAAACACACTTGGCCACGCTCCTTTTATTTGGGGGCTAAGCAGCTGAAGCATCTGTAACATTTATATTTATGATTTATTTAGCCCCCTTATTGCCCTGCACGAGCGTGGCCACCTGCAGAAAATCCAGTGAGCATCCAGATCATTCCTAACCTAAGGGTAATCTAATCGCCCATCACATCAATCCACAGAGTGCAGTAAAAAATAAACAAACACATCAATCAATTTCAATCACAACATGCAATGAAAACTCGGAAAACTCGGCACACAGCAGAAAAGTAAACACCGGCCTAGCCTAGATCTAGAGTCAGTTGTCCTAGCAAACCATCTAAAGTGTGTGTAGTAGGTCGTGTGGCTGGGGTAGATCCTAGGATGGGTAATTTATTGAAGTTGTTTAATGTTGAAGTTTGTTAAAGGCTAAAAGGGAATTTTATGTTCGAGTTCAAGTATTAATGAGTTAAAGTTTGATTTAAATGCATTTTAATTGTTAAATGATTACTACCTTTGTTGCTCACCGAGGCCGTGAAGTTTATTTCACCTTCCTTGGGGCTAAGTTAATAGCCTCGTAGGCCTGGGTTACCCAGTAGTGATCGGGGTTGATTAAGGTGATTTAGTTTGTTAAAAATTAAGGATCAATTAATATTAATTAAGTTAGTTAATTACTAATTTTAAAAGTTAAGTTAATTTATGTTTTTCATCAACAGGTTCGTGGCGTTGTGCCACCAGGCTCGAGGAACCAGGCCTCCTTAGGACACTTAGCCCCGCAGCCCGGAGTAGTCCATCCTAAAAACCTTGTTGATATAGTTGAATTAAGGATTTTAATTTGGTTAAATAATTAAAGATAACTTCATTTTGATGTTTAACACCCCATTGAATTCATTCGTGGCGTTGTGCCACCAGGCTCGAGGAACCAGGCCTCCTTAGGACACTTAGCCCCGCAGCCCGGAGTAGTCCATCCAATAAACTTCATCTTTGGAGTGTTTGTTATGCATTTGAGTGTTGGTTGAGTGTTTTATTAATCAAATTAAAGTTTTCTGGAATTTTGATGAATTATTGGATTTTAGAATTTTCTGGATTATTTTAATGAGTTAATTAAGGGGTCAAAAGTTGACTTTTCCATTTAAAGTTAATTTTGTAAGTTTCAGATTTTTAATAAATACTAGACCTTATGATGAGTTGTTAGACTGTTAGCACACTCAATTTGGAGTTTTCTATGAAAAGTTATGAATTTTCAAAGTTTTGACCATTCATTGAATTATTTAATTTGTTTAATTAGAAGGCTTTTGATGATTTGATTCCAAATAACCTCCAAACTTTTTGCAATCACCTCCAAAGATCAGGAATGATCTAAGGAATGATTATCAAGTGTTTAAGAAATTTTTGGGATTTTTAATAATTTTTAATTAATTAAATTAATTAATTATTCAATTTCACTTAAAATTAAATTATTCTTAAAATTGATATCAAATCTGGTTGGTTTTAATTTTCATGTATAGAGACTTAAATTCTGGTCAGTTAGAAGGGTTATTTGTGTTTTTGTGATTTAAATTTGATTTATTACATTTTTTGGAAGATTTAAATGCTTAATTAAGGTTTGATTTTGATTAACTTAATTAGAGGGCTTAATGACTTCAAAATTCAGTGAGCTATTTTTTGTGAACTGAGAATGTTACTAAGTTCATGTGGTTTGAGTTTCAAGTCAATAGGAGGTGGATCCTAATTATTGAAATTATTCTAAGTCCTCTAAATAAAATTCTTAATTATTATCCTTAAGTGGCACTAGTATTTGAATAGGTCCAAAATTTGGTGTCTCTAACCCTTATGGCAAAACACATATACCATAAAAATTTTAAAGCCTATTTCTATGTATTTTGAAAGAAATGAATTTTTAAAGTTTTAGGTCAAAATATGACCTAGAGCTTTAGAAATTCAATTTGCCAAAATGCAGTCATAAATAAGGGCCAAGAAAAATTGGAGATGTGAGGAACATCCCCAAATATGCCCTGACCAAATCTGAGCTGAATTGGATCACTGGATTATGAGTTATCAAGGAAATTCAATTTTCCTTAAACAATAAATATCATAAAATCCAGTGCTCCAAATTTAATGAAATAAATTTTAAAATAAAATTGGGCTCAAGACGATTCCAACGAGCCCAATAACGTCAAATTTGGACAAGATATGACTTTTTGGCGATTTTCCAAAGTTTCAGTCGTTTCTGTGAATTAAATATCGTACTAGACGATGTAAGTTCGTACAGTACGAACCAGAATCGTACTGTACGAACAAAAATCGTACAGTACGATATTTACACGTGTTCTGAGTGGGAAATCATATCGATGATCGTACTGTACGATCGTGCGATCGTACTGTACGTTTACGCGTGATCTGGAGCGAAATCACAGCCATTTGATCGAAATAAAGGGAATGGAGGGCTGTGATTTCGTCTTCTACCCATGAACAACCAAAACTTAAGCTTAGAAAACCTTCTAAACATAACTTAGGGTGGATTAAATGGAATAAAACTTTGGAAAATCATAAAATATGATTAAAGAAGAGAAATAAAGTTATTTTTATGTTTAAAAATGCATCACACTTCAAACACATTAAACCCTAGATCTAGGAGCTAGGGTTAAGGATTTACCACTATTGGGTGAATGGTTTTTGATGTTCAATAGCTTGTTGAGCTTGTAGATTGTCCACGAATAATCTTCTAGAAGGAACCGAGGGCTTCCAACGTCTGGATCACAAACTAGACGAGTTGGACGGACTTCAAGAAGGAGGTGGCCGGAAGCTTGTCGCCGGCGAATTTGATCGGTTGGATTTGAATGAGAGCTCAAGGGGAAGAGGTCTGGAGCTCAAAATGGACTGAGGGTTCAGCTGGGAGAGCTTAAGGTGGTGAGAGAGAGTAGAGTAGAGAATGATAGGCTTTTTGATCCTTTTCCCCTATTCAAATAGTACAAAGCTTAAGGGATGGCCTTGATGCATCAGAGGGCTCCCTTGGATGATGGACAAGTGTCCCAAGCCTTGGAAGGATGACCCAAAAGCTGGAGCAAAGGGGGAACTCCTATTGGAGGGTTCATGCTCATGGGGGGGGGACCACTACCATTTAAAGCTAAACCAAGGGCTGGGCTTGGTTTAGAGAGCTTAAAGAGAACTTTTGGATTTGAGTGGGAAGGGTTAAGCAGCTTAGATCAAGAAACAAGGAGATTTGCATGTGATCTTGACCATGAGAGCCCTCTTGAACCTCTTGTTGACCATTTTGACTAGTCAAGGGTCAATGAAAGCTGAGGTGGCAGTGAGGGGAGTCTCAAATGCTGGAATTATATATTGGAGGGGGTTTGAGGCTTAAGGGATTAGAGTTTCAATGCTATATGGTTGAGTCTTTGGATACTTAATGGTCTTTTGACCATTAATTGACTAGTTTGACTAGTCAAAGGATCAAACTAGGTGAGGTGGCATGGATAGAACCTAATGAGCTGGTTTGGAGGATTAGAGGGAGTTTAAAGCTTAAGGAATTGAAATTGAATGTGAATGTGAAGGTTTTGAACCAATGCATTGAGTTGACTTAGTCAACTCAACTTGAGTTTGATCCATGATTGCTTTGGAAGACTCGAGCCATAGGTTAAATGCATTTGAGGATTTGATGGGGTTTAAAATGGATTGATTTAAAGTCTGGATTAGGCTCTAATGACCTCATACAAAAATGAGGTCAACAACGGGCAATTGTAACTTCTTAGCCTCCCGATTCCTCTCTCTTCTTTCTCTCCTTCTCTCCTCTTTCTCTCTTCCTTCTCCAACAAGGGGGCTAGGTATGGTGAGTGGAAAATAGTTTGAGATATTTTATATAAAAGCATTTATTTTGACCTAGTGGCACAGCGCTAGCCTTCCCAGTGTCGTTGCGCTCTAATATAATATTTCAAATACTTCAAAATTCCTCAAACCTAAGAGCTATGTGCCACGACGGTGCTCCCCAGCCCCGCATCGCTCCTATGAATCTTCTTCCCAAACAGAAAGCACAATGTCGCGACACCTCCCATTCCAACACTACAGTGTCCCAAGGCTATTTTGTCTAATTGTTTTTTATTTCCTCTTTCCGAATTCAAACTCTTGAATGATCTAAAATTAATCTAAGACCATATGACTTGTAATAAAGAAAATCAAGATTAAGTTAATTACTTGAATTCTGGGATAGTGGGTGTTACACTATTGAAGAGCCCCCAATAAACTATTTTCGCAGTCCTACTAGGCTACCTTCTATGAGCTTTGCTCCCCTAATGAACTCCCATCATGAAATCTTACATAGTGGCTCTACATTGTCTGCTATAACGAGATGCATTGACTTAGTTTCCAACTTGGTTCAAACGTGCTCAAGCCGAGTTTTATTTGAGGTTCAAATTTGAACCAATTCAAACCATTTTCTCTTGGGATGGGATTATTAAACAATATCAAAATACAAGAGGAGTAACTTAATCCAAAATAAATTTAAGGGCACATTTTCTTAAGAAATGAAATAGGTGCATATTTCTCTAATTTTGGGCATATAAAGTCAACTTTTTTCTTTGAATATGTCTAATTATTTTTAAATCTCACATATTTAATAAGATGCTACATTTGATAAAAAATAACAAAGCACATTTATAATTATTTTTTTGTCAAAAATTATAATTAATGATTGTTCTGAATTTCTATAAATAAGTTTATATATTTTTAAAATTAAATAATAAGAGAGTCCATCTAAAATTAATTTTTGCACATATTTTTTATTTTAAAATTCAAAATGAAATAGAGCCAGTGTAAATATTTTTAATTAAAACCATATTTGCTTGTCCAATAATTAAATACATATTATATTTTGTCTCTAAGTCAAATAAATGTAGGCAATGATTTTAAAAATTGATTATGTTGACAAGTTCAATTGGTCAAGCATGAATCATCCAACCAATTCAATATGTACAATAATTGCTTTTGCACAAAGTTGACTAGAATAAGGCTTCGTTAGGGACAGCTTTTTTTTAGCTTTCTAAATCAGTTTTTGAGCAAAAATATTATTATTTCAAAAAAATAAAAATAAAAATGCTATTTTATGAAGCCGTAAGAAAGCTACCCAAAACGAAGCCTAAGTCTAAACTAGTAGTTGAACTGGAAAATTGGTGAACTAGTTCGATTTTTGATGAACCAATTGGTCCAACTATGCATCAATTTTTGTTCTTGTGAATTTGATCAAATGGCTATAATAAAAGATTTAGAGGTCATAGTAAGCTTGATTTATATTTTCTTAACTTTTAAGTTTAATAATAATATTATTATTTGAAGTTATTTCATAAACAATCAAACTATAGCGTACTAAAATTTTGATTTAGAATCATCTTTAAAATATTTAAGTGTCAATCATCTTGATTTAAAATATTATATATTGGATTAGCAAAAAATATAATTATTATATTGTTATCATGTTATTTAAGTCATATTAAAATAATTTTTATATTTATTACATCACTAGGTTTAATGTCGATTGAACCTTTGAATTTTAAATTTCTTGCTCTTTCAGCTCAATATTTGGTCCAATTTTCAAAACCTTGATATTGAGAAAAAGCAGCCTAAAATTCATCTCAAGTGAATGGTGATAAAGAGAGAAATAAGCCAATATCACAATCAAACTCTCTCTTTTCATTTTTCTCTTATTTTTTGTTTCCTATTGCAAAGCAATAACTATTATGTATAATATTTAACAAAATATTTGCTTTATACATATAAGAATTTATTGAATATGAAACAAATTTAACTGAATAATAGAACTAGGTAGACTTGCTTGATTTGTGGGAGTTTGAAGATTATAGCATAAAAAAAGAGCAACATAGACAAAATCATGGTGGCATAGGTGCTTCTCCTCATAGTGTTTGGCTCCATTCCTTGTATGGAGCATAGAAGAAAATGGTAGGTAGATAATGCTCATTAGTTGAGCTTTATACATGTACATGTTAAAATAAACTTTTATTTATATTTACATTTATTTGAGGAGCTGATAAGGAAACATTTCTTTTTGAGTTGCATGTTGAGGCCCATCAAAGGTGAAATGTTGCTTCATAGATGGATGTAAAGTCATAAATGAATACTAGTTTTTAGTTATATATATATATATATATATATATATATATATATATATATATATATATATATATATATATATATATATATATATATATATAACATATAGTTATATATATATGATTGTGTTTACTCTCATATACTCTTGACTAATATGTCATAATACATGATGAAATTATACGGCAAATGATGAGTACCCAAGTAGCTGCATGTACTGCAAATCTGCATGGCCAAATGTAAGCTATAAAAGTCAAGTGATGGCGCATACTAAATATCTTATATGATGGTAGTGAGCCTTACTCCCCTCCACTAGCTATTTCATTAACGTTTGAGCATGAAGATGCAATAAATGATGTTAAAGGAGATGAGACTAAGGCTTCGCTTGGGACAACTTTCTTACTATTTTTAAAGCAATTTTTTAGTACAAAGTTTTTTCGAACTAGAGATTTTTGTATTAGAAAGCTGCTATAGAAAGAAGTAAAAAGGCCGAAAGAAGCCTAAGTAGTGTAAACCCTATGGAATATTGTTTGGCAAATGTTTGCATTCATTTGCTTTTTGTTTGATAAATATTTACATCATAACTATTATCATCGTTCTTTATAAATGGTAGTGTATTCGTTAATTAGTTCTTTTTTATTACTAGTAATATATTGATTTTGCGAAGTATCAAATGATTCTGAATTTTACATTATGAAATTGTTAAGCAATATAATATTATATGTTATATAGGATTATTGCTTATTTGTTGCAAGAATTGATAGAATTATAAAATTAATATGTCAAATACTATTCCTTTCTATTTATGATCCAAGTTAGTGAGCAGAAATTTCATCACAAGCTTAAAAGATGTTAAAAATTTTATCACAAAATTTGTAAAAAACTTTGATATCTATTGAGAACAATTCCATCAATAGTATTACTAATGAAATTTTGATCACTATTTTTTTTTTGATAAATTCCGACAAAATTTTCATCAATATTGATGGAATATTTATTGGTCTTTCCATTGGAAATATCTATCATAATTTTTGGCAAATTATCAACAAAAAATGATTTCCAATGAGGTCAATTTTGCTAATGAATATTCATTCATCATAAATTCTACCAATAATTTTATTAGCAATAGATTTTTACTTGTTATTGATGGAAGTATCCGTTGATAGTATGATGTTTTCTTAGTGGCTTGCACTACAGGAAAAATAGCTATTACCGGCGGACAAAATCTGCCGGTAAAGTGAAAAATGCGACGGAAATAATAGGTTTCCGGCGGAAATCTCTCCGACGGTAAAACGCGCGTCGGAAAAATATTTCCGTCGCATTTGTTTCGCCGAAGTATTTCCGGCGGATGTTCCGGCAGACAACCGACGGATAATTCCGCGTTGATTCCGGCGTAACTATATCCGCTGGTATTTCATTGTTTTCCTGTAGTGTTGGTAGGTGCATTTGTAAGCTAATCATTAGAGGGATAATGAACAACATGTATGCCTTTATTTCAAACTTTTTTCCTAGACGAAGTGAAAGTCAATGGCAATATATTTCATGTATGAATGGAAGAGTAGATTGGCACATAAGCAGGTGACACCAATATTATCATAGTAGATTATAAGTATAGTGTATTGAAGAATATTGAGTTCATGATGTAGTGCGTATAGCCAATTGATTTCAACAGTGACTAAGATAATGGCAATATATTCTTCTTTGGTGGAGAAATGAGCAACAATGCATTATTTCTTGAGGATATATCATTATGACAAAAAATAATAATAATAATAGCATGCTTACTTGTGGATATTTGATCAATAATGAGATCATAGAAACAATGTAGAGACAATGGTGAGTTTTGACAAGGAAATAACCCATGATTGATGATGGTCTGAAGATAGAAAAGTATTTATTTGGCAATACTCTAGTTTATAATTATGGGTCGATGCATGAACAAAGAGTTTATTGATAGTAAAGGTAACGTCCAATTTAGTGAGGAACATGCGACAACATTATTTTTAGTTACCATATTTGTTTACTCAAAGGGTTATAAGTGTATTTGTATTGGGATAGAGAGAAACTTAAAGTGGAAGAGATGACTTCAATGCCAAGTCAGAATGAGATCTCACCAATATCTTTGGTAGAAAAGTGAGATGCAACTGATTGGTAACTTGATGAAGGAGCTTTTCGACACTACCTATGAGAATGATGTTGATGACATATACTAGAATGTACATTATTAGGTGTTGTTACGAGTAAATAAACAACGATGCATTTGATTTATAATTAATATATTTAGTATATAAGGTAAACTAATGAAAAGTTTGATACCAAGCACAAGGAGCTCGCTTGAGGCCATAAAAAGATCATTGTAGTTATAATAGATAAGTATGATTACTTTGATCATTAAAGCTCGCCGGTTCTCACATGTTGACATCCTTAATAAGGTGCACATGAAGAAAAGTGTTGTTGTGATCATGTTGTTTGTGAGACACACCCTTGGAAAAACCTAGGATGATGATGAGATAAACAATCTTTGGTTTAATAAAGGGTATGTTAGGACATTGGTTAAATTTGCCATAATATAAGCTTTTATTGTAGTTGATGGATCCATCAGGATTGCATAGTTAGAAACACATACTAGTAACCATCAAGATTGGGTAGGTGAAATCGTGGGAGGATTTATGGAGTGAAGAGGGGATCAGGTTGAGAGAGGGTGAGGCATGAGTCCAAAGTTGAAGTGTACTTTAGTAGGTTGGAGAAAATGTGAGTTTTTTAAGTAAAAAAGGGCAAACATTTCATGAAATTGCATATACAAGATATGATCATCTTAGTGGCATTACTGTTATGGCATAAGTTTTCACTTTCATAAGGGGGGGGGGGGGGGGGGGGGGGGGGGGATGTGAGAGATGATCAAATTTATGGATCCCATAAGGCTTGATCCATGGCTAGCGCATACATCAAAAAAATTTTAGCCTATTATAATTAGGTTTTTTACCATTTAAATTTTTGAATGGGAATTACATGGAGAACACACTAGTGGGCATCTGATTAATAAGGTAAGTTGGTGGAGAATATTTTAAAATGGATAAAAACATCATAAACAACATATTGTTGCTTGAGAGAATAAAGCTAAATGTAGCAAGTAAAGTGGTCAACAAAACAACAAAATATTTATGGTCATCCATGAGATAATTGGAGATGTCCAAACATCATAATATAATAATTCAAGCAGATGTGAACTAGTAAGAGATAAGAAGGTGACGATAACTGATAATCTTTATTGCAATAACATGAATTATACACGTACAAATTTGATATATTTCAGTTAGATAACGATAAACTATGATGAAAGGCTAAGTGACAATATTTTGATGGGTGAATGACCAAGGCTATGAAGCCACTAATCAATGGATGTTTTTATGGTGGAGAAGACAATCATATATGCCTATTTGGAAAATGATCTTGGCCACTCACAAGCACAATCTTAAGTTTTACCTTACACCATTATAGTTCTTGAACAAATATCTTCTAATGAAGAAAGAGTGATAAATTTTTAATATAAACATTGTTAGTGGAGCAAAATTATAAGAAAGATGAGATTATTTTTCATAAAGTGAACACATACGGCATTGTTTAAGATAAATTTTGTGGAAGGGGATGGTAGGTTGATTAAACAAGTACGAGTGATTGGAAGCCATGTACCATCACCAATGTGAATATATTCGACAATGGGTTGCTCTGATTGCGAGTAGAGATTTTGATCAGCCGTGACATGGTAAGAGGCATTGAAGTTTAGGAGCCATTTTGTTTTACAAGGTGTCAAAGATTATATATAGGCCACCACAAATGAGCTTGAAGAGGGAATGATGTATTTGTTTTGGTGTGTTACGAGGATGGTGGAATGTGTCCTAATACAAATCATCATAAAAAATGCTATATTTTTGCCATGTGTCCCTAAAACCAGTGGTCACTTGATCTAATTTGCAGATCATTCTTTAGAATTGAACCTAAAAGAAGCAATATAACAAAGAATAATAGCTAATAATAAAGAATAGAAGATTTTCTGCTAGGGAACAACAATAAGGAAGATGGCTCTTTTCCTTGGCTCCAATTTTTTTGCCATTAATATCAGATGTTGGCTTTATTTTGTGAGAATAAAATTATTTCTTCAGCTGAAAGCTTATCATCATGGAAATATGTGTTTTGGTTATAGATAATTTTATATATTGTTCTTCATTATATGATCTTCTCTCTAAAAATAACATATCAAAATTAACATCTAATCAAGTATAAGATTACTAAAATGTGTGGAGCTTAATTTCTCCATAAACTGAAGATCAATTCACATGTTTTATAGCTTCAAATTTATACATGCTACCTCATAATGTTCTATGAAAGGAGATGAATTCAAAGGGAAGGGGACACCTTTTTGCTTTTTTTGATAGATGTCATAAGAATAGTAATGACTTTTATTTTGAGAACAAATACACGGTTGAGTTTGGGGGCTGTGCCCTGCTCTGCTTAGAGTGGTCGAGAGTAGGGTTTAATTGAGTCAATTAGTTTATAATTGACTTGATAAAAGACTTGTGAGTCGAATTCAATTAGCTAACGAGATAGGTTATACTTAACATAGACTATGCTCAGTAGCTCGTATTCTATTTGTTAAAGAACATGGCTATAAAATATACTAAAATATTAAAATATAAAGGTTAAGTATAAATTTATTAAACATATATAAAAATTCAATCTCTCGGCTTATCTTAACTAATTTCTTATTATTCTCCTATATATATTTTTAATATTTTTATTAATTTATAACAATAATAGCTTAAATTAAATCATTTTCTTTTTTCATAAAAAAATGAGTTGTTTTGTAAGTTGACTTTGTGAGAGGGCATAGATTTAAGGTTCATTTTATTTAAATATTAAATAATATAGATTTAATTAAATAAAATTTCTAGATTAATTAAACTAATAAGAGTAATTGAATTAAGATTCCTAAATTAATGAGAGTTTTATAGGACTTTTATTGCTTTCTTAAAATAAAAAATGAGCAAAATTGTTGTTAATACTCCTTTTACAAGCATACAAGTAATTTATATTTTAATGCTCCCCTTCTTAACAACTTATTTTTTGGTGATAGTTTTAATCATATTGCATGAAGTTTGAAAATGTGCTTTAACAATAAAAACTCCTTTGATATTTTATAATTTAATTTGATGTAATTTTAAATTAATATTGATTTCTAAATTCTACAAATTAGTTGAAAATTCTTTCAAAGAAGTAATTTTATTTTATTTATATTATAAATAAATATTTATTTTCAAAAATAGTTTCAAAACTCCATTAAAAAAAATAATTTCTTAAGAAATAAAAAAAGCTTTATTTCTTTGCCTCATAGTTTGTTTGGGATAGTTTTCTTACTGCTTTTTTTACAACAGTTTTTTAATTCAAAAATTGCTTGAAAATTGTGGCAAAAAACTATCCCAAACTAAGCCTAAATAAAATGAATAAACTTTAAGCACTAAGGAAAAACCATTTAAAAAATTACCACTCGATCAGAAACTGTAGGGGTGTCATTGTGTCAAAATGGGTTGACGGGTCGGATTCGAATTTGACCAAGATTGATCCGACCCAAATCTAGTTAACCCGAAACCGACTGGTTTAATAAATGAGTGCTAAAAGAGTGTGAGATGGTGTAAAACTGAAAGAGGAGGAGCTTTGCAGAGTGAATAAGTCGATTTTGATTGAACCACTATAAAAATTTAGTTTGTGCGTTTTTTACTTTCTTGCATTTACTTTTTTGTACTTTAGTTTACTTTGCATATCATTGGGAAAATCGTGGGTGAGAATTTTCTGATTGAAATATTATTTAAAGGTAAAAAGATAAAAACATTTTCTAAAAGATTAAAAAATAAAAAAATATTTCCTTTTTACTTTTTGTTTGAAAATTTATTTTCTTAAAAGCAACCGCATATTACTCTCATTTCAAAAAAAAAAAAAAATTCAAATAATAATTAACCCTCCTCTTGATGCGTCATAGCAATTTCAAAAAACAAGAAAATTATAATCAGAAGTAAAAATTTAAAAGAAAAAATATATTAATTGAATCATTTGCGTATACAAAATGAGTTGGCGAGTCAACTCAAATATGATCCGCTTAATAAACAGGTCAACAAAATTAATACAAATTCAGACCTATTTAGTAAACAGGTCAACTTGAATCATAGTTTTTCAGATCAAATTCGAATTAAATTGACATATTGGATCATTTTTTGACAACCCTAAAAAACCTTCATTACAGGCCAAAGAAGCCTTCACTAACATCAAACATTCAAACTACTATGACCCCTTCAAAATTTACCTTTTTTTTTTTTCATAAATATTTATTAATTTATTATTTTCAATACCTACCGCCGAATGGTTAGGAATATCCATTTTGAAGTCCTTGGAATCAAGAAATGCACTAACGCAGCTTCCTTTCCCTTTCACTTGCTAAGCGGTTCAAGGTTGTTGGCTACTTTTGTTTGATTGTTTCCATCGTTGGAAGGAATCTTTGACCTTATATGCAGATTTGATTTTTTAATAGGCTAATTTGTTATGCATTCATTGACTATGAGTCTCCAATTTATATAAGGAGAGTAGAACTATATGCCTAGTAATTGGACACATATCTTGGTTATTTATTTTATTAAAAAAAAATATTTAAATGCTTATTTTAATCAAAGTTATTCGCTTGTATTCGTAAGCTATTTGTTGAGGCCCGATATTAACTTTGAACCTAGGTTCGAACCTTTCTTGATGGAGATCGCTGGACCGTAGGCCTTTAATACTTTAGTACAATCCCTAAAAGTCTAATTCACCCTATAATTTGATCAATTGATGTCATTTGACACAACTGGGCCTAATTGAACTCAAATAGATTCACCAGAGCCAAATTAACCCTAATCCTTAAATTTGTTCGGTTTATTAGATATGAGATTACCCTGTGATGTCTTTGACTTAAACTAATCTTAGTCAACCCACTTGACCCTTGGGTTCGACCAATTTTGATCAAGTGGGACATTTGGACCCAAGTGTCCAAATTACATCAGATGATCAGCTCAAAGTATTGTGTCCAAATTGCATCAAATGACCAACTCAACGTATTGTGTCATGAAATCAAAATTAAATAATTTTGAATTCATCAAATTCATTTCATCTATATCCAAACAAAATTTAGAAGATATTTGACCACTTAAATAATCTTGAGTAATTTTATTTTGCATCTAACAGCTTGATTCGTTCATTTTAACTTTGATCATCTTTAAATTTTATATATTGATAGTTTCAGTTCTTCTATCGTCTGATTGTGAGTTTTAAGACAATGAAGTCTAGAAAATTTCAAATAGTCTCAAATCAAAATTTATGTTAATTAAATAAGTTTTGTAATAACTTATCAATAAAGATAATAATATTAAAAAAAATAGATGACTTATTATGGAATTTATAAATTTAAAATAACCTATATGTTAAAATTAATTAAAAAAAAAAAAGTATCCTACAGGGACAAAAAACGGAGCCCATGTCTCCGACTACCTACCACTTTTCACCTAATTTCTTTTACCGACTTGTGATTTAATTAATTAAGTTTATATTAGATTTATTTTAATTTTTTTTAAAGAATTCTTTTTAAAGGGTTTAGATCATTCCGATTATATCTAATTATCATATTAATTAATAATAAGTTTTAATTTCAAACATTTTGTTTATTTATTAACTTGAAATATTTTATAACATAAAATTAATAAATAAATAAATTTAATTTAGAATATTAAATAAATTGAATGATTGAGATTAAAGAGCTCCGCCATCTAATTAGTCCAATTAATATATATATATTTAACCAGTTCTCTGCCCATCCTCGTGTGGCATTTTTCCTTTCTCGAGGTCTCTTTCGGCTCTCCTTCTCCTCTCTCTGCTATGGCCGCCGCCGCCGCTGCAGCTGCCGCTGCCGTCATTGGTTCTGCCTCGCCTCACTCCCGCATCCTCCAGTTCTCGTCTTCCTCCCGCCGTCGCCAACTCTGCATCTCATGCACTGCCGTCAGCCCCTCACCCATTCCCGCCTTCCTTGCCGCCGGCGACCGCGGCGTGTACAACTTCGCTGCCGGCCCCGCTACCCTCCCTGAATCTGTCATCCTCAAAGCCCAATCTGAACTCTACAACTACCGCGGCTCCGGCATGAGCATCATGGAAATGAGTCACCGCGGCAAGGAATTCGACGCCGTCATCAAGAAAGCCGAATCCGATCTCCGCCGCCTCCTTTCTATCTCTGATGACTTCGCTGTCCTCTTCCTCCAGGGTGGTGCCACCACCCAGTTCGCGGCTGTTCCCCTTAACCTCTGCAAGCCCGATGACCCTGCCGACTACATCATCACGGGATCTTGGAGTGATAAGGCCTATAAAGAAGCTCAGAAGTTCTGCAAACCTAACGCTGTTTGGTCTGGGAAATCCGAGAAGTATACGAAGATCCCGTCCTTTGATGAGATCCGGCAAAACCCAGATGCTAAATACCTCCATATCTGTGGGAACGAGACAATCCATGGGGTCGAGTACAAAGATTACCCCGAGCCCAAGAACAAGAACTCGATTTTGGTCGCCGACATGTCATCAAATTTCTGCTCGAAGCCTGTAGATGTCTCAAAGTTCGGCTTGATCTATGCAGGGGCGCAGAAGAACGTCGGTCCTTCAGGCGTTACCATTGTCATAGTCCGGCGAGATCTCATTGGAGATCCGCAGCCAATCACCCCTGTAATGCTTGATTACAAGATCCACGCTGATAATGCTTCGCTCTACAACACTCCGCCATGTTTTGCGGTTTATATTTGCGCTCTAGTGTTCGAGGATCTACTTGATCAGGGTGGGCTTCAGGCCGTGGAGGAGAAGAATGCTAAGAAGGCGGGTATTCTCTATGAAGCCATTGAGAGGAGCGGTGGATTCTATGTGTGCCCTGTTGAGAAATCTGTGAAGTCTTTGATGAATGTCCCGTTCACTTTGCAAAACTCGGATCTTGAGAAGAAGTTTATTGCAGAGGCTGCAAAGGAGGGAATGATTCAGCTAAAGGGGCATCGATCGGTGGGGGGAGTTCGGGCATCGATATACAATGCCATGCCGCTTGCTGGTGTGGAGAAGCTGGTTGCTTTCATGAAGGATTTCCAGGCCAGGCATCCTTGAGCATTATATTGATTCAGAATTCCACATACATGCTTTTTTCCTTGATATTGAAAGGTCATATTTGTCATTTGCATTATGTAATTTTTTTACATGAATGCCAATCTCTATATGCTATTGTATTTCTTATGATCCTTGCTTCAAGTTTGCTGTTGTAGTTTTAACGGCGTTGCAAGTATTGCATTTAAGATGATATATACTTTGTTTGCTTTGGATCATGGATTTTTTATTATTCTGTTGCTGGTTTTTGGTTAATATTTCTGTTTGATTGCTTCCGACGAGGCCAATACTAAGAATGTTGTATTAATCTTTTTCTTGAGTACTAATACTTTCTATTGCTCTTGAAGTAAGGATGCTATCTTTTGCTATAGATTTGCATTCTAAAGCAGGATGATTTACTCTGAACTTTTATCATTCAAGTTCGTTGCTTACGCATCCATTTCAGTATACGATCTTCTTAAATCTCACTAAAATATTTACATTTCTTTTTGGAAATCATAACTTAAATTATCTCTCTTAAAAGGCTACGAATTGATCGGAGGCAAAGATTTTGGAAACGGAATATAGGAATATTTATTGGGTACATGAGCTCTAATTCAGACAGATGGCTTTGTAGTTAATTTATATGATAAATTTCAGCCTGGAAATTTTAGTCGGTCTTTATGCACATTTTGAATGTGATGAATGCAATGGTTGCAATCTGCTTAATATCTTGATGAAATTGTTACAATGTAGGATTATTATGGATCAATCCTTTCTGTTGAAGAGGCACGGAAGGAGCATAAATCAGCCCTTAATTCTAAGGACTGTGAGCCTCGGGTTTTCAATCCTTTAGGAGCTCTTCGACATAGCAGCATGGTTTAGAGGTCTGAGGGGTTGCCATGCGATGCAGCTTCTTTGCTAGTACTCAAGCGGTCTATTGCCTGGAAGTAACTTTTCGTGGTTAGGTGACTTGGAAAGTTGTCCACTTGTGCGTAAACAAATGGTGCCAACCACTGCATTCTTGTTGCCATGCCAAACATGCGCTTAGGCTTGAGAACTTTGAGGGGTTTTAAGATTTTCAGTTTTATATATAGTTTAGAATTCAAAATTAGGTTTTGGTGAAATGGAAGTGTTTAAATATATTCAATTTTAATTTGCTAAGAAGTCATGATTTTGTAGGTCTAGATGTTTTTCTCTTACAAATCAATAAAAAAAATTTAAATATGCATATTTGTGGTCATTGTTCTTGGCTTGAAAGACATTTTAGAGTCCCACAGAGGTCCATTTAACATGTCAGGGCCATAAGAGTATATATTTAATTCTAACAAAAGTTTATAAAATATTGAAATGTAGGGTGCCCATATGTTTGATGAACCAAATTTTCTTTAAATTTCATTTTTTTTCATTAAAGGTAATTACTTCTTAGTGTGGTTACTGTAAGCTTTCAGGTCTTTATTAGCCGGTAGTCTCAATATTAAATCATAGGTGTGAATTAGAAAAAAAAAATAATGTGGAAACTTGGTTGGAATAACACACTACTTCCGATGAAAATCTATATATAGATAGTTGTTGTTGATTCTCATCTGGGATAGTAGAAAACTAGGAGGCTAAAAAATATCATTGGTTTAGATAATAAGTCTCAGTGGTTCCTGGGCCTTTGTGCTATTACATTTATTTCTAATGAAGTATAATCCAATGAAAGGTTTTTCATCGACATTTTTCTTTCCTAACTTGCTTGCATAGCCTGATTCAAGATTTGGATGTCTTACTTTTCAACAACAATATAAGATATTATGCTGCAGTGTCTATAAGAGCAAAACCTTTTTCTTTCCAGCAGCGTTAATATTCTTGCTAAATGTTATGTAATGACGAAGAAGATGCTAGCTTCATAAACATATCAAATTGAAGAAAATATTAGCAGAACTTAGAAAAATGATTTGCACAATCCAGTTCATTGTCCCCTTTTACTCCTTTCCTTACACATTCTGCTAGTTGTTTTGAATTCTAGAACTAATGTTTATTTTGGTGGAAATCTTAGGAAAACTTGCCCCTGCAATGTAGTAAAAACATTTTGTAGAAAATTTTTGACATGGATTTCAACCCTAAAAAATTCAATAGTCACTTCTAAAATTAAAATACCCATGCGCTTGTTTCTTTGCATTTCCAAACTTAATACTGTGACATTAACTAGCTACAACTTGACCACCAAACAAATGTCCTTGAATTGCTTCAGTAGAATTGAAAAATCTCTAACACAATCCGAGGATATGAATTCAACTCCCACTGGATAAATTTAAGTTGCTAAATAACTAAAATTCACATAAATTGTTCACAAAAAAACTCAAGGTTATTCATAAAACTATATACCCGAGACAATAATGAAGTTTGCAGACCAGAAAATTATCAGCCCTATATAATGTCTATTATGAAATCTAGATTAGCTGTTTTGCTAAGTTGACAGCCATTCAGTGACCTATATGAGATGGAACATGAATAACAGAAACCTGTGTTACTCTTTAAAAACGGATTCAATTAGTTATGAATAATAATTTTCATACATTCTCATCATGATTGTGGTATCATGATTGCATTTTTTTTCGTGTAATGCACCAATAATAATATGGTACTTTCTTTAAAACAAGCTATAAAGGTTCTTGCATTACATCTCATGACAGACTCTAGTGGCTTAAGCAACCTTCAAAATTTTCTGCAGCGCCTACATCGTCCTTTTCTTCTTCTTGATCGACTAAAATAGTGTACTATTTCAAGACACCAAGAAACTAAGCTTTAAGGTTGATATTATTACGTGTTACTTTTGTTGGATTATCTCCATTAGAGTTGGAGATCTCTACACGAAAAATTGAAGCAGTCCATTTGCTTTCCTCTAGCTAAACGACCCCCATATGTATTCTTTGAAAAGTGCATATTCCATTACTAAATAAAAGACAAAAAGTGTACAAAAGGTACAATATAATATGGAGACTCCAAAAAGAGTCATCCCTCAACAAATAAAACAAAAGAGAGGGAAGATTAGTCATATCTATAACTTTCCCTACAAAATTACATTTCAAGATGAAACTAAAACTAAAAGTGGTCGCTCGGTTGTCAAGGCGAGGCTCCCCATGTGATTGTAGTGAGGGCCAACAGTATCAGCTACACCCCACTTTGGAGGGGGGAGGGATACCAAAGAAAGGGTTGAAATAGCCGTGAAGGTTGATTAGTGTCCTAGTGCTTTGACAGTGTATTGGCCATCTTGTGGCGCTCCCTACAAATCCCAATAACGGACCTCATCATTGGCCACTTGAGGGCTACACATCCCTGATGTCCGTGTATCATCAATCTCCTTCTTTTTCATGGTAGTGCTCAATGGGGCCTAATTGTATGAGTTCTTTATCAAAGTATGTTTTAAGAGTCCCTGCATTTGCCTTCTTGCCTATTTGAGGAAGTGTTCTTTTGGTTCCTGGACTAAGCATCAGGTTTGGACGGGCTAACAGCAAATTGAAGTATAGGGCCATCCTTAAAATCATGTTGAGGAGATACAACCGCCTGTGGGACTGGCGATTCTGATTGCTTGGCTGGCTTGGGCCTGTTCTGAACGAAGGCATTTCCAAACGAGAAAGATCATGGCTGCTACTATCTGCAACTCCATGCTTTTGCGAGTGTTTTTTGGCTTGTCTATTCTGAAGGTTTCGGAGTCTGGAGACCAAATCCGTGGTCCCTAGGCACTACCTGCATTGTGATTTGCAATTCTAACATCAGAATCTGCATTCACAATGATTGGTGTTGGACACCTCCATAACATGAGTGTGTGATGCAAAGTTTGCAGCATCAGAAGGTGAAGCATTTCCTGGAACAATAGTGGACGGGTCGGCTGAGTTCAGCGAGTTGATGAGCTGGACAATGGTATTATTGTACTTGTACAAAGAGCTGCCATCATTGACATCCAATTGAGGCCGAGGCTTGCTATATTGGCTGTTCTTGTTGTGATTACTGCTGGAAGGGGGAGGCCAGGAGTCTTTGAGTGCTGCTGCTGTGTCAGTTTGGAAGGGCAATGATCCAGCTTTTGACCAATTAAACCATAATTAAAGCAAATATTTTGAGATTCCTTCTTAATCACTTGATTGGCAAACTTGTTCCGTAAGCCCCTAAACCCAGAATTCTATGGGCAACTGCTTCAACAAGTCCACTCTAACACATACACAGGCATGTAGGAGCATCGTCCCCACTCATTGGTTTGTTAAGTCAATCCATAAAAGCTGTCCCACTTTAGAAGCAATCCTTGCAATATTTTTCCATACAAACTAATTGCGTCAAACTCTAATCCTTTCAAACTAATTGCGTCATCCATGAGCTACACATAGGAATAACAGCAATACACCAGCTTTGAATCATTCTTATAGCCATACAAAGCATTCTCGTTGAACTCTCTAATGTTTTGCTGCTCGACCTTGACATGTTTACAACCATCATCTCTTGGTCAATAAACCCTAAACGATGGCTCATATCCACTTCTTGAATGAAGAAACTGCCACACCAAAAGATATCATTATTGAACCACAACAAATCTTTGTTATGTCTCTACATCATATTTAAGACCAATCACCAATCCATTATATGGTTGTCTAATGACTATCTTTTGGTGTCTAATCGCCTCTAATCTCACAATGTGGACCATGTTCTCTATTATTGTCGAAATTGGACACTTGTGGTTTCACATTGTTCTACATTATATGAAGTCAACATTTTAACTATGAGTATCCCTTTTCCTTATTCTAATGGGGACTTTTGGAACTTTAGCTTGTTGAGGATGAACCCTAAAATTCTTGTTAACACAGAGATTGAGAGTTAAAGATTCTTTAGAGCCTATATCATATTCTTCCTTCAAAATTATGAAGTCCTCTCTTTTTTCCATGATGGATGTAGGCCGATTGGCCAAACCCCTTAAATCATTATGTTCTTCTCTATCTATTTTCTTTTTCTCTAACCTTCTTACTGGTCATACTCTACCCTTTGTCAGGGAGTAAACCAACTTGGAGTACATCCTTCCTCTTCTGTCTCTCCTAGCAAATCGACAATAACTCTGCTCCATTCTCACCTACCATTTCTTTTGGATAACTTTTTGTCATTCACAGTAATAATCTACTAAATTATAAATTGAAAGAGAGAGGGAGAGGTAGCATTGTACCGGAGAGCCTTGTAATTTTATTCTTGATCACTTAATTGAAACTTCTAGTCCCATCTTAACAGTAAACGTTGACCATCTGGCCTAACAACTTAAAAACTTTTGTTTGTTATCTTTATTTTATACTCTTCTCCATCTTTCTACCTTCACTTTATTTTAGGGATGCCCTTCTCTTTGTAAAAAAAATTACTTAGCTTGAACACCCGGCCTCCCCATTTTTCTCTCATTCCCCCCTCCTATGAACCGAATGGGAGCAAACCCCTCTCATCCACTATTTTTTTGAAGAACTTCCATCAAATCACACGCTCTCTTCTCCTCCTATCTTGCTTCTTCTAAGATGCCATCTCCTCATTGAGTCGCTCTAGTTCCACTCTTCAAAACCCTGTTAAGTTCTTATTATTCTGAATAGATAAATATCTCAAGCTAAGGCTTGACCTCTGAATCCTCTCTCTCGGGGAGCCATCTTCCTCTACTATTGAATGTGGCAACTTCTCAGCAGGGAACTATTTTTCACCTGTCATAATCCTCATCCTAAAAAAAAGTTTTAAAAAAATAGTGGAATCTAATCTTCTCACTTATTTTTTAATAGATTTATTAGTATATGCCGTCCAGATATAAGGATGATAAAATATATATATTTTTTCATATTGATTTTAACTCATGAGCTTAAGAACAAAAGGATTAATTTAATAAAATATTGTATGAAAAGTAGATATGTTAGTTTATAGATACATATATTAGCACATGTATTTAAAATGTAAAATGCACAATTTTTTTCATTAAATATATGTCATTCATTGGCTAGATCATACATTACACTACTCATACTCCTTATTCTCCTAAATTATTCTAACAACTTGCATATGACTTGCTAGATCCAAAAATGTCTAATAAAGTACTGCAAATTTTATAGAAATATTTCAACCACTTAAGAAGGGTTTAATTAAGCTAATCTACTATGGCTCAATTTTGACTTAATAAATGACATATGAGTTGAATTGATCAAACATTGAATTGGTGATGTGTGTGATTGTGTGAGTTAGCTCATTTTATGAAAATTAATATTAAGCATTTTTAGATATTAGGGTTAAATAGTTTAAATATAAAATTATAAAGAAATAAGAAAAAATTCTAGCTACCCTCTCTCCCAATCCAAGGATGATAATAAGTAGGGTTGTGCATTAAGTTTGCTTGGATAATTTTTGTTGCGTCCTGAAACATTTGCGACAGTAGAGAGAAAGAGCTTAATGTCTTAACTTTGATCGATGATCCAAAATACATATAGATAAAGAGAGGGGTGCGAGAGTCATAAGAGACATTATAACTTTTACATGGAAAATCTTGAAAAAGGGAGAAAAATCATAGGACATGGCCTAATTAAAATGAATCCACTAGTGATTGTTATTGATTACAAATGAAGCCCTTCGTTGGGGGGGATGCCTTGGCTCAATGTACATCATATAGAGCATATTACATAGCTGGGGTTAATAGCTATTCTCAAGAGAATGTTGGGATGTTCATTTAGTTGGAAGGACCGTAATTGGGCGACGGTAGTTAGAGGGACCGTAGTCGATTGGGAATAAAGATCAGAGGAACCGTAGTCGGTGGGCGCCAGTGGTTGGAGGGACTGAAGTCGGCGGGTGACGATGGTTGGAGGGAACGTAGTCGGCAGGCGATGGAGGTCAGAGGGACGGTAGTCTGTGGGAGACCGTGGTTGGAGGGACAATAGTCGATGGGAGACAGTGGTTGAAGGGATAATAGTCAGCGGGTGATAGTGGTATAAGAGACCTTAGTTTTCAGGCGATAGAGGTCGGAGGGACAATAGTCAGTGGGAGATGGAGGTTGGAGGGATGGTGGTCGGAGGAACTGTAGTGGGCGGGCGACGATGGTCAGAGGGGCCGTAGTCGGTGGGCGATGGTGGTCAGAGGAACCGTAGTCTGCGGGCGACAGTGGTCAAAGGGATCGTAGTTGGCGAGAAAGTAGTCTCAGGGACCTTAGTCATTGGGCGACGAAGGTTGGAGGGATCGTAGTTGGTTGGCGATGGTGATCGGAGGACCATAGTGGGCGGGCGACGGAAGTCAGAGGAATCGTGGTCAGTGGACAATAATGGTTGGAGGGATTGTAGTTGGCATGCGACGTAGGTCGGAGGGACCGTAGTTGGAGTATGACGGTGTTCAAAGTCTGGCGACGGTAGGTAACCAAGTAGAGGTCCGACAGTGGTCAGCAAATGGGCGGCAGTTTGGCGGCGGTCGATGGACTGGAGTTGGTCCGACAATGGTCGGTGGACGGGCGGTGGTGCAAGGACAATTGGTGATCAGGTAGTGTTTCGGTGGTGGTCGACGGAAGTTCGCCGGCAGTGGTTCTTGGGTAGAACTCTAGGATTCTTGAAGCCTCAAAGCTCTCTTACCTCAACCCAAAGGATCAAGCTTGCAAAGGTCCAAGCCTCTCTTTCATGTGGGAAGTGGGGGTGCCTATTTATAGATTTTTGAGAGTGCGATGCCCTATAAATATGGAGAATATATGGGGCAAATTCGGAGTGCTCAATCAGAAGGTCTATATTGATCCCCTCGATCATAGAGCATTTTTCAAATATTTATATACCCAAATGATGTCAGAATTGAGTGATCATGGGCTCATTAGATTCATCTCGTTGAGCCGCTCGATTTGAATATAAGTATTCTATATTTGAATATCATATGATCATCTAATTTATACTTTGAACCTTCCAATTGTGCTTTCGTCTCTTGATTTGGATACATTTGGGCTCGAATTGGACCAATTTTGGTGTAATTGAGTTTGTCTCTTTGAGACGTTTAGTTTGAGAATAAGTTTGTTGAAATCAGAGTTTGGCTAGTTCCAAATTTAATTTTGGAGGTTTCTAACTTAATGAATATGCCTCGAGATTCATGCTCGATCAAGACAATTTTTGTGACGTATCAGTTATCTCCCTATTTTTAGACATACAATTTTTGCAGTCCAAAAAAATATATATTTTAGTATTTTGCGAAGTCGAACCATTAATCAGAGCAAAAATATCAAAAAGTTTAACTTAAAAACTTTTCAAATAGTTCAAAATTGATCATAGAGGCTCTTCTAAGTTTTGAAGGTGCCAAAATTGAGTCTGAAACATAGAAAAATGATTCTGGAGACTTTAAAAACGTCCGAATAGGACATTCGGGGCCAAAAATCACTTTTTTTCTTATCTTTTCTTTTCCTTTGTTTCCTTTTTTAATTTGGGTGGCTTGAGCCTCTCCATGAGGAAAAATTATTAGGTGCGGACACCGGACGTAGCTCTACGTCCGGACTCCACTAGAATGGCGCCACGTAGCGACTCGAAGACCCGACGACCCGGTTCGCCGAGAAGTTCAAATGATGCATGTGCGTTCCTAATTTACGCACGGCTCGACGACCCGATCTATATCAGACGTACAAATTTAATTAAAAATAACTGGCGTCCATTAAGCCCAGAACATTTGTGTATAAAGCCCAGAACAATTATAATTACTGAGGAATTACTCGGTATTACTAAAGAATTACTCGGTATTACCTATGAATTACCTAGGTATTATTCTGTATTACTTAGGAATTACTCGGTATTACCGAAGAATTACTCCGGTATTATCAAAAAATTACTCGGTATTACCTATGAATTACCTAGGTATTACTCGGTATTACCTAGGAATTACTATGTATTACCGAAGAATTACTCGGTATTATCTAAGAATTACTCGGTATTACCTATGAATTACAGGGGCGAAGACTATCTTGTAAATGTCTAAAGACCGTCAATCTCCTATAAAGGCCTGGTCCTCTAACGCAGGTTCCAATTCTCTTTAAGTGGGGGAAAAATTATCTAACAAGAGTTTAAATACCGGTGGTAGTGGCAATCAAGACTCAATACTCTTATGCAAACTCCAGTTCTTCCCTGGTGGGGGAAAATTATCCATCAAGAGTTTAAGTACTGGTGGCAATGGCGATCAAGACATAGTAATCTTACGCAAGCAACCACAAAGATGTGTTGATGATGGTAATCAAGCAAGGGGCAACAGTAGTCATAAGGTGAAGGGCCACTGACGGTGGTGGTCAAGTTGCATTTTATTAAAGGAAGTAGGCATCTATACTGCCGGGGGCGGATGATGAATAGCCCAACATAGGGGGTTGGGTTGTGTGCCGACGGCAGCTGTGTAACGACACATTGATGATGTTAATTGAGTTGAGGCCTGATAGAGATGAGGCCCTGATCTTTCCTTAAAGAAGGGGTTAAAGGGAGATGCTTTAAAATGCCATTTAAAAGAGGTCAATAAAAATCTACCAAGGATGTTTGACCTATCCGAGGTTGCTTGCCAAAGCATTGTTTGATGGCGCTAACAAATTGGGAAATTCACTAAGAATATTTAACTTATCTGATGTTATTTGTCAGAGCGTTGCTCAAAGATATTAACCTGTATAAAAGAGATTGAGAGAGATTCACAAGAGATGTTTGACCTATCTGAAGTTATTTGCCAAGCATTTCTTAATGGTGTTAACCTATGTAGAAGAAGGCGAGGAAATCCACCAAGGATATTTGACCTATCTGAGATTATTTGCTAAATCATTATTTAATGGCATTAACCTGTATGGAAGAGATCAAATCGAATCCCCTTGGGATCAATCATGCCTTGATTGGGAAGGGGTGAATGCCACGTGTATCCCAAATCGAAGGTGAAGATTGGTCTATCTTTAGACCATTAATACCTTTTCAAGGCCGAGATTATAACCTTGCCTAAGGAGTATAAGTCCAATTAGGGACTGTATAGAGTTTTGGATCTTCTTGTATTTGTGAGATGCTTTATGAAAAATTATTGCCAGTGATATCATTTTTGTACGCAGAAGATATTGGGGGGCTTTGCTAGGCCATAACTATGTTTGAGATTACAACCAAGGTTACCCCCATTCCAAATCTATTTCCCATAGCAGATGGGTGAGAGGTGATAGAGCAATGTATGCTTGCTATTACAATGAAGTTATCCTCAATATTGAAGAACTTCTTTCGAACTCGATGATAAGCTATGGTAAAAGGATTATCTCGCTTCAACCGTGCCCAGGATGTTGGCATGAATGACTTTTTAAGGTTAGAGCAAATGCTGCTCACCAATTAAGGATTATTTCTTACATAATTGATGTAGCGATGACTGATAGTTGACGGGAGATAAAATAACACATGTTTGTTATTGCACTTGTGTTGCTCTCAATATTGAAATATTATTTTTGGACTTGATAAAAAATCATAATAAGGGGATTACCTTGCTTAAATCATGCCCAGGAAGTTAACATGAACGACCTCTCGAGATTGCATCAAAAGTTACCCCAAAGCCAGGAATCATTTCCAATTGACGACACCAAATTGTTGCGTCATGGAATATTCACAGTGATAGAAAGATAAAGAGCTTATTGTCTTAACTTTAAACGAAGATCTAGCACACATACATATAAAGAGAGAGGGGTGCGAGAGTCATAAGAGATACTATAATTTTTATGTGAAAAATCCTAAAAAGGGAGAAAAACTACAGGGTTTGACCCAATTGAAATGAATACACTAATGCTTATTGTTGATTACAAATGAGGCCATTCCCCAGGAGGAAGGCCTTGGCTCAATGTACATCATATAGAGTATATTACATAGCTGGGGTTGAGAGTTATTCTCAAGAGAATGTTGGGCTATTCATTTAGTTGGTAGGACCATAATTGGGTAACAGTGGTCGGAGGGACTTTAGTCGGCGGGCGACAGAGGTCGGAGGGATCGTAGTCAACGGGTGATGGAGGTCGGAGGGATGATAATCGACGGGCGAAGGAGGTCTGACGGATGGTAGTTGACAGGAGATCGTGGTCGGAGGGACCATAAAAATTCATGAGGGGTGTTAACCCCTATAGAACTAGCCCGAAGCTAACCAAAAGGGGGGGGGGGGGTGAATTGGTGTTTTAAAAATTCATTAAAATTTTTTTTGAAGTATTTTTGAATATTTTAAATAGAAACAATCTAAGCAGAAGCAGATAACCAAAATCAGAGTTTTCAATTACAGACCAGATCACATAATCAAGTGAAAATAAATGCGAAAAAAATAAGTAGAAAGAACACAACAATTTATAGTGGTTTGGTCAAATCTGACCTACGTCCACTCCCCAGAATCTCCTGTTCCAAGTATTGCACTAATTAGTTAGTGTCTCTCCTTTTGCCCCCACAGCGAGGCGAAGAAATCCTTGCAAAATCTTTCCACCAACCCGATGAGGCAAAGAACCTTGAATCCTTTTTCACCCTCCTAGTGAAGGCAGAGAACCCGAAATCCTTTTACTTCCTCCCGGAGTAGGCAGAGAACCTGACAATCCTTTTACTCCCTCCTGAAATAGGCAGAGAACCTCGATCTGATGCTGATGATCGTCTCCCCAGAGCCACCAAGGAACCAAGTATGAAGAAGGAAGAAGACGATCAAATCCTTGCTTGGAGCAACCTTTGTGAATCCCCCTCACAAACTCCCCCTCATAAGATCGTGTCTCTCTCTCCCAAACTCTCCCTTTCCTCTAAGCTCTCTTGGATTAGAAAACAACAAAAGATTTTTTACATAAGCAATTAAGAGAGCTTAAATAGGAAGCCTTAAAAAGTGCCCTAGTTTTTAACTTGCCGACAATATCGTCCAAGACGATATGATATCGTCATGTACGATCAGTGTAAATCAGCCTAACCAGTCAGGACAATTTAAGTTGTCTGTATGATTTAAGTAATAAATTTGTACTGATCATCCCGGAAGATCTTTCGATCGTCCCGTATGATTAGAACAAAACTAGGTTTATCGTCCGACAGATTATTTGGGACGTCCATGATGATTAAAAGAAAAATAGTTGATCATCCCGGATGATCTTGCAATCATCCTGTACGATTAGCTCAAAATATGGTTTATCGTCCTGCAGATCGTTCGGTACGTCCAGGATAATTAAAAGAAAAATGTACTGATCGTCCTATACGATATGATCATTCAATGTAACCATACTTAGATTCCTAATCACAGGATTATTTTTGGCATGATTACTACACATCGTCCAGGATGATTGGAATTGTCCTGTATAATTAGAATAAAATTTCAATTATTAAACCTTGCCTAAATCATGTCTGGTGGTTGGATTTTTGATTGATGCATATCATCCTGTACGATGATAATATCATCCAGGATGATTAGCTTAATTAAGTTTATTTGACACATACGCCCTAATTAGGGTTTCTATTTTAAACTGATCATCTATGATGATTTATGATCATCCTGTACGATATGATCAAAAATAGAAGAACTCTCAAGCTCACCAAATTTCTCTTCCTGAGTGTGTGTGTGCAAGGTTACTTAGGTTCAGGATCCATCATAATACATTTGACATAAGAAAAGATAAAAATTATATTGGAATTAAACTTACAGACTAACTCAGTCCTAATCTATCCAATCTTGAGCTGGCTTGCAAGTGAACTTTGTGGACCTAAAAACGTTAGTAGGTAGGGCAGCCAAAAACAAATATGCAGTGATAGCAATATAAAGAAAATAATATTTGTTATCATCAAAATCACAGTACATGTATCTAGATTTGCAACAGACCGTAGTCGACGGGCGATGGTGGTCTTAGGAACCTTAGTCGGAGGGACTGTAGTCGACAGACGATGGTGGTTGAAGGACCATAGTCGACGGGTGATGGAGGTCGGAGGGACCGTAGTCGGTGGGCGACGATGGTCGGAGTCCGACGACTGTCAGTGGCCTGGCATAGGCCCTGCGGCATTTAGGGGTCTTGCTGAGGTAGGATGGCTATCGGCGAACAGGCGGTGGTTCGGCCGTGGTCGGTGGACAAGCAGTGGTTTAGTGATGGTCGATGGTCGGGTGGTGTTCTGGTGGTGGTCGACGGAACTTGGCCGATGGTTGTGCTTGGGTAGAACTCCATGATCCTTGAAGCCTTATAGCTCTCTCCCACCTCCACCCAAAGGTTCAAGTTTGCAAAGGCATATAGAAAGTGGGGGTCTATTTATTGAGAGTTTCATGCCCCGTAAATATGGAGAAGATATGGGGCAAATTTTGAGTGCTCAATTGAACGACACATATTGATCCCCTCGATTATGAAGAATTTCAAGCAACTATGTACCCAAATGATGTTAAAATTAAGCGATCTTGGGCTTGTTAGATTCATCTCGTCGAGCTGCTCGATTCGAATATAAGTATTTTATATTTAGATATCATCCGATCATCCAATTTATGCTTTGATCCTTCCAACTATACTTTGGTCCCATGATTTGGACCTATTGGGCTCAGATTGGATTGATTTTGGTGTCATTGGGTTTGTCTCTTTGAGATGTTTACTTTGACAATATCTTTGCTAAAATTAGAGTTTTGATGGTCCCAAATTTAATTTTGGAAGTTTCCAAGCTGAATATTCCTCGAGATTCATGCTCAATCAAGGCAATTTTTGTGACGTATCAATTTTGATTAAGGTTATGGTAAATCAATTGATTTTATTGTAAATTTAAATAACCATACCAATACTTTAACAATAGAGCTAAGCTAACTAGGTTGTTTCGATTTGGCTTGATATTTTATTTTACCAAAATAATATACCCTTAATATGAATGAATGTTAGTGATTTTTGCTAGACACAAATTTCAAAGCTCAACTCAAACTTAGCTTGAAATTACTTTAATTTTGAGTCAAGCCAACTTGAGTCAAAATTACTTGATTTAAAATGGAACTTGAATTTGTTTGAAAGAAATTTTGACTTTTATGCCACATGATGCATTAAATTGAATAAATATGCATGTTGTTTAATTTCACAGAGAAAGATTTCTGAAAGTTCACTTTTAACAAAAATATCCTCAATAAGGAATAACTGTGGAGTACCTTGTAAAGTCGAAGTATATATAATAGATTCGTAGATGGTTTGATCATTCATCAAATCATAATTCAAAGAAAGATGAACTTTGTATTGAGAATGGATTCTAGTAATATTTTTGACTAGTCATTAGCTTTTTGTGAGCTGAAGTAATTTTAGATTTATCCACATTGACAAACTGTTACAGAGGGTGGATAAGTGTTTGCTTTAACTATTTAATGGTTAGTTTTAATTTTAAATATTCTTGAACTTTGGTATTTTTGGATTTTTTTTTGAATTTTTATGGGCATTTGGGAAGCATATAAAATATTTGTGGTCCCCTTCGATTGAGATCTCCTCTCAATATAGCCATCATCAGGGTGTATGAGACCATCTGAAAATATTTCTATTTTGTGGAAGTTCAAGGGCATTTGAAAATATATGATCCCCTCCGGTTGAGATTTATAATCAACATGGTCATCATCAGGGAGTCTATGAATATTTTGTTTTGTTTATTGAACCTTGTCAACTTTGTTTAACTGTGGAGGAAAATCCAAAGCAGAGAGCGTATGAAGAAATGAACATGAGGTTTCATTCTCATTTTAACTCCATAAAAGATTGTGGGAGGCATGATGTCAATGTGGAGGAATGGTGTGAAAGCCATTGCCGGGATGTCTGAGTCCGCGCGGATATCGTGATACGCTGGATTTTGGTGTTGGACAGGTATGCCTAGGGGTGCAAACAAGTCGAGTCAAGCTTGAGTCAGGGGGTGTTCGAGCCAAGCCCAACTATCAAATACCAAGCTTGAGCTCGAACTCGAGTCGAGCTAAAAAATCGAGCTCGAGCTCGACTCGGTCCACTGTAAATGAGTTCGAGCAGCTCATCAAGCCTCGGGCGCGGTCCGGTTCACCGGTGGGAGGAAGAGAGAAAGAGTAGATTTTTCAGGTTTGCCAACTGATTTGATTGGCTCTTTTACAACAGTAGTGGGAGGAATATATATATATATATATATATATATATATATATATATATATATATATATATATATATATATATATATATATATATATATATATATATATATATATAGTAGGTTTTTTGAGTTTGCCAACTGATTTGATTAGCTGCCTTTTACTAATGTAATGGGAGGAAGAGAGAGAGAGAGAGAGAGTAGATTTTTTGGATTTGCCATTTATTATTTTGCTGCCAGAGAATAGAGAGAGAGGGCATACGATTGACATTTGAGCCTGATTTGATTGGGAGGGAGTTTAAAATAGGCATGAATTTAAAATAAAAGCATGAAATTATTATTAATCTTTTAAAAATATTTAAATTTAATAATTTCAAGCCGGCTCGCAAGCTCACAAGCTGAGCCGGCTCAAGCTCGAACTCGAGCTCATTTACTAAACGAGCTCGACTCGTGGGCTCAATAAGCTCGGCTTGCGAGCCCATAAACGAGTCGAGCTGGCTCACGAGCCGGCTCGGCTCACTTGCACCCCTAGGTACGCCATACACTTTTTTTTTTGCTTAAGTACACATGTCAACAACACTCTACTCTATCACTTACTTGATTCAACACATATACTTACGTATATTAAGTGGGGTTTGTTATTTTTATATATTAAAAAAAGCTTAAGCATTACTTAGGGGAGATAGAGCCTTAAATATTTTAATAATTCAAAATTGCACTCTACAGTAGCCCCATCATAATCATTAATAAACAAAGTATATCAAATATTATATTGCATATACTCTACAATCATCATTGCAATAAGATGTAGAGTAGTAATTAGAATGTATATGCAATAGCTATATTAAGTTAACTTCCTCTATAATTTAAATTGGATTACCATATTATAACCTTTACAATCTTATATGTGTTGATTCTTCTTCACGTATAAAGAGATTTGAAGGATATAAGTGCCTGTCTTTTGTCAAATAGTCTTAGCTATTTAAGTAATCTAGGGAAGCAATTACAAAATGTAATCATACTACTCTATAAAGTCTATAATATGATGCTAAAGAGATCACAATCATACATTATCATGGACTTTGTAGGAAGTAAAATATTACATATATCGAATAAAATTTGCAAAAGGAAAAATTGGTGTTTTAAAAATTCTTTAAGCAAAAGGAAAAATCTTTTTTTTTCTTTTTAAATATTTTAAACACAAATAATTTAAGCAGAAGCAGATAACCAAAATTAGATATTTCTATCACAGATCAGATCACAGAAACATGTGAAAATAAATGCAAAAAAATAAGTAGAAAGAACACAACAGATTTATAATGGTTCGGTCAACTTGACCTACGTCCACTCCCCAGAACCTCCTGTTCCAGGTATTGCACTAATCAGTTAGTGTCTCTCATTTTACTCCCACAGCAAGGCGGATAAGCCCTTACAAAATCTTTCCATCAACCCGATGAGGCAGAGAACTTTGAATCCTTTTTCACCCTCCTGGTGAAGGAAGAGAAACCAGAATCCTTTTACTCCCTTCTGGAGTAGGCAGAAAACCTGAAAATCATTTTACTCCCACCTGGAGTAGGCAGAGAACCTAGATTTGATGCTAATGATCGTCTCCCCAAAGCCACCAAGGAACCAAAGATGAAGAAGGAAGAAGACAATCGAATTCTTACTTGGAGCAACATTTGTGAATCCCCTCACAAACTCCCCCTCACAAGATTCTCTCTCTCTCCCAAACTTCCCTTCTTCTTCTCTAAGCTCTCTCACATGTTAGAACAACAGTAAAAGATTTTTTACATCAGTAATTAAGAGAGCTTAAATAGGAGGCCTCAAAAAGTGCCCTAATTTTCAACTTGCCGACAATATCGTCCAGGACGATCTGTTGATCATCATATACGATTAATTTAAATCAGCCTTTCCAGCCATGATGATTTGGGTTTCCTGTACGATTAGAAATAAAGTTTGTTCTGATCGTCTAGGACGATGTGATCATTGTCCTGTATGATTAGTTCAAATATACACTTTCGTCCAGAAAATAGTTCGGGATATTCAGGAGATAAATCAGGACTAAAGTTTTTGTTATAGATGGTCCAGTATGATTCTGCGATCGTCCCGAATAATATGATCAATCAATCTAACCTTAATTACTCTCCTAATCACTTGATCAATTTAGGCATGATTGTGTACGAATTATCCAGGACGATCATGATCGTCCTGTACGATTAGTGCAATTTTTATGAGTTATTAATTCTTGCCTAAATGAGTTTGACGGCTGGGTATTTTGATTTAAGTATATCATCCAGGATGATGGCAGTATCGTCCAAGACGATTTTCTTAATTAGGTTTACTTGACCCATATGCCCTAATTAGTGTTGTGAGCTGAACAGATCATCTAGGACGATAAAACATCGTCCTGTACAATTTGGTCAAAAAAAATTTATTTTCTCTATCTCCCTTTACTCTCTCCCTTGAGTGTGTGTATGCAAGGTTACTTAGCTTCAGGATCCACCATATTACAGTTGACTCAAGAAAAGATAGAAAATGCATTTAAATTAAAATTACATACTTGACTAAGTCTTAGTCAACCCGATCTTGAGTTGGTTTGAGAGTGAGCTTGTGGACCTGAAATGTTAGTATTCAACAGAGAAAACATATATGCAATGAACTTTAATTATTAGGAGATAGCATAGTAAATAAAAATAATAATATTTATTATCATCAAAATCACAAGGCTTGGGCCCAGATCTGCAACAGTATATATATCACCAAATTGGCTCCCTTATTAAGTAACATAAATAATCAATATGCTACAAAAAATTGAAGTCAGTAAAAAAGATTATTTAAATCATATTAATATAATTTTAATAAGTTAAAGGAATTCTCATATTGATATCAAACCATGTAATGTGAGTATTTAACTCTTAAACCACCCTTTCCATTGAGTTATCAACCAGTTTTAACTTCCAAAATTTAAAGGAGGATAATTTCTCCTCCTTGATGAAGGGGAGAAGATCAATAACGTATGAATCCATGAGCTTGTATCTTTTTCTTGATATATTTATGAAAACTCTAATTAGATACTTCTTATTATTATGCACTCTTTTCATAACTTTGACTTTTTCGTAACGATAATTGCTCCTCTTCAATCAAGCGAAGAGAATCCATGGTGTATGGATTTATGAGCTTATGCATTTTTTTCTGATAGATCTATGAAATTCCTGGTGAGGTACTTCTTATTCTTTTATGTTCTTCTTTTAAACTCTATAAGTTGTGTATCTCCCTTTTTTAAAATTATAATAGTTGGACTATCCATCACCTTATCTAAACATATAATGATAAGAGGTAGATCCTCTAAATCCTCCCTCTCATGATCTAGATATTCAATGTCAAGGGGATGTTCCTTTGACTCCCTTCCCCTCCTTATTTGTGCATAAAATGGCAAGGCGTTGTTCTTCGAACTTCATCTCTTCCTCCACATCCTTATCTACTTTAGTTTTTAATTAATTAATTAATTAATTATTTTTAATTCTTTAATCTTATTTGTCACTTCTCAACTCTAAAATAATAATAGAAAGCTACTTCATCCCTTTTTATGATGGAATAAACTAAATTGTAGCTTGTTGAACTTTTGCTGCCTCCCCTGCCCTCTCATGAGGGTGTTTGATTTCTTCTTTATAATCCTATTTTGATAGGTTAAGATGGTGTATGTATAATAAACTTATATAAGTCCCCCTCATCAACTACATGTGCCATGTTAGAATGGATAACTCCTTGTGAAAAATAAGGTAAAAAGTATCGTGAGCAATTTTATATTCTTAAGTTCTAAAACATAAATAATAGTGACAAAAATAAACATTTGTCTTTATTTATCAGTCATGCCAATAAATCATTTCCTGTGAGCACCTTCTTGCTCTTATGGCTCAGTGCCCTTAATACTCTTTCATTAATGAACTCAACACATCTCTCCCCATAAGTATGGAATGGCTTCATAAGCATAGTATTGTAGAGATACTACATGTCCAATTATAATATACTAGGCTAGAGTATTATTTTTTATTATATATCCCGTGTAGTATATTATACCCCTCTTAAGCCCTCACAATGTCCTCTACCATGCCACTCTATCTCATGGGGCACATAAAAAATGCATCGTCATCTTCAGTCATAAGATCCATTTCAATGAAGATAACGGTTGAGGACACCATCTATAAAGAAGCACAAGTCAATCATTCATAGATTATCTTTTTTAGTGTTCTTCATTCAAGCATTTTTAAGGTACATATTCTTAAAATTATTATCCCCACATAAGTATATCTCAAACAACCTAGTACTTGTCATTATCTTGAACTCATTAGCAATTGGGAACTCTTCAAAATACAACTCGGTCACTAAAGCAAACTCTGTAATCTTGAATAAAGTTTCCTCCTCTAATGTTGAATATAATGGAGTACTCATCATTCTTATTATCACCAATTAGGATTAGTAAAAAAAATTATGAATAAGAGCACAAATAAATACATTTCAATAGCTCTGAAAGAATGCCCAAAGGCATATTACTAACCATGAGCAATGAGATTATTAGTCACAAAAATTTCAAACAATTTCTTCAAAATTCTCTAATTCTGTATTTGAGCCAAGTATTGTAATGCCTCTCAACTAGTAGGATTAAATCAAATGTATGCATACATAGTATAACAAAAAAAAAAAAAAAAAAACTCTAACTTTTTATGTATTGATATATTTAACATTTAAATTTATGTATGCATACATAGTATAACAAAAAAAAAAACTAACTTTTTATGCATTGATATATTTAACATTTAAAATTTTATATTTATTTTATAATATTTAAAATTTAAATCACATTAAAATATTTATATAAAAATTATATTTTATTTTATAAAAATTAATATCAGTAATATTTTAAAATAATTTAATAATTTATCATATTTTTAATTTAGCCTTATATAAAGAAATATAAAAATAAAAAATTTAAATATGTAACTAGATAAAAAAATTAGTGATATTTTTATAGATAAATCCTTCTAATTTAAAAAATTAAGATGGTATAGCAATAGAAGTATAGAACTGCATATAGAATGGCATGTTGGTAAATTTTATTTTATTTTTCAAAATATAAATATCAGTGGAAGTCAAATAGAAGAGAGAGGGTAAAACTGTAAAAGGGGAAAAAGCTCAGGCACGCATTTCCAAGCCAAAATTCAAACCGTGTGGCGCCCGCATGAACCAAATCCCTCCAAGTTCCGAATTCTTAAACTATCTTCAATTATGCGTCAGCTAAGAGGGCAGCTGAGGAGAGCTCACCATTAATTTCAAAAACCCTAGCAAAATCTACCAAATCATGTGAGCCGTCTCAGCTCGTCGTCGCTCCCAGATCCGAATCTCCCCAACTGCAAGTTGAAGAAATCTGCTCAAGGACAAACCTCCGAGCTTCTCCACTTGATTTTCATCAAGCCAAGGTTTTTGTTTTATCTAATAAATGTTTCGAGAATTTCCCTCTTTTAAATTCAAATATGTTGGGTTGTCGAGTATTTGGAGACCAAAGATGGCAAGATCCTTCTTTTAAGGGTTCTTGAGCTGCTTATCCGCCATTGGCAAGTAAAATCTGGAGATTTCTTTCCTTTTTGGCTGATTCATACGGTTTGACTGAGAACAAGTTAGTCTTCTATTTGCCTAGCTTGTAGATTTTTCCAACTTTTCTGTTTTTACACGATTCTGCTAACTCGTCGAAGTTAAAGATTCTCTAACTACTTCGTTTTGCTTTCCATCTTGGAGATCTTTTTTTTTTTTTCGTGGTTTTGAGGAGAAACAAGGAGATAAATTGCTCTTTGGTGGAAACGGGAAAGGTCTTTTTTTTTTTTCCCCTTTGAACCGTTTTTTTTTCTTTTCCCTTTGAACCGTTTTTTTTTCATCCTTGTTCTCTTTTATCTAGTCTATTACGGATTTTTCTGTAGGGTAGAACAAGTTGCAGAAGGACGTGGACTTAGAAGCTAACAAAGTTCTGTTTAGTGTTTATACGCAAGTTTTTCTTCTCCAGGTCCATAGCTTTTCTGTATTTGGATATGTTTGATTTTCTCTTCTAAAACTTAAAGGAGAAGAAAAAAGATCATTTGTTTTAGAATCAACTATCATAGAAATTTTCCCGGAGTTTGTCATTGTGCATACTATTTGTATTGGTATTTTACTATCGGAGAGAGTATCGCAACATTGGTTTTGGGTAGAAGATCCATTGCCGAGGTGCTCTTTAACCGAAAGTAGTTTATGGAAAATATAGAGAACAATGAAAGGATATATATTTTTTATTTTTTTTATCTTGAAAAATGTATATGATTGAGTACCTTGAGATATTTATGGGACAGGTGAAAAAATATATGTCAAATGGTTATTGAAGTTATTAAATATATGGATGATAAGATAATGACCAGCATTAGAAGCAGTATGAAGTGACTAGAGTTTGTAATCATAAGCTGATAGCATTATTAATAATATAGATATTCTTATTATTCTATATTGGTTAAAGAGATTTTTATTAAATATATTTACAATCAAGTACTTCAGTGTATATTATTTGTAGCTAGCATATTTTTGATAAGTGAGATCTTTTGAATCAAGTAAAAGTTAAAAAAATGAAACAAGCAGTAAGATCTAGGAAGTTATATATAATTTTTGTGAATGTAAAATTGATAATTGTCAAATTTCATTTTTGAAATATTTAGGGTTCGTTTGGGGTTATTGTAGCTTTTTTAAAGGTGATTGCAAATCTATTGTGAGAAATAAATATTTTTAAAAACTATTGTGGGTAGTATAAATATATTCCTTTTTAAAAATGTTAGACAATAGTTTTTTAATGGTTAACATACTCTAGCATATTTGGTTCTCAAATGTAGCTTCTCATCATAAAAATTTTGAAAAACAATAGCTAAAAGGATGTGTGGTAGCAATTTGAAAAGCAAAACAATGAAAAAACTATCTCAGATAGATCATTATTGATATGTAGGTTAGTAGGTGCAATATGTTCTTCTATTGAATTTTTTTTATAAATGAATGATGATATTGATGAAGATATACCTTTTAGAATTAAAGTTAGATGATTAAAATAATGAAAACTCAAGTTAGATGATTTGGCATCTAGCTATGCTATATGGATTATATTATTGGGTAACAAATAAGCTGCTATTATTTGAGCTAAGAGTGATAATATGAATATGTTAAGATGAATATATCATAAAAATAGGAAGAATATGGTGAAAAATGACTATAATTGAGGGAGAGTAGTTGTAATTATTGAAGTTTTGGTAATATAAAGTAAAGTTGAGTGATTGGGCATCTAGCTATATGGATTACATATTGGGCAATAAAGAAGTTGCTATTGGTCAAATTTAATGTGATAATATGAATATGTTAAGATGAATGTGGTAAAATGAGAAAGAAGAGAACAAGGAATTGTTAATTTAAATAAAGAGAATTAGCAACTATTGAAGATTAGGTAATAGTAAATAAAGTTGGATAATTTGGCATAAAAAATAAATAAAGTTGGATAATTTGGCATAAAAAACTGAGGGTTGAAGATGTGCTAATAAATGATTTAGATATAATTGAGGAAGATAAGGGTGGACTAAAGATAACATGATTAAAAGTTTTGCAAAATATAGAGTTAACCACCTCATGCAACATTAAATAAGATTGACTCAAAAGTCGTTGAGATAAGGTTAATGATGATAATTGATTTTTGTTCCTGTATGGTGCTATATTATTTTTTTTACATGGAGTATCTAAAAGATTTTTTTGTTTATTTTTTAACACTGAAAGATTTAGACATGATTTGATTGGTTCGTATGTAAGTGTGTTAATATTTAGAGAACCCAGAAAATAATGAAACATTAACAACTTTATTAGTTCCATTTGCCTGACATATCTTCTTCTGACATTCAATTATATTTTATATAATCTTCATTATATGACAAAATATCCTTTATCAAATCAAAAGCTTATTTTTTTAAAAGTAAAAGTTGTTATAAAAGTTTTTATCTTGAAAGCATTTCTAACTTTTTTTTTTCTTTTGGCAAATTAAATGGTGCTTTTATTCCTGCAGTGGTGCTAGATATGGGCAGAAACCTCAGCCCTTTGGTTCAGGAGGAGTTGCAGAAACTTGAGAAGGATCCGGAGAGTCGAAGGCTAGCTATGAAAACCCTCAAGTCATATGCTACAAACATAGACAGCAAGGCCATTCCTCAATTCCTAGCTCAAGTTTCAGAAAATAACAACCAAGGCTCACCATCTGGAGAATGCACAATATCACTCTTCGAGGTTCTTGCCAGAGTCCATGGACGCAACATTGTTCCACAGATTGGCAGCATCATGACCACCATCATCCGAACCCTTTCGACAAGCGCAGGATCCTTTCCGCTTCATCAAGCTTGCTCAAGAGTTGTTCCGGCAATTGCTCGGTATGGAATTGATGCTTCAACTCCTGATGATGAGAAGAAGAAGATCATTTCATCCCTTACTACGCCTCTAAGCAATGCTTTGATGAGCTCACATGAGAGCCTTGCTTCGGGATCTGCATTGTGTCTCAAGGTTCTTGTTGAATCAAACAACTGGAAATTTGCTTCAGATGACACCATCAATGATGTCTGCTTGAAAATAGCAGGTGCTTTAGAAGAAAAGATAACTCAGACAAATTCTCACATGGGCTTAGTCATGGCTTTAGCTAAGCATAATTCATCAATAGTTGAAGCTTATGTAGGATCTCTAATTCGATCTGGCCTGCACCTATTGAGCATAGGAACCACGGAGAATAATTCTCAGAAGCGCTTTGCAGCCATTCAAATGATCAATTTCTTGATGAAATGCATTGATTCACGAAGCATCTCTTCTGAGCTCGCTGATGTAGCTGATGCCATGGAGAAATGTCAAGCTGATCACATGCCATATGTTAGTGGTGCTGCATTTGAAGCATTACAAACTGCAAAGGCTGTAGCATCGCAGAAAGGATCTAAATGTTATATTTCTTCGAGTCCTGTCAATCATCTCAATTTCCTCAGAAGAAATGAGAAGAGTCCGCAAGTAGCTTTAGATAAGTTGGGGAAATCATCTCCTGTTGAATTTTCTACCCCGGAATCACAGACTATTACTTCTTCAATTAAGAATGAAAATTTCACCGAGTCACCAAGTTCAATAAAGCAGACTGCTTCAAATGGTGAGTATCTTGGCAAGCGTGCTCAGAGGAGACTTTGGAGTAATGATCTTGGTGGTGTGGATCTATCTTTCAAGGATAGCTTCCTCATCAAGGAAAGAACAAGCAAAGATATAGCAGAAGTTGAAGGCAAGCAAGTGAAGGATGATGACTGCCATGAAATGAGGAGGGCAAATAGCGAGCTTGCTGAATCTTTCGCTGGATTTGTTTTGAGCAATGCAGGAAGCAAAGAAAGTAGAGATACTACTCCCAGTCCTCAGGTACTTCCTTGATGCATTCATATTTCTAACCGCCTTAACAGATATTTAAATTCCTAGACTAGTTATTTTTCTTGCTGGTTTATCAGAGTTCAGAGCATCAGCTTACCTTCGATCACATAAAGATATATTCAACTCCTAGGAAGCTTGTAAGATCTCTACAGAATCAAAATGATTGTAAAATGGAAGTCTCTTCAATGCTAGGGAGAAGCCCTGTTTCATGCAAAGTGCAACCCGAACCAACAGACGAGTCTGATTCTCAGAATTCTGATATTAGCATTGTGAGCCACCAGAAGTTCATTACTGATGCTGAAGAAGTTCATCAAAGCATTGAATCTGTGTCATCAACTAATGACCCAGCTGAGGATAAAGGTAGTGAAACGACAGGCATATCTGCTGATGCAGAACCGAAAAGAACACGAATATGTGGAATGACCAAGCTTTGGTACAGAAAATTCATGCTAGTCTTTGCCCTTGCAGTGATATGCCTTGCCATTATAATGACAATACAGAGAGACGATGTTGATGAGTTTTCTTATGGCCTGGCTCCAACCTGATGTTGGGTACTAGCCAACTGGGTTTCATTGTAGAAGAGTTCTGACATTTACCTCTGCGTTGTAGGGACTCCCTGACCAAGAAGTTTAAAACTCTGTAGTCTGTTCTGTTGTTAGTCCAGCAAGCTGGAGTTTCTTGCTTGGGCATCTTTTTGTTCTTTGAGATTCTGATTATCCTTGAAATTGCATTTAGTTCCATTCCAGTGTGCATGCTTTTTAATTATTTAATGAGGAAACATGAATAGAATTTTGTTTTATTGGGTTTAAGTTTAATTGTATATCTTAAATATACATGCAGAAGCTTCTTAGTTTAAGTTGGCATCAGGATTCAAGCCTGGATCCTTTGATAATATGAAGGCGTTCAGTAAATGTCTGAGTGAGAGAGAGATTAGAATGCCCAAATAAGCATAATACATCAAAATTTCATTTAAAAAGTAATTGATATCTTTATGTTTGTATCCACATTTCCAATCTGTACAAAGAATATTGGATAAAGGTCGCCAATGTCAGGACTTAACCCACAACCATCAATTTTATAAACAGAATTATTAAAGAACAAGGGAAATACAGCCCAGTCTGCTATCTCATGTAACTTGCCGAGCAACCTCAGTCAGAGATTCTTTTCAACTGGCCTTCAAGGCATCAAAAGTGATTTGGAGCCCACATACTTCCAGTAGCAGTCATCAAGCTTGAAACAAAAATTTATCTGTTGCTACTTTGGATCCTCTCATGATATGAAGCCTCTATCTGTACATTGTTCGTCCACCATAATGTAGACGAGAATCCATGTGTTGATCAAGTATATCATGGAAAGTAGCCTACATAATACCTGTTGAGATGCTGGAAGTAGCATAGATCTTCAATGGCTGCTCTGGAGTGTAAGTTACTCCTGTTGATGTAAGGAAGCAAAAATTCAGAAATTACAGCACATGAGGCTGCAGATATCTAGAAAGCTTAAAAGGCTGCTGAATCTAACATTTCAAAGGTAAAAAAATCTCACTCAATTAAAAATTAAATGAAGGTGATCCTATGAAACTTAAGCAAGGAACCCATGGAATTCAGCCAAGGATTTAAATGACTTAAAAATCAAAGATCATTTGACTATTGGATTAAATTTTGGCTCGGATTAAGCTTGGATCAAAGTCAACAAGCAGATTAATATGTCAAACCTACCTCAAATTGAACTTAAATTGGCAAGACCGGACTGGATTGAGCTAGCTTGAGATCGGACCAGAATGTATATGCATGAATGCATATATACTAGTGTCAATCCAAAGAAAGACAGCACCAACTTTCACCATCACAAGAAGAAATATTGAGCCTACGTATGAGTTCCTAAGACTATTTCGTCCCATCCTCCACCCATTTTCATTTTCTTTATTCACACATTTCAGTGCTTTTGGTAACCTGTCATTACATGTAAGATAATGTGTTGGCAACCTGACCAGAACAGAGGGTTCCATCGGAACTAAAATCTTCCTCACAAAATCTACTAGCTGATACACAATCTAACTAGCAAACAGGATGCCGCCAACAGTTAATGGTTCACGGTAAGTGCAGTGAAGTGTCGCACATTATCCAGCACTTACCGAATCTCCGGTCTTCAACAAACTCAAAGAACTCAAAAGTTCATCACACAACCTGCTCTTGACACTCATAAGCACATGTAGAGACATACTTTTTTTTTTTTTTTTGCTTAGCGACACTTTTGACTTATTTGCTTAGCGAGCTGAATAGAACAAAATTTGAGTTTGCCCGAGCTTGACTCGTCAGAACATCAAAATCTACTTACATCACCAAGTACTTACAAGTTACAAGCTACATGCTTAATAGATAAAATATCAAAATCAACCTAAAACGTACCTTTCTCTTGAGCAGCTACTTGTAGTGTGTCGAGAGTTATTATCCCATCAGTTAGTGGAAGAAACTCAAGCTTAACAGTAGCACTTGAGTGTGCTGAAACACGTCTACACAAGAACAAAAAAAGGGGAAATAATTACAATATAGCATTCTTTCACGTCCCAAAAAAATTCAAACGAACTGAGGTTATACAATACCCTAGGGGCACTGTGCTCTGCAACCACAGATGGGTACATCCCAGATTTGTACTCGAAATGAATTCAGAAGTTGCACTAACCCGCTGAGCAAGAGAAATCAATCTTTTATCACTAACATCATGGACTTTCTGGGTCTCAGTAACAGCAGACGTGGAACTCAGCCTCTGCATGCTGCTAGCACTTTTATCCCCAGCAACTCTTCCCATCAATTCAGGAACCCCAGTAAAACCATTAATAGGGGTTCTTGGGGTGGAACTTAAGGGAACCACTGAAGGGGAAGAAGAAGATGATACTGGAGCTAAAACAGTAAGAGTGAGATCTTCAGATGTTAAATTTGAGGCATGGAGGGTTAACACCTGAAACATATTAACCCCAGATAAAAGTAAAATGCCAAAACCTTATCAGTGGTTCAAAACTTGCCAAATGCCAACAAAATAATAATAACAATAATAAATAATCTCTGTCAAAAATAAAATACAAACTAAGGGAATTTCTTTCAACCTGGAATGGAAGTTGTGGTAATCTTGTGCTCAATCCAGTAGGGTCCTTAGACATTTCTGACACTACAGAGATCATGAGATCCTTGGCAATATGGGGACGCCAATTTGTTTGCTGCTTGAAGAATAATTTGGACGCTGTCAGGAAAGAAGAATGCATTAGGGGGGTTCAAAAAAAGCAGCTATAGAAATATTTATCATTTATTTCAAGTCATATTGTGCCTGAATATTACCAGTATAGTTACAACGGCAGGATACCAAGATTGCATACTGATCTATGCTTGGTGAAATGTTTCTCACCTCACTAGTATTTGAAGCCAAACTCAACGCAGTTTCTCCTACCTTTCCATGTGAAACCATAGCGTGTGCATTACTATGTCCCGTAAGATTCCCAACAAGTTTGGTTGCTGGCTTCAGAATGAAAGAATGCTCCTCACCTCTCCTGTTATCATTAATATAAATAATCAATAGAAACCGGAGAAACTAAAGGAAAATAATTAAAGGCCGAACAAATAGAGAATGATATACGATGGTCAATGAAGTTGGAATACAGCAAAAAATTTTTGGTGAGAGGTGCAATTCAATATCTCTCATTTACCTGCTTAGCTGCTTATATTTTTCACAAACAGGCCATTAAGTTACTGAGAAGTTGCTTTAGAAAAAATTACAAGGAAAAAAAAAACTCAATTATTTAAGAACCTCCACAAAAAAAAAAAAATTTATGATCTTTCATTATTTTCTAATGAATACCAAGGATGTCAAAACAGGTTTTCGGATCGAGTTCGGGTCAAATTCGAAATTGACCGACCTTAATATGCCTGACCCGAACCCGACCCATTTGTCCAAATAGGTTAAAAAACTAAACCGAAACCCGACACAACCTGACCCGCTGAACCGGTTGAGTGCGACGGACGATCGGGCAAGTGCGAGCATGTCGAGCAGGTGAGCAGACGAGGGCGAGGGCAAGGCCGTGAGCGAGAGGGCTAGGGCGAGTGGGGGCGTGAGCAGGCGATGGCGAGGCCGCAGGCAAGTGCTAACCGATGGACATGTCAAATAAGTTGCATTCGGGTTCGCGGGTTAACCCGAACTCAACCAATATTTCAACCGGGTCGAAAATTTAAACCCAAATCCGACCCCTTTGTTAAACGGATCGACCCGAACCCAACATTTTTGGGTCGGGTCCGGGTCGTATTTCAGGTAGTGTCATATATTAACACCCCTAATGAACACTACGGCAAAAAACGTAATAGGGTCACTTGGATTAGGCGTACGAGTTTTCTATCAAAGCATACTTTCACAAAATCATTACATCTGGGAAATAATCCTATAAGGATAGCATGGATTAATCACTTAAGAATTTCCCTAAAGTTCCCTCCTTGCAGATCAAAATTAGATCTTTCTTTCCAAGCTCGGAAACTGAATAACATATATCATAGCCAATGCAATCTACATGGAAAACAAAATTATCTAAGTTATAATACATAAAGAAACAGGAATTCAATTCACCTCTCGATTTGCTAAAAATATGAAGAGTGCATTGTAAACAAACACTCAGGAATAAATGAATAATAATACGGTGAAAAACAAAATAAAGTAAAATAAAAAAGTGCATGCAGGAAAGATGCATCAAAGCATGCATTAGAGGAACATATAATGCTGTAATGGTAAAAGTCAATAAAAAAAGCGCCATGCCTGATTTGCAAGAATAAACCACAAGAATGAACTCTCAAATCATAAAAACAATAATTTTAAAGATGGTAAGAAATCAAAACAATGGGATCTGTCTACATAAGAATAATCTCTGAATGCCTGGGAACTGCCTGCGAAAGAAATTGTAAAAAAAATGCTGGTTTTATAATTGAGAATACACGACCATTATTGTTGCCATACTGATTTGACACCCATACATACCCTTAGATGGAAATATCGGTATGTTACAGACTCTCTGATAAGGTTAGAGAAGAGCATGCATATTCTATGTGAATATAACACTAAAATAGATTCAAGAAAAGAGCAAAAATATGACCTGAGGGGAAGATTCGGTAAAGTGTGGCCATTTCCTGCCTCAATACTTGCAATGGGCAGACATAAAGGTGGACCACCTCTTGATGCATCCTCATATATAATAGTAATCGAATCCAAAAATATAATTATATCCGGTAAATGTGATGGCGAAACATTCTGCCAAATGAAGAAAAGCTCTTTCAATACTTCATGATCACTTAGAGAAAATATTTGATGATCCACTAGAAGCACTTGCAATAAATAAAAAAGTGCAATGGTAAACGAAATAGAAAATATAGAAATCTTGCAAACAAGGAAAGCTAAGTTAATGTAGCAACAAGAAAATTGAAATGGCACCTTGATCTGAATACACAAAACATCCTCTGTAGAGCATGCAGCAGAAAAACTTTGAATTTCTAATGGTTGAACAATTTCCAGCTTTCTCCGCCATCGCTTGCCAGGTAAGTAGATACCTTCAAGTCCACAATGAACAGAAAAACGTTCTGGCACAAGAGAAATGCCTCGAAAAGATAAAAGTTCCTCATTTCCCATATCCTGATTCTTTGAAATCTCAAGTGTGAAACGATCTAAATCTTCAAGGTCAAAACCAGTTCTTGAACTATAAGAAGCAGCAGTAATAGGTGGCGTACTAACTTGTGGGAGTGATGGCATGGAATAACTTCTGAAGTGACCAAACGAGAACATCTGTGAACCAGCATAGGAAGATGATGCCGACCTTTGAGTACCTAATGATGCAGCTTGTACTAAGGGAGAGGGAGGTGACAAGGGAGTGGAAGGAGGTAAAATGATATCCAAAGGGAGCAACCAATCGAGAAGTTCCCCACAGGGATCGTAATGATTTGAAGAATGTAAATCATTTGATTTCTCAGAATGAGCAATAGTTCCATATTTCTCAAACTGAAGAACCTCAAGCACAGGATCCTTTATATTGCTAACTGCAACATTTACTTCTAAAAGAACCTGCATCCTTCCAGAAAATGTAATTGATATGATAACTTGGTATTGGTTATAGTAAAGGAGCAAAAAATTTGAAATATGATGAGGGACAAGTAGGGTGATTAAGGAAATATATTTCATCCATGAGTTTTAAAACTTGAAAAATGATCAAAAGCTATGACAAATTTCGATATAACATCAATCAGGCTTATTATAAGCAGCAGCTTTGTGGTAAATGAGGTCAATTTAAACAATGCTCAATATTGACACTCCCATTTTTCATTGTTAAACATCAGGTTGTGCACATAGAACACCATCTGTTAATAATCACTTTATGGAAGAAATATATTATCAATCTTCTAGGCTAAAACAGACAATATTGCAATACAAAACAAAGCCAAAGAGATGAAGACAAAGTATGAAAGAGAACTAAGAGGTCAAATGCTCAAGGAAATAACAATGATAAAAAGAACACCAACGTTGCAAAATGAGCCAAAGAGACGAAGTGGAAAAGCCAAGAAGCGAGCAATAAAATATTCATAAATGATGGGACCATGGAAAAAGACAAGAAGACTAATCAAATCACCCATAATAGCCATAATAGTAGCAGGAGAAACCAACGCTGGTCTGAACGAAAAAAGAGATCAGTTAAATGCTTTACACTTTTCATCTCATGACTAAGGGACTACCTGAAATGTATTAGAGACTAAGGAATTACTATGCTTCTAGTTAATTATTTATTTAATACTATTAAGCATTTAACTCAATAGAATAGGCGATGATGTAACGTTCCATGGTAAAGATATGTGGTATGCGAAAGGTGACGGGGACCTAAACTATAAGAAGATAGCCAATGATTCATAGGAAAAGTAACTTATCCTTTATCAAAGTAATATGTTTGTTAGTGCTGCATAGGGATCAAAGCAATGCTAGGGTGGCAGAATGATATCGATGGAGGTATTATAAATTTGAGAAAATGATTAAAATAGTTTATTATTTGTTTAAGGCCATTTTAGTTTCAAACTATTTAAAATGTCTAATTTAGCTCTTTGACTCAAATATGGTCCAAAATAGTCCCCCGGTTAGAATCGTTGTTTGATTTGATAGAAATTTCTCTTAAAGTTCACGAATGAGATGGGGGATAAAAGGATTTTGGGAAAATGAAATGATTATACATCTTGATTTGCGCATTTTGGGAAATTTAAATTCTTATACATCTTGATTTGCTTTGAATATCCTCATTCCTCATCTCATTCATGAATTATAGAATTATTTTGCGATCATATCTGAGGAGTGAATGGGTTAAATTAGACATTTTAAATAGTTCGGGTTTAAAATGACTCCCCACAGATAGTTTGGGGACGATTTTCACCATTTTTTGTTTATATTATTATTCTTTGAGTGACATATAATAGAAAATTGGTTTAAGAGGACTAGGCAGGGAAAAAGGGTTGGCAAAAGTTAAAATGATTATAAGTAATTCAGAAAGATTTAGCCAAACTATATTTAACAGTTTCATGTTTTTCATAGTTCATATTAAGATGCTGATGTTGTTGACAATGGCAGTGGAATGGAAGCTATCACACTCCTAACAAAATTCACTAGACCTAGAAACCAATGGAGATTAAAACAGTATATGCCATGATATACATGGAACTTTATTGATGGGGTTATTCAAGTGTTAAGTTGTGGATCACTAGTATTTATTAATGCATAATGTGAACAATTTCCATTTGGAATCTTAAAAAGTAATCTTTTAAATCATAAGCTAGAACATGTCGGTCCCTAAATTGTTGCAAAATAGTTGTTATGTTGCATCAAGTCATTTTCTCAAGGTTCCTCAGGTGTCAAATCATTCTTGTGATGTGCTTACAATTTTTCTTCTAAATCTGTCCCTGGGATGAGCCAGGTACCCTCTCTCGTAATGTTTCCTTTTCCTTTGATGCATCTGCAAATTCTGTTTTCTAGTATGAAGTTGAAAGGCCATTGGACAACAATATTTCAATCGACAAAGTATTATTTTCGAGCGTCACCAAACTTAAGAAAAAAGAAGAAGAAAAAAGTTACATAATTTCATAAGACTACAGTATGCTTTATAACATACTATTATGTGAAAGAGCAGTGCCTGGCATACCTAATTATGATTGTTAGATAACATACCACTATGTCAGCGTGTAGAATCTGACATACCAAATTGAGACAAAGTTCCAAAATGTAGTACTATATCAAATTAAAGCATCTAACAATGCTTATAACAGATCATTGTTTCAAGGATTTCAAAGAGAAACATTGACAGTGCTGGTCACATACCACTATCTAAAAGGTACATAACATACCACTATCTCACTACTATTTCAAAGAGTAGCATATGAAAATGCTTATAACATACCACTATGTCACCACTGGACAATGAATAACATCTGACGGTATCTCTAGCTACCCCCCCAGAAGCACTGCAGTCAAAACTTCCTTGATCAATAGCTGTGCTGAGAAGGTTATGGTATTCTTGTTTTGAAGCCCCATAATTTGAATGTAATATCCCCCCTGCCGTCTCTAACTTGGTTGAAGATGACTCTGCTAAATATCTTTTAGACCACAGTGGTTCATCAGACTCTGCTAGTCTGACAAAGAAGTTTGAACGCCTAAATCTTTCTAGCAGTGTTTCTATCTGTTGCTTATGGCCCTCCTTTTGAAGCAAAGATTTTGTTACAGCTATCTCCTGCTCAGATTCCATCTTCTCTGCAGTTGACAAAGTTTGATCATCACCATTACGTAATCCTGCATATCTATCAAGCTTGCAATTGGCAATCACTTCCCCATTAACAGAATAAGTGATACCTGAAATCCCATTATGATGCATCCTATTCGGTGCAGAACTATCATTTCTTGACATAACAGCAGCAACCTTAAATGGAGTGATGATTTGTTCACGCTGCTCAGTTGCTGATAAGCATACCAATATATGAAGCTGTTCACCTTAAAGATGAAAATATGTCAGATTATTTTAGGAGGAACCTAAGGAGGAAATCGCTGCACGAGAAGGTTAGATAGCTACCCAAGAAAACAAAAGACCTGTCCAAATGACGCAACTGTAATATATCTGATGCTTCAAGCCAATCATTAGGAATTTTACCTGTAAAATAGAAAAAGAAAAAATATCACCGAAACAAAAAAATCCAAGTAAAAAAAAGAATTTAATAAAAAATAAATAATTAAAAGCTTAATTTCTTTTTTATCAAAATAAAAACTATAAGACTAACCAGAATATGCATAACATTAACAATATTAAAAATTAGAGCGGAATTATAATCCATAGATACTCAAAATCTAACAAAGTAAGAAACATGATGTGATCGTGCTAAATAGCCATCTTTATCAATTGATCACCACAACAAAAGAAAATCTAGGCAGCATGAGAGAAATTGAACCGAATGCTGAAGAGAATCAGAAATCCAACACCATTCCCCACCATTAAATGTAAGAGACTTCACCTGTTTTTGAAAGAAGCTGATTTATGATGGTTTAGAGTCTTGAGTTCACTAATATATCTTAGAATGAGAAGCATAATAAAAACACAAAAAATCATAATCAGTGGGTTGTCAACTCCTAAATCTAGCAAAATTAGTCACTTCAAACGACAACATCAAGCCTTTATTCCACTATGTGGGGTCGGCTATATGGATATTTTTTCTTCATTGTGTCATGTTAAGAGTCAAATTCTCATTTAAATCTATTAAATAAAGGTCATTTCTAATATTTTCTAACCAAATCTTTTTAGGTCTACCTCTACCTTTCTTAACACAAGTCAAATCTAATACATCTACTTTCCTAACTGGGTCATCAGAAGGCCGTTATTTTATATGACCAAACCATCTAAGACGACTCTCTCTAATCTTATCTTCCACCGGAGCTACTCCAACCTTTTCAATATATGCTCATTTCGTATCCTGTCTCTAAGAGTAAAGCCACTCATCCACCTGAGCATCCTCATCTCTACAACACTTAACTTAATATTGTGCTTCTCTTTTAATGGCAAACATTTTGCGCCATAAAGCATTGTAGGTCTCACCACCATCTTATAGAATTTTCCTTTAAGTTTGAGAGGGACATTTCTATCACACAACAAGCCCAATGCATTCCTCCACTTCAACCATCCAACTTGAATTCTACATCTACTAATAATATTCCCACCTATTTCACCATCACTTTGAACAATAGACCCAAAAATTAGTCACTTCAAAGTAAAAAATTACAAATACACTTCTCTCGTTCTAAATGATAATTTAATATAAGTCAAAATCTAAAAGTTCCAAGAGGAAATATTGAACAAATGTCAAATTTGAACAACAATCACATTTGACAAAACTTAAATTGCATACACACACCTGTTGTAAAACAAAATAATAGCAAGAAAATAATAGAAATCACTCGAAAGGAAGATCTAGACATTACATTAATACAAGAAACGCATCCTAAAACGTAACAATTAAGGACTATGAAGCACATGAAAAACACAAACAACACCCATAAGAATTAAGAAAAATTCAAATTTTATTTCAGTACTTAATGTTCAAATAGGTTTACATGCCTCAAGTGTAATCCATAAAATTTGCGATGTTAGTTAGGTTCATCTCCACTGTACACTTGGGCAAGCTACATGACAAAGTAATTAATGGCAAGGCATTTAACAATCTTCGCTCTGTAGAATCCTTCATTCTTAGCCTCCTTAGGGAGTATCTTTGTTGACCCATACACTAAAAACGCGAAAAGAGGCAAATTTGGCGACTTAAGCGACGGTCGACGCTACGACACGTCACTTAGGTGGTCAAACGGCCTCCGATCGCCAAACGGACAACATCATTACGATCAGAATATCGAATTTACCTAGTAGGGAGCCCCTCACAATCAAATTGGGCAAAAGCGGTTGAAATCGATGACCGACACTCAAAAATGTCGTGCGACGCTGCCTAAACGACGTTCGATCGCAAAACGGATTTCGCCGTTGCGTTAGGAACGTCCGAGACACCTAAGGATGATTATAATTTCGCTCAATGACATTCACGTGTGAAAATTGATGCGGATCCCGAGGCGATGACACGCGCAAATCGAGACAAAATGAATTTTTGAGTTTACGTTACTATCTCTGTAATAATAAAAGCAATAATAATAATAATAATATTATTATTATTATTAAAATTAAAATAAAAAATACACATTTGTACCTGTTCGGTGCCGTTGCCGACGCTGCTCGCCCTCTTCACACGATCTCCTGCTCGGATCGCAAAATCGGACTCTGCCTTGTCGTTAAAACTGAAAACGAAGCTCTTCCCTTCTTTTTTCCCGCACATGAGAACTCCCGATCCTTCCTCCCTTCCCTGTGCCCGATTTCAGATCCCAGACGCTCGATCCCATCAAGCCTATAGCCGGACCCCCATTCTGAGCCTATTCCGATCACAGCCGAACTCCACAACACGAATCCTCCAGGCCGCCCGTTCCTCACAGCCTGCCAGCCGAAGCCAACCCATCTCCCTCACGCAAGCCGCTGATCCTGAACACCCAACGATCCCGATCTGCTAGCCTGCAACTCCCAACCCTTCGAATCCGACCCTTCCTCCGGTCAGCGTGCAAACAAACTCCACCAGGCCGCACCGACCACGCGCACAACTGGCCGACTTCCGAACTTGACCAAACTTCCTAATCGCCTTCCAATCGCCTGCACCCGATGCCTACACCCTATGCCTACACCTTCTGAATCCCTCCCAGATCGATCCCCATAGCCACAGCCACAAATCGTATTTCTTCTGCTTGTATAAATCCTGACCTCATCCACCTCCCGATCCTCTTTGCATGTCTGATCCACCCGATCAAGTCGATGTCGATCACTTATCCGGCCTAGCCGTAGGCCTCCCGTCACCCTTCGACCATAGCCCCGTCCGACTCCAGTTCGCATCCATATATGCCTCACTCCCAGCCGATTGAACCCAGTTGTCTAACCCACACGTAGCCGACACTCACCCGCCGACTCCCAGCCGCTATATTTCCTCACACAAAGTATTCGAACCTCCCCTCCTCATCCGTTAGCAGGGATCGAACACAAAGCTGATCCACATAGTCCCCACTCTTCTTCACTACAGCAGCCGATTCCCTCATCCAAACCTCCCTCCAGTAGCCTATATGTGCATTGTTAGCAAGCAAATCCCTTCCAACCAACCTAATCGTCTCCTCTTTAGCTTATAGCAAATCACAGAGCTACCTCCCTTCTTCTCTTTATTGTTGTTGTTATTGTTATTGTTGTTGTTGTTATTATTATTATTATTATTATTATTATTATTCACTAAAAAAAAGAAAGAAAAAGAGAAAAAAAAAAGAGAAGAAAAAAATTAAAGAAAGAAAAGAGAAAAATTTTGTGCTCGATCCTTGTGCCCTCGATACCGTCGCCGCCGACTCTCGCTAAGGTATAATGCTCCAAACTCAGAAAGCCCTCAAATCCCGCTTTTGGCTGTCGCGGCACACCGGGGGACCACCTATATATGCTTTTCTTAGTGTGGTGGGAGCAAACCCAGTGCGACGCTTGCGGCGAGTCGTGTAAGCCTTGTGATGCGGACATCCAACCGTCCATGCCTATCCGAGGAGGAGCTAAAGATCGACGGCCGTCATCGTCCCACATTATCTTAAATTTTATTTGTAATTTTATTTTTTTTTTATTATGAATTTTTCGTTTTACCCTTACTTAAGAGGGTCGTCCTATGTAAGCCCTAGGGGCATATGTGTCTTGTTTTAGTTTCTTAGGCCTATATATAGAGGCCCTTGCTTGCGTAATGTAATGATGGATTATTAATCAAATTTTGTGTTTGCACTTGTGTTCTTTGGAGAGAACGTTAGTGAGATTCCTATGGGAGGGAATCAGAATTTCCACCAGCCGCAGGATGGGTCCGAGCTTGTGGCTTGAAGTCCCTTGGAGAAGGACAACGTAATACCCGTCAGCTGCAGGATGTGTCCGGGCTCACGGTTATATCTTTCTTTCCCTAAATCCTTTTCTCCTCCTCTCTTGACCACCGGCCAAAACCCCCCACTTGCCACCCGCCGATTCTCCTACAAACCCCTCCAAAGTCACAAACCACCTCCATTTTATCCATATCAACTGCCAGCCATAAACCCCACCACCTCCATAGCCGGCCGACCACCTCACCCCTAGCCTCTCCCCACCTAAAGCCGTCGGCCATATCCTTGTCCACCACCATAACCACCAGCCACATAATTCCCTCCAGACTTTTGAATTCAAATCCACCATAAATGCTTTCCTTATTTAGCCCCACTAATTTAGGAAGAGAATTAAATTCAAATTCAAAATATTTGAATTTCAAATTCTTCTTAAATTCTCCTCCTTTAATTTAGGAAAACCCCCAATTAACTTAAATCTGAAATTAATTTCAGATTTAATTAATCACTCCACTTAATTGCTTAGGCCCACCTCCTTAAATACCTAACCCCTCTTCATCCACAAGTTTGAATTTTCAAATTCAAAATAGCCTCTTCATTACATTCCTAAATTAATCTTTTGTTAACTTAAAATGTTTCTCATTTGAATTCAAATTAATTTGAATTTCAAATCCATTTCCTAATCAATAGATCTAATTTAGGAAGCCCCTCCAATCCCTCCAAATCTGAAATTAATTTCAGATTTAATTCACCCATCACATTTAATGCTATGGTCTACATACATCGAATTTGGACATCTTTCCTCCCTCCTGCTTGGCCGGCCCCTCTCTCCCCTCTATCATAATTATTTTCGTCCTAATTAAAGGCACTAATTAAGGAGACAATTAACCCCATCTTCCCTCCCTTTTCCACTTAATTTGAAATTCAAATTTCAAATGACCCCCACCCCACTTCGTTCTACATCACCTTGAGCATGCTTTTCTTAGTGTGGCGGTGTAAAACCCAAGTACCCGTGTACGAGCTTTTATGCATGTGGGAAAAAACTATAAATTTTCACACAGGTACCCCTAAGGACCCATGCACGTCTTTCTTGACGTGGAGTAGAAGACTATGGCCTCGATGTTGCCCGACACCGACCATACACGTCTTTCTTGGCATGGTGAGCAGGCTAAGACTCCCAAAAATTCCCCTAAATGAGAGAGACGTCGGGAGGTTGCCGAATTTTTCAGCAAACAGGAGACCTGACTTAAGCTAATTAATAGAGAACAGAACTTGCAAATTAAATCACAGGGAACCATACCTAATTTTTGAAATAAAATTGCAAATTATAAAATAACAAAAATTGAGCACAGATGAGCAAACAAGGGGCTTATGGATTTCAACATAACTCGCTTGCGAGTAAGGAATAATAAAATTGTAAAAGATGCAGGTTGAATACAAGCTATGACGTGACACTTTTGATGGATAACAAAACTTACATGTGAATGATAACAGTTGATTCACAATACCTACCTCAATCATGTATATTGATGATTTGAGATGATTGCAATGAATATAATGGTCTGTTTATAAACAAAGCAAGGGAAGCATGAAATGAATATGACAAGCCTCCCTACAGGTGATATTAGTTAACCTGCAAAGAATGTTTATGCTGCCTACACACATAAAGAATGAACATCCAATGAATATGATGGATCTCCTACAAGCATAAATCAGGGAATTGCAACAAACACGACACATTGTCTACAGGCAAGGAACAATGAACATGTAATGAGCACATCAGCTTGCCTACGACTAAGAACAAGAACATGGTGTCTGTAATAAGTATGATAAGTGCCCTTATTGGACTGTTACCAGGCAAACTTGACTATAAATACCGTGGTTCTATCTTCTAGAGGGGATTGGATGGCTAACCAAGGAATAAACGAAGAAGCTCTCACAAACTCTTAAAAGTCATGGCTACTCAATTCAATTGCTTCTAAGCCTCCTTAGCATCGTCCAATAAACTCTTAGGCATAACAGAAGATGATAATCTAATCAAATACATTTTTTTTCCCATACCCATCCTGACTTTGTTAATTAGGATTGAATGAATGAAAAGTAGTCCGGCATAATCATCACAAAAAAATCTACACTACATTTCACGATCATCTAATAAATCCAGGATACGCATTGATATGGAAACAGGCATAAATAAAAAAATCAAATTGACCATAGAGCTTCAAAATAATTTTAAATATAAATTCATATGTACCAAAGTTTTTAATTCACATCATGTATATCCTTTCTATAGTACTGCAAACCCTGTGCAATTATCCATAATACTAAGAAACAATATCAACCGGGTCATCTGCCTATGGTTTTGAATTACACAGTAATATCAAATATAAGTATATTTATAGCAAATCATGTATGACCAGCATTCTAAAGGCATGTAATTAGTGAGAAGCATACCTTTCGGAATTGTTATCCATCCTTCATCCTCTGCAACATCCGAGTGGTTTCCAAATTGAATGTAGTCATGTGAAGCAGAACCTGCAGCTCCACCACTTGCATCACTATCTTCATCAAGATCTTCACTTGGAAAAGGATCTTCAGCAATAAGACCCTCCAAGGTAGTAGCAGCTTTGGGTGCAGCTTTGGCATTCTTCACAAGATCATTTTCCAAAATTGTTGGCAGATATGGAGCAACAGCATTTGCATTTCGCAGTAGAAACATCACAGCAGCCCCTGTATTCCGGTAGTCTGTCAGGTAATATCTTTCAAATATTGATAAAAACATTAGATCAAGCACTCCGATCCCTGATTCAGATTCAAGAGTTGTATAATGAGGCAGAGGAAAGCCACCATAAAAATAAAAAGCTAAGCTAAAGTTAGGGAGGAATTTCAAGCCCCTATTATACGCGGTTGTTAGGGCTGTCAATTGGTTTACCCAAGCCCATTAAACTAAGCCCTGAAAAGTTCATTATGGTCTAGAGCTATCTCAGACTAATGATGGGCTGCCCATTAAGACATGTTTAGGCTCATTTAAAATATAACATATTTCTCCAACAAAAAACTAATGTACAAACTTACTCAACTTTTTGTTGAATTAAAATCAACTCAAACAAAATTGACCCAAGTTTCGCGCGTGAATTTCAGACGGCTGCATGGCAATTTGATTTGAGCAAGCCCAAAATTATAATACCAAAATAATAGCAAAAGATTAGATGGTCTATTGGTAAGTGTTTAATTATAGTTCTAAGATGTTATGAGTTCAATCTACACCTCAATTTTTTTTTAATTATCATTCGCTTGGTGGTGGTGGCAAGGGCTACACCGGTTAGCTTAAGCTCATACACATTAGGGTCAGCCCACCAGAGGTTTTAAAGGGATAAGCTCACAGACATCTGGGTGGACCCGTCCAATTAACAAAACTCTAATAGTTGTTGTACGTGTTGCCTATATGAGAAATAGCAAATAAAAAAATGGAAGAAATTATAACATCAACGAACTGTTACATCAGTTAAATTGAAGTGAATAGTGCCTAAAAAAGTCTAAGTTAACTGAAATAATAAAAATATTATGACAACATAAGTAGTCACCACAAGTCAAAAAGCCAATGGCAAAATCATGAGTTTACCTTGTAAGAAAATTATAGAAATTCACTTCATTTTGAACAACATTCTACAACTAACAAACTAATGCTGAAAATGGCACAATAAAACTCAATTCCACATGTTCTATTCATTGGAATTACTAGGACAAAATACCGGCATTTGCTGTAGCATCCAGCAAAATTGAACTCAATGAATTAAAATGCAAATAACCTAAGAGATCAAAAACAAAGAAAAATCAAGTTATTAGATGCTTGGTTTTAGTCTGCATCAGTAAGAGTGGAGAGCAAAATCAATCCACAACTAGGACAACTAATAAGACACAAAAGGTCTTCACATAAATGGAGCACATTAAATACTCTTTCCCAGAACCAAATACACTTAACTCTAACATCAAAGAGAAACCCGGATCTGTCACCATAAAAGTTAAATACTTTTACGAGACTAGAGTAATAATTAAACCTTACTAAGTTAATGCAACTTGATCTCATGTATCTTCTTCTACAAAGCAACACTTGAGAGGAAAAAGAATACACCCTATTCTTCCTTGATTTAACTGCAAGGGAATTATAGTTAGAAATTTTTTTATCATTCAACTTTCGGACAAGCACCAAATCTTTAAAGCCAACTTTATTGAAAAAAAAAAAAACTAATGCCATTTGCAAAATAGAGCCACCATGAAAACTAATTAAAACTTAAGGACTAATTTGTATGTAAGAAATTCTCAAAATAGGTCCAACATGTAATTTACCCTTGATCCAATGTACCTAAATCTACAACCCCATGCATAACTAGATAGCAGACAATTATTTTTTACATCCACCAAAATTATATTACTTAATCTTTATTTTGTTAATTATTTTTATCTTAATTTTTTTCATTATTCTAAACTTACACCTAATAGCCATACATGTGTTGCTACTAGTATATCACTGCAGGATTCTCCACAACCTCTACAAATGCATCTTAGCTTCTCAAAGATAACCACTCTATTCAATTTGACCGTTCAATAACAGCCTCCGCTATGTAACAATTCATGCTTCTTTTCTTTATGACTTGTAATATATATATATATATATATATATATATATATATATATATATAACTCGAATGAATAATAATATTACCTCTCTACTAACACATACTCTAGTCCTACCATTCCTTCCATCATCTATTTACAATAGACATTCTCTACTACTAACATTTCATGGTGTCAGAGCTATTGCTTAGCAGCAAGCACATCTCATCCTACCCTTTCCATGGATCTGCGTCTTCATCTATGAATGATCATAACGTTGATCTTCCCACCTCTATCAAAACAAGTGAGATTACTATACCCTCTCCATTCAAGTTCTTGATCTCCAACATTAAACACATAGATAGCACAATTCTCAAATGACAACTAGCCCATATGGAGATCTCAAATGCTCAAATTTTCAGACAAATTACTATGAAGGATTTTTTGGTGGATCCATTGCTGCTAAAACAAACTCATACTAGGAACTGTATGTTTGCTCATTCCCAATCTAAAGTTTTCCACATCACAGCTCATCGATCAAAATCCTGATGCTAACCCATACTCCACCAAAACTCCACTTAGACATGTATAGTCCACCAATCGTTCTAGAGTTAAAGTCAAGAATGAGTCACACCATATTTCAATGAAAAATTTAATCATTGCTCAATATCTCTTGCCAATTTAAGCATTTTGTGGGCTCCGAAAATTCGGCCCCGGCCTCCGCCCGACTTGTTTTTGTTTCGGGGGAGTTTTAACAGAATTAGTTCCGTAGTAAATTTTGGAAGGCAGATGAGTATTGTAGATAAGACACTACCCAGAGATTTCGCCCTCGTTTTGTGAGGACTTTATGATCTGAGTTCTGGTTTCCTATAGGAGCAAGCCCTTATAGTTAATTACCCCTCCCAGTAATGAGAGAGAACTTTCGATTAAGACTAGTCGTCAATCAGATACGTAGAAATACGCGGATCTGGCATATAGTAGCAGCAATGAGTATTTGAAATTTGGAGAATTTGGAAGATTGAAATATTTGGAGATTTAATATTTAAAATTAAAAATTGCACCATCTTGCACTTAAAGCGGATGGTGGGGGAATGGATGATAGACCCGATCAAGATCCCATGATTCCGTCATCCCGGGCCATCGTGGTCCATGGTCTACTTAGTCAGAGGAGGTAGTCGACCCAACCTGACAAAAGGATCCTTATCGGCAACCATGGGTTGCTTCGTCCAAGGGTACTTTGTAGACCTGGAGTGGGTATTTGCCTGAGGGGACAAATTTGAATCCACCTTAGCTAACAGAGGGCTTTGTGCCCTATCGATCATATCCTATTGATTCATATCTCAAGGATTTGATGTCATTGGGGAGCATACGGGCTCTGGCTATAACCATAATATAATAGTGCCATTTGGCGGCGACCACCTGGTTCAGAGGGCCCCGAGTCATAACCGTTTATCCTGCAGTGCCATTTGGCGGCGAAACTGCCAGTTAGAGGACTCGTACCACGTCCTTGCTGGCAGGAGATTATTTGAGAATGGATCCTAGTGATATTTTTGACCAGGCATTAGCTCTATGTGCGCTGAAGTATTTTTCAATTTGGCCAACTCGGCAAACTGTTGCGGAGGGTGGATGGATTATGCTTTAAGTGATTGAATGGTGTTTATTTCAATTTTAAATATCTTGAAATGGGATTTCTTGGAGTTTTGAGCTTTGGATTTTGGGTATTTGGATGGCGCTTTGAATTATTTGGAATAGACCCATCCGGTTGAGATATGCATTCAACACGGCCATCATCGGGGTGTATGGGGTCATTCTCATTTATGGATTAAACCTTGTCCACTCTGTTGAGCTGCCGACAGAGGATTAGGTTTCGTAAGCTTTGCGCATTTGTAAGTGAATTCTCTTGATTATAGAGGCCTTGAAGGCCTAATATGAACGTATAAAATAAATATCTCAATCGACCTCGCGATCGTATATTTATTTAATGGTCCGAGCCGTGTCGACTCCTATCTACCCGTATAGGAGGATCGGGCTCGAACTGGAATTCACTTATTGACCCGCGCAGCATCCCTAGACGTCACGTGTGTACCAATAACACGCTCGCCGGGGCCCATGCGGGTTATCATTGTACTTACCCCTTTTGTGTTCCTATGTGTATACAAATTAAGGTGCACATGTGCGGGGGTACTTTTAGAATATTTGTAAACACCTTCTGTCTTCTTATACGGATGTTGTAGATCCGGTGGCGTTGCGTCGTACGGGTTTCATTTGGGGATTTGTACGCCTTCTGTCTGCTTGCATAGATGTTGCAGATCCGGTGGCGTTGTGTTAGGTGTATAAAAGTTTTTTGCAGTAGCTTGTAAAAGCTCGTATTTGATGACGGTTCTCTATATTCTGTTTAGAGGCAACATTTTGTATTTATAGACGGTCTCCTATGACAACTCGTAGGAGCTCATGTTTGGTATATTCATCTTGTACTTTGCTTGTGGACAATGGATTGAGTGTACAACGAGTCTCCCACAGCTTCCCATAGGGGCTGGTATATACTGTATATCTTTCGCTTTTGAGTTCTGTGTAATCATTAGTATAAGCTTAGGGGACCATTCATTCATCAGGGACTCGTGAGTCTTGATAATCTCATTCAACATGACATTTAGGACTTGACTGAACTGAGATTCACTCACTCCATAATGACTTGATCTGGCTTTCTCTTCTTGTGACTCATATAGAAATCAGCAAGGAACCTTCTTGTTATTTCATCATCATCTTTTCCTACTGTTGGCTTGAAATCAGTGATTGCGGCCCTTCAAATAAACAGAGGCATCTAGGTTGTGGATGTCAGAACTATTTTCTTCCTAGGTATAAGACCAAGTAGGAAATTTTGGAACACAGGAAGTTTAATTCTAATTTGCTCAACATCTCCTCCATATTTACAGGAGGTGTCCTTCTCCGTACATCGAGTTATCCTCATACTCAACGTACTCGCAATATCTTGATCACCACTGCTGTAGGTGTTATTTGTATTTATGCCTACAAGGATTCGTTGTACTTGCTTCATATCCACCTTTCACCAATCTCAGGTGGTTTAAAAGTGTTTGTTTGCAAGGAGGGATCTTTCACCTCAATTGACAGTGTTGCCTTCTTCAATCAACAGGCACTATAGGGACTGTTGTAGGAGTCTATTATATTCTTTGTTTGTGCGCATTGGAGTCTTGTAGTATGACTGTTTGTACGCCGATGTTGGTGACGAGGATGTTGCAATATCCTTCCTACAAGAACTCGTGGGTGTTCGCATTTGTTGCATCTTAGTCACATTTATTTACAAGGATCAATGTATTTCATCAGACACTGAGTTGCTATTCACCGCGCAAACGCCATTGTGTTTGTTGCTTTTGAATGAGATATAGAGAACTCATTCATCATTGATCATTATTTGTAGTTACCATTGACATGCCTGTTGCCTTTACTTATAAACAATGCATTCATTGTTCGTTGTATTCAACGAGTCTTTTGTTTTCTCATTAATTCTTGAGTCTCAGTTGGTATGGTAACCTCTCGATATTGAATAAAAATCTTATATCATTGATTTCCAGCATGTCGTTATATCTCCCTATGATTGTTGTTGTGGGATGAGTCATAGTCGTGCTTGCAGGAGTTTGGTATATCAGCTCATGTTTGTATAACTTGCACATTCCAGTCCTCCTCGTAGTGCTTTCATCCTTCTACATATAAACTCTTTGGTTGACCGATATGAACGATGTAATTTCCATATTGACTGCATACAACTCAAAGGTCCTGCAGCGCTATCTGCCATCAAGTTATATATTCATCTTGCTTGCTACCTGTTGGTGTTTGTATACTAATTATTGCCATTGCCACATTTGTTGAGAGTTCACACCGCTACTGGTGAATGAGTCGATATCTTCGTTGTTCACTTGCTTATAAGCAGATCATGTATATAAGGATTTCAGCATAGATCCTCGTGCACTTACTCGCATGGTTGGTATTTGTTTGCATGGTCGGCAAATGTGACAATTAATTATCCTCCTTAAGTGATTTATAGTATTCATGCATGTCTTTGCTTGTAATTAGATTGTACTTTACTCTTAGTGACTTCTTACAAACATTCTTGCATTCTTACGTCCCTTGTAGCTTGCATTTGCAAGTTGATATAGTGAAGAGATCGTCACATTTATTGCATGCTTCATTCATACACTTGTGGATGCTCAAATTCATTATAAGTTCTTGGCCTTCACTTATAAACTCTTCTTGCCCATTGCCATTCATTTGAATGCTTTTCATAAATTCCCTTGCATTTACTTTGGGATTTGTTCTCTTAAGAGCTATGATTACATCACGCTCCTTGTGTACACTCCAATTCATGTTCAATTCAAATCTTATATAGTCATTCATTTGAACTCAAATCGAGTCATATTCATTCTTTTGAATTCAGGTCCAAGCTTAAGTCAAGTTTTATTGTCTTTTGAGTTTAAATGTGAGTTTGAGTCCAAGTTCCATGTCAAATTTGAGTTCACTGCTGTCCAAGCCAGGTCCAAACTTGAGTTCAATTCATCATCACTTGATCAACTTTTGATTTAGGCTGAATTTTGTATTCATTTGAGATCACTTCATATGGTCTTTTGAGTTCAAATCAGGTTCAAGCGTGATCTTCTGTTCACCCGAAATTTCGGCAGCCTCCCGGCGTCTCCCCCATTTAGGAGAAACTACGAGAAAACTGGGCCTTTCCCACCACGCTAAGAAAAGCGTGTATGGTAGGTGCTCTCTTTCGAGGACACCGCGGCCGTATAAAGTCTTCAATCCCCACCACGCTTAAGAAAGCGTGTATGGGTCTTCAAATGTACCTGAAAAGAAGAGCAGTTGTTTCCCCGCAGGTACAGAACCGCGTACGGGTACTTAAGATTGTCCCCACCACGCTAAGAAAAGCGTACATAGGGCCTACCCGCCTCGCCGTAAGTGTCGCACCGGGTTCCCTTCCCACCACGCTTAAGAAAGCGTGTATAGGCGGTTTGCCGGCTCGACACGAACGTCGAGAACGGGATTTTGAGTAATTATCCGTTTCGTTGCAAACATCGCGACGAACTTCCTCCTACCACGCTAAGAAAAGCGTGTATAGGTGGTTGTTTTGTCACGGTGTAAGCCTCGAAAATAGGTTCTCAGAGTTTTAGGGTTGAAGGGTTATACCTTTGCAAGCGTAGGGGTAGAGATGTTGGCTCGTGGACCGAGGCGAGGAAAGGGTGCAGAGCATTTGCATTTTCTTTTGTAATTAATTATAATTATTTTCTTCAATTATAAATAATTATAATTAATAATAATAAAATATAATTAAAATAAATAAATAATTATAATTAATAATATTTATTTATAATTAATTATAATTAATAATAATAAATTATAACTAAAAATAATGAATTACAATTAATTTTAATTGATTAGAGTTAACTATTAATATTAATAATTAACAATAATCAAAATAATTAATTGTAATTAATTTTAATTAGTTATCATTAATTATCATTGATAATAATTAATTATAATTAAAATAATTAATCATAATTAATTAATTTTACTTAATTATAACTAATTATTAGTAATAATAATTAAATATAATTAAATGAAATTAATTATAATTTAATAAAAGGAAAGGATCTATGCATGATTTAAGCAGGATTTGAGCATAATTTAGGCTAAATCCTTATAAAGAGCATTTAGGAATTGTTAATCATTCATCTCACTATTTCTCGGCCCAGCAGATTTATGGGATTTGGCCGAAGAAGCGCTTGAGATGGAGAAAGTTACCTCTACAACTAGCGATCTCACGTTGTTGCTTCCGACCCAAATGTCATAACTTCCGGTTCGATGAGGAAGGGACGTCCTCGAAGGAGTGAAGTCGGTCGGCTACAGGCAGAGGGGGAAGGGAGATCGGGGAGTAGGAGGTCAGCGCAAGGTGTTCGCGTGTGAGGAGCTTGCGATCGAGAGATATTTGCGGGTGGATTAGGGCTCGACAGCAGGAGAGAAAGGGAAGACCGATCGCTGGTTGGCCTCGACGTCGGGATGCTTGCGGTCTTGGTTCCGGCTTCGGCAAGAGGGATCGGAGGGAGCTTCGGCTGGAGCTGGGGTTCGGCAGCTACAGGTAGGCTAGGGGTTTCCGATCAGGAGGCAGAGAGGTATCGGGCAGAGGAGTCGGGGTCGGAGGTTGGAGAGGGAGTTCGCGTGTGAGGAGCTTGCGATCGAGAGATACCCCCGTCTCTCCCTTCGGCTTCATTTTATAAGCGTGGGAAGGCAATGATTGAGACAAATCGCGGGATTCAAGCAGAAACTGCGGGATGCGACGTAAACGGCGCCGGATCAGTAGGTACGCGGGATTTCTGCTTTCTTTCTTCTTTGTTCTTTTTTCAGAGGTCAACACATTTGTAGATAACATCACAGTTATTGGCTTTCACATCAATGATTGGAACATTATCCTTTATATTCTCAATAGTTTATCGTCAACCAACCATGTTTTCAAAACCGCAATCTGCACCAAACTAACCCCGGTAGGCCTCGATGATCTCTACCCACTTCTATGCAATGAAGAGATCAAAATTGATAGTGAAAGTATTAAAGATCAATTCTTTCCAAACCCTCCTCTTGCCTTAAACACTTCTTGTGGACTAGGTCTAGCTTCTTCCTCATGAAATCAAGGTTGTTGTTCTCACTAAAAATATGGCAGTTCATTCTTCATTCCTGGCGAGGAAGGCTGAATAACCTTACATGCTACTCTCTGCCAAATCTATGATAAGGCATTCTATGATTAATTGTTAGCATAAATGGGTTGGTAAAAAAGCTAAGGAGATTGATAATTTAGAAGTTAAATTTTGGTATTCAAGGAGGAGTCATATTAGAAATAGTGTATGTGTCATTATAAATAAAAGTTTGAAAATAATTTTGTAAAAATTAATAAAATTGAAGATAGAATTATAGTTTTAAAGACACCACTGCAAGTCTCCCTCCTTGCTTGTATCACCCATCCTATAAAAACACGCCTGAGAATTGGACTTGCACCACACAATCATTCCTACTTCTAAACCAACTTGCTACATTCATACAGACAAGTGCCCACACTGGGGGAAAACTGACTCAAGAATTTCTTGCTCTATAGCAGAAAGGGACTTAGAATCTTATACCTTCTTCTCCTCATCAAACATTCTTGGTTGTTACTGGATTTATAAAACCAAACACAATCCAGTACAGTAGCTAGGTACAATGCAAGCTTGGTTGCACAAGGATTCAATCCAAAGAAAGGCATTAACTTTCATGAAACTTTTAGTCCTATCCTCAAAATACCTAACATTCAGATTCTCCTAACCATAGCACTTCACTTCAACTGGAAGGTTCTTCAATTTAATGTCTTGAATGCTTTTCTTCATGGTAGACTTCATGCGCCAACCTCTTGAATTTCAAGACCCACAACTTCCTCATAATGTTTGTCCACTACAAAAAGCAATATAAAAACTCAAGAAACTCAACAACAATGGTTTGCAATCTTCTTTGGGCACTTTCTATGACATGGTTTCAATTTAGTATTGCAAATCCACCACTTATTCTCTACCATCATGACTAGGTTCGAAGTTATTTACTTTTTTACGTGGATGATATAATGTTAGAAAATACTTGCAGAAATTGAACAATTCTTGCCTGATATTTAGAATTTCAGCAAGATAAAATATAAATTGAGGGAAATTTGATGGCAAACACTAGGAAAACTTAATAATTGCTATAATGTAGGAGAAAACAAACAAGATACAATGGATCTTCAATTCGAGAGGAAGATTTGGCTCTCCTAATCCCTAGCCGGCGGATAGAGCCCAAGCAAACCCTAAAAGAAATACAAATTCAGCCAAAACATGCATAACCAAAACCCTAGGATGAAAATAACTATCAAAAGCAAACAATACAAAGTAAAAAGTCCAAACAACCCCAACAATTCAAATTTCCCGCTCGCCCGCCCCTCTCTCTCTCTTCATTGGTTTGTGGACCCAACCCAAAGGGGGCAGGCTAGGCGTGGGCGGAACTAGGCTTCCACCTGGTATAGACACAAGCCGGTCCCTCCTGGACCAGTTGGACTGGCCCCTCCTGGGCCGGTCTAACAATACCCCTCCTCCCAAAGAACCACCTTGTCCTCAAGGTGGAAGGATGAAAATTAATGTTTCATCTGCTCATATGGCTCCCAAGTAGCATCATACTCAAATAGGTTCTTCCACTTAATCAGCACTTCCTTACTTCCTCCCTCTCTCTGTCGTACTCCTACCAACTCCAGTGGTTCCAAAACCACCTCCAAATCCTCCGTCAATATCATTGGTAACTCCACACTTGATGTGTGATCCCCTATAGCTCTCCTCAACTGTGATACTTTGAATATCGGATGTATGGTCGCGGTCGGAGGTAGCCTCAATCGATACGCCACTGCTCCGATCCTCTCTACTATCCCATAAGGGCCAAAGTATCTCAAAGCCAGCTTTTCATTCCTCCTACTAACAACTGTCCTCTGTCTGTAGGGACGAAGCTTCAAATACACCCTATCCTCTACCTCAAATTGAATGTCCTTCCTATGCTCATTTGCATGTCTTTTCATAATTTGCTTGGCCCTCAACAGGTGTCTTTGCAATTCCTCCACTACCCTATCCCTCTCCTCGAAAAACTGCTCCACCAAAAAGACTGATGTGCTACTCTGCCCAAAGTGCACTAAGTGAGGCGGATCTCTGCTGTACAACATTTTTAAAGGAGTCATCTGGCACGTCGAATGATACGAAGTATTGTACCAGTATTCTGCCCATGCCAGTTACTTGACCCACAGCCGAGGTGTCCTTGAAGCAAAGCATCATAGGTATGTCTCCAAGCTCCTATTGACCACCTCTGTCTGCTCTTCTGTCTGAGGGTCGTAAGCGATGCTCCTCTTCAGCATAGCCCCCTGCAATTTGAACAACTCCCTCCAAAAGTGACTAAGGAACACCTTGTCTCAATCGGACACTATAGACTCTGGTATCCTGTGTAATCTGACCACCTCTCTAATGAAGTCCGACACCACTATTACTGCTATGCAAGAGTGTCGTAGAGAATGAAATAAGCATTTTCACTCAGTCTGTCCACCACCAGAATAACTATAAATCCCTCAAATCGGGATAGCTCGTTTATGAAATTTATGGAGACCTCTTCCCACACTCTTACTAGAAGGGCTAGGGGTTGTAGTAGTCCCGTTGGAGCCATGGCCATATACTTTTTCCTCTAGAAAACCTCACACCTGGCCACCATCTCATCTACATCCTCGTGTATCCCCTTCCAATATAATTCAACAGCCCATCTCCTGTATGCCTTCTACACATCGGAGTAACCACTAACAACACTCTCATGGAACTCCTGTAGCAAGTGCGGGATATGAATCGAGGTTCATGGAAGCACAACCTCCCCTGGTATAGTAGTCTCTCAACATCTACGGAATAGCCATGATGGCTACTCTCATCCTTCAGCAGATCCTCTCTGATCCTTCTCAGCTTCTTGTCCAACACACTTTCTTCCTTAATAGTCCCCCAATCCAACATCAGCGGTATCAAAATGGCTAATTCCTAGAGCTCCCCCACACATCTAGACAAGGCATCAGCAGCCTTGGCCTATACTGGATCTCAAATTCATATCCCAGCAACTTTGATAACCATCTCTGATGCTCCTTGATCGCCGTCCTTTGCTCTAGGAAGTACTTCAAGACTTCAAGTTTCACTGGTCAGTCTTGACAATGAAATGCCGGCCCAACAAGTAAGGCCGCCACTTCTGAATAGCCAATACAATGGCCATCAATTCCCTCTCATAGATTGACTCCAATCTAGCTCTGGCTGTAAACACCTGACTGAAGTAGGCTATAGGTCTGTGATTTTGCTTGAGCATTGCTCCCAATCCATATTCTGAGGCATCAGTCTCTAGCACGAACATCTAGCTTTAATCGGGTAGGGCTAGGACTGGGATTGTGGTCATGACAGTCTTCAATCTCTCAAAGGCCTGAGTAGCTATCTCTCCCCACAAAAAATTGTCTTTCTTCAACTCCTCTGTCATAGGCCAAGCGATGGTGCTGTATCCTCTCACGAATCTCATGTAGTATCCCGTCAATTCTAGGAAACCCCTTAACTCCCTCAGGTTCCTAGGTAGGAGTCACTTCAACATTGCCTCAATCATACTTGTCAACAGCGAATGGCGCACCACGGCGCGGCGTGCGGCATTTTGAACACGGCAAAAAATAAAAAATAATTATAAAAATCATTATATGGATCCTATTTTAGAGTATCAATCAAGTTGGGTAAGACTTGATTGAATATGTTTGTGGTCCAAGTCCAAACCATTAAAGTGAGCTTCAAGTTCGTCCAAAATTTCTACTAAAATAAAGTCTAAGAAAACCTAACTAAATTATTTTAAACATATCAAATAATTTTAAAATTAATTATTTCATTATTTTAGACATTAAAATATATAATTATTAAAAAATATTTATAATTATATTAAAAAATTTCTAAAATTCAAATTGCGTGCGTCGTACGCCATTGCACACACATGACTTAAATGGCGCACGCCAACTTGAACATGTGCATCATGCCAAGCAGCTGGCGTCATAGGTGCGCTGTGCCGTGCCATGCACCATGACACGTGCCATTTTGTGCCATTGACAAGTATGGCCTCTATCTTGGCCTGATCAGTGGCCACCCCTTCCTGAGATACCATGTGTCCGAAGTACTCTACACTAGCCTGTGTAAAACAACACTTCTTCAGATTGGCCCTCAGCTGATGCTCCTGCAACACCTCTAAAACCACCCTTAGATGCTCCAAATGCTCCTTAGTGGACTTGCTATACACCAGGGTGTCATCAAAGAAAATCAAAACAAAATTTCTGAGGTAAGGTCGAAACACCTTATTCATGAGGGATTGGAAGGTAGCAGGGGCGCTGTTAAGACCAAACGACATCACCAATAACTCATAGTGTCCCTCGTATGTCCTGAAAGCTGTCTTCAGGACATCCTCCTCTCATCTGGATCTGATGGTACCCAAACTTCAGATCCAGCTTCGTGAATATCACCGCTCCATAGAGCTCATCTATCACGAGAATAGGAAACTTGTCTGGTATAGTCTTCTTATTCAGGGCCCGATAATTCACACAAAATCTCCAACTTCCATCCTTCTTCTTGGCCAATAAAACTGGGCTAAAAGAAGGGCTCACGCTCGGTCTGATGATCCTCGCCTCCAACATCTCCCAGATCAGATTCTCAATTTCATCCTTTTTGGATCTAGGGGTAGCAGTAAAGTCTGACACTGATATGTGATACTCCCTCCCTCAGCGTGATGGGGTGCTCCTATCCCCTCTGTGGGAGCAACCCCTAGGGTGGCTGAAAAACCTCACTAAACTGTTGTATAACTGACTGTACTGAAAGAGGGATGTTCCCCCATTCCTCCCCTCGGATCCCCTCCAAACTCTGCAGCTCCACCAATAATCCTCCTCCCACTCCTATATGGCCCTTACCATGGTTTTTAGTGACACCATATCTTTGGAGAGCCCTACATCTCCCTTAATCATCATCCTTCTCCCTTCCACCATCAGCTCCATTGTTAGCGTCTCCTAATACACCTTGGTATCCCCTGAGGTCTGCAGCCATTTCATCCCCAGGATGACATAAGTGCTCCCTAGCTCTAATGGGAGAAAATCCTACCTCACTTGGATCCCTTGTATGGTCAAGACCACTCCCCTACACACCCCTCTACCTGTCTCATCTTCCCAATCCCCATCATCACCCCATAGCACCCTGTGTTCACTAGCTTCAAACCCAATTAGTCTACGACCTGGTTGGAGATGAAATTGTGAGTAGCTCTACTGGCCATCAGCACCATTACCTCCTTGTCTGTTATTTCTGCACTCACCTTCATAGTGTGATTCAGAGTGAATCTCATCACTGAGTTCAAGGAGACCTCAGTCATCTAAATGCAGCTTTTCCTCATCTGTCGATGCTTCACTCCCACCTCCCTCCTCAGCTTCCTCATCATCACAGACGATGAGAACCTGAAGAGTTCGATCCTTACACCTATACCCTGGCATGTACATCTCATCGCATCTGAAATATAACCCCTTTGCCCGTTTATCCTGCACCTCCACTTCTATGAGTCGCTTGAAGTTTCCCCCTGTGCGAACTCCATCGCTCTTCTCCCTAGGAACTTCTCTCTGGAAGGATACTGTCTGGGTTCTAGGTGTTAGAGTAGTAGGGGTACTTCGATAGGCCGCTCCCATGATGTTGCTTCTGCTATCCTTCTCCCTCTTATATTTTTCCTCCATCCTCTGAGTAGCTCCATTGTCTCCCTCAATCCCCCAGGCCTCAGCACCCTGAGTTCTGCCCGCATGTACTCCCTAAGCCCCTTCATGAAATTTTCCTCTAATCCTTCCTCAAAGATTCCCTTCAGTCTCTCTGACAGCAGTTCAAGCTTCTCCTGATACTCCATAATTGTCCCCTCCTAAGTTAGGGCATAGAATTACTCGTGGAGGTCTCCTTCCTGAATGGCTCGGAATCGCTCCAACAAGCACTCCTTAAATTCTCCCCATGAGTAGATCGGATACCTAGCCTCCCCCCATTGGAACTAAACTAGGGCTTTCCCTTCCAAACATAGACCCTCCGCCATGAGTTTTTCCCCTTCAGTTAGCCCGTTGATGGGAAACTAACATTCCACCCGGTACACCCAACCCTGCGCATCCTCCCCTTCAAAGACCAACATCTTTAGCTTTCTTGCTCTCGCATCCATACCCCAATAGTTTCTTCCCCCATTGGTTCCTCCAGTGTAGTGGTGGTGTGATTCTCTTCCTTCCTCCCTTGGTTGATTCTGACCTCATGGCTCCCCCCAACAATGCCCTTCTCTATTCAACCTTTCCCCATGCCCGGGTAGTCTCCCAAAGGGTTCGGCTTCCCTCCTCCTTGTTATACTCCCTTCAGAATACCCCAATCTGCCCACTACGAGGCCCCACGCAGTGGTCCTTCATGAAAAACACTCTCCAATTCATCGCCATCCTCCAGGATCTCCTTTCCTCGTTGTTGCACCCTAAGAATCGCCAGTGATGCTTTTGATTGCATCTTAAGCATCTTTGTCATCACCTCTTCAAAGTTCCCAAAGCGGTTCTCGATGGTTGAGAGTCTTTCCTCCACCCGAAATATTTTTCATCTTAAGTTATTCTATCTCGCCCTCCCATGCCTCCATCTTATTTGCTACCATTAATTGGATCTAGACTCCAATCGCAAAAACAACGAAGACAACTTATTTTTTCGTCTAAGTGCTCTGATACCAATTTGATAGGAAATACTTGCAGAAATTGAACAATTCTTAGCTAAAATTTGAAATTTCAGCAAGACAAAACAAAAATTGAGGGAAATTTGATGGCTAAAAATTAGGAAAACTTGATAATTGTCGTAATATGGGAGAAAACAAATAAGATACAATGGATCTTCAGTTTGAGAGGAAGATCCAACTCTTCTAATCCCTAGCCGGCAGTTAGAGCCCAAACAAACCCTAAGAGAAATACAAATTCATCCAAATGCATAACTCTAACCCTACGATGAAAATAACTATTAAAAGCAAACAATACAAAGTAAAAAGTCCAAACAGCCCCTCCAATTCAAATTTCCCGCTCGCTCGCCCCCCTTTCTCTCTCTCTTCCTTAATGCATGGACCCCACCTCAAGGGGGCCGGCTAGGCGTGGCGGAACTAGGCTTCTGCTTAAGATAGACATAGGTCGATCCCTCCTGCACCAGCCGGATTGGCCCCTCCTGGGCCGATCTAACAAATACTCATCACCGGTAATGGCGCTTCATCTATCTTAGACCTTATACAAGATCTACACATAGCACTTAGCATGAAATAGCTTGACCTAGTCTTTTTCTTCCTTAGCATTCAGGTTCGTCCTTCAAAGTTTTCTCTTGAGTCAGGAGAAGTATGCACTACCAAACCATTGACAATCTAATCCAGCACTGACAACTTGAAAATTCTCTTGAGTATCTCACAATTATTCACTCAATATTTCCTTCGTCATTAACCAGATTTGTCAACACATACATAATCCCCTTAAGAGTTATTTTAAGCTACCCAAAGGACTTCTTCGCTACATACATCAAAGGGACCTCCACCTCTGATCTCTCGATACAAAAAGGCAGCCTTACTCTTCATTCATTCTCCAAGTCAAAATGGGTCCGTAATCTTCAAGATCAAAGGCCGACTACAGGTTGCTCTTATCACCAGAAGTGTTAAGAAACAATAAATAGTGTCACAATCATCCAACGAATTGAAGATCAGGCACCGACAACTATTTCCACTAATATCATTTGGTTTCACCACATTCTTCAAGTATTTTGCATTCCAACACACCAACAAAATCATCTATACTATGACAATATCTCAATCATGGCTCTTGCCAATAACCTAGTCTTTCATTCTCGTACAAAGCACATTAAAATTGATTATCAATTAATCCAGAAACACATTATATGGCAAAAAAATATGGTGTTTAATATCAATTCCTAAGATAAACTAGTTGATATACTTGCCAAAGCGCGCTCTACTAAGGTTTGAAATTGTCCAATCTAGAATTGAGACATTTTCTATCCATGAGGCGAGGTTTAAGCCTTGGCATTTTGAGATATAAGCCTCATAATTGAACAATTAAATTAATTAAAAATATGAATTAATAAGAAACATAAAAATATCAAAGTAAGGTCATAAAAATAACTCTCTCCCATTCTAATACAACATAAACAACTACTTTAACTCACTAAGTTTACAATTTACAAATTCAAAAGTCTCCCCCACTCATCACTTAGTGGGCATTCGTTAGAGTCATCATTATAGTGAGTTGCTTTCTTTCCTCCCTTATCCACAGTTGTAACTACGAATGCTAACAGCACCAAGTGAGATTGCAGCCTGTAGCTAGGAGCCGGGAAGGTGCATGCGATTCTAGTTTTCGATTTTGTTTGTTTAATTTTTAGGTGCAGAGAAAATAACAAGATAGAATTTAGTTTATGTACTAAAATTTAAAATCACCTAAACCCTAGCTTTTGAGGCTTGGGATTCTTACAAACTGCATAGAGGCATGCCTAGAGGTGTACATCATCTCATTAAGCCAATGTAAGGCATAAACCTTATGGGGTTTTTTCAAAATTGTGTTAAGGCGGGCCTTAAGACGCGCCTCTTATTATATAATTTTAAACAATACTCTCTATGACTAAATTTCACAAGCTCTATGACAAGTTGACGATCCAAGCATTGGCTCCACTAGAGGGGAGATAATAGCCATACATGCGGTGTCACTAATATTACACAACGGGACTCACCACTACCTCTACAAATGCATCTCAACTTCTCAATTATTATGCAAATGCATTATTCATTGTTGTGTAACAACCCATGTTTCCTTTCTCTATGGCTTGTGTGTATATAATACATTGATATGTACAAATTACCCCAATGAATAATACATTGCCTTTCTATCAACACATACTATGTATTCCTTTAGATGTTTCCCTCCTTCTATCTTCAATAGGCATTATATGCTCTTAACATTTCAGCACCTACCTCAAAAGAGATGTCACGTATCAGAACCACAAGTATCAGCCAATTCTTTTGTATCCAATAACAAGTTGGAGCAAAAAGCAAGCATTACTAGAACTGGACTTGTTGTACAAATTTAAAAATGACATGATATCAACAAATATTAAGATCTCTATGATTCAGCCATAAATTAAATGTGAGATGAGAGGAAAAAAAAAGGTCTATTGACAATAAGCTGCACAGGACGTATACCTCAATACAATGTAAGAAAATGCTTTTCCTCAAACACCAATATACCTAATTCACGGCATACAGAGAGGCTCCAAATCTCTATGTGCAAGTGAAATCAAAACTTAACCCTAGATTAGAACAGGTTATTAAAAATGTAACCAACGCACACAAATTAGCATGGTGTAAGCCGTGGGGCAGGAGTGACCTAGATTATCTAGTTAACAAACCAAAATGGAAGTCAAAATTAATAAATAACATGTAGCCTTATTATCAAAGAAACAGATTTTGACTTAACCCATCCCAATACAACTAGGTCAAAGAATCTTAAGCGAAGAGTTAAAGTCAAAAAAAGAAGAATCTTAATAAGAGAAGAATTGCTCCACTGACTTTAACAAAAAACCGAATAGAATCCTTGAAATCCATTGAAAATTGACAAAGAAGTTAAAAACTTGAAACGAGTCCAATGGAGACATCACAAAAATTTCTAAACCGCAGCAGAAAAAAAAAAATTAGCAACTTCAATAGCAACATTAGATAAGAAGAATTGGGGTCAACCAAAAAAACTTAATTCACGCTAAGGAGTTGTTTTAAGTATGATTTAATTCAGCTAGGATTCAGTAAACCTTGTAGATCCAGATTTTATTAATCCTGGAGGCAGATCATGAGTTAACCCAAACGATTGCAGCATGCACCGCTCCGCTCTAAACAGGTAGAATTCACAAGAACTCAGACGATCAAGTTTGCCAAAAATGCCGACGCAGAAAGATATGGACAGGTCTGGGCTAAATTTACCGGGCCGGGAATTCGAAGGTGTAAGTCAAGCAAAAGGGATCAGAGACCGCATCTCACCGCGAATGCGAGGGTAGTTCACCTCCGCCGCAGAGCGAAAGAGTAGTACTTCCGTATTCGAGAAGAGACGAGCGGGAGAAATCAACGAGGAAGAGGGTCGCTAAATTGCAGAGAGCGATTGGGTGAACCAGTGCCGATCCAACCAGGCACATATCATGCGCCGACACAAATTCCGAGACGCGTTCATTTCAGCTTGGCGGTCCCATTTCAGTTTTTGTTAATGGATTTAAATAAAAAAAATTATTAAAAACACGTAAAATATAGAGGTATTTATATAGATATCACTTTATATTATATTATTTATATATATAATATTTAAAATTTTAATATTTTATGGCTATCATTCATTGATCAAAAATGAGTATAATGAATAAAATATTAAAATTTATAAGGTGATATGGGTGGTAGGAATGAAATATTGGAGTGACATATTCTATATTAATGTTGTTTACAGGCAATAGACATGAAATATTAAAGTTTTGAGTTTTAGATATATAAATCCCCCAAAATATAAATATCAAAATAATTTTTTTATTTGAAAGTAGATAAAACTGAACCATTTCAAATCTCATGCCTTACTCCCTTACCATTCGCTTCATCAATGACCTCCCCAAGCAGCTCCTATTATAAAAAACTTCCCAATAGTTGCTCTAGATGTCATCGAGAGTTTAGTTCAAGCTAAAACAATTTGATTCAAATTTATGATAAACTCGCTATATTCAAAGAGTGCTGGTCCAAGCCGATAGCTTTCTATTGTCAAGTCGACGACTTCTTTTCAATTGGTTATTTTTTTCAATTAAATCAGCAACTTCTTTCAATCAGGTCAATAATTTTCTACAACCAAGTCAGTGATTTCTTTCAACTAATTTGATGGTTTTCTTCAATCAAATTGATAGCTTCCCTCAGTTAAGATGAAAGATTGAACTTTTATTAGGATAGGGGCTATGCTAATCACTTATAGAAGGCTTCATCGACATTCATATAGAATTAGGCAACATAGGTTTTTGTAAATCTTTCTTATTTATGTAGCATTACATGTAGTCAATCTTATATGCTCGATCTTCCACCCAAACTTATAAATAAAGGGTTTGGGGTAAAGCTCGTGATATATAATTCTTTTTTAGCTCATTTAACGAAATCTTTGAGCTTCTCACTCTAAAAATCATATTTCTCTTTTTTTCTCTCTCTTCTACGTTTATCTTAGAGTAAGGTTTCAATATAATAAACAAAAATATATGCATTCAACATCCTCAAATGTACAGTGAGCATGGAGCATGCCAAGAATTAGAAGACCGGCTCTATGTGAAGGAAAGCAAAATTTATCGTAAATATGGAGAATCAAGAATTTTCCATTATAAGAATGCTCATAGAGATGGACAAAATGATGACTTGAATTATCCATGGAGCATTAGAGTAACTTCTAAGAACTAATCCTAGAATAGAGTTGTCAATATGATCTTCTAATTCAATTATAAGAATAAGATGTTAATAAGTGTTGAAGTTATTTTCTATTAGAATTATGAAAGACATCTAAATCATTTATATGTAAAACTATACATATGAGCATTGATCTCTATGATCTGCTTTTGGGATAGCTTATTAAGCATCTCGTTGCTCACTCTATGAAGTATTTGATATTTTAGAAAAAAGGAAAAGAATTGTCTGAGTAGGCGTCTAGGTGCTAGCATACTCAAGTTATTATTTTGATAATCCAATATTATTTATGTATTTTGATGAATTATAACTATTTTGGATAGTTGTAAATAATTAGTTTGAGAAAAGTGTACATTGTAATTTTGTATATCTTTTATCTTATTGCATGTCTAGTGGCTTTGTTACGTCTTTTGACAATGAGAAAATTAGGATTAGATTTTAATTCTTTAATTAGACACTGGGGTATGACAAAACCCCTGCAATGATGCAGTTGTCTTCACAACTTTAATCACAAACTACAAAATTAGTAGTATGCTGATTGACATATAGCTTAGTTAAAATTAGTTTCAAAAGCATCTTCGAGAAGGTGAATCCTGGTGCTTCTTGCCTGACTCCAACCACCAGTCCTCTCTTTGGCTTCTTTGGGGAGAGGATGAATGGTTAAACAGCCAATTTCTTGGAAGAAGAAGAGAAGTATTTTACTATAATGGTCAGCTTCATCATCATCAATATCCTAACTAGTTAACAATGCCATCTTAATTTAGCCGACCACTGATGAATACTTTTAGAGCAGCCATTTCTATTTATCATGTTGCCCTAAAGTTTCCCACAGGAGGTTAAGTAGTGACAATTAGAGACAAAGTTAATAACTTGTTATCTAAAAGCAATGGAAAATGTGCATGTAGAGATCCTCCAACTTGATGTTTAAAAAAACAATAGGGCTGAAAATTTTTGAGGTTGTAGAAGATGTGCTTATTTTGGAAGAAAATCAAGTAGCTAGAAAGAAGGAGCAACTTGATTGCAACTCTCATGAGAACAAGGAAGTATTCACCTGGTTGGTTAATGAGATATTAGGTTTTGACTTCACAAACTAAATGCCACAAGAAGATAAGGCCAATGAAGCAAGAAATTAGGCATGTTATTGTAATGCTGGTTGAACCAATTTGCTGTGAAGTTCAAAAACTTTTGAAATTCAGATTCATTAGAGAAGTTCAATACCTATAATAGATTTCAAATATAGTGATGGTTCTTTTCTCTTTCTATTTCTTGCTCTATTAAAGCGCTATAATTTATGTAAATAGGATTTTGATGTTGCCCACATATAGATTTGAATCCAAAAGTTTGGACTAAAAATGTATGAACAAGTATTAATGAAATGAATGCAAATTCACACAATTAAAGAAGAGAAGTTAACTACAAGCAATGAGTAAATGAATATATAAGTTGTAAAAAGATGTGAGATATAAAAATGATGATTGGAAATATATTTAATTTTTATTTATTTTATGCTAGCATACAGTCTTAAATTGCCAAAAAAAAAGCCATAAGAAATTGAAAATACATTCAATTACTTTTAAAAGAGTAAGTCCCTATATTGTAGATAGATTTTTTTTTTTTGGCTTAATGGGCAGCTTGTTTGGTTGAAAAAGAAAAACATAGAAAATAAAATATATTGTAAAATGAATACAATGTATTTGAAGCATTTGGATTTTGAATGGATGAGCACAAAAAATGCAGAATATAACTTTTTTTTGTTTGCTTTCAAGTAAAATGAATGTAGTGTAATTTTTTTTTGGTTCATATAACACCCAGTGTAATTTTTTTTGGTTCATATAACACCCTGACATTGTGTATCTAAGCGCTTCGATGCTGTATTCCCGAGCGCCCTAGTGCTGATCGAAAGAGAGCATAGCACCACAACGCTCTAGATTCAGCGTCGGGGCACTGTATATGCCGCAGCGTTGCGAGTTTGAGCGTCACAACAACATAATGATAGAGGCTCGAGCGCTGGAGCCATCAAAACTGGCGCTGCAGCTCTTCGAGGTCGACTGGACAGTTTTCTTTCTCTTTTTTTCTTGCGGGTTGCGTCCCTGGAGTTATTAACTTGACTTCCTCTTGTATTGTGAGTAGTTAGAACAAGTAAACTGTGAGAACGGTGTAAGAGAGAAGAGATATTTGTACTTATTTCTTCACATTTTTATAATGGATTTCTTGGTGTGGTGTGACTCCGTAGTTTTTTCTCTAATTTGAGTTTTTTTCACATTAAATCCTGGTGTCCTTTTACTTTCCGCTATTTTTTTTACTTTCTTGTTTGTTTCATCGCGGTGTTTTACTTTCATCCCCAACAAAAAATAAACTATGAAGCGAGTTTTAAATTCACCAAAAATTTTACTATGCATTCCTTTTTCATCAGACCAACACCAAAATCCCTAAAACATTTGTAGTTAGAATGCTTTACACTCACTTTTCATCGAACCAAATAACTCTAAAAGCTTTTTTTTAAAAAAACTAAGAGAATAAGAGAGATTTTAGGAAACTTATAATGAACAACAAATGCACTAATAAATCTAGATGATTTAAGCATTTATAATGACAAATAAAAGATGCATAAAGATAAATATAAATAAATATTGTGTAGTGTTGCAATAGGAAAAAAGAAAAAAAAAACAAGATTGTAAGTTATGCAATTCAAATGAGAATTAAAACTCATACAACACCGAACAAAAAAATGAACATTTGAGTATTTATAAAACTGATTAACTAACCCCAAAAGTTTAAAATAAGTTTTTTGTTTGTTTGTTTGTTTGTGTGTGTGTGTGAAGATAGAGATGTGAAATGAACCATGGAAAGAGTTACCTATTTATCACAATAACAGCTATAGCCATCTCCTTACAAGGCAATTAGTCTTAAAACTTCCTCTAACACTTCACACTCTAGTTGCATTATGAATGAATATGCTTAATCGTGCAATGTAACCAGTTAATATTCTAAAACCCTTCTATATAGTCTCAATGAAATGTCAAATTGGCACAATGCTTATTAAAAAGTATTCAGGATTGGATTGTGTTGTTCTTGATCTCCATTTTGCTGTGAGAGTTTCAGCATGTCTATAAAGCATAAGAGGAGAGAATCAGGGAAAAAAATTGTTAAGATTGCACAACCCATTATGCAGAGCAAGGCGAGTTGAGGAGATTTGGTGAACTTGTTAGAAATCGAGATATAATTATTTCGTGCGGAGTCCGGACATAGAGATACGTCCGGACATCCACTTAAAAATTGACACGTAGAGTGCACTTTGGTTGCACTTTTTTGTATGCTTTACTTGCGCTTTAGTTGCACTTTGACTGCTCTTTTGTTGCGCTTTTTTACTGCGCTTTTGGTGCGCTTGGCTTAAAGTTTCGCTGACACATTAAATATATAAAGTAAAAAAATAAATCCAATTGAATATCCACGTGTCCACTCCACGTGTCAATATTTTATTGGAGTCCGAACGTACCTCTTCTATGTCCGGACTCCGCACGAAATAATTTCTCTATCTAAAGTCACTCGCTTAGCCTGAGAGGGCCACTCACTCCAATTTGAGGAGTCATTTGCATAGCTTTTGGAAGTCATTGGCCCCACTTGAAGATCACTCGCTCCAACCTATGGGATCACTCACCTTAGCATAGAAGATCATTCACCTAGTCGACAGGCGACGCCTAGTTCGAGCTAGTGACTTCATTAGCAAGTCGGCACGACCCCTGACAATTTGCGACCTTATCTACCTATGCAAAGATGATGACTTCATCTTCTTAGCTGATTAGTCTTCCTAGGTGGGTTGAATTAAGGTTTCGTTTGAGATGGTTTTCTTACTGCTTCTTAAAGCAGCTTTTTAATACAAAAATTTTAATTTTGATATTAAAAAGCTACTTTAAGAAGCAGTAAGAAAGCCGCCCCAAACAAAGCCTAAAAATACGTGTAAGAAAAATGATAGAATTTATTGGACTCTATTAATTGACTCAATGTAATGCAAGTACACAACAACAACATCAAACCTTTATCCCACTATATGGGGTCGGTTACATGGATTCTTTTTCTCCATTGTATCAGTTAAGAGTCAAATTCTCATTTAAATCTAATAAAGAAAGATTATTTCTGATATCAATTGATTCAATGCAATGCAAGTAAATATTAATATTTATTTTAACCTTCACGAATTATTAAGAGGGTGTGAACTATAAGTAAATCAAAATTAAACTCAATTTATAAATGATTAAATTTGATTTTAATTAAAAAATTTAAGTTGATGAATCTAAAAACCACCACTTAATATTTCTCTATTAACTTATTTTACAATTATATGATATCTGATGTGAGAGATTAAATTCAATATTCACACCTGCCTTAACAAAAATAGCTCCAAAATCCTTTAAATAGGATGATTTTATTTTTACACCCAAAATAATTGAAAATAAAATCCCCTGCTATCACAAAAAAATAAAATAAAATAAAATAAAAACTAATGAAGATACCAACATCACAAACTTCAGCATGTTTCTGGTGAGAAATGCAGACTTCTCCTGACAGGAAAGAAAGGGAAAATGATCAAAATGATTCTTTAACTCTTTACGAAGCATCATCCCCAACTATATTAAAAGGCCATTTTGATCCCTCAAATCTTAATGGAACTATTTTGATTCTTCTTTAAAGAGTTGAAAGATCAAAATGATATTTCATAAAAAATTAAGAAATCATTTTAATCATTTTCTCTCGATATAAGCTTTACATGTTATTGCTATTACATACATACACGACGGTAGGGCAACAAACAAACGTGATTTGATGAGTAACGGCAATATTATTTATGTGCTGGTAGTCTTGACAAACTTGCACAAAGAGGCAGTAAATAGCAATGCACAGCAATAGAGACACAATAGGATTGTAAGAAAAGAAGAGAAGAATAAGAGATCTTTTAAGTTTTATTTGTTGATCACCAAAAATAAAACAAAACCTTGCAATCAGCTCAGAAAACAAATCCAAATAAATAGTTTGATTGTTTGACTAAGGCTGAACCATTTTTTTAACGGTGGAAGCCAAGTACTTCCCTTGGTGTTCAGCAAGAGCAAGTTCGACCTCACTGGCTATCCTACTACCATCACCAGCATATACTCCAGCACCATAAGGTGAGCCTCCTCTGATCTCTTCCATTTTGAACATATTGGACCCAAAAGTGTAACCTATAGGAACAAATAGCATGCCATGGTGGGCCAGCTGGGTGATAGCAGTCCAACTGCAAGTGGTTCAAGAAAAAAATATAATTTTTTTAGATATTTACTTAATATTAAAGCAGAAAACAAGAACTCTTGAAGTCACCACATGGACAACTTGGTCCTCTTAAATTATGAAATTTAAGAACCGAAGTGTCCAAAGAGGACAAATGAAGAAAAAGGGACCAGCTAAACAGTGAGCTTCATGAAGCCAAGTGACATCGATATAATCCAAAGTTCTTTTGTAGCTATATTCAACAAGCAGAATCAAATTAATCAATAAGAGCATGATCTGGTATATCTGGATGGTAGCTGGCACCTTGGCCACAATAGTTGACCTTTTATTGATATGGGATGGCTTTCCAGATGCCAATTTGAGACTTTCAACCTGAAATCAAGTAACTGTATGCATAATGCAAGGCTCTGATGGACCAACTAATTTGATTGGGAGAGAATTAGGAAGTTTTCTAATTAAGATGAACTATTTAGAAAGGTTCTTAATCAAAGGAGAATTGTTTAAGAAAATTTTTAATTATAATTGGGAAGGAATTATTTAGGGCAAGAGATTTAATTTGAATTCAAAATTTAAGAAAGAATTATTTAGGAAAGAGGAGGAGGAATTAATGGGGGATTGTTTATAAAAGTTTTAATTATAATTGGGAGAAAATTAATTAGGGAAATAAATCTAATTTAAATTCAAATATGAGAGAATTATTTAGAAAAAGGACACTGATTTGGGAGGAAATTATGGGAGCCTATTTAAGGCTAACAATAGAGTGATTTCAGGATTATGCTTTAGGAGTTTGCTGAATTTAGTTTAATTTTTGATTATTTGGGCTCTAGCTAGCGGCTAGGGAGTTGGGAGAGTCAGATCTTCCTCTCCAATTGAAGATCAAATTATATCTTGCATTTCTCTATATAGTTCTTTCAATAAAAAATTATTTTGGAGCATTCTTCTCGATTTTTCGTGTTCCATCCGCTAATTTTTGTGATAAATGCATCCCCTTCTTATCAAATTGGTATCAGAGTCTAGATTTGAGTGCTTATGGTGGGAAGAAAGGTAGAAGTGTTGAAAAGAGAGATCAGACAATTGAAATTTGATTTTGTAGAAAAGACTTCAAGTTTGGAAAAACAATTTTCAACCATCCATGAGAAGATCAATGAGAAATTTTCCATCATGGAGGGGATGACAAAGAAGCTGCTTGAGGGCCAAACCAAACCGACAATATCGGAGGTGAGAGCATTGTTAACCAGACAAGAAAATGGGAGAAACCCTAATATAGGGATAATGAGGGAGAATCAGGAGGTGTAAATTTTGAGGGAAGAAGTGGAGATGCCATCTTTGGAACCACTTCCAAAGAGGGGAAAGGGTGAAGGAGTAAGATTTTTGGTGGAGCTACAGAGTTTGGAAGGAAATGAAGATGGGGAGAAGATAGAAGCAGCATACATGGTTTAGTCACTCCTACAGGAATATCGAGAGGTGTGCCAGCCAGTTCAGATGTTGCTTCCTCTGTGGAAGGATGGAGTCTCACATATCAGTGTTTGTTTGTACCATTCTCCCCAACTCCGGAAGGATGAGATGAAGAGATTGATCAGGGAGATGTTGGAGGGAGGGATCATTCGACCTAGTGACCGTCCATTTTTCAGTCTAGTGGTATTAGTCCAGTGCTTCAACAATAATTTTCTTTGTTCCATCTTGAGGACAAGGTGACACTTTAGGAGGGGAGTATTGATGGACCGTTCAATTTGATTGGGAGGGAATTAGGAAGTTTCTTAATCAAGAGGGAACTATTTAAGAAGGTTCTTAATCAAAGCGGAATTGTTTAGAAACAATTTTATTTACAATTGGGATAGAATTATTTAGGGCCAGAGATCTAATTTAAATTCAAAATCTAAGAGAGAATTATTTAGGAAAAAGGAGGAGGAATTAAGGGGGGATTGTTTAGGAAAATTTTAATTATAATTGTGAGGGAATTAATTAGGAAAATAAATCTAATTTGAATTCAAATATGATACAATTATTTAGGGGAAGATGCCTGATTTGGGAGGGAATTATGGGAGCCTATTTAAGGCTAACAATATGGTGATTCAGGATTATGTTTTGGGAGTTTGCTTAATTTAGCTTATTTTTAGATTATTTGGGCTCTAGCTGACGGCTAGGGATTTGTGAGAGCCAGATCTTCCTCTCTTATTAAAGATTCAATTGTATCTTGCATTTCTCTTTATAGTTTTTTCAATAAAAGTTATTTTGGGGCGTTCCTCTTCCCAATTTTTTGTGTTTCGTCTGCTGATTTTTGTGAAAAGTGCATCCCCTTCCTATATGGCTCATGATTTTTCCCCAAAATGTAACTTGAGAAGTGATATTGCAATGATCAACTAACACAACACTAAAGTTAGTTTTTTTACACGCACCAACATATATGTAACATTGATATAACATTAAAATTAATATTATTACCACCTTTTAAAATAATGCGATAACGAATGCACCACAACACAATTTTTAAAAAAATGCCATAAGGCAAACATCTCATCTTGGCTTGATGAGTCGTAGGCCTCAAGAAGGTTGGGGTGCAAGCCTCAAAAACTATGATTTAGATTATTTAGAAATTTAAATTTATAAATTCAATATATTAAATAAATCATATTTTGTAATTTATCTATACCCAAACCTAAAAACAAACAAATTAAAAACATAAACCACATGCAATTCTTGACTCCTAGATGCACACCATTGCTCTACACCACCACAAATGTCGAAAAGAGGTGTAGGGAGGCCTATAGATTAATATATGATGATGAAGGGTGAAAATAATGATGATTTTTATTAATTAGGGAAGAGGAAGATGGTCGAGATCAAAGATGAGAAGGAACATTGGGAGGATGTGGATTAAGAGGAATCAATTTACTTTAATGATGACTGTAATAAAGACCTACTAAGTGATGAGAGTGAGAAGCCATTTGAATTCATAAATTATAATCTTCGTAATTTATATTATTTGTTTATGTTGAATTGGAAGTAGGAGAGACTTATTGTTATGACCTTATTTTGATGTTAGAATATTATTTAATTTTTTCATATTTTTAATTAACTTGATTGCTTAATTTTGAGTCTTATGCCTTAAAACACTTCGAATTTGACGCCTCGCCTCACGGCTAGAAAATATCTCAATACCTGATTGTGCAATTTAAAACTTTAATTACTACTGCTAAATTTATTCTCTTAAATCACAAGTTCGATAATAAATTCTTGCTCATTCTAAAGTAAATTGCAATACATGTGCTAAACAATGGTATCTACTAACACCAGGTTTATCTTCTTAAGCATTCCATTTTTGTGCATAGTAAAAATTAGTAGATTTAATAATTCTAGGGTCAATAAAAATAAGTGGGAGAATGATTAAGTCCAGGATTAGTTATCTCACATCACTTCAGAAGTAAAGAGCTAACCACCCCCATGATGATGATGTTAAAGTTTCTTACAATTAAAAATAAAAAAGATGATGAGTTAAGCAATCATTAACCCAAAAAAGTTGAGAATCATCACAATTGTAGCATGATTTAAAATCCCATGACATCAAATAAAGATAGGAAGTAAAGTTGAAGTTATAATAACAAAGAAGAATCAAATCTAACAATTTGAATGGTAAGACAGTTGAATAAAGTTGGGGCACCCAAGCAGTGGCATAATCAAAATTTAAAGAGATGGAGTTACTAAAAAGGAAAAACAGGTAATTTCCTATATAATATTCAAAATTTGCATTTTGATTGCACTAACACCTTCCTAACAGTATTCATCAAATTCTCACCTAAATATCAAACTTTATGACAAAACTAATGACTTTTATTCTTAATATTTTGTTAAATTTCTATTGATTTGGTTTAACATACACAAATACATAGATTTACTAGTTCAAAATTTTATTTGAGTATTAGGTACTTAAATAAATTGATTTAGGTGGTATGAGTATCAATATCTCATTAAAAACTAAAATGCAGCAAATTACAAGAGGGGTAAGATGTGTTTCCATATTATATATATCATGAAGGGAGTTTACAAAAAACCTGAGCTAAGGGTGAGAAAGAAGGATGACGAAGGACATCATAGGGTCTAGGGTTTGTTAATATAATGCAATCCGCTGTTGAGAAATCAAAGGAGCAAATACTGCAGGGGAAAATCTCATTAGAGAGATTGTAATTAACAAACAGAGATGTAAGTCATGGTATTCAACTGAAATACTCAAATCCTCAATAGAATATCATAAGTCACGGACTATGAACATAAGCATATTAGAATCAAAGAAAGGTAGAGGCTAGTTGCAATAGGATCACAACTTGAAGGTCATAAAGGCATGTAATCAATGAAGTGAATTGGGATGCGATCAAAGATTGCAAATTGAACCAACTAAAATCCAACATAGGAAAGCAAACTAAACAAAGAAACAATGTCGCAAAAGACTTATGAATTGTGCACCAGCGGGTGCTAAGGTGATGTTTAACAAAAAGAATGATGGAGAAAAAGTGTTAAGGAAGAAGCAGACCGGGAAAATATAAAGTGATAAAGTAAAAGTTATTGGAGAGAATAATGCTTGAAGAACAAGGTATAACATAACGTGACAATGCAAATGGCTACTTAATGCAAAAGAAAGTACAAAACCAGCATAAATCAGAATGATATGGATATTATGCATAAAGCAGACAAGTTCTATAATCTAGAATAAAAAAATGAAGTTGCATGTCTTTATCAATTTAACGATTGACAACTGAGCATAAATTCATTTATGAATAGTCTTCTAGAAGTTGAGGTTTAACATATGACAAATCCTATCTTAAGGACATGGGAGCTCAAATTTACATGTTAAGGAATTCTTTTACCAGGTCTCTTGTATTATTTTGAAGGTTTAATGCAAAATCTATTCATCCAACAACGTTCTTGTCTATATAGTTGCAAGCTTCCAATGCCAAATAAATTTTGGTTATTGTAGGAATTCCCACCTTTTCTAGCTGATCTTGAATTTTGTATTATTCATCATTTAGCTTTGTCCCATCAATGAAAAACTAGGCTTGTTTTTATGGATTTTAGCATAAATTTAAGATTAGTTGTCAACCTAATATCAACCTTAGCCTTTATACTTTGCTTGGGGCCTGCAATGGAAAAAAGAAACTTATCTAACAAATTAGGACTATATACAATAAAAAAGACTAGCCATGAAAAACTTACAAGATAGCAGCTGTGCCTACACATTAAGCAAAGAAACCTAAAAGAAATTTAGTTTTAACTTTAACAACAAATTGTCTAGATGACATCTAATCTTAAATAAAGCATGCATGAGTAAAAGTGAATGTAACACCCTTTAGGGCTATGCTGGCAAGTCTTTAGTTAATTTGTACAAACCAATTCTATCTTGATTCCATTCCATTTTAAATAAAATCACTTATTATTCATTTGTGTTCAGCTTAAGAAAGATTGTTTGTTTAAAGTATTATCATAATTACTGGACAAAAAGTATCTACCTTATTTCTGACAAGAATACAACTTTGATGTACCTCACCATGACTAACACTATTAAAACCAATTCCCGAACTGTTCCAACCAATAGACAAACTTGGTGCAGGGACAATGATTGCTGTTGAATAACAATATTTAAATGATATTGGTAGGGGATAATATTGTATCCTAGTTTCTAGGTATCTAAAACTATCATAAATGAAGTAGTGAAGATTGTGCCACTGATCAATAAGAGAAAGCACTCTAGTGCTTCTTAAAGCACATGAGTGTGGAATCACTAAGTGTTTCACCCTTACCATAGGCTTAAGCTTTTGGGATAAAAATTAGTTTGAACATTTGGTTCATCAGGTCCAAGTTTAGTCCCTTCTCGTTTCATCCTCCTTACAGCGCTGCATTATGCTAGATGAGCACTAGATAAATCCTAATGCAAAAACCTACCACCAGCACATTTGTCCTCTATCACCACAAAATTGTGGCCATGTAAACTATTATCAAGAGAATTTTAACACATAAAACCACATGTCAGATAATGAGATTATGTTCTATGAGTAATGCAATTGGCCATGAAGAATAGATGATAAGGAACCAATTATAAATAAACAAGGCCTTTGTACTGTTGCTCCTAATTGATATGAAATGAACTGAGAAGGAAAAGTTTTACAGAAATTCTTACGCAGTGGTTTCTTGCCCTCCTCCTTGCGTCCCAGTGCTCACAAAGAACCCAGCCGGTTTCCCAGCCAACTTCTGTTCCTTCCACAGCTGACCTGTACTATCAAAAAAAGCCTTCATTTGAGCAGCCATGCTTCCAAACCTCGTGGGAAACCCAAACAAAATTCCATCAGCCTCAGTGAGTTCTGCCGCAGTAATAACTGGAATATCCTCATTCTTAGGGGGCACCTGCATCATCTCAAGTACTTCATGAGGAAGAGTTTCAGGCACGCGATAAAGGAATCCCTCAACACCATCGATTCCATCCACCCCCTTCTTTATCCTTCTCGCCAAGCTCTCCACGTGTCCATACATGGAGTAGAACACGATAAAGATCTTCAGCTTAACCTCCGCCGGAGGGGGAGCAGCGTTATTTGCCGTCTCAATTTCAACACTCCTCTCTTCAATAGCAACTGGTGCATTCTTCACATCGCTCGAAGAGTTCTCCGTGCGCACTGCCGGCGGCCGCTTCTTGCTCGGCACGCAACCCGCTCCTTTCCCCATATCTTCTGTTCAAACAGATTGAAGACAGAACCCAAAGTGCCTTCTCAAACCTGGAAAAGGAATCAAAATGCTCAATTTCCTGAAATCTGGGCAATAATGACTTCGTAAGATTGCAAGAGAGCTATTTTAAACATAGAATTGTGGATTACTTACAGAAATCAGACGAATAGGCTACGCCTATTGAAAGCAATTTCCTGAATTGGAGCTAGGGTTCTTAGCCCTCTCGAGCTAGTTAAGGGACTGCCGTCTTCACCAAACCCTGCAGCCAGTCGGTACCGATTCTCACGCAATTCATCATGGGAATTCGAAGAGCCTATGGACCGTTTCAGTTACGCCGCTCGCCACGTGGCCATAATTCCACGTGGCATTCGCCGAAAGGTCGATGACAATGAAATGCGCAGTGGTTGGTAAAAAATAATTCTTGTCGGTAGATAGGAAAAAATTGTGGCAAGGCATTCTTATATGCAAAATGTTTAATGATGTATTTTAAAATGTTTAAAATTATGTGAAGTTTTATTTTTGAATTTAAATTTAGATTTGCTTTGGAACCATGATATGATGTATTGCACTAATTTTAATGTAAATCTCCGTTTTAAAATTTATTCGTGATGCACCATTAAAAATTATTTTGATTGAGCACGATTCTCGTGATATATTTGAATTGAAAATTTTCAAAATTAAATTCAGGATAATCCAGACTCCGGTTTCAGCACTTATATTCGAATTGAACATCTCGACAAGATGAACTCAATGATATCAAAAGTGATCTAATTCGAGCCCAAATTAAGAGTTTGAAGTATAATTGAGAAATTCAGGACATTCATTGGATGACAAAAGTCTCCATGTTTTGAATGCTTATTGTGAATCCAATAATTCAATGGGAGGAATCTAATGAATTCAAGATCGTTTAAATTCGGCATCTTAAGGCATTTAAAAACTTTAGTAATTATATACAATCAAAGTAATCAATACAGATTATCCGATGGAGTGCTATTAATTTTCTTCATATTTATGGGGCATGCCATTCTAAAAAATTAATAAATAGGTCTTCACTCATTACATGAAGAAGAATCTTAGGCTAAAGATTCAAGAGAGCTTAAAAGGTCGTGCACCACAGCCAACAAACTTTCATTGGTCGACTGCTGCTATCAAACTTTTGCCATCGATAGCCTCCATAGGACATTTCACCGATTGACTATCCATCAAAACTTTGCCACCTGATTGTAACCCGCCGAACCTGATCTGCCGTTGACTGCCGCCTTCGAGTCTCCGCCGCCTGACCCCCATTGTCGAACCGCTGTCCTTGGCAACTGAGGAAATGTATAATGCAAGAGTAGTAGAGTTAACAAGTAAGATACGAATAAAAAGAGATAGAAGAAGATGTGGAAATCAAATAAGAGAAATGAGATAAAAATATCATTTTTATACTTCTTAACCTTTGTGCTACATTAGTTTTAATATTTTAATTTAAATGAAATTATACTCTTTAAGTAATTATTCACAATCTTAGGAATAATTGCCTAAATGAAAAAATATCTCCATCTTCTCCAAATATTTGGAACCATTTAGGAGTTCATGCAAAGTCCATAATCTATATTATGCTTGTTTTAGCTACACTTTTTAAGGTTATTTAAGTTTTTGATAGTAATGATAAAAAGCTTTTTAGCTTTATAATCAAACTTGAGATAAATAAATTACATGATATATGATATTAGTGCTTCCTCTAAGAAATACTACTCTCAATATAGTATATCATTTAAATATTTTTAAAAAAATTCATGATAAATGTGTCATAAGGTCCATAATTAACTATTATTATTTATAAAATAGAGTAATTTATTATCATTATTTATAAACCCTTAAAACTATTGTCCTAATCAAAAAGAGCAAATTATAGAGAGCTCCATTGAAACACCCCCCATCACCATTTTTAAAGCTAAAAATATGGGTATTCAAATTTAAATGCCGACCACCAATAGCTCATCATCTGATACAACAAGCATTTTCATCAGAAACCCTCTTCCCAAAGGAAATTCCATAAGATCAAATCACAATCAATAACTTTTCAACTCCCAAGCAGGACATTAACCTCGAAATTCTCCGAATAAATTAAATTTCACAGAAGAAGTACTTAATTCCCACTGCATTTTCTCTATAAATTTATGAACTACTTCATCGAATCCTCTCTGCAACTTCTATAGTATCATACTTGTCTCTATGTTCACTTATAAAAGGGAGGTATCGCCTTGCAGAATGCTTCAATCATAACAATCCACTCAAAGAACTTTAGTTAGTATTGTAGTTCAATATCTGCTTCAAAGATGGCTTTCCCCTTGCTTCTTGTCTCATATCTCTTACTTCTGATGGCGAGTGGCAGTGGTCTTCGACCCGTGGAAGCAGCACGAATTTTTGGAGAGAATTTGCAAGTAATCACGAGGAGATCAGGATTTGCATTTGAGTCAAAGTCGATAGGACCTCAATTAGGATCAGGCACCTCTGGATGCCACCATGGTCCCGGCGGGGGCAATGGCTCATGCCCCCCATGATTGTTTCAAATTTTTAGAAGGTGACAAGATATATATGGAGATCATGGTTCATCTTAAAGATCATGTTAATAAGTCAGGTTTAGTTTGAGATAACTTTTCTATTACTTGGTAAAATAACTTTTTAGGACAAAATTTCTAATTCAAAAATTTTTTGTATTAAAAAGTTGCTTTAGCAAGCAGCAAAAAAGCTGTCCCAAACGAAGGCTCAATCTAGCATTGAAGTTTTGTTGTATAACTTTAGGTACCTTATAGGTTGATTTGAACTTGAAAGTAATTTGTATACTAATTATTTTTGGTAATTATCATTTTTGTTGTATTAGTTTTGTTATAATGTGTGATTTTCTGTAAATTTGAAGTACTTCGGCTGTGGCTCCTTACTTTTTCAATAAGCGCCTCTCTCTTTATGTTTTGGAAAATGTCAATATATTTATGATTTTAGTTGTGCAAAATAATTCATTAATAAAGGTATTGAGAGCATATTTGGGTGTTACAAGAATATATTTGAGTATAAAAAGCTGTCTCACTTTTCCTCCTCTTAAAGTGGCTCTTTGACCCTTTATTTATAGGATATCGGGTGTTACAAAAATAGCTACACCAAAGTAACATATATTTAAAACTATAACTTGTTTCATGAGAGGGATTAAATGTAGATGACCTTTTATTGGATGAGACTCATTAAATGACGTTGTCGACAAACTAGCTGAGGATTGCCAATTGACATCAACTACCTGATGGGTGAAGTTGGCCATCAGAAAGGTGAAATCAATCACCTTAAGGAAGAATTTAGCCACCAGAAGTCAGCACTTGAAGTTGTCAACTTGAAGGGTGAATTTGATCACTTGAATAAATCAAAGAGTTCTAAAAAAATTAAATGATTTATTGATTATGAGATTTTGACTCTTAATCGACACAATGGGAAAAAATGATTCATATAGCCAACCGCACGTAGTGGGATAAAGGCTTGATGTTGTTGTTGTATTTGATTATGATCAATGGAAAACTCTCGATGGATAAGAAAATAATTGACGAATTACTCTTTGATCTTACACGAGAAAAATAAGTGAATCAAGAAATAGAAAACAAATAATTGTAAAAAAAATTGCTGTCATTATTGATGCCTTAAAAATCAAACTCATTACCTTGAAAGATTTTTTTTTCGAGGAAATGAGTATTATAAACATTACCTATTTATAATACATAGAAAAGGAGTGTTAAGTGCTTGAGTAATCAATATCGATATATCATAAAAAATTAATCATGATTGGGCACGAATCTCGAGGCAAAATCAAGTTAGAATCTTCTGAAATTAAATTCGGGACCATCTAAACTGCGATTTCAACAAACTTATACTCAAATTGAACGCTCGAAAAGACGAACCCAACGACACTAAATTCGACCCAATTCGAGCCCAAATTGGTTCAAATTGAAGACTCTAAATGCATTTGGAAGGTTCAGACCATAAATTGAATGGAAAAACGGTTTCCAAACGTGACATGCTTATAATCAAATCGAGTGGTTCGATGAGAAGATTCCAATGAGCCTAAGATAATTGAATTCTAGCATCATTAAGGCACTCAAATATTTGATAAATGGTCTATGTTTAAAGGAGTCGATATCGGCCGTCCATTCAAAACACTCCCAACATGCCCTTGATCTCCTCCCTATTTATTGGCCATGCCACTCTTAAAAAACTATAAATTGACCCCTCATTCTTTATTGAGAAAGGGAAGGAAGGAGGGAGCAAAGGGGGAAGAAAAGGAAGGAGGGATCCATCCAGACTTCAATAAAGACCTCAATCCAGTCTTCAATCCAGACCACAATCTAGTCTTCAATCAAACCTCAATCCAGTCTTCAATCCAGACCTCAATCCAATCTTTAATCAAACCTCAATCCAGTCTTCAATCAAACTCCAATCTAGCCTTCAATCAATCTTCAATCAATTTTCAATCAAGCTTAAATCATATACAATCATAAAAAATTATCCAATTGATTATGATTGAGGTGGATAAATTAAACTCAATCGATCAAACTCAAAACTACATTCAAATCCTGAATTCTAGACCAGAATTCAAGGTTCAAGGCCCATGTCCTATAACCCTTTTTGAGTGATTTTTCAATCACCTCAAAACTCAATCAACCCCTGATTCATGACCTATGAATTGCATATTGATTAGACATGTCCCTAGGGTAATCCATTCAAATTTGAGGCCAATCTGAGACATCTAACCCCTGTGACTCAATTGTAATCCAAAGGCTACAAAATCTTCAAATATTTATAGCCTACGCCACCAGACTTTCCACCTTATGGAATTTGACCTTGGGACCTTCCCTAAAACTCTTGACCATGTTCATAACCCTTGTTATGACATTTTGAATATTAAACTGCACTTTGGTGGATCCATATTGACTCATAGTTGACCAGAGGTCAAAATGACCAAAATGCCCCTAAAGGGGAAAATTGGACTTATCTCCAAACCTTAACATGGCCCAGTCAAATCAAATCTTGAAACCTCCTCTAATGCATCCTAAACATCATTAGGAGTGCATTGGACTCAAATTCCAGTCTTGGTCAAGTATGGTTGACCAAGTCAACTCATATTGATCAAATTGCCCTTTAAGGGTCCAAATGGCCATTTCAAGCCAAATGACCATTCCATGGCTTGTGAACACCCCCCACTAGTCTCAAAACACTCTCCTGAACCTGTTGGATCCAAATCCAACCCGTGGTCTAACTTGGTTGACCAAGTCAACCATGGTTAACTAGATCGATCATGAACCATAGTCCCTTAGGTCCAGTACACTACCCAACTTAGTGCACTAACACCTATGACCACAATCATGTCCATATCATTTCATCAGGAGCTCTATGCATCAATTCAATCAACACTGGCTCCTTAATAAGTGATTGACCCAATGTGGCCATATTGAGCTAGCTCAAGCTAACTCAATTGATCACCAACATTAATCACCTTTTGAAATTCAATATTAAATTAGTGCTGGATTGCTCCAAACTTCCAAAATCAGTCTTCCTAGTAATTTGAGCCTGATTGATTGTCCTGGCCCAATCATCAATTGGTTTGGTCAACAAGGCCCATGCTTGGTCAAATCAAGTCAATATAAGTCCATTCCAATGACTACATTCAAATAAAACTCTATAAATCCTTCTAGATCATTCAATTACATAGCCTTAATACTCTTAACCATTGCCATGGATCAAGGCATAATGGATTTGACTTAGTTAAACCACCATGGGTGGTCAAACCCCACTATACAAAGACCCCTTCATTCATATTTTGAATCCAGCCTTTTAGACCCCTTACAAACCATCCCACCAGCAACTTTCTACCACTTGGACTCCACTCCAACAATCTTGACTAAGTTTATTGGTCAAACCAGTCAACCAAAAGCTTAAAACCCCTCCTAGTGGTCAAACCATTTGGCCCGACATTCCCTTTTGAATTAAACCCATTTTCCCTTACCCAAATGACTCCAGAACCTTCCCAAGACTGATACCAACCTAGCCCAGCTGCTGATTTAGCCTAGCCATGCCCAAATGGTCCACTCCCATGTGGCATGACCTAGGGTCATTTTCACCTGAGCAGAAAGTTCCTTGGCCATTTAATGGCCAGGGACACCTATCATTCATCCAAGCAGCACCCTTGATTGATCCTGACCTTTTACAATAGCTCTAGTGCTTGGAATAGGGCAAGACATGTGAAACCTTGACTCCCATTTAATCTTTAACTCATTCACTCTCCAGCCGCTCCAACATTTCATTTTGCTTCGTTAGAGCTCCCTCCTCATTCTCTCGACGATTTTTTGGTGTTTGGGAGCTGCCGGTGGTGAGCTAGACGAGCAATCAAACTCTTATACATCCAAGTCATAAAGCTCACAGTTAAGGCCATTCCAGCCATCGAATCTTTCTGATGGATTATACGTGAACAGTCTACAAGCTCAATAAGACTTTCCACATTTGAAACCATCCAGTGAATTGAGGTATAACTCAAACCCTAGGTTCTCACTTAGTTTTTAAACTGATGTTTTAATCTTTGCATCAAAGGCCTTAAAAAGATTTCCCCACTCTTACTTAGGTCAAGTGTTTAGAATCGAATTTGATTCTAGGGTTTTCGGTCGTCTCACGAGGAAGACAAAATTTTCATCATCCATTTCTTTTATTTTCTTTGGACGGTCAAGATTTAATTGTCTCCTCTTTCCATTCGACCACCCTAATCACTCAAAATAGAGGATTAAATCTAGGCCATTCATTTCGAATCACACGAGATCAACGGTCAGGATTTAAATTTAACGTTTTTAAGTGAAATGGCGGATTGTATCTTGGCCACTCATTCCAAATTGCGTCGAGTTAACGACTAAGATCTAATGCTGACCTTGTTAAGTGAAACGGCGGATTATATCCTAGCCGCTCATTCCAAACCGCGCTGGATCAATGGAGAAGATCAAATCCGACGTGTTTAAGTGAAAAGCAGGACCAGTATGTATTTTGCCACATCTAAAGCCACCGTCATCCACGTGGGCTAATTCCCTCTCGCTGCTTGGAAAATGCCTGCACAACAAGCACCGGTAGTTGACTGTGTATTAAACTCTTTAAATTAAATCCAGAAATAAAAGGGATTCTATTTATAGCTTATATAGTAGCATTTGATAAATTTACACAAAATTAAAAAAAAAAGCTTTATTGAATGACATGGAATAATTCCCTTGATCTTAGATGGTTTTTTAAACATTTTAAGTACTTCAATGACCTCAAAATTGAATAATCTAGCATTTGTTAGATTTGTCTTGCTAAGATGCTCGATTTGATTACAAACCTACCATATTCAATGATCATTTGGTCTTCAATTAGTGCCCGAAGTTTCTAAATATGCTTTAAGTACTTGATTTGCATTCATCTAAACTCGAATCAAATTAGGCTTTTTTGTTATGTTGTATTCATTTTGTTGAGATATTTAGTTTGACTGTATGTTTATCAAAATTAGAATTAGGATGGATTAGCATTTAATTTTTAAAATTTTTAACTTAAATAATGCCTTGAGAATTGGATCAATTAAGTGAATTTTTTAATGACATTTTAATTATAAATTATATTCATCTTAAAATAAATTTATTGACTTTAAATTTTATCATAACTAATTACTTACCAAAATATCTTGATATAAACTAATTTTGCAATAACTAATTGCTACAATTTTCTTCTTCCTTTTAAAGAATTTATATGATGATAAATAAATTTTTTATAATCAAATATATGAGTATATCACTATAAAAGGTTGTTGTCCTATTTTATTAAGAGAAAAAAGAAGCTAATAATGTCTATAATGACTTCTAAAAACTTAACTTTTTCCACAACAAATTTTGAAAAAACTTTTATTAATAATTGCAGCAGCCCAAAACTCTGGTTGTAGAGCTATTGTATGAAAGAATAATCTTGTTAAAAGTTGCAATTAATATTATAACTATTTCTTTTTTGAAAATCCACAACTTTCTAATAGCATTCACACTCTAGCATTTCTACATATAATAATAATAATAATAATTGCCAAACAATTAAGTTGTAGCACTCTGATAAGGAAAAAATTGTGAAAGGATACCCCAAATCAATAATGTATTAATTAAAAAAATAGAGCAAGATGTTAGTTCTTTGTGGAATTTTAATGTGTCGATCAATCGGATTGTATTGTTGGCTCATATCTCAATTATGTTAGTCGAGCTTGATGAAGAGGTTGCAGGGGGGCAGTACTCCTCTTGCTTAGAGGTGAAGCCCTAGTGTTCTACTTATTTTAGAACCAAGATTCCATCACCATTGAAACTTTGCCGCCTGATTGTAACCCTGTCGAACCTGATCTACCATCTGACTGCCGCCTTCGGACCTCCGCCGCCTGACCCCCATTATCAAACCACTGTCGTTGGCAACTGAGGAAATATATAATGCAAGAGTAGAAGAGTCAACAAGTAAGATACAAAGAAAAAGTGATAGAAGAACATGAGGAAATCAAATAAGAGAAATGAGATAGATAAATCATTTTTATACTTCTTAATCTTTATGCTACATTCGTTTTTATATTTTAATTTAAATGAAATTAGACTCTTTATGTAATTATTCACAATCTAAGGAATAATTGTCTAAATGAAAATATCTCCATCTTCTCCAAATATTTGGAACCATTTATGAGTTCATGCAAAGTCCATAATCTATATTGTGCTTGTTTTAGGGTTATTTAAGTTTTTGATAGTAATGATAAAAAAGTTTTTTAGCTTTATAATCAAACTAGAGATAAATAAAGTACATGAGATTTGATATTAGTGCTTCCTCTAAGAAATACAACTCTTAATATAGTATATCATTTAAAATTCATGATAAATGTGTCATAATCAAAAAGAGCAAATCATAGAGAGCTCCATTGAAACACCCCCCATCACCATTTTTAAAGCTGAAAATAGGGGTATTCAAATTTAAATGTAGGCCACCAATAGCTCATCATCTGATACAATAAGCACTTTCGTCAGAAACCCTCTTCCAAAAGGAAATTCCATATGATCAAATCACAATGAATAACTTTTCAACTCCCAAGCAAGAAATTAACCTCGAAATTCTCCGAATAAATTAAATTTCACAGAAGAAGTACTTAATTCCCACTGCATTTTATCTATAAATTTATGAATTACTTCATCGAATCCTTTCTGCAACTTCTATAGTATCATAGTTATTTTCACTTTCACTTATAAAAGGAAGGTATCACCTTGCAGAAAGCTTCAATCATAACAATCCACTCAAAGAAAATTGGTTAGTATTATAGTTTAATGTCTGCTTCAAAGATGGTTTCTGTCTTGCTTCTTCTCTAATATATCTTACTTCTAATGGCGAGTGGCAGCGGTCTACGATCGGTGGAAGCAGCACGAATTTTTGGAGAGGATTTGCAAGTGATCACGAGGAGATCAAGATTTGCATTTGAGTCGAAGTCGAAAGGACCGAAATTAGGATCAGGCACCTCTGGATGCCACCATGGTCTGGGTGGGGGCAACGACTCATACCCCCCATGATTGTTTTAAATTTATAGAAGGTGACAAGATATATATGGAGATCATGATTCATCTTAAAGGTCATGTTAATAAGTGAAGTTTCATTTTAGATAACTGTGGACCTCCGAAAGGACACAAAACACCACCGCCCCACGGGGGGAGACGGTATGTGCCAATGGGAGGGCAGATTCGATCATACATATGATTAATCATTGAGGATAGCAGCTCTCGCCAGCACACCCTGATGGGTAATAATTTGCATGATCATCATAATGGGTTTCCCCCACCCAATACATCAGCTCGAGTGAGATTTTATCTGAAAGTGGGATTCGGTTTCCCATGGACGTAAGCCCCTGTGGTTAATTACATCTCAGGCCAGGGCCTTAGAAAACTCTTAATTAAGGATTCTACATTATTCTTGCCAAACTGGGATTGCCACATGGGGAGAAGACTAGGAAATCCTACTCAAAGAGAAAGAAAGGCTCAACTAGGCTTAGTCAACATGCATGGCTCAGATCGGCATCCAGAGGGACTAAGGTAGTGAGATGAAACTGGAGAAAATAAATAAATCATGCACTCAAAGCATGCAGGAGAGAAGGATGGAGGTGGCGTCATCCGTGTGACGCAGATAAGTAGGGTTTATAGTCTCTGGATGATAGAAGACTTACTTACTGATGAGACATACTATGAAATAATAGTAACCTTGAATCCTAGATCTAGAGTGGGTCTAGCGTTCTGCGCAACGCTAACACCAGTGTCCTTGCTAATGCAATGCAAAATCTGGACTTACCCCGGCCTGGATTGGGGAGCCAGCTAACCACCTAGTCGATTCAAAATCATGAGTCCAGTCATTTTATGAAAGATGGGTGGATAGGTTACAGTTTTTGTTTGAAATAGGGCTGACGTCTAGAGAGTTTTCTAATTGGCCCCAGACTTATATAGGGTGAATGCTTCTAGAGCTAATGCAATTAAAACTTTAATTTAGTTGATTTCTAATGTAATGCGTGCTAATTAAAGTACCCAAATCAAGTATGCATGAATTTTAAAAAGGCTTACAGAAATTAATTTTTAGAAGTAGACTAGGCTTCCCCAGGTTCGGCACCTCATCCTCATAGGTCGGATTATCCGGACTCTACCCGCAGGCAGGGAAGTGTCTTATAGAAGGAGAGAGGAAATGCATTAATATGTATACGACCCCGGACGATTCCGGCAGTTTCCTAAGTCGTTAAGTTTCTATGTTACTTAAACCTTAAAATTTTAAATATTGATTACGAGTAGAAAATATTTTAGTCCCTAGAGAGCCTAACGAAATTCAGGCTAAAACAAAAGCGGCACACAAATGCTAAGAAACTAAGAAAAGTATGTATCATATACGTAATCAATATCAAATTAAATACAGTAAATAATTAAATAAATTAATTAAATGTCCATAGGCCAACTGCCCTTAATTACAATCTAGGGTCTACAGAAAATTAAAGTGGCCGGGCACCACTGCAAACAACCTGGATTTCTAATCCTAAGAATGACGCAAATGACTTTGAGTAGGATATTAGGTCTTCAGATCTTCAGTCTTTTTGGACTTCTTCCTTGGGTTTCTCCTCCTTGGCCTCCTTGGGTTCGTCGTGGCTTGAATATCCAAATGAAGAGGCAATTCCCCTTAAAAAGGGTATTGCCTTTTCTCTTTGGATATCTAAAAAGCCATCCAAACTTGATCTTCCAAATGGAAGAAGACTCTCCCTCTTGAGAATGCCTTCTTCTTTTGGAACTCAAGTTGGATAAGTGTATCCCAACTCAAAGGACATTTTCACAACTCTCACCAATATTACAAATAATTTACATTAGATGAAAGAATAAAATCTAGACTCTCCTATAAAGTTATCCTAATAAAATCATCTCAAGCAGTTTATATGTCACAAACAGTTTATATGGAAATAAAATTACTCATCACAGCCACACTTGGCCATGCTATTAATTATTTTGAGGGCTAAGCAGACTCTGGAGCATTTGTAGCAATTTATAATTATAATTTATTTAGCCCTCATTTATTTAGGGGGGCTGAGCAATTTCTAAAGCACCTGCATGAAACATCATTAGTATTTGAATCATGATTATTGCCCCCCTTTTATTAGCGCTGCATGAGCATGGCCACCTACAAAAATATCGTTAGTATTAAAATCGATCATAACATATGGGTAATCTATCATGCAATCACATCAATTCTCAGAGTACAATAAAAGTAAGCAAACACACCAATGTCATCTCAATCACAACATGTAGTGAAATCTCAAAAAAACTCAGCACACAGCAGAAAAGTAAACATTGACCTAGCCTAGGTCTAGAAGTGGTGCCCTAGCAAACCATCTAAGTGTGTGTAGAAGGCTGTGTAGCTGAGATAGGTCCTAAACTGGGTAATTAGTTGAAGTTATCTAGTGTCCAAGTCTGTTAAAGGTCTTCGAGAGAGATTTAGATTTAAATTTAAATATTAATGCATTGCATGTTGAATTAGATATGTTTTAATGGTTAGATGATTACTACCTTCATTTCACATCGAGGCCGTGAAGTTTATTTCACCTTTCTTGGGGCTAAGTCAATAGCCTCGTAGGCCTGGGTTACCCAGTAGCAACCATGGGTTAGTTAAGTTGATTTAGTTGGTTGAAAATTAAAATAAAAAGGGAGATATTTATTTATTTATTATTATATTAGTACGTTGGCTTTGAGTTAAGGGCAATATTTTCTGAAATTTAAGTTAAGCCAGTGGTTTTCAGAAGGTCCGGGTTACCCTATCCGCTAGATCAAAGGGGTCCAAAATTGACTTTTTGATTAAGAGAGGTTTGTGAACAGTTAATATTTTTATAAAATAATAGACCTTAACCCGATCAATTAGACTATAAGCGTGCCCAATTTGGATTCTTCTATCCAAAGTTATGAATTTCTGAAGTTTTAGTCTCGTTTTGAACTAAGTTTGACCGTATTGTTGACTTTTTGATTTAAGTTAATTTCTAGAGTTTTAATATTTTTAATAAATACTAGACCCTAATGTGAGTTGAATGCCTTTAAGTTTGTCCAATTTGGAGTTTTTTATAATTAGTTATGAATTTTCAAAGTTCTGGTTATTTAATGAATTATCGAAATTATTTAATTCAAGGGATTTTGATCCAAATCAGTTCCAAACTACTTGGAATCACCCCCAAAGGTCTGAAATGACCCAAAGAAGTGTTCCCAAGTATTTGGGAAAAATTTGGAATTTTTAATAATTTTAAATTATTTAATTTAATTAAAAGGTAATTTTTTAATCAAAATTAAATTAAAATTTAGATTGAGGTCCAATTAAGGGGCTTTTAATTTTCATGGGTTAAGGACTGAATTCTAGAGATTTTGATATATTATGAGTTTTTTGTCTGATTTAAAATGAATTTATTAGAATTTTCTGAAGTTTTGGGGTCCTAATTAAAGGGTGAATTAGGGTTGATCAGTTAAGGGGTTTAATGAGTCCTACAAATTCTTAAAAAATTTTAAGGGGTTTAGAATGTCAATAGGTTCATAGGATTCAAGTTTCAAGTCAATCAAAGGTGTACCCTAGCTCCTGGAATTTCTCTAAGTTTGCTAGACGGGTCCTTAATTATTGTCCTTAAGGTGTCGCTACGTTAAATAGGTTTAAATCAAGTGTTTAAGAATAACCCTTGCGATAACATAAAGGGGAATGCAGCAAACATAAACACACCAAACATGTTCTTAGATCTAGGAGAGCCTAAGCTAAGTGCTTGTGTGCATCCTATACATGCAAGGACTATGAAACACTAAATAAAATAGGCCTAATAAAATGATTAGTGAATGATTGGAACACAATCATCCACTAATCCTTCCCATATGAATGCTGTTCATATATAAATTCTATGTTTAAAATTTCAAAGGGTGGATCCCTCACAATTAGAGAATTTAAATAATATCTAATTTTAAAATAATTTTAAAATACATGAGTATTATAATATATAATAATATAAGTTTAAAAATAAGGTAATTTAAAAAATATTTCAATGTATAGGTGTGGGAGATCCACCAGCCACCAAGAGGGTTTTAAAATAATTTGTATCTAAAAAAAATAAAATTTTTAGTTTTAAAGTAATCAAATAATATTTAATTAAGCAATTAGGTAATACAAAAAGTAATTTAGAAAAGGTAGAATTGAATCTAGAAAATAATTTTAAATTAAAGTTCATATTTTTCTGAAAAATTCAAAGTATTATGCGTCAAAATCTAATTTAAAAAGAATTAGTTATGAATTTTAAAAGTTTAAATGCATTTAAAAGTAATTTTAAAATAATTTAATTAATTAATATTTAAAAATAATTATTAAATTAAATTAAAAAAACCATAGAAAGAGTTTTCTGATTTTTTAAAATGAATAAATAATAAATAATATAACAATATAATAATAATAATAATAATAGTAATAAAAGATAATAACAATAATAATAAATAAAATAATAATAATAATAATAATAATAATAATAATAATAATAATAATAATAATATTACCATTAACATAATAATGTTATCATCAAAATATCAATATTATAATAATATGAATATTACCACAATAATAATATTATTAAAATAATAATAATAATAATAATAATATTAATATTATCATAAAGATAAAATACCAATATTATAATAATATGAATATTAACATAATAATAGTATTATTATAATAATGTTAATAATAAAATATCAATATTATAATAATATGAAAATTATTAACATAATAATAATATTATGAAAATGATAATAATATTATTAATAATATTATTAATATTATCATAATAATGTTAATAATAAAATATCAATATTATAATAATATGAATATTAACATAATAATAATATTATTAAAATAGTAATATTATTATTAATATTAATATTAATATTATCATAATAATATTAATAATAAAATATCAATATAATAATAATATGAATATTAACATAATAATAATATTATTATTAATAATATTAATATTATTATAATAATGTGAATAATAAAATATCAATATTATAAAAATATGAATATTATCATAATAATAATATTATTAAAATAATAATTTATTAATAATAATAATATTAATATTATCATAATAATGTTAATAATAAAACATCAATATTATAATAATATGAATATTAACATAATAATAATATAATATTATCATAATAATTTTAATAATAAAATATCAATATTATAATAATATAAATATTAACATAATAATAATATTATTAAAATAATAATATTAATAATAATAAATTTTAATAATAATAATAATAATATTATTATTATTATTATAATCTTATTAATTAAATAATATATATATATATATATATATATATATATATATATTAGGATTATTTTAAATTAATTATTTCTATAAAACTAATTAAAAAAAACCCTTAAAAATAATTATTATAATTAATATTAAATCCAAAAAGGAAAAGGCGGCGATGGCACGGGATAGGTGTCTGGTTGGGATAGGACCCGCGGACTGCGGGCCAATCATTGCTTGGCGGCGTAATGATTACGCCGCCGGCAATGATTGCCACAATCATGCGGCAATCAAAACCGCAGATCGCGATTCACTTGGCCACGTCGGATTTCGATCCGGGTCGTTGGATCTCTGCGGTTTCAAAACGAGCGGCTGAGATCCTACCGAATGAAAGGAATGACATACGATCAGATCCGCTGTTTAACAGAACCGTGGAGCGGTGAGATCAAAGCTGTTGATCGACGGCTAAGAAAGTGTGCAGTTCATGCACAGTCTATTTGAAACCCTAGAATGGTTTTTTGCTCCGTTCTCGCAAACGGCTCAATGGATTATCATGAAATTTTAAACATAACTAGCAGTGATGAAGAGCATTCATGTGGTATAGTTTTCGTGGTCTAAAATGCGATGTATAAAATGCTATTTAAATCTAAGTGATCTAAACTAGGGTTAGGGATTTCACCGTGTTTAATGGACGGATTAGACCATTTAAAGGCTCTCTGAACTTGTAGTTTGTCCACAAATAATTCTCCTGTTGAACTCGAGCCTTGATACGCCTTGGATCGACGGGAAATAGGCTCGAAAGGGATTTGATCTCGGTTGGCCGGAGATCTCGCCGCCGTCGGCCTTTGACCGGTGGATTTGGGTGGGAAAAGATGGGGAGATGCTCAAGAAACTCACACAAGCCAAAGTCTCGGGCTTGGAGAGCTCTTGGGGAAAATAGGAGTAAGTCCCTCAATATAAACCCTAATAAGCCTATATATACTCTCTAACCTATAAGGGACGGTTAGGATTAGATCTAGGGCTTTATTAGGAGGTAAAACCATAAGTTTTGGCCATGGTTTTAATCAAGGAGGCAATTGGGAGCATTTAAATCCATTAAATAGGTCTTTAATGAGTTTAAATGGATTGATTTGACCCCTTTAGACTTGGGTTGACCAAGTCAAGGCTTGACTTGGTCAACCTAGTCAATTGGGTCAGTGGAGGCTTAGGTGGAGCCAGGGAAGGAGTTTGAATAAGTTAGGGTCGGATTTAGACCCATTAAGGCCTATTGGGTCAATCTGGGTTGACCTAGGACCTAGGTTTGGGGAGAAAAAAATAGGGTCAACAAATGAACCCCCAACAGGAGTGGCAAACAGACTAATTAACCGCTCGTGTTGGCGTTGACCGAATGTGACAAAAGAAGTAGAGTAAAGACCCAAGAAGGGAGCATCAAAAGAGGTAAAAGAGAGAAAAGGGGGATCTTCTCCTGGCCTTGTCCTGTAGTAAGGGCAGAGCCGGGGAGAAAGTAAAAAGCAAAGTAGTGACAGGTCACCATGAAGTGACAGAGTAAGGGAGATCTCCTCCTTGCCTTCCCCTGTGGTGAGGGCAAAGCTAAGAAGAGAACAAAGAGTAAAGTAGTAAGGTAAACCAACAACCTGCCTAACCGTATAAAAATATCATGATAGAAGGTGAAAGGTGGTGAGACATGCCTTCCAGGGGATCTGTAAGGTGCTATCAACCGAGTAAAGTCTGATGTCCGCTTGATCAGAGCAAGACAGTCAGAGAAGAAGGGGGTGGTGAGGAATGTCCTCCCAGGGACTCTGTCGGGGCTCTCTCAACTAAGTAAGTAAAATCAACTACCATACTGATCATTTCAAAACAACCGGATAGAAGGTGAAAGGATCCCGTCTCCTTTTATTCCTTTCAGAACAGCGGATAGGGGTGACCCAATACTCTGCCTAACCTCAGCAAAGTAAATAAGCCACGAAATTTGATGCCTGCGTAGTCTTTTATAGGACAATCAGGAAAAAAGTGTGGTGAGGAATGCCTCCCAGAGACTCTATCGGCCTCTCTCAACCAAGAAAGTAAAACCAACTACCAGTTTGATCACAGTGGATCAGCGGGGTAGAAGGTGAAAGGATCCCGTCTCCTCCTGATCCTTTCAGAACAGTGGATAGGGGTGACCCAATACTATGCCTGACCTCAGTAAAATAAATAAGTCACGAAATCTGATGCCAGCGTAGTCTTTTACAGGACAATCAGGAAGAAAAGGGGGTGGTGAGGAATGCCCTCCCAGGGACTCTGTCGGGGCTCTCTCAACCAAGTAAAATTAACTATCAGTCTGACTATAGTGGATTAGTGGGGTAGAAGGTGAAAGGATCCCGTCTCCTCCTGCTCCTTTCAGAACAGTAGATAGGGGTGACCCAATACTCTGCCTAACCTCAGTAAAGTAAGTAAGCCATAAAATTTGATGCATACTTAGTCTTTTACAGGACAATCAGGGTAAAAAGAGTGGTGAGGAATGCCCTCTCAGGGACTCTGTCGGGGCTCTCTCGACCGGATAAATTTTGATGTCTGGTTGATCAAAGCAAGACGATCGGGGTAAAAGAGTGGTGAAATATACCTTCTAGGGGCTCTGTTAGGCACTCTCAACCAAGTAAAGTCTGATGCCCACCCGACGCATATGCCTGCAGTAGAGCAATCATGGGAAAGTGGTGGTGAGATATGCCTCACAGGGGCTTTGTGGGGCATTCTCAACCAAGTAAGATCTGATATCTGCTGGAAATAGCAAGACTATCAGGGTAAAGTCTGATGTCTGCCAGAACGGCGAAACAATAAGGGTAAAAGGGTGGTGAGAAATGCCTCCGCCAGGGACCCTGTCGGGCACTCTCAACCAAGTAAAGTATGATACCTACCCGGCGCATATGCTTGCAGTAGAGCAATCAGGGGAAAGTCATCTCAACCATACCCTGACACACATATGTGTAGGGATGTGAGGAAAAGGAGAAAGATAGATTGAAGAATTCCAAGGGGAAGGGTCGTCTAAGAAGTCCCAAGCTAGCATTTTGGTTATCGTATGGTAGAGGACAAATCGTCGTGGCCATGAGTATCTAAATACTGGCGGAACTTCCCAGGCAATATCAAGATCATGCAAAAACTGGAAGCATCGGAGTGATGCCTCGAGGGACAACAGGGAAAGGTACACCCTCAGCAGAGTGCGAGAGGGGTAATCTCCTTCCCAGTGAGTAACAACTGAAGTAGCGAGGGGGACACACTCGCTACAGAGAACAGAACTATATCAAAGAGATATAATCATAAAGAACTACAGTGGTACACCCACATCAATTGGTGGGACCCTGTAGGAGGAGGAAGTAATATGAACACATCCAAAAGACTACTCTGCAGCCAAGAGTCGGGTCACATTGGGAAAGTATGTCACTATAAGACAATAAATGTGATATCCTGCTAGAAAATCAGAGCTCACTAAGGGGTGATGCTAACATTAGAGATTTGATGTACTACAACACGATCAAAAAAAATAATGTGGAGCAGCGAGGAGATACACTCGCCACTGAGGATGGTAACATCAAACAGGATCAATAATCATGAAAGCTCATAGTGGTAGCACCCGTACAAGCAGGTGGGACCCTATGGGAGGTGAAAATAATACCAACGTATCCGTAAAAGTATTCTAACAGCTAAGAGTAGAGTACGAATGAGAGAGTGGGTCTGTAAAGGAAGGAAAGAGCTGATCTCTTGCTAGGAGATCAGAGCTCTCAAGGTAGTGATGCGAACACCTGAGACCAGGTGTACTACAACACAACTAGAAGAATAATTCAAGGCAGTGAGGGGACACACTCGCCACCGAGGATAATGACCTATGAATAAGATCAATAAATATCAATCATCACAGTGGTAACTCCCACCCTGACTAGTGGGACCCTATGAGAGGTGGGAGCAATAGTACTATATCCGAAGAACTACTCTGGTAGCCGAGAGCAGGGTAGGGATGAAGAAGTAGGTTGCTAAAGGAAACTAGAGAGCTGATCTTCTGGCTAGAGGATCAAAGCTCTCAGAGGTGTGATGTTAACAGTTAGAACAAGGTGTGTCACATCACTAATAAAGGCTATCATGACCGTAAAGGATCATAATAACATGAGTGTGAACTCATCCTTGAAGTGGTTACTTAAACCCTTCGAAGGAGAGGAGTGTGGGTCTCCAAAAGGATTCTACTTGTGGGGAACAGAATGTGAAGGGTACGGCCACACTATCCCGTAGGACAAAATGATCGTAGACCTTCGCATTCTACACAAATAGACCAATGGGAGGGCAGATAGGATTATACATATGATTAGCCATGGAGGATAGAGGCTTTCGCCCACATACTTCGATGGATAACAATATGCATAACCCAAAAGTCACGAGATTTCCCCCACTCGATACATTAGCTCGGATGGGGTTTATTTGATGTGGGGATCGGTCTCCCACGGGCGCAAGCCCCCGTGGTTAATTACGTCTTAGACCTTGGCCTAAGAAAACTCTCGATTAGGGATGATATATTATTCTCTCAAATGGATTTGGCACGTAGGAAAATTTCTAGGATCTTCCTAATCAAGGGGAGAAGATAGGCTCAACTCGGTTACTTCAACATACACGGATCACATAAGCACTCGGCCGGTCAAACTGGAGGAAGCTAAAAAAAGAAATCACTTCATACCACATGCGTGAGGGAAAGATAGAAGCGGCGTCATCCATGTGACGCGGATAGGTAGGGTTTATAGCCCCAGAAGGAGGAGGAGCTTACCCACCGATGAGGCATACTACGAGACACCCAGTGTAGTAGCCTTGAATCCTAAATCTAAGGTGGGCTTAGTGTTCCATACAACACTAAGGCCCGTGTCCTAACTAATGCATCCTGGACTTATATCCTGCCTGAAAAGGAAAGCCGGCTAAACCACCTAATCGTATAAAATTCATGCTATCCGGTCTTTATGAAAGATGGGTGGATGGCTGAGTTTTTGGAATTTGAGGTCGACATCTAGAGAGATTTCCTAAGTGACCCCGAACTTATGTATGGTATTATGCTCCTAAGACGAATGCAATTAAATTTTAATTTTAATTAGTTACTAATGCAATGCGTGCTGATTAAATACCCAAATCAGAGATGCATGAAATTTTAAAAAGGCTAATAAAAATAAATTTTTAGAAAGACTAGGCTTCCCCAGGTTCAGAACCTCATCCTCATAGGTCGGATTATCTGAACTCTACCCTCGGGCGGGGAAGTGTCTAAACAAGGAAAGAAGATGCATTGATATGCATGCGACCCCGGACGATTCCGGCTATTCTCTAAATCGTTATCTTTCTATGTTATTTAATTCCTAAAATTTTAGTTTTAATTACGAGTAGAAGAATTTTGTCCTTAAAGAGCCTAGCGAACCAGGCACATGCACATGCAAGAAAGAAAAACCTATGAAAACCATGCCATTTCTACTGCGCAAACAAGTAAGTAAATCATCACATCAGAAACCACAAAAGAGAGTGTCCAAAGTCCATGGCAAGCGCCATACAATATACATCCCAGAGTACAGAAAAGTAGTGATGGCCAGGCTCCACCGACAACAACCTGGATTCTAATCCTATAGAACGACGCAAGTTTTAAAATGAGGCATTTTTAGTCTTCATCTTCATCTTCTGGTCCTTCTGTGGATCGCCTTCTCTTAGTCTCCTCGTAGTACACCGCCAGTAGGATATCCAAATGAAAAGAAATTCCCTGTGAGGGGACTTTCTTTTCCCTTTGGATCCCTAGTCTTTCATAAAATGCCCCATTTTACAAACTTTCACAACTCGATACAATGAATACATTACATCAGAATTATAAAAGAAAAATCTAGACTCTCCTGCAGGGTTATCCTAAACAATCAAAATTAATCATCCCACGCAGTTATATATGAAAATAAAAAGAAAATACGCAAACCAGCCACACTTGGCCATGCTCTTATTTATTTGGGGGCTAAGTAGCTAAAGCACCTGTAGCAGTTACTTATGATTTATTTATTTTTAACCCCCTTTTAGCGCTGTGTGAGCATGGCCACCTGCAGAAAATATCGTCAGTATCAAAATCGTCCCTAACCTATGGGTAATCTATCGCCCATCACATCACAGAGACAATGCAGTAAATAAAGTGACCATCACAGAAATCAATACAGAAATCTAACACAGGAACTAGAACAACCAGCACACGTGTCACATGCAAATTGCCACATCACAGGAACAAAAGTAAAGAAAACACCGGCCTAACCTAAAACTAGGAGTCGTGTCCTACTAAACAAATCTAGGTGTGTGTAGGCTGTGTGGTTTTAGGTGTGTCCTATGTAGGATAATTTAGTTAAAGTTATTTGTAATTTAATTTGTTGAAGGTAAAGGGGAACTTTAGTTTAAGTGTAAGTATTAGCAAGTTAAGATTGGTTTTAAGGATTTTACTTTAGTATTTGGTTGATTACTACCTTTGTTGCTCACCGAGGCCGTGAGGTTTATTCCACCCTCCTTGGGGCTAACTTAATAGCCTCGTAGGCCTGGGTTACCCAGTAGTAACCAATGTTGTTGAGTTAATTTAGTTTGTTAGAAATTAAAAGAGAAAGTAGATTAAGTGATTTATCATTAATTAAGGGGTTTGTTGGTTGATTTTAAGAAATTAGATTAATGATATAGTTAAAACTTAGGTGAGTTATTAAGGTTCTAAAGTTCAAGTTATACTTAAGTTTTAATAAATCTCCTATGGATTTGTTGATTAAGCTATGGTTCATTATTGTTCAAGATTAGAGGTGTTTTAGGCCAAGTGTGAGATTAACTACAAGAGGGTTTGATTAAGGTTTGAGTTTTAGGAAAGTTTTAGTTTTAGATTTGTTCTCCAATTTTATAATTTTTAGGTTCAAATTGATTTTAGTGGATTTTATTTAGTTAGTATTTGATTAGGGGAATGATTAACAAATTAGCTTCCGTTCACCTTTATGTTCAAGTTCTCCTTCTTAATGATTGTATGTGTTGATTATGATTTGATTAGGAGTTGGATATCTTTATGCATTTGGTTTGATCTCTTACCAATTTATTAGAGGTTTGATTATGGGTTGGTTGTTATTAGTGATTAATTAACCTTAGATATCACTACACTAATCCTATGGTAGGATGCCACTATATTTTTCCATGTTTTATGATTTCTATCCTAAAAGGAGCATGCATCCTAAGTCTATGTTGTCTAAGACTCATCCTTAGGTTTTTTTTATCCTTAAGTTTCGCTAGTGTTGTGGGAGATGAAATGAAATTTACTTCTAACCCCTTGGACATTCGCATGTGTATAAAATGGGTTTATGGATCTAAAAGAAACAAAAAGATTCTAATAATATTGAAGTTACTACAAGGCCCTAAGGGTGGGAGGCGCGCACACTGATGGCTCCTAAAGGCTATCTAAGTTTTAAGGAACTTACAGCACCGGGGGCTATGACCCGGTGGTACCGCCCGTAGCACCCCCACCGGAATGAATGGGGGTGACTGATCTATTTATGTAGGCTCCTTCGTCACAGCAACTCTGAAGAATCCCTTCTCCTTTGTTTTCCCAGATGTACCTCGCAAAACACAAACAAGCAAAAGAATGGTGTATTAGAGCACAGTAATATTAATTATCTAAATGACAAAGCATTATTAAAATATTAACGTACCTTGTCCTTATCGGGCTTGTATACCGGTCGAGCCACTTTGCACCTTTGAGCTTTTACATTTTACAAACATTTGACTTTAAAACACAAGTAGGCAAGCAACAGAAGAACGAAGAAGCGAACAAAAAGACGACAATGCCGAAAAGAAAAGAATGAAAAGCTGATGTGATAAAATAAATGTTAGCATCCTACTGTTGGGCATACTTACTCACGACCAAGCATGCCCTTAAAACACCTTTCCTCTTATTCAACATGACATGAGTAAAAGAAGGGGTTTAGATGCTATTTGTTGTTCCCCATGATTCAAATTAGCGTTTAGAGCATTCGACACAATTATCCAAGTCATTTTCATAAAAAATCAAAATGACGAAAAGAAGAAACAAGCTTCCATACTATAACCCAAATGAACTCCTTTACTTCAAATCCAAACATGCTTCTATTTCACACATATCTAAAAACTCATTCTTAAGACCAAAAATGCAAAGAGAGAACAAAAATCCATTCGTGAAAGTTCACTTTGTTCCGAAGGGACTTAGAGAGCTTCCCAAAACCTTCCAAATGCAAAACCATTCACAAAATTCTTAATCCTCAAAATGACTCATAAGACCCTCAAGCAAAACGGCACATAAAATCCACTACGACTCTTTCTAATGCAAAAAAAAAGAACCTTTTTGATCGTGGGGTATTTCCATGAAAATTCTCTAATAAGAGAATTTCATGAAGCTTTCATTATAAAATATTCACAAAAGAAAATACTGTAGGACTTCTCAACTCAAAACAATTCACAAAGTTTTTCATAAAGCTCTCAACCATAAAGCAACTCATGAGATTCTCCAACGCTCACTCTCCAAAATTCATAAGAAAGCATTTTATACAACGTATAGAAGAGACAATGCAATTTTCTTTCCCAACTATTGCATACGGTCACACACATCACTTTATATTCACTTCGTCATGACGAACCACAAATGCATATATCAAACTTTGCAAAAGATCCCCAACTCACTTTCCAAACAACTTATAGTTGATGAAGCAAATAAAAGATATACTTGAAAGTCATAGATGAAATTACTAAGCATGTACCAAATCACGCTTCATGTCTCTACTAAAGCCACCATAAAGGGGATTGCATACATGAGGATGGAAGCCAAGATCATGCTTTTCTAAATCAAACAATAAGGCAATAATTTATTTGACCTTGAAACCCATCCAAAATGCAATTATAAGACAGAAGATTGGTGCAAATGCTCTTCTCTACACTTCAAGAAAAATGGTTCTAACTATTCGACGCAATATTAAATAAACTCTATGCCAAGTTCATATTTATAACGAAAATTATATGAGAGCTTTCCAATGCAATTGCTAATGCCGCTTTTCATACAAAACTCAATCAAGTAGAGGAGAAAATATAGAGATATCTCACCATCCATGAACTTTTAAAGTTAACATGCTTTCGACAATATGCATTATTCGGAATCTACAAGACACATGAATGCTCATTGTTGAGAAAGAAGACACATGAATGCTTGCGATTCGACCTCAAAAGAAAATATGAAGAGGCCCCATACAACAATATTGCCATACAAATTTAAGGGAGGACAAAATACCAACTCCATAACATAGAATAGTACAAACGACTTCCCTCCAAAGCATGTTATCATCAATTGCTTGAAGAAGTATGGAAAGGGTGTCTTTGAATATTGCCAAAATGAAATTGCAAAACACTTTCCATGTCGAATAAACAAGTTTGCATTTTTTTGTTGATAGGCTTCTAGATAACGCATTGAAGGAGCTTCCATATGAACGAGCTCACTACAAAAGTCCTCAATGCAAGCTAACTCTTATGGTTTCCCTTTGAGGCACTTCATCGAACACTTGATATGCAATGTGTACAAAGTCACATAAAACAAGATAACATGAATAACATGATTTAAACACTTATTCGATTGAGTTCAACTAGTCAATCTACACAAGATTACACATGATTTATGCAATAACCATCTCAACGATGTGCATACACATCAAAGACAAAGCCCACAGAAATCACATCTCTAAGATTTTTATCAAAGACAAAGCCAACAGGAATCACCTTTCTAAGATTTTCATAAGGAATTCAAATATTGCTCTTTCTTTTGGTACCAATATGAAGACGTGGAATGAGAAGAGAGATAGAAGAAAAACAATAAAGGGAAGAAGAAGGGAGAGAAGAAAGAGTAGAACAAGGAGAAGCAATAGATGATGAAGGAGGAGGGGTAGAAGAAGTTACCTGCAGCAAGGGGAGAGGATTCCGGTCGCTAGGCACGGACAAGAACCCGGACTCAACGTCGGATTCGGCTACAGCGATAGGAAGGTCGCTACCTGGATGTGCGAAACCGAGAGGGAGAGAGGGGGAGTTGGCGTCGGGTGCCTCTGGCGTCCGTGAGCAGAGAGAGATCGGGGAAGCCGGGGAGGTCCCGTCGCCTGCCTTTTGCGAACAGGGAGAAGGACCGAGAGCGGGAGGAATCCAAGGGGAAGAGAGATCGGAGAGGGGGATCTTGCGAATGCCTGGAGCGGGGCCTCAGGTCTTGTCCCTCGCACACCAGAGAGGGGCGGGGGTTTTCTGCGAAAATGATCAGAGTGAGGGAGAGAGCTGGAGTGCGAATGAGAGTCGCCAGAGCCTCGGAGTCCATCCCGCTGCTTCGCCTTCTCGATCGCATCCCCATACACCGAATAAGGCCTCCTCTAGCTGCTTCAATGCCTGCGCTCCTTCTAAAATTGGTTGATCACGCGACTGTCAATACTGAACGAGGCAGAATCAAATTTCAACGTAATTAGAGCCGTTGGATCTGATTACCTGATATGAGATTAAATTCAAAAATTCATTAAAAGTAGATTGGAATTAAATTAGAATTAATTTGAGCTAATTCTGAGTCAAATTTTTAGTTTAAAATCGAACTCAATTTGACTCGAATCAGGCTGACTCGGGTTCGATGCGGCTCGACTACGTTAATTTAATAAAACTAAACCCAAAATCAATACTAATTGAAATCAAATTGGGTCCAACATGGTCAATATATGTCGATCAAAAAATCAATCGAGAACAGTCGAGTCGAATTCGACTTGATCCGTACCGATTCGACTCGAACTCAACTCGTCGTGACTCGATTGAGTTGATCAAACATAGGCGAGGGTGAACCATGACAAAATCGAGGTCAACAAACGGACCCCCAACAGGTGCGGCAAACGATAAGTGAACCGTACGTGTTGGCGTTGACCTCCATAGCTCTAGGGAGATGCAACCCAACAATGCACGACCAAAACCCAATGGGAAGAGACTCTCTAAGAGGATGCAAATCCTACCCTCAACTAAGGAAGCTTAAGAAGCCTCCAATCACATAATAATCATGCAGTAATGCCCCACCATGCTATGTTCACACATTTGTACAATGATCATTCAAGTATGCATCAATCACACACACGCGATAATCATTCAAGTATACAATGAAAATCAAATCATATAGCAATCACACAATCATATAATCATGCAGTAAATACATAATAATAATCTAATCACATCAAATCACATGCTAATAAGTAAATGATCACGTCACGATCATACAACAAACATATGCTCACACAACAATTATCTAATTACATGGTGATTATCAAATCACACAATAAGTAAATAATCGTGCAATATTCATATAGCAATTGCACAACCATACAATGCTTCATACGATCATGCAGCAACCGTTCGATGTTATGCTCATTCAATCATGCAAAACGTGGTGGGGCAAGAAAGAGGCCTAACGAGTTGAAACAACGAATGAAGGAGACTCATATATCACTAAACCAGCTCGGAATAGAGAAGATCGAGGAAAAAGGACTCAATTATCTGCTAAACAAAGTCAAAACAACCGAATAGGAGATGGAGAAAGAGGTCTCGTGCTCACGTAAGCAACTCAAAGCAATAACATAGCACACTAAAAGAGACTCGGTGATCACCCACAACATAAGTCTGAAAGTGGGGGGAAAAGATGTTCAATGATCACCCGACTATAAGCCTGGCGGCGATACAAAAGGGGTAAAGAAAGCACCTCCACCCGGCCAAAGGCCACAAAATAGTGAAGTCCCCACCCGGCCATAGGTCTGTCGGTAGGATAAAGCGAAAACTCAGTAATCACCCGACCATAGGTCTGTCGGTGATATAAAGGGTAGAAGGAAAAGCACCTTCGCTCGGCCAAAGGCCACAAAATAGCGAAGTCCCTACCCGACCATAGGTCTGTCGGTAGGATAAAGCGAAAGACTCAACAATCACCCGACCATAGGTCTGACGGTGAAGAGGAAGAGAAACACCCTCACTCGGCCATAGGCCACGAAATAGTGAGGTCCCTACCCGGCCATAGGTCTGTCGGTAGGATAGAGTGGAAACTCAATAATCACCCGACCATAGGTCTGTCGATGATACAAAGAGTAGAGGGAAAAGCACCTTCACCCGGCCAAAGGCCACGAAACAGCGAAGTTCCTACCCGGCCATAGGTCTGTCGATAGGATAAAGCGAAAGACTCAACAACCCCCTAACAGAAAAAAGAAAACAGGGGGAATGAAGAGGTGGTGAAGTATGCCTCCCAGGGACTCTGTCGGGCAACCAACCAGAAAGCCCGATGTCCACCCGGCCATAGGTCTGTCGGTGAGACAAAACGGGGAGCTCAACATCTATCCGGCCATAGGTCTGACGATAGGATGAAGAGGAAAGGCTCAACCTTTGCTCGGCCATAGGCCCGACAGCAAAGTCTCTACCCGACCATAGGTCTGTCGGTAGAACAAAGGGAAACTCGACAATCACCCGGCCATAGGTCTGTCGGTGAAGCGAAGGAAAGAAAGCATCTCTACTCGGCCAGAGGCCCCGAAACAGTAGAGTTCCTACCCGACCATAGGTCCGTCGGTAGGATAAAGCGAAAACTGAACAATCACCCGACCATAGGTCTGTCGGTGAAGAGGAGAGGAAACACCTCTGCTCGGCCATAGGCCCCGAAACAGCAGAGTCCCTACCCGGCCATAGGTCTGTCGGTAGGATAAAGTAGAAAGCAGGACAATCACCCGACCATAGGTCTGTCGGTGATACGAAAGAAAGAAAGCACCTCTGCTCGGCCATAGGCCCCGAAACAGCAGAGTTCCTACCCGACCATAGGTCTGTCAGTAGGATAAAGCGGAAAGCCAATGATCACCTAAGCATACATCTGAGGTGATCAGAAGAGGAAGGCAAAAGTAGAGAAATGAACCTACTGCTCACAGGAATATATGAAGAATGTACCATATGGGTCTGTCCGTAGACGAGCGCCATCGCAAAGATAATATGCACATGTTTGTGCAAATTCGAAGAGGGGTCGTTACGTCTTTCAATAAAAGAAAGAACATGACAACTCAACATATAAGGATCAGGGGAAATAAACCTAGCCAGAGAGAGTAGATGAAAGAAATCTCAAGTGGCAAACTATCTAGGAGATCCCAAGCTTACATTTAATTACCACATGGTAGAGGACAAATCGTCGTAGCCACGAGTATCCAAACATAAGTGGGGTTCCTTAGGCAAAATCGAACCCTTAAATAATAAGAAGTATCTCACTGATGTGTATTTCTCTTAAAAAAGAAGAAATATACAGGCAGTAGAGCAGAAAAGTGGTCTTATACTAAGGGGAGGACAACTGAAGTGGCGAGGGGACACACTCACCATCAAGAACAATAACTCTATCAAGGATCAACACTTACTAAAGAATCACAGTAGTAGCACCTATACTAACTGATAGAACCCCGTGAGGGGTGCAAGCAACACCTACACATCCTAAGAATCGCTCCTGCAGTTAAGAGCAAGATTTTTAGGAGAAAATGTGCTGCTAAAAGAAGGGGTTGACTTTCTGCTAGAAAATCAAAATCCATTAAACAATGATGCTAACACATTGAGCAGGATGTACCACACCATTTGTAGGGAAAATAACATTCCCATAAGAAGGGAGACCATCCTATATGATGAATGTGGAATCATTTCCTAAGCAATCATAAAGGTGCATTAAAGGAGGGAAACGAAAGGAGAAAGAGCTGGAGGGACTTGGGCTCTTGGAGCGTAGAACCGGGTTCCTCCTGTGACAAGGGCAACCGATTCTACTCAACTAAGAGCTCCCCTCTCTTTTAACATCATATTTTACATATTTTCATACTATGTTCACAATTAAAGATTAAATATACTTCATACTGTCGAAAATAACACACGGCAGAGGGAATGTTTACCATATCCATGAGTTACCCCTGGTATGAAATATCCTCTAATAACTGGAACACAAAGAGAGGGAGATGTGGTTGGCTTTGATAACCCAGGCCATATTCGCCACATGAATATAACTGGGGAGAGAGAAATTATACACAGGGTCTTAAAGGAGTAGCGTATTAGCTTTGATAACCCAGTCCACATTCAACTCATGTGAATGATCTGGGGAGCATAGCTATCACAGTAAGATTTGTAGGAGAAGAGAATTTACGTCGTGATGGTGGGTCAACATCATTATATCTGACAAACACACGCTATACATGGACCCAGTACCGTATCTCATGAGAGATCTGGATTATTAGTTTTGATAATCCAGACCACACTTGCGAATAACAAGTGAAACTGGGAAAAAGTAACCCTTGAAAGGGCCAAAAGGAGGTCTCACACCACAGCATCGAGGGCATTGGTGGGCATGAACGCAAGCACAAACATCCCTACAGCGTATTTATGTACAACTTTTAACGATACCCTCGTACTTTGCATGACGAACATCACGTGGTAGAGGACAAATCGTCGTGGCCACGGACTGCCGAAAAGTAGAGGAGATCCTTTCAAGCTATATCTATACAGAGGGATATTTACGGGTGGCGGAGGGGTGCCCCCCTGCGATGTGCACATTCAAGTGTAGTACTTTCTCAAGTACTGACCATTGATGACAGGCATGGGGTGAACGCCATTCGCATCAACTAACAGGTAAGAGCCACCTTCATATACTTGCTCTACAGCGAAGGGCCCTTCCCAAATGGGCTCAAACTTACCACCTCGACGACGATGCGAGATGATAGGCCTACGCAAGACAAGAACTAAATCACCGACCCGGAAAGCACGAGGTCGAACGAGGCGATCATGTGCCTGGGCCATACGGGCTTGATATAACTTAAGGTTCTGATGAGCTTGTAGACGGAGCTCTTCTAAACCGTCAAGTTCTTCCAATCGTAGTCGGGCATTATCCTCGTGAGAGAGATTATGGTTGACTGCTACGCGCAGTGAAGGGAGCTCAACCTCGAGTGGGAGGACAGCTTCAACCCCAAAAGCCAAAGCATATGGGGTGGATTGAGTAGGAGTGCGGTACGTAGTCCTATAGGCCCACAATGCTTCAGGCAATTTGTCGTGCCACTCTCTCTTATTTGCCGCAAGTATTTTTCTTATCAACTGGACCAAAGTTTTATTGAATGCTTCAGCTAAACCATTGGCCCTAGGATAATAAATCGAAGAATAACGCCAGTTGATGTTATGGCGGCGGGCAAATCTAGCAATTTTGGTGCTTCTAAATGACGGGCCGTTATCCGAGATTATACGGCGCGGGACACCAAAACGGTAGACAACATGATCGCGGAAGAAGCGCATCACATCCTCTGATTTAACTTCCTTAAGCGGGATGGCTTCTGCCCACTTAGAGAAGTAATCAGTGGCAGCTAGAATAAATCTATGACCCCTAGAAGAAGGAGGGTCAATAGGACCCACTACATCCGTACCCCAGCTCTCAAAAGGCCAAGAAGACACAGTGGGGTGCAACGGATTAGGGGGTTGGTGAATAACAGTGCTATGGATCTGGCACTGATGGCACCTCTTAGCGTGCTCCATACAATCACGAATCATAGTTGGCCAGTAATAACCGAGGCGTTTAATTCTGACCTTCATCTTAGGTCCGGACTGATGGGCACCACAAAGTCCCTCGTGTATCTCGCCCATGACCTTACGAGCTTCCTCATTGTTGAGGCAACGTAACCACATTTGGTCAAACGAGCGTCGATACAACGTTTCATTAACGTAGGAGAATGATAAAGCTCTCTTTCTAATTTGGGTGGCAAGAGAACGATCATCCGGGAGTCTACCATGCTTCAAATATTCCACGAAAGGGATTCTCCAATCTAACTCTTCCTCAACAGCAAATACTGTAAGGGTCTGATTAGGAGAAGGGGATAAGTCTGCCGGGCATAAGGCCTGACGATACTGGACAGTGATAGACACCGGCTTTCCAGTTGGGTCAGCCAACTCCTTAGCAAGTTTAGCTAGTGCGTCCGCTCTACCATTCTCAGATCGAGGGACTCTAACTAAAGTTACCTCAGGGATCAAGCATAGAAGTTCCATTGCCCTATTGTGATAAGGCAAGAGCTCGGGTTTGAGAACTTTGAAGATTCCAGCCACTTGATTAATAATTAGTTGGGAATCACCGAAGATCTTTACCCGCACAATATTCATCTGCATGGCCAACTCCAGTCCCAAAATCAAAGCTTCGTACTCAGCTTCATTGTTAGTACGAGGTTCTGAAAGACTGTAAGAGAAACGAAGGGTGTGACCTTCAGGAGACACAAAGACTAACCCCAAACCTACCCTAACCACGGGAGTCTCGTAAGGACGTAGTGATTTGATAGAGGATGCTCCATCAAAATAAAACTCCCAAGTGGGGGACTCCTGTTCTTCCACACTCATGACTAGTTCATCAGGTAAATCATCATTAAGTGGAGAATCTGCAGGAATCGGGTGGGCAGCCAGAAAGTCAGCTAGAGCCTGTCCTTTGACGGCCCGCTGAGGGACGAAGGTAATGTCAAACTGCAGTAAGATCATAGACCATCGTGCGAGACGACCTGACAAAGTCGGACGGGTCATCAAATACTGCAAAGGGTTGACTCTAGAAATTAGACTGATCTTGTGTGAGAGCATGTAGTGTCTAAGCTTCTGCACAGCAAAAATCAAAGCCAAGCATTGCTTTTCCATTGCCGGATATTTTAGCTCTGCAGGAATCAAACGCCTGCTAAGGTAGTATAAGGCGTTTTCTTTACCTTCTTCATTTTCTTGAGCTAAGAGTGCACCAAGTGACTCATCCAAGGCCGTAGTGTAAAGAATCAACGGTCTACCATGGATGGGTGCAGCTAACACAGGGGGACTTGTCAAGTAGCGCTTTATGCTCTCAAAGGCCTCCTGACACTTCCTATCCCAATGAAAGCGGGCATCCTTCTTTGCTAGAGCAGCAAACGGATGACATCTACCGGCAAGATTGGAGATAAATCTCCGCAAGAAAGCAAGCTTACCCTGAAAGGACCTCAACTGGGTAAGACTCTTGGGGGGTTTCAAATCTACTATGGCCTTGATCATGGAGGGATCAATCTCAATGCCACGATAGCGAACAATGAAACCGAGAAACTTCCCCGCCGTAACACCAAATGCGCATTTTAGGGGATTCATCTTCAAACTATGCTTGCGCAGACGCTCAAAAACGATTCGTAGATCTCGAAGGTGATCACTACGGATCTTGCTTTTGACTACTAAATCATCCACATAACATTCTACTTGCTCATGGATCAGCTCATCAAAAATGACGGTCATAGCACGCTGATAGGTGGCCCCGGCATTCTTGAGGCCAAAGGGCATCACCTTGTAGCAGAACACACCGATAGGGGTGCGAAAAGCAGTGAATCTCTCATCTTCAGGGGCCATCTTTATCTGATTGTAACCAGATGAACCATCCATGAAGGAGAAAATGCTATGGGATGAAGCAATGTCAACCATCAACTCGGGAATGGGGAGAGGAAAATCATCCTTAGGACATGCCTTATTCAAATCACGGAAGTCTATACAGACACGAATCTGACCACTCTTCTTCCGGACTGGAACAACATTGGCAAGCCAAGTGGGATACTTCTCTTCCCGAATAAAATCAGCTTCTATAAGCTTCTTAGTCTCAGCGATCACCTGTTGCTCAATCTCTAACCTCATCCTACGAGGTGACTGTTTAACAGGGACTGCATCAGACTTAATGGCCAACTTATGGACTGCTACTTCTGGATCTAAACCAGGCATCTCAGTATAGTTCCAGGCAAAGCAATCCCTAAACTCGGATATGAGTTCAATATACTCTTGGGCCTCTGAATCGGATAACAAAGCACTATGAAAGATGGGTCGAGGGTCCGATTCAGTACCCAAATTGATCTCCTTTAATTCGTCCATGGCAGAAGTAACGCCATCTTCAAACTCTCGTGGAGCATCAAGGATCCTGTCCTCCGTTTCATCCGGGTCTTCATCATCAGAGATGGAAACAACCGGGTAAGAGTGGGAGATGACCCGGACGTTGGTAGAGGGGAACTGATCCTTCTCAAAATAGCCTAGACCCTGCTGAGTTTGAGGGAGATCAGTTCGCCAAATACGGGCTTGCTGTAGAGCTTGCCCCTCAGACCAAGTTGAAGGGACAAGACCCCGTTCAGCATAACTATCCACGAAAGGGGAAAAGTATCTGGGGACCAGCAAGACTTCATTGCTCGTAGTGGACTCTACCGGACCCTGTATGTCAGTGGTCTGTGGGGTACCTACACTATGGAACAGTGACGCATGCCAACCAGGCTGTGGTGGCACATAGAGGGTGTGCAACTCTTGTACAGAGCGACCATCAGAGTGTAGTGCACCATGAGCACTAGTGGGAGGTGTCAGGGAGGGTTGAAAAGGAGATTCCTCAACTCTCATCTCATACATCTGATGAGAAAGGGATTGTCGGCTAGTAGTCTGACGTCCGACATCTACGTCGTCATCTGAGCCACTATCAACGACTAAACCGCCTTTAGGTATCAGATACCTACGGAACGTAGGATACGCGCTATAATCAGCAACACTAAAGGCAGGCGAGGGAGCTGAATGACGAGGAGCTTCGACCATCTCATCATCAGAATCGGACTCAACAGTCAAAGAGGAAGTATAAAGGTGTGAGGGAGGGGGAACTCGCGTGTCAAAGTTCCTCGGGGTCGAGCTGACTCTCGACCCCTACCCCGCCATCCCCTACCTCTACTAGGGGGAACGTCGTGCCCGACTGCAAACTGAAAGGAAGATCTAGCAGGATTTGCAGTGGAAAGATTTGCCTCAATACAAACCTGTGAAGGACCCTGTACTAGTGGCCGTATAGGACCCTGTGCAAGTGATTGCATAGAACCCTGTACAACACTGGCAGGTATCACTGGTGACTGGGCAACGGGAGGTCTATGGGCCTTGCGAGGCATGTAATGCTCGGCGTCATCATAAATTGAGACCTCATGCACGGAAAAAGGTTGAGTATCTCCAGGAATGGAGAACTCTACATCATTCCTCATATACTTCATGCACTGGTGTAACGTAGAGGGCACCATCCCATGTTCATGAATCCAAGGCCTTCCTAAGAGAGCCTTGTATGAGGTATCCGCTTCAATAACATGAAACTTAGCCTCAGTTAGAAGATCTCCAAATTTTAGAGGCAGGGTAATGGCCCCTAGAGCACGTTGTCCCTGATCATTGAAACCTTTTAACATAATCTTGTCTGAGGTTAGTTTCAAATGACCAAGGGAAAGGCTCTTTAGAGTCTCATAGTTAAGGATATTGACTGAAGCACCTTGGTCAATGAGGACCCTGTTCAACTCATAACCATTTACTTCAGCAGTGACATACAAGGGACGGTTGTGCTCAGAAGTCCCTAAGAGCAGATCCTGATCTGAAAATGTAATGCATGGCATCTCTCTCAAATAGCATGCATCCTTAACAGACTCAGTGGCAAAGAAGGCTTGATAAGATTCTGGCTCAAGTAAAGCTTTCACCAAGGTCTCTCTCAAGTCAGAAGACATCATAAGTGCATCGTAAACACTAAGAAGAGATGGAATTTTTCTCAAATGTGCCAACACATTGTAATCAACATCCAACTGAGGGCCTTTTCCCTTCTCTTTCGCCGGTGCTTGAGGAGGGGGGATAGGATCATCCTGTTGGGTAATGATGTTTCTATCTTTTTCTTTACTATTTTTAGCCATTTTTGGTGGAAGGACTTTCCCTGAACGCAACTGGATCTCCTGCACTGAGTCAAGCTCAACCGGAGACTCATTTGGTTCAGAGACCATGGCTTGTGTTGGTTCTACAAAAAGAGATTGGAGTGTGTTCTCGGACTCATCTCCAGAATCCATGTAACAACCTCCTTCAGGAATGGTGAACACAGGTTCTTCGCACTCAAATTCTTCTCCATATGAAGGATCATTATCATCACCAGAAATAACTAAAGCACGAAAAGAACGAGTGCCAGAAAAAGTAGAACCAGAAGGAAAAGACCAGAAGTAGCCAGAATCATCCTCTTCCATTAATTCATCATCAATAGAAGGGAGAACGAAATCCTTCAGCGTAAGTGCTGGAAGAGACCCCGTCTTCCCCTCAGAGGTTACAACAAATTTTTCTCTTTCATACATCTTTCTAGTACAAGAAGTAGGAGAAATGTGCTCAGTAGGCACTACAACAGAAGGAGAAGAGAAAGAAACTGGCGGAGTAACTGGGCTGGCAACTGTCGACTTGGCCTGTGGAGACCTCCTCTCAACTGCCTCTGAACTTTGAACTGCTCGTCTGATCATATCTCTTGTCTTGCGAGAGAGTGCAAGCTGCCACTCCTCCCCAGAACTAAGGGGTACTCTACTACCACTGCTCTGCCCACCACACTGACTGTCACACTGCCTGGTGTCTGTAACCATCTGAACTATCTGAGCAACCTTGCCTTGAGGCTGTACTAAATCACTGTCTTGCAAGTGAATCTCTCCACTAGCCATAAGACCTTCTACTCTGTCTTTGAACACATAGCAATCCTCAAGGACATGCCCAACATGTCGGTGGAAGGGACAATACAACGGGTGCTCTGTCTGACCCTCTTCTCCTGGCTTCTTATTGAATGGAAATGTTATGATATTTTTCTTAACAAGGAATTTAAAGATTTTTCGTACACTCTCCCTCTTAAAGGGGTATTCCTTGTTAAGCTTCTCCTGTAGGTACTGCTGACTTTCTGGAGTCCTGTGGGGAGGTCTAAACTGCTGAGTTTGAGGTCGTGGCTGAAACTGTACAGGAGGCTGTGCTGGTGGTGGCACCTGTGGTCTAGGTTGAAACTGTGGTCGTGGAGGAGGTGCTGGTGGACGATGCGGCACTGAACTGACCATGGGCCTCTTGCCCCTATCCTGAGACTCGTAGGTACTATGCACTTCCACCTTCCTAGGAGGTGGTGCCCCTGAAAACTCCTGACGCTGAGGTCTACGCGGGGGTTGACTCTCAACCTTAGGAGGGACTGCAGCGGGTATGCTGTCCTGCAAACTAGTGACCTTGGTTAACAACTTCTGAAAGGTTCGAATGCTAAAACCCTTCAGGTAGGGAGCGATAGGACCATCTATGTTCTTCAATAGAATCTCAACTGCATGTTGCTCCTGCAACTGAGGCTCACACTGGAGACTAAGGTTCCTCCACCTAACAATGTAGTTAGGTAGAGTCTCATGGGGACGCTGTCTGGCCACTACCAGCTCACCAACCGTCACTCTATGCTCAGTACTGATAAACCTCTGAATGAACAACTGCTCCAACTCAGCAAATGTATGCACTGAATCATTGGGGAGATCGGCATACCACTCAAATGCCACTCCCACCAAACTACTAACAAACAATCTCAGCATCAATGCATCGTTCCCTCCAATGTTGCAACATATGGCCCGGTACTGAGCCACATGCTGTCTTGGGTTCCCTAACCCATCAAACACCCGAAAACGAGGAGGGACAAAACCTGCGGGGTATGGCTCCCGCTCATACTCTATAGGGTACGGACGACCTCTACTGACTAAATCCCCAGACTTCTTAGAAGAGATAGCTTGCTCAACTTTCTGTGCAATCATGTCCTGGATCTGTCCTGGTGACAACTGAACTGACTGACTCTGAACTGGCACACTGAACTGTACTGCTGGGGGTGGTACCGGGACTGTCCTCTGAACCCTGTCCACTCTCACAGGCTCTGGTGCTACTGCCTGTGGTACTGCTGGCTCATCCCTGGATGTAGTAGGAGTACCTACATCCATGACTTGGGGTGCAGCCCCCAATGCTGTCAACTGGGCGGTCATCGCCGCCATAACTCTGGCCATCTCCGCCATCTGGGTCTGTAGCTGCAAAACTGTGGCATCCGTATCTACTGACCGGGGAGGTCCACCTAGTGCTGAGGTGGAAGGTACATCTGCCTCCCCCTGCTCTTCTACTCCATCATACTGCTCTATATGCTCATCTGAAACACCCCGTCTCGTGACAACACAAACTCTGTGGACGGGGATGTCCTCTTCTGACTCTTCTCCGAGTAAGTCCTCACCGGAGAAGGCCTGACAAAGGGCATCGATGTATGGATCCATAGGAGCAGTGATCCTATGGGGGCTAAGAACAGAAACTGGCTCCGCTCTAGCTGGGGTACTACTCAAAGAAACATCCTCCTGAACATCTGTCACCTCCTCACAAGCCACTGGAACTGCTGCTGATCCTGAAGGAAATGTATCAACACGCTGAATGGTCCCAACCGTCTGCTCTGTCTCGACAGGTGGGTCCACCTGCCGACGCCTCCAAACCCACCTACTGCTACGGGACCCAGTGGGGACATCCAACTGTGAGGGTGGAACAACAACTACTGAACCAAGCTGAGGCTGAACAACATCTTGCTCCGGGTGACGTCCATGACGACGTGGGCGTCGTCCGACTGTAGGGGTGTCAGTCCGGGGTCTAACTGTGGCGACTGCTCTAGTCTGCTGCTGACGTGGCGGCTGTCCTCTCCGCCACTGATAACTCTGTCTAACTGACTGCCTCTGTAACTGAGCATGCACCTGAGAGATCTGGTGGAGTAACCTCTCCTCACTAATACGACCCCTACCACGTGCTGAACGGACAATGCTTCGGATCCTCCGAGTGAGGGCCCTAGCAACACTGTCCTTGGGGACTCTAGCACGTGGGAGGGTAGTAGTAACAGGAGGGGCCGCCGCAATGCGGACGACGTCCTCCTCATCACCACTATGTACTAATGGAGAGAAGCGTCCTCCCTGGACTGCGTCGATCTCAGGAGCAACTACTACATCGTGGACTGGGGGAACTACGGGTCGACGTGGCTCCCGCTGTAAGGGGACCACTCGCTGCTGGGCTGGCTCCTGCTGAGCCACAGAAACTGCCATCTGCTGGGCTGCTGCATCCTGTGCTGCCAAACGCAACCTCCTGTTCCTATTCCTTCGGGCCCTTCTCCCAAGGCCAGAAGCGGAGGACGACGCTATGTCGGAACCGACTGACTGGACAACTGGAGGGACAGGAACTGCAGGGAGAGTCGTCGGGGTCTGCTGGGCAGTCTCAGGGTAAGAAAGCCTAGCGAAAACTGAAACCCGACGGGTAGGAGGTGGAGGGAGCTCGGCCTGAGCACCCCTCTTCCTCGAGGAGGAAGGAGGAGGGGAGGCCCGAGCACGAGTAGCCTCTACCGGGGCAGCAGGTAAGGGAAGTACTGGCTGCCGGCGCTGAGGGGCCGGAGCTGTCTGAACAACGGGTGCTGTAGGCGCTGGCCGCCTAACAACTGGACAAACGGGCTGAACAGGAAGTGGCCTAGGCACTGGCTGCCTAGCCACGGGGCGCACTGGCTGCGCACGAACAACAGCGGGGCGAACAGGTGCCCGGGCTGGCTGCCGGGCAACTGGACGCCCAAAAGGACGCATGGCTACACGCCCTCTCCTCTGTGGGGGAGAGAAGGCTGCAGCCTCAGAAGGGGTCGGCCCGCCAAGAGTGACGTACGCCGAGTCAGTGAAGGATCCAAAGGTGATCCCTCCTGCAGGTAGGCTCGAGAGCAGGGACTCAGGAAGTGTCACCCGCGAGTCAGAGCCGAAACAAAAGGTAACAGAAGGACCGGGAAACGCCATCGTACTGTCTGCCGACACAAACTGAAACAATTAGCATCAGACGATTCGACAAGAAAGAAAGAGAGGAAGAAAGGGTGGAACAGCCAAACAGGCCAGAAAGGAAGGAACCTAACTAAGGAGTACCAAATTCGGAGTACACGCTAGAGAGAATAATATATAATCCAAAGATGGAGAGAGAGACCTGTCCCACCGTGGTCGCCAGAAATCTGTGGGTCTCCAAAAGGATTCTACTTGTGGGGAACAGAATGTGAAGGGTACGGCCACACTATCCCGTAGGACAAAATGATCGTAGACCTTCGCATTCTACACAAATAGACCAATGGGAGGGCAGATAGGATTATACATATGATTAGCCATGGAGGATAGAGGCTTTCGCCCACATACTTCGATGGATAACAATATGCATAACCCAAAAGTCACGAGATTTCCCCCACTCGATACATTAGCTCGGATGGGGTTTATTTGATGTGGGGATCGGTCTCCCACGGGCGCAAGCCCCCGTGGTTAATTACGTCTTAGACCTTGGCCTAAGAAAACTCTCGATTAGGGATGATATATTATTCTCTCAAATGGATTTGGCACGTAGGAAAATTTCTAGGATCTTCCTAATCAAGGGGAGAAGATAGGCTCAACTCGGTTACTTCAACATACACGGATCACATAAGCACTCGGCCGGTCAAACTGGAGGAAGCTAAAAAAAGAAATCACTTCATACCACATGCGTGAGGGAAAGATAGAAGCGGCGTCATCCATGTGACGCGGATAGGTAGGGTTTATAGCCCCAGAAGGAGGAGGAGCTTACCCACCGATGAGGCATACTACGAGACACCCAGTGTAGTAGCCTTGAATCCTAAATCTAAGGTGGGCTTAGTGTTCCATACAACACTAAGGCCCGTGTCCTAACTAATGCATCCTGGACTTATATCCTGCCTGAAAAGGAAAGCCGGCTAAACCACCTAATCGTATAAAATTCATGCTATCCGGTCTTTATGAAAGATGGGTGGATGGCTGAGTTTTTGGAATTTGAGGTCGACATCTAGAGAGATTTCCTAAGTGACCCCGAACTTATGTATGGTATTATGCTCCTAAGACGAATGCAATTAAATTTTAATTTTAATTAGTTACTAATGCAATGCGTGCTGATTAAATACCCAAATCAGAGATGCATGAAATTTTAAAAAGGCTAATAAAAATAAATTTTTAGAAAGACTAGGCTTCCCCAGGTTCAGAACCTCATCCTCATAGGTCGGATTATCTGAACTCTACCCTCGGGCGGGGAAGTGTCTAAACAAGGAAAGAAGATGCATTGATATGCATGCGACCCCGGACGATTCCGGCTATTCTCTAAATCGTTATCTTTCTATGTTATTTAATTCCTAAAATTTTAGTTTTAATTACGAGTAGAAGAATTTTGTCCTTAAAGAGCCTAGCGAACCAGGCACATGCACATGCAAGAAAGAAAAACCTATGAAAACCATGCCATTTCTACTGCGCAAACAAGTAAGTAAATCATCACATCAGAAACCACAAAAGAGAGTGTCCAAAGTCCATGGCAAGCGCCATACAATATACATCCCAGAGTACAGAAAAGTAGTGATGGCCAGGCTCCACCGACAACAACCTGGATTCTAATCCTATAGAACGACGCAAGTTTTAAAATGAGGCATTTTTAGTCTTCATCTTCATCTTCTGGTCCTTCTGTGGATCGCCTTCTCTTAGTCTCCTCGTAGTACACCGCCAGTAGGATATCCAAATGAAAAGAAATTCCCTGTGAGGGGACTTTCTTTTCCCTTTGGATCCCTAGTCTTTCATAAAATGCCCCATTTTACAAACTTTCACAACTCGATACAATGAATACATTACATCAGAATTATAAAAGAAAAATCTAGACTCTCCTGCAGGGTTATCCTAAACAATCAAAATTAATCATCCCACGCAGTTATATATGAAAATAAAAAGAAAATACGCAAACCAGCCACACTTGGCCATGCTCTTATTTATTTGGGGGCTAAGTAGCTAAAGCACCTGTAGCAGTTACTTATGATTTATTTATTTTTAACCCCCTTTTAGCGCTGTGTGAGCATGGCCACCTGCAGAAAATATCGTCAGTATCAAAATCGTCCCTAACCTATGGGTAATCTATCGCCCATCACATCACAGAGACAATGCAGTAAATAAAGTGACCATCACAGAAATCAATACAGAAATCTAACACAGGAACTAGAACAACCAGCACACGTGTCACATGCAAATTGCCACATCACAGGAACAAAAGTAAAGAAAACACCGGCCTAACCTAAAACTAGGAGTCGTGTCCTACTAAACAAATCTAGGTGTGTGTAGGCTGTGTGGTTTTAGGTGTGTCCTATGTAGGATAATTTAGTTAAAGTTATTTGTAATTTAATTTGTTGAAGGTAAAGGGGAACTTTAGTTTAAGTGTAAGTATTAGCAAGTTAAGATTGGTTTTAAGGATTTTACTTTAGTATTTGGTTGATTACTACCTTTGTTGCTCACCGAGGCCGTGAGGTTTATTCCACCCTCCTTGGGGCTAACTTAATAGCCTCGTAGGCCTGGGTTACCCAGTAGTAACCAATGTTGTTGAGTTAATTTAGTTTGTTAGAAATTAAAAGAGAAAGTAGATTAAGTGATTTATCATTAATTAAGGGGTTTGTTGGTTGATTTTAAGAAATTAGATTAATGATATAGTTAAAACTTAGGTGAGTTATTAAGGTTCTAAAGTTCAAGTTATACTTAAGTTTTAATAAATCTCCTATGGATTTGTTGATTAAGCTATGGTTCATTATTGTTCAAGATTAGAGGTGTTTTAGGCCAAGTGTGAGATTAACTACAAGAGGGTTTGATTAAGGTTTGAGTTTTAGGAAAGTTTTAGTTTTAGATTTGTTCTCCAATTTTATAATTTTTAGGTTCAAATTGATTTTAGTGGATTTTATTTAGTTAGTATTTGATTAGGGGAATGATTAACAAATTAGCTTCCGTTCACCTTTATGTTCAAGTTCTCCTTCTTAATGATTGTATGTGTTGATTATGATTTGATTAGGAGTTGGATATCTTTATGCATTTGGTTTGATCTCTTACCAATTTATTAGAGGTTTGATTATGGGTTGGTTGTTATTAGTGATTAATTAACCTTAGATATCACTACACTAATCCTATGGTAGGATGCCACTATATTTTTCCATGTTTTATGATTTCTATCCTAAAAGGAGCATGCATCCTAAGTCTATGTTGTCTAAGACTCATCCTTAGGTTTTTTTTATCCTTAAGTTTCGCTAGTGTTGTGGGAGATGAAATGAAATTTACTTCTAACCCCTTGGACATTCGCATGTGTATAAAATGGGTTTATGGATCTAAAAGAAACAAAAAGATTCTAATAATATTGAAGTTACTACAAGGCCCTAAGGGTGGGAGGCGCGCACACTGATGGCTCCTAAAGGCTATCTAAGTTTTAAGGAACTTACAGCACCGGGGGCTATGACCCGGTGGTACCGCCCGTAGCACCCCCACCGGAATGAATGGGGGTGACTGATCTATTTATGTAGGCTCCTTCGTCACAGCAACTCTGAAGAATCCCTTCTCCTTTGTTTTCCCAGATGTACCTCGCAAAACACAAACAAGCAAAAGAATGGTGTATTAGAGCACAGTAATATTAATTATCTAAATGACAAAGCATTATTAAAATATTAACGTACCTTGTCCTTATCGGGCTTGTATACCGGTCGAGCCACTTTGCACCTTTGAGCTTTTACATTTTACAAACATTTGACTTTAAAACACAAGTAGGCAAGCAACAGAAGAACGAAGAAGCGAACAAAAAGACGACAATGCCGAAAAGAAAAGAATGAAAAGCTGATGTGATAAAATAAATGTTAGCATCCTACTGTTGGGCATACTTACTCACGACCAAGCATGCCCTTAAAACACCTTTCCTCTTATTCAACATGACATGAGTAAAAGAAGGGGTTTAGATGCTATTTGTTGTTCCCCATGATTCAAATTAGCGTTTAGAGCATTCGACACAATTATCCAAGTCATTTTCATAAAAAATCAAAATGACGAAAAGAAGAAACAAGCTTCCATACTATAACCCAAATGAACTCCTTTACTTCAAATCCAAACATGCTTCTATTTCACACATATCTAAAAACTCATTCTTAAGACCAAAAATGCAAAGAGAGAACAAAAATCCATTCGTGAAAGTTCACTTTGTTCCGAAGGGACTTAGAGAGCTTCCCAAAACCTTCCAAATGCAAAACCATTCACAAAATTCTTAATCCTCAAAATGACTCATAAGACCCTCAAGCAAAACGGCACATAAAATCCACTACGACTCTTTCTAATGCAAAAAAAAAGAACCTTTTTGATCGTGGGGTATTTCCATGAAAATTCTCTAATAAGAGAATTTCATGAAGCTTTCATTATAAAATATTCACAAAAGAAAATACTGTAGGACTTCTCAACTCAAAACAATTCACAAAGTTTTTCATAAAGCTCTCAACCATAAAGCAACTCATGAGATTCTCCAACGCTCACTCTCCAAAATTCATAAGAAAGCATTTTATACAACGTATAGAAGAGACAATGCAATTTTCTTTCCCAACTATTGCATACGGTCACACACATCACTTTATATTCACTTCGTCATGACGAACCACAAATGCATATATCAAACTTTGCAAAAGATCCCCAACTCACTTTCCAAACAACTTATAGTTGATGAAGCAAATAAAAGATATACTTGAAAGTCATAGATGAAATTACTAAGCATGTACCAAATCACGCTTCATGTCTCTACTAAAGCCACCATAAAGGGGATTGCATACATGAGGATGGAAGCCAAGATCATGCTTTTCTAAATCAAACAATAAGGCAATAATTTATTTGACCTTGAAACCCATCCAAAATGCAATTATAAGACAGAAGATTGGTGCAAATGCTCTTCTCTACACTTCAAGAAAAATGGTTCTAACTATTCGACGCAATATTAAATAAACTCTATGCCAAGTTCATATTTATAACGAAAATTATATGAGAGCTTTCCAATGCAATTGCTAATGCCGCTTTTCATACAAAACTCAATCAAGTAGAGGAGAAAATATAGAGATATCTCACCATCCATGAACTTTTAAAGTTAACATGCTTTCGACAATATGCATTATTCGGAATCTACAAGACACATGAATGCTCATTGTTGAGAAAGAAGACACATGAATGCTTGCGATTCGACCTCAAAAGAAAATATGAAGAGGCCCCATACAACAATATTGCCATACAAATTTAAGGGAGGACAAAATACCAACTCCATAACATAGAATAGTACAAACGACTTCCCTCCAAAGCATGTTATCATCAATTGCTTGAAGAAGTATGGAAAGGGTGTCTTTGAATATTGCCAAAATGAAATTGCAAAACACTTTCCATGTCGAATAAACAAGTTTGCATTTTTTTGTTGATAGGCTTCTAGATAACGCATTGAAGGAGCTTCCATATGAACGAGCTCACTACAAAAGTCCTCAATGCAAGCTAACTCTTATGGTTTCCCTTTGAGGCACTTCATCGAACACTTGATATGCAATGTGTACAAAGTCACATAAAACAAGATAACATGAATAACATGATTTAAACACTTATTCGATTGAGTTCAACTAGTCAATCTACACAAGATTACACATGATTTATGCAATAACCATCTCAACGATGTGCATACACATCAAAGACAAAGCCCACAGAAATCACATCTCTAAGATTTTTATCAAAGACAAAGCCAACAGGAATCACCTTTCTAAGATTTTCATAAGGAATTCAAATATTGCTCTTTCTTTTGGTACCAATATGAAGACGTGGAATGAGAAGAGAGATAGAAGAAAAACAATAAAGGGAAGAAGAAGGGAGAGAAGAAAGAGTAGAACAAGGAGAAGCAATAGATGATGAAGGAGGAGGGGTAGAAGAAGTTACCTGCAGCAAGGGGAGAGGATTCCGGTCGCTAGGCACGGACAAGAACCCGGACTCAACGTCGGATTCGGCTACAGCGATAGGAAGGTCGCTACCTGGATGTGCGAAACCGAGAGGGAGAGAGGGGGAGTTGGCGTCGGGTGCCTCTGGCGTCCGTGAGCAGAGAGAGATCGGGGAAGCCGGGGAGGTCCCGTCGCCTGCCTTTTGCGAACAGGGAGAAGGACCGAGAGCGGGAGGAATCCAAGGGGAAGAGAGATCGGAGAGGGGGATCTTGCGAATGCCTGGAGCGGGGCCTCAGGTCTTGTCCCTCGCACACCAGAGAGGGGCGGGGGTTTTCTGCGAAAATGATCAGAGTGAGGGAGAGAGCTGGAGTGCGAATGAGAGTCGCCAGAGCCTCGGAGTCCATCCCGCTGCTTCGCCTTCTCGATCGCATCCCCATACACCGAATAAGGCCTCCTCTAGCTGCTTCAATGCCTGCGCTCCTTCTAAAATTGGTTGATCACGCGACTGTCAATACTGAACGAGGCAGAATCAAATTTCAACGTAATTAGAGCCGTTGGATCTGATTACCTGATATGAGATTAAATTCAAAAATTCATTAAAAGTAGATTGGAATTAAATTAGAATTAATTTGAGCTAATTCTGAGTCAAATTTTTAGTTTAAAATCGAACTCAATTTGACTCGAATCAGGCTGACTCGGGTTCGATGCGGCTCGACTACGTTAATTTAATAAAACTAAACCCAAAATCAATACTAATTGAAATCAAATTGGGTCCAACATGGTCAATATATGTCGATCAAAAAATCAATCGAGAACAGTCGAGTCGAATTCGACTTGATCCGTACCGATTCGACTCGAACTCAACTCGTCGTGACTCGATTGAGTTGATCAAACATAGGCGAGGGTGAACCATGACAAAATCGAGGTCAACAAGGAGTATGAAAAAATTAAGAAATTTGAGCTCTTAAAGAGTATTACTGGGTTCCACCTATAACAAGGGCAATCGGTTTTGCTCTACTAAGAGCTTCCCTCTTTTAATTTATCAATGCACATTTTTTTTATATTGTATATTTTTTATTTATTCAGAATCATAGATTAAGTATACCCCGTACTGTCAAAGGTAACATGCGGTAGAGGGAACGTTTACCATATCTGTGAGTTACTCATAGTATGAGGTATCCTCTGATGATTAGAACAAAAAGAGAGGGGGGGGGGGTAGGATTGGCTTTGATAACCCATGCCACATCGCCACATGAATAAAACTAGGGGCACAATCATAACAAAATTAATGTAGGAATGGAATTTAAATTAGGATTATGGATCAACATTACCGTTCCTGTCCAATATAGGGGGGTATGAACCTAATATCACATCCCTTAAGGGATCTAAGTCAATGGTTTTGATATCCCAGACCACACTCAAGCTGATGAATGAAATTGGGGAAACGGAGAGGGAGACTCCCAAACAACCAAAACTCAAAAGAGAAAAGTACAATAAATACAAGACTCATATCAGTCCTTAAGAATGTGATACAATTAGATGTTGGGGTCAAAATATTTTGGTGCATGAATTTTTAAAAGAATATTATAAGCATTTAAATAAACTTAATAGTGAGAACATTAAGAGATGTTAAGCACTTACCAATTAATTCGAGAGAAGTCTGATTCACATATTTCTTAAAGAGTGAAAATTTCATCAGAGAGTAAAAAAAGATTATTTTTAGAAATAAAAAATTAACCTCTTAGTCATCTTGAACCTTAGAATAGGTTCAAAAGTTTAGTAATATAAGTTGACTCCATCTAAACCCAAAAAGGTTAGGGATTTAAATTTTATTAACCCAATTCAAGCTCCCTATAAGCTGGATTGGGCTCTCTCACTTATATATATATATATTTGTGAATTAAAATCTAATTCAAAAGGGTTTAAATTAGAGGAAAAAATTAAATCTTCTCAATCTTCTTGTATGAAAATATTTTTTATATCTAATAGAATATCATTGCATAATGGTGAATCCAAAATCATGATTTTCAGGCTCAGGTATCACAAATATCAAAGGGTATGGATTTTTTGAGATTTAAAAATTTACAAGAAAGGGAAGCCATTTACTTATTCCTTTTGGGCTCATTTTATGGATCATCAGGAAATTTTTCTTTCTTTAAGTGTTTAGAGGAGTCAACCATCAATTACTTCACTTTTTAAAGAAGAAAGGGGTGAATTTTTCATTAGGAAAAATAAATCACGTACTCTCTAAGAAAAGTTTGCTCAAAAGTCTACCTTGTATTTTAAAGTCTTAGACTTTTCTCAGATTAATTTTATTTTAGAAATTTTGCACACGTTGAATTTAAAGATCCCATCATTGAAGATAGAACTTGGATCTTTATCTAGACTGATATGGGTCAAGATCTGGTCTAGAAGAGTTTGGACAAGGGAGATGATAGAGATTAGAGTTTAAGCTAAAGCATGAATCATATCATCTCACCTCATTACCCCTAAGAATAGCCTCATACTCTTCGTAACTAACATCGTGTGGTAGAGGACAAATCATTGTGGCCACACAGACTGTCGAAAAGTGAAGAAGCCCCTCCAAAGGGGGTACATATACAGAGAAATATTTACAGGCGGTAGGGAGACTCCCCCTGTGAAGCTCAAAACTCAGGTATAGTACTTTTTCAAGTACTGCCTGTTGATGATAGGCATAGGATGAACATCATTGGCATCAACGAGTTGGTAAGCACCCCTTCATAAACTTGCTCTACAGCGAAGGGGCCTTCCCAAACAGGCTCGAACTTACCACTTCGGTGACGGTGTGAAATGATAGGCCTACACAAAATAAGAACCAACTCGCCAACCCGGAAAGCACGAGGTCAGACAAGGCGATCATGCGATCGAGCCATACGAGCCTGATATAGTTTGAGGTTCTAATAAGCTTGCAGACGAAGCTCTTCTAAACCATTAAGTTCTTCCATCCATAGTCGGACGTTATCTTTGTGGGAAAGATTGTGGCTGATTGCCACACGTAACGAGGGGAGCTCGACCTCAAGTGGGAGGATGACCTCAACCCCAAAGGCCAAGGCATATGGGGTAGACTGAGTAGGAGTACGGTATGTAGTCCTATAAGCCTGTAGTGCCTTGGGTAGTCTATCGTGCCACTCTCGCTTATTTGCGATTAGGATTTTTCTTATTAATTGCACGAGAGTTTTGTTAAATGCCTCTGCCAAGTCATTAGTCTTAGGATAGTAAATCGAAGAGTATCACCAATTGATATTATAACGGCAGGTAAATCTAGCAATTTTGGTGCTTCTGAATGACGGGCCGTTATCTAAAATGATATGGCGCGGGACACCAAAGCGATAGACAATATGATCACGAAAGAAATGCATCACATCTTCTGATTTGACTTCCTTAAGTGGCATAGCCTCTGCCACTTAGAGAAGTAATCAGTGGCAGCTAAAATGAACCTATGACCCTTAGAGGAAGGAGGGTCGATATGACCCACTACATCCATGCCCCAGCCTTCAAATAGCCAAGATGATACGGTAGGGTGCAGTGGATTAGGGGGTTGGTTAATCACCGTGCTATGAATTTGACACTAGTGGCATCTTCTAGCGTGCTCCATACAATCACAGATCATAGTCGGCCAATAGTAACCAAGGCGTTTAATTCTGCTTTTAATTTTTGGTCTGGACTGATGAGCACCATAAAGACCTTCATGTATCTCACCCATGACCTTGCGAGCCTCCTCGTTGTTGAGGCAACGCAACCACATTTGGTCAAAAGAGCATCGATACAAGGTGTCGTTCACATAAGTGAATGATAGAGCCCTCTTTCTGATCTGAGCAGCGAGGGATTTATCATCTGGAAGCCTTCCATGCTTCAAATATACTATAAATGGTACTCTCCAATCTGACTCTTCCTCGACTGAGAATACTGTGAGGGTCGGATCCGGAGAAGACAAGTCTGCGGGGCACAAGGTTTGATGACACTGGACAACAATAGACAATGGGTTGCCAACTGGGTCAGCCAGTTCCTTTACTAACTTAGCTAATGCATCTACCTTATCATTTACAGATCTAGGAATTTTAGCCAAAGTCACTTCAGGAATCAAGTATAAGAGCTCCATTACTTTGTTATGATAGGGTAAGAGCTCGGGCTTAAGTACTTTGTAGACTCCAGCTACTTGATTTATGATTAGTTGTGAGTCTCCAAAGATTTTCACCCACATGACATTCATCTAAATGGCCAACTCTAATCCTAAAATCAGAGCTTCGTACTCAGCTTCATTGTTAGTATAAGGTTCTGAAAGACTGTAAGAATATCTCAGAGTGTGACCTTCAGGGGATACAAAAATGAGGCCCAGACCTATCCTAACTATAGGAGTCTCATTCAGGATCGAGGTCTTAATGGATGACGCACCGTCAAAGTAGAACTCCCAAGTAGGGGACTCTTGTTCATGCACACTCATGATTAGCTCGTCAGGTAACTCATCATTGAGTGGGGAGTCTGCAGGGATCGGGTGAGCAGTAAGAAAATCAGCTAAAGCCTACCCTTTGACGGCCCGCTGAGGGATAAAACTGATGTCAAACTATAATAGGATCATAGACCACCGTGCCAAACGACCTGAGAGGGTTGGACCGGTCATCAGATACTGCAAGGGGTTGACTCGAGAGATCTGTTTGTGTTTGAAAGCGGGTTTTAAAAAATTTAGTCTTCTTTGGGAATTTTAGAATTAGCATTAAAATTTAATTCTAAAATCTAACATCCCATCAAAAATATTACACCACCTCGGGAGGTGGAAATAAAATTTCAGGATGGGGTTCAGATTTAGAATTATAAATTCTATCTTGAATATCATAACCAGATTTAAGAGAGAATTTTGTATGGCCCTGAAGGGTCAAAATAAAATTCAGTCAAATATCAAGCTACGATAGTCAAGAGGAACGATCGTTAATTTTATATTCGAATTCATATTGACAAAAGATATGTCTCCTTGAAGGGAGAAGATATCATTTGTTAATAATCGTTCAAACATAACGATAACGATCGTTAGTAATTTAATTTTTTTCAAAGATGACTAATTGAATTTTGAAATCAATTTTGAAAAATTAGATGTGGGTTCTAAATCTCCTACGAGCGTAAGCCCTCGTAGTTAATTACATCGTGGGAGACCGGAGTCCCCTACGAAAACTTTCGATTAAAATAATGGCAGAAAGTTTGTTTAGAGATTTCTAGGAGTGATGCCAAAGAGGTGAATTTGGATTTTGAAAGGGGATTGGAGCAAGATTGAACACTTATTTTGGAATCAAATGAGGAAGGGTAGGGGACACTTTAGGATTCTGAAATAATTCAGAAGTGCCCCAATCTAAGCTAAGTGTTGGGCTTTAAATTTTGGATTGAAAGAATATTTAATTTGAGTTGAGCATTTTATTAGAAATTTGGGATTATATTCCCGGAGGTTGGGGTCTTATGATTCAAAAAGAGACCTGCCCCAGATCTTAGATCTAAATTTGGACACTGGAACACAGTAGTCCGAACCTAACTAATGCAGTGTAAAATCTGGACTTACCCCGGCCTGGATTGGGGAGCCAGCTAAACCACCTAAACGCTTCAAAACCATGAGTCCGGTCTTTTGATGCAGAGTGATCAGGGACGTTATTTAAGATTGGTTTAAGAAGTTGGGGTCGACATCTAGAGCAGATTCCTAATTGACCCCTTTGACTTATGTCGGGTGGAATGCTTAGACTAAAATGCAATTAAAATTTTAATTTAATAAGTTTCTAATGCGATGCATGCTGGTTAAAGTATCCAAATCTGGTATGCATGAAATTTTAAAAAAGGCTTATAAAATAATTTTTTTTGAAAAGACTAGACTTCCCCAGATCCAGCACCTCATCCTCATAGGTCGGATTATCTGGACTCTACCCACGGGCGGGGAAGTGTCTTATAGCAAGGAGGGAGAGAGATGCAGTAATATGCATGCGACCCCGGACGATTCCGGCTATTCCCTAGGTCGTTAAATTTCTATGTTATTTAAATCTTAAAATTTTAAATATAGGTTATGAATAGAAATATTTTTGGTCCTTAAAGAGCCTAATGAATTCCAAGCTAAAATAAAAAGAACGGCATTCAACCGCCCAAAAAAAACTAAGAAAAGCAGGCAATCCTATACGCAATCAAATTAAATCACAACACATTAAATAATCAAATTAATTAAGTAAATGTCCATAGGCAAATTGCCTTGCTTATTACAACCCAGATTTACATAAATTAAAAGTGGCCGGGCACCACTAACAACAACCCGGATTCTAATCCTAATACAGACGCAAGTGACTTTGAGTGGGATACTCTATGTCTTCAACTTCTCGGTCTTCTCTTCCTCGAGCTCCTTAGATTCTTCGTGGTTGGATACCCAAATGGACAAAAGAACTCTTCCCTTGAGGGGGAGGTTACTCTTTCCACTTTGGGTAGTGAAGTGATCCAAATTTGGAGTTCCAAATGGATAAGGACTATCCCCCAAAGGGGTATCCTTTCCTCTTTGGAATCCAACCTTTGGATCTATGTATCCCAAAATCAAAGTGTTACTTTCACAACTCAATACTCAAACAAATTGCATGAATATAAAAATAAAAATTCTAGACTCTCCTGCAGGGTTATCCTAAGCATTTAAATATTAGAATACATCCCAAGCAGTTATATATATGTGCATGTAAAAGTAAACACACTTGGCCACGCTCTTTTTATTTGGGGGCTAAGCAGCTGAAGCACCTGTAGCATTTATATTTATGATTTATTTAGCCCCCTTTGTTGCCCTGCATGAGCGTGGCCACCTGCAGAAAATTTAGTGAGCATCTAGATCGTTCCTAACCTAAGGGTAATCTAATCGCCCATCACATCAATTCACAGAGTGCAGTAAAGAAAGTAAACAAACACATCAATCAATTTCAATCATAACATGCAATGAAAACTCGAAAAACTCGGCACACAGCAGAAAAGGAAACATCGGCCTAGCCTAAATCTAGAGTTGGTTGTCCTAGCAAATCATCTAAAGTGTGTGTAAAAGGTCGTGTGGCTGGGGTAGATCCTAGGATTGGGTATTTGATTGAAGTTGTTTGATGTTCTGATTAGTTGAAAGGCTTAAGGGAGATTTTAATTAAAGTTTGAGTCTTAATGGTTTAAATTTGATTTTAAAATTGATTTTAATTGTTTGTTGAATACCACCTTTGTTGCACACCGAGGCCATGAAGTTTATTTTACCTTCCTTGGGGCTAATTTAATAGCCTCGTAGGCCTGGGTTACCCAGTGGTACCCGATATAATTAAGTGAATCGAGTTTGATTAAAGTTTGAAGACTGATTAATTTTTAATTAAACTGATTGGTTGCTAGTTTTAAAATAAAATTGTTGTTTTCTGGAATTTTGAATGATTTATTGAATTTTAGAATTTTATGGATTATTTTAATTAGTTAATTAAGGGGTCCAAAGTTGACTTTTCAAATTAAAATTAATTTTGTAAGTTTCAGATTTTTAATAAATATTAAACCTTATTATGAGTTGTTAGACTGTTAGTATGCTCAATTTGGAGTTTTCTATGAAAAGTTATGGTTTTTTGAAGTTCGGGCCTAGATTTGAACTGTGGTTGACCAAAAGGTTGACTTTTTGACTTTGACCATATTTTGGAGGTTTGACATTTTTAGAAAATACTAGACCTTAATTGGAGTTGATTGACACTAAGTTTGTTCAATTTGGATTTTTCTGTAATTAGTTATGCATTTTCAAAGTTTCCTTAATTATTGAATTTTTAAAATTGCTTAATTAGGAAGGTTTTGATCATTTTGATCCAAACTCATCCCAAACTGTATGGAATCAATCCCAAAGTTCAGGAATGACCCATGGGAGTGTTTCCAAGTGTTTAGAAATTATTTTGGATTTTTAATAATTTTTAATTAATTAATATAATTAATTGTTAATTTTCATTAAAAGTCAAATTAAAGTTAAATTAAGAATCCAATCAAGGGTATTTTATTTTTCCTAGGAAGAGGACTAAGTTCTGGTCAATTTGAGGTATTATTTGTAATTTTTGAAGTTAATATGGATTTATTGCATTTTTTTGAATTTTCTGGGTCCTTAAATGGGCTGAAACTTTGGGTAATTAATTTTCTGACCTAATGACCTCCAAATTCAATGAAATTTGAACCTAAGGCTTATTATGTCACTAAGTTTACTGTGTTAAAATTTCACCCCTATTGAGTATGTGTACAATCCCCTAGAAATTTTCAAAGTTTTCTAGACTTTTTCTTAATTATTTTTCCTAGGTGTCTCTACTATTCAAATAGGCGTGAAATTTGGTTTGTCTAACCCTTACACATATGCAATCACACCACAAAAGTTATGCAGCCTAATTCTATAGAAAAATGGAGTTATGAATTTTCAAAGTTTTGGGTCCAAAATGGACCCATTACCTTAAAAATTCATATCATAGCAATTCAATGGATATCTGAACCTAAGAAAATTATAGTACATGCCTAAGATACCCAAATAGCTTCCACCAAAATTTGGGGCTCAATTGACCACTGGATTGTGAGAAAATCACAAAAAACCGATTTTAAAGAAATAGAAATATCTCATAATCCAGTAATCAAATTAACTCAAAATTAATTTTAATAAATACTAGGGTAAATTATCTTTCCAACGAGCCCAAAAACACTTAATTTGGTGGAAAAATGAATTTACTATGAATTTTGAAAGTTATGACCATTTTTTTGAATTTTTAAGTCCATTAATAACCGGCGCCAATCATTGGCAATAATCGGCGCCAAAACGGCGGCGGCGTGTGGCATTTTGATATGCAAAGTCCTGTTTATCAACCACCTAAACACGCCATCACTAATCCCGAGCCGTCCGATCGAGAAAGATAGAAAATCGGACGGCCGAGATCGATCAAAGCCGTTTTAGCTCAAAATGAACTAGAAAATTGAAATACTCATAACTTTCAAAATACTCATCGAAATTTAACAAAATCTGAAACATAGGCTCATGGGAACATGAACTTTCATTGCCTAGAGTTTGGAGACCCCAAGCAATGAAATTTTTGAGCAGTTTCAAATTGAAATTTTAACTTAAAATGAGCATAACTTACAATCCAACTGTCAGATTTTTGAGATCTTGGGCTTGTTGGAAAGCTGCAGTGATCCTCTACAACTTTGACGAAGACACCAAGAGCTAGATCTAGCTGGATCGAAAGTTGTGTTGGAAAACCCTCTTTCTCTCTCTAGAATGCTCTCTCCTCACTAAAATAGTGATTTGAGGCTTGGAAATGATGGGGAGAAGCTTGGAAAAGCCTTGGAGATGGATGGAGAGGATGGGGAAGGCTCTAGGAAGGTTGGAGGCTGGAGGAGAGTTGAGGGAGAGTTAAGAGAGAGTGAATAATCAAGATTCTCTCTCTTAGGTTAGGTTTCTCCCACCTTAGCACTTGGCTTTTGGATTGGATGGTCTTGATTTATTTGGAGAGAGTTTGGATGCATGACAAGTGTCCCCTAAGCTATCTAAAGCTATGGAATAGGGTTGGTGGTGAGTGTGACCTCTCTTGGTCCATGGGAAAGGGGACCACACCTTTTCCCCCATTTGGGTGAACCAAAGCTTGGCTTGGTTTAGGGAGTTGGCTTAGGGCTTCTTAAGAGAGGAAATGGGTCAATTTATATCAGGTTTGAGCAGGTTTTGGATCAAGCCATGGATTGCCAAGTTGGCTTGGTGATGTGGCCATGATTTGATCTCTTTTCATAGGCTTAAAGGGGTTTGGAGAAGGTTTTGACCCCTCCAAATGGGTTGACCAAGTCAACCCAAGGGGAAGCTTGAATTTGAAAGCTTTGTACATGTCAAGGGTGTCCAATTGAATGATTTTGAGGGATTGATTTGATTTAAAATGGGTTCAAGCATTGAAATTGACCTTAATGTGGGTTAAGGGTTGATTTGGTCAACCTTGGTTGACTTGGTCAACCAGGTCAAACCAAGACTTGAGTTTGGATCCAATGTGTTCCTAATGATATTTAGGATCCATTGGGATAAGTTTTGAAGGTTATATGGGAAGGTCATGTTGAACTTTGGGGAAAAGACCAAAAATCTCTATAAAGGGCATTTTGGTCATTTTGACCCCTGGTCAATATTGGGTCAAACTGGGTCCAACAAAGTATAGGTTATTGGTCAAAAAGTCATAACAAAGGTCATGGACATGGTCGAAAGGTTTGGAAGGCGTCCCAAGGTCAAATTGCTCTGGATAGCAAGTCTAGTGGCATAGGTTGTAAATAATTGAAGGTTTTGCAGCGTTTGGGAAAAGATTCAGTTTGAGGGGCTAGGAGTGTTGGATTGAGCTCAAATTTGGAGGGTTGATCTTAGAGACATGTTTGAACAATATGCAATTGACGGATCATGATTTGGAGGTCACTTGACAGGGTTTCTAGGTGACAGAAAGTTCACCCAGAAAGGGTTTCAGGACCTAGGTCCTTGACCTTGAAGGTTTGATTTAGAATGTTGGATTTGGGTTGGATTTAAGATTTAAATGATTGACCTTGGATCATTCATATCAATGGAAATCAAATGAAAGATTGAAATTAATTGGATATGATTTGAAATTTGATTGAATGTTGATTTAAGGCTAGATTAAAGATTGAGTCGAAAGGTAGAGCCGGGTTTGATTGGGATTAAATTGGGTCTTTATTAGGACCTTTATGACTAAGGGGTGGACATCTCCCCATCATTAGGTCACTAAAAGAAATCCAAGTGGGTCCTAGTGACCTCATATAAAAATGAGGTCAACAAGATCAGGTTGACTTTATGTGAAAGAATATAATGTATAAGCTTATGTACCGTGAAGATCAAAGCTAAACATTACTTTTTTATCGTTGGGTACTTCAGCTCTGCGGGTATCAACCGTCTAATGAGGTAGTACTGGGCATTCTCCTTGCCTTCCTTATTCTCTTGAGCCAACAGTGCACCCAAAGACTCATCCAGGGCCGTAGTGTAGAGAATTAACGGCCTCCCTGGGATGGATGCAGCTAAAATAGGGGGGTTCATCAGGTAGTACTTTATACTCTCAAAGGCCTCCTGACAACGCTCGTCCTAGTGAAAGCCAGCATCCTTCTTTGCTAGGGCAGCAAAGGGGTGACACTTACCAGACAAATTGGAGATAAATCTCCGCAGGAAGGTGAGTTTTCCTTGAAAAGACCTTAACTGGGTAAGGCTTTTAGGAGGGTTTAAGTCTACTATGCCTTTGATCATGGAAGAATCAATCTCAATGCCATGATAGCGAACTATAAACCCTAGGAACTTTCCCATACTGACCCCAAATGCGCATTTCAAAGGGTTCATCTTTAAATCATACTTGCGCAGGCGCTCAAAAATGATTTGTAGATCTCGAAGGTGATCTCCACGGACCTTACTTTTGACCACTAAATCATCCACATAGCATTCAACTTGCTTATGTATCATCTCATCGAAGATGACAGTCATAGTACGTTGATAGGTGGCCCCGATATTCTTGAGACCAAAGGGCATCATCTTATAGCAAAATACACCTATAGGTGTACGAAATACAGTAAACTTCTCCTCCTCAGGGTCCATCTTTATCTGGTTATAACCTTATTATAATAATCTTATTAATTAAATAATAATAATAATTAACATATATATATATATAGGATTATTTTTAATTAATTATTTATATAAAAATAATTAAAAAACCCTTAAAAATATTTATTATAATTAATATTAAATCCAAAAAGGAAAAGGCGGCGGCGACGGTGGCACGAGACAGGTGTTGGGTTGGGATAGGACCCGCGGACCATGAGCCAATCATTGCCTGGCGGCGCAATGATTACGCCGCCGACAATGATTGCCGCAATCATGCGATAATCAAAATCGCAGATCGCGGTTCACTTAGCCATGTCGGATTTTGATCCGGGCCGTTGGATCTTCGCGGTTTCAAAACGAGCGGCCGAGATCCCTCCGAATGAAAGGAATGCCCGCGCGATCAGATTCGCTGTTTAACAGAACCGTGGAGCGGCGAGATCAAAGCCGTTGATCCAATGATCGACGGTTAAGAAAGTGTGCAGTTCATGCACAATATATCTGAAACCCTAGAATGGTTTTTTGCTCCGTTCTCGCAAACGGCTCAATGAATTATCATGAAATTTTAAACCTAAATAGCAGTGATGAAGAGCATTCATGTAGTATAGTTTTCATGGTCTAAAATACGATGTATAAAATGCTATTTAAATCTAAGTGATCAAAACTAGGGTTAGGGATTTCACCGTGTTTAATGGACGGATTAGACCGTTTAAAGGCTCTTTGAACTTGTAGTTAGTCCATGAATAATTCTCCTGTTGAACTCGAGCTTTGATACGCCTTGGATCGACGGGAAATAGGCTCAAAAGGGATTTGATCTTGGTTGGCCGAAGATCTCACCACCGGCAACCTTTGACCGGTGGATTTGGGTAGGAAAAGATGGGGAGATGCTCAAGAAACTCACACAAGCCAAAGTCTCGGGCTTGGAGAGCTCTTGGGGAGAATAGGAGCAAGTCCCTTAAAAAAAATCCTAATAAGCCTATATATACTCTCTAACCTATATGGGACGGTTAGCATTAGATCTAGGGCTTGATTAAAAGGTAAAACTATAAGCTTTGGCTGTGGTTTTAATCAAGGAGGCAATTGGGAGCATTTAAATCCATTAAATAAGTCATTAATGGGTTTAAATAAGTTGATTTGACCCCTTTAGACTTGGTTTGACCAAGTCAAGGCTTGACTTGGTCAACCTAGTCAATTGGGTCAAGGGAGGCTTGGGTGGAGCCAGGGAAGGAGTTTGAATAGGTTAGGGTCTGATTTAGACCCATTAAGGCCTATTGGGTCAACCTGGGTTGACCCAGGACCTGGGTCTGGGGAAAAAAATAGGGTCAACAATAACTTTTTATTACTTTCTAAAATGACTTTTTAGTACAAAAATTTCTAAAAAAAATTGTTTTAAAAAGTTGCTTTAGTAAGCAGCAAAAAAGCTATCACAAACGAAGCCTCAATCTATCATTGAAGTTTTGTTATAAAGCTTTAGGTACTTTATAGGTTGATTTGAACTTGAAAATAATTTTTATGCTACTTATTTTTTGTAATTATTTTTTTTTTGGTGTATTAGTTTTGTTATAACTTGTGATTTTCTGTAAATTTGAAGTACTTTGGCCATGGCTTCTCCATTTTTCAATAAGTGTCTCTCTCTTTATGTTTTGGAAAATGTCAATATTTTTATGATTTTAGTTGTGCAAAATAGGTCATTAATAAGGGTATTGAGAGAATATATTTGAGTATAAAAAGTTGTATCCCTTTTCCTCCTCTTAAAGTGGCCCTTCAACCTGTTATTTATAGGGTATCGATCGGGTGTTATAAAAATAGCTACACCAAAGTAACATATATCTAAAATTATAACTTGTGAGTTAGAGTGTGTGTTTAATTAAATTCATGAGAGGGATTAAATGTAGATGACCTTTTATTGGGCGAGACTCGTCAAATGACGTTGTCGACAAACTAACTGAGGATTGCCACTTGACGTCGACTACCTGATGGGTGAAGTTGGCCATCAGAAAAGTGAAATCAATCACCTTAAGGGTGAATTTATCCACCAGAAGTCAGCACCTGAAGTTGTCCACCGGAAGGGTGAATTTGATCACTTGAATAGATCAAATAGTTCTAAAAAAAATTAAATGATTTATTGATTATGAGATTTTGACTCTTAATCAGACACAATGGAGAAAAATGATTCATATAGCCGACCCCGTGTAGTGGGATAAAGGCTTGATGTTGTTGTTGTATTGATTATGATCAATGGAAAACTCTCGATGGATAAGAAAATAATTGACGAATTACTCTTTGATCTTACACGAGAAAAATAAGTGAATCAAGAAATAGAAAAAAAATGCAAAAAAAAAAAAATTGCTGCCATTACTGATGCCTTAAAAAATCAAACTCATTACCTTGAAATTTTTTTTTTTCAAGGTAATGAGTATTATAAACATTACCTCTTTATAATAAATAGCCAAGGAGTGTTAAGTGCTTAAGTAATCAATATTGATATATCATAAAAAATTAATCATGATCGGGCACGAATCTCAAGGCAAAATCAAGTTGGAAACTTCCAAAATAAAATTTGGGACCATCCGAACTCCAATTTCATCAAACTGAACATCTCGAAAAGATAAACCCAACGACACCAAATTCAACCCAATCCGAGCCCAAATAGATGCAAATCAAAGACCCGAAGCACATTTGAGGGTTCAAACCATAAATTGAATGACCAAATGGTTTCCAAACGTCACATGCTTATAGTCAAATTGAATGGCTCAATGAGAAGAATCCAACGAGACTATGATAGTTGAATTCTGGTATCATTATGGCACTTAAATACTCAATAAATAGTCTATGATTAAAGGAGTCGATATCGGTCATCCATTCAAAACACTCACAACATACCCTTGATCTCCTCCCTGTTTACTGGCCATGCCACTCTCAAAAAACTATAAATTGACCTCTCATTCTTCATTGAGAAAGGGAAGAAAGGAGGAAGAAAAGGGGGGGAAGAAAAAGGAGGGATGCATCAAGACCTCATTTCTATATGAGGTCATGAGAATCCATCCAAACTTCAATCCAGACCTCAATCCAAACATCAATCCAGTTTTTAATTAAATCTCAATCCAATCTTCAATCCATACCTAAATCCAGTCTTCAATCAAATCTCAATCGAGTCTTCAATCAAACTTCAATCCAGCCTTTAATCATTCTTCAATCAATTTTTAATCAAGCTTAAATCATATATAATCATCAATAATCATCCAATTGATTATGAGTGAGTTTGATAAATCAAACTCAATTAATCAAACTCAAAACTATATTTAAATCCAGAATTCTTGACCAAAATTAATGTTAAAGGCCCATGTCCTATAACCCTTTTTAAGTGATTTTTCAATCACCTCAAAACCCAATCAAATGACCATCGATTCATGATCTATAAATTGTATATTGATTAAGCATATCCCTAGGGTTACCCATTCAAATTTGAGGCCGATCTGAGACCTCTAACCCTAGAGACTCAATTGAAATCCAAAGGCTATAAAATATTCAAATATTTATAGTCTAAGCCACTAGACCTTTCACCTTGTAGAATTTGACCTAGGGACCTTTCCTAAAACCCTTGACCATGTCAATAAACCTTGTTAAGACATTTTAAACATTAAGCTACACTTTGGTGGATCAAGGTTGACCCACAGTTGATCAGGTGTCCAAATGACCAAAATATCCTTACAGAGAAAAATTAGACTTTTCTCCAAACCTTAACAAGGCCCAGTCAAATCAAATCTTGAAACCTCCTCTAATGTATCCTAAACATCATTATGAGTGCATTGGACTCAAATGTCATTCTTGGTCAAGTATGGTTGACCAAGTCAACTCATATTGACCAAATTGCCCTTTAAGGGTTAAAATGGCCATTTCAAGCCAAATGGTCATTCCATGGCTTGTGAATGCCCCACTGGTCTCAAAACACTCTCTTAAACCTATTGGACCAACTCTTACCCCTGGTCTAACCTGGTTGATCAGATCAATCATGAACCATAGTCCCTTAGGTCCAATACACTGCCTAACTTAGTGCACTGACATCTATAACCTCAATCATGTCAAGATCATTTCACTAGGAGCTCTATACATTAATTCAATCATCACTGGATCCTCAACCAGTGATTGACCCAGTGTGGCCCAAATGAGCTAGCTCAAGCTAACTTAATTGATCACCAACATCAATCACCTTTTCAAATTCAACATTAAATCAGTGCCAGATTGCTCCAAACTTCCATAAATAGTCTTCCTAGTGATTTGAGCCTGATTGATTGTCCTAGCCTAATCATCAGTTGGTTTGGTTAACAAGTCCCATGCTTGATCAAATCAAGTTAACATAAGCCCATTCCAATGCCTACATTCAAATCAAACTCCATAAACCCTTCTAGATCAATCAATTACATAGCCTTAATACTCTCAACCATTGCCATGGATCAAAGCATAGTGGGTTTGACTTGGTAAAACCACCATGGGTGGTTAAACCCCACTATACAAAGACCCCTTCAATCATATTTTGAATCCAACCATTTAGACCCCTTGCAAACTATCCCACCAACAACTTTCCACCACTTGGACTCTACTCCAGCAATCTTGACTAAGTTGATTAGTCAAACAAGTTAACCCAAAGGTTAAAACTCCTCCTAGTGATCAAACCATTTGGCTCGACCTTCCTTGTTGAATTAAACCCATTTTCCCTGAACCAAATGCCTCAAGAACCTTCCCAAGGCTAGGCTCGACCCAGCTTAATTGTTGGTTTAGCCTAGCCATGCCCAGGTGGTCCCCTCCCACGTGGCGAGAGGGACACCTATCATTCATCCAAGCAACACCCTTGATTGATTCTGACCGTCTATAATAGCTACAGTGCTTGGAATAGGGCAAGACACATAAAACCTTGACTACCATCTAATCTCTAACTCATTCGCTCTCGAGCCGCTCCAGTGTTTTGTTTTGCCTCCTTAGAGCTCCCTCCTCATTCTCTCATCAATTTTCTGGAGTTTGGGAGCTGCTGGTGGCGAGCTAGACAAGCAATCAAACTCTTGTCCGTCCAAAGCATAATGCTCACAATTAAGGCCATTCCAGCCGCCAAATCCTTCTGAGGGATTATACGCAGACAGTCTACAAGTTCAATAAGAATTTCCATGTTTGTAACCATCCAGTGAATCGAGGTATTACTCAGACCCTTGGTCCTCACTTAGTTTTTAAAATGATGCTCTACTCTTTGCATCACAGACCTTAAAAAGATTTCCCCACTCTTACTTAGGTCTTATTCTACCTCTGTCCATGTTTTGGAGCCATTTGGTTCACTGTTTCAAGTGTTTAGAATCGAATGTGAATCTAGTGGCTGTGACCGTCTCGTGAGGAAGACGAAATCTTTGTTGTCCATTTCTTTTATTTGCTTTGGACAGTCAAGATTTCGTTGTCTCCTCTTTCTATTCAGCCACCCTTATCACTCAAAATAGCATATTAAATCTTGGTCGTTCATTCTGGATCACGTGGGATCAATGGTCGGGATTTAAATCCGACGTGTTTAAGTGAAACGACAGATTAGATCTTGGCCGCTCATTACAAACTGCACGGAATCAACTACTGAGATTTGATGCTGACATGTTTAAGTGAAACGACGGATTAGATCCTAGCCGCTCATTCCAAACCGCGTAGGATCAACGACTAAGATCAAATTCGACGTGTTTAATTAAAAAGAGAAACCAGTATGCACTTTTCGCGTGTAAAGCCGCCACCATCGGCGTGGGCTAATTCCCTCTCACCACGTGGAAAATGCCTGCACAGTCAGGGCCGCCGGTTGACTTTGTATTAAACTCTTTAAATTAAATCCAGAAATGAAAGGGATTCTATATATAGCTTTTAGAGTAGCATTTGATAAATTTACACAAATTTTTATAAAAAAAATGCTTTATTGAATGACATGGAATGATTCCCTTGATCTTAGATGGTTTTTTTAACCATTTTAAGTACTTCAATGACCTCAAAATTGAATAATCTTGCGTTTGTTAGTTTGTTAGATTCGTCTTACTAAGATGCTTGATTTGATTACAAACCTGCCATATTCAATGATCATTTGGTCTTCAATTAGTGCCTGAAGTTTCTAAATATGCTTTAAGTGCTTGATTTGAGTTCATCTAGACTCAAATCAAATTAGGCTTTTTAGCGATGTTATGTCCATTTTGTTGAGATATTTAGTTTGATTGTATGTTTATCAAAGTTAGAATTAGGATGGATTAGCATTTAATTCTTAAAATTTTTAATTTAAATAATGCCTTGAGAATTGGATCAATTAAGTGAATTTTTTAATGACATTTTAATTATAGATTATATTCATCTTAAAATAAATTTATTGACTTTAAATTTTATCATAACTAATTATTTACCAAAATATCTTGATATAAACTAGTTGCTACAATTTTCTTCTTTCTTTTAAGGAATTTATATTATGAGAAATAAATTTTTTATAATCAAATATATGAGTATCTCACTATAAAAGGGTTGTTGTCCTACTTTATCAAGAGAAAAAAGAAGTTAATAATGTCTATAATGACTTCTAAAAACTTCACTTTTTCCACAACAAAGTTTCAAAAACTTTTATTAATAATTTCAACAGCCCAAAACTCCCAGGTTGTGAAAACCGGACCGGACAATGAACCGACGGAAGGAGAGGTTCACGGCTCGACCGATCGAACCGGGGTTGAACCGGATGATGTAATAAATAATAATATTATTAAAAATTAATAAAAGTAATATAATATAATATAAATATATGAGCATTTAATAATATTTATAAAATTTTAAAAAAATATAATTTTTTTTTATAAATATAAATATCATTTAAGAATAATATATTCATATATTTATAAGAATAATATTTAATATAATATTTAAATTTATAATATTAAAAATTTATGATCATTAATATAATATAAATAATTAAATATAAGAGCATTTAATAATATTTATAATATTTAGAAAATATATAATAAAAAATTATAAATATAAATGTCATTTAAGAATAATATATTTATAATTAAATATATTTATAATAATAATATTTAATATAATATATAAATTTATAATATTAAAAATTTATATTGTTAATTCTTATAATATATGTTATAGCAAATTTATAATATATATTGCCAAAATTTGTAGCCCAGCTAAGCCCAAATTTGAAGCCCAACTAGCCCAAATAAAGCCCAAATTCATATTCTAAACTATTTATGCAACTTTTTAGTCCCACATTATAGAAGGAGTTTGAGGTTCTTGCCTTTAACCTTTTATAAAATGTGAAGTATACGCTTTATACTATATAAATTATGTGAGATATTTAAGATAATTTGTATATATTATGGTCTAATTAATCATTATATTTAATAAAAATATTTTAAAAAGTTAAAAGAATTTAATAAACTAAAACATATTGTTTAAAATTTAATTAAAATAAAATTCATTTTTTTTATAAATCGGTTGGTTCTTTCCAACCCGAACCGGTTTAGCGGTTTGCTGGGTGAATTGCTTGTTCAATCCGGTTTGATACGGTTCAATGTAGAGCTGATTTTGTAAGCTGGGTTGGACCGGCCACCTGACCGGTTCACGGTTGAATCAGCTGGTCCGATCTGATTTTCAAAATAGTGCAAAACTTTGTTTTAATTTTTGAGCTATTGTATGAAAGAACAATTTTGTTAAAAGTTGCAATTAATATTATGACTATTTCTCCTTTGAAAATCCACAACTTTCTAATAGCATTCACACTCTAGCATTTCTACATAAATAATAATAATAATAATAATAATAACTGCCAAATAATAATGTTGTAGCATTCTGTTAAAGAAAAAAAATCAATAATGTATTAATAAAAAATAAAGCAAAACAGTGCAAAACTTTGTTTTTTGAGCTATTGTATGAAAGAATAATTTTGTTAAAAGTTGCAATTAATATTATAACTATTTCTCCTTTGAAAATCCAAAATTTTCTAATAGCATTCATAGTCTAGCATTTCTACATAAATAAATAATAATAATAATAATAACTGTCAAACAATAAAGTTGTAGCTCGATGAGGAGGTCGATGGGGGGCAGTACTTCTCTTGCTTAGAGGAGAAGCCCTAGTCTTCTACATATTTTAGAACCTAGATTGCATCACCTTCGAAACTTTGCTGTCTGATTGTAACCACATCGAACCTGATCTGCCTTCAGACTGCCGCCTTCGGACCTCTGCTGCCTGACCCCTATTGTCGAACCACTGTTGTTGGCAACTGAGGAAATGTATAATGCAAGAGTAGAAGAGTCAACAAGAAAGATACGAAAAAAAGAGATAGAAGAAGATATGAAAATCAAATAAGAGAAATAAGAGAAATAAATCATTTTTATACTTCTTTATCTTTATGCTACATTCATTTTTATATTTTAATTTAAATGAAATTAGACTCTTTAAGTAATTATTCACAATCTAAGGAATAATTGCCTAAATGAAAAATATCTCCATCTTCTCCAAATATTTGGAACCATTTAGGAGTTCATGCAAAGTCCATAATCTATATTATGCTTGTTTTAGCTACACTTTTTAAGGTTATTTAAGTTTTTGATAGTAATGATAATAAAGTTTTTTTATCTTTATAATCAAATTTGAGATAAATAAAGTACAGAGATATGATATTATTGCTTCCTCTAAGAAATACTACTCTGAATATAGTATATCATTTTATTTATTTTTTTAAATTCATGATAAATGTGTCATAAGGTCCATAATTAACTATTATTATTTATAAAATAGAGTAATTTATTATCATTATTTATAAACTCTTAAAACTATTGTCCTAATCAAAAAGAACAAATTATAGAGAGCTCCATTGAAACACCCTCCATCACCATTTTTAAAGCTGAAAGTAGGGGTATTAAAATTTAAATTCTGGCCAACAATAGCTCATCATCACATACAATAAGCACTTTCATGATCAGAAATCCTCTTCCCAAAGGAAATTCCATATCACCAAATCACAATCAATAACTTTTCAACTCCCAAGCAAGAAATTAACCTTGAAATTCTCTGAATAAATTAAATTTCACAGAAGAAGTACTTAATTCCCACTGTATTTTCTCTATAAATTTATGAACTACTTCATCGAATCCTCTCTGCAACTTCTATAGTATCATTGTTGTCTCCACGTTCACTTATAAAAGGAAGTATTGCCTTGCAGAAAGCTTCAATCATAACAATCCACTCAAAGAACATTAGTTAGTATTGTAGTTCAATGTCTGCTTCAAAGATGGCTTCTGTCTTGCTTGTTGTCTCATATCTCTTACTTCTGATGGCGAGTGGCGGTGGTCTACGACTGGTGGAAGCAGCACGAATTTTCAAAGAGGATTTGCAAGCAATCATGAGGAGATCAGGATTTGCATTTGAGTCGAAGTCGAACGGATTGCAATTAAGATCAGGCCCCTCTGGATGCCACCACGGTCCAGGCGGGTGTTGACCTCATTTTTGTATGAGCTCAGTAGGACCAATCCAGACATTAGGATCTTTCCAATCCTTAGGATCAATCTTAACCCTAGGATCAATCTGATCTTAGATCAACCCAGACTTTAAGATCAATCCAAATTCAAATCAATCCTGACCCCAGATCAATACAATTTAAGACAAATCTAGATTCTAGGATTCTCCTAGACTTCAGACCCTAGGATCTATTCTAGACCCTAGGATTCCACCTGACTCTAGATCATATGATCCTCTTAGATCCTAGGATTCTCCTAGATCTATCTAGAGCTTAGGATTCTTCTAGATCCTAAGAATATTATAGATCCCAGGCCCCAGGACTTCCAAACCCTAGGATCTTCTTAGAAATCAAACTTTAGGATCTACTCTAGATCCTAAGATCTTTCTAGATCTTGAATCTTAGGATTCCTAGATCTTAGGATTCTTCTAGATTATAGGATTCTTCCAGACCCCAGATCCTAGGATTTCTCTAGGACTTCTAGATTCTAGGATCTTCCCAGACTCCAGTTCCTAGGATCTATTCTAGACCCTAGGAACTCCTTAAGCTGATTTGGACCCTAGGACCTATTCTAAACCCTAGGATTCCTCTAAATCAATTCAAGCTTCAATTCAATCTAAGCTTAATTCAAATCATATCATTCAAGCTCAAAATCCAATTCAAAACCAGATTTCCAGATTCAAATCCAAGGCCAAATGTCTAAGTCCTGAAAGCCTTTTTCAGTGAATCTTTGAACATTTCAAAACCCTATCAAATGACCTCTGATTTAGAATCTGTCAGATCCACACTGATGTGACATGTCTTTAGAGGCAACCCTCCAAATTTGAGCTCATTCTGAGATCTCTAACCCCAGAAACTGAATTGAAATTCAAAGGCTGTAAAATCTTCAAATATTTACAGTCCATGCCACTGGACCTACCACCCAGTGGATTTTGACCCTGGAGCTTTCTCCAAAGCCTCCAATCACCTCCAGACCCTTGATTATGACTCATTGAGCAATAAACTGCATTTTGTTGGACTCAATTTGACCCCTAGTTGACCAGGGGGCAAAATGACTAAAATACCCCTATGGGGTGTGAATAGTCACTTTGGTTAAATGAGCTCCAAATCAAATGCAACCACCTCCAAAAAGTTTCAAATATTAAACCAAACTTGTTGGACCCACTTTCAGCCCCTGGGTCAACCTGGTTGACCAAGTCAACCTAGTTGACCTAGAAGGCCCCTTTAGGGTCAAAACCGGTCATTTTGACCAAATGACCTCCTCTGACCTTAGGACCACCTCCATTGGTCTCCAAATGTCATTTCAAGTCTGTTGAGCCTATTTCCAGACCCTGGACCCACCTGGTTGACCAGGTCAACCAGGTTTGACCTAAAGGCCCATTAAGGGCCCAAATAGGTCATTTTGACCAAACAACCTCTCCAGACCTTGAGACCACCACCAGTAGACTCAGAATGTTATTCTGAACTGGTTGGACCCAATCCTTGACCCTGGGTCAACCTAGTTGACCAAGTCAACCTAGTTGACCCATTAGGCCCATTAAGGGCCTAAACAGGTCTTTGATCTAGATGACCCATTTAAACCCTGAAACCACCTCCACTAGACCTCATTCATCATTTCAAACCATTCCAGTTCAAACCCTAACCCTGGGTCAACTTGGTTGACCAAGTCAACCTAGTTGACCTATTAAGCCCATTAAGGGCCCAAATAGATGATTTGACCCAAATGACCTATTCAAACTCTCAAACCACTTCTACCAGACTTCAAATATTATTTGAAATTGATTTAGTCCAGACCCTGGCTCTGGACCCACCTGGTTGACCAATTTAAACCCTTAAGCTTACTTTGTACTCAATCAAGCTTCATATCAATTTCAAACTTATCCAAAATCCCCTGATCACTTATTTTAGTGATTTAGACCGGATTAGACCCATTGACTCAGTCAAGAGTTGACTTGGTCAACTGAGTCTATGTTTGGTCAAAATTGATCCAATTAAACCTTAAGACCCTCTCATATGGAATCAACCCATTCAAATCCCATTAAACCTTCTAACATATCTTAATATGTGATTTCAAAGCCTCTTGACCAATAATGAATCAAGTCATGCTTGATTTAATCAAGTCAATCAATTTTGACTTCTTCAAATCTCCCCACATCTATACACATGTGCTCAAATTCTAATTCTTAAACTTAAAATCATTTCTAAATCTTTTTTTTTTAAAATTCCCTTGACAACCTTTCGAATGATTTGGCCTTGATTAAACCCTTAACCCAACCAATAGTTGACCAAGTCAACTGGGTCTATGATTGGTCAAAGTTGGCCCATATGACCCATTTCAATGCTTTTAATCAATTCAATCCATTTCAAATTTCAAACCAACTTCAAGTCATAACCTTAATATGCTCTAAGACTTGATCAATCCAATTTAAGTCTAGTTGACCAAGTCAACATAAGGAGACTTGGTCAAACTAGCTCAAACCCTTTTTTAATGCATGTAAACTCTAATCCCTAGGTTTCACACTCCCTCCAATCTTCCAAACTAGCTCAAATTGATTTTCTTGTGCCACCTCAGCAGCCATATGGCTATGGGATTGGTGAAATTGTCAAACCAAGAGTTTAAAGTGGTCAAAATTGGTCAAATTTCCTTTTAAACTTATTTCCCTTTAATCTAAACTCCTCCAGCTATTAAGAACCTGCTCTAGAACCTTCCAACAGTCCCTTTAAGCCCTTAGATCTAGATCCAACGGTTTGGATCACTCCCACATGCTCACAAAGTGACAAAACCCCTCTTTACACCTAAGACGTCCTTTGTTCGTCCTTGCTCACTGCTCTCAACAACCTCCAGGCCAGGTGGCACTCATCTGGAATCCTCCTAAAGTTATCCTAGCCGTCCATTCAAACAAGGAACATTTGAATAGGGGGAAAACCCTCATTAGAGCTCATATTCTCACTTGAACACTCTCTCACCTTTCAAACCCTCTCATACCCGAGACTTCTCTCGTTCGAGCTCCTAAAACCTCCCTCCATTCATTTCCAGCTCAACCCGGCCGGTCAAAGCTCGCCGGCGACCGGATTTTGGCGAGCAAGAAGCTAAATCCGTTCAACCTCCATAGCTTTTGATTCGTAGCTTACCAGACCTTGTGTTCAAAAAAGAAAAGTTGCGTGGACAGTCAACAAGCTCAGAGAAATCAAAATTTCCAAAATCCAACGGTTGGATTGAGGTAAAACTCTAGACCTAGCTTAAGACACTTAGGTTTAATTAGCGTTTTATTAAGTGCTTATTTAACCGTGCAATCAAATCCCCACGATTTCTGTTCAGTTATACTAGCTAGGTTTAAATTTTCATCGCATTTGGTTAACCAGATCGCTCAAACCAATAAAAAGTTCATTCCAGGGCTTATTCCGCAACCTGCATGCTTCATGCGCGATCTCAACCGTTGATCTTTTAATCAACGGTTAAGATCCCACTATTTAGCCCTTTTATCCAACCGTGTGCGGGATCTCGACTGCTTGAATCACCGTCCAGCTGTATCTGGATCGTTGATTCAGAGTGGCGGGAGATCAAACGGCGTCTGTGCGATGCTGAGTCACTTAAGTGGATTGCGCGTGGGCCCGCCGCCTCTTTAATCAGAGCCAATGATTGGCCGCCGCGCATTACTGAGTCCACCAATAGATGGCTGCCACGTGGATCTGCCGCCAATCATTAATAATGATTGATAAATCATTATTTAAATCTTTTTTTAAATCATTTTTTTTTCTTATAAAATTAATTAAAAGTTATTTTAAATTAATAATTAATTAAAAATAGTCATAAATATTATGAATTTTATTTTAAATATATTTTGTTTTTTTGCTTTAAATTATAAATCATTAAATTTAGGACTTTTTTTTTAATTTAAATATTTTAGATAATCCTAATATACATTAATCTTGAATTAATCTTTAATTAATATTTAATAAACATTAAGATTAATATTAACTTAATCATTTCTTTTTAAATTTAAAATTAATTTTAAAAATTAGAGAATGAATTTATTTTGATTAATTTTAATTATCTAATTACTTTAATATTTAATTAAATATTAAATTAAATATTTTCAAAATTAAAAAAAATTATTTTCAAATTACTTTTAAAAAAAAATCAGAGGATGTTTCAAACCATTTTAATTGAAGATATTTTTAATTATATTACTTTAAAACTTATATTATTATATATAGGTTTTTGTATATAATTATATCTTAAAATCCATTTTAAAATTATATGTATCTAAATTTTAAATGTTTGAAAGATCCCATGAAATTCTAAACCTAGGCTAAGTTTGATTGAATAGGATTTATGGGGAAGGTCATTAATGACTAATTATATTTTAATTATTCATTAATGATATTATTAATTATTTTAATTAATACAAATCCATGCATGTTTAGGACCTACACACACCACCTAGTTTTAGGGTCCTCATAGATCTAGGGATTGATTGTAATTGTGTTTGAATGCATATGTTATGTTGAGGGTTAGAGACTTTGATTTGAACCCAATTAACCTAGTGTCATTAATGACAACAATTAAGGACTCATTTAGAAAATTTAGAAAAATTCTAATAATTAGGATACACTTCCTATTGACTTGAAACTCAAACCATCTAAACTTAGTGACACTCTCAGCCCTAGGAAAATTTTCCACTGAATTTTGAAATCATTAAGCCCCTTAATCAATTTAATCAAAATTAAACCTTAATTAAGCCTTTAAAACTTCAAAAAAATGTAATAAATCAAATTTAAATCCAAAAAATACAATTAACCCCTCTAACTAACCAGAATTAAACCCTTAATCAATGAAAAATAAAAGCCCCTTGACTGGACTTCAAAATTGAGTTTAATTTAAGTTTAATTGAAATATGAAATTTAATTAATTTAATTAATTAAAAATAATTAAAAATTCCAGAAAATTTCCAAACACTTAGAGATCACTCCTTAGGTCATTCCTGACCTTTGGAGTTGATTTCAAGGAGTTTGGAGGTTATTTGGATTCAAATCACAAAAAGGGGCCTTAATTAAACAATTTTAAAAATTCAATAATTATCAAAACTTCAAAAATTCATAACTAATTCAAATAAACTCCAAATTGAGCAAACTCAAAGGCATACAACTCATATTAAGGTCTAATATTTATCAAAAATGTTAAGTTTCCAGAAACCAATCAAATTTGAAAAAGTCAACTTTTGATCAAACTTAGTTCAAATTCAAGTCAAAAGTTCAAACCTTCATAATAAAATGTAGAAAAATCCAATTTCAGCATACTTACTGTCTAACTGATCGTATTAAGGTCTAATATTTTAATAAAATATTAACTTTCCAGAAAACCCTTTAAATCAAAAAGTCAATTTTTGCCCCTTGAATTAAATCATTAAAATAATCAAGAAAATATCAAAATTCAATAAATTTCTAAAAATTCCAGAAAACACTAATTTGAACTTAAAACCAGCAACCAACTAATCTTAATTAAAATTTAATCACCTTTCAAACCTTAATCAAACTCAAATAACTTAATTATATCGGGTACCACTGGGTAACCCAGGCCTACGAGGCTATTAAATTAGCCCCAAGGAAGGTGAAATAAACTTCACGGCCTCGGTGTGCAACAAAGGTGATATCCAACAAACAATTAAAATCAAGTTTAAAATCAATTTCAAGTCATTAATATTTAAATTCAAATTAAATCCCCCTTAAGCCTTTCAACTAACCTGAACTTTAAACAACTTCAATCAATTGCCTATCTAGGACATATCAAAACCACACAGCCTCCTACACACACTTTAGATGGTTTGCTAGGACAACCAACTCTAGTCTTAGGCTAGGGCGGTGTTTACTTTTCTGCTGTGTGCCGGGTTTTTGAGCTTTTACTGCATGCTGTTTGCTAGTAGTATAATTGATGTGTTTGTTTACTTATTTATTACACTCTGTGATGTGATTGATTGTACGATTAGATCTACCCCTAGGCTAGGGACGATTTGTACTAATTCAATCTTATGCAGGTGGCCATGCTCATACAGGGCATAAATTAAAGGGGGCAAAATTATAATTATTAAATTGCATAGGTGCTCCAGAAAATTGCTTAAGTCCCCCTTTAAATCAAAAAGAGCATGGCCAAGTGTGGCTGGTTTGAGCATTTAAATTTCAAATATATTAACTGCTTGGGATGTAAATATAACTGTTGATTATTAGGATAACCCTGCAGGTTGTTGAGTCTAGATTTTAATTTTAATTGATGTAATTTGAATGTAAATTGAGTTGTAAATTTAAAGTACTTTGAGATTGAGATGTTTAAACATCCAATTTGGAATCCAAAGAGAAAAGAACATCCCTTAGGGGAGAGTTCCTATCCATTTGGAGATCCAAATTAGGATGAAATTTAAGTATCCAAAGAGAAAAGATAACACCCCTATTCAGGGGGGAGTCTCTTTTCATTTGGATATCCAGACCCGACGATCTAAGGAGTTCCAAGAAGACAAAGAAGTGAAGAACGAGAAGAATCTCAAATCTCAAAGTCACTTGAGTCTTAGGAGTAGAATCCGGGTTGTAGTCAGTGGTACCCGACCACTTTACTTTTCCTGCAGACCCTGGGTTGTATAATTAAGGGCACTTGCCTATAGACTTTCATTTTGAATATTTATTTAATTGATTTAATTATTTAATTGATTTGATTGATATATTGATTGCGATTAAGGACCCGCATGCTTTTAATAGTTTATTTGGCGCTTATTGCATGTCGATTTTGATTTAGCCTGGAACCCGATCGGAGGCTCGTGAGGGTACGGTCATTAACCTTTTATACTTAAACAAAATTAAAATTTTTAAGCTCAGATAGAAAATCTAACGCTTTTAAGAAGTAAGCCCGGACTCGCCGGGAGTTTTTCATGCATACATATTGACTTTTCTCATCCGTGTTAGGCACCTCCCCGCCTGCGGGTTCTGGCAGACCACCTGACCTATTAGGGTGCAGTTCTGTCCAAGGGGATGTTGTGCAATCTCTAGGATAAAACCTATTTTTTAATCCTATTTTAAAACTGCTTCATTTTGATTTAAGCATTTCATCGAGTCAACTAGCATGCATCGCATTAGTAACAAATTAAAATTGAGTCTAATTCTTAATTGCATTTTTATCTAGACATTTCACCCAACATGTGTTAAGGGGTCAATTAGGATCTGCTCTAGATGTCGACCCCAACTCCTCAAACTCAATCTTAAATAACATCCTTAACCACTCTTTCATAAAGACTTTAACTCATGGTTTTAAAAGCGTTTAGGTGGTTTAGCTGGCTCCCCAATCCAGGCCGGGGTAAGTCCAGGACTGCATTGCATTAGCTAGGTTCCAGGTCACTGATTCTCAGTACCCAATTTTAGACTTAGGTTCTGAGGCAAATCTCTAATCTTAAGACCTCAAACTTCCGGGAATCTAATTCCCAGTTTCTAATAAAATTGACCACTTAAACATTAAAATATCTTTCAATCTAATTCAAGCCCAACACTTAGGATAGTTTGAGGTGTTTCTGAAGTGATTCAGAATCTTAAAGCACCTCCTACTCTTCTTCCTTTGACTCCAGAAATAACTGTTCAAATTTGATCCAGTCCCTGTTGAATTTTTAGTCCTTTAACCTTCTTTGATATCAAGCTTTGAAATTCTTAAATAAAATTCGTATCGCTATTTTAATCGAGAGTATTCGTAGGAAATTTTCTGGTTTCCTACGATGTAATTAACTACGAGGGCTTGCGCTCGTAGGAGATTTAGAAACCCAGACCTGATTTCAAAATCAAGCTTTTTCAAAATTTCAATTAATTATCTTTGGGAAATTCAAAAGACAACGATCATTATCGTCATTTTCAAATGATCGATAATAGACGATATCCCCTTTCCTTGGAAAGATATATCGTACTATTATCGTGATCTTGATTATGAAATTAATGATCTCTTTACTAGATTATAATAGTTAAATATTGGATTTAACATCATTTTGATCTTTTGAGATCATTTATTGTTTCTCCTTGAGTTTGACTACGATAATCAGATAAATTCAAAGATTTGTAATCTGAACCTATTAGAGAACGATATGTTCACTTTTTGAGGTGATATATCATTCATAATAAGTGTTTGATTATAGAATTTAAATTCCAGAAATTAAATATTTCCCAAAGAAAATTAAATACTTTTCAAAACTATATTTTTCAATCAAACAGCGGGGACAACAACTCATGCCCCCCATGATTGTTTCAAATTTATAGTAGGTGACAAGATATATATGAAAATCATGGCGCATATTAAAGTGTGTTAATCAGCTAGGCTTCGTTTGAGATAACTTCTTTTATTACTTTCTAAAATAGATTTTTAGTAAAAAAAATTTAATTAATTTTTTTTTGTATTAAAAAGCTGTTTTAGCAAACAACAAAAAAGCTGTCCCAAACGAAGCCGGGACGACTTTCGTACTGCTTCTTAAAGCAATTTTTTACAACAAAAATTAAATTTTTTGCACTAAAAAGCTGCTTTAAGAATCAATAAAAAAGCTGTCCCAAACGAAACCTCAATCTATCATTGAAGTTTTGTTGTATAGCTTTAGATACCTTATAGGTTGATTTGAACTTGAAAATAATTTGTATGCTAATTATTTTGGTAATATCATTTTTGGTGTATTAGTTTTGTTATATCGTGTGATTTTCTATAAATTTGAAGTACTTTGGCCGTGGCTCCTCCATTTTTCAATAAGCACCTCATTTTTTATGTTTTGAAAAATGTCAATATATTTATGATTTTAGTTGTGCAAAATAAGTCATTAAAAAGGGTATTTAGAGCATATTTGGGTGTTACAAGAATATATTTGAATATAAAAAGTTGTCTCTGTTTTCCTCCTCTTAAAGTGGCCCTTCGACCCTTTATTTATAAGGTATATAACTTGTGAGTTAAACTTTGTGTTTAATTAAATTCATAGGAGGGATTACATTTAGATGACCTTTTCTTAGCCGAGACTCATCAAATGATGTTGTCGACAAACTAGCTGAGGATTGCCGCTAGACGTTAACTACCTGATAGGTGAAGTTGGCCATTAGAAAGGTGAAATCAATCACCTTAAGGGTGAATTTGGCAACAAGAAGTCAGCACTTAAAGTTGTCCACCTGAAGGGTGAATTTGATCTCTTGAATAGATTAAAGAGTTCTAAAAAAAATAAGTGATTTATTGGTTATGAGAATTTGATTCTTAACCGAACACAATGGAGAAAAAGGATTCATATAGCCAACCCCACATAGTAGGATAAGAACTTGATGTTGTTGTATTGTTTATGATCAATGGAAAACTTCTCGATGGAAAAGAAAATAATCGATGAATTACTCTTTGATCTTACACGAGAAAAATAAGTGAATCAAGAAATAGAAAAAGAACTGCTGCCATTATTGATGCCTTAAAAAATCAAAGAATTTTTTTTTTCAAGGTAATGAGTATTATAAACATTACCTTTTTATAATACATAGTCAAGGAGTGTTAAGTGCGTAAGTAATCAACATTGATATATCATTAAAAATTAATCATGATCGGGCACGAATCTTGAGGCAAAATCAAGTTGGAAATTTTTGAAATTAAATTCGGGACCATCCAAACTCTGATTCCAATAAACTTATAGTCGAACTGAACGTCTCGAAAAGATGAACCCAACGACACTAAATTCGACCCAATTCGTGCCCAAATGGGTCCAAATCTAATTACGAAGCAAATTGGAAGGTTCAAACCAGAAATTGAATGACCAAACAGTTTTTATACATGACATGCTTATAGTCGAATCAAGTGAATCAACGAGACAAATCCAACGAGCCCAAGATTGTTGAATTCTGACATCATTAAGGCACTAAAATACTCGTTAAATGGTCCATGACCAAAGGAGTCGATATTAGTCGTCCATTCCTAACACTCCCAACATGCCTTTGATCTCCTCCCTAAGTACTGGTCATATCACTCCCAAAAAATTATAAATTGACCTCTCATTCTTCATTGAGAAAGGGAAGGAAGGAGGGAGCGAAGGGAGAAGAAAATGAAGGAGGGAGCAATTAAAGGGGGAAGGAAAGGAAAGAGGAGAGGAGGGGAAAAGACATCTGAGTTCTCTCTTGCCACCAAGCTCCTCCTCGACCACCACCCTGCCACTGACTATAACAGGACTTCTGCCCAACCACCAATTGTCGTCGGGCTTACGCCAGGCCACCAACTGATGCCGGATTTACACCCGGCCACCGACTGTCTTCGATCATCCGACTTCTGTTGCCAGACAACGGTCTTTTTGACCATTGTCGCCCGCCGACTATGGTCCTTCTGACCTCCGTCGCCAGACAACGGTTTTTCTGACAACTATCGCTCGTCGATTATGGTCCTTCCGACTATCGTTGTTAGACAACAGTCTTTCTGACTACTGGCGCCCATCGATTGCGGTCCTTCTGATCTCCATTGTCAGACTACGGTCTTTCTGACCTCCGTCGTCAGACTACGGCCTTTCCGACCTCCGTCGCCAGATAACAGTCCTTCTGACCTCCGTCACCTGCTGACTACTGTCCTTTCGACTTTTGTCGCCAGATAACGATCCTTTTGACCTCCGTCGCCTGCTGACTATGGTCCTTCCGACCTCGGTCGCCAGACTATGATCTTTTTGACCTCCGTCGCCAGATAACAGTCCTTCTGACCTTAGATGCAGTATCAAATGTTGCAGTCAAAATCAAGAATGTACCATCCTGCAGTAGCCATGAATCCCATAGCTTTACCCCATTCATGCCTTGAGATCTTCAAGATGGCTCTTTATTATTTAGAAAATTTGATGATTTAACGGCCAATAATATCACTACCATGAAATCTCTCTTGTAGCCCATTCAGAGTCATGCGAATTTAGATAATGACACTTTCAAAGACCAATTCACTATCGTGGTTGCCTCCTTATCTAAATTTAGAAAAGTTGTCTGAATGGAGGATCATGTTTGCAACCTTGATAGTAAATTGGTCTTTGAGAAAAGGAGATGCCAAGAAATTCAGGACTTTGGCTTAGGTTGTTTCAGCTCACAAATTTCTTGAAGCTTCTAAATCGAGCCAGCTCCTAGATGCAAGTGAGTTTTATTTGTGTACTAGACAGCTTTAATTATTTGTAAAAGTGATTATAAAACTGCTGTAAAAGTGTGGTTATCGAGACGTGCTCAAGGTAGGTTGCAGTCACAATTTTAGAGAATGGTGACCATCATTTCCTATATGTGCGAGAAGAAGACTCCTTAGAGCATTATTTTCTTCCGAGATTTTTTTACCATTAAGGCATTTTAGGGATGGATGCATCCTCTTCTCTTCCAACTACATCTACATAAGTGGCTTGGAAAATGAGATCAGGGATTAGAAGTTAAAGTTCTTTTGGTAAGGTCGGCGATAGGAGGGTGATAAAAGGGTTTGTTTGAGGAGAGATTATTACGTGTGGAGTCAGGATCGGAGAACCGTTCAGTTTTTATGAGTGTACACATCAAAAGCGCGGTTATTGTTCACCACTGCGCTTTTACTGTGCTTTTGCTGCGCACACTCACAAAAATCGGATGCAGTTTCGGTCCGAACTCCGCACGTAATAATCTCTCTTGTTTGAGACAACTTTCTAACCGCTTTATTTTTTAGATAAAAGCTACAATTTTGCTTAGTTATTGCTTTCTCATAGTTTTAAAAATTTTCTATGATAAAAAGTTATTTTTTATAACAAATATAGCTAAGTTATTTTTTCTATAGTAATTTCAAAATCAACTTTATAAAATACTGTAGTTGTCTCATACAAACCCTAAAAGAAAAGACTAGCTATATTCGTTAAAGTGAATGCTGATCTTTTGCACTTGGGGGTGGACAACTACAAGACTTTTCACAAGCTCAAGAGTATGAACTTGTTTGTGAAGCAACATCTCTCTCTTGATGCCCTCTATATGACTTTTTATAGTAAATCATGTACCCTTGAATTTTTCAATTGTCAAATGATGTAAGAAATTCTTTGAATATTATTCTTGTAGGTGTGTCCAATATATACAACTTTCCTCATGACGTCCTGGTCATTAAATTTTTGGAGGAAAGAGCTCCAAAAAAGAAGAGAAAAGAGCAAAGAAGTTGCCAATTAATTACTAGTCATTGAAGCACAAGATAAAACCTCTTAAATTGGCTATAATCTAACCCCATATGATTATTGTAAGATTATATTTGATTATTATTAAAGCTTCGTTTGTGGCGGTTTTCTTAATGCTTTTTAAAACAACTTTCTAGTACAAAAAATTTTAGTTCAAAAAATTTTGTACTAAAAATCTGTTTTATAAAGCAGTAAAAGAGCCATCCCAAATGAAGCCTAAATGTATAAAAATAGTCATATGTAAAGAAGTAATAATCATATATTTCTAAGGTCAGTAAAACATCGCCCTACAAAAAAAAATCTAAATTTCTCAAGATAAGAAAGAGAAAATAATTTGTTTGTCTGTATTATTTAGTCATATTATTTTTTTGAAATAATATCTATTAATCCTATCATTTTTTTAATTCTATTTTGTTTTTTCCATCAATTTAATTATTTTATGTTGCATATGCATACTAAAATTTTAAATATGATAAGTATCATATGTCGACTAAATTTTATTTATTGAATCATTATCAGATATTACTTGATTATTGAAAATTATATTAAACCAATATTAAATAGATAATGATAATCAAATTTAAAGAAACATTAACTTTTGTTACTTTTGGATAATGATCATTTAGGCTTTATTTGGGACAACTTTCTTATTGCTTTTAAAGTAATTTTTTAGGATAAAAATTTCTTGATAGCACAAAAATTTCTTGAGCAAGAAATTTTTTTGCTAAAAAGCTATATTAGAAAGCAATAAGAAAGCTGACTCAAACAAAGCCTTAGAGAGGTAGGCGATAAGTGAAAACAGTTAGAATATAATGGTCATAGAACTAATAGTCTATTTGGGACGGCTGTAGGTTTTTATAAATATGGTTGTAAAATTATTGCAGGGAAATTAATTTTTTGAATGTTGTTTCCTAGAATAAAAATTTCTTAAAAGTAATAAGAAAATAGTAACCAAACATAAATTGTGATCACAATCTGAAAAGTAAAGCAGCAAGGAAGTTGTCCCAAGTAAGCCCTAATTAGGCTCATAACCAAATGCGATGAGGAAGATATAAATATATTTGATATAAATAATAATTATATGAGAACATTACAAAACTAATATTTAATAGTATTAAAAAATATGAAAAATGATCAATCACATTTACGTAAATTTTTCCTTTTTTTTAATTTCTTCTAACTCAAAATAGGTTGATCATTGACGATTTGAGACATCTTCAAATTTAGTGGTGTCATTGGATCTTTAGATAGGTGAGAAAAATATATGCTGTAACGAAAGACACTATAGGAAAACATCATTGAAAATCCATTAGTAAGTCCAGTAGATTTTCCGCCAAGCATGGCCTGATCCAACAGTTTTTACTTCATTTTTGTTTTAATGGGGGTATCTACTCACTGCCACTCCAAAGTGAGCGTTTGGCGGCGTAACTAATCCCTCAGCGGAACCTAGCGAGGCCACCTATCGGCATCGAGCCCACACTTGCTTTGACCCAATGAGGTGATGCCATAGTAGAGGGGATTCGAACCCGGGATGGGGGGTTCCCAACCGTGCTCGCCCACCAACCACCCTAGGCCTTGGTGGGTTTTACTTCATTCAATATCATCCTTTTCCAACAAACAATCCATCAAAAACCCTCATAAAAAAATTAAAAAGAGGTAGCATATTTATTGTAAATTAGCTTCTCTATACCATCACATGCATTACGGTTTCATTTGGGATTGCTTCCTTACTACTTTCTAAAGCAGCTTTTTAGTACAAAAATTTCGAGTTCAATAAATTATTATACTAAAAAGCCTCTTTATAAAGTAGAAATAAAGTTGTCCCAAATGAAACATACATCAAATCATCACAACACAACATATTTATAAATAATAAAAAATTGAACATCTTGACATTGACATAAAAGATCTTAGCATCATCGGAATAAAAAACACAAACATAAACAAAGAAGATTGTATCATTGAATGCATCTCCTAAATAATAAAGTAGCCTTCTTGATAAAAATAGAGGTTTTTGACTTATGATGAGGATCATCATCACCTCCAAATGTTATCAAGAGTGAAAGTTCAAAAATGACATACTCATGTTATAATAAATCTTGAAGAGGTAATAATAAAATTCATATCTAAGATTAACATCATGCAAGTAGAGATTCTGTCTGGGTCTGGGGAATGTAATATGAAATTCTCTATGTTGCGGACTAGAATATATGCGGCAGTAGAGTAAAAAATATAACGTCTTAGTAATGTACGTATATCCAGCACACCAACAGATAGTTGAGAGATAGAAATACCAGAAACTTTTTTACATGGAAAACCCGAAAAGAGAAAAACCACGGGGCATAACCTAGATGAAAAAATTTCACTAAGTTTGGGTTGATTACAGAGTTTGATTCGCTCCTTAACTTGGAGACGTTGGAATCACAACATATCAAATAGAAATCTAGCAATAATGATGAACAGGCGGAATAACAGCAGTGGTTGAGAAGAGCTTCAACGACGGTCCAGAAGAAAACTCGAGTAGTGATTGGGAAGAGAACTCCAGCTATGGTTTGGAGGAAATTTTGGCGATGGTCAGGAAGAAACTCTGGCGACGGTCGGGAGAAACTCTGGTGACGGTCGGAAGAAACTCTAGTGATGATTGGGAAGAAACTTTGGCGGTAGTTGAGAAGAAAATTCGGTGACAATTAGGAAGAAAATTAGGGCAACAATCGGGAAGAAACTTTGGCGACAGTCGGGAAGAACTCTGACGATAGTCGGGAAGAACTCCGGCAGAGATCGGGAGGAACTCAGGCGGTGGTTGGCAAGAACTCCGGCCGTGGTCAGGAGGAACTCCAGCGGTGGTCGGCAAGAACTCCGGCGGAGATTGGGAGGAACTCTGACAGTGGTCGGGAAAAACTCCGGCGGTGGTCGGCAAAAACACCGACGGTGGTCGGTGGCAAGAGCTCCCAAACTTCTTCTTTTCTTACCTTTTTCTCCTCCTCCCTCATGAGAAGAGTGGGGAATATTTATAGTTTTTTTAGAGTGGCATGACTTGTAAATATATGAAGGATCAAGGTCAAAATGGGAGTGGTTTGAATGGACAGCCGATATTGATCCCCTTGATCATAGACTGTTTAATGATGATTTGAATGCCTGATTGATACCAGAATTCAGTGATCTTGGGCTCGTTGGATTTGTCTCATCGAGCCGCTCGATTTGACTATAAGCATGTCATGTTTGAAAACCATTTGGTAATTCAAATTATGGTTTGAACCTTCCAAATGCACTTTGGGTCTTTCATTTGGACTCATTTGGGCTCGAATTAAGTTGAATTGGTGTCGTTAGGTTCATATTTTTGAGACCTTCAATTTGACTGAGTTTGCTGAAATCAGAATTCAAATGATCTCTGATTTAATTTTTGAAGTTTCCAACTTGATTTTGCCTCGAGATTCATGCCCGATCAAGATATTTTTTTACTGATATATCAGTTGCCCCCCTGTTTTTGGACGTCGAAGCTTACAAAGTCCAAAAATATGCATCGAAGTTTTTGAAAAAATTATATTTTTATCCTTAAAAATAAGGACTAATTACTTACATTAAATTTAAATATATTTTTTATGACTATTATTAAAAAGAAGGTTATTAACTTTCTTAATTATTATCCCATTTGTGTTTAAGGAATATAATGTTGATTAACTACTTATGATAAAATATGCACCAGATTTAGTCATATTTTAGAATATAAGATTAAGAGACTTAAAGAATATTTTAAATCCGATGTATTCTTTAATGAAAATACAAGTTTTTGATTTATTATTTATTAGCTTATTATCTCCAAAGAATGATTTTTGCACTTTAAAAGACAAAAAATATCTCCATCATTCAAATTTTTATTTTTGGAAAGGCCAAACGGCCTCATTGGGAAGGCCAAAAGGCCAAAAAGCTGCCTTTCACATTTTTAAAATTTTTTTAAATTCTTTTTTATTATTTTTTGAAATTATTATTTTTTAAGATATTATAAAAGCAATTAAATTGAGGCTTTTAAGATTTCGAAAAAATCATTAAAAAATTCAAAAAAAATTTCTAGAATATTCTATGTTGCCTCTTTAGCTCCCCCTCCCCAATCCTATAAATATCCCCCTTGGAGGCTTAGGAAGATCAAAAAATAGTCGGTCCAATTCTTCTCAAAAATTTGAGAAGACGGACTGACAAGAAATAAAAAATTTTTAGTGGTCGGAAAGGCTCAGTCCTCCAATGTGGGCTCCGGTCTTCATCTGAAGGCCGTCCTGAAGGAGTCGTAAGACCGTCAAAATTCGGTAAAGGCTCAGTCCTCCGGTATGGGCTCCGGTCTTCATCTAAAGGATGTCCTGAAGGAGTCACAAGACCGTCAAAATTTAGTAAAGACTTGGTCCTCTAATATGGGCTTTGGTCTTCATCTGAAGGTCATCCTAAAGAAGTCGCAAGACCGTCAAAATTCAGTAAACGCTCGGTCCTCCGGTGTGGGCTCCAGTCTTCATCTGAAGACTGTCCTGAAGGAGCCACATGATTGTCAAAATTTGATAAAGGTTCGGTCCTCTGGTGTGGGCTCCGGACTTCATCTGAAGGCCATCCTGAATTAGTCGCAAGACCATCAATCTTTGGTAAAGGCCCAGTCCTCTAGTGTTGGCCCTTATCTTCATCTGAAGATTATCCTGAAGGAGTCGCAAAATCTTCAATCTTCGGTATAGGCCCGGTCCTCCGGTGTGGGCTCCAGCCTTCATCTGAAGACTACCCTGAAGGAGTTGCAAGACCATCAATCTTCGTTAAAGGCCTAGTCCTTTAATACCAAATTTATAGCTGGAGGTAGTTGGAGGTAGCTGATGGGAAGTTTAGTGACGATCAATGTCCAGGCATTGGTCCCATGATGGTTGGGCATACTTTTGCTGATGGTTGATAATCGAGCCATAAGTTGTTAATAAAAATTAAGCAGTATGCCGATGAGGACAGATAGTGGATAACTTGATAGAGGAGATCGAATATTGTGTTGACCTCAACAGTCTTGTGACATATTCATGATGTCAGCTGAGTAGAAATCTAAGGATCTAGTGGTGGTTTGTAAACAATATTATGATATGCTACTCCTTGGTCTAAAAAGATCTGATTGGGCATATCTGGATTCATCACAGTGTACAAGATATGGTTGATGAAAGTATTTAACTTCGAATCATGTAATAACATTGTACATGGCCTTAAGAAATTTTTATGAGCTTGATATTTGTTTGAGTGTTTCATCCTTTTGTAAGAATATTTATAAATTTGCCCCCATGAGAAGCCAAGTTATTTAGATATTTTTGAAATATATTGCCCCCTTGGTAAAACAACTAATTTATAAAATTTTACTCCTTAAATAATATTTAATATTTGATATATTGGTTCCTTTTGAGGCTTTTAGCCTCTTATGATATTTGAACGAGTGGTGATCTTGTCAAATACTTATTTTCACGATCCAAAAAGGATGCTTGACCTCTCCAAGGTTATTTGTCAGAGCATTTCCCGATGACATTAATCCACCAAGGATGTTTGAGCTATCCGAGGTTATTTGTCAGAGCATTGCTCGATGACATTAACCGGTGTGGAAGAGGTCGATATAATCCACCAAGGATGTTTGACCTATCCGTAGTTGTTTATCAGAGCATTGCTCGATGACATTAACATGTGTGGAAGAAGTCAATATAATCCACCAAGGATGTTTGACTTATCTGAGATTATTTATCAAAGCATTGCTCGATGACATTAACATGTGTAGAAGAGGTCGATATAATCCACCAAGGATGTTTGACCTATCCGAGGTTATTTTTCATAGCATTACTCGATGACATTAACCCATGTGGAAGAGGTTGATATAATCCACTAAGGATGTTTGACCTATCCGAGATTATTTGTCAGAGCATTGCTAGATGACATTAACTTGTGTTGAAGAGGTCAATATAATCCACCAAGGATGTTTGACCCATCCGAGGTTATTTGTCAAAGCATTGCTTGATGATATTAACATGTATGGAAGAAGTTAAGAGAATCCCTTTAGGATTGATCATCCAATGATTGAGAAATTATGTATTTCTCAAATCAATGATAAATTTTATAAATTATTTAGAATCATGATTGTGATGAAACAAGACAATAATTGACAAATAAGATCTTACTATTTTAAGAACGATAATGATTCCATGAGATACCTTGGAGATATAAGGGATACATATTAGTCAAAGCATATATGTTATATAGTTTTAATAGCCACTATTGATAATACTTGTGACTGTTGGTGATGGTGTTGAGGTGGAGCACCGAGATTCTTTTTAAGCTTTATAACTCACTTGGTTTTTAGCCCATGCTCCAATCCTCCAAAGGTTCTCCCTAGGGGAGCCCCTTGTAATGCTTAAGGTAATAGATGGATGAGGTTGAGCTTGTTTGAGATAGCAAGATTGTGCCTCCTGTTGATTTTCTCGCACCTCCCCAATTCCAGATGGAGTTGGGAATTTCATCTTTAGATGAGGCATTGAAGCGATAGCTTTAAAAATTGACTGTAAAGGTCTACCAAAGATAGTATTATATGCTGATTCTAACTTAACTACAACAAATTAGACTGGATAAGTAACCTATCGAGGGAATTCTCCAAGTGTGATAGGGAGAGTAATTATTCCCTCCACCCTTACTGGACGATTGTCAAATCCATATAATGGTCTAATGGTAGGCCAAAGTTTCTCTCTGGCTAACCCTATACTAAGAAAAGTTGAGTAGAATAGGATATCAATAGAACTCTCATTGTTGATTAAGATTCTTTTGAAGGTGTAACATGGGTCCTCGATACCAGCATTGATGACAAGTGGGTCTTGATGCAGAGTATGAATCCCTTCTAAGTCAAAATTGTCAAATATGATAGAGTGATCATATCATGCTTTCCTTAGAATCGGTTCCTCTGGGGTGGTGAGTAAGACTTGAGAGGATATTAAGGGTCCTCTCGCAATAGTTTCAATTTCTCTAATTATTTGACAGTTTATATATTGTTGATTCTGCTATTGTTGATTATGCCGCTGTTGATTCTGCCTCCCAATAGGATTAGCCTCATTTTACATAAGTGGGTTTTGGGTGAATTGATAGAGATATCCCTGTTGAATCAGCCTTTTAATTTTATCCTTCAATTATCTACAAGATTCTATCGTATGTCCTCAGCTTCGATGAAAATGATAATAATAATCTTGATTTTTAGTATTTGGCCTTAGTGGATTGGGCCATTTAATGTTTTGCTTGTTTTGTATAGCCATGAGAATATTAACACAAGTTATATTCAATGGAGTGTATTCCTTCTTTGATTTATAATCCCAATTTTGCTGAGGGAGTTGAGGTGAAAGATCCTGATACCTCTTTTGAGATTTTTGAGCTTCAACCCCAACTTCATGTCTGTTCTTTCTTTTATTAGAATGTTGTTCAAATTATTTTTGATGAGCATTAATAACCTCATCGATAGTAATTTGAGCTTCTACTCTGTGAATTAGGTCAGTATAAGAACGAACGGTTTCTCGCATCAATGAATAGTAAAATGGTCCAAAGCGTAGTCCTCCTAGAAAAACACCTCGTAATAGCTCAGGATCCACTCCTAGGATTTGTTGAATTTCAGAAGAAAGTCTATAAAAATAGAATTTTAAAGATTCTCCTTCATTTTGACAAATTCCAGAAAGATGTGATGAGTCTTTAATAATTCTTTGATTTATAATAAACTGTTCTATAAAGAGCTTTGCAAGATAAGAAAATCCATGGATTATATTTTTAGGGAGAGCATAAAATCAGGTGAGAGCTTGACCCTTGAGGGTGGCAAGAAAAACTTAACAAAGAAGCTCATCGGAAGCCCGTTGTATGTGCATAATTATTCTATAATAATCAATGTGTTCATAGGGATCGGAGGTCCCATCATATGGATCAATGGTTGGTAGCTTGAACCCTATTGGAATAGGGTGTAGGAGAATTTTGTATGTCAGTGGAGAAGATTCTTGCAAACTTTGTTGGATATTAAAATGATTCCTATCCCTTATCGGGAATTCTTTTTGGATGAGACGTCATAATTCATCTCGTATGACATCACGAGGAGCCTCTAGAGCGGGTTGAATATTTTGCATCTGATGGGCTCTAGGTGCAGGATGTGTTGAACTAGCAACATCATCTATTTCTGGATTATATTATGGAGGAGGAGCATTAGCCTAATGATGAATATTTTTAAATTTCTCAACAATATTATGTTGCTGGGGATGAGGGAGAGGAACTTCATCATTTTGAGACGGCATCCTCTGTTGGCCTGCCTCCTCCAATATTTTTAGGATTCTTCCTTGTTGCTCCTCCATCCTATGAATTCAAGTTTCTAAAGAATAAGGCCCTTCCCTTGAATAATTTTGACGTCCATGATTGCCAAATGGAAATCTAGTTTGATGTGTGTTAGAGTGAGAGAATCTATTGCTCATATTACTTCAATCAGCCATTAAAGAAATATTGGGAATGTAGGGCTGCAAACGAACCGAGCCGAGCCGAGTATGTGAGTGTTCATGTTTGTGTTCATTTAATATCAGGTTGTTCAAGTTTGGTTCATGTTTGTTCGAGCTTTATTGTTAGTGTTCATGTTTGGTTCATTTAAAATAATGAGTGTTCATGTTCGGTTCATGTTCAGTTCATGTTCGTTCGTTTAGTGCTTATCGAGCTTTAAACAAACAAACATGAACGAGCTATAAACGAGCTCTACTTTTAGATGTTCATTAACTTAACAAACGAGCTTTATCGAGCTTCCTAATAAAAGATTACATCGAGTATGTTCGCGAACATATTTAACGAATTTTTTTAACTATCAAATAATAATTATATCATTATATTATAATAAATATAAAATATTTATATTATTTAATTCTATAATCAAATATTAATTATTTTTATCAAGCTTATTCACGAGTTCAAAATCGAACATTAATCGAGCTTCTTATCAAACTTAATGTTGAGCTTGTTCACGAGCTTCAAATGATGTTGTTCTCGAACATAAATGAGCCGAACGCATTAGTGTTCAAGCTTGTTTATTTGAGAATCGAGTATTTAAAATATTGTTCATGTTTGTTTGTTTAGTTAATTAAACGATCACGAACGAGCTTTAATCAAACCGAACAACGAGTAGCTCGTTGAACGTTTGGTTCGCTTGTAGCCCTATGGGAATGCGTTCCCACAAACAGTGCCAAACTATCGCAAACTAGAATATATGTCGAAGTAGAGTAAAAAATATAACGTCTTAGCAATGTATATATATCTAGCACACCAACAAATAGTTGAGGGAGAGAAACACCAAAAATATTTTTATGTGGAAAACCTGAAAAGCGAAAAACCACGGAGCTTAACCCAAATGAAAAAATTCCACTAAGTTTGGGTTGATTGCAGAGTTTAATTCGCTCATTAACTTGGAGACATTGGAATTATAATAGGTTAAATAGAAATCTAGCGATAATTGATGAACTGGCAGAATTATAATAGTGGTTGAGAAGAGCTTCAACGACGATCCATAAGAAAACTCTAGCAGTGATTGGGAAGAGAACTCCAACTATGGTTAGGAGGAAACATTGGCGACGGTCAGGAAGAAACTCCGGCGACGGTGAGAAGAAACTCTAGTGACGGTCGGGAGAAACTCTGGTGACGATTGGGAAGAAACTTCGACAGTCGTAGAGAAGAAAATTTAGCAACAGTCAAGAAGAAACTCTGGCAACAGTCGGGAAGAAACTCCGACGTCGATCAGGAAGAACTCCGACGGTGGTTAGCAAGAACTCCGGTGAAGATTGGGAGAACTCAGGCTGTGGTCGGCAAGAACTTCGGCGGAGATTGGGAGGAACTCTGGCGGTGGTCGAGAGGAACTCCGGTGGTGGTCGGCAGGAACTCGGCGGAGATCAGGAGGAACTCCGACAGCGGTCGGGAGGAACTCCGGCGGTGGTCGGCAAGAACTCTGGCGATGGTCGGTGGCAAGAACTTTGGTGATGGTCGGTGGCAAGAGCTCCCAAACTCCTTCCTTCCTTTCTTTCCTTTTTATCCTCCTCCCTCATTGAAAGAGTGGGGGCTATTTATAGTTTTTTGAGAGTGGCATGACTTGTAAATATATGAATGATCAAGGACAAAATGGGAGTGATTTGAATGAATGGCTGATATTGATCCCCTTGATCATGGACTATTTAATGGTCATTTGAATGCCTTAATGATACCGAAATTCAGTGATCTTAGGCTCATTGGATTTGTCTCGTCGAGCCGCTCGATTTGACTATAAGCATTTCATGTTTGAAAACAGTTTGGTAATTCAAATATGGTTTGAACCTTCCGAATGCGCTTTGGGTCTTTCATTTGGACTCATTTGGGCTCAGATTGAGTTGAATTTGGTGTCGTTGGGTTCATATTTTTGAGACGTTCAATTCAAATGTAAGTTGTTGAAATCAAAATTCATATGGTCTCTAATTTAATTTTGGAAGTTTCCAACATGACTTTGCCTCGAGATTCGTGCCCGATCAAGATAATTTTTAACTGATATATCACTTTATGATATGAATTATAATTTATTTATCTGCTCAATAATATTATTTAAATAGTTGAATAACTATTATGCTCTTATTATATTTCTGACTAAAGTGATCTAGCAGACTGCATTTAACTGTTTTTAAATATTAAAAAAAAAGTTAATAAAAGAATTTAGAAATTTAGATCAGATTGTGCGGCCTGTTGAGTTATTATAGCTCATTATGATTTTATTTTTTGTTTTCAGGATTTAGGAAGGGGAAGGAGACTATTGATTAGCAGTTTATGATTAAATTTAAGTTTATAGGTATTTCTTTATTCTGATTTTTGTACAATTATGACTAATTTATTATTCAGTTATATAGTTTCTAGATGTAGTTATGTACTGTAATATAAATATATTTCAATGAAATGAAAGAAATCTTATGGATGAGTTTATTTACAGTATTTGAATGTTTTACTAGCTTTATAGTAAGTAGTTTATTTAAAATGAATATTGAAAGAGAATCTAAAATATTCCAAAACTAGATTTTTGGATTTTCCTATCACTGTTCAACGTGATAGGACATATCCTGGTCGGGTTGGGTTGTGACACCAACTATGATCCCTCCAACCTCAGTCCCTCGATAACAGTCCCTTTGATGTCAATCGATTTACTATTGTCTATCCGACCTTCGTTGCTTGACTATACTCCATTCAACCACAATCACCTACCAACTACGATCCCTCTGACTACTGTAGCATGATAATTGTCCCTCCGACCTCTGTTGGTTGTTGGCTATGGCCCCTCTGAGCTCCGTGCCCAATAATGATCCCTCCAACCCTCATCATCCAACTACAGTCCCCCAAACTTCGTTGTCCGTCAACAGTCCCTCCAACCTCCATGGCCCGATAATGACCCCTTTGGCCTTCGTCGCCCACCGACTATGGTCCTTGTAGCCTCCATCACTCACTGACTATGGTCCCTCCAACCTCAGTCACCCGACTAGGATCCCTCTCTCCATCGCCTGACTATAGTCCCTGACCTCCGTCACCCAACTAAAATCCCTACCCTTTATTGTCGACTTTGTTCCCTTCAACTATCATCCAACTATGATCTTTTTGACCTCCATCTCCAGCCGACTATGGTCTTTCTAGCCTTTGTCACTCATCGATTATGGTAGCTCTTATCTTAGTTACCTGATTATGTCCCTAACCTCAATCGTCTGATTATAGTCCCTAACATACATCCCCTGACTACGGTTCCTGACCTTTGTTGCCTGACTAAGGTCCCTCCGACCACCGTCACCCAACTACGATCCCTCCAATCACCATCGCCCGAGTACAATCCCTCCAACCTTTATTGCCCGACTGCAGTCCTACAGACCAAACGTATAGGCCAACATTCTCTTGAGAATAGCTCTCATGTTAAAGGAATCTTCTAACTCCAACCATGCAATATGCTATATACGATGTATATTTACTACATTGAGCAAATGCCTTCCATATAGGATGGTTGTAATCAATGAGAAATACTAGTGGAATCATTTGTAATCAATGAGAAATATAGTTTTTTACCTTTTTCAGAGTTTTTCATGTAAATATTATAGTGTATTGTATTATTCCCGCACCTCGCTCTCTCTTATCTCTATGTGTGCTCGATCTTTATACAAAACTTGGACGTTATAATTTATCTCTCTTTACCACCATGAATGTTTCAGCATGTAATAATTTAACGCCTTCTGTGAGAAATGATTCTTGGTTGAGGGCAACCTTTGCTATAACCTCAAAAAGTCATTCACGTCAACATATTGGGCATGATCGTAGCGCAATAATCTTTTTACCATGATCTATTATCAGATCCAAAAGAAGTCTTTCAATATTGAGGGAAACCTCACTGCAACAACAAACATGCATTGTTCTCTCACCTCTCAACCATTAGCCAATGTTACATCAATTTTATGGGAAGCAAATTTAGACTAGGGGAAACCTTAGCTACAATCTCAAATATGATTGTGGTCAAGCAAGTCCCTCCAATTTTTTACATGTCCAAAATAATCTTGCTAGAAATTATCTATCATAAAACTTCTAACAAATACAAGAATTCATTTAAGTGAATCCTAAACTCTATATAATTCCTAACTGAACTTCTACTCTTTGGGCAAGTTCATAGTATTGACCTCGAAAAGACAGTAATGGTTTAAAGACAAATAAATCTTCACTTTTGATTCAAGATACATGCAGCATTTGCCCCTCCCAATCAAGGTGTAATCAATCTCAGGGGATTCGATTCGATCTCTTCCACACATGTTAATGTCATTAGGTAAACTCTTAAAAATAACCTCTAATAGTTCAAACATCTTTGGTAGATTTCCCTCGACCTCTTTCATACAGCCATCAAGCAATTGTTAACCTCAATTTTATCCTAATTTGTTCTTGACTGTGTTTGATCGACTCTAACGAGTTATAACGAGTTGAATTTAAGTTGAACCTATGTCAATTAGAATTTGGTTTCAAATTGACCCGGGTCGAGCCGAATTTAACTCGACTACACTCGATCGATTTCGATCAATACATATCGACCTTGTCGGACCCGATTTGTTTTCAATGGATGTTATCTTTGAGTTTAATTAAATTAATTTAATTGAGCAGCATTAGACCTGAAATCAACTTGATTTGGGTCAAATTAAATTTGATTTGAACTCAAATCTGACCCGAGTTGACCCAAGTTAATTCCCATTGAACTCCAATCAGCTTTTTGATATGTTTGAATTTAATTCCCAAATTAGGTAGTTACATCGATGGCTCTGAGCGAGTGCGATCTTCCTTTCAGCTAGAATCTCGCTGTTCAAGAGATTTCTGCGATCCGAACAGGCATCGAGCAGCGAGCGAAGTTGTTTGTGGTGATTTCGAAAGCCGAAGCATGATGTCAAGAAGAGGCGGGCTTCCTTTTTCAAAATTATTTTTTTACACATATCCTAGGCGAAGGGTCCAGACATGCGTATCGGCTCCCATTCGCACTTAGTTTTCTCTCCCACCTCTCCTCCTAATTTTCGGACCCATCTCCCTCTCCATCCCGGTTGATTCACAAGAGGCGGAACACCCTCCCTGCTCCCGATCCTCTCTTGGTTCGTCGGCCCTAGCTCCCTAGTTCGGACCCCTCTCCCTCTCCCATCTCTGTGTTTCGCACCAGACTCGAGCCAAGGCCAGACCCCCTCCACCTCTCCTCCCTTGACGAGCAGCCAGCCGACCAACCTCCGGGCCGCCGACGTTCCTTTGCTCGCAAGGTTCTTGCTTCCTCGCTCTTCTGCTACTCTCCTATTTGTGCTTTAAAATCAAGTGTTTGCAAAATGTGAAAGCTCAAAGGTGCAAGTGACTCAACCGGTATACAAGCCCGATAAGAACAAGGTACATTAATATTTTAATTGTGTTTATTTTCATCATTCATTTCATATTATCATACTCTAATATGCCCTTTTCTTCTCTTTTTCTATGTTCTTTGTGAGGATACTTTGGAGAGCAAAGAGCATGGAGCAGTTGGAGCACTAAACGAAGGAGCCTACACAAACAAATCAGTCGCCTCCATTCATTCCGGTGGGGGTGCTACGGGCGGTACCACCGGGTCCTAGCCCCCGGTGCTGTGAGTTTTTCTTAAAACTTAGACAGCCTTTAGGAGCCCATCAATGTGCACGCCTCCCACCCTTAGGGCCTTGTAGTAACTTCAATATTATTAGGATCTTTTTGTTTCTTTTAGATCTTTAAACCCATCTATACATACGAATATCCAGAAGGATTAGAAAATGAACTTCATTTCATCTCCTACAATACTAGTGACACCTAAGGACAAAAACTTAAGGATAAGTCTTAGATAACATAGACTTAAGAAGCATGCTCACTATAGGGTAGAGACATAAAACATAGAAAACTTAGCGACACCTTACCATAGGACTAGTATATTAGTATTTAAGGCTAATTAATCATTAATAATTAATCTATAATCAAACCCTTCAACTAATCAACGATAATCCAATTTAAAAGGTATTAATACACTTAACTCCTAACTAAGTTTAATTAACATATATAATCGCTTCAAAATACAAACTTAAACATAAACCTAAACTAAGTTTAACTAATTTATTAATCATCCCTTAGCCCAACACTAACTAAATAAAATTCATCTAAAACAAACTTAAGTCTAAAAATTATAAACTAGAGAGCAAAACCTAAACTAAAATTTATTAAATAAATGAACTTCTAAAATTCAAATCCTAATTAACTACAACAATAAGACTACACAGCTTAATTTAAAACTCCTCTAATCTTAAGCAATAATGAATCAGAACTTAATCAACAAAGTAAATGACATAAAAGACTGGTTAAAACTTAGTCATAACTTAAAACTTTAGAACCTTAATAACTTACTTAAAGTTTAATCTTATCCTTAATCTAATCCTTTAAAACCAATAAAAAAACTCCCTGATTAGTGATAAACCACCTAATCTACCTCTCTTTTAATTTCTCACAAACTAAAATAACTCAACAAAATTGGTTACTACTTGGTAACCCAGGCCTAGAGGCTATTAAGTTAGCCCCTCATGGCCTCGGTGAGCAACAAAGGTATTAATCCAGTAAACACTAAAATAAAATCCCAAAAATCAATCTTAACTTACTAATACTTACACTTAAACTAAAGCATCCCTTTAACCTTCAACAAATCAAGTTACAAACAACTTTAACTAAATCATCCTATGTAGGATACACCTAAGACTACACAGCTTACACATACTTAGATTTGTTTGTTAGGACACGACTCCTAGCTTTAGGTTAGGCCGGTGTTTTCTTCCTTTCCTATTTCTGTGATGTAGCGATTTGCATGTGACACGTGTGCTGGTTGTTTTAGTTTTCTGTGTTAGATTTCTGTGATGATTTCTGTTGTGATGGTTTTATTTATTGTATTGTCTCTTTGATGTGATGGGCAATAGATTACCCATAGGTTAGGGACAATTTTGATACTGATAATATTTTCAGCAGGTGGCCATGCTCATACAGTGTTAAGAGGGGCTAAAAATAAATAAATCATAAATAACTACTATAGGTGCTTTAGCTGCTTAGCCCCCAAATAAATAAGAGCATGGCCAAGTGTGGTTGGTTTAAATACTTTTATTTTTATATATAACTTCTTGGGATGATTGATTTTGATTGCCTAGGATAACCCTGCAGGAGAGTCTAGATTTTTCTTTTTTTTTTAAAATTCTAATGTCAAGATTTGTGAAAGTTTATAAAATGGGGCATTTTAATAGAGGATTAGGGATCCAAAGGGAAAAGAAAGTCCCTTCACGGGAAATTTCTTTTCATTTGGATATCCTACTGGCGGTGTACTATGAGAAGACTAAAAGAAGGCGATCCACAGAAGGACTAGAAGATGAAGATCAAGATACAAAATACCTCATTTTAAAAACTTGCGTCATTCTATAGGATTAGAATCCAGGTTGTTGTCGGTGGAGCCTGGCCACCATTACTTTTCTGTATTCTGGGTTGTATATTATATGGCACTTGCCATGGACTTTGGACACTCTTTTTTTGTGGTTTTGATGTGATGATTTACTTACATATTTGCGCATTAGAAATGACATGATTTTTATAGGTTTCTTTCTTGCATGTGTATGTGCCTGACTCGCTAGGCTCTTTAGGGATAAAATTTTTTCTACTCGTAATTAAAATTAAAATTTTAAGAATTAAATAATATAAAAAGATAACGATTTAGGGAATAGCTGCAATCATCCGGGGTCGCATGCATATCAACGAATCCTCTCTTCCTTATTTAGACACTTCCCTGCCTGCGGGTAGAGTTCAGATAATCCGACCTATGAAGGTGAGGTTCTGAACCTGGGGAAGCCTAGTCTTTCTAAAAAATTATTTTTATAAGCCTTTTTTAAAAGTTTTATGCATTTCTGGTTTAGATACTTTAATCAGCACGCATTGTATTAGTAACTAATTAAAATGAAAATTTAATTGCATTAGTTCTAGGAGCATAATACCATTCATAAGTACAAGGCCACTTAGGAATTTCTCTAGATGTCGGCCTCAAATTTCAAAAACTTAGCCACCCACCCATCTTTCATAAAGACTGGATAACATGGATTTTATACGATTAGAAGGTTTTAGCTGGCTTTCCTTTTTAGGCAGGATATAAGTTCAGGACGCATTAGCTAGGACACGGGTTTCAGTGTTGTGTGGAACACTAAACCCACCTTAGATTTAGGGTTCAAGGCTACTACCATCAGTGTCTCGTAGCATGCCTCATCAGTGGGTAAGCTTCCCCTTCTTTGGGGCTATAAACCCTGCCTATCCGCGTCACATGGATGGCTTCGCCTCCATCCTTCTCTCATGCATGATTGGAATGCAATGCCTCTTTCTCTTTCATCAGTTTAGTCTCTTTTAATCCTCCGAATGATTATATGATCTGTGCTTGTTGATTAGTCTAATTGGACCTTTCATCCCCTTGATTAGGAGAGCCTAGATTTTCCCTAATGCGCCAAACCCATTTGAGAGAATAATATAGCATCCTTAATCAAGAGTTTTCTTAGGCTAAGGTCTAAGATGCAATTAACCACGGGGGCTTGTGCCCGTGGGAGACCAATCCCCACATCAAATAAACCCCATTCGAGCTGATGTATCGAGTGGGGGAAATCTCGTGACTCTTGGGTTATACATATTATTATCCATCAACGTATGTAGGTGAAAACTTCTATCCTCCATGGTTAATCGTATGTATAATCCCATCTGCCCTCCCATTGGCCTACTTGTGTAGAGTGCAAAGGTCTATGATCATTTTTGTCCTATGGGATAGTGTGGTCGTACCCTTTACATTATGTTTCCCACAAGTAGAATCCTTTCAGAGACCCACAGTAATATTTTGGCAAACAACCTCGAATAGGTCAAACATCCTTGTTGGATTCCTTCTGACCTCTTCTACATAGGTTAACGTCATCAAGAACAACTTTGGAAAATAATATTGGATAAGTCAAAAATCCTCGATGGATTTATCTCAACCACTTTCATATAGATTAATGTCATCAAACAATACTTTGGCAAATAATCTTGGATAGGTCAAACATCATGGGTGGATTTCTCCTAACCTCTTTCATACAGGCTAATGTTATCGAGCAGTGCTTTCATAAATAACCATGAATAAGTTAAACAACCTCGATGGATATTTTCACCTCTTTCATACAGGCTAACACTATCAAGCACTAATTTGGTAAATAACCTTGGATATGTCAAATATCCTTCCTGGATTCCTCCCATCAACCTCTTTCACGTAGCACTTCAAAGCATCTCTCTCAACCCCTTCTTCAAGGAACAATCAAAACCCCATCACCATCAGGCCTCAACTTAATTGGCACCATTAGTGTGTTGCTAAACTACTACCATGGCACACCACTCGACCCCCTCTATTTAGCTGTTCATTATCCGTACCTATCAGCATGGATGCCTATTGAATTCAATAGAATGCAAACCAACCACCACTGTCATTGACCCTTGGCTTACTAGTAGTGTTGGCCCTATACCTCATAATGGCCATCATTGGCCATTTTCCCGACTACCATCATCGGCATATCCCCATGGTTGCATGTGCAAGAGGGCCAGGTTTTGATCACCACTGACAATCTTTACACTCTTGTTGGGCAATTGTTCACTCCTTTTCTGGGGAAAATTGGAACCTACATAAGAGGATCAAATATTTACTGCCACTAACAGTCTTTAGACTCTTACAAGACAGTTATTCCCTCCTCTTATAAGGGAGAATTGGAGCCCGCATAAGAGGACCAAGCCTTTGTTGCCGCCTCCAGTCTTTACACTCTTGCTAAATAGTTGTTCCCTCCTTTGACATAAGAAAATTGGATCCTACGTAAAACGACCAAGCATTTGATCGCCACATATGGTCTTTAGACTCTAGCTGGATAGTTATTCCCTCCCTTTATGGGGGAGAACTAAAGTATGCATAAGAGGATCGCACTTTTTTCCCTACCCTCAAGGAGGATATTTATAAATCCAGGAGGGGGGCAAGTTCAGAAAAAAATTTCTTGAATTTTCTAAATTTTTCTAATTTTTTTGAATTTTTAAAGCTAAAATAAAATTTTTCCCTTTTTAAAAATAATTAAAAAAATAAAAATATTAAAGTAAAATAAATAAGAACACATATAATTAATAATTTTCTTCCCAAAATTTTAACTACATTTTTCTACAAAATTTATAATTTTTTTTTTAATTTTTGCCTATGTTTGAAAAACTTTTAAAAGAAAACAATTAAAATGAAGATCATTTCCTTACTCTGAGGAGAGTTAAATTTTATGATCCTGTTGAGATGAAAGAGAATTGCCGAGGGCAAAAGTTCTCACCACAGCCTTAATTTTCTCACAACTTGCTAAATTTTGAAGTCATCCAAGGCCTCAAGTCATTTACCCCTCTTACTCTTCTAGGATTAAGGCTCAATAAGTCACCCAAATCAATTGATTATGCTCATACTTCTGTATGTAAACATTGAACTTGCTTATGAGATTATATGTAATATCCGTCGTCAAATCTAGATAATTATTTATAACTAATAATCAATTCTAAGTTAATAATTATGAGTATTAGAATGTTAAATGGAGTAGAAAACAACCACGCTTTGGGGTCTGAAAAGTGAAAATTTGAACTTCAGAATTTTCTTTGCAGGCATCGCAACACCAGGGCTGGCAGCGCCGCGACATTAAGCTCTCAAGTTTTTGGACAAATAAATAGATTTGGGTGAACATTGGGTATTAGGTGAACATATTCTGGGATCATCTGAAAGATTCTTGGAGCGCTGCGGCACTAGAGGCAATGGGCACCGTGGCGCTAAGTCAAAATAGTGGAAATTTTAATATTAAAATATTTGAAATCATTGCCATTCGATTCCACCACCGGCCTTGCTGAAGAAGAAAGGACAAAAAGTGGAGGAGAAAGAACAAAGAGAAAAAGAAGGAGAGAGATTCAAAGGCCAAAGTTCAGGATTTGCCCGTCAGGCCAGTTCAAGAAATTGTCGAGCTCGAGGCAAACTTCTAAACCCCTGCCTATGATTTCAATTCCAGTTAGGCTAGTAAAAGTTACAAACAAAATTGTGACTTTCTTGGGATTTATGAAGTTTTAACCTTGTGATTTTTAGTATTTTATTGTGTTTCTTATTTTGAACATTTTGACTATATAAGATTGAGTTTTCAACTTTTGGATTTTCTGGTATGAATTTTCGAGTATATTAACGAATGGGGGTTTTTTGGTAAATGTGATAGTTATATAAAGGGCTTAAAATATTCATGCAAATATTCTTTCAAAGTTAGAAATTACAAAGGAAAAATTCAGTGAGTATCCCATTTTATAAAAATTGAGGCTTTTATTGGTAATTTCTGCATCTGAATATTCAATTTGCTTATTGTTACATTACATTTGCATTCTACATTATATGGCATGGGAAAAGTTCTATTCTAAAACAAGGAAAAGAACACTTTGTTATGTGTAAGGGCCCTACATGTTCTCTTATGGCCCCATCAGCCTAATGCATATGTGGGAGAGATTTTGGCCCCACTTGCTAGAAGTAGATGTGAGAGATTAAGTGACACTGAAGTAACTCTTCTGGCCCCATCTTCCTGATGTAGATATGAGAGGGATTGATGTCAGGTTAGAGGAAGAAACGGGCGATGGAAAGAGATGCGAGCTGTAAGAATCGAAAGCTCAAACAAAACCCAAGAACTAGCTTCTTGGATGGGTAGCACCACCTGATTTACTCAGGATACAGAACCCAGAAACTAATCTCCAAATCTTTATTACCTTCTCTCCCCTTTATTACAAAGGCTAGCTATTTATATAGATAGCTTAGCTACATACAAGGTCACACACTTAGCTACAAAATAATAGAGGAGGTGGGTTTGATTGACTGAATTGGTCTAGATCCACCCGGTGTCATTCATCCTATCTAGGAGAGACTTCAGCATAAGCTGAAGTCGATGAAACTTGATTCTGTTATGAGAATCCTCATAAATGCCATGCTTGAGGTTCTTTGAAAAGGTCTTATAGAACTTGTTATAGTATTTCCTGTTTGCAGCAATCTCAAAGTAGAGATCAAACAGACCAATAATGCGAACATCAAAACCAACAAACAGCGCATCCATGAACTTTGTGTTAGAATGCGCGAAGATACCAAGGTGGTTTACAATATTAGGTTTGGTCATACTAATTCCACTATCAATGAAGGTGAGCCTATTTGTGGCCTTGATATGAATGAATAACTCCGGTGGTGCATCCACCTTACTCTCGTCATCATCATATATGAGCTTATTAAGATCAAGAACTCGAACGAATGTGTCATCATCATACACGGGCTTATCAAAATCAAGAACTCCAATAAATATGTCTTCATCATATACAGGCTCACCATAGACAGAAAAGGTGAAGATTTCAACATCGGATCTTTAAGTTCATCAAATATGGACTCAATCGAGGGTGGGGCAGAAGGCTTACGGGGTGGTCCTCCAAACATGTCTTCATAAGAAGAAAGAATCTGATCATCCAAGATAGCCCCTCCACAACTATAGTTGCCACCAAGAAGGGAATCATCAGTAGACAAGCCAGATCTTGACTTGTTCTAAGTAGGGGTGGCATAAGGGTTTCATATGGATCCAGCTAGAATGGAGGATCTTGAAGCCGCCATGGGAGCATACTTAGCCCATGGTCGGATGCCAAAAAAGTCCTGGGCAAGGGGGACCAATTCTTTCCATCATTAGAGCCTTCACAGTCGTTACTGGAGTTGGGTAATTTCTCGTTGTAGATCTTTGATCACAATATCTTGAATTGGTCGTTGATGATTCCGGCGAGGTGCCATCTTTCCAAATTCTTCTTGGCTGGTTAAAGAGGCTCTGAAGAAATCATTAGCCAATGCATAAAGTGGTTCTTTCTTTAGACGAAACATTATATGTAGGCCAAGTTTGGTTCTTGACCCCTGTATAGTTGCTAAAGACCACTATAGGTGCAACAGAATATCTTCTTGCTAGAATAAGTAGCATACTAAGAATTCCATGTAGTAATTGCAGCTTTCTTGTGAGCCCAACTGATCCCTAGCTAACTAATATCATTTGCACAGATGAAGAACACTCCAGCCACCTGAAAGGTATCACCGGGCAGCTAGCTTCTGGGGCGAAATCTCTAATACATTCGCACTATTATCGAAAAGGGATGAGCACTATAAAGATCACACTATAAAGGTGGCAAACCCTCGCCTTCGTTTAAACCTTTATCTCCTCCGTAAGGTAGACAGCTTTGAATTTTTTTGTCCTTTTTTGCAACAGATCTAAACATGGTTAACATCAGCTTCTACAGAAACTATGGGAAGACTTCCAAGAAGACTTGTCATCCGTACAAGAAGGAATGGCTAGAACTAATGCAACAAGACAGTAAGAACTACTGCTGAACTCCTATGGCTGGTGCGAAGCAAGAATGGAAATAGTTGTACTCCTATTGCTAATGCTGGATGGTGACTGCAGCTATATAGCCCACAGACGTTGTAGGGAAGGAGTCGGCCTGCCGTTCTTACTGCTTCTTGGCTTGTAAGCTATAGATGGATAACTAATGGATGGCTAGAAGAAAAGTGCTGAAGGGAAATTTCTTGTGGCTGAAAAACTATAGAAATAACCTGACTTCGCTTGAATGGGCTTAGGTAGAAAATGGAAGCCCCTTCAAGTACAAAATTTGGTCCCGCAATTGATCCCGCAAGCCCGGAGTTAGTTTCAAGATGGCAACAGTTGAGCGCCTTCTCTCACTTCAAGACAGTAGGCCATTCCCTCCTAGGAGGGCTTCCAGATGGCAACCGTGAGCTCCTTCAGCTGGATTGTGTTGCAACTCAAGCTCACGAGTTTATATTTTTTATGATAAAAAATATTGTGGCTCACATCTTTATGTCTCCTAGCATTTGTATTCTATATTTATCTGTGTGTTGACTAACATTTCAAGTATAACATGCACCATTCTTTAAAGATTCGAGGCTCATGATTGAGTAGAATAGGTTATGCTACAAAGAATTTGTAATATTCATTGATGTATTTTTTATTTCTTGAGTCAAGTCTTGTAAGGGTGTTTATTAACTTGGTGACCATGCACACACACACACAATGGAGTAAGATTGGGTCAAAATTAAAAGTTCATATTTCTGAACTAATCGTACTATACAATCAGCTCATCAAAATGACTAATTTTGATATTAATGCAATTTGACCTAATTTTATTGTACGATATACATCGTATAGGACGATCTCCAATATCGTATTGGATGATCAATACAAACACTTGAACTAATCGTATAGGGCAATGCTATTTGTACTAGCTGAAAGGGTTATTTTGAACTAATTATACTGGATGATCAGTGCTGCCAGAATTGAGTTTCTAGGATTTTTCAAAGCCATCTATTTAAGCTTTCTCAAAATACTCTGTAAGGGTCTTTGGCATGCATTGAGTCTTAGTTCTTCTGGAGAAAATTTGAAGAGAGAGCCTTGAAAGGGAGAGAGAAAAGGGTGGAGTTTGAGAGGGAGAAGATCCTTGTGGGTTTCAAGGGAGTGTGGAAGGGGGTTTCACACGGTTGCTCCTACAAGCTTGCACCTTAGTACCATCATAGTCAAGATTTATCTTGAGGAAAGTTTTGGAAAGAAAAAGATCTCTTTGGTGTCAAAGGACCAAGCTACTCCACCGCACTGGGGAAGGTGAAAGTGATTCAAGATTCTATTTAGTGTGTTGACCATTACATGGTGGGGCAATCACTGTATGATTGGATGACTTTGCATGATTTGATATTTATTGAGTTTCATTGATTGGTTGTTGGTTTGTACCTTCTTAAGAGATAAGGAGGTCAATGCCAACACGTGCGGTTCACCCATTATTCACCACACCTGTTGGGGTTGTGTTTGTTAACCTCCTTTTTGGTACCGGTCACCCATACGGTCTTATCTTGCATTTCGTAGATCGATTTATCTTCCTGCATGTTGCACCGCTTTATGTTTGATAAAGGATCAAATCACGTATTTTTATCTCGATTCATCATCGACCCTGGAAGTCATTCCCTTTTGATCACACATTATTCATTATCATGTTTTAGAATATGTTTGATTGGGCCGACGCCGACTTGATGTGTAATTTACATGCATTTGAACCCTTATCGTACATATTCATTCCGGGCACGATATCGTTTGATTCGTGCCTTATTATTATTATTATTATTATTTTCTTGTATCATTATTTCTAATATATATATATATATATATATATATATATATATATATATATATATATATATATATATATATATATATATAATTAAATAAATATAATAAAGTATATTTTAATTAATATGTAAAGGTGAAATTAATAAGTGTATATAATATAATAAAATATATAATGATATCCCATTCAAATTAATTTTATAAATTTAGTTTAAATACAAGATCATTTTGTCTAACATTTGCATATTCAAATTAGATAATTTTTGATCTAATGGTTGAAATGAAACATCAAAAAGCTGCATGAAAATCAGATCTAAATCGTTAAACTAAGGGTTTTCAAAGGAGTTTGATTTCAGCCATCGGATTAAAGCTACAAGGCTGCTTCCTCCTGTTTTTTCTGGAGCCGGTTCAAGAGGAGAGGTGCGGTTTAGCTCCCTGGCGCCTCCTTCCATTCAGGGATGACTCTCATTTTGGAAAGCAGCAGGTTTCTAAGCTTGAAATAAAAAAGGTATATTAAAAAAGGGGGGGGGGGGGGGGGGCACGGCTCCAAGGCGGTGGACAAATCTCTTCTTCTCCCTAGAGAGATCGGATTGGCAAGGTGGAAGAGAAGAGACCGAAGCCCCTACCTCCCTTTCTGATTCGCATGGCCCGGAGGCTAAGCAGAAAGCTTCCGGTCTTCTCCTTCTTTATGGCATGAAAGATCTCGAGACGACACAAGCCTTTCCCTCTCCGGAGCCATCTCCAGCCTCCTGGACGCCGGCCAGCGGGATCTACGCCTCCATGCAGCCCCAACTCCTCTTTGCCGATCTCCACGTCCTCTTATAGCTGGATTGGTCGTACCTAGTCGCCGACCTCCCAGCTAAGCATCCGTCGGTGCCAGACCGTCCACTCTTCATCCCTTGCATGCAACACCTGCTCATGAGCTCGGCTTCTGCTTTTGCTCGATGCAAGATCTTATGCTAACCAAACTTCCTAGCCCACCTGCTTCAGCCTGTTCGAATACAGTAGGGGAGATGGAGGCCTGGCCTTCTGATTTGCTCGTCTTGTTTTGAAAAGCAAGATATCAGATCTCTCTAGAATGAGAGGACACAAGGATAAAGACTTCAGGTAAAATTGACACCTGGCTTTGATCTCATCTGCCACCCACTTTTGTTTTGTATGTGTACATTTGTTTAAAGTATAGAAGCAAGCGAATGGGCCTTAAGGGGCTTCAAGCTTTGTAGCTCTTCCATATACTTTGTTAATGAATTCATGGTTGTCCTGTAACCAAATCATCTTCTCTTTTATCATTGAATTTCAATAATAATGAGAGGTGGGGTATCCAGATTAAGAAGCAATGTTTGGTTTGCTTAGCTTTATTTTATTTATTTATTTATTTTAATTTTTATTTGTAAAATTAATGAATGCAAATGAAGAGCCTTTTATGTCCTCAAAGTTTCCTGTTTGATGTTGAAACTCTCCGAAGTAAGCAACCTATTTTCCTTTACTTTGATTTTGCTTCTTCTACAATTTGTCCATGAAAACTGATTTCATATTACATTGAAGCGATTACAGATTCTTTGAATAATGAATAAATTGGATAAATCTAGTTGTGTCAAGTTTTATAAATCATGATTAAATTTAGTGTAGGCTAATTAGGGATTAAATTAAATATGATTTAAACCTGTTACGTCACCTTAAAGGTATAATTAATTCGTTTAATGTGTTGTGTTAGTTTGTTATTTAGTATCAGACTAATTTAAGATTATAAGGTTAGTTTAGAGTAATAAATTATTAAGAAAATTAATCAAATATTACTTGTAACTTAATTATATTTTAATCAGCGGAGTATATACTAAGCGGAGTAGCTAGTAATTGATTAATGATTAACTTGTCACCTCAGAGTTCTGTTAAAATTTGATCATGTTGTTTAGGATTTAGGCAACACCTTTAAATATTGATAAATCTTCAGCTAAGGCAAATGAATTGTAAATTTGTTGTTAGTCTCAACTAAGTTTAAAAAGTAAACTTCATAAAAGGTTGAAATTCACTATATACATGACCATGTAAATTTTGCAACCAAGCTTTATCTGTTAGCCTCAGTATTATCATACTCGTGCACAATATTTTTCCCTATTGTATACATGCTCACGATAATGAAAGCAATACGCTCATGATTTGTTTTGTTATATGAGCATAGTAGAACTCCCATATGTGTTATACGGTTGGAATGACCTCCTAATATATTTGATGCCTTGTTATATTAGTTAATTCAAAAGATTGAGATGATGAAACTTCTTTTTTTCGCATTAACATTTACATGTGTGGTAATATGTTGCTTAGCATCGAGTTTGCGTTAAGGTGTACAAGTTTGCCAAAAAACTATTTTATATTTATTTGATATTGTAATATAGAGGATGATACCCATGTTGAAAAATTTTCCATATGTTTTGCACACGATTTTCTTCTATGTTTTACAATAGCAAGCCTCTACGTTCCATGATTAGTAGATTTTCAAGTGATTTACACAAAGCCATTCTTCATGATTTACGTTAGAAAATTCTCTTTATGCTTTATATTCTATGGAAATCTGCATATATCAGATGAATATAAATGTTAGATTGCTCATTACTAATATTCTTGTTCACTTGCACTTTCTTTTGAATAGCCTCTACGCTCACCCAATCTTCTTAATTTTCTTTGTTCTTTTGCGAGGGACCTTTGGAGAGCAAAAGGCAAAGAGCAACTGGAGCGCAGACGAAGGAGCTTGGACGAATGGATCCGAGCATCAGTCACCCCCATTCATTCCGGTGGGAGTGTTACAGGCGATACCACCGGGTCATAGCCCCCGGTGTAATGAGTTTCTTAAAACTTAGATAGCTTTTAGGGAGCCCATTTGTGTGTACGTTCCCTTACCTTTAGGGCCCAATAGAAACTTCAATTCTTAAGTAATTTTCTTCTCTTATTTTGTTATAGATCCCTAAATCCATTTACATATGTGCGAATGTCCAAAGGGTTAGAAACAGACCTCTTTGTATCCCCTACAACACTAGTGACACTTAAGGACAATAACTAAGGACCGAGTCATAGAAAACTTAGACTTAGGATGCATGCCCCATTTAGGATAGAAATATATAATATAGAAAACTTAGTAACACATTATCCTAGGATTAGTTTCCCTTAATTAATTAACAAAGCAATAAAATCAGTTACAATCTAAATCAAATGCGTTCAAACAATCAATTCTCAATCAAACTATAACCAACATACATAATCACTATGAGGTAAAATTTGAACATAACTTAAATGAAATCTCACTAATTTATTTATCATTCCTTAATTAAACATTAACTAAATAAAAATAATTAAAACGAACTTAAATTCAATGAGTTATAAAATTGGAAAACAAACCTAACTCGAACCCAAAAGACCTTTAATTGCCTGGAATTTTAAAAATTCATAACTCTGCCTAGAAAACTCCAAATCCAGCAAACACAAAGGCATTCAACTCACATTAGGGTCTAGTATTTATTAAAAATATTAAGATTCTAGAAATCAGCTTAAATCAAAAAGTCAACAATCCGGTCAAACTTAGTTCCAAACAAGACCAAAACTTCAGAAATTCATAACTTTGGATAGAAGAATCCAAATTGGGCATGCTAATTATCTAACTGATCATGTTAAGGCCTAGTATTTTATAAAAATATTAGTTATTCACAAATCCCTTTAATCAAAAAGTGAATTTTGGACCCCCCTTTACCTAGTGTATAGATGGACCCCGAACCTCCTAAAACTCACTAATGCAATTTAAACTTTAAATATTGCCACCCTAAGCATTAAAACTGACCTACACATCAAATCAACTAAAATGAATCCTAATTCACTAATATTTATACTTTAATTAAAACTCCCTCTTTAGACCTGCAACAAATATGGACAGTAGGCAATGGTAACTAACTACCCAGCTTAGGATCTACCTCAGCCACACAGGCTTCTACACACACTATAGAATTATTTGCTAGAGAAGCACTCCTAGATTTAGGTTAGGCCGGTGTTTACTTTTCCTGCTGTGTGCCGAACTTTTCCATATTTCATTGCATGTTGTGATTGAACTATTGATGTGTTGGCTTACTTTTACTGCACTCTGGGATTGATGTGATTGCACGATAGACTACCCATAGGTTAGGATCGATGTTGATACTAATGATGTCTTCTGCAGGTGGCCATGCTCATGCAACGCTAAATAAAAAAGGGGGTAAAATTCATGACTTAAATACTAATGTTGTTTCATGCAGATGCTTCAGAAATTGCTCAGCCCCCCTAAATAAATGAGGGCTAATTAAAAATTATTATAAATTGCTACAGGTGCTCCAGAGCTCGCTTAGCCCTCAAAATGATTAAGAGCATGGCCAAGTGTGGCTGTGATTGAGTACCTCTATTTTCTCTATAATTGCTTGTGATATATTAAACTGCTTGGGATGATTTTTTTTAGGATAACCTTACAGGAGAGTCTAGAATTTACTGCTTTCCATTAATATAATTATTTGTAATATTGGTATTGAGTTGTAAAAGTTCATTTTGAGTGGGGATACTAGGATCCAAAGGTTGGATTCCAAAGAGGAAAGGACACTCAATATGAGGATGGTCCTTTTCTATTTGGAAATCCAAATTTGGATCATTCTACCACTTGAAGAATCCAAGGAAGATGAGATCCAAGGAGTCCAACGAAGTTGAGATCCGAGGAGTCCAAGAAAGAGGAGATCAAGAAGATGAAGAGCAAGTGTATCCCACTCAAAATAACTTGTGTTTGTCCTAGGATTAGAAATCCGGGTTATTGGCAGTGGTGCCTGGCCACTTTATTTTCTGCAGACCCTGGGTTGTAATGAAGGGCAGTTAGCCTATGGATATTTATTAATTTGTTTGGATAATTTTGATGTATTTTGCTCATGATTGTGTGCCTCTAAGGTTGCTTGCTTTTTCTAGTTTCTTGGCATTTTGCATGTCGCTTTTATTTTAGCCTGGATTCCGTTAGGCTCTCTAAGGACTAAAACTTTTTTTACTCGGAACTAATATTTAAAATTTTAAGGTTTAAGCAATTTAGAAACTTAACGACCTAGGGAATTGCCGGAATCGTTCGGGGTCACATGCATATTAATGCATTTCTTCTCTCCTTCTATAAGACACTTCCCCGCCTGTGGGTAGAGTCCGGATAATCTGACCTATGAAGATGAGATGCCGGACCTTGGGAAGCCCAGTCTAATTCTAAAAATTATTTTTATAAGCCTTTTTAAAGTTCTATGCATACCTGATTTGGAAGCTTCGATTAGCATGCATTGCATTAGAAACTAATTAAATCAAAATTTTAATTGCATTAGCTCTAGGAGCATTCACCCAACATCAGTCCGGGGTTAATTAGGAAATCCTCTAGACGTCGATCATACTTTCAAGAACTATAACCTATCCACCCATCTTTCATAAATGACTGGATAGCATGATTTTAAAATGATTAGGTGGTTAGCTGGCTCCCCCTTCCAGGCCGGGGTAAGTCCAGGTTTTTGGCATTGCATTAGTTAGGACACGGGTGTTAGTGTTGCGTAAAACACTAAACCCATTAGCTTTAGGATTCAAGGCTAATATTGTTTCGTAGTACGCCTCATCAGTGGGTAGGTCTTCTATCTTCTAAAGACCATAAACCCTACATATCTGCATCGTATGGATGACGCCACCTCCATCTTTCTCTCATGTATGCTCTGAGTGCATGACTTTTAGTTTCTCCAGTTTCTTCTCACTACTTTAGTCCCTTCGGATGCTGATCTGAGCCGTGCATGTTGACTAAGCCTAGTTGAACCTTTCTTTCCCTTTGGGTAGGATTTTCTAGTCTTCTCCCTATGTGCCAATCCCAATTTGGGAAGAATAATGTGGAATCCTTAATCGAGAGTATTCTAAGGCCCCGGCTTGAGATGTAATTAACCACGGGGGCTTACACCCGTGGGAAACCGAATCCCACTCTCAAATAAACCTCATTCGAGCTAATGTATCGGGTGGGGGAAACCCGTTGTGATTAGATCGTACATGTTGTTATCCATCGGGGTGTGCTGGTGAGAGCTACTATCATCAATGGTTAATTATATATGTGATTGAATCTGCCCTCCCATTGGCCAAATATTGTCTCCCCACGCCGGGAGGCGGTGTTTTGTTATCCTTTCAGAGGTCCACAGGTTTCTGGCGACCACGGTGGGATAGGTTTCTCTCTCCGTCTTTGGATTCTATATTATCCTTTTCTTGTGTGTACTTCGGATTTGGTACTCCTTAGTTAGGTTCGTCCTACTCTTAGTTAGGGTCCTTCCTTAGTTAGGATTGCTCCTTCTTCTTAGTTAAGATTTCCCCTAGCTAAGTTAGACTTTTTAATATGTAAAGTTTTGTTTAAGATTTTGAGTCAACTAGATTGTTGTCTTAAAATTCTCAAATTCAAATCCATGTATTATTTTTGATGACATGATTCATGCATTGTCATAAACTCCAATCTTTATCGTCTTCCTTGTCTGAGCTCTTTTAGACTAGATCTTGATCCATATTAGTCTAAAAAAAGATCTAAATTCTATCTTCAATGATGGGGTCCTTAAATTTGACATATGCAAGTTTAAAAGAAAAGTTAATTTGAGAAAAGTTTGAGAGTTTGAAACACAAAGTAAACTTTTCAGGAAATTTTTCTTGGAAAGTACGTGATTTATTTTTCTTAATGAAAGATTTACCCCTGTCTTCTTTAAGAAGTAAAGTAATTGGTTGTTGACTCCTCTAAACGCTTGAAGGAAAATTGTGATGATTCAAAAAAAAAAGCGTGCCTTCCCTCCCATCTCTTGTTCGGGGTGATTTCATTTTTGAACTAAAATCTATATCAAATCGAAATTAGATTTAGAAACAAATATTTTCCCCGTCATCTTACAGTTTTCTATCTCATAGGCATCTTTTGCATGCTAATGAATCTACCTCATAATTTTCTTAATCAAGTTGTTCATTCTTATCATGGGATTAGATTTACTTTGTGGATTTTTTCTTCCTTACATAAGAGAGTGAGTTTTCTTCTCTTATGGTTGGAAGATAATTTTACAACTGAGAAAGTTTTTTTTTAGGGATTTAGAAAGGGAGTCAATTATAAAATAAAAGATACACAAAGTGTATCAAAAAGTGAAAAGATGCGCAGTGCGCCAAAAATCAACGATACACAAAGTATATCAAAAGTGAAAAGATGCGTAAAATGAGCCACAAAGTTAAAGATGCACAAAGTGCATCAAATAAATAAAAGATGCACAGTGTGCCAAACCAAGTTGAGGGGCTCAAAATGAGCCCAAAATGAATAAGTAAATGGCTTCCCTTTCTTATAAATCTTTAAATCTCAAAAAATTCATATCCATTGATATTTGTGATACTTGAGTTTGAAAATCATGATTTTGGATTCATCATCGTGCAATGATGTTTTATTAGATATAAAAATATTTCCATGCAAGAAGATTGGGAAGATTCAATTTTTTTCTCTAATTTAAACCCTTTTGAGTTAGATTTTCATTCAAAAAATATATATAAGGGAGAGAGCCCAGTTTAGCTTGTAGGAAGATTAAGCTAGGTTAGCAAAACTTAAATCCCTAACCTTTTCAGGTTTAGATGGAGTCAACCTATATTACTAAACTTTCGAACCTATTCTAAGGTTTAAGATGACTAAGAGGTTGATTTTTCATTTCTAAAAATAATTTTTTTACTCTCTGATGAAATTTTCACTCTTTAAGAAATATGTGAATCAGACTTATCTCAATTAATTGGTAAGTGCTTAACATCTCTTAGTGTCACCACTATTGAGTTTGTTTAAATACTTATCTTGTTCTTTTAAAAATTTATGCATAAAAATGTTACGACCCCAACATCTGATTATATCCCATTCTTAAGGGACTGATATGATTCTTGCCTTGATTACACTTTTCTCCTTTTGAGTTCTGGTAATTTTTAGTTATGGTTGTTTTGGGAATATGATTCCAAGCATTCATTCTAATTTGGTCGACCTAAAATTTTTATTTGGTGTGTATTTATTCTGTTGATATCTTATTTGTCACCATTCCTTGTTTGGGAGCCACTACCCCATTCAAGTTGGTAGTTTTGTTTACTTATTTGGGAGCCACCATCCCATTCAAGTTGTTGAGATTGTCCACTTGTTTGGGAGCCACTATCCCATTCAAGCTGTTGATTTTATCTGGTTGTTTGGGAGTCCCTCTCCCATTTAAGCCTTGATTTCATTTCTCAGTTGGATTCATTCCCTTGGACCTTTTTTATATATAATGGTCCTATTATGTACTTCCTCATATTGGTGTCATGATATCTTTTCCTTGATGTTACATGGGTGTATTCATCTTCCTTTCATGTTTGTGCTCCTCTACATACAGACCTGTAAGAGGGGTTTTCCCTTTGATGTTACTTGTGAGTTCCTTTGTTCAGGAGGTCACTTTGGTTCTCTCCTTACACCACCGTCAGACTCATAGTCGGGTGGTTGTTAAGCTGTCTTTGTCCTACTGCAGGCACATGCGCCGGGTGGACACTTTACTTGGTTGAGAGTGTCCGACAGCGTTCCTGGAAGGCATTCCTCACCACTCCTTTTCCCTGATTATCTTATCATTCTGGTAGACATCAGACTTTACCCTGATAGTCTTGTTGTTTCCCGCAGACATCAGACTTTACTTATTTGAGAGTGCCCCATAGAGCCCCTGGGAGGCATATCTCACCACCTCTTTTCCCTGATTCCTCTACTGCAGGCATATGCGCCGAGTAGACATCAGGCTTTACTTGGTGGAGAGTGCCTGGTAGAGCCCCTGCAAGGCATATATCACCACCCCTTTACTCTGGTTGTCTCACCGCACTGGCAGACATCAGACCTTTACCCTGATCATCTTACTCTGATTAAGCAGACATCAGACTTTACCCGGTTGAGTGGGAGCCTGACAGAGTCCCTGGGAGGCATTCCCCACCACCACTTTACTCTGGATGTTCTGTAAAAGACTACGCAGACTCCAATTTCGTGGCTTATTTACTTTTGTTGAGGTCAGGCAGAAGTATTGAGTCACCCCTATCCGCTGTTCTGAAAGGAGCAGGAGGAGACGGGATCCTTTCACCTTCTATCCTACTGTTTGAAATGATCAGTTAGGTAGTTGATTTTACTTACTGGTTGAGAGAGCCTAACAGAGTCCCTGGGAGGCATTCCCCACCACCACTTTACTCTGGATGTTCTACAAAAGACTACACAGACTCCAATTTCATGGCTTATTTACTTTTATTGAGGTCAGGCAGAAGTATTGAGTCACCCCTATCCGCTGTTCCGAAAGGAGCAGGAGGAGATGGGATCCTTTCACCTTCTATCCTACTATTTGAAATGATCAGTTAGGTAGTTGGTTTTACTTACCGATTAAAAGAGCCCGATAGAGTCCCTGGGAGGCATTCCTCACCACCCGTTTACTCTGGATGTTCTGTAAAAAACTACGCAGACTCTAATTTCGTGGCTTATTTACTTTTATTGAGGTCAGGTAGAAGTATTGAGTCACCCCTATCCGCTGTTCCGAAAGGAGCAGGAGGAGATGAGATCCTTTCACCTTCTATCCTACTGTTTGAAATGATCAGTTAGGTAGTTGGTTTTACTTACCGGTTGAGAGAGCCCGACAGAGTCCCTGGGAGGCATTCCTCACCACCCCTTTACTCTGGATGTTCTATAAAAGACTACACAGACTCTAATTTCGTAGCTTATTTACTTTTGTTGAGGTCAGGCAGAAGTATTGAGTCACCCCTATCCGCTGTTCTAAAAGGAGCAGGAGGAGACGGGATCCTTTCACCTTCTATCCTACTGTTTGAAACGATCAGTTAGGAGGTTGGTTTTACTTACCTGGTTGAGAGAGCCCGACAGAGTTCCTGAGAGGCATTCCTCACCACCCCTTCTTCCCTGGTTGTCTTGCTCTAATCAAGCGGACATCAGACTTTACTCGGTTGAGAGAGTGCCCTACAGTACCCCTAGAAGGAAAACCTCATCACCTTTCACTTTCTATCCTGCTATTTTGATACGGTCAAGCAGGTAGTTGGTTTGCTTTTCCTTTTACTCTTTGTTTCACTATTTCGATATGGTCAGGTGAACATCGAGTTGTCCACACCCATTTTTTTTGATATAGTCAGGTGGATGTGAGACCCTTTACCTCTACTTTCTTCTCTATTCTACCCTTACTATAGGGTAAGGCAAATAGATGATCTACCCTCTTCCTTTGATGATCCTTCTTGCTTTCCTCTGATTGTTATCCTTTATTGTTTTGATTTGATTTGATCGAGTGATTGTTATATCTCTCGTCTCCTCACATCATCTTAGACATGTTCTAGATGATTGTTGAATTTTCCTTGGTCCTTTATGATCTTGTTTTGATTTTGCTCATGTGAGCATGAGATCCATTCTCTTTCTTCCACTATATTGCTTCAATGTGGTCAAGCAGATAGTTAATTTCCTTTCTTTGGCTCTCCCTCACTATTTCGAGCTGATTTAGTGAGCACCGAGTCTCCTTCACTCGCTGTTTTGATCTGGTCAGGCGAATGTTGGGGTTTCTCTCTTCCTGTTGTCCCACCATGCTTACATGATTGTGTGATCATAATGTGATCATTGCATGATTGATTTCTCATTATATGGTTGTATGAGCATTGCATGTATGATCGAGTGGTCGTTGCATGTATGCGATTGATGCATGCTTGAGTGATGATTGTGTGATCATGATGTGATCATTGCATGATTGATTTCTCATTGTATGGTTGTATGAGCATTGCATGAATGATCAAGTGGTTATCGTATGTATGTGATTGATGCATGCTTGAGTGATGCTTGTGTGATTGTGGTATGATCATTGCATGATCGATTTCTTATTGTATGGTTGTATGAGCATTACATGTATGATCGAGTGGTCGTTGTATGTATATGTTTGATACATGCTTGAGTGATGATGGTGTGATCGTGATGTGATCATTGCATGATTGATTGCTTGTATGGTTGTATGAGCATTACATGTATGATCGAGTGATCATTGCACGATTGTTAATTATTGTATGGTTGTATAAGCATTGCATGTATGATCGAGTGGTCATTGCATGTATACGATTGATGCATGCTTGAGTGATGATTGTGCGATCGTGGTGTGATCATTGCATGATTGATTTCTTACTACATGATTGTATGAGCATTGCATATATGATCGAGTGGTTATCGTATGTATGTGATTGATGCATGCTTGTGTGATTGTGGTATGATCATTGCATGATCGATTTCTTGTTGTATGGTTGTATGAGCATTGCATGTATGATCGAGTGGTCATTGTATGCATATGTTTGATGCATGCTTGAGTGATGATGGTGTGATCGTGATGTGATCATTGCATGATTGATTGCTTGTATTGTTGTATGAGCGTTATATGTATGATCGAGTGATCATTGCACGATTGTTAATTATTGTATGGTTGTATGAGCATTGCATGTATGATCGAGTGGTCATTGCATGTATGCGATTGATGCATGCTTGAGTGATGATTGTGCGATCATGGTGTGATCATTGCATGATTGATTTTTTTACTATATGATTGTATGAGCATTGCATATATGATCGAGTGGTCATTACATGTATGTGATTGATGCATGCTTGAGTGATGATTGTGTGATTGTGGTGTGATCATTGTATGATCGATTGCTTATTGTATGGTTGTATGATTGAGTGGTCATTGCACGTATGTGATTGATGCATGTTTGAGTGATGATTATATGATTATGTGATCATTACATGGTGGGGCAATCACTGTATGATTGGATGACTTTGCATGATTTGATATTTATTGAGTTTCATTGATTGGTTGTTGGTTTGTACCTTCTTAAGAGATAAGGAGGTCAACGCCAACACGTGCGGTTCACCCATTATTCACCACACCTGTTGGGGTTGTGTTTGTTGACCTCCTTTTTGGAACCAGTCACTCATACAGTCTTATCTTGCATTTCGTAGATCGATTCATCTTCCTGCATGTTGCACCACTTTATGTTTGATAAAGGATCAAATCACGTATTTTTATCTCGATTCATCATCGACCCTGGAAGTCATTCCCTTTTGATCACACATTATTCATTATCATATTTTAGAATATGTTTGATCGGGCTGACGCCGACTTGATGTGTAATTTACATGCATTTGAACCCTTATCGTACATATTCATTCCGGGCATGATATCGTTTGATTCGTGCCTTATTATTATTATTATTATTATTATTATTTTGTATCATTATTTCTAATATATATATATATATATATATATATATATATATATATAAATATAATTAAATAAATATAATAAAGTATATTTTAATTAATATGTAAATGTGAAATTAATAAGTGTATATAATATAATAAAATATATAATGATATCCCATTCAAATTAATTTTATAAATTTAGTTTAAATACAAGATCATTTTGTCTAACCTTTGCATATTCAAATTAGATAATTTCTGATCTAATGGTTGAAATGAAACATCAAAAAGCTGCATGAAAATCAGATCTGAATCGTTAAACTAAGGGTTTTCAAAGGAGTTTGATTTCAGCCATCGGATTAAAGCTTCAAGGCTGCTTCCTCCTGTTATTTCTGGAGCCGGTTCAAGAGGAGAGGTGCGGTTTAGCTCCCTGGCGCCTCCTTCCATTCAGGGATGACTCTCATTTTGGAAAGCAGCGGGTTTCTAAGCATGAAAAAAAGGGATATTAAAAAAAAAGGGGGGCACGGCTCCAAGGCGGTGGACAGATCTCTTCTTCTCCCTAGAGAGATCGGATTGGCAAGGTGGAAGAGAAGAGACCGAAGCCCCTACCTCCCTTTCTGATTCGCATGGCCCAGAGGCCAAGCAGAAAGCTCCCGGTCTTCTCCTTCTTTATGGCATGAAAGAGCTCGAGACGACACAAGCCTTTCCCTCTCTGGAGCCATTTCCGGCCTCCTGGACGCCGGCCAGCGGGATCTACGCCTCCATGCAGCCCTAACTCCTCTTCGCCGATCTCCACATCTACTCCTATAGCTGTCTTGGTCGTACCTAGTCGCCGACCTCCCAGCTAAGCATCCGTAGGTGCCAGACCGTCCACTCTTCATCCCTTGCATGCAACACCTGCTCATAAGCTCGGCAGCTTCTTTTGCTCGATGCAAGATCTTGTGCCAACCCGACTTCCTTGCCCACCTGCTTCAGCCCGTTCGAATACAGCAGGGGAGATGGAGGCCTGGCCTTCTGATTTGCTCGTCTTATTTTGAAAAGCAAGATATCAGATCTCTCTAGAATGAGAGGACACAAGGATAAAGACTTCAGGTAAAATTGACACCTGGCTTTGATCTCATCTGCCACCCACTTTTGTTTTGTATGTGTATATTTGTTTAAAGTATAGAAGCAAGCGAATGGGCCTTAAGGGGCTTCAAGCTTTGTAGCTCTTCCATATACTTTGTTAATGAATTCATGGCTGTCCTGTAACCAAATCATCTTCTCTTTTATCATTGAATTTCAATAATAATGAGAGGTGGGGTATCCAGATTAAGAAGCAATGTTTGGTTTGCTTAGCTTTATTTTATTTATTTATTTATTTTAATTTTTATTTGTAAAATTAATGAATGCAAATGAAGAGCCTTTTCTGTCCTCAAAGTTTCCTGTTTGATGTTGAAACTCTCCAAAGTAAGCAACCTATTTTCCTTTACTTTGATTTTGCTTCTTCTACAATTTGTCCATGAAAACTGATTTCATATTACGTTGAAGCAATTACAGATTCTTTGAATAATGAATAAATTGGATAAATGTAGTTGTGTCAAGTTTTATAAATCATGATTAAATTTAGTATAGGCTAATTAGGGATTAAATTAAATATGATTTAAACCTGTTGCGTCACCTTAAAGGTATAATTAATTCGTTTAATGTGTTGTGTTAGTTTGTTATTTAGTATCAGACTAATTTAAGATTATAAGGTTAGTTTATAGTAATAAATTATTAAGTAAATTAATCAAATATTACTTGTAACTTAATTATATTTTAATCAGTGGAGTATATACTAAGCGGAGTAGCTAGTAATTGATTAATGATTAACTTGTCACCTCAGAGTTCTATTAAAATTTGATCATGTTGTTTAGGATTTAGGCAACACCTTTAAATATTGATAAATCTTCAGCTAAGGCAAATGAATTGTGAATTTATTATTAGTCTCAACTAAGTTTAAAAAGTAAACTTCATAAAAGGTTGAAATTCACTATATACATGACCATGTAAATTTTGCAACCAAGCTTTATCTGTTAGCCTCAGTATTATCATACTCGTGCAGAATATTTTTCCCTATTGTATACATGCTCACGATAATGAAAGCAATACGCTTATGATTTGTTTTGTTATATAAGCATAGTAGAACTCCCATATGTGTTATACGGTTGGAATGACCTCCTAATATATTTGATGCCTTGTTATATTAGTTAATTCAAAAGATTGAGATGATGAAACTTCTTTTTTTCACATTAACATTTACATGTGTGGTAATATGTTGCTTAGCATCGAGTTTGCATTAAGGTGTACAAGTTTGCCAAAAAACTATTTTATATTTATTTGATATTGTAATATAGAGGATGATACCCATGTTAAAAAATTTTCCATATGTTTTGCACACGATTTTCTTCTATGTTTTACAATAGCAAGCCTCTATGTTCCATGATTAGTAGATTTTCAAGTGATTTACACAAAGCCATTCTTCATGATTTACGTTAGAAAATTCTCTTTATGCTTTATATTCTATGGAAATCTGCATATATCATATGAATATAAATGTTAGATTGCTTATTACTAATATTCTTGTTCACTTGCACTTTCTTTTGAATAGCCTCTACGCTCACCCAATCTTCTTTATTTTCTTTGTTCTTTTGCGAGGGACCTCTGGAGAGCAAAAGGCAAAGAGCAACTGGAGCGCAGACGAAGGAGCTTGGACGAACGGATCCGAGCATCAGTCGCCCCCATTCATTCCGGTGGGAGTGTTACAGACGATACCACCGGGTCATAGACCCCGGTGTAGTGAGTTTCTTAAAACTTAGATAGCTTTTAAGGAGCCCATCTGTGTGTACGTTCCCTTACCTTTAGGGCCCAGTAGAAACTTCAATTCTTAAGTAATTTTTTTCTCTTATTTTGTTATAGATCCCTAAATCCATTTACATATGTGCGAATGTCCAAAGGGTTAGAAACAGACCTCTTTGTATCCCCTACAACACTAGTGACACTTAAGGACAATAACTAAGGACCGAGTCATAGAAAACTTAGACTTAGGATGCATGCCCCATTTAGGATAGAATTATATAACATAGAAAACTTAGTAACACGTTATCCTAGGATTAGTTTCTCTTAATTAATTAACAAAGCAATAAAATCAATTACAATCTAAATCAAATGTATTCAAACAATCAATTCTCAATCAAACTATAACTTACATACATAATCACTATGAGGTAAAATTTGAACATAAACTTAAATTAAATCTCACTAATTTATTTATCATTCCTTAATTAAACATTAACTAAATAAAAATCATTAAAATGAACTTAAATTCAATGAGTTATAAAATTGAAAAACAAACCTAACTCGAACCCAAAAGACCTTTAATTGCCTGAAACTTTAAAAATTCATAACTCTGCCTAAAAACTCTAAATCCAGCAAACTCAAAGGCATTCAACTCATATTAGGGTCTAGTATTTATTAAAAATATTAAGATTCTAGAAATCAGCTTAAATCAAAAAGTCAACAATTCGATCAAATTTAGTTCAAAACAAGACCAAAACTTCAGAAATTCATAACTTTGGATAGAAGAATCCAAATTGGGCATGCTAACTATCTGACTGATCAGGTTAAGGCCTAGTATTTTATAAAAATATTAGCTATTCACAAATCCCTTTAATCAGAAAGTCAATTTTAGACCCCCCCTTTGTCTAGTGTATAGATGGACCCCGAACCTCCTAAAACTCACTAATGCAATTTAAACTTTAAATATTGCCATCCTAAGTATTAAAACTGACCTACACATCAAATCAACTAAAATGGATCCTAATTCACTAATATTTATACTTTAATTAAAACTCCCTCTTTAGACCTGCAACAAATATGGACAGTTGGCAATTGTAACTAACTACCCAGCTTAGGATCTACCTCAACCACACAGGCTTCTACACACACTGTAGAATTGTTTGCTAGGGCACCACTCCTAGACTTAGGTTAGGCTGGTGTTTACTTTTCCTGCTGTGTGCCGAGCTTTTCCGGATTTCATTTCATGTTGTGATTGAACTATTTATGTGTTTGCTTACTTTTACTACACTCTGGGATTGATGTGATTGCACGATAGACTACCCATATGTTAGGATCGATGTTGATATTAACGATGTCTTCTGCAGGTGACTATGCTCATGCAGCGCTAAATAAAAAAAGGGGAAAAATTCATGACTTAAATACTAATGTTGTTTCATGCAGATGCTTCAGAAATTGCTCAACCCCCCTAAATAAATGAGGGCTAATTAAAAATCATTGTAAATTGCTACAGGTGCTCCAGAGCTCGCTTAGCCCTCAAAATGATTAAGAGCATGGCCAAGTGTGGCTGTGATTGAGTACCTTTATTTTCTCTATAATTGCTTGTGATATATTAAACTGCTTGGGATAATTTTTTTTAGGATAACCTTGCAGGAGAGTCTAGAATTTATTGCTTTCCATTAATATAATTATTTGTAATATTGGTATTGAGTTATAAAAGTTCATTTTGAGTGGGGATACTAGGATCCAAAGGTTGGATTCCAAAGAAGAAAGAACACCCAATATGAGGATGGTCCTTTTCTATTTGGAAATCTAAATTTGGATCATTCTACTACTTGAAGAATCCAAGGAAGCTGAGATCCAAGGAGTCCAACGAAGCTGAGATCCGAGGAGTCCAAGAAAGAGGAGATCAAGAAGATGAAGAGCAAGTGTATCCCACTCAAAATAACTTGCATCTGTCCTAGGATTAGAAATCCGGGTTGTTGGCAGTGGTGCCCGGCCACTTTATTTTCTACAGACCCTGGGTTGTAATGAAGGGCAGTTGGCCTATGGACATTTATTAATTTATTTGGATAATTTTGATATGTTTTACTCATGATTGTGTGCCTCTAAGGTTGCTTGCTTTTCCTAGTTTCTTGGCGTTTTGCATGTCGCTTTTGTTTTAGCCTGGATTTCGTTAGGCTCTCTAAGGACTAAAACTTTTTTTTACTCGGAACTAATATTTAAAATTTTAAGGTTTAAGCAATTTAGAAACTTAACGACCTAGGGAATTGCCGGAATCGTCCGGGGTCGCATGCATATTAATGCATTTCTTCTCTCCTTCTATAAGACACTTCCTCACCTGCGGGTAGAGTCCGGATAATTTGACCTATGAAGATGAGGTGCCGGACCTGGGGAAGCCCAGTCTAATTCTAAAAATTATTTTTATAAGCCTTTTTAAAGTTCAATGCATACCTGATTTAGAAGCTTCAATTAGCATGCATTGTATTAGAAACTAATTAAATCAAAATTTTAATTGCATTAGCTCTAGGAGCATTCACCCAACATCAGTCCGGGGCCAATTAGGTAATCCTCTAGATGTCGGTCCTACTTTCAAGAACTATAACCTATCCACCCATCTTTCATAAATAACTGGACAGCATGGTTTTAAAATGATTAGTGTTGACCCTTTTTCTCCCTAGACCTAGGTCAAAGGGTTGACCTGGTCAAATTTGACCAAGCTAGACCCTGGAACCCAACCCAGTGGGTCAAGGGAGTCAAGCCAGGTCTGCTGAGCCCGGACCCAGGCCCTGGGTCAACCTGGTTGACCAGGTCAACCCATGTTGACCCATTAGTCCCATAGAGGTCTAAACTAGTTCAAATCAAATCCAAACTCAATCCAGGGCCCTCCAAGCCCTATTTTCTCCTCCATTGGACTCAGGGGGTCAGGCTTGACCCATTGGGCCTAAGTCTTGGTCCTGGGTCAACCTGGTTGACCAGGTCAACCCAGGTTGACCCATTAGGCCCATATGGGTCTAAACCAAGTCCAAATCAGATCCAAGCCCAACCAAGGGCTTCAAGGCTCATAACCTCCTCCCTTGGACCCATTTGACTACCAAGTCAACCCTTGACTTGGTCAACCTAGGCCATTAATAGGTCAAACTGACCTATTAAGGCCCATTTAAGTCCTATTCAAGCCCAAGTTCAACTCAAATCCTTTCTTGGGTTCAAACTCTCATTCCCTAGGCTTAGTTGACTGGTTTGACCAAGTCATGCATTGACTTGGTCAACCCTAGCCTTTAATGGGTCTAAATGACCTATTTAGGTCTATTTAAGACCTATTAAGGCCTTTTATGCCATTCCTATTGATCCCTAATCAAGACCACGGCCCACTTGATTAGTTTTCCCTCCTAATCAATCCCTAACCCAATCTTAGCCGTCCAACCTAGGTTTAGAGCTATATATAGGAGCCTTAGGGTTGTTTGGAGGGGGATCTTGCTCTTACTCTAGACCTAGACGTTCCCAAGCCCTGAGATTTGGCATACGAGCTCCCTAGGTCTTCCTCCACCCTTCCCAAGTCAAACCCCGACGGTCAAACCCGCCGGCGGCGAGATCTCCGGTGAACCGAAGCTTTGAACCTTCCCAGGCGATTTCCCGTTGATTCAAAGCGTTTGAGACCGCGATTTCTTCTACAAATAGGAGCGTGGACAATCTACAAGTGCAACCAGCCCTTATACATCCAAATCCATCCACAAACCAAGGTGAAAACTCAAACCCTAGCATAGAACACTTAGGGTTAAATAGCTTTTTACAAAGTGCGTTTTAGACCGCGCAAAGTACCCCACATGAATGCTCTTCATATTTAGGCTCTCTGTTTAAAATTTTATCAAATTTCATCTTGTCGTTTGCGAGAACGAGATGAAAATAGGGTTAGGGTCTCGGATTACGTTTCCGCCCTCTGGGGTTTGATCTGGACCGTTGATCTTACGATCAATGGTCGGGATCTCTCCCTTCCGCGGTTCAGGTTGACCGCGGCGCTCGAGCTCGCGGTTGCATTCGCTATGTGGCCTCATCTTGGCCATCTATCCAAACCGTGGAAGGATCGGACGGCACAGAGGCCCGTCCTACGTGGCTAAGTGCCGCTTCGACCGCGGCAATGACTGCCGCGTCATTGCGGCAATGATTGCCGCTGCGGCAATCATTGCCCCGAATCCGCGGAGCCTACCCGGGAGCGCCGCGTGTCCCGCAGTTGTCGCCGCCGCGGTCCCTCTCCCCAATCATTGCCCGGGACCGCGGAACCAGTCCCGGGGCGACACCTGTCTGACCGCCGCCGACGCCGCCTTTTATTATTATTTTTTTATTTTATTTTATCTATTTTAAAAATCCTTTTTTTATTATTATTTAAATAATAAAAAAATCAGAATTTTTTTTTAAATAATAATATGATTATTATTATTATTTTTATTACTTTATTTTTATTATTTTATTATTATTATTATTATTATTATTATATTTTATTATTATTATTATTATTATTATTATTATTATTATTACTATTATTATTATTTTAATTATTTTAATTATTCTTATTCTTATTATTGTTATTATTATTATATTATTATTATTATTATTTTAATTATGTTTATTATTATTATTATTATTATATTATTATTATTATTATTATTATTTTAATCATTTTAATCATTATTATTATTATTATTATTATTATTATTATTATTATTATTATTGCTATTTTAATTATTTCTTTAATTATTATTATTTTAATTGTTATTATTATTATTATTATTTTAATTATTTTAATTATAATTATAATTATAATTATAATTATTATTATTATTATTATTACTTTAATTATTGTTATTTTAATTATTATTGTTTTAATTATTATTATTATTATTATTATTTAAAACCTATTTTAATCTATTATTATCATTATTATTATTAGTATTATAATAATATTAATATTATAATGAGTAATAATGTTATTACTTTGATAATAATATTATTATATTGTTATAATATTATTATATTATTATAATTAGCATATAATAATGTTAATATTATAATTAATAATAATATTATTATCTTGATAATATTATTATTATATTATTATAATATTGACTATTATTATTATTAATATCATTCTAATATAATATTATAATTAATAATAATATTATTTTTTTTATAATATTATTATTATGTTAATGGTTATATTACTATAATATTAGCATTTGATTATTATTAATATTATTAAATTTTTTTTTTAGTTAATAACATTATTATTATCTTTAATAATATTATTATTATATTAATATTAGTATCATGATAATGTTAATATTTTCATATTATTATAATATTTTAATTATTATGATTTAAATGTATTTTAAAATTCAGATATTATTATATCTGATTTATTTTAAAATTATTATCTATTTTCAAATATTAATTATTTTAAATTATTTTAAAATTACCTTTAAACCTATTAAACTTCAAAAATTCATAACTTTCTCATTTTGAATCGGATTTCGACGTATAATACCTTAAACTTTTCAGAAAAATATGAATTTTAATTTAAAAAATATTTGCTATATGTGATTCTACCATTTCTGAATATTTTCTATATTACTGTGTTATTTACTTATTTAAATATTATTTAATTAATATAATTAATTATTTTAAAATAAAAATTATTTTAAAACCCCCTTGGTGGCTGGTGGACCTCCTATGCTTATGAACTAAAGTATTTTTGAATTATCTTATTTTCAAATTTATATTATTTATAATATTTATGTATTTTAAAAAAATATTTTTTTTTAAAAAATTACGTATTATTTAAATCCTTTAACTTTGGGAAGTCTACCCCTTTTGAAACTTTAAACCTAGGACCTATATGTGAACAGAATTCATGTGGGAGAAGGATTAGTGAATGATTGTGTCCCAATCATTCACTAATCACTTCATTAGGTTTCTTTACTTAGTGTTTTCGTAGTCCTTGCATGTGTAGGTTGCACAAGCACTTAGCCTAGGCTCTCCTAGATCTAAGGACATGGTTTGGCGTGTTTATATTTGCTGCATTTACCCTCTATGTTGTACCTAAGGGTTAGTTACTTCAGTTCATTCCTATATAACGTAGTGACATCTTAAGGACAATAATTAAGGATCGTCTAGTGAAATTAGAAAAATTCCAGGAATTAGGGTATAGCTCCAAATGACTTGAAATCAGAAACACTTGAACATAGTGACATCTGGAACCCTCTAAAATTTTCTAGGAATTTTCTGGACTCTTTAAAATATTTAATTAGCAAATCCTAATTTACCCGTTAATTAAGCCTTAGAAACTTCAGAAAAATCTAATAAATTCATTTTAAATCAGAAAAATACCCATAATACCTCAAACTCTCCAAAATTCATTCCCCAACCTTTGATAATTAGGGCCCCTTAATTGGACCTTAATCTGGACTTTAATTCAACCTTAATCAAAAATCACCTTTTTGCCTTAATTAAATCATTAAAAATTATTAAAAATCCCAAATTTTCCCCAAACACTTGGGAACACCTTCTTAGGTCATTTCTGACCTTTGGGAGTGATTCCAATCAGTTTGGAGCTGATTTGGGCCAAAACGCCCAAAATACCCCTAATTAGGCAATTTCGATAATTCCTTTAATTGCCCCAACTTCTAAAAATCATAACTAATTACAGAAAATTCCAAAATGGGCAAAATAAAAGGCATTCAACTCATATTAAGGTCTAATATTTGTTAAAAATATTAGGTGCCCAGAAATCAACCTAAAATAAAAAGTCAACTCTTCGGTCAACCGTAGCCTATAGTCTAGGGCCCGAAACTTCTAAAATTCATAACTTTGTGTAGGAAACTCCAAATCTAGCAAACTAAAAGGCATTCAACTCACATTAAGGTCTAGTATTTGTTAAAAATATTAGGTGTCCAGAAATCAACTTAAATCAAAAAGTCAACAATCCGGTCAAACTTAGTTCAAAACGAGACCAAAACTTCAGAAATTCATAACTTTGGATAGAAGAATCCAAATCGGGTATACTAACTCTCTAACTGATCAGGTTAAGGCCTAGTATTTTATAAAAATATCAGCTGGTCATAAATACCCTTTAATTAAAAAGTTAATTTTGGACCCCCTTTTGCTTAGTGTTTGAGTGGACCCCGAACCCCCTAAAACTCACTAATGCAATTTAACCTTTAAATATTATTACCCTAAGCATTAAAAATGACCTACGTACCAAATTAAATAAAATGAATCTTAATTCGCTAATATTTATACTTTAATTAAAATTTCCTTTTAGACCTACAACCAACCTGGACAGTAGGCAATTGTAACTAACTACCCAGCTTAGGATCTACCTCAGCCACACAGGCTTTTACACACACTGTAGAATTGTTTGCTAGGGCACCACTTCTAGGCTTAGGTTAGGCTGGTGTTTACTTTTCTGCTGCGTGCCGAGTCTTCCGGATTTCATTGCATGTTGTGATTGAACTATTGGTGTGTTTGTTTACTTTTACTGCACTCTAGAAATTGATGTGATTGCACAATAGACTACCCATAGGCTAGGATCGAGGTTGATACTAATGATGTTTTCTGCAGGTGGCCATGCTCATGCAGCGCTAAATAAAAGGGGGGCAATAATCATGATTTAAAAATTAATGCGGTTTTATGCAGGTGCTTCAGAAATTGCTCAGCCCCCCTAAATAAATGAGGGCTAAAATAATAAATCATTATAAATTGCTACAGGTGCTCCAGAGCTCGCTTAGCCCTCTAAATGATTAAGAGCATGGCCAAGTGTGACTGTGATTAGCATTTTATTTTCTTATAACTGCTTATGAAATACTAAACTGTTTGGGATGATTTTTTTTTAGGATAACCTTGCAGGAGCGTCTAGAATTTACTGCTTTTATTTAATGTAATCAATTGTAATATTGGTTAAGAGTTGTGAAAGTTCATTTTGAGTGGGGATACTAGGATCCAAAGGTTGGATTCCAAAGAGGAAAGGACACCCAATATGAGGATGGTTCTTTTCTATTTGGAAATCCAAATTTGGATCGTTCTACTACTTGAAGAATCAAAGGAAGTTGAAATCCAAGGAGTCCAATGGAGCTGGGACCCGAGGAGTCCAAGGAAGAGAAGATCAAGAAGATGAAGACCAAGTATCCCACTCAAAAATAACTTGCGTCAGTCTTAGGATTAGAAATCCGGGTTGTTGGCAGTGGTGCCCGGCCACTTTAATTTTCTGCAGACCCTGGGTTGTAATTAAGGGCAGTTGGCCTATGGACATTTATTAATTTGTTTAGATAATTTTGATGTGTTTTATGATTGTGTGTCTCTAGGATTGTCTGCTTTTCTTAGTTTCTTGGCATTTTGCATGTCGCCTTTGTTTTAGCCTGAATTTCGTTAGGCTCTTTAAGGACTAAAACTTTTTTTTTACTCACAACTAACACTCAAATTTTAAGATTTAAATAATTTAGAAACTTAACGACCTAGGGAATTGCCGGAATCGTCCGGGGTCGCATGCATATTATTGCATTTTTCTCTTTCCTTCTATAAGACACTTCCCCGCCTGTGGGTAGAGTCCGGATAATCTGACCTATGAGGATGAGGTGCCGGACCTGGGGAAGCCCAGTCTAATTCTAAAAATTATTTTTATAAGCCTTTTTAAAGTTCTATGCATACCTGATTTGGATACTTGAACTAGCATGCATTGCATTAGAAACCAACTAAATCAAAATTTTAATTACATTAGTCATAGGAGTATTCACCCGACATCAGTCCGGGGCCAATTAGGAAATCCTCTAGATGTCGGCCCTATTTCCAAGAACTATAACCTACCTACCCATCTTTCATAAATGACTGGACAGCATAGTTTTAAAGCGATTAGGTGGTTAGCTGGCTCCCCCTTCCAGGCCGGGGTAAGTCCAGGTTTTGCATTGCATTAGTTAGGACACGGGTGTTAGTGTTGCGTAGAAAACTAAACCCATTAGATTCAGGATTCAAGGCTACTATTATTTCGTAGTACGCCTCATCAGTAGGTAGGTCTTCTGTCTTCCAGAGACCCTAAACCCTACATATCCGCGTCACACGGATGATGCCACCTCCATCCTTCCCTCCTGCATGCTTCGAGTGCATGATTTATTTATTTTTCTCCAGTTTCTTCTCACTACCTTAGTCCCTCCGGATGCTGATATGAGCCGTGCATGTTGACTAAGCCTATTTGAACCTTTCTTTCCCTTCGAGTAGGACTTCCTAGTCTTCCCTCTATGTACCAATCCCAATTCAGAAAGTATAATATAGAATTCTTAATCGAGAGTATTCTCAGGCTCCGGCTTGAGATGTAATTAACCACGGGGGCTTACGCCCGTGGGAAACCGAATCCCACTCTCAAATAAACCCCATTCGAGCTAATGTATCGGGTGGGGGAAACCCGTTATGATCAGATCATATATATTATTACCCATTGGGGTGTGCTGGTGAGAGCCGCTATCCTCAATGGTTAATCATATGTGTGATCGAATCTGCCCTTCCATTGGCCAGATACTGTCTCCCCTCACGGGGCGATGGTGTTTCTGTTGTCCTTTCGGAAGTCCACAGGTTTCTGGCGACCACGGTGGGACAGGTTTCTCTCTCCATCTTTGGATTCTATATTATTCTCTCTTGTGTGTACTCCGGGATTGGTACTCCTTAGATTAGGTCGTCCCACTCTTAGTTAGGGTCCTTCCTTAGTTAGGATCGTTCTTCTTTTTCTTAGTTAGGGTTCCCCCCCTAGCTAGGTTTCTTTCTTTCCGTTCTTCTTAGTTAGGGTTTCCCCCTAGCTAAGCTTTCCTCCTTCGGACCTTCTAGGTCATTCTGTCCCTTATCTATCAGATGATGATGATGAGCAGGGGGAAGCTGAGGTAGGAGGATCTCCCCGGTCAGTTGAGACAGATGCCACAGTGCTACAGTTACAGACTCAGATGACAGAGATGGTCAGGGCCATGGCAGCGATGACAGCTCAGTTGACAGCTTTGGGGGCGATGCCCCAGATGACGGGCGTAGGCACTCCTGCTACGTCCAGGGACGAGCCAGCAGCACCACCTGTAGTAGCACCAGGTCCTGTGGGAGTAGACAGGGCCCAGAGAGCAGTTCCAATGGCACCTACAGCAGTTGCTTTTACTACCCCAGTCCAGAGTCAGTCAGTTCAGTTGTCAGCCGGACAGATTCAGGATCTGATTACCCAGAAGGTCGAGCAGGCCATTGCCTCCAGGAAGTCTGGAGAGGTAGTTAGCAGGGGGCGTCCTTACCCAGTAGAGTACGAGCACGAGCCCTACCCCCCTGGTTTTGTCCCTCCTAGGTTCAGAGTCTTTGATGGGTTTGGGAACCCAAGGCAGCACATGGCCCAATACCGAGCCATCTGTTGCAACATAGGGGGGAACGATGCACTGATGTTGAGACTCTTTGTTAGCAGTTTAGTTGGGGTGGCCTTTGCCTGGTACGCCGACCTCCCCAACGATTCAGTACGCACCTTTGCAGAGTTGGAGCTGTTGTTTGTTCAGAGGTTTGTCAGTGCAGAGCACCGAGTTCCAGTTGGAGAGCTAGTTGTGACTAGACAGTGGCCCCGAGAGCCTCTCCCAGATTATATAGTCAGATGGAGGAACCTCAGCCTACAGTGTGAGCCCCAGTTACAGGAGCAGCATGCAGTAGAAATTTTGTTGAAGAATATAGATGGTCCGATAGCACCTTATCTGAAGGGTTTCAGCATCAGAACCTTTCAGAAGTTGTTGACAAAGGTGATCAGTTTGCAGGATAGCATACCCGATGCAGTCCCTCCTAAGGTTGAGAGTCAACCTTCACGTAGACCTCAACGGCAGGAGTCTTCAGGGGCACCTCCACCTAGGAGAGGGGAGGTACATAGTACTTATGGACCATCAAATAAGGGCAAGAAGCCCTTAGTCAGTTCAGCACCACCTCAGCAGTCTCACACTCTGGGCCAGTCAGCAGTGCAGTCTAGACCCTCTCGTAGGACCCCAGAGAGTCAGCAGTACCTATGGGAGAAGCTTAGTAAGGAATATCCCTTTAAAAGGGAAAGTGTGATGAAGATCTTCAAGTTCCTTAATAAGAGAAACATCTTAACATTCCCGAACAATAATAGAGAGGAAGAGGAGGGGCAGACAAAATACCCACTCTATTGTCCATTTCACAGACATATCGGGCATGTTATAGAAGACTGCTATGTGTTCAAGGACAGAGTTGAGAAGCTCATGGCTAGTGGGCAGATCCACCTACAGGACAGCGACCTGGTTCAGCCCAAGGGCAAGGCACCTCAGACAATTCAGATGATCTCGGGCTCCAGTGGTTGTAGTGACAGCCAGAGTGGCAGACGGAGCAGTCGTAGCAGATCACCCAGAGGTTATGAGGGGGAGTGGCAGCTAGCACTCTCTCGGAAGACGAGGCAGATGATCCGGAAGACAGTTCAGAGTTCAGAGGCAGTTGAGAGGAGGCCTACCCAGGCCAAGTCAACAGTTGCCAGCCCAGTTTCTTCGCCAGCACCTTTTTCTTCTTCTGTTGTAGTGCCTACTGAGCACATTTCTTTTTCTATTTTATGTAATAAAAAGATGTATGAAAAGGAAAAGTTTGTTGTAACTTCTGAGGGGAAGACGGGACGCCTTCCAGCACTTACGCTGAAGGATTTCGTTCTCCCTTCAACTGATGATGAAATAATAGAAGAAGGTGATTCTGGCTACTTCTGGTGTTCTGTTCCTACTTTTATTTCTTCTAGCACTCGCTCTTTCAATATTTTACATGTTTCTTGTGATGATTCTGTATGTGATGAAGAGTCTGAGTGTGATGAGGAACCGGTCTTTATGATTCCGGAGGGTGGTTGATACATGGATTCAGAAGATGAATCCGAGAACCCACTCCAGTCACTTTCCTTGGAGCCAACACATGCCATCACCGCTGAACCAAGTGAATCTCCTGTCAAAGATGACACGATACAGGAAGTTCACTTGCGTTCAGGGAAGGTTCTTCAACCAAGGATGGCTAAGAATACAAAAGAAAAAGATAAGAACATTGTTACCCAGCAGGACGATCCTATCCCTTCCTCCCAAGAGCAGTCTAAGGAGAAAGGGAAAGGCCCTCAGCTGGAGGTCGATTACAATGTGTTGGCCCATTTAAGGAAAATTCCTGCCCTTCTCAGTGTCTATGACGCTTTGATGATGTCTTCTGACTTGAGAGAGACCCTGGTAAAAGCACTACTCGAACCAGAGTCCTATCAAGCCTTCTTTGCTTCCGAATCTGTTGGAGATGCATGCCTTTTGAGAGAGATGCCGTGCATTACCTTTTCAGATCGTGATCTCCTCTTGGGTACCTCTGATCACAATCGTCCTTTATATGTCACCGCTGAAGTCAATGGTTATGAGTTAAACAGGGTCCTCATTGACTAAGGAGCTTCAGTAAACATCCTGAGTTATGAAACTTTGAAGAGCCCCTCCCTGGGTCATTTGAAGTTAACCTCCGATAAGATTATGTTGAAAGGCTTCAATGACCAAGGACAGCGTGCCCTAGGTTCTATCACCCTACCCCTGAAGTTTGGAAATTTCCTTACTGAGGCGAAGTTTCATGTGATCGAGGCCGATACTTCATACAGGGCTCTCTTAGGAAGGCCTTGGATTCATGAGTATGGAATGGTGCCCTCTACCCTGCACCAATGTATGAAGTATATGAGGAATGAAGTTGAGTACTCCATTCCCGGGGATACCCAACCCTTTTTCGTGCATGAGGTCTCTATTTACGATGATGCTGAGCATTACATACCTCGTAAGAAGAGTAAACCTCCTTCTGCCCAGTCACCAGTGACACCTGCCAGTACTGTACAGGGTCCTGTACAGTTACCTGTGCGAGGTCCGTCACAGGTTAGTATTGAGGCAGATACCTCCACTGCAGATCCTGTTAGATCTCCTTTCCAATTTGCAGTTGGGCACGATGTTCCCCCTAGTAGAGGTAGGGGAGAGCGAGGTAGAGGTAGAGGTAGAGGATCGACTCGCCCGCCGCGAAACTACGACGCTCAAATTCCTCCTCCCTCATATCTTTATGCTTCTCCTTTGACTGTCGAGTCCGACTCCTCTGACGATGAGATGATTATTACTCCTCATCGCCCAGCTCCCTCACCAGCCCCGGACTTCGCTGATTATAGTTCACTACCTACCTTTTGTAGGTACCTGATACCCGAGGGTGGTTTAGTTATTGATAGTGGTTCAGACGAGGAAATAGACCCCCGACGTCAGACCACTAGTCAATAATCCCTTTTCCGTCAGATACGTGGAATAAGAGTTGAGGAGTCTCACCAAAGATCTTTGGTTACCCCCTCCACTAGTGATGGTGGTGCACTATAAGTTAGAGGTCGCCCTCCGCCTCCTCTGTACGAAACCTTTGTGCCACCACGAGCTAGTGAGTGTGCCTCGTTATCCCATAGTGTAGGTGCCCCACTAGGCCCTGAGAGTCAGGGTTCAGCGGAGACCGCTATGGATAACAGGGTCACAACTGCCCCTCGTTATTTTTTCCCTTTCGTGGAAGACTGTGTAGAGCGGGGTGCAGTTATCTCGACTTGGTCAGATGAACAAGCTCTACGACAGGCTCGTATTTGGCGGACTGATATGCCTCAAACTAAGCAAGGTTTAGGTTATGTCGAGCAGAGCTCACCTAACCATGCTAACATCCGAGCGGTTTCCCACTCATACCCGGTTGTTTCTCTTACCGATAAAGAAGACCCGGGTGATGATGAGGATAGAGTACTCGATGCTCCTCAAGAGTTTGAAGATGGCATCACTTCTGCCATGGACGAATTATGTGAGGTAAACTTAGGCACTGAATCAGATCCTAGACCTATTTTTCATAGTTTCTTGTTATCTAACTCAGAGGCTCAAGAATACATCGAGCTACTCTCAGAGTTTAAAGATTGCTTTGCCTGGAACTACACCGAGATGCCTGGTCTAAATCCAGATGTAGCAGTCCATAAACTAGCCATTAAGTCTGATGCAGTCCCTGTTAAACAAGCACCTCGTAGGATGAGGTTGGAGATAGAACAACAGGTGATCGCTGAAACTAAGAAGCTTATAGAGGCCGGTTTCATTCGTGAAGAGAAGTACCCTACTTGGCTCGCCAATATTGTTCCAGTCCTGAAGAAGAACGGGCAGATTCGTGTCTGTATCGACTTCCGTGATTTAAACAAGGCATGTCCTAAGGACGATTTTCCTCTTCCTATCCCCGAGCTCATGGTGGATATAGCATCATCCCATAGCATTTTCTCCTTCATGGATGGTTCATCTGGTTACAATCAGATAAAGATGGACCCCAAAGAGGAGAAGTTTACTGCATTTCGCACACCTATAGGTGTGTTCTGCTACAAGGTGATGCCCTTTGGTCTCAAGAATGCCGGGGCCACCTATCAACGTGCTATGACTGTTATCTTCGACGAGATGATACACGAGCAAGTTGAATGCTATGTGGATGATCTGGTAGTCAAAAGCAAGGTCAGTGGAGATCACCTTCGAGATCTACGAATCATTTTTGAACGCCTACGCAAATATGATTTGAAAATGAATCCTCTAAAATGCGCATTTGGAGTTAGTGCAGGAAAGTTCCTGGGGTTTATAGTTCGCTACCGTGGCATTGAGATTGACCCTTCCATGATCAAAGCCATAGTAGATCTAAAACCCCCTAAGAGCCTTACCCAGCTAAGGTCTTTTCAAGGAAAGCTAGCCTTCCTGCGGAGATTTATCTCCAATTTATCTGGTAGATGTCACCCCTTTGCTGCCCTAGCAAAGAAAGACGCCCGCTTTCACTGGGATGAGCGTTGTCAGGAGGCCTTTGAGAGTATAAAGCACTACCTGATAAACCCCCCTGTTTTAGCTGCACCCATCCCAGGGAGGCCGTTAATTCTCTATACTACGGCCCTGGATGAGTCCTTGGGTGCATTATTGGCTCAAGAGAATGAGGAAGGCAAGGAGAATGCCTTGTACTACCTCAGTAGACGGTTGATACCCGCAGAGCTGAAGTACCCGGCAATGGAAAAGCAATGTCTAGCTTTGATCTTTGTGGTACAGAAGCTCAGGCATTACATGCTTTCACACAAGGTCAACCTAATCTCTCGAGTCAACCCCTTGCAGTAACTGATGACCCGTCTGACCCTCTCAGGTCGTCTGGCACGATGGTCTATGATCCTACTGCAGTTTGACATCACTTTCGCCCCTCAGCGGGCCGTCAAAGGACAGGCTCTAGCTGATTTTCTTGCTGCCCACCCGATCCCTGCAGACTCCCCACTCAATGATGAGCTGCCTGACGAGCTAATCATGAGTGTGGAGGAGCAGGAGTCCCCTACTTGGGAGTTTTACTTTGACGGTGCGTCGTCCGTTAGAGCCTTGAGCCCGAATGAAACTCCTATAGTTAGGGTAGGTCTGGGCCTCATTTTCGTATCCCCTGAAGGTCACACTCTGAGATATTCCTACAGTCTTTCAGAACCTCGTACTAATAATGAGGCTGAGTACGAAGCTCTGATTTTAGGACTAGAGTTGGCCATTCAGATGAATGTCATGCGGGTGAAAATCTTTGGAGACTCACAACTGATTATAAATCAAGTAGCGGGAGTCTACAAAGTGCTTAAACCTGAGCTCTTGCCCTATCACAATAAAGCAATGGAGCTCTTGTGTTTGATTCCTGAAGTGACCTTAGCTAAAATCCCTAGATCTGCCAATGGCAAGGCAGATGCATTAGCTAAGTTAGCAAAGGAACTGGCTGACCCAACTGGCAACCCACTGTCTATCGTTGTCCAGTGCCGTCAAGCCCTATGCCCCGCAGACCTGTCTTCTCCCGATCAGACCCTCACAGTGTTATCAGTTGAGGAAGAATCAGACTGGAGAGTACCTTTTATAGAGTATTTGAAGCATGGCAGGCTTCCAGACGATAGATCTCTTGCTGTCCATATCAGAAAAAGAGCCCTATCATTCACTTATGTGAACGACACCTTGTATCGACGCTCTTTCGACCAAATGTGGTTGCGTTGCCTTAACAACGAAGAGGCTCGCAAGGTCATGGGCGAGATACATGAAGGTCTTTACGGTGCCCATCAGTCCGGACCAAAAATGAAAGGCAGAATTAAACGTCTCGGTTACTATTGGCCGACTATGATCCGTGATTGTATGGAGCACGCTAGAAAGTGCCACCAGTGCCAAATTCATGGCACGGTGATTCACCAACCCCCTAATCCGCTGCACCCTACCGTATCATCTTGGCCATTTGAGGGCTGGGGCACGGATGTAGTGGGTCCTATCGACCCTCCTTCCTCTAAGGGTCATAGGTTCATTTTAGCTGCCACTGATTACTTCTCTAAGTGGGCAGAGGCTGTGCCACTTAAGGAAGTCAAATCAGAAGATGTGATGCGTTTCTTTCGTGATCATATTATCTATCATTTTGGTGTCCCGCGCCGTATCATCTCAGATAACGGCCCGTCATTTAGAAGCACCAAAATTGCCAGATTTGCCCGCCGCCATAACATCAATTGGCGATACTCTTCAATTTACTATCCCAAGGCCAATGGCTTGGCGGAGGCATTCAATAAGACCCTCATGCAATTAATAAGAAAATCTTGGTTGCAAACAAACGGGAGTGGCACGATAGACTTCCCGAAGCACTATGGGCCTATAGGACTACATACCGTACTCCTACTCAGTCTACCCCATATGCTTTGGCTTTCGGGGTCGAGGCCGTCCTCCCACTTGAGGTCGAGCTCCCCTCGCTACGTGTGGCAGTCAGCCACAATCTTTCCCATGAATATAACGCCCGATTACGGATGGAAGAGCTTGATGGTTTAGAAGAGCTTCGCCTACAAGCTTATCAGAACCTCAAACTATACCAGGCACGTATGGCTCGATCACATGATCGCCTTGTCCGACCCCGTGCTTTCCAGGTTGGCGAGTTGGTCCTTGTTTTACGCAGACCTATTATTTCGCGCCGTCGCTGAAGTGGTAAGTTTGAGCCTGTTTGGGAAGGCCCCTTTGCTGTAGAGCAAGTCTACGAAGGTGGTGCCTACCTACTCGTTGATGCCAATGGTGTTCACCCTATGCCTGTCATCAACGGGCAGTACTTGAAAAAGTACTATGCCTGAGTTCGCTCTTCAAAAGGGAGGGGGTCTCCCTACCGCCTGTAAATACTCCCCTGTATATGTACCCCCCTTTGGAGGGGCTTCTCCACTTTTCGACAGTCTGTGTGGCCACGACGATTTGTCCTCTACCACACGATGTTTGTTACGAGAAGTATGAGGCTATCCTTAGGGGTGATGAGGTGAGATGATATGATTCATACACTGACATAGACTCTAGTCTCTATCATCTCCCTTGTCTGAACTCTTCTAGGCCAGATTTTGACCCATATCAGTCCAAATACAAATTCAAATTCTATTTTCAATAGTGGGATCTTTAAATTTAATGTGCAAAGTTTTTAAAAGAAAGATTAATCTGAGAAAAGTCTGAGAGCTTAAAACACGAAGTGGACTTTTTAGAGAATTTTTTCTTAGAAAGTACAGAATTTATTTTTCCTAATGAAAGATTTACCCCTGTCTTCTTTAGAAAATTAAGTAATTGGTGGTTGACTCCTCTAAACGCTTGAAGGACGATTATAATGATTCAAAAAAAAAATATGCCTTCTCTCTCATCCCTTGCTTAGGGATGATTTCCTAATTTGAACTAAAATCTATATCAAATTGAAATTAGATTTAGAGATGAATATTTTCCCAGTCGTCTTGCAGTTTTCTATCTCACAGGCGTCCTTCGCATATTAATGAATCTACCTCATAATTTCCTTACTCAAGTTATTCACTCTTACCATAGGATTGGATTTGATTTGTGGATTTTTCTTCCTTGCACAAGAGAGTGAGTTTTCCTTCTCTTATGTTTGGAGGATAATCTTACAACTGAGAAAGTTTTCTTTTAGGGATTTGGAAAGGGAGCCAATTACAAAATGAAAGATACACAAAGTGTATCAAAAGTGAAAAGATGCGCAGTGCGCCAAAAATTAAAGATACACAAAGTGTATCAAAAGTGGAAAGTTGCGCAAAATGCGCCATAAAGTCAAGGATACACAAAGTGTATCAAGTAATTAAAAGATGCGCAGTGCGCCAAATCAAGTTGAGGGGCTCAAAATGAGCCCAAAGTGGATAAGTAAATGGCTTCCCTTTCTCGTAAATCTCTAAGTCTCAGAAAATCCATACCCTTTGATATTTGTGATACTTGAGTTTGAAAATCATGATTTTGGATTTATCATCATGCAAGAATGTTCTATTAGATATAAAAATATTTTCATGCGAGAAGATTGAGAGGATTCAGTTTCTCTCTCTAATTTACACCCTTTTGAATTAGATATTTATTCAGAATATGTAAGGGAGAAAGCCCAGCTTAGCTTGTAGGGAGCTTAAGCTGGGTTAGCAAAATTTAAATCACTAACCTTCTCGGGTCTTGATGGAGTCAACCCATATTGCTGAACTTTCTGAACCTTTTCTAAGGTTCAAGATGATTCAGAGGTTAATTTTTCATTTCTAAAAATAATCCTTTCACTCTTTGATGAAATTTTCACTCTTTAGAAAATGTATGAATCAGACTTATCTCAGATTAATTGGTAAGGGCTTAAACATCTCTTGGTGGTCCCACTATTGAGTCTGCTTAAATGCTTACCATATTCTTTTAAAAATTCGTGCATGAAAATATTTTAACCCCACCATCTGGTTATAGACCATTCTTAAGGACTGATAAGAGTCTCGCATTTATTGTACCTTCCTCTTCTGAGTTATGGTAATTTGGGAGTTTCCCCCTCTCTGTTCCCCCAGTTTCACTTGGTGCTCCCAAGTGTGGTCTGGAATATCAAAACCAATTCAGACTTCCTTTGTACTGGGTCCATACCAACCTATGCTAGCTAGGGATGGTAATGTTGATCCACTATCCTAACCTAAATTTCATTCACATATCAATCGTGTTCTGATTGTGCCCCCAGTTCTATTCATGTGGCGAATATGGCCTGGGTTATCAAAGCCAATCTTACCTCCCTCTTTGTGTTCCAATCATTAGAGGATATCTCATACTATGAGTAACGCACGGATATGGTAAATGTTCCCTCTGCCGCGTGTTGTCTTCGACAGTACGAGATATACTTAGTCTATGATCGAGATCATATAAAAGAATGCATCTATAAAATAAAAGAGGGAAGCTCTCAGTAGAGCAAAACCGGTTGCCCTTGTCACAGGAGGAACCCGGTAATACTCTCTAAGAGCTCAAATTCCCCAAAGTCTTTCTTTTCTTCTCCTACGAAGCGTCTGAGTGATTGCTTCAAGGATGAGTTTACACTTGTGATTATTATGATCTTTTACAATCATGATAGTCCTTGTTAGTGGTGTGATACATCTTTCTCAAGATGATAACATCCCACCTTCGCGAGCTCTGATTTCCTAGCAGGGAATCAACTCTCTAGTGTCTTTTAGTGACCTACTTTTTTCACCCTTGCCCTGCTCTCAGCTACTAGAGAGCAGTCCTATGGGTCTGGTAGTGTTGCTTCCACCTCTCACAGGGTCCCCCCGGTCAGGGTGAGTGTTACCGCTGTGATGTTTTGAAGTTTATTGATTTTACTCATAAATCATTTCCCTCAATGGCGAGTGTGTCTCCTCGCCATCTTGAGTTGTTTCCCCAGTAGTGTTGCAGTACGCCTAGTTACCGGCGTTAGCATCACCGACTTGAGAGCTCTGATTTTCTAGTAGAAAATCAACTCCGTTTCTACTTTACTCTCTCTCTCATTCGTACTCTACTCTCAGCTGCTGGGGTAGCTCTACGGATGCACTGATATTATTCCACTTCCCATAGGGTCCCACCAGTTTGGGTGGGTGCCACCACTGTGGACCTTTCATAAACATCATTCCTATGCAATGTTACTTCCCTTAGTGGCGAGTGTGTCCCCTCGCTACTCTTGTGTGCTTTTCTAGTTGTGATGCAGTACATCGAGTCTCAGATGTTAGCGTCGCTTCTTAGTGAACTTTGATTTTCTAGCAGAAAATCGCCTCACTTGTCTTAGAGTGACATACTTTCCCACCGTGACCCGACTCTTGGCTGTGGAGCGGTCCCTTGGATGTGTTTATATTGCTTTCCACCCCTACAGGGTCCCACTAGCTTATGTGGATGTACTACTGTAGTCTTCTATGATTATTTCTCCATGATATAGTCCTTTTCGCTGTAGCAAGTGTGCCCTCCTTGCTACTTTAGCTACTCAGTGGGAATGAGATTATCCCTCTCACACTTTGTTGAGGGCGTACCTTTCCCCATGGTCTCTCGAGGCATCATTCTGGTGCTTCCAGGTTTGTATGATCTTGGTTTCGCCTAGGCAGTTTCACTGGCATTTGGATACTCGTGGCCACGACGACTTGTCCTCTACCATGTGGTACCCAAAACACTAGTTTGAAACTCCTTAGACGACCCTTCTCTCTTTGAAATTTTCTATTTACTACTCCTCTTCCCATCCCTACACATATGCGTGTTAGGGTATGGTTGAGATGACTTTCCCTGATCGCTCTACTACAGGCATATACGCCGGGTAGGCATCAGACTTTACTTGGTTGAGAGTGCCCCACAGAGCCCCTAGGAGGCATATCTCACCACCTCTTTTTCCTGATTGCTCTGCTGCAGGCACATGCGCCGAGTAGACATCAGGCTTTACTTGGTTGGGAGCACCCCGCAGAGCCCCTGCGAGGCATAGCTCACCACACCTTTACCCTGACTGTCCTGCCGCTCTGGTAGACATCAGACCTTTACCCTGGTCGTCTTGCTCTGATCAAGCAGACATCAGACTTTACCCGGTTGAGTGGGAGCCCGACAGAGTCCCTGGGAGGCATTCCCCACCACCACTTTTACTCTGGATGTTCTGTAAAAGACTACGCAGACTCCAATTTCGTGGCTTATTTACTTTTGTTGAGGTCAGGCAGAAGTATTGAGTCACCCCTATCCGCTGTTCCGAAAGGAGCAGGAGGAGACGGGATCTTTTCACCTTCTATTCTGCTGTTTGAAATGAACAGTCAGGTAGTTGGTTTTATTTACCGGTTGAGAGAGCCCGACAGAGTTCCTGGGAGGCATTCCTCACCACCCATTTACTCTGGATGTTCTGTAAAAGACTACGCAGACTCCAATTTCGTGGCTTATTTACTTTTGTTGAGGTCAGGCAGAAGTATTGACTCACCCATATCCGCTGTTCCGAAAGGAGCAGGAGGAGACGGGATCCTTTCACCTTCTATTCTGCTGTTTGAAATGAACAGTCAGGTAGTTGGTTTTACTTACCGGTTGAGAGAGCCCGACAGAGTCCCTGGGAGGCATTTCTCACCACCCCTTTACTCTGGATGTTCTGTAAAAGACTACGCAGACTCTAATTTCGTGGCTTATTTACTTTTGTTGAGGTCAGGCAGAAGTATTGAGTCACCCCTATCCGCTGTTCCGAAAGGAGTAGGAGGAGACGGGATCCTTTCACCTTCTATTCTGCTGTTTGAAATGAACAGTCAGGTAGTTGGTTTTACTTACCGGTTGAGAGAGCCCGACAGAGTCCCTGGGAGGCATTCCTCACCACTACTTCTTCCCTGATTGTTTTGCTCTGATCAAGCAGACATCAGACTTTACTTAGCCGAGTGAGCCTGACAGTGTCCCTGGAAGGCATACCTCACCACTCTTTCACCTTCTATCTTGTTGTTTCGATACGGTCAGATGGATAGTTGGTTTGCTTTACTACCTTACCTTTTTTGGTCTCCCCCTCAGCTATGCCCTTGCCACAGGGCAAGGTGAGGAGGGGATTTCCTTTTACTCTGTCACCTTTTTGTGACCTGTTACTACTTTGCTTTTCACTTTCTCCTCGGCTCTGCCCTTGCTGTAAGGCAAGGCCAGGAGAAGATCCCCCTTTGCTTTCTCTCACCACTTTTGGTGCTCCTTTTCTTGGGTCATTACTCTACTTCTTTCATCACATTCGGTCAACGCCAACACGAGCGGTTCACTAGTTTGTTCGCCACTCCTGTTGGGGGTCCGTTTGTTGACCCTGTTTCTCCCTAGACCTAGGTCAAAGGGTTGACCTGGTCAAATTTGACCAGGCTAGACCCTGGAACCCAACCCAGTGGGTCCAGGGAGTCAAGCCAGGTCTGCTGAGCCCGGACCCAGGCCCTGGGTCAACCT